>CM047929.1:11346477-12663561 GCA_026230145.1 Diorhabda elongata
GGAAATCAGTGAAACTGTTTGATATACAATTGAAAATAAAAGTTGAATGTTCCCCATGATTCCTGTGTGTGGAAAAAAATTTATTCAAAGTAAAAAAAAAGAGTTTTTCGCGATTATCAGCAAAACGGTAAGTTTTTTCATAAAAATACCTCAGACAGAAATTGTTAATCATAAAATTGTTCACAAGAAACGTATCAATACTTTTTTTCCTACGAGCGACCGTTTCTGAGATATAATGATTCAAAAAGTATTGAAAGTTTCAGGTTTACTGTCATATTTAATGGCTATAATGATTGCACGAGAAATAACAGAGCTGCAGAACAACATCCTTGAAGTTTAGCAACATCTTCGTCAATTGATAATTTATTTGATGAACTTATAGCAGCTCCCGCCAGTCAACAGAAATTTCTTACAAATACTCACAAGTCTCGGTTCATTTCAATGTTGTAAAAAAAGTTTACTGCTGAAAAAATATTGGCGAAACCATTAAATACGACAACTATTACAACTTTTTGAATCTTTATATATTATATACGTTTTTGAAGATAATTTTATGATCTACTATTTCGTTTTAGATATTTCTATGATAAATACTTGAATAAAATTCTTTATATACACTGAAATCAAGGGGAACTTCAAATTTTATTTTCAATTGTATTTTTCACAAATTTACTGATTTTCAGCTTGATGGGAATTTATATAACTTCTAATGTCTAAATTGACCGGATTATGGGTTTCTAATTAAAACTATTAAAAAAAAATTATCATACATTCTTTCTAAATGCCTCCATCCAATGTTGAGAACCGTCTGGTTGATAATTTTTGAATTTATTACGACAGAGAGACGCCTTGAAAAACTTTTATAATACATTGGCCACTCTGTATATTTTAGAACACCACGAAATTAGAGGACTATGATTTCCAGGTTGTTCAAGTGAAGATGAGGGATCTACATAATGTTGTAGTTCTACTAAAACATTAACACAGAATTTAAATCACTCTAATTGAAGCACAGCTTTTATTGAACAGCCAGATGAACTTCTGACATGGTACATTATTGCAGACTAAACAATGGTTTTTAAACATATTAAGCTTTGCTAATTTTGATCTATGACATTCTTAACAATTAGAGAGAGGTACAGCTGCTAAAGAAATTCTAATCAACCAATTTATTGTGAATATTTCATCACTGACTTCCAACGAACTAATAAAACCGAACCCTGTAATTGAATTAAATAACATAACTTTGTGTCTATAAGTGCCAACTCAGTATTCTGAGCTTATCAAATTATTTTTCCCTGTAACTATGCATTAAGAGTGAACTTTTGAAGCGGAAGCGTTGGGTACAAATATGGTTATTTTACGTTATGGGTTAAAGCTTTCTCGAAAATGTATATTCCCATATTTAAATTGGATGAATTCCAGAATTCGCTGTAGACTACGAACAAACTGTTTAATAACCCTCTTGTTTTCTCAAGCATCCCTCTCTAAATATACCGTTTAGTCGACTTGAATAAACATTACGTAAATAGGTATTACAACACTACCTCCCTTATGTAAACAATGCGGACAAGGGATGTAACAGTATCTGTCGAGGTTTTGGTGGAAATTTCTTCAGGTTATCACTTACAATATTTTCATTTGATTTAGGGATTTTCGCTATAGTAAATACAAACCACCTATTTTATAGACGTTTTACATAGGTTGACCCAAGGTTGAATCATTTTTGTATGATCTGCCAGCATAATTGCTAATAAGTTCAAATGATGTAATTTATCAAAATTAGGTTCAAGTATTTAATATTTTACATTTTAATTGGTATGGGATATTATAGTTAAAATATATATTTTCTGCAAATTTCTGCAAAAAGGATTGATTGCCTATATTTCACTTCAATAAGGAGAAACGTGCTCTTACAATAACTAAAATATTTTTTTGTTTGCTACTAATACATTCCCAAATTTATTTATTTTTCTGAGCAGTTTCCAAAGTTTTCATCTTTATGTAAATATTATAAACAGAAATATAAATTTCAAATAATTCAAATAACTTTCGAATCACTAGTTTCCTAATTACAACACTTCAAATATCTGTACGTTTAGAAGAGATTACAGACACAATCAAATTAACGATTATTAAAACTTTTATTGCAGATCTTAACCACCCACAGGTTTTGTTGAGAAAATATTTTCGAAATATTGGTTGAAAATAATGTGACAACGTGTAGAGTTTGAACAAATGCAGAGATTACATCAAATGATAAGAAAAACTACTATAAACATTGTTTAAAACACAATAGAACAAATTGGATAATTACTACTTACAGTTAAAAACAATAGTAATTCAATTATTACAAAAATGATACTCATCGTCTATATGAAATTAAAAAATTAAATTAATTTGAAATTTTGCACAACTCTTAATAACCGATAACAAAATGATAATTTCATAAATTAATTCTACTATCTTTGCCAGTATCAACAATATGATATATAACGGAATCCTCTAACTTTTCTTTTTCATTTCGCAATTCTTACGATTAGCTGAGCATCTCCAATTTATTTCATGTGATACAGAAACTTAGATTAAAAGTTTCAAACAAAAAGATACATCGACATAAATATTTTTTTCAAACTGTTCTTAATTTTAGGTTCGATTTGATTGGCAGTTTTATCTATAAGAAAATTGAACAAACGAAAAACTTAAAAAACTAAAATGTTTTTTATGTTAGCGTGTTGAATTGTTTATTCTAATCAAGTCGAATAACGCTAAAACTGTTTCTGTTAACTGTCTCACGGACCAAAACTCAACCCGTTTGTTTGATGTATGATACCAATTACCTCGAGAGCGAATTTATTTCAACAATTTGTCTTTCCAATTTATTTGTTTTCGGCCACCTGACATCAATTATTAAAAATATAACGTGTATTTACATTGATTGGTTTCTAAACCCGTTTTATATGAAAATATTTATTGAATTATGGAAAATTGTAGATTGAAGATATACGAAATTCACAATGAAATTATGAAAATGCATGTATTGGTGAATCATTTTATAAATTAGAGAGATTTCATATTTGCTATGATTAAATTGTATAACGCCGAAACTTTTACAATTTATATATATAGTAAGGTAAACTGTTTATGTCCAGTCTCTGAAGACGATAACTTGGTTATCGAAACGCGCATCAGACAGTGTAATTATGAGTGTGGGTGTAGTGGTGGTGTAAACAGTGTATTCAGTATAAAGATCTATTTGGTCAAACAATTATCATATAGGGGAACTATAGTGTGCTACATCGTTCTGAATTAGAAAACCTTTCCATCTCTTGTACTGGCCTACGAACCTCAATAAAGTCTATTGATATAACGTTTTACTGTCATGAAAAACTGTCGTCTTTATGATTAACCCCCATAACCTATAAAGATTAGTTTTTGCCTTAATTAGTCGGTGTTTAGTTTTGGAACAAGATGAAAAAAATTATGGATAAAGTTTTTTAAGGACTACAGTTCATATGAACTGTTCAAAGATATAAAATTTATTTGACTTAAATCTTCGTACAATTATTGGTCTTTGAGAATGATAAATAATAGATGTTGATGATGATAAATAATAATAATAAAATATATTACCAGCTCATAGGTACAATAATGTGAACGAAATTTCGTCATAGAGTAACCACTACTTTCTAATAATTAACCGAAACTACGCTATTCAGTAAAGTTGTTAAAATTCATCAAGTGTATGAAAACAAGACAAAGAGTTAATGATCATAGAACTATCATATATATAGTATAGTAGTTCAGGACCAGTAGAATAAGATGTAAACGTTCTTAGAAAGTTTGGAAATAGTTTATATATGCATATTACAAATTCAAACGTTATTAATATCATCAATATCATTATATTCGAGGAACGCACAATCAGTACTCAAATAAAATGATCAATAACGTGGACTATTTGAATATTTTACATTACAAACTAAATCAGTTGACTGATGATTTTTTTTTTGTTCTCAAGTATCGTTTCCTGAAGACTATATATCATGAAAATCTTTTAATTTAGTGCCATAGTCGATCGATTGACTATAAATGGTGATTTAAATTATTTATAAATATATTATGTATGCCCCTACCCAATATCAATGGGAAAAAATAAAAACAAAACGAAATAAAAACCTAAATTTATGTATGAAATTGGTACAAAACAAAATAATTTTATATTTGTATGAACATGTCTGTCTCAACCATTTTACTATTAAAAAAAATCTCCCAGGTCTCTTCAGCTTTTTGTTGAATAAACGATTTTTTCAAAATGATGATTTTTTAAATGAGCATTATTTATAAATTACAATAATAATACCAGTTTTATGTAATTCTTGTTATTAATGTGATGAAAAATATTATTACAAAGACTTATCCGCAACGTCTCTTACCATAGATATAGAGGTAATATTTTTCTCCATATGGTTCTATCCCTTACTTACCTATTTATCTTTCTTTTATTCAGGTGGTTTGCTATTTATGTACTGCAATTTCTTCTGGGTCTGCTTCTTCTCTTATTTTTGTTTGTTCCAGTTTCCCCCATCACCCTAACTGCTTTGTCCTCCTTCATTCTCACTATGTGCTCAATTGTTCGCAATTATTTTTGTTCGCATCTATGGTATAGTTTCTTATTTTATCTAGTTTCTTCAGCTTGTATATGCTAGCATATACAAGTTCTCTAATTTGAAACATTTTCATTAGTGTTATCAATCATGGCTTTAATAAGAGCCTGTCGCACTAACAAATTACACAGAAATTGAAGAAGTTTACAACGGAGTAATATTGGCAGAATACCTGTCAGAAAACAAAGACATTTAGATGGTGTTAATTTGACAATTTGGAGAAAACTTGGACCACCTTATACTATACCAAACTCTTCGCTTTTAAATTACCATAATGGTAAATGCTGCATATAAAACGTTGATAAGTTGGCTGCTAAAGACAAACAAATTTTTAACTGAAAGATCAGATACGTCACACTAGTTTTTTATATCGTCGATTAACAGAAATAATTTGTGTGAACGGGGGTGGTGACAACTGCACAAAACTAGGAAGGTAGAAATCAAGGTTACATCAACGACAATGTAAAAATATGTGAAAGTGATTATCCAAAATAATTGTAGCATACAAAATGCAATACTACAACAGGAAGAACTACTAACAATATGACGACTGAAGAAAATTCACAGTATTTACTTTAATATTTACTTTAATTAATTCTTATGTCTATCTGTTCTTTCAAGTATAAGACTCGTGGTTGAGTCCCTTTTTTCTAGATTTTCTTTGAAGATTCTTTCCATTTCTTTCGCTTCTTTGTTTGTGTAGTTTCCTTTGTTCTTGTTCTTAATCGCTTTGTTGATTTCGCCCGTCCATGTGTTCCTCGGTCTATTGTTTCGACTTCTAGTTTTCTCCTTGAAATCCTTTCTTAAATCATCCTTTTCACACCCACGTTCCCAGGTAATTTACTCTGGAGTCTCGTAGTATCTCACACTTCCAGAGAGGTTTCAATCTCTGTGTAATAGTACGCCGTATTTTCTGTTAAGTCTAGCAGGTGACCGTTGAGGCGATAATAATCATCAAGGTTTTGTACGCAATTTTCTGTCTTTAGGTTGTTGTCCATGTTTCGAAGCCATATGTTAAAATGAGTATAACTTTTCTTTTATAAATTTCTAGTCTTATTCTCATGGATATTTTATTGTTGTCTAGAAAAGACGTTTTTATCGCATTAAATAGTTTTCTTCAGTTTTTTGTTTCTTTCTGTTATTTTGTTGTCTAATTTTCTGTATAGTATATAACTATACTATTATTCAATAAATTGTTAACCCTCACCAACAGTTTCCAGCAGATTTCGTTAAATTGCATTTCTATTATTACAAAAATAAATAGCACGTCATTGACAGAATTGCTTATTTTTAAAGCCCATTGTTAGTGAAATCGTTTTCCTGAAAACGTCTTGTATTTACAAATACAAACGAGTAAATACTGATTTTACCACGTTTTCTCCATATAATCAATTCAATAAATACACAACATATTTTCAAATACTATAAAAATCCATATGGATGAAAGTCAAAATATGGGATTAGAATTTTTAGTAAACTGAACCCATACGAATAAATGTGTATGGAATGTTTTGGTTTCGTGTAAAGAATATTTCATCAATCATATTTATAAACTTCTCATATATGTATTTCCTGAGAAGCATCGATTTTGGTATTGAATGAGATGCAAGGTAATAAAAATTCCAGTTTCACGTGAGATATCACATTTTTACTCATTACATCATGTTGTAGTCTTTCACTTAGATCAAAGGACGTTAAACGTACTAGACAACTCTAATAGTCGAGCTGCTTATGCATAAGAATCTCGTTTTACATAATGATATATATGTTTACTATAAGGAAAATGAAATCAAGCTCAAAGCGAAGTTTGCTTTCATTATAAATGTTTGCAGTATTTTAGTCCAGTGAATATTCATTTATGTAACAAAACTCTCTAAAATTACGAAAAATACTTATTTTTGAAGAGTTCTTATATATTTATGAATTCAGATGAATAGTTGTTATGAAAAAATCGATTAAAAAATGTATAGCTTAATGTCAAATGAATCATCTTGGTATGTTAGTCGCTTACAAGCGTTGTTTGGTAGGAAACTTCATTTATAAAACAAAATATCATTGTTGAAATTATTGTCCTTCCTAGTATGTAATTTCGAATGGTGTTGCGGGTTGCGGACTCAAAATAAAACTGTCCAAGAGTTTTTTAAAATGCTAACGCTTCGATCTTTTTAATTATTAGATGTTAGCCAAAATATTTTTTTTTTGATAATTTTTAATATAAAGATAAATTTCGATCTTTCGACTTTACTTTAAGTCTTTAAGACTTAAAGAAAATATATATATATATATATATATATATATATATATATATATATATATATATTTCATAAATTATATTCATTATCTTCAGATTGGATCTGGTGGAGGATCTACTGTATCTATGGACTTCTATCTTTGAATGCGTTTTTCCAGTTTCCTTCTATAATCATTTCATCTAGTTATTACATTGTTTCTAATTCTCTTATCCGTTGTAGGTTATCACTATATTCAATTTACTATCTTACTTTCGTCAAGTTTGAAATGGAAATACATATATTTGAATTGAAATAATTTGAAACTCATTCACAAAAATACCGTTCGTTGTAGTCAACCAATCATTCTTGGTCAGTAGATTGAAATAAACGAAGTTTGCTGCAGGATAGTTACACTAATTGATGTCGGGTTCAAAAGGGATACAAAACAACATTATTCTGGGTCAAAGAGAAAGTTCTCAATGAAAAGTTAGTTCACAAACTACTATCAACAGTGGGTTAAATAGATTTGAACATGATATACACGGAAAATAATATCACTAATTACTGTTTTTTGTATTCTATTAGACGACTTGATATAATTTGGGTAGAAATGATGATGACAGCACTAACTTTATAAGGACAATAATGACAATTTAGATATATTACAATGTAATATCAATTTTTAATGAACTCCAAGCCACTGTACTATTGAAAACGATTTAACGGCACTTATGTTGTAACAAAATAATTGTATTATATTATACAATAATTATTGCATACCTGTAAACACGCCTAGAAATACTCCAGCAAGGATTTTATACAACAAACAACTGCAATATAATATTCAAATAAATAATTTATAATAATTTAGATTTTAATTGATTCAAGATATTACGTCGTTAAACTGGTTGAGATTCCTTTTTGTGAAAAATAAATGTCACTTGAAGGACATATTCGCGAAACAAAATAAATGATATTGAGGATGTATTTTCTTAACAATATGGTAATTGAACATTTGATTGTATATTTTTAGAATAAGAATGAAAAAATAGAAACTAATAAAAAGATTATTAAGTTATGAAATATCTCCGATACTAGAATGAGGATGAGACAGTAACGTTCACGAATGTCACTTTGAAGACAAATTCGTAAATCAAAATAAAAGATAGTTGTTGAAAATGTTTTAAGTTTATTTCAAACAACAGACGAAAACAAAAGTTGAGAAAATGACAAGAGAGAAAAAAAGGAATTAGATAATAAAAAAATGATAAAGTAGCTCCCATACTAGAATAAATTTGAAATAGAAAAGCTCATAAATATCATTTGAAAGAGAGATTTGCAAATCGAATTAAATGATTGTTTCTTTGATTGAATGAAAATATCAAAACGATACAGATGAGAAGAAAAATGAAAACAAGATATAATAGATACTAAATTTAGGTTAAGATATAAATGCTTATTGTGCTTATCATTATGTTATGTAAATTCTACGCTAATTTTTAATACAAACCACGTATAATGTGAAACTCCCTTCCCGCGTATGACTGGAGCTAGTTCATTTTTTTCATTGTTCCCAACGCTTTTTATTATGGTCACTCAATCGTGTCAGGCGTGCTGCAGAACTAATTAATTCAAGGTCAAGTGTGTAACGATGGAAACGAAGAAGAAGTATTGAATAGATGCCTTGAAATTGCGAAACATCCGTCTAAATACGGTAAAAATTCCAAAGCTCGAGTTAATCGGTTCTAGCTGGATAAATTTTTTTATTCTATGTACGAGGACATTCTTATAAAATTAGCAATGTGTCGACTATTTGGAAAGATCAATATTGCTTAATGCCTTGTTTTTATTATCTATAACAAAAATAGAGTTCAATTAATAAGTTTTGAAAATATCCAAGAAATTATTCATGCAGAGTATAAGAGAGTTACGATGAAGATAGCTGCTATCCACCATGTTGTTAAGTTTAAGTTTAAGAGATATGATAAGAAAAAACACAATAAACCATGATATCTAAAACAAAAAATTTGTAAAGATGATAGAAAGATGGTAGAACAATTATAGAACAATGATGGAAAGATGACAAAGAAATGATGGAACGGTAATAAAACGATGATGGAAGATAGAAAACTGGGAAGATAAAAATATGGGACAAAAGGAATGAAAAGATGAAGAAAAGATGAGGAAAAGATGAAGAAAAGATGAGGAAAAGATGAAGAAAAGATGAGGAAAAGATGAAGAAAAGATGAGGAAAAGATGAAGAAAATATGAGCAAAAGTTGAGGAAAAGATGAAGAAAAGATGAGGAAAAGATGAAGAAAATATGAGCAAAAGTTGAGGAAAAGATGAGGAAAAGATGAGGAAAAGATGAGGAAAAGATGAGGAAAAGATGAGAAAAAGATGAGGAAAAGAAGAGGAAAAGATGAGGAAAAGATGATAAAAACATGAGATGATGGAAAGGTAATGAAAGATAGAAAAATGGAAATAATTAATCCAATTCAAGAGCGAAATGGAAGAAAAATGAGCTCCAAAATGTTGCATAGAAACAAATAGAGGACTGGAGAAGTTTGGTAAAATATAGAGAATGTTAAGAATGAAAAAATAAAATTGAAAATGGAAAAATAATGTAACGATTAGGAGAAGAGAGTTGCAAGATGACGGAAATATGAGAGATGCTGGAGCGATGTGGGTAGATGATAGAAGAATGGTGGAGAATGGTGAAGAAATGCTGGAAACATGATGGATAGATCGAAAGCTGGAAAGATAAAATGATGATTGATATATTAAAAGATGGTAGAAACATCGAAAGATAAAGAAATGTAAATATATAAGATGAAAAAATGTATACGAAAAAAATGAACAATTATCTCGAGATCATACGTTTTACAAATTGAAATTTATGGAAAATGGCATATATTTACATATATTTGGGAGAGCGAATAACTTGAATACTTTAATAATTCTATCTACTTAAGTATTATTATCATGTAATTATCGTTAACAACCATAATTTTTATTTAGCATTTCATCTAAGCTGAATAGTAAAATGAATAACTCCATCAAGTGTATTAATCATTTTTCAAAATACCTCGTATACGAATAAAAAATTTTTAAGTTCTACCAACATTTATCCAAAGTGAATACATTGAATAATTTAAATGCCGTTGTTGGAGTACACATATATAAAATAACTGATCCCAATGGAAATATCAAATGTAGCGGAGGCAATTGGTTTTAAGAAACAGAAAAAAAGACCAAGAATTTATGAAAGAACTTAAATAGATTGGGGATTGTGCAATGAAAATGAGAAATAAAAAATAATGTCCTCTAAAGAAATATAGTTGTAATAATAATGAAGTTTCAATTTGAGGAAGTTTTTCTACTGTCTCTTCATTCTTTTCTTATTTATTTCACATTCAAAGGATTTTCTTAATCCCCTAAATAATATCCGCTCAGCCATTTATCAATTTAAAAAATTTGCAGTTCCACTGAACTCTTTCAAAGTATTCAACTTATATAATGTTTGTTTGGTCGAATAATTCATAAGACAAATCTAAAACGCACCTCTGAAGAATGTTGTCAGAGCCGCTGTATCACCTGTTACAATAATTTCTGATCTAAAATATCAAGAAAAAATGCGGTTAACCTTGATATTATAATTTTTTCTTTTGAGTGTATGAAGAATTTGTAATTCTATGATATTAACTGTAGCAACTGTATGCGTTGATTTTTTCTCATCAAAATTGCATACTTAATATGGAGTAACAGCTATGAAAGTAACATTAATTCACATAATGAACGATATTTCGAATAGTATCAAGGTTTATTACTAGACAGTCAACTAAAACAGCAATTTATATACTGAATGACATAAAAAGTAAACCCCCATACGCGTTCTTCCATTTTGAAGACATAGCAACTGTTTCTTAATTAATAAATAATCATCACCGAAAAAGTTTGCTCCTTACTTATAAATCAATATAATCTTGAGGTATACGATTCCAAGCTATATTAAATTCATAAGTAATTTCTGTCAAAGTTTTTGGCGGATACTACAAATTCAATAATTCCAAACACGTGCAATTGGATCGCTTGATCTTACTGACCATGGTAAATTGCTAAGATGTTAATCATTGAGGCTGTACACACTGTAGATACTGTGGTTCAGATGAGAGATATGGTCTTATATACGAGTACTTCCTGCACGTGGTTTCTTCATTGTAAAATAATATGATCTGCTAACAACTTCAATAGCATAGTGTACTATTCACAGTATGATGTAAATTGTAGATCACTTATTTTTCCACTTTGTCTCTTAATCCTTGCTCATTCAACTTCCCAGTGAAGAAGAGTACGGGAGAGTACGCCGAGCGGATGTTGATCGACTATATCCCAATTATTCTACCATTACTTATTTGAGATTTTCGAGGTGATGCTGAACAGTTGTCTAGGAGATGTTGTTTCTATGGTTCCTCTATAACGTCAAGAACCTATAGTTCCTCAGTCTTTTGAGTCCAAGCCCGTTGATACTGCACTATAGTAGGCAAATTTCTATTTTTATCAGATGAACCACATCCACTTAATTTAACAATCTGAACTTGCTCATTTGGAAAAAAAATCATTCTTAACTCATTTTGTGAGAAATTATATTACTTCATGACCACCCTGTATTCACAGAGAATGAATAATTTCAGTAAAAAAAGAAAAATCACATCCACAAAACCCTTCCTTCATAACAAATTTATGTAAAAGTATTGGATGAACATCTGGCACGTTTAATTTGATCGGAATAAAGGAGAATGTTGAACGTTTGCCATTCTGAAACTTTCATTTTTATTCCACAGACATACTCGGAAGCAATAGCTCTCCATTATGGATGCTTATATTTCAGCAACATATCTAATATTCTCCCCTCAGTTACGTGTTTTTTCAGGGACGGACCATAACAACTCTTGATTTCATCGGTTTTTCCTACTACTTTTGAGATTTTCATATCGGCTAATATTTTTCAGAACGAAATTTGTTTGAGATGATTTACAGATAATAGGACTGAAAACTTTTATTCAGCATGGGGAGAAAATACATATTGTTGATAATTTTCTTTAAAAAATAATTTGAATGGACATGAGAGATAAATATTCAGTGAGCTGGAAATCATTTTGTTATCAACATCTATGGTAATCTAAATTATGAAGACATACTCTATGAATAAACCGGAAATTATTGAGATGCGCACAGTTTTTTAATTAATTTATTTATGTAGTTAATTATATATTTATTCAACTACATCTAAAATTTCAATTCTATATATTTTTATAAATTTATTGCTTGTACTAATTTGAAGTTAAATCTTCGCCGCATTGCTTCTGCGAATATAAATATAAACCTTATCTTTTTCCCAACAATGGAAAAGAAAAATAGCCCTTTTTTTTCTAAATTAGATCATAAGTTTTTTCCCAGAAAAATGAAAATATCAATAAATCAAAAATATTGCAATCATATCTTGTGGTTCATAGCATACAGGAATTGTTGTGATCTTGAATTTTTGATTATTTTTGAAGACCTATAAAGGAGCAGACTAATTTCATATATTGTTTGTTAGACTATAAGATCGTTCAGGGTGCAACGATCACATTGAAGTTATGACTGAAGATGGATGATAGAAAAGGGGTTCTTTGACAAGGCACAGAATTAATTGTTTGTTTGATTATGTTATGAGTGAATCGTAGTACAGATTTTGGAAATTGAAAAAATTGAGTATCAAGCAGTCGAGTCGCCTATGTAAGTTATTAACTTCGTAAATAGACTATTTACCATCATTCACGATCATATAATTTTGGTAAGTTGGATTCAAACGTGGCTGTTTATCAGCCTGTCTGACCACGAGCTTTCGGGATGACCTAAAACTGCGATAACCAGAGTTATAATCGAAAAGTTCACCAAATGGTACTGGACTAACGCCGGATTAAGATTAAAGAGATAGAAGATATTAGTATACCAAAAGAACGTATTTGCTATAAATAAAATTACTTAAATATACGAAGCTATCCGCGTGTTGGGTGCGGTTTTTGCTGTCCGAATAAAAAGCGCATTTAATGATCATTTTCTAGATTTTATTGACTCGTTTATTTCAGAAACATTATAGGATAAATATGATTTCTTTTCATATTTATAAAGATGTAAATTTTCACCGGAAACTCTGTTTATTCTTTATAATTTATAATAAAGTTCTGATGTTCTAATCATACTCCTATCTATTTATCATCAAATTAAATTCTATATTCTAACAGACCGTACTATGCCTAGAATAAATTTGCGATTCAAATTAACATAACTTTTAACAACGGAATCCATTAGAGTGTTACGAAAACTATCGACTACAAAGCGCTACAAAAAGACTTTTGCCTCCCTTTTTGTTTTCAAGTTATGTTACAAAGCTATTTGTAGTTCAAAATAATGAGAATATAACTCCAGTTTTTCTTAGAAATAACAGAAATTTCCACTGGTAACAATGAAAACAGTATAATTTTTCAGTTCGTTTCATTTTGATACAAAAATACTTGTAATCATAGTAGAATTTGTTTTTGACAAGGTTTGTGTATCCAAATTTCAAAATAACCGCATATCTCGTCAGTCAAGTCTCTTTTGTTTCAAAATATAATATGTGGAAGGAAATTGAGAGGAAGTTAACCAAATTGGTTGTTGTGAATATTTAGCTTCAAGCATTCTCGTTAGAAATTTCACAAATTTCTCTTTCATTTAAATGAAGATCGACGAGTTTTATGAAGTTAAAGTCTTGTGCTGATCTCATTTGGAAACATATACTACAATAACCTGAATATCCTTTTTTTTTCTAGACGAATTTCTTAACTATAAATCATAACTATTTGTGTCATGACAGTTGAGCAAGAAATAATAAAGTGTTAGATAACATTTTTTGTCAGTAAAATCTTCAGCAATTGCTGTACGTAATAAATTATAAATTGATTTTGGTTTTGAAAAGGAATAAAAACACACATATGTAAACGGTTAATCAAGTTATATAATTTCGACCAATTCAATTTCAAAATATGATAAGATAGGAATATACAGTACGCCAAAAAAGTATTTCTATTTGAACTATTTCTAACGATGGGGTGAATTTATACACACCGTCTCTCACTCAATTTATTTACACACTTACACTAGACGACACTATTTATAATAACTACGCACTATTTATGATAATTAACTATTCACCACTTATATAACTTATTTTAATTTACCGGTTACTATTCACTATTTCGTTCACTATGACATTCAATTATATACTGACTTCTTGCCGCTAAATCACGTCTTTAGACTAGAAAGGAAGCTCACGAATAATTCTAGAAAGTGAACAGGCAAACGAATAAGCAAAAAGGCCTTCTTAGAAATTGGTTCTAAAAACAATGTAAACAAATTGCCGTTTTATTCATAAAAACATGTAGAAAAACAATATTAAACTAATCCACCTACATTATGGGAAATTCTTATTTTCCGCTGAATAGAGTTGTGAGAATTGTTTACTTCCAGGTTTTTCTTGATACAGTATACGATGCAATAACCTCGATTTCTGTTTGACGAGGCGGAATGTGAAGCTTTACAATTTTAGATTAAAATCGACTCCTCTTGTCGAATATTATGGAATTATTAGAAAAATCATCAATTTATCTTGGATAGCTCCCAAAAAAAGTTTCAATGCAGGTCAAGTTCGAAGGCGCGTAGCCGGAAATTTTCTCCATTTCGCCGCAACCAACCAGATAGTACTAATGATAGCGTTTCATGAACTTTGAAAATGGCTTTCAGCTTATATGTTATCCCTTTAGAATGCTCCTATTTCAAGCCAAAAAGATGCACATTAGAGTTCTGAATTGCGCACCGTTTACTTTCAACCGACTATAAAGAAAAATAGTATACACCATAAAGACAGAAGTTTGAGAGCTCTGAATTTCCTGCTCTAATATGAAACAGTGAAAGTTAGTCCTTCGTGTTCCGATCATGAATAAATTTTAGTTCCACTTCATCCTGAAATTGCTGAGCAATGATCTTAGGATATTTCGAGTTTCTAATATCGTCAGCGACCATCAAACAACTTTCGTAAACATAGATCAATTGGGGGTCTCCTGGCCAGTGTCACCAACGTATGGAATGAAATATGGGGAGTCCCGAGCAATCGCACTCGACATTTTGAAGGCTTTTCTAAATAAATTAAGATCGAACGGTTTGTCATCACTTATCCGACTGGCTTAGTAGCTTCCTCAAAGACCGATCTATTCAGATCGTTATCGATGGTCACATACTAGAAAGGTTTGAGTTCAAGGTAAGAGCAATTCCACGATCTAAAGTAGACGGTCAGGTCACTTATCAAGCAAATTAGTTATTAGAAAGAGAACAATGTGAAATGGTCATTTTCAGGCTGGACTATTCTCACAGAACCAACTTGTACGTCAATTAGTTGTGTACTTTTCTTGACATAAAGGAATTTCGACCTTCACCAGATGATTTTTCATCTCTTAGATATAATTTCAGAATAAAATTTTTACTGACTTTAAATCATCCTTTCGAGTTGAAATTTTAGAAATCTCTTCCTTCTGATGGCAGTACATGATTTGATGGAAAAAAGTATGAGATGATTCAGAATATTGCGTGATTTGATCTAATTGATCTTCATATAATTCAGGATCTTAAGGATACAAACTTTTTGATCAACCATGTGTTTATGTAAAGTCTGTTCATAAAATAGAAACAATTCAAAAACTATTTATTGAACATTATTTGATAATTAACAAATTAATATTCGATGAATACATAAATTAAATTAGAAGAAAGTACTGTAACGTATATTTTGTAGTAACAACGAGACAATATGTTTCCTTCAGCGTCATCTGCTAATCAAAGTTTGCAGAAACGGAATTAGAATATCCGCGCGATACATTATGCTCCTTCCTGCCAACTGGTGTTGCTCTCTAATTATATTTATGTGAGAAAGTAATAGTTTTCTAATAAAAATATTTCGATGTTTCCTGTTCACAGAAATTTAAAACTTTCGGTTTTTATCGAAATATGATTTGACATTGTCAATTTGATAAATTATGCTAATGAATAGATGATCTACATCATGAATATCAAAATAAAAATCTGTTTTAAACACAGAATATAATTTCTCGTTAATTGTTACTTCCAAAAACATCATCCATCAATTAAATTACTCGTGGTTTCATATTATCTATTATAAAATATAACCAAAAGTTTGATTTCGAATCGGTTCTGTCTTTTTTATCATTGAAAACTTTCTGGTTCCTATATAATTGAACCATTTTGTAAAACTATTTTTTTATTGTTTTTATTTTACAAGAATTTTCGAATGTTTATAATTGATAATACACATAAGAATAGACACAAAGAGAAGGAGCCCAAAGTATAACGATTGGAGCCATTCACCTCTATTCAAAGCTGTATCCCTAATGATGTGTAGGGCATTAAAGTAGAGCCCAAATTTCGAAAAAAAATTTCTCTGTAAGCCTTCAGCTTAAAGAGACCAAATTAGGTGCCTTAAATAGAGGCATTAAGGCCATTGACTTATGGTTACTAGAAGGTGTTCGAACCATTCTGGGAGGCGAGGCCTAGCTTTGAAATCTCATAGTTGATTTGAAAAATTCATGTTCATACTATGTATACTTTGATTTGCTGTTTATCTTTGTAAGTTTATAACTTTTTTTATCAAAGGAAAGTCTAATAATCCAAGATATGTTTCCAACAATGTTATATATGAGAAATTAGAAAAATAGTCTAGAGTTGCTTTTGAATTTATATATCAAATTTGATAAAAGAAATAGAGTTCTTAAATAATAATTTATTTAAACAACTTTATATTAATTAATATTCAGAATAAATATTAAAGCAACTAGAACTTGCAAATCCTGTCCAAATCATCTTATATTCCAGTAGAGTTGAACCCCAAGAAGCATTCCTTTAAGCCGTAGCTTTTTCCCAGGATTCTGACAAAAGAGTGCCAAATTTTGATCGGGTAATCCCTCGACCTGAATGATTATAGAGCCAATTACATCATTGTTCATAAAAATGCGATTTCAAGTACTTAATAAAGCTCTGTCTAAGCAAAAATGGTCTTTAAGCCAAACTGTGAAGATATCCGCAGCTATGTAGATCTTCAACGCTGCTTTTTTATTCGTGTCCTTCATGATGCAAGCGGGAGGTACAAAAATTCATTCGGCACTGCAGCAGGTTATCAACATCAAAGTTTCTCCCTTTTCAATCGACGTTATTGTGTTATTATGAGACCAGTTTCATCCAAATTAAAGATGTTATAAGGATTAGTAAACAATTCTTTATCTTTTGAAACGGTTTTCAAATGGTTGAAATATAATTCTACATCATTCCTATCAATAGGAGCAATAGATATTCCCTCCGATTTACGAATTTTAATATCTTACAAAATCATATCCAGCTTTCTGCTTTTCGGTATTGAATTCATGTTTTTAATTTAACTGCTCATTTGACGACATAGTTTTCTGTCATTTTTGAAGCTGAATGTATTACCTAGTCCCAAATGTCCCTATCTAGGATTATTTTTCTTTAAACGCCGTTCCAAAACTTTTTTTGGAATGTTAAAAGTTATTGCAGCCCTATAGACTGACATATTCTCGTTTTCAATGGCATTTACTGAATTTGATAACTCATAGCTGTTCTTGTGTCCAGTTACCACGGTTTATCATTCGTATTTATTTTGGCATCTGAAAAAAAAAAACAAAATAGTTAACAAAAAAAGTAGTATGGCCATATATACCATACCTTCAGGATAAGATAGCCATACAGACAAAAGTAAAATAACTTTAACGATGTTGAGGTTATACTAACAACAAAACATCAAACAAGAGAAGTAGAGAAATACTTGTTTTTTTATTTTATTTCCGGCATTCAAACTATACTACTCTCATGAACGGTAAGTGTGCACTGCTGCACTGATACCTTAGGGGAAAGACTGTTGCAAGTGGGGCATGTAGTATCATTTTCGAATACAACCCCAAAAATTAATCAGCATAATAGGTATACATAATCCACTTCGCCGAAAATTTTTCAGGTACAAATGCTAAAACATCCATTGCTGGAACGAAAACATTTCGTTTTCGAGTTTGCAACCGAGCGCCAGGGGGGCGAGGAAATAAAATAGAAGCACTCGGAACATCCCGGGTATTCTCAACCGTCTTTTTGTAAGATTTATTTTCATTACAATTAAAATTTCTTATAATAATTATTTTTACGTATATTGTATATTACTTTGTAGCCCATTAAATATATTATAATACTAGTGGAGTATTGATGAAATTAGATTGCTAGAAAAATTAAGGGGGCACAAGGGGGAAACTACTGCCTCATGGCATTTATTGGTAATAGCTCGATTTTTTTAACTGTTCACCTTAAGCGACTTGTCATATCACCCTGAATAATAATAATATTTTTCTTAATTAAATAGAATAAATTACTGTTATGTGTTAAATCATCATAAATTTATCAACTTTGTACAATATGTTTCTTAATATACTTTTTAATCAATTCATGATATCGTGTCTCTTATGCCGGAAACCGGATATAATCTATTGTGTTCCGTTGAATCATATGATTTTTTTTGTTTCTCGATGTCTCTAAAATGTTAGTTGCAGTAAAACCTCTCCATTTTGTCTTCATATTGTCACATATCCTGTTCATGATATTTCATAATTCAGTTTTATAAAGGCGGCTTGACATAATAATATACAACGTGAAAGAAATTGCATGCAAGTCTCTGTAAACAGTAAAAATAAACAAATTCCTAACCTCAAATTTTATCTAAAGTCTTACGAAAGTCAGCTGTTAAGCCGAAAGTAACCAGATTGCAACTTGCAAGCAACAAAAATGGCACAAAACCGATAATGTCAAGACCTTGCTTGAAATAATCAAATGAACTTAATGTGCGCATGATTTTGATCAATAAATATTGCGTCTTGCATTACATTGCACGTTGTATTGCATCATGTCAAGCGGCCTTAATAAAAGTTTGAATTTAGCAGTAGCATTAGTTCAAACAAAATTTTATTTCAATATATTATATCATATATATTTATATACATATAAAAAAATTCCAAATTAAAATCCATTTTCCTTTTATTCATATGAAATATATTTAAACTAGATTAGTGATTTAATATGCCATTGATTCGAATGAGTTCATTTTATTAATATTGCATAACTGGTCATGAATTTTTATTGATAAACCTATACATGAAATGTGAAATAAAATGAACGCAATCAATTTTTTTTAATTTCATTTATGTGGTTAAATTTTCACAATTTTGTATTTAACTAGCGTAAAAAATGTGGAGTCAACTAATGCTTCTATCTCACTTTAAAATAAAAGCAAAACTTTGAATACATGATTGGACGGCCTTTTTTGATATAGTTGAAATTATCAATTATATAAAAAAAACAATAAAAGTGAAGTAAAATGAAGTGTAGTGGTGATTAATATTTTTCTTCTGTGGAAATATTACAAATAAACTTCTACAAGGCGATTTTTTTTTAAATATCGTAGAACATCTACAGATTTTTTAGTACGAGCCGCTTCTGTCTATAGCCTCTTTGCAAATTCAGCATATATAATTCCTGTTTGTATCCATAAAGCGATCACACATGTAACGTGGGTTCGCGATAAAATCTTTCTAAGCGAGCTTGAGCCGTGATGAGCTTCGTGTAGAAAATTAGACGCAGAGTGATCAGAAAATTGTAGAATCCTCATTTAATTGGAGTAAATTGTACATTGAGTAATTTTGAATTCAGAAAATACCCTCAGACTTACTTACATTTGATGCATAAGTTGATAATAAATTTGATCTGCTCAAATATTACTATGTTTCTTCTGATAGATGAAATTACTATGACATTTTCAAATACACGTTCATTGTTCATTTTCCCCTGTACATCCACTACGGTTTAATAAACATAATATGCTAGCCTTCCATGAATAACTAAACGAACAGTTTCCACAAACACGTTAATAGCAAAAGAAAACAAATTCCCGAAGTTATTCAGTGGCTAAAACAGCTCAATTATTCTAAGTTATGTAATTATTCAGTAGAGAGCTACAACTTAGACCGTATCTACTCTAAAAATTTAAATCCCGCAAGCTGAATAAACTACTCGAATAAACCCGATTTCACTTTTTGGTTAACTTTCCGCGGCGTGGAATTTTAAATTCGAAAACTTTGGGGTCCGTTTTGTTTTCTCGTGTACCTGCTGTTTTCTAAAAGTAACATTTCTGAAGTTTTTGAGAGCTTCGGTTTCCCTATCTCCGTACTTTTGAATTAGGCTCGAGATAATGAGGGTAACGGTTTTATAATGCTGTTATCATTTCAGAACTGAGTGCTGACTCTCATCAGGTTGGTTTCTCCTATAACGAACTCAAAGCACAGCCCACATCAATAAATATTTATGTTGTAAATTATGATTGACACTCACTTTATTCATTTTCGTGAAAATATTTAGTCCGGTGAACCGGTGAATCTAGGAAAATTCCAACTGATTTCCTTGATTATCTAATGAATATTTTTGCCGTTTGCCTAATTCTCTCCAATTTCTCCAATTTCAGACAAATCGTTGCACGGCTATGCCCTTAGGTACGCGGAGTACTACCTTCACCTGCCTACTCCACGTTCAGAATTAGTAAAGAGCTCAATATTTTACAATGCAAAAAAATGCACAATCACTTGCCAATTGAAATCAAATCCATTCAATCTTTTCCCGTATTTCGCAATAATTTGAGGGCATATTTACTGGAAAGTGCCTTCTACTTCTACTACGTAAACGACTGAAAATAATATTTAATTCCGGACATGCTGTGTACTGATTTAATTTTTACTATGGACTTATATAGGACTTAATATATATTATATAAATACTAATTATTTCCTTTCACTATTACCTATAAATTTGTTACTCATTATGGTTTTCTTCTGTATATTGGTCTACAAATTGTAAGAATTTTTTGACAATAAAGCATTTCTCTCGGTAACTCCGATAATGCTCTCTTGCAGACTTTAACTTTATCAGTTTGTTTTAAAACATACAATTGAATATCATTTTGCCTCTGTGTACCATTTTCTTTCGGAGGACGCCACTGTTTTATGATTAACTTATCATTAAGTGTTTGAAATGCCAAAGTAATATAATCTTGGTCGAAATTCGCAAAATATCACTTCATACATTTGCAATAAATAAACAATATATTAGGTTTATGTAGGCCCCGATAAAAAAAACTTGAACTAAATAAAGGTTTATGGTAAACTTGCCTGCAATTTTCACCGATAGATCTCGGAGCTATTTGTTTTCTTCGATAATTAGTACATGCTTTAGAATTTTTTATACTTTACAGTTACACTGAAAGACATTTTTCAAGCTAAAATTACTTTTCTCACAAAATAATTTATTAAAAGAAAAGTGAACTTCGAATATGAGATTAATGGCGATGGTTTACAAAACAAAGCAAATATAAAAACGTCCAGCTCAGTCATAAACTTCTCCTGCCATCTAGTAGTGCATGCAAAAACTTCATAAGTCACCGACTAATGTTGTTTATGCAATGAACGTCTTTCACGCAGTATTATTGAAAGAGGAAGGAGTTTATTGACTTAGTGGTTTTTACCCAAAATACGTATCTCCATCTAAGAAACCATTTTCAGCACAAAAAAAGCATTTTGGCAATAAATGTGACCTAAGAGGTTTTTAAAATGAGATTTTTATCGTTTAGAAGAGTCGTTTCACCTATTCTGAGAGACAGTACATATAGGAAATGACTAATATTGATTAATTACTAATTCATGTCATCAAATTGAAATTTGAATATAAATTTTATGTAATAACTACGCTTGAGAACAGATAACAATCAAAACACCAACACAACGCACATATTTGTCATGAAAATTATAAAATTGAGTTTCAAACAACAATTTGCGCTGCAAATATTTTCGTCACACACAAAACTATGAATCTGGATCCGGGTTATCACCAACGAACACCTAAATTAGATAAAAATGTAAAATTATGAAATTTGTTTCATATACCGGATTCGATGAAGAATAAACCATTGGAATGAATTGAATCTTTAGACTTTTCTGTCTTTCTCAAACAGGATATTTTTCCCATTCCAGTTTCTTCTATAGAAAAAAATTGATAATAACCTAATTGTATCCTATGCAAAAAGAAGCATCATCTAGATAGAGACATCGCGCAAAACTCGCTTTCGTAAATAAACGCATAAGAGATAATTCATAAAAAGCGGCGGTGACGGGTGTGTAGGGGAGTGGGGAAAAAAGAACGTGATTTTGCGGTAGTGAGAGTTGATATTATAGGAAAGTGGTTTCATGTATACTTCTCTTCTTCTAGATTTAGACAACTCGCGAAGGAGATATCAAGATACCGAGATATACGTACCCGAGGTTGTTCGAAAGTATGCTACAAAAAAAAATATTAAAGTGCGCCGCAGGACGTTGAAAAGTGCAAGTGATTGTGAAAATATCTTTGGAATTCTCTTTTGAACTAGAGAAAACGTACGAAATAAGTATTTTTTTTTAATTTCGTTTATAACTTAATGGAAATAATAATCAACATATCAACAGAAATATAATTTATTGAGAATATTTTCCGAATATATAATAAACTAGCTCAAAGGATACACTTCGAAAAATATATCGAAGAAAGTATGCAGCCAGTTAGTAGGTTAATCATTGGAGAACGCGTTTACGAAATTTTTTATTGTTAATTTTAAGTATTGTCACTAGGTTAAATGGTGGAATATTTTTTATTATGTATAGTAAAGATACACTCCCATATTTTTATTATCGTAAGGGTTTTCCTCTATCACTTATACAGCAGGTTTCTTTCTAGTTTAATTTAAGACAGCAAATTCAGACTGCAGAATTGCAGCATCAAATTTTAATTATTTCTTTGCCGTTTTCATTAGGTAATGAATTTCTATTTTTTTTTCTTTTTTCAATACTCATTCGAATATATAATGTGTGTGATGTTACTATTAATGCTATAGCTATTACGCCAGCAGGGATCTTTTTATATGTTTGCATAATTCAATATGTTTTTCCACCCTTTTTATGGACAAGCATTATTCCGTTTGTGAATACAGTTATATCTTGTAGTTTTTGTGGGTTTCTGTTTTAGTGTTACTGTTTGTAATAGCTAACACCTTATTCTTATCTCGTTAAGTATTCTAGAGTTTTTTGTGACATCTTCTAGAAAAGTTTGATTAAGTGTTTTCATTGAAAAAGAATGTTATTTATTGTCTCTATCATTGGATATTGCTGGAATTGTCCTTTATAGGATATGATTTCTTGTTCTGGTGTATTGTTTCAATTATTGCTTAGTAGTATACAGTAGTTTTTACCATTCCTCTTCACCCTCCTGGTTATACTATAACTCAAATTATGTACAAGTTCGGCTATAGATACCAGTGTTAGGTCCTTGTTGTTAATCTGTTGAAGTTTTACATTTTTGTTCGAAATCAAATGAATAGAGACGAGGATTTTTATTGTTCTAAATAAATTACGGAATCTAGTTGTATTTTCAGTATTAGTTTATTTCTGTTTTTATAGTTTTGTTTTGATTATATTCCTATATTTGTTTAGATTGTTGTGCATCAATCAAATCATAGATTTCTAAGCTCTATGATATCAAGGGTTTTGTACTTGAATGTTGTCTTCTTTGTATGTGTACTATTTGTTGCTTCCGGATTCCATCCCTGTAATAATTGTTAATTCTTCTATCATTTTTAGAAACCATTGCATATCAGCTTTGTTGATGAGGTCCAATAAAATCTATTTAGTGAGTTGTTTTTTGTATGTTCTATTAATTGTTGATTGATCTTGAATTCATAGAACGTAGTGGATTGAGGTACACAAAAGTTAAATAATATCCTAGAAACATTCATTCGTGCTAATTTCTTGCTGTTCATTGATTAAGTATACTGTTCATTTCCACGTTACACGAGATATAAGTATGTGTTTGTCTATTTTCTAAATTCTAATTGTTTGCATTAACTTTCTATGAAGTCAAATATATCTTTGTCTTTTTAGTGGTTTTTTTGTTGCTTTTTCATCTGTTTCATCCTACGATAATCCTACTTTTTTTTGATAGTATGATGGCTGTCATAATTTCAAATAGTGTGCGTAAATACGTAATAGAAGGATTCTTGGTTATTAGGTTTGAAGTATACTTGTTCATCGGTGGTGATGATGTGGTATAATTTTGTTCCATTTATTTTGATATTTATTTCAGTTACTCTCAGAAGTTCTCCGTTGCCTGTGTGCTGAGTGGATTTATTTGTATCACTTCCTTCCTTTCAAAGCTACGATCAGTAGTTTCACCATCTCTGTTGAACTGAGTGTTCTGTATTTTTCTGTCGTTTCCTTCTCCATATCTTCTTAGTTGCTTGGTGTATACTTTTTTGTATCCAGGATCGATATTTGCGATTTGTAATTGTGCTTAAGAATACTTGTATTCGATGAAGCGTACGATTTTTATAGTATTTTATAGTATACTCTGTCATGTAGGTTTTTCTGCACACTGCACCGGTAGCTTCTAGTTGTGTTTATTGTTCATTTTCACTACGAAACATAGCGGTACCAGATTTGACAAGACCGTGTCGTTCTTCTAGTCTTGCTACGGTGTGTGCATGTCTTGCTTTGGTTAGGTTAGGTTAGGTTAGTTTAGGTTAGGTTAGGTTAGGTTAGGTTAGGTTAGGTTAGGTTAGGTTAGGTTAGGTTAGGTTAGGTTAGGTTAGTTTAGGTTAGGTTAGGTTAGGTTAGGTTAGGTTAGGTTAGGTTAGGTTAGGTTAGGTTAGGTAAGGTTAGGTTAGATTAGGTTGGGTTAGGTTAGGCTGGGTACGATATACGAGGGCGGTGTAAATATGAACCAGAATAAACGCAAGAGAAATTTAATGTCTGCACTGGATGCTAGACTAGACTGCTATAGAGCAAAGAGAACAGCTGGGACCACGTAACCTCGCTTTTTTTTCAGTGTACTAATAGTTATGAGCTATTCAAGGATGAATGCGTCTCCAAGACCCAAGAGTATGAATGGTGTTTCGTTCTCCAAAAGTCAAGAGGTGGTGGTAAACTTGCCCTCAGGACAAGGTTCACCGATTAGAGCATCAGCGCTGTAGAAAAATTCATTATGGAAGACCGACGCAGTACTGTATGCGATATATCTGAAGAATTGGGCATCGGCGTAGTTATATTGAGTAAATAAGTCATGAAAGGCTCGGCGTCAGCCAGATGGATGCCAGGATTTCTGAATTTTGATTAGCAATTGTGGTCAATTTTCTGACTAAACAACGAACTTTGAATGAGCAACATTATAGTAACAACAGTGAAACCTATCTAACGATCAAAATTATGCGATATTCCAATACTTATTGCGCTATTGCTGTAAAACATTGCCAGACCGCATTCAGCTCGGCTGAAAGTTGAACGAATTGGCTTGCGAAACCCTAGAACACCCTCCCTATATTCCCGAGGACTTCGTGCGTGAATGGTAGCGAGACAAGCCGTGAGATTTTAGGAAATAGACATCCTAAAGCTTCCGGAGAGGTAGCGAGAATATATAGAATGTGACGGAGTCTATCTAGAAAAACTGTAAAGAATTTTAGCTCTGTACCTTAATGATAAAACCTTTTATAGCAAAATTCAGGTTTATGGTTCTATATTTATCGGAATGCCAATATATCTTTCATTAGTGTATTCTATTTGTTGGTTTCAGTGATTTTGGATATTTGCTGTGGCTAGGTCAGTTACTGGAACAGAAGTCTCCTTTGTACGTTATTGTTGATATTTCATTATTCGTTAAGCAATTTATTTCCTCTGGTCTGCTAGTTTCTGTGCTAGATCTGTGTTACTTTTTAGTACCACCATATGATACTGTAGTTCATTTTGTTTTCCACGTCATACGCCGCCTTGGTTTTCTGACTTTTGTGATCATCATTACCTTTGACCGTTGAAAAGGCTGTTGCTATGAACTCTTATTCTTATTAGAATCATCATTATTATTGCAATTAGTAACATTATACAACAAATCTATACTCAGTTTTATTTCATTGAATAAAATATCGATTGAATTCCAGAGCCATTTGAATGAACTCTTACATTATTTTGAATAGAAATCAGCTCTATTGTGTTCAAGATATATTTAAGACATCATCGAATTGATTTTCATATTTTTTCTTATCTTGATATATCAGTCATCAATTATTTGATTTTTTTCTATTCCATTAAGATAAGTTTTGCTTGAATGATCATTTCTGTGCAATTTATCAGCAATTTAAATCTCTCCAATTTATGTAAACATTATTATTACTGCCAAGAACGACTCTTAAGTATCCCGCTATAAGAAATATCCATTATCTGATTTTCAATTAGATATTCATGTCACATCTGGGAAAACGGCAAAATTTACTTCTTCGTGCGCACTTAACTAGTTTTTGCTAAAAATAATAACATACCTTGAGAAAGAACATTTTGTATTCAGTTTTGGCAAACATCTCAAGTATTTCGTGCAAGCGAGATAATACTCAAGTAATTTACTTCAATTAAATTTTATTTTATACGAGGTTGAGATGATATCAGGTGACAAGGCTTCAAATGAGAAGCAGTTTTGATATGTTGTCAGTGTAAAACTACTCGACGGAGGGCATTTTAGAAAAATAGTGTTTAAGTTAGAGATTATGTGAAGTGGAAGAAGCTGCTACGGCCACTACTGTATCAGAAGCTTCATCGTAAAACGAGGATGATCCCAGAAGTACCTGGCCAATATTCGAAAGTACGCAATCTATACAATATATGTTTCAAGTAAGGAGACATCACGTTGTTTGGTATTTGTTTGACAGCCATCGATACTGAACGTTTTCAGTGAATTTGTAATTATGGGAAAAATTTATTATCGTTTTGTGATACAATACTTTCATTTTAAGGGCCTCAGCTCAACCAATAGAAAAACTGAACTGGATTCTTATGTGGGTGAGTAGAATAATGGATAGAAGATTTTAAACGAGGCCGTACGATCTATGAAACCAGCATCGCAGTTGTCGACCAAATGAGGTTACGACTCCAGAAATGATGAAGATCGGATTATTATCAACTGTGCGGTACATCGCATATCAACTGAAAATTTGGACATGAGAAAGCTGTGCGCAAAATGAGGGCCGCATTTGCTCACAATTGAACACGAACAATGTCGTGAATATATTTCCATCGAGTGTTTGGCAATGTTTTACAGAAATAAAGACGAATTTTCGCGCCGTTCCCTAACCATAAATGAAATCTGGGTCCATCATTTCACACACGACACAAAAAAACAATCAAAACAATAGACTGAAAGGGGACAATCGGCTCCAAAGAAGGGAAATACCGTTTCATCTGCAGTGTTTTTTGGGATGCACGTGGAATAATTTCCATTTACTATCTTGAAAAAGGAAAAACTATCAACGGTGAGCATTATGTGAAACAAAACTTGCTGTATTTGTCTAAGAAGAAACTGTTGTCTCAGTCGACAATACACCAGCTCACACAACTGTTATTGCAATGGCCAAAATTAAAAAAATTAAAGTTTGAATTGCTACCTATGCACCCTATTCGTCAGATTTAGCCCCCTCGGATTATTTTCTGTTCCTAGATCTGGACAAACGGCTTAGTGGACAAAGCTTTTCCAAGGTCCAGGTACTTCTGGAACCATCCTCGTATAATAAAATGAAACGCATTCAACAGTTGTCAAGAAATATTTATCGAAATATTGTTAGAAATACTTGATAATTTAATGTATAAATAAAAAATATTTTCCAATAACGTGAACTCAAGGCAATAGTTAGGACCGTTGATATTATTACACTGAATTCCATTATTATATAGCAAGTCAAACTATGAAATGGTAAAATATAATGAATGTTAGTCAAATGGAGTAATTGCAATATAATTATTTTCGTCTTGAACAATTTGTACAAATATTACGAAAAGTTAGAAAGCTCACAACGATAAATTACACGAGAAATTCAAAATTCCATAGATAAAAATAAATTTAAATATAGCGTTCACTCTTCACAATAAAATCGAAAAATACATATTACATAATATTGTCTCCTATTAGTTCAATACACTTCCGCCAGCGTTGCTTCACTTTCTTTAACTCGTCTGGAAAATAGGTTTCTTCGAAGTACAAAATAACTCTCAGTGACTGCACGTAGTAAAAATCTGTAAAATAATGTTATTGGGGTAGCGGTTTTAAGACCATTTCAATGAAGTACTGAACAAGTTATCTTCTTCAGAGACTAAAGGTAAACTAGGACCTATCTATTTATACTAAATTTCCATACCAACGAACTTCCTTCCTTTTAGCAGCAGGAAAGCCTCTTCGGTGAAAAATTTCACATTCGTAACTATTAAACTATAGAGTGGGTTGTGAGGAATGCACCCATGGTCCCTATGTAAACTCTTCTTACATTTAACATTTTCATTGTTTCCAAAAGCATCGAAACATTTCATATTTATTTTATGATTATGACAGGCAGTGTTCCTTGCAATACCCTATTTTTCTGTACATCCATATTTTGAATGAGCTAAGTGCTCTTTAAATCGGACAATAACGGACCTGTTAGTCTGTCCAACATACTTGCTGACACAATAATTACAGTTAATTTCAAAAATACCACTCTTTTCCAAATATGATATTTATCCTTCTGATTACATCTCTGTTTATCGCGTTCAATTTCTGATTTCCCTTTCATTGATAACATTTAACTTAGGTCGTATTTTAATTGAACTTTACATTTTAAAGAAAAATATTCAACATCAACTCGCTTCCATTGAACATATCACATTGCACTATTGCCCTTCGGATTTTGTTAATGTTGCCACTTCTGTCGAAATTAGAAATATTCACAATCTTATCACATAAAAAGGTACCTGATATTCTTCTGTAATTGCTCACGTTAAACAAATAATTCTTCTCTTAATCGACGCCAATTTTTAAAGAAATTACTTCATAGTTAAAGTCGTGAAGGTGATATACATTAAGACATCTATGCTTTTCCTGGTTTGTTCTCCAAAAAAAAAGCAGTAAATTCTATTATGGTATATACCTTCAAGGAGATACGATATGCAAGGTTGATTTATATCTAATTGTTTTTATATTCAAATATTCAGTGGTTAGCAATTATTATTAGTATTAAAAATATTTCCTAGCTATACTTACGAGACCTTGATTAACAGATATTTTTATTACAAAATATTAACTTCTAGTACCGAAATTTTAGAAATTTGTTTAACTTTTCACAAAACATCAAAAAAACCATTATTGTCATTATTGTATTAAGCTTAAGCTTTCGTAGTCAAAAGAAGGGATGGATGTATATCTTTACCCTTACAGATACCTCGCTCTTCCCTAAAATGTATTTTTGATACTATTGTTTACATTAGCTAGCATTTATCTCTTCATTTCCTTGATAATCCTATAATAGTTGTTCTTTCTTAATGTTGTGATGTTCTTATTATTTATTTAAACAGTTTTCTAACGATGGAGTGAATATTAACTAATTTAATCAACCGTTTGATTTACTGTTCAGTATCGCGATGTGATCAAATTATTTACTGACTCTCTCTGATATCCACCATCATCCTTTCTGGATTCTTCGATTTCTTGGAAATCTTTGATTTGCTCCAAATAAACCAAAAGGCCATCATAGAAATTTTATTAATAAAAACAGTCACAACATAATGTAAGCAGGCTACAAAAATGCAAAGAAATACCCACTACGAAAAAGAAGCATTATGTAAATACGTAGAAATTCTAACATACGAATAATTTGTGCGATCACAAAACTTCTATTAACATATTTTAACAGGACCCGCATCACGGTCTATATCAGTCGATAAGTTCGTACCAATATCCTATAACTATTCTATAACTTACAATTAATTACAAATAGTTTATAGTAAAGAAAATTATGATAAAACTAACAATAATCAGGTAGCTCGAATTATTTTACTATATCATGGCTGTGAAATGTTATTGAAGTACTCATCTAGAGATTCTGGACTCTGCTACTTTGTTGCTGTGTCTATAAACTTCTATTTCAACAATTATTTTCGCAGCATTTCAACTCAAATTACTCTTAAATATTCGCTGAACGTTATGAATCTTTCATTTTGTTAATACTGATTTTCTGATGGGAAAATTAAATCATCAGCTAATAATATGAGAGACTTAGAGATAAACATTGATCGTAGAAGAGCACTATATTCTTTTGGCTTCTTCCCTATACATTATTCCATTCCCACTGCCTTGATCATTCATAACATTGGAAAAATAAGCTGTCCAACTCCATAATATAATACAATTTTCAATCTTTGCATGTTTTTAGCAGTCAAAGTGTACTATTTCAGGCTGATAGTATCTAAAAATGCCGAGTTATTGGTTCTAACTGCTGTACTTTCTCAACTGCTCAAAATATACAAAATTGCTTTCCCATATCCATGCATTATTTAAGTTCGGAGGCTCACACTATCAGTTTAATTTAAAAAAATATCCTAATATGTGTATTAGTATCAAATATACAACAATTTTAATACCTTTTAATGCCATAGCTTTCTTTCTAAGGTGAATCATTGTTCATATTCAAGCGTTCAGAGTAGTAGATCACTTTGCCACTCTTTATTCTATAATAACTTCATATCACGTTGGAAAAAATTATTCTTGCTGTAAATTGTCTCCTATAATGAAAAGAGGTTTCGAATTATGTTATTCCATCATAGATTCATATGATATGTTCATAATTCGAACATGAAATGGAACAACCAGATTAGAATAGGTTAAAGGCGGAATTTGGTACTGAATCCTCTTTGATCATTAAAATTTATGAGTCGATGAGGATGTATGTTTCTCTTTGGTTATTATTTCAGCTCTTCTAGTGAAGATGTTCAGGAATCTGCTGATTTTCCTTCTAGAATCATTGATAATTCGAATTTTAGAACAAGTCATCTGATACGGTATCTGGGTACTATGGTGGTTGTTTAACCTCATTTTGTTGTATTTTGGATAGATACTTATCCATAATTATAATTTCATGGAATAGTGAGTATCTTGTTTCCTACAAATATCTCATTTTCCGTATAACTATTCATATAACGAAGTTTTGGGACGGATAGAAAAACAAAGTGACAAGAATCGAAAGCTTTTCAAAATGCCTTTCTAGTAATGTACATATCCAAAGATATAAGTAATAACAAAACAGCAATAATATTCTGAAGCGATTCACTAATCACCCACCTCACAATGATAAATATCTCTCGGGGGAAATTGAATTATGCATGTGCACGTGTGATATGTTACCCCAATTTAAATTCGTACAATCGATTCAAAGTAGAAATCATCAGATAGATACCAGGGAAATAGAAAGCTAATAAAAATAGGTCAACTGTGAGAAATCACATCACTTTTATTCATACCTTTAGGCTCTTTTGAAAGTGAAGCTTGACTGTTGTCATCAATATGATATGCTACTCAAGAACCCTCGCCATATAGGGTGTTCCGTTTCTAATTGGGGTTCTAACATTACAGATTTTGACAAGGTATTTGTTATGAGGTAACTATGAGTTATCTTTTTATATGCAGTAATATGAAATAGGTAGAAGGATGTATGATTTTTTCACAAATACTTTATTTATTCAGTGGAGCTATTTGGACTTTATTAACATTCGGATTCTGAAGACGATAATATCAATGGACGTCCACCTCGCAATCTAATCTAATTGTTGTTGTGGTGGTAGTAGTAAATGGTGAGATCTGTTCCCAGTCAAACTCTGCAATTCAAATATTCTATTCAGCAAATCAAGCAAATTATTCAAGAGTTTCAGGATTTTCCAGGGGTATGGTACAAATATGTACAAGGATGGTCTCAGAAGTACCTGGTCTGACCTACAGATGGCGGTAGTTGCTTGAGAAAGCCTTAACTCAACCAATATGAAAGCAGGACTAGGATCTACTCTGGGTGAAATTGCTCGCTAGTTATCATCAGTAAAATATGACTCCAGAAAGTGGTACTGACTGAACGTCGACTGAAATTGCACGAACTATCAGACATAGTAAGCATTTCAAAAAGTGCGATACATCCCATATTACCTGAACATTTGAACGTGAGAAAGCTGTGCGCAAGATGGGTGCCGCGTTTGCTCACAATGGATCAAAAATATTGTCCTGAAGATGTTTGTATCAAGCATTTCGCAGAAATAAAGCCGAATTCTCGCGTTGCTCCATAACCATGGGTGAAAGGTGGGTCTATCACTTCACACCCGAAACAAAAGAACAATCGAAACAATAGACTGAAAAGGGCGAACCGGCTCCAAAGAAGGCATAGACCTTTCCATTTGCAGGCAAGATTATAGCGTCGGTTTTTTGGGATGTGCGAGGGATACTTTTCATTGACTATCTTGAAAAAGGAAAAACCATCAACGGCGAGTATTATGTGAACTTATTGCAACGTTTGAAGGAAGAAGAAGAAGTATTGCTTCATCAAGACAATGTACCAACTCAGACTTCTGTTATTACAACGGCCAAAATTGATGAATTAAAGTTTAAATTACTACCGCATGCACTCCATTCGCCAAATTCAACCCTTCTCAGTCTATTTTCTGTTCGCAGACTTGGAAAATGGCTCGGTGGTCAAATTTTTCCAACAATAAAGAGGTGATGTCTGCAGGGTATCGATCTTATTGAACATCGCTGGGAAAAGTTTTTTCTTTGTTGGGCCAGGTACTTCTGAAAGCATCCTCTTATACGATAATTTTGCTGTATTTGATACGAACAAAGCAAATGTGGGAGATAATGGACAGACAATCTTAGTAGTAATAAAATATAAGAATATATTTGATGTATTTGAATCCTTCCATTTTATCCTAGACAGTGACCAGTCTACATTTCCTGGTTCAGAAAAGACCTTTATAGAGGATGATGTTGTATCCATCAGTTATGATTTATCGTCATAAAAATAGCTGTGATGCCTCCACGATAAGTTGTTACTGTGAGATTTTGGGAAGATGTATTGTTTTGTTGGATTCTTTCTATTGAATTAATGACTAATGTGTGCCAAGCAGTAAACAAATTGTTAATTTCACCTTGTCCCTGTTCCAGTTATTATAAGTAATGACAACAATTCTGTTATTATACTCAAATAGAACTGACACAACATTACTACATAAATCGAGAGAAATATGCAACACTGAATAACTAAGTGAATGAATTATATTAATGAAAAAAAATATGGAGGTCCATTGCACGAGATCTTTACGTAAAATCACCTTTTACCGAAATCAAAGCAAAAAAGGTTTCGGTTCTGTTTACTTTCAATCATGTTCATACAATAAGAAATATTTTAAAATGAATAGGTTTGAAATTACTTTATTGTACCAAAAATACTTAAAAACAACTATATTGGGAATTCCCAAAGTTGAATTATTGGATTTGTGAGAGTTATATTCACGAAATTAGATGAAAGATTAAAACAAGGAGTATACACGGCATAAAAATAAGTCTGTAAAAGTCAATTATACACTCATATGGTTCTTTCAGGTAAAATATCAACCTTTATTGTCATCAGAAGATTCAAATTTTTGCAATCAATTATTTGAACTTTGCTGGCAAACTAAACATTAACTTTTTTTGAGGTATTTACACCGCCAACCCCAATAAATTTATTTCTGTGTATTGATGCTTGAGTCCGCATCTAAGTCTGCAATATTTTACTATCGTAAAGGATTTATTAGATACTTTGGTGGCACAAACATAAAAATGACAAATCGTTCCCGAAACAGTAATGAAGATGCAAGCAGAAGAGAAACAATGGGAATTGTATTATTTTTTTTTTTCAAGTTTAAAATGTTTTATTCATGAGATTTCTAGATGATTTAACCGAATCTCTCCCTATCAGTTTTGGGAACAGACTGGTTGTTATTTAATTTATATCTAACGAAAACATTCGAAAACAACAGGATTGATAATAGATTGCAAATTACCGAAAGTAAAGGAATTTGTTTAGGTTTTTTAATTATTCATTCAATTTACAATAATTAATTCTCTAATTTCTTGTATTTCGCCGTTTGTTGGACAATTCTGGAAGTATATTGTCAAAGGTGAAGAGAAGAAATATAGAAATAATTTTATCTCTTACAAATTATTGTTTAAAACTATTTCTAGTTTTTGAATGAGAATTAACAGAACAAAAGTGGCGATTATGGATTCAGAATTGAATGATTGTGATAAGAGAAAGTGAATAAAAAAATAAATCAAAAAATTTACGAGGTACAAAACACCAATATTTATAGAATCTGTTTGTACATTGAGCTAGGTCTGGGCTGATGTCTTCAGAGCACATCAGAAATAATATCCATGTATCGTAATATAAGTCAATTTCATTTTTGACAAAGTATTATCAATCGATTATAGTGTAGTCTATAAGGGCTCCACAGAGCAAAAAAAATATTTTCTTCTAGTTCAGATCGAAGGAAGTTCAAGAAAAGTTTTGTTAAGTTACAATTTCTGAAACTGTTTACTCAAATCTACGATTATGATTTATCAAATGCTACGTGTGAGATCGGTGCTCCTCTACAAAATTGAAGGATGGGCGTTGAAGATTGATGGAGTGAATAGACGCTTTCGAAAAGTGGATATATAGCATAATCCTTAAGTGTTAACAAACAACTAAAACTTAATAATTATTGGAGAAAAAGAAAACGGTATACTTGATTGGTCTGAACTACCTGGAAACTCTCACTATTTAACCTTGCACTAGGTGTGTATAACAAAGCGATTCCTCTCCACTTTGGGGGAAGAAAAAATCTTCACAATATAGAGTCTAGACTATAAGGGCTCCACAAAGCAAAAACAATTATTTTCTTCCAGTTTAGATCGATGAAGGAAATTCAAGTAAAATTTTGTTAATCAATAATTTTGAAACTGTTCACCTAATTTACGATTAAGATTCATCAAATACTTCGTGTGGTCGGTGCTTTTCTACAGAATGGAAGGACGTTGAAGAAAGATGGAGCTAATACATTAGAAGCTTTAGTTATGTGGATATATAGCATAATTCTTGGAATTATTGAAAAGAGGCAGGTGGAGAGCTTTTTTCTGTTTTAAATTGATATATTCAATAATAAAAGTATGATTCCGAGAGAAAAATTTCTTTGCTAATTTTGTTAATGACCTAAGTCACATAGGTTTAGAATTATCACATCTAATTAACACCGATTTGAACTTGAAGACTAGACTAGTGCTGAGACTTGTTACATTTTTTTGACTATTCCTCGTAATTTTGATTATCGTAATGATTATCATGTATCAATAATCATACACAAGTATTACGTAAGAATATTTCATGAATTTTAGTTAATAATTATTTGAATATTGCACAAAACATGAAGCTCATTATAATCATGAATTAATAAGAAACGTACAACATCAATATTATAATTAAAAATTGAATTTTGAATGAAATAACTGTTATTAACCACATTTAAATCAATTCAGCAATAAACGAAAAAGGTAAGAAACGTCATTAACATACTGACAGAACTAACGTTGACCTTTTACAGAATTAATATTTTTTTTTAGATGTCACTACTAGTTATGTAACAGCAACATTGGGACATATTTATCTTCATGGAATTCCAACGAACATACCTTCATGTCATTTACATATTTAAGAAGAAATTTTGGATACCTCTTTATAATTTATTCAGACGAATATAATACATAGAAGATTTTTATTTCATTTTTGATATCACCTTTTGTACTTATGATTCAATATATCACTGTCCAGCCAATTAGTAAACGAAATGAGAAAATTTGATGTTCTCAAAATTCAAATAAGAATTATGTAACAAGATTATGGATTCATTTCAAAAAAGTTTTTCCCTAGCTGTCTAAAAACTGCTATAACTGTTCCCCTTTCACAAGGGTGGCGAGGAAATAACACCAGTAACTATCGTCCTCTTGCATGATTACCAATCCTACCGAAGATAATTGGAAGACTAATGGAAAACCGCCGATTTCCTTTGCTTTTTAAATGCTTTCTATTCTCAATATACCTCAACCAATAATAAATTTTATACGGCTTTGGTTTTTGTGATTTCGATAAGGCCTTCGATTGTGTTGATAATCAAATTCTGATTCAAACTAGAGTATTGTGGCATCCGAGGTATTCCTTTAAAATGATTTGTATCTTACCTTGAATGTAGAAAACATCTGATACAAGTTAAGTTGGAGGAACAATTTCTTTTGGTAATCATTAATGATTTACGAATTAATGGTAAGTTCACTTTATTTGCAGATGACACCAGTGTAAGCTGGAGTGTTCCAAATATACAAGCTTTACATTCTACGATAGGCAAAGATCTCGTTAATTAAGTCCTGGTCTGACGCGAACGAGCTCTGTTTAAATATAGAGAAAAGTTTAATTTTATTCTACAAGGATTCTTACGACCTCTAAAGCTGAACAATGAGCTAATACGATGTTCGGATTCAAATAAGTTTTATTGGTCTACATACTGACAGTGCTTTCTTCTATGGTCTGTACATGTAGCGAGTTTGGCGAAAAACTTATCCTTTGCTTGTTTTGTCATTGAATATGTGTCTTAACAGCTCGATTCCCATATTGCTCTAACAACTTACTAGTCGTTGTTCGAATCGTGTCTTCGCTATGGTTTGCCTTTTTGTGGGTTTTATAGTTTACACCTCTTCGAATTACAAAAAAGTAGTAGATCGCGTTGCGAGTTCCATTGAGAAAAAACAAAATTTCAACTCGCTCCCGCTCTTTTCATATTAAAATCCATCTGTTTGGTTCGCAAATACGTTCACAACTCAACTTAAAGACCCATTCATAGCTACCTTACTAGAAGAGAAAAATTGGATAATTACTTAACAATACCCTCTTCTGATCTGGGAAAAAATTCAATCATCTTAACTGCCAAAAATTATTCAATCAGCTACCTTAACAATTGAAAGAAGCAAATACATTTAATAATTTTTTTCAGAGATTGACTATGGTATTTCTGCTTGAAAGAACTTATGGGCCGAATTCTACAATCTACCATAGACTGATATAATTCCATATTTAATTTCACAATTTTCTTATGACAATAAAGCTCTCTAACAGACAAAAAAGAAGCAAAGTATGTGGAAAGGAATGCAATATAATTAGTGATAAAATTGTGTGAGGCAATCAAAATAATACAAATAAAGGTTAGAACCTTGTTAAGGGTGATATGCAAATGCCCATATTACATTAAAGTGAAATTTTCAGTATTGTTCCAAAATTCACCTGGTATACGAACGTCCTATCCAAAGGCAGCTATAACTAATAAATTTATCGTATAAAAATGTAATCAAGTGAAAGATCCAATAAATATAACCTGTTAAGGAGAGTTTAAATGTTTGTTGTAAACGATTACTCGTAGATTTGTACATGTGGAGGTAAACGTGTTGAGGTCAGACCTCTCACTCGAACATTTTTAATATTAGAAACAAGTGGGATACATATATAATCGTAATATCACGAGAAAGAAAAACAGATAATTGATGCACAGTGCGCATATATATTTGTTAAGTATAATGCATAACTGATACATGATGATAAACCATGTAAAATTTGTTGAAAATTGAAGATAAATAATGAAACAGAAATAGACAAATGTCACTGTTTTGACCCACATTTTTTATTTCGAGATTTATTGAAAATAGTATAGAAAAATTTGACGCGTTTCATTAGTTCAGTTGAAATTATAAAAAGTGTATCAAATACTTTTAAATGTGTATAAATACGGAATGTGATCGAGAAATACGTTTTAAGTAACAAAGTAGAAATATATATATATATATATATATATATATATATATATATATATATATATATATATATATATATTCGTCTTCCGAAATAATGTTTGCTCCAGCCTTAAACAACCATCACTACACTGCAACGACTTATTGTGATTTTTCCAAGGGCTTCGATTGTGTTAATAATAATATTTTTATTAACAAATTGGTGTACTACGGTTTCAAGAAAAACCTCTCGCATGGTTTGAGTCCACAACACTTACCAACAGAAGTCAGCTTGTAAAGGTTGATACAACGACGTCTTGCAACCCAAAAGAATGTGGAGTGCCTCAGGGCTCAGTACTAGGCCCTATTTTGTTTCTTCTGTTTATCAACGACATCGCTTATCTAGACATCAGTTGTTAAATATGTCTTTTTGTAGACGATACTAATTTCTTAAGTTCTTTCTGTTTTGCGCTGAGATTAGTTTCCAAAGAACTGCACCTATCCACCTCTATAACAGTTTATTATGCCCTTATTGAGACGTATCTCTGTTATACCCTTCTCTTCTGGAGTACGTGTGGTGCGACTCAACTTGAGCGAATCTTCAAACTCCAAAAAAGAGCTGGTAGATATCTACGCAGACTAGATTGAAAATATTCGATCCGTTGGCACGACCTTTATCTACCTACTCCGCGCTCAAAATGAGTTAAGAGTTCAATACTTCACAATCATTTGCCAATTCAAATCAAATCTATAACATCTTTTCCCGCATTTCGCAATAATTTGAAGGAATATTTATTGAAAAGTGTTTTTATTCTAAAAATAATATTTAATTTGGAGCCTGCCACGCACTGGTTTAATGTTGTTATTGATTTTTAATACAAATTATTACCTATTTTAGTGTGGCGTATAGTTAATTGTCTAGTGTATACTCTACATTTCAATCTTTATTTTATTTCTGTCTTTAGTTACTGATTCGTATGTGTCTTTTTTCGTTTTTAACAAGCTTATCTTAACAATTGTTTTAACAAAGCATTTTTCTCTATCTCTATCTCTGTAACGGTTAAGCATAATATCAATGACTGCAGACTATGTACTACATACCAGCAATTAAGTTTGAAATTTAACCTCAAGGAGATACAGAAATCAGAAAAGTTTTGAAATTCTTCAAAATTACGAACCTGTACCATAAACTATAATCCAATCTAATTTTTCCAATGTAACGATTCTGTAATATCCCTTCATGTACTCAATAGTTAATTTTGATACTTGTTGTTTCTGTTCCGAGGCACGGCAAATTGAAATAAATATAGAACGTTCCTCGTTTATCAGAGTTTTTCATTCATTCTCATTCTTCTGTCCTTTTATCTTGTACCAATACCTCCGTCACTATTAATTTCACTTACTAACCTCTGTAAACAATTTTGCCCAAGTTTATAAGTGAATTTCATTAATAGCAGACTTTTATTTTTGTGTTCAATACCTTGTAAAAAGTGGCTCAATTCAAGCTTGCTAATTATAGAGAGAACCAGCAATCATTAAAATGAATGTTACTTTTAAGTCAATTATACGTGCGAAAATCTGTTATATCCAATTTGTGTAATCTAATTAGAATATATTATAAGATGATAATGGAAACGATATTGAAAGGAATTCTATTTCTAGTGATTCGGACGATTATCTTTTCAAGAAAAAACTCTACTTTTGATTAATGATGCTGAATTGAATGCTCTCTTTAGAGTTTTACAGTTATCATGATCTGAAACAGAACATCGCTTACAACAAACAACTGAATACGAAAGATACTTCGTCCAGAAACATAAGTTTACTTGAAATTTTTCAAAAGAGCAGGAGATTACGTAATTGTATTTATATCCCAGGACTTTTTGGAACAATAAAGCATGAGAATCGACTCATATAAATCATTCATTCAATTTGGAAAATTATTTAGGAGGAAGCCTTTAGTTGTTGCTTCAACCATCTAGATTCGGCTCTATATTTAACAAGCTTCTGAAAGTATGAAATATGAAAAAAATTCAGCCATTGAAGGTTTGACAAAGAGGAACAGGATCAAATGGGAAGAGGTACAACCAACAACACAAAAGGACTCTTGTACCAATATCAGTATAGTTATTAATATATTCAGCACTAATGACAAAAAAAGCGGCAGAAGATAATGAATAGAAAAAAAGAATAGAAAAATCTGAAAACACTCGAAAGAAAAATACTAGAAACAGTAAAATAGAGGAAAATGTATACAGAAATCTGTGAAATAAGGTACAGAAAGAGATGGTAGAAGGACAAGTGATAGTTGAATATCTAAAATTATAGATGTGGAATAAGGAGACCTAGAGAATGAAAAAGAATAAGTATGAGAAAACCAGATAAAAGAGTTAAAGCTGAATACAAATTTCAAATTTATAGAAATATGGAGAAATGGAGAAAGAGCTTTAAAAATCCATGAGGAGTGATCCCCAGTAGTAAAAGAATCAAAGAGCTACAAGGAGCGGGCCAATTCCCCTGTATCAGTAAATTTTTAGCACATTTTAACATTATTACTTCAAGTTAATCACAATAATGCCTGACCTAATTGCATAAATGCAACGAATTGTGCTAATTATACTGTTTAAAATCGTTAATTATATCGTAAATTGGAATTATCAGGAAATTAAACTCTGCAAGTACCAAATGAGTATCTATCGTTTATTTGAAGGTATTAAACATTTTATATTCAATTTCAATTAAAATGCAAGTATGCGTTTAATTGCTTGATTCGTATATGGATATTTCTGTATTATCTCAAGTTTTAGGTTAGGTTTGCATTACCAAACTAGCGCAGAAATTATAACTTTGGAAATAATTCTAAAATGATTAGTTCCTTCAAATTATAACACATTGAATATTATTAATTAATATTAAGAATAGAACAAATGAATTTAGTTTTCGACGAATTTATATAAGGAGTGAGGCATCTTACACAATTTTTTTAAATTTAATTCAACAATCAAATGTATCGGCCGAGTTCTACTATTTGACAATTCTAGCATCGTTTTAATTGAAACTATAAAACGTAGTGATCTTCTCATTCCTTTTTTATTGTTTCAGATTTCTTATTCGAGACTCACAAGTATCTTCATTTCGTGTCCTATTCGTACATTGAATACAATTTCCACAAGAAGACGTCGTTGAAAATCGTTGAAAAGATTTCACTTCTTTGGAACAGTAAAAAGTCGCAACAAATATAGATAACTTAATAACAATCTTTAGTGTTTATTCAGTGAACTGTTATGTTTTAAAAATAGATAAGAATCATATACGAGCATCATGGAAACGGAAGAACTCATTAAACTTGTGGATGGGATCTACAAGGTGAGTGTAACTTAACTAGAACGTATATATAGAATGAGATTTAAACAGGTATCAAAATTCAAGTCAGACTCACGTATAAGGAGATGAAATGATGTGAAAAAATCGGTTTCTCTAAGAAATTAAAATCTCTAAGAGCTATAAAGTTTATTTCTTTTTATAAATATCAAATATAAGCAGAAAAATTTTATTTCATTATAAAGAGATCCTCTTTGTTTAGATTTGTTTATTGATCATACAAGGTCATTTTGAAAACATATAAACGTCTGAATTTCGCTTTTTGAATATTAAAAAATCTAAAAAGCGATGTCATTTATAATAAGGGAGTACGTTTCGAATGGATCGCCCTATATTTGATTCCAACTTTAATTGGAGTTTCATTAAACTAGTTTTTGTCTTTCTCAGAAGTTTAATCACGATGAATCCACGTAAATTTAGCTGGTTTGGGATACCTTGAATTATCAATCGTGATATTTTTTTCATTATTTCATTATAGTGTTTTCAAATATTGAGAGCCACTTCAAACAACAATTTATCATATTGTGGTCTAAGTCCTTACGAAGGATCACGTACTAGTTAGTCACTGTTTTATTGAAGTAACGCATCATTTGAAATCAAATATGCTTTTTTATAAACCTTCAACGTTACTGTTCTAATTTCATTTTATATCTGATTCGGTCAACTTTATTCATTATTATAAATACAGCATATGATATCTATAACTATATTATTGTCTTCATAAATCAATTTATTTGATACATTCTTGAACAAACAAACATTTTCTAAAGGTGTGGTATGTTATTGAAGTCATCCCCTCTAACACTTTTCATATACGTAAAACTAGAATTTTCCTTGAAACAACTTGACATGTATCTATTAGTTTGCCCAACATACAACAAATGTCTGCAACAGTTTTCGACCTATTGAAGAAAAAAGACAGTACCAAACCTGATGAATATGGAGGGTGTTAAACCAATTTAAAATGAGAATCGTTGATCTTAGCCATGGCGATCACGTTATCTTGATAGAGGGGCACTTTCTTTATCTATAGCTGTAGTCGCTTGGTTGTAATTTTTGGCTTTACTTCATAAAGCAATAATGCGTTATTACTTTCCCTTTTTGAATATAGTTGATGCACACAATCTCATGAATATCACAAAAACGCCTCCAACCTATGATCCAGCTAATAGAACCTTTTTCGGAGCAGGTTACCATTTGTACTACATTGTCTTTACTGTTTTGCGTTTTTCAGGAATGTAGTGGTGGATTCAAGTATTATGCTTTTGGTTGAAAGAGAGCAAAATACGTGGATAGCAGACGCATGCATAACTCTTCAATCAATATATTATAAAATGCGTACTTTTGATATACCGAAGGCCTCTTCTATCTCTCCATCCCCAATCCAACGATCGTCCAGTACCATTTGATGAACTTTTCTAGGGGTACGATTAGTATACACTGTGTAACTCATTTTTCATTTGCGTAGGCTTATTGCCTTTCAAAAACAAATATTTGATGATGAATGATAAGCTTGATTCTTAGTTTTTTCCATTATCAGAAACATTTTCACTATGACTCACCTATATTATTGTCACAGAGAAGCTAAGCGTTCAAAATGGCTGATATTTTAGATAAAGGTGGAGTTCGGTAGAGTTTTTAGACAATATTCGTACTTTTCAGCACATTCGATTTCTCTCTTGTTCAAATCGATTATTGAACCTACCCAGTGGCTAGTAGCAAGTGTAAATTCATCCTTTAGATTTCTAGTGCATATACTCGCTTTCTGAAGACATTTGGATACTCCAAGTGTCATATAGTCATAGTGATAGAGGGAAGGAAAAATTAGGAAATGTTAACAAAAAACCGAAGGGAAGTAACAATACGTTGGATCAATATGCGTAACACAAACATCGAAGGAAAATGAAAAATTAGATGGTAAGATCTAAAGGCTTTGAGTAGAAGACAAATGAAACACTGCTTGTAATGTGACCCGATCAATTGAGCGTTTAACTTAGACCCACAGTGTGAGATTCACTTTAATTTTGTGAAGTTCTATATTTGGAAAAGCGAAGAATCGTGTCCTGGATATAAAATTTCGAATCAATATCGTATAAAAGTATTAAATTCCAAATCCCCGAAAGAAAGAGAAACTGTCTCACTTATCAATTGATAAAAGCTAATTTTAGTATAGAAATTGGTCGGTTGCGTTAAAACAAAACCGCTCGAGATAAAGAACTCCAACTTTGAGCCACCAATTCTTTTGTATGCGGAAAGCATCACGACCCCTATTTCGGAAACCACTAATTCACCCCAAGCCAGGGAACGAGTGGATTGGGAGGTAGGTGAAAACTGTCACATGATGCAATTATTTTTAATTACTTCTGCATCGTTGTGAATGTCAAGGAAAATAAATGGGGGGGAGTGTAAAAGCATTAAGTGAATATTTAGTAGAATAGGTTCATTTAAATACGATTTTGTCAAGGGCTTAATTGGTTGGTAATTTCACGTAGCTGCGAGGCGTGAATTGATTTTTTGGTGAGTATGAAACAAAAGCTGAAACGCTTTGCCTCGGTTTCCCTTGTTATTATCGTCATTTACTACATGTAAAAGCCGATTTACAAGTCACCTGTCGGATTAAGATTGATGTTCTACAACAAGAGAATACTCGTAGCATCCGCGTTCATTTATAAAATCAAAAAATCAGGAATTACATACAGATAAATTATGATATTTATTCTTCTTTACGTGCCTTGTCAATATCAACAGTCCTGCATGGTACATTCTTTTGCTTTTTTCACGTATTCCATATCAGCATACAGATTCTATATCATCTCATCTCATGGTTCAATTAAGATATTTGTCCATATGTGATCTATTGTTGACAACTGTGGAGGGCTCATGTCTTCGCACCATATATCAGAGCCGACTAAACTGGTTCTTATTTTCGTGACATAATTGCATTATTGCGTTTAATCCTTTTATGGGATTAAACTTCATAATGATGGTCTCCAATTACTGTTAAGAAAATGTGAGGTGATTATCTTAAACATAATAAATTCATAAAAAGTATCTGCTACATATATTTATTTCCAATTCATTTAACCAATAATATTTTATGAAGCTAATGTCAGGAAAACCTAAAAGTCGTGCATGTATGTATAAATATATTATGCAAGAGCCTTTTGCGATTAGAAAATTCTGGATTTATAAGCAAATTGAAGCATGACATGTTGCCATACCAATCATTGGCCATTGAATAGTCTTATCTCAGGGTTTGCAAGAATTTCATGTCCAGTAACCATGTTAGCAACAATTCAATCTTCATAAATGCATTGTTCAAGATATGTTACACATAATTTCTAGTTTGTAGTAGCTAATCAACAATCCAGAAGCGGAACACTATTCCTAAGGGTATGACACTTATTAATTATAATAGATGCAGCATTAGTAATCAGTGCTTTTACAATTCATTAAAATCATTTTTCGATCAGACCTCGTACTTATGAATTGAAAGTATGTTGTTTTTACAAATGATATATTAAATTCAACAGCGATTGAAATGATTGTATTGCTTGACAAAACTTATTGAACAACCACCGTATATGTTTAAATGTGTTTTGACTTATGTCTTATTCAAAATTATCTTCACTATTAGTTTAAGTTAGGTTACTATTCGATTCATCTATTTTTATGAAGAAAAAGAATAGAAACTGATTCAAAATTTTACTGAAATACACGGTGGTGCAAAAGAAATCACCCAATGATCTTTTGCTGTAATTTCTTTTCTATTGAAGAAATTTGATTCTGCTTGTGAATTTTGTTTATTAAATCCATTAGAATTTATTCTATCAAGTTGAGAAAATGATAATGGACAAGTGGATTTCGTTGAGTTAATGACTAATGGGACTCGTTTTATGACATTTTCCAGCACTCTTGTCCCAATTTCAGGCGATTGGTTCTCGCATTCTAGGCATATATTCTCGTAACTAGCTTAGAGAGTCTAAAGACTGTTGAGATAAACTGTAGACTTCAGAAAACTACAAAAGGAACAGTCAAATCGGATTATCTGACCGTCCAGTAAAATCCCCAGAACGGGAGATGAAGCGACCTAGAAATGCTTCCTTTAGAATACCGGTTGTGGCCAAATATCCAATTAAAATTCGCCCATTTAAGAAAGAAAAAGTTTATAACTCCTCCATCTTAAACAGCACACCACGTAGTACCTATGAGCGGTTGTAATAGTTCTTCGTAGGTGATATACGAATTTTCAGTGCCTCAAAAAAGATTTTTCATTTACTCACATAACCAATTAGATGGAACCTCATTGCTCATAATATTTTCCGATGAAAAATCTTCAATTTCTTAGTTGAGATGCAAGATGTCTACACGCATTTCGGGTCAATATCTCTAACAACAGATGCAGTGTTTGCACTTCGTATCTTCTGTGAAACTAAACAGGGCTGGTCGCTTTGCATTCTACGTTTACTTACTTTCTGAGTGGCATTTGTAATACTTATAGGGATTTTAGAAAGATTTTCAGTAGCAGAACAGGCTTTATCTTCATCAGGCTTCATCAGAAATCTGTCGCTATTACTCGCAAATGAAGAATGCTTTGTTTCTCAGGAAATCTTATTATTTCACTTAAATTGAAGTAGAAACAATGTTTTTGAAGTAAAAAGACTATTGCTGCACGAATTTTCATTTTCAAAGTAATCTACACATCAATCACAAGACTTACTGATGACCGAGACGACTGAGGTCACTTTGAAAGTTCATATTCACTTATAGTTCATATTCTGATTTTATTACTTTTCTCATTCACTACTAATTTCAAAGATTTCAAATAAATATAAATTATACTCGACGAATAATCCGAAAATGTCGTTATCTGATTCAGCAGCTTTCGTAACAATTCCTGATTCTTTGGGTGCATTATAAATATTCTCGATGTCGAGCTTGAGATTATATACTGATAACTTTTTTTATTTATGATAGAAATGTGGTTTTGCCAAGCGATAAAATAAATGAAATATCATAAGAAAATCTATCTCTTGGAAAATTGTAGCTCGAAATGTGGAAAAAAAATCGATGAACTCGTATATGTTCAGGCATTGTTTTCAAGATTTTCAATTCTTATTTACAATACAGACTAAAAGATTTATGTATTCTTCAATCCATATCAACGCTCTTGCACCTGACACAGGATAAATTTTTTTACAGTGTTGATACTCTACTACTTATTTTTTTTTCTATGTCGTGAGTATCGAAGAAATTTTATCCAAAAAAATTAGCAAATCTGTCATTAATCAATCAAGTTACATACAATAATTCATACATTTACCAAAGATAGTACATGAAGTAAAGTTGAATTCCATTCTTAATAATTGCAGAAAATCGCAGTTATTCTCTCGGGTAAAATATGACCAGCAGTACCTCATTACCGTCAAAGCGCTAACTAGATCTTTATTTTTGAAAAAAATTGAAAATCTCCAGGTGCAAGATCAAGGCAATTAATCACTTAACAACTGATGCTTCGGTGACAAGTTTTGCACACATTATCTTGTTTTCTCAGCGAAAAGTGTATGAACCGTAATTATGTCTCAGAAATTAACTTGTCGCAATCGCTTATCATCACAATCCATAAATGTCAAGAATGTAACTTTTATGTTGGCATGTAAACAATTTTAACAACAATCTTGCTTAAAATTGGTGGTAGCCCAATTTTTGGACAATTTATAATGAAAAAACCCGTGAAATTTTTGAAAAATCACACTAGAGCTCCGTTATTGTGAAAAGGCGGCTTTTACGATCTTTCCATCAACTCAACTATAATACTATTATTTTTATCTTTATTGTTAGTTAAAAAAAAACACCATTTTCATTTTCAACATATATCGTTATTTCTGTATACTTCACACATTTTACGATAAATTTCCATCTCAAATACGGTTATTAAACAAACATTGTAGAACTCATAAACATCATCAACTAAGCTTTGCCGGCAGACATTGCATTCAACGCGTACCTAACGGCGCCAAAAATAGACGTTCTTTATTTTCTGAATGGATCATAGTTCTAAGAGGATGGTCTGGCACAAAAACACAGAATTTTTATAACAAAATTTATTTATTTTTCAACGTAATCTCGTAATATCGTTAACTGCCGACATCATTTCTTCATTGTAGGAAAATATTTGACCACCATGCCATTTTTTCAAGTCTGGGAACAGAGCATAATCCGATGGGGCTAAATTCAAATTTCAATTCATTCATTTTGGCCATTTCAATAACGAGTGTGTAAAATGGTGCATTGTCTTGATTGAACAACACTTTCTTCTTAGCCAAATGCAGCGTTTTTACTTGATTTCTTCGCTGTAACGTTGCAATGAGTTCACATAATACTTGCCGATTGTTTTAATTGTTCTTTTGCTTCAGGTAGGAAGGGATGGACGGATGTTTCATTAACGGTTATGAAACCGTGCGAAAATTCGGATCGATTTCTGTGCCAAATAATTGATGAAAACATTTTCACGACGCCGTTTTTGTTACCTTGTGAGCAAAAGCGGCACCCATCTTACATTCAGCTTCCTCATGTCCAAATTTTCATTTAATCTGCGATGTACCGCACTTTTTGAAATGCCTACTATGTCAGGTACTTCGCGCACTTTCTGTCGACGATCATCGCTTTTCGGAATGTTTTCGACATTTCTGTCGTCACCTCATTTGATCCATCACTGAGATGTTGCTCTTTGCAGGTTGTATGGCCTCGTTTAAATTCAATTACCCAATATTTTACTGTTGATAACGAAGAAGCAGTCACACCCAGAGTAGAATTCACTTCAACGTTTATATTGGTTGGGTTAATGCCTTTCAAATAAAATTTTATAAGCCATAAAAATACTAAACAACGTTTCCTCTTCAAATTTGAAACATATACTTTATAGATTGTGTACTTTTTAATACAGTGGTATTATTTAAGCAGCTACCGCCATCTCTAGGTGATGCCAGCTTCTTTTGGAGCATCCTCGTACTTTTATTAATACTGTAGATATACTAATTTCAAATGTCATCTAAAAAATATTCGAAATTGTACTTTTTCTTTTGTAGCTTTGTCAAATTTTTTGTACTTCACTGATACATCTACCGTTCTCAAAAAAATAATAATCTTAAACAGAAGTTAATGGTTTGTGAAAACATAAAGAATATCCTGTGAAATGGATTCACCTACGAACCCGATTTTGCTGTAATGCCGAGTGCTGTTCCCGTGTTTTTAATGTGAAATAAAACACTTCTTGACAGATTTCACCGATGTGGAAATTGAATCCATTGCCTCGATAACTTCTTTGTACACTAACATTAATAGATTTCCGGTATAGAATATTTACTATCTTCTATTGACCATCTAAGGAAAAACATAATTCTAATTATCTTCTTTATCGAGAAAATAAAACACTATATAAAAAAAACAGTCGTCAATGTCAAAATAATCCGAGTTTTATCTATTTTACGTCTTTTTAGTAAGAAGAAGAGGAAAATATTATCAAAAGATACCAGACACTCACTGATTACCTGGTATTCGACAGCTCATCCATCCGTCCAACTTTGTCCATAGCAGCTATAGCATTGAGTCTAGCCTCATATTTTGAGCTTGTTCGAGTCTTTACCAATGCTTAATGTCTAGTCTGTCTATGATAATGGTTTCGGCGAAGATAAGTTGATGCATCTTCACAACGCCTTCAGTAATCTTGTTCTCAAATGAAAAGAGTGATATTTCAACAGTAGTGTTGCCGATAATGTAGATCGTTATGTCTCTGGCATCATTAGCTCAATTGTCGTCGTCTGATTAATATATCCAGCTTTTTCTCCTTTCTTTTACTTCTTTTATCTTTCCAACAATATACAATGAGGTTTACAGGTCATTCTATTATTGCTACTATAACTGATACCGCTCTTTCCTCGTTTTCACAGTCGTACATTGTAAGTTCTTTTTACAGGCAACATAAAATTTAACATTTAGTCCCTTAAAAACGCGGTCTTTGCCATGGAATGTAAGCGAGTCTCTCCTTTATAGAGTTGTCCAAAATCCGCGCGTCTTTCTCTGAGTGATTTATGTTTTCATACTCAAAATTTGTTTCTCCATGATTTTTTTCAGCACCAGCTTTCTCTACGTGTCTTTCCAGTTCTTTATTTTAAGATTTTATAACCAACATTTACTGCTCTTTTATACGGTTAGTGACTTCCGACAGTACCGTAAATTTAGTCTTTGGTGAGGAGTACCCTTTTAACAGCCTGATCCCGTTTCCTCTTCTATCATCCATCTATCATCTATCATTTTATTCCCATGAGTACGTTTTTACAATCAAGTTGAATGAATTATGATTAACTTCTACAGCAGCTATTCCTATGCTGAATTGGGATAGGACTTTACAAAAATGCTTATTACTGAAATAATACCATTCAATCTGATCTTTATAACAGAAATTTCAGTACTTCTCATAAATATCTGCACGAAATCTAGTCATAGTCTTGTTTTGAACCATTTGGAAGATAACTCTTTTCGTGGATATTAATTTGGATGGTATTTGATATATAGTAGTCCAGTTATCCTAAAACCTTCCTCATAATTAGTTATGATCTTTCCTTTCTTTCTTTTCTGGTATTTGTTGTATTCTTATTACTAAAAGTTGTATGGGTTTGTCTGCTGTTTCACAAATATTTAATATCAATATCGTTATCATTTACTTTCGGTAAGGAATCATCCAAATTCATCAATCACTTCAATTATAGAACTTGATTTTGAAAAATTTTCTACTTATATAATATTTTTACAAAAAGGTAAAATAATTCTTCAAATTATGACAATAGATGTGACTTATTCGAATTCTTAGAATCTCGTTTGAATTTCTAACGACAAACAAACCATCGCCTATCTCTAAATATAATCCAATCTTCCATTTCTATATTTTGTTTAATATCTTTATAAGTATTCCCATTATACAATTACCGTTTGCTGTTCTCCTTTGTGTAAGAATACAAGCTTTCTTAACAAGCCTTAACACCGGTAAAATTAATTTCGAAAATATCTTGAAAATTCTTATTATATTTTGGCAGAGATTCATGGAATGCATTACGGTACAGCCTGCAACAAAAGTAGCTATCTACTATATAATGGAGATCCTCAAGAGGCGCGTCCGTCGCTCAATTAATAATGTAGAACTTCATTTTTTATAGTCCAAGATAAGAGAGAGATTTATTTTATCAACAAGGCTTTTTTTCTTCTCAGATAAAGGCAGTTAGATACCCTCCAAAATAATTTAGGGCATTTATTTACCTATAAATTCATAATAATGAATAATTTTTTAACAAAACCAATAATGACTTTTATCTGGATAATATTCTTTTCGTAATAAGCTAAAATATGGTGATACACACTCTAAATACGGAATGATTTCTTCTTTTTCTTTTTGTGAGTACAGAGTGGAACAACCAAATGGAATAAAATCGTTAATAAATAAATGAGGGCGTGTTGAGAATAACGCTTGGACACGACGATAGGTATTTTTAAATGTGCATTTTTTGAAACATAAATCTTCTGGCTCCAGAATCGTCTTGGCCATTCTATCCATCCATAAATTTGATTTGAAAAAATTTGGTCAGGTTCTGCCGGATATTGAGGCGGTGCTCCATCTTCCTGAAATCATATTCCCAGGAACTTTTGGGTTAGCAGGATCAGGATATAGGTTTGTTAAAGCTAGCACGACATTATAGTGGATGAAAATTCATCTCCATTCAAGCAGCTATCAAGCAAAAAGAAGCCTGTAATGTGGTTTCCAGCAATTCCTATCCAAACATTATTTATAGATAGTTGTAGAAAAAACATCAACAAATTCAATTGCATCAAACTTAAATAATGAAAAGAGATAACTAGTAGAAGTGAAATAATCCGAAAGCCAAAACGTAGAAATTTTCAAGATTTTACTATAAGTATTTTGCCATATACAGATAGTCTTAACTCGTCGTGGGACACGCTGTATAGTGTATGCGTATACTACCATGCATTCATTTCTATTTTAAAATGGATATTGTGTATATTAAGTATTCAACTTTGAACATTAAGATGTAGTGTTAACGATCGTTATCTGGATAATGTCTTTGTCTAAGCGGCATTCTCAACAAGTGTATTTATGCTTATAAAGATGTATGCATCACAGTAATAGAGTGTTCAAAATTTCTATGTTGAGCAGTAAAATATTTACTTATAACGTCTTATTTCTATTGCAAAATTGGATATGATTGGTACGAATTGGTACTACAGCTGAATTTGTTAATTACTTTCTCGTTCTCAACAGTTTGAGGTATTCTTCCATCTTTTTGTCCTCTGATCTCACTCAACATACATTTATTTCTTAAGTGCAATTTTTACAGTGTTGCTCGAGAGTCTCTATACGTTCAAAGCATCGTATTAGTCATCTCCTACTTCTGTTTATATTTTCCCCTAACGTATTCTTACTGAACACACTGTTTACCATTACACCAACACTCACAAATCCATGAGTTTCAATGACCAAGTAAATATCTTCAGTCACCTAAGGTAAACTGTTTACTTGTTTATTTAATCTATATATTCAAATGAATCAAAGTTAAGAGGATGTACTTCAAATCACCTAAAACTTCATTAGGCCTCGATTTAGTCACTATAATTTTTCTGAGCCCAAGTTCCCTGATGTATCTGACGTCTCTGTAGTTTCTCGAGGTACCTAGTATATTTGATGATTTCCTACAAATGAATATCTCTAATCAGCGATGAACAATGATGAACTTTTCCGGGTTTTCTTTTTGCCATGTCTTTGTACAATACTTCCGTTGTTACTGTTCGACAAATTTCAAATAAGTACTTCTAGTCAGCATTTAAGTCTTCCCAATCAAATTCTGGCAAACTCAATTTAATTCTTTTATAATTTGCATTTAGAAGTTTTTCGCAATTTTCAAATTTTCAAGCTGGTTGCCTATTGGACCAGAAAGTTCTCTAGGACTCCAAATTTGTCCATCAAAAGTTTTTTTCTTTTCGCATTCGTTAACCAGCGAGAATAATGAACTTTTCCAGGTTTACTGTTTGACAAATTTCAAATAAGTACTTCTAGTCAGCACTTAGGTCTTCCCAATCAATTTTTGGCAAATTCAATTCTTTTATAATTTGCAAAGAAGTTCTTGGCAATTTTCAAGCTGGTTGTCTATTGGACCAGAAAATTCTCTAGGACTGCAAGTTTGTCCATCAAAAGTTTTTTTCCATTTGCAGTCGTTAACCAGCGGGAATGATAAACTTTCCCGGGTTTTCTTTTTGCAATGTCTTTCCAGCCTGGTTTTGATGACTGAGCGGATTATCGGAGACCAAAGCCTAACAATTAGGTTGTGTGTCGCCTAAAAATAGATTAATATACCTAATTTTTATTATGTGGATAGAGAAAAAAATAGAATTTTCACTATTACAAAACAATATTCGTTCGTTTATATGTTACACCCCAATGATCGATTATATTGATAATTTTTTTAGATTGAATTTATTCGATTTATTCGATTTTAAGAGTCAATGTTATTATATCACATCGAATATTTGTCAGAAATTTTCTAACTTTCTAAATCTCTAGTTTTCATAATACAAATATCATTTTTCTCATTTAATCGTTTGTTTAGGCAAGAAATAGGATAATAATATAAACAACTAACTACCATAAACGTGTCACTTTAACAATTTGATGTGAGTACTTCAAAAACATCGACATAACAGCTAGAAAGTGCATAAATGTGAAAAATATATTATCACGATGTTACAACAATCAACACATTAATTGAAGTTTCTGGGGATCGCAAAAAAACATCGAAATCCACTTTCACTTTTACGATATTCGTATACAATAAGATTAAAAAATGATTTCCAACCGATACACTGCATGAGAAATTGTGTGTGGTATTTGTTAATAAACATTTTGTAGGATAATATTTATTCACGCTAATAATCATTATTGTTCGTTAGATTACATTGTTTCACGTTTTATGAATAAAATTAGGAAAAAAATTGTTAGAGAGAAGATACAAGCCTGAAATTATAGGATATTGATTTAACCACTATAAATATGATCATTTGAAATGTAATTTCAAACTTTCACCAATTTTTTCTCTGATAAGAATTTGAATTGAACTTTGCAAATTGTTTTATTTAAAAAAGATAGTTTATGACAATTTACAAGAAAATACTCGGTTTTATTGAAAAATTGAATATTATGAGAAATAATAATTTTTTTTATTAATTTTCAACTGCTTATAACATTTTTCAAAGACAAAGACAAAGATATAAGACAGAAGTGAAAAAATAATATTGTTTGAACAAACTAAAAAACACGCTGTTAGGGCACATAAAAAAAAATTTCGATTTATTGTCAAAAATTAACATTTTCATTAATATTGTAAATTTCAAACAGAGAGCGTACTGATGTAAATTTTTTCTCGACCAACAAATTTAAGGTTTTAAATTCTAATACTAATGCAGGTACTACAGTAATTCTCCAACAGGGGACAGACAGTTGTAAAATTTGTTTCGATGTAAAGAGAAAATTTGCAGTGATAATTTCCAAAAAAAAAATTTAACCGAAGCCTTAGCCCGCTCGGCTAACGAACGTAATTGAGGTGGTGGGATATACTAAAAGTAATAAGCAACAAACAAATAAACAACCTCACAAACCCACATACAGATGAAACTAATATAAGTGAGTTAATAACAATACTTCCGGACAAGGAAGAAATACCATCAAGATAACGTTTTTTAATGATAATCCTGACAATAGTTTTTTAAATGAATCGAATTGTTATAATTACTCTGTTTGTAATCATTAATTATACCATAAAATACTGTATAAGAACTAAATAGAAGAATGTATCGTTTATTACGAAGCATTGAAACAATTTTGAACATTTTATACCGATCTTAATATTTAAATGAGCGTTGATCATTTAATTTGAAGTAACACGGGACTGTGTCTTTGTTAACGTATGCCGTAGATAATTATTTTTGTATTTTCTCAATTTTAAGGTTAGGTTTGCACGTCCAAACTTTATGCAAAAATTTTAATTTTGGAAATAATTGGTGGGTAACATCTTGTAGCGAACCTGATTTTTAGACTTGAACCAAAGTAGAGAATCTTTTACATCATTTCCTTCATTTTACTCCGTTGAGTATTTATTTGCTTTTTCAGTGTATTCGCAATATCGTGACACATTTTTGATTTGAACATTGAGGTACTTGAACACACCAAAGCCCTTTCAAAATTCAAACAAATGTATTTTTTGTTTCTAATCTACAATATTTATTAGACAAAAATTAACTTTGGCTACAATAGTACAAGGTTACTTTACGTGGAAATGAATAATTTTCGCACAAATACATATTTTTGATGCTTAACATAGAGCATTTTACATTTACTAAGTTGGAATTTCTGGAACTAGTCATATCAGAAGGATTTTCTATCGATTGATAGAGTTTATGTTGTTACATACACTTAACGATTTCCAAAAGGCACAAAACAGCGAGTAAGAATCTGTTAAGAAACGTCAGAATATGGTAGAAATCGTATTCTATTTGAAATAGTACCAGATGATGAAACGTTTACATCATTTTATGTGTGGATTCAGTGGCAAAAAGGCAGAAGTCAAGAAAGTATGTTTACATCAGGATAATGCATATACAAGCACATATTGCACAACAGAAACCTCAAGTTTTTCATAAAAATTTCTGTGAAATTTATGTGGTCGACGTTTAACGATGGTGAGTTCGTAATTTTTTGGAGTATTCCAAAAGACAACTGGAATTTTTATAATAAGACTATTTGTAATTTGAAAATACTTTTCCTGATCCTACATTTTAATCATTTCTTCTCATAAATATTGTAATTTCTCTCGGTAAGTGGGACACTTTGTATAATAAATCGAGTACCTACGCAAAGATTTCTTCAGCCTTACCCACATTGTTAAAGACTATTTCAATGAAGAATATATTACTGTTTAGAATATGGTTATGTACAATCATGCCTTGAATAAACCATTCAAAAATTACACCTGAGACATAACTGAATTATGCATGCTGCGTTAAATCTTTTAGATTCATTTCAAATTGTTATAAAATACAAAACAAGTTGGAATTTAACTTAGGTGAATAAAAAAAATACTGTGACCGTGAACGGAAAGGTCATGCTGCATTTAGTAAGGATGGGAATTTAGAAAAGTATGAAGAAGCGTCGGTTTGATGATGCACAATTAAATAATTATAATTAACTTAAAATGTTGATTGATTATTATTCATGGCTACGTGAAAGTGTTGATTAATTAATTTCACAAGGATGGATGAACCACATTGATATTTATGGTTATGGTCTGATGACTAAACTAATAAAAGTTACACACGAACTTCACGAAACTAACTATAGTATCAATCATGTTATAATAAAACTTTCAGAATGTTATTCATAAGGATTTAAGCCAAATATAATTAAAATAAGTAATCCTTTAAAAGAAAAACAACACATTATAAAGTTTGCTGAAGAATAGAGAAAAACTGTTTTTCATTGATCCTAACGTACAGGTGACCCATATACTTTTCTCCAAATAACCTGTAAGAGTTATTGAAAACTTTAATTACAAAACTTCTCCGTATTTAACGGAATTTGAGATTATTGACTTCTGGATTATACAGGGTGCCCCTATTCTTCAGTTTCGACATCGAACTTTGGAATTTCAAAGGGAACACCCTATATTTTATATTGCGTTTTTTGATGTAGTGGTGTTAACAAAGGTAACTTTCATAATACCGACCTATTTCATTTCCGCACGGCTTAGGAAATATTTGAGGGTATTTAAATTTTTATTGAAAAATAATTATATTTGGAAAACTAAAATGAAAATGAGGCTAACTGTGCTAATTTGCGAAATGAATTTGTAAACAAAAAACTTAGGTTCATTGAATTTTCGTGAATTTCGAGTCTAGGATCATACTGGGTGTCTTTTTTAGTGTATGAGTTTCGAATTTTGTGAATATACATAATTATTATAGGGTTTGAAAACGATGCCGACCCTATGTTTTTAGACCGCACGTCTCTAGGACTCAAAACAGCACTGATAAAAACTTTTAAGAGTTTATTATTTTTAATCCACTCTTATATTATATTCTTGCAACGCGCCAATCACTTGCTTACTGCATTCACACCACGTTGTTTTTACCAATATATCGAAGCCTGGATCGATAAATGTTAGGTTAGGTTAGGTTAGGTTAGGTTAGGTTAGGTTAGGTTAGGTTAGGTTAGGTTAGGTTAGGTTAGGTTAGGTTAGGTTCTAATGTACCCAAATGTACCAACGCCACTATTACTGCACCAAATAAATTATCCCAAGGGGAGAATTGCGGAAATAATGGTTTGATGCAACGAAAAGGGACAATTGAAGGAATACTATTTTATCGGTTTTGTTGTGAAGATGATTCCGAGGTACTTTCATTCTCTAAATTGCATATTCAAAACTAAAAACTTACGGTACAAGGTAACTTGACGTATTATTTTAAGAATCATATCGAAGTTTCAAGGTGTTACTTGTAATTTTTTTGTATTGGCATGGCGTGGCCGTAGGAGATCCAAGCTGTAAAAGGTAAAAGGGACACCACCGGCTGTTCAGAACTAATTCACGTTTAGCACACAGCAAATTTGTTTGTATAAGTAAAAAATAAAATTGATCTGATTTTCAATTGGAAATTGTCAAATAATCTTACGGATAGGGGTACTATAACTTTTAGAAAACAATAGTACTTCCTTGTCTTATTTATACTATTTTATGATGAAAAGCAGACACTCGAATTTGCTTCAAATTCTATATAATATATTTGTTTAAACACGTGGCACGTCAAAATTGAAAAATTGGGAGATTCCCAGCACATAAAATCTTCTTATTTTTGTCCCGTGAATATGTCAATCCATCGATCTGTCTGTTCATTTGATTCATGTCATGGGTTTTAACAGTTATAAAATCATTATTTGTGGTAAAATAACTTGCCAATGCAAGGAAATCTATTCGAGGCAAGTTGTTTGAAGAACCACGAAAAAACCCCTGCTCCATTTTTATCAACAAATCAACTCTTTGTCGTCAAAATCGCGATAAGTCACTTTAGCCAGCCATGACATAATACCTGTTTGGAACGAATCTCGGGAGGTATAAAATATATCCATAAGTTTGTTAAAACTAATCCTAAGTTGTATTTATTTTCGATGAAAAATAATATACTTTTTCCAAGCCCATTGTAATTCATATACACCGGATATACAAAATTAAATGATACGACGCCAACGGTTAATATTTAAACATAAGTTGTACAATTGCAACCAGAAACACGTCCGTCCGTAACTAATTTTTAATCAGTATTCATAATAATTATTGAAGGGGTGCTTATTACTTACCGATCTTTCAATTGTAGTTAATATTACAATTATATCTGTTACATAACCAGTACTGTTTAAGCTATATGCATCCTGTCAGCTTTTAAAATGCACCTTCTTTGTTGCTGATCAGGTGCAAACGAAACATTTTGATATAGATACCAGTTTCCTGGTTACATAATTCGAAGTATTGGAAGGACACTGTATCAGAAGTAAATATTGATAATATTGGAAGTGGTTATGTTTATTGTGTTCCGTAACAAACTTTATTGCTAGAATACAAGAAGAACTAAATACAAATGGTGTATTTAGTACGTAAAAGAAGGAAATGACAATGAGTTTATTTTGGAAACAATTTGAATACTACTTCAGTTTCTTAAATAATTTTCAAAATGATATTATCGGTAACCAAATCTTGTTAAATTGAAATGTTGTAAAGAATATATGGCTGCAAATAATGAGTATTTCTAAATTGTTTAAATAATCAACTGAAGAGTCTAGGCATACAAGAGTCTAGGTTTTATTTTTTTAATTGTTTTTTTTTGTTTTTTGAGAAATAAAGATATATTTACATTGAGTCAAAAATATCGATATAATATAAATACCGATACACATAAAGCACGGTGGAATCAGTATTTATACATAGGTGCACAAGGTGTTCCGAGACTTGTTGTAACTTTTATGGATAGTTTTACGTTGTACTTTGAGTCCCCAAGAATCAATATATAAATATTCGAAAAATATATTAAAAATAGTACACTTTGGTGTTTAATTTTACCATACTCCCACTAAAAGATATTATTGTCAAACAGGAACATACAAAATAACAAATTTTATACAGATTTCTAAATATATTCCCAAACTTATATAAATGAGTGCATACATCTTCAGGCTCAGGAGGGAAGCTTTTCGGACAACCTTTGTACATATATTGATATTTAAATATTATTTTTATCGCATTTTTATTCAATTTCTCAACGTTTTTTTGTTAAATTTTCAAATAATCAGTTTCCTTAGTGTGAAGTGAGAGACACTATAATAGAAATTGGAGCAGAAACATATATAAGACCATATTAGCTGAATGTGGTTATAAAAAAATAAATTACACCTAAAATTACCACATTCCATTCGAAATAAATAATTCAACTGAAATCGGAATTACCGTTATTAATCGTTAATTTTCTTTAAAAAAACATTATCACCTGTATATATTACAAATCGTAAAGTCAATTAAAACGATAATCAATATTGAGAGATATTTTTTCGTACTAGAAACTCTAGTAATTAGTTCGAGCAGACTAGCTGCTTCTCCACGCCCGACTAAATATGTCTACGGAATAGCGATGCAACAAACCAAAAACTTGAATTACGAAGTTTTTAGACTCGATTAAAAAATTCTATAGAAATGCGAAAGTTTAAGAAGTAACGCCGCCGCTTGGATACCTTCAGTACGAATTCGACTGATTTATAACCAACTTTATTTTGAAACTATTTGGTACACAATAAAACCATAGTAATCGGTACAGAAAATAAGTTTTTTCTTCAAGCGTTCGATCACACTGACTGAAGAAATATTCTCTTTTTCATTAATAATAATGATCAAATAAATGCTCGATATAACTAACGTGACCAGACGTCCAGTTTTGAACGGGACTATCCCTTTTTATAATCACTAATTCCGGTGTTACCAAAACGAACTCTGGGATGCAAAATTGTCCCGTTTTCAGGAACCACGCGAATATTTTAACATATAATAATTTGACAGCAAAAGTCGTGGACCATGCCAACGTCAATTTCGAAGGTGCGGCTAGGCGAGCAACTAGCAATGTAATAATGAAATTACAATCATTTCTGAAAAAAGAATTAATAGGTATTGCATGTGGAGTCCATGTCACTCACAATGCAGTAAAATCTGCTACAAACGGGTTACCCATAGATTACCATATTACGATTAATTTTTTAATATTTACACGATTCGAGTTGAAACTCTAAAGAAGTTTTGTACCAAAAATGAAACGAAATATCAACAAATCCTTGGTTATATAGAAACCAGTTGGCTGGACAGGGTTTTAAAAATGTATCAGCCGATAAAAAGCTACTTTTTGAATATTGAAATATATCCCATGCTACTAAAAACTTTTTTTGAAGATTCCACATCCAAATTGTCGTTTTATTTTTTAGATGCTCAGTCAGCAAGTTTTCATTAAGGTGTCTTGAAACTTGAAGGTCAGACTGTATCGGCAATTGGAGCTGCGAATGAAATCAATAAATTAAAAGACATTTTAACTCAGAAACAAACCAATTACTCTCTTCCATTTATGGTCGTGAATTAATATTGAAATCAAAAGATAATGGTACTCATATAAATGAAGAGTTTGTGAAAAGGACGGCTTCAGAATTTTATAAAACAAGCCGTGAATATCTGGAGCAGTGGACTTGCTTTCTTACGAAAAAAATGGTCATATTTTATTGGGCATATTCAAAAAAAGACATTGAAAAATATCTGTTTTCATGAATTGAAAATGACTATAATAAAAATACTGAAGTTTTTGACGAATTTTATCAATCAACAAAATGGAATAGTTCAAATATTTCCACGGAAACCCGTTCAAACACATCTAAGAAATATTTTTTCCTAAAAAAGTGGTTTTTTTTTTTTCATTAAAAAACTACTACTTGTCCCAAATAAACCTATGTCGTGTTTTAAGGCAAAAAATAAATTATCATGTTAGATATAACACATCGATCCCACACTGATACACATATACTGTATAAGTGCCAGACCCTACACATCGAGAAAGGCATTTTTATAAACGGAAATAAGCAATCACCCACCGGAGACATCGTACAGGCAATGGAAAAAGAGAAAACCTACCAATACCTCGAATTTAAACAGGATAGGTTATTGGGCAACAAATGCCAAATACTGGAATCCAGAATCAATACACAAAAAGAGTAAATCACTTATGAAATCCAAATTAAATGCAGGCAACTTAGTCTATATAGTCTATACCACGCCTGTTTAAACGTACTCTTTTGGAAACCTTAAATAGACGAAAACCTCAGCTTATAACGAATTATATCCAAGAATAACTCATTTCTGAACCTCGCGGCGTGAAAATCTGATTTAGTATTAAATAGAGAAGCTGGTACAATGGTCACAGAAGGCATTAGAAGGTATACATCATCACGACTTCAATTAATCACATATTGACATAGAAGCTTCAAACAGATGGATCACTAGCAGAAGGTTTCATGAGTATTATCCAAGTTATTAGAATTAAATAGATACTGACCAACAAGTTCGGTCTTCCTGATACCCATACACTGTACTACAAGTACCAGCTGCAGGTACAAGAGAATGACAATTTTACGATAACAGACCTGATATCGTAGAGGATGTTGAATTCAATCCTTCTCATCGACGTAGCCATATCGCCTATTCCTAACATCCTCAATAAACACCTGAAGAAGCAGACAAAGTACTCAGATCTCGAAATTTAGAAGGAAATAGTCCTAATTATTATTGTGTCTAACATCCCACACGAAGCCAGAAGGCTGTGTAATTGAAGTTTATTATGTGAAATGGGCTTAATCCGTCTGATACATTGTATCTGGGCAGGTGAATAATATCTTCTCTAAGCTGAGTAGTGCATAAGTCTTCCTCATAATAATGGTTTCCATTATGTGACAACACAAACTATATTTTAATGAATCTAAGAACAAGCACCAAACCCAAGAAAAATGATTGTTGTAGAATTCCTACATAAAGTAATCCATCAGTTCGATATAAGGCTCATAACGAATTTTTCATATTATTAAATGTGGAGAACATTTTTTTTTCAATTGTCGAATTTTTCGTTTCTGATGGGAACAAAGATTTTCTTACTATTGCTTTGACAACGTACTAAATCATATAAATCTTTTTGAACAATTAAATATGGTTCACCGGAATTGGATCCAATTATCAATACAAGGTCAGTATCCTAGTCCTCGGTGCTTCCTGAAGGATAATTTCCATTTGTTTTTCCAAAATAATATCTTGCTCTATGCAAAGGTGCCGTCGGTACTGATGAATTTGCATTATGAGGAGAAAGTCTTAAGGCAGATTGTAAATTTGGATATCCGATCTTACGCTCTTTAATTCCAGTTTTTGTCGTACAAAAATAGATGGGCTCCGTTCATTGAAAGTGCAAAAGACATACTGTTTCTCTTCCCATTCATTAGGTTGGTATTAGGAAATCGGTTTAATAAATCCATCTCTTTATATAAATAATTGTTGCTGGGCGTCCATAAGAGACTACCTCCTTATTATTTTATGCCATAAGTACCTCAGGTGGCTCAATAATTTCAATATTAGGAGATCAATGTCCTAAGAAACAACAACAGCAAAATAAAAAAGAATCATCTAAAAATAAAAATTTCTCCAATAAGCTACTGCTTTTGGTTTTTTATAAATTATCTCTTCACAAATGGCAAATATCAATATTGAAACACTCCACATAAAAATCAACTTCATGGGAAAGTACCAACAGTAATTTATTATTGTTAGATCATCGAAATTAGTACAGATGTAGATACTGAGTCTACAAAATCGCACTATAATTAATATGAAATCAGAGTAGTGGAATTTCATTTTGATTAAACTCCCATCAATATTTATCAGTGGAATAGATCTGTTTCTACACAAATTGAAATTAATATCGTAGCTAGTGTACATCAAGTGGTATCAAACAATTTTTCAAACATGTAGTTCAGCTTTGATATTAATCGCCAGATCACTATCGAACTGACTGGAAAAAAATAGCAGAATTTAATCACTAGAAAAGCTGGTTATTCATTATATTTCTTTATTAAAGCAATATTATACGTATTTTACTAAATATACACTTGAAAATATATTGTTTTGTTGATAATATACGAGTGTGGTTTTAGAGGTTGATATATCTTTCGTTGAAAATATTGCGGGGATTCCATTTATGTTGATATACATAATTCGATCATACAATATCAAGTTATTGAAAATTTATAATGATGAATGCCTATAACTCACAGGATTTGATGAAGAAGAATCTACAAGGAAAATGATTAATGACTTGATATTAGTTAATTGAGTTATCATTATCAACATAATTTGAATTTTAACGCAATATTTAACAGTTTCATGGTACTCCGAACTGGATTATTCTGCTAAAATATCCCAGACTCGAGAATACAATGAGAAATCAGGAGAGGCACTTTTACAATGAAAAAAAAATAAGAATTTTTCCCGCTCCAAAAAACTCATATTAACGGATCAGGCAGAGTAACAATCTATCTGAATAGAGAGCAGGTATTGATGTATACCTAAGAAGACTTATTCTAAAATTTGAATCAATTTCCAGCTCCAACTAATATAAGAGGTGGAAAAAAGTAGATAGACAAAACTAGATGAAAATAGTTTCAATTGTTCGCATGGGAAGCGAAGTTTTTAAATAGTTTAAAGACCAGTGAGTTCTTAAAGGGACGTTGAATATCCTAAATCAATATTTTAGTATGAAACTACATTTTTTAAATTAATTCTCTACAATCTAGAGGACCTTAAAGTCCTCAATAAGTGATATTCGGCCTCAGTTTAAGTATAACTGCCTTTTAAACAGAATGTATTTTGAAAAGGTGCTTGATATAAAAAATGTTACACAAAATTATTAATGGAAAGTAATAGTATACATGAATAACTTCCCTTTACATTTATGTTCACAATATACCTCAACTTTGTTATCATCATTATCTATTGATTAAATCTTAATATCAATAAATAGAAATCCAAATTGAGCCAATGATATAATTACATTGTTTCACCATCTTCATTCAGTAAAAGCGTCCAGAAGATGAGATTTTAAATCTTCTTCGCTCTTGTAGTGTCATCTATTAGAGAAATTCAAAAATTTGATTTGATAGTTGAGAACAAAGATAAATACAATGTGATGAAAGATTGGTGAAGAGGTAATTGTTATAATAGTAATGTAGCCGTTGGTTTCAATTTTCCATTTTGCTACTCCAAACTGGCAACTGTACAGATGCCAGTATCAAGGATTAACTAATGTTCACAATATACTTCAACGTTGTCTTATTTGAAAGTTGATGATAATGACAACGTTGAAGTATATTGTGAACATCACGATATCAATCAAAAGAAATTCAAATTGAACCAATGATATTAAATTACTTTGTCTCGCCATCTCCATTCAGTAACGCCACTCAAAAATTGGATATTAATTTAAAAGTTTAGATTGACAGTTTAAGACAAACTAACATTAAACTTGAATAAAATGTGTTGAACGGTGGTGAAGATGTAACTGTTATAATAGTGATGAGGCCGATGATGGTTCCAATTTTTCATGTTGCTACTGCTGTACCGCGGCCAAAATGAAGAGTTTATTTTTATTACAATCATATTTGTTCAAAAGTTCATCGAAATTTTTAGTTATTGCTTGTGGTATGTGATGTAGGGGAACTTTCAGAACTCGAGACATTCAACTATTCATTTTTTTCTTAATATTGGTGACTACTGCGCTACAAAAATGAATAGAGCAAATAGAAAAAATAATTGGAGCAGAAAGTAACTAATAACATTATAATAGTTGATGAACTAGGTTATCATACCATACTGGGTTTAAAAGGTTTTTGTCAATACTCTATTTTATCCATGAAAATAATAATTCCATTCTATACAAAGAGAAAGGAAAAGGAATTTTGTTTGTCTTGGATTTAGTTTTATGATTAGATTGAACTTCGTTTCATCTGCTTGTTATGGATTGAGATGTTGTAAAGAAGAATAACATTCATTAATTTATTTAATGAGACAAGAGTTGTTATAAATCCTAGTGTATTTAAGGGGCAAATTCATTATTTCAGAGAACATCAATATTTTTACGTTTTAAAAAAATCTGCTTGAAGTTGATAATTATTTAAGACACGTTGCGTTACTGTGTAACAAAATTCTATGGAATTTCCTAAAGATATTAAATATATTAAATGAACTATCTATTTATCTAACTTCCTCCCAACATTTATAGCTAAATAATATATTAAACAACCTTAATAATATATTTATCAAAAACATAAATACCTCGATTTATTATTTTGCTTGGAATTTGCATAAAAGGAAAAGTTTATATATATTCCGGGACTGAAAACTGTTTTCAGTCAACCTTAACTCAAAATAAATTAAAACATCAGCTCACAAGCCGCAGCATTCGTTTGATCGCAGCTCCGAGTCTTTTATCCGATTACATCCTCCACCCAGATTAATTACCGGCAACCGGAAACCACTTAATTGATTAGAATCAGCGTTTTTCATCTTGATTTTTACAATACTAAGTAAACGACATTAATTCAAAATTGACAAGTATAAAAACAAACGACTGACTCACTGCGTCACTAATTAAAAAGACCTGAACAAAATTCATATATTGCTCGGTTAGATGAGGAGTTCGAACTACAATTATGTCTTCATCTTATACGTCATCTATGCAACCATTCATACATCTTCACTCTATTTAAACTTTCAAATTTCATACTTTCATCATTTTAATTTTGTACTTTTAACGTTCATACATAACTTAAAGCAATACACCTGGGGTATTAATGATTAAACTTGGTTGGGACGTGGTTAATAACCATAAACACTATTACACCTTAATATTCTACCTATAGAGGTGCTGGTGTAGAGGTCTTCGAAATATCATATCAGTATACAAAAGATCAATAGTGCAGCGTGATTGCGAGGTAATTGGCAGCCTTTTGGTCCTAGATTATCTAAGAAGAGGTCACTGTTTTAGTGGCGTCGATGATAATCGTAAGGGTTCAAATGTTACTTGCGAAAACCTATCAATGATAAATAATATATATCTGAGCATATTGAACAATTAAAAATTTGCAATACATAACATAGAGTGACGGTTCTGAAGAACATGTGATTTCTATTTCCTACAATAACAGAGGATTCCTTAAAATGCTTCATATAATAACAGAAATATATTCTTCTGTAATAGTTTTTTGATAGTAACATACTTAAAGTCTTTTATTCTTTAGAGTAACTTTTTTACTTGAAACAGTAGTCGTTTTCTTGGATATGAACATTTCTGATATAATAACCTACAGCAATATGAAAAGCATAGCCTATGTTCACTACCATACCTCAATTTACCACGCGACACCACTACCCTGTGTGGTTCTTGGCTTCTTCAACAATAGACCTTCATAGTATTCTGTCCCACATGATCCGTGACATTGCTCAACCATCTCATTATTGGCCTCTCTCTTTCAATTGTATTGTTCACTCCAACATTAAGAACATTTTTTGATATCCAGGAATCTTCTATACGGTAAATATGTCAAAATCATTGGATTCTTTAAGCTTTTATGAAACGAAAAATGTTTCAGTCTCGTAATACGTTGCTTACCTCAGAGTTATATTTGATTCTCCTACTTTCACGCGGTTCTTCTTCTTCTTCTTCAGTAGACTCCACATTTAAGTAGTAGGCCCTGAAATCAAGCTTGTATTCGCTTGATGGATATTGAGCAGATTGTATTGTTCTCTTTCAGATTCCCAAGGTACTTGAAGGTTGTTCCTTCCTCAAAGGTTCTGCTTTCTATTCCTATGTCTACTGAGTTCTACTTTCATTGCCTCTTTATATTTCTCTTCTGTTACTTCGAACAACACCACTAGTTTCTATCAGTGCGATGTCATCATCATTGCTCAGATTATGACATACAAAATCTTCGATGCTGTGAAATTAGGTGTCTTTGAGCTTTTCATATGGATCAGTTGATTATTTAAATTAGTCAATATTGATCAAAATCAATATTTGCTATAATGAAAGCATTACACTGACTTTTTCGTATATATTTCTCCAATATTTGAGTCACATAGTATATTATTTGCGTCTTTCCTATTGTTAATATAGTTCTAATCATTCTACAACTTGTTTATACATCATTAGAATAAGTCTTTCAATGTAAATTAAATTAACACGTCAAAGATTCAATCAATACCTGAACAAAGCTACATCTGTTTAAGGTGTTGATTATTTTTATTAGCTGATGAAATTGACCCTGTTCGATATCCGTACCCTCATTTTGTGTTGTTCCTATAGTATTGATTAAGCTTCGAACTAGTTGTGCACCAAGACATCATTAGGAATAAAAATTTTCAAAAATATGTTCCCTGTACTTGGATATACTTGATAATAAGCAATTTTTCTGCATTCCTTGTTTTTTATCACAACATTATCGTAATGCCAAAATTACTGTTCCATAATTCAAATTTCATAAAAATCGTGTTTTTTCAAGCGAAAGACTTGCGTAAGAAAAAACTTTTAATGTGATCGAATTGGCATTCCTGTATAAACATTGTAAGAATAAATTACCATGACTGCCCCTCTTCATTATTTCTGACACAATTACTTATTCTGCTCCTTGTGTCATCTTCATGCAGAAAATGAAATGAAGTTATTTCCCAGGCAGTATTATTACTTCCACGTAATCACGGCAATAATTTCAGTCTGTATTTCTCGACAATGTAATCCTTATAAATTGTTCAATTTACTTCACAACTAATTACATTATAAAAACCGTACAATTCCCTACTAATTGCTAGAATTTATTTTTAAAATGAACGCAGAAAGACATTTTTATTGCAACAATTTTGTAATGGACATTTTTTTGAAGAATAAAATACGAATAGAAATAAATTTACATAACTACGGTATGTATGGAATACCTCCTCTTAGATAGGTCGTGGTTCACTCGGAAGGTTGAGTCTCCTTGCGTTACCCTCCAGTTTCCACAATTTGGAAACTTCATAAGTTATCAAACCACTTGTTATAGCTTAGGTTCAAGCAAATTTTTACCAGAATGAAGTTCTGCCTTTTTCTGTTTCTGCTATTTCTCCAAAACAATCTACTGTATTATCTTACAACACTTAACGTCTTTTTCGATCAAGGCAGGTCACCGGTAGAGCAGATACTCAATCGTCTTTTCTTTTCGGTTAGATTCAAAATTACAATGTCCAGTGACCACTCCAATGATGTCCTAGATTGAGTATTCGTGAATCTTGTCATCCTTTTTGTTCTTGATTGATTGTTAGCCAAATCACTCTAGATATCGTGCAATTATATAAATTTGTCGATGTATTCTGATGTTTGACTCTAATTTCTATATGAATTCCATCGATAGTAGCACTGTAACTGTCCCATTTGGCATTCTATCTCCACATTGGAAGCCTATCGGCTTTCTAGTTTTCTTCCACTTCTAATGTCCATGTACTCAGTAGAGACTTCAATATCAAGAATAAAGGGGACTGCCTCAGGGCTGAAATTTTGATTTTGTTGTTTATAATATTGTTTAATTTTTGTAGATAGATATGTTTCTGTTGGATTCATCACTTTCTCAACACTCCTTAGCTTCTCTATCGCGTAATTCTTGCTTAAAGGTTATTCTTCTGTTTACCATTTTTTTGTTGATAAGAAGGTTTCGTTTTACATTTCGTTCTTTTTCAAATTTTTTATTTTTGTCCTTTCCTTGAAATACATTTTAATAATGAATAGTGCGTATTCTGGGCTAACATATGGTTTAATCTTTTTCCTCCCATTTAATTCATTTTCTGTTGGATTGGTTCGCTATAAACCGAAGAGCGTTTGAACGTTTGAAAGAACACGTTTTGTGAACAAGCTGAAGGCTGAAGATCGCTTCTAATGCTGCTTGCCGGAAATAAAATATGAGATGGCAACGTTGATCAATTTTTTGAATTGATTTTATTTGGAAATACCCATTGTAGATACAAAATAGTTTCACGATTGTCGATTACGATTCTAACTGTTTTATGACTGATAAGCAAATGTCTCGTTATATCAAAGTTAACGGACCCTTAGTTCGCTGAATATAAATTAACCTCTACAACTTAACGTCTCCTGTGGAATGAAATTGCTTTAAAGATCTGAAATAGACACTATTGGATTGTAAATGTATTAGTATAATTAAATAATAGTTTCCTCAATTGGATAGTTTCATATGAATATGGCAAATGAGGCATAAATAATATAGTTGCTCAACTTCTGTAATAACGAACGAATAGGTAGGCGTAGGAAGTCTATTATTCTCATTGTTCCAAAGGTATAATGCAAGTTTTATCTACTATAACATATCCATCTACTTATATTAGAACTGAAAATATACAAAATAATTTTTAAAACGAACGAGCATCCGCTGTACCCATCTTGCAGGTAAGTTTTCCATATATAACCTTGATTCCAATATGTTTTAAACCTATTCTGGTGCAATATTAACTTCATTTACTAATTACGAATATAGACAAGTAAAATAGGCTTCATCACTAAAAAAATAGCTTCCTCAAGAAAGGAAAGATATCCAAAAGAACCTCCCACACGTTCCTCCGAAAATGATGGACACGTTTTTGCAAAATCACGACCTTATGTTCATAGAAATGCAAGCCTTCATGGAGAATTCTCCACATAAATTGATCAGAAAGTCCATGAGCGAACGTATGTTTGAGCGTAGTACGTCGTGGTACCCTCAACATTGTAACTTTCACTAACTAAATGTGTTCTGGGGGTTCTAGGGATTCGACTAACTCCAATTCTTGGTTTTGTCGTACTTGCAGTTGGGCCAAAACGTAGTGACCGACATAACAATTGATTTCCGGTCGGAAACAGGGGTTAACAAGACTAAATCAAAGCGATTCCAAAGGCGCGTATGTACAGTTATATCCTCGGATGAAACCAGACTCCATTGTGATGAAAAATAATATACTTGTAAAAAATCATCGACGAAGTTGTTCGAGGATGATACTTTTAACTAAATTTCGATAGAAAAGTCAGCTTGTTTCTGGATGAATGACGTCATCGTGTTCTTAACAGTATTTTTTATGAATGATAATGTATGATAAATTAAGAATTCGAATCAATTGTATATATTTTAATATTATTTTGAGTTTTTACGAATTCTCTGATGTGTGAATTATTGATAAGAACTTAGGAATGACTTAATCAAAGTCAATATTGAATTTAACAATAAATTATAATATTTATATTCAATTCAATAAATTTTTTTAACAAAATCATCATTGAAGCGTACGGTTTCAATTTTTTTTTTAATTTTCTTGTTAGTTCACTGATCTTTTATGATTTTATCGTCTGACCTGGTATAGGAATAGCGCCTTAATACTGTACTGCTCCGCACTACTGAACTGTTTTGATAACGTATTTACATTCAGTTTGAACACTATAGATTTTTCAAGTTCTTCCTTTTCAAGCTGTAATGTCACTTGACAGGTTCGCTCGGTAATGTAAATAAACAGCAGAGCCCAACTGGGTCGAAATTCTTTTCAGAACAATTAATTCGATATAAAGTAATGTAGTTCTTTCAGTCTTTCATTACATTAAAAACACAATTCTATTGAGAGTATATAATATTTGATTTGAATTTAAAAACGGTAGCCTTTCTTGAAAATTACTGTTTACAGATAATTCTTATAACTAAAATACTTCATTAAGCTTTTCACCGCGCAATTGTTTGAATTTTTTGTGGAAAATATGTTTCATCAAACAATTTGCACATTATTTGTTTTGATTCCAAAGATGTGCCCCAAAATATAGGTATAATTACAAACGTATCTGGCTAGTCGAAGTAAATAAAATTCTGAACATTTTATGAATTAGTTTCATAAAATGCAATAAAACGAAAAATTTTGCTCTGCAACAAATCTGGAGAACACTATAGGTTGTAGAATGAACAATTTAACTTTGTAAAGTATTTGGAAGTCACTGTATGGAATAAAACGAGAAATTGATGCAACAATTCTGCAAAGCACTGTATATGATAAAACGGAAAGTTATTGTATCATCAATCATTATTGTATAATGGAACATCATCCTCTCACATAAATAAACAAAAGCTCAAATTTAAAACATTTTACATGTTTAGAGTGATCAGACGTCATCATGAGAGTAGCATTAGTAGACAATCAAGGATTTGTCGTAGACGATCAATTTGATCCTAAAGAACTAACCATGGAAATTGGTAATAAAGAGAAGACAGTGACATACTTGGAAAAGAATGTACATGGCATACGATACTCTTCAGGAGAAGTTAAGTGTTTTAGACTTGAAATATTAAAAACTAAGATCATGTATGCTGCTGACTACATTTATGTTCGTGGACAACAGAAAGCTAACTTTTCGACAACGAAATGCCATGTTATTGGCGTTTTTCGTACTATTATCGATGTCTGTACGTTTGACGATACATCGTACGCAACTGGAAACTTTGTACGGGATCGAAATCCTTGTCATACCACTGGCTCATTCTCCTGCACCTAAAGAAACGTAGAACTTCTACGGTAATGGTTCACAAATATTATCTCACCTTTGTAAATATTATATAATTTCAAATAGATCGTTCAAAAAAGAAAAAAATTCATTAAAACACCTTATATTCTACTTTATGTTTCAGAATTTTTTTAAATAAAATAAAAATAGATATTAATATGACACAGATTATTGCAAACGCATTGTTTATTTCATCATTCATGTTGGTAAACATGTTGTTGCTAGTTATATTGATCACGTTGAAGAGTTATTTGCTTAATTCTCATCAGTGAATATGTGGTTGTTTGAGGTAACTTGGAATGCTTCTGCTCCAATTCTTCAGGTGTCCATTTTCGTAGTTAACCTGCATTGTATCTTTATAACAGTAAGTTTGTCTTCATAATAATAACGTCTCTGATTTTCACAATAAATTCTTCAAGTCTACTTCTATACTCTACTACAGGCATAATTGAACTGAGACAAATCACACATCGCCGCTATAATTTTTTTCAACACATTCCGTATTTCGAAGTTTCGATTCTGCGGTCAAACGTGGCGATAAGGATACTACGAGGTAGACCGTGAACGTCACTTCCGCCCATAGACCGGCCTAGAGCATCTAATACCCTGTAACGATTCTGGACTTCACTGTATATACAATACACCGAAACTTACATTCTGTATCGAACCTAGTGAGCGCTGAATATTGTATAATATGAAATTGTAATCTGCAACAAGTTCTGTATGTTGTAAAATCAAAAATCTGTAATTAAATTGGAAGATTTTGTATACAATAAAAGAAAAACTTATATTATGTAAGTATTTTGGAAAACACTGCATGTCTTGTTATGGGTTTGGACCAGATAAGAACTATGAAAATTGACATGCGTAACAATTTTAGAATGTTCTGGATGCATCTGAAACAAAAATTATATTTTGAACAGTTCTGGATAACGCTGTGCGCTCTTCAATGTGTAAGATTTTTAATAAAAAATTTTACTCTGCAATAATTCTGGAAAACACTGTATGTAATTCAACATAAAATTATGTTCTGTGATATAATACTGTATAAAGCAAGAAATACTAAAAATATATACAAATGACATTTTGCAACAACTTGGAAGAACACAGTAAGCAAAAAGAAAAAATTTCATATTCTACAACAATTTTGTAATTATTAAAATATAATTGATCAAAATTATGTCCTATAATTGTTTTGGAAGATGCGGTATGCAGAAAACTTACATTTAGCAAAAGTTTCAGTAAAGCAATGTATGTAATCAAATAGCACCTCTTATTCTGCAACAATATTGAATACGCGGTATATAACGGAACATTAAATTGTCATTTAACAGCTTTGGATGAAACAGTATACAAAAAAACAAATTACATTTCGCAACAGTTGATTAAAACACTGTATGTAATAAAATGGTAAACCATACTTGGTAACAATTTTGAAATTCTCTGTGAAATGAAACAGAAAATTATATTCTGTAATATTTTTTAATAACCATATATTCAAACGCAACGAAAATTAAACGATTTTGGAAAGCACTGTACGCATTGGAACGGAAAAGTAAAGAATTTTTAAATGCGAGACGATGCGTTTTACAAAGTCATGTTCAAGTCGAAGAAACTCATGTAAATTAGATTATATTTAGAAATTAGCCTCCAAGATGCTTAAATTATAAATGTAAATAGAAACGAAATGAATATTTTGAGGTTAAGTTATTTTAAACTTTAAATTTTGAAAATTAAATAATTTCAATATAGTTCACTAACTCTGAACTTTATTAAAACTGATTTACATATTTAAAACCTGACATACACTAATATCTGTATTGTGAAATAGCAATTGAACTTCAAAATTAAATTCGTTAGAAGTCTTGATTTAAACATATATCGTCGTTGTTCCTGAAAAGTGGCGTAACTCGAAAAAATCACATTTTTCATGTTTGTAACCAAACTGCGCAGAAAAATTTGAGCACATCTTTCTAGATAAAAAGCATAACTATGAAAAATTTTCCCGCCCGAGAGAAAACGATTTAGTGATTAGGCATATCGCAAATGGTTCTAGAATGTTCCAGAAGGTGCTCAGACCTGTGCATTTCCTTACAGAGGAAGGATCTCTCAATTTAGGTGAGTTATTTTCCATTTTCTGTTACATTTCGTTCAGATTTTGTGTCAATAATATCAGAATGTGAAAAACATATTATTACTAAATATGATTAGCTTCAGTATGCAGTAGACCAGGGATTCATTTGCGATTTTAACTGTAATCTGGAGTACACTTCAAGGAACTAAAGCTGGAGACTCAACAACATCAAACGCCTACTCTACAATCCAAGTGGAGTAATAAAGTTCAAGTTAAACTTTGACGACGAATTTGTTGACGTCCCAGAAAACAGAAAAACGTGGAATGGAAAATAAAGATGTGTCGTTCTACAGTTGAAGGCTGTTATCTCAGCTGACGTGCACTTTTTCATGATGATCTTCCCCATTAGTAGGGCTTATAGATTTTTACTCCAATGTATACCAATTGGGCTCCTAAGCCATTATCTAACTTGTCTTTTCACTTAATTTTATTTATTATTATTTTTTTCTTATTAATTATTCAATATTGTATTTCAGTTCTTAGTATTGATTTAATACTACCTATACTTTTACTTACAATGTACAAGTGAGTCAAATCGAAAATATACTGTATTAATTAGTAACGAAATAATTAGGCAAAGCTAAATGTAAGTTATTTATGGTTAAATTGAAGAAAAATACATTTTGAAACCTCGCTATTGATTTTTGATGCGTTTTTTTCTTTTCCTGAAAAGTAGCAATTTTTGAGTTACGCCACTTCTCAAGAACAACGGCGATATGATATTAAAGTAGCACCATTTAAAACACAAAACTGTTGTGAGGTCGCACTGAAAACTTTTAATAAAAGTTTCGTTCAAGTTTTGAGTTATATTAGATTTTGTCCCACGATAACTCTGTTATGATATTGTTTTTATTGAAGATTTTGTTTTGTTCCTCCTCTACAAAAACAAAATAATAGAGAAACTAACAACCGTAAAATACACTGTTAAAATAACAAACTATTAACAGAAGGTATAATTTACATCATTTTCTTTATAAGTTTATTAGTTTATAATAGAATATCCTTTCTAAGTATCCAGTCGACATTAGCATTGGAAGATAATCATGAGAAAATTTCAGTTTTGTTAAAAAATTTTGAATCAAAACAATCTTTCGATTAAATTGTGAATATAAGAAAAGGCTACTCACAACGCTCTGAAGAACCAAATGTTTGGATAGATATTCTAGAAACTGACATTCTTCGTAGAACTTCACTGATTTACGATATTTGTTATTATTGCAGAAAGATAATCTAGTTATCGGTCGCCTGGATTTCCAGATCTGAATCCCTTGGCTTTGTATTAAAGATGTACTTGAATAGTTGAAGATCTTAGAAAACTCTAAATAATTTATTGAAACGGTTGGTGAAATATATATGAATAAGTAACAAAAGATCAAAAGTTGAAGTGAAAACTCAAATTATTTACTGTGGTAATTATTTTCCATGCTTCATAATCATTCTATGACAGATCTATTTATTACGTTTTACTTCTCAGTACTACTGGTAAATTGAATATTCTCTTTGGAGTACAAAAGAACTAAATATCTGCAAACGAATCTTGAAACTTTTGCAATGCATTTCTATGCCTTTCACGATCTAAGTAAACGTAGAATTTCCGCATTTTAAATGTGAATCGACTACATACTTGAATAAATTCAACGAATCGCTAAATACACACTGTTTCTTCTCGAGGAATTTACAGAAAACGAATGTAATGATTTCCGAGTCAGTTAATACATTGACTACTGGAAAATATATAAAGATTTTCGTCCAGGCCCGTACCATCATCAAAATATTAATAAGATTGATCTCTCGACCGTTTTGGATTTATTTACATCTTGTCAAAACGAAGCTATGCTAGGAAACTCTAATTTTTAAACTGAAAATGACAATAATCAGAGCTGCTATTTGGTTCTTGTAAGACCACGCGCACCAGCTATGCTATCCTGAACATAAAGTTCAAAAAATAAATAAATAGAGATAAAAGTTCTCAAACTCCGAGTCATAACACCATGTATAATTTGAGCGGAATATAAACTGTATAGACCCAATACAAGATGTAGAAGATACCAACTTTTTTTTCGATCCTTGACATTTACGACATACACCATTTGAATAGAAGATGATAATTTTTTAATTATTTACCAAATACACCATAATCTAATCTATTATCCCAACAGGATATAGCTCAATTCACCTCACTGCATCTAACTATTGAAGTAACTGCTTTTTCTTTCAAAACATTCATGATTCGATTTTCACAAAAGTTTCCTAATATATCAGTCTTAAAATGATAACATTTTATTTCTATTTGTGCTACTCTTTTGTAGATGAGGCTGTAGGTAAGTGTCGAAGCTATAATAAGAAATAGAATTCTCCGTGACCCATGAGTTTTAACAAAGACTTTAGCATCATGTAAATTAGAAAAGTTTTCCAAATAATTCGATTATCTTTTTGGATTAACACATTCCTTCGAGAACAGAATGGATCCCACAAAATTTGAGGAGATAATTAAAACTTTTAACGACATGATGGTAATTCGGGGTAATATCATTTAAAATTGATGGTTATTTTCCCATGATAAACAGAAAAGCATTTGGAATAAATTTGATACTGCGGGATACAATTATATCAAGGGTAGACGAAATCAACGGTTACTTTTGTCTTCAATTATCCTCTGCCTTTTTTGATAATGGAAAGAGGCGTTGGATTGTCCCGGATTTCGTGAGATAGGATCTGTTGACCGGAAAGAATAAATTCTAATGCTTTTTTCTCTAAATTTAATTTGCTGCGACAATATAGTGTTAGTTCTTTCAGCTTCAGATGCTCCAAATGTTGATATGGCCGACGGTTTAATCAATTCTACCTTTAAATAAGATATTTCGCTAATAATTCAGTAATTTTAGTTTTTTTAAAGTAGCAATAAGTCTTTTTAAGTCGGAGATATACATCGATCAACTAATTCAAATTCGAATAATTTGATCACTTGCTTTCTTCAAATGATGTTCGTTAATGAAAATTTCCATACCTTCATATGCGAGGTCCTTTATATTCAAATAATATCGTTGGATGACATGGAGGTATAGTAGTTATTTTTCATGTATATGAACTAAGAAAGAACTTTTCTTTGTTAAAACTTCAATTCAGCTTCAAAAATGCTTCATCATGCGTCAAAATTTTTATAAAAGCTGAAGACCTAGTTATTGATGCATTTTAGCCTCTTCTTTCCCCCTCTCACTCTTTCCACTTCTAATCTTAATAAAAAACGAACTTTTCTTCATATATTTGTATTAACAAATAGTAGTTTGAAAAAATATAATGAACAACTATAAAATTGTGATAAACAAGACTTCAGATGGCATCACAACCCGGGGTAAGCCTTTTCAAAAATGTCATTCCACTTCAGGTCTTCCACTACATCACTTAACCACCTCAATTTTTATCTCATCTTCTTCCTAGTGGTGTAAACTACCATATCATTTTTTAGAACATTCTATTTTCCTCCATGCTCTACACATGACTAAACTATCTCAATCTTGGCGACTCTATGCATCACATTATATAAATTTTGTCTAGACATTATTCGTATTACTAATCTTACTTGATCTACTTTGGTTAGGTCATATCTTTCACTGGTGTACATTATTATTGGTCTAATTATTTTTCATTTTCAAAATATGCTTTGCTTTCCATCTCAATTCTCTTTCTAATGGCATTACTAGTTTCACCCATTATGTCCACAATCTCACCAGGATATCTAAACCTCTTCACTTTCTTAAATCTCATCAATTATAATCAGTCAAAGTTTAATATTAGGCATAACACATCTACAGAGTAGCGCATATTTTTGTGCACTTGTGATAGACAGGGAAGTGTTCTCCCCCATATCTTTATTCGTTAACATCTGTCAAGACGCTCTCGAGAATCAACAATTGGTATCAAAGTAAATGGCACATGGATCAACAACATACGATATCCAGATGACTCAGTCCAGATAGCAGATACCATGATGACTCCACAGGCATGGCTGGAATACACAGTTGGCTTAAGGGAATTAATATTGACATAAGAAAGACAAAATTCCTAGTAATCATTCGCAAATTAGATGAGTTCCAGGATGTAAAACTATCATACAATAGTGAATAGATTGAACGGGTAACAAAGTTAAACTATCTAGGAACTTGGTTGTATGAAGACTGGTCATCAGATGTAGAGATCACATGCTGGATTGAAAAAGCGAAGAGCTCATTCATGAATTTGGAACTCTAGCTCAACCTAAGAATAAGAATAACAAAATGCTACGTGCTTTTCTAGGGTATGGAAGGCTGGACACCATGAACAGACATTTGATATGTGGATCTCTCGAAGAGTTTCATGGGCAGTAAAACCAACGAAGAAATTCTGCATACCTGAGACATGTGATTCAGAGCGAGAGGTACCATTTGTTTCAACTTTTGATAGAAGGAAAGATAGAAAACTGAAGTAGATGGGGCGGAAAGAGGATATCGTGGCTCCACAATATCAAAAATTGGAGAGGAATAATTAATTAATATTACCAGAGACAGGATAAAATGGTCAGAATCAATCACAAATATCCATTAATGGATAGCAGAAGAAGAAGAAGAAAATCCTGGTCTCATTTATCCTTATACTTTCTTCATGATGTCTTCCATGGTTCTACCTAGCCTCCCCACTTCTACATTTGATATGTTTCATCTATCAAATGATTGAATAATTCTATAGGCATGTGAAGTGAAAAAATGAGAAATAAATACTTAAAAAGTAGTGATGTTTTTCTAATATACACGAAACTATGGATTCATTGGTATTCAAATTATATAAATTCCCTATGCAAATAAACAATAAGAAAATACCCTTCAAAATCATTGTAATAACAATATATATTTATAATATATAATGTATTTCACGACTTCATGTTGACACAATCTCGAATAAATACTTCAGGATTTGGTCCTCCTAACATTTTATCCCAGCAGCTCTTTTCTCCTTTTGTTAGTGACAAGGCTAAAAGACTTTTCGTCTGCGACGTACATTGTAAGTAGGTACATATTTACATAAAGAAAAATCCTTAGGTCAGGCATTTTTTAATCAAATACGGAGACATAGAATGGCATCTTAAGGTTGTAGGTAGCAGAAACGTACCTAATAGTATGGTCGGTTGAAACTAATGGAGCATAAAAAAAAGTAGCTTTATTATGTGATTCTCGTGTATCAAGAATCGAAATTCCCATCTCTTTGCACCTAAATGGAAAAGATTTTTATCTTTTATAAATAAAATTTTCGTAAAGACCGAGATGTTTTGATACTTTTTTTCATAATTTTAATCTCTTTTTGAAATATGAGCCTCGTGAGAAACTGCACATCGATCATCTGGAAGCTAGAATATTTTCTTACTGCTGTAGTTTTTCAAGTCTGTCGAGAGTATGATGTATGGATTTATTAATAAATGAAAAGAAAATGTCTAAATTTGTTGTTTGAGAAGATTAATTTGGTTAATTATGAGCTACGGTACACATGTTAGATTGAGCAACATATTTTTCAATTATAAGTATAGTCTTTTATATAGATTTGGTTCAAAGAATTTTGGTATCTTGACCTTACAGCGTAGATTCTAAAAGCAATCCTTTATAATAGTTTTTCAATGATCAATATTTCTTGAAAATCTGTTTCTATATCGTCAAAAATGGATATGTGAAAAGAACGTAACATTAGAAAACGTCAGATTTCTGATCATCTTCATATATCAGTTATGAAAAGTAGTGACTTTAAAAATTTACGTAACTGTTTAGGTTTCAAAGAATAATTTATTAATTACTATGAAAAGTAACAATTATTTCATCATTTAAACTGACAATTAACTCGTTATTTTAATTCAATAGTATTTTAATATTTATGAACATTATTAAAGACACAGTTATTTGAAATAAGTCAATTTTCTAGGTGAATATTTTGTTGAACTTATTGTCTAATGTTAATTTCATTTGAAGCTGTGATATCTACATGTATGCCATGGTTTCCAATGAACTCTCAATATAGCCTTCGAATAAACTGTTAGATTTCCATCTTCCGTGTTGCTTTATTTCCACAATTTCCACTCGTGAGTCTGCCAGGAGAGACGCTGACGAGAGTCTGGAACAATGTCTGATATATCCTTTAACTTTCGATATTCCCAGATACTGAGCAATCTTTTCTGCTAATTTTCCAATGGTATTCATTCCCATAGGTTCTATACCACATTTTCTATTATAATTTACCATAAAAAATCTGTTGTGCTTTACAGCAGGAGGTAATATATTTATTCACTTGTTGAGGAGGTGAACAAGATTGACATCAGCAATATTTCCAGCAAATCATCAAATACCTCATCTTCTTGTAGGAACGACAATTCAGCCCTCCTACGGGGTCCCGGAATGTCCAAGGATCAGATTTATTTAATGATAAATTATAAACATATCGTTAATTCCGTCGTCCTTTTGCAAATAGAAATATTTCGTCTTCAACCCCTTTTATGAATCTTCCTATATTCTTTGTCAAACTCTCCGATATTTTGCATCTCTTCAGCCAAGCCAAAAACATAGTATACTTCTTGATATCGACATTTTCGCGCGCGATGATTTCAGATCTCAACATTGAATATATCGACGCTTTCAATGTATTTAAATTTTCAAAATTAGCAAGTAGTACCTTTTCGCACCATCTTTCAAGTTTTTGGTAGGCCAGGTCTTGATTTTTCATGTATTAAACTACTGCAGCATTTACCCGCTAACGCTCCTTTTGGTAAATATTACACTGTCGAACAATATCGCTCTTCTCCATAACTAGTTACGTAAGTAACAATTTTTTCATACTGTACTATGAAGATGACTTTACAGTACAAATTTGAATTCGAAAAATGGCACTTTACTGTATCCTTGTACTTTACTGTATCCTTAAATTGTCCCAATCCCGCTCCAAATAATTAGTAATAAAAAATCAATTAACATCAATAACTAAACGATTGTCCTAATTTTTTAATGTTAACAGTAATGGTGCAACTACTGTTACCAGAAACATTTATTATTTATTGTGGGAATTACTGGATGTACTTCTTTATTTTTAATAATGCTGAAAGATGTGTGGTTTCACCCCCTTGTATCATTCTTAATATTTTCTTTTTGCTCTCAATGGATTCATCTATATATTTTTCAGCCACTGATGAACTCTTCCATTTACCATGCCGTTTTAAAACATTGATATCAGCTCCTGCGTTGGCAACAGCGTTGACGAAGTCCTTCTGAAGCAATGTCCGGTGTATTTTTCTGGATGCTCAAGATTAAGGAATTCAGCAATTTTTTTAGGCGCCCCACCAACAGAGAGTATTCCAGTTATTTGACCTAAGCATTTTTCTTCTTCTCTTGTAGCCTACGAAAAGTGCCTTTAGTGAAAGATTTTTTCGCAAATTTTTATGTTTTTCGAACACATCCAAATATTGTACTGCATTGCTATTGATCACATGAAAAAACCCGTCGAACATGTGTCTTTTTGTGATTAATACGAACCACTAACTGAGAACTAGTATCCTCTACATCGTCCACTTCTAAATTATAAATGTCTTTCCTTCGACAAACTCCGGCAATGCCAATTAATGCGCTAAATTTCCCCAATAAATAGTCTTTGTCTGGGGCGTCCCTCATAAATGTTTCAACTTCTTCTTTTGTTGTTACTCTCGGCTGGTTTGGATGGTAGTCTACAATTTGTTTTTTAAAAAAAGCTATCAATATAGAATAACGAGAAATGTGACAATCTCATTGACCATCAAGTACCAAATATGGAATTTCATATTTTAATATAATTTTGCTAATTATTTAAAACCAAAAATAGGATGAAAAAAACATATTACGATATACGTTCGTAAAGTTATTATCAAGGTACTCGATTAGATAATCTTGACTCGGCTCCTTCGTCGCCTCGTTCATAAACATATATCTCGTAACGAACTAAATCACTTCCCGGACTTATAACGTAAATAACTATTTTAGAAGACGTCATCTGAAAGTTGTTCTGTATTTATTTACATACCGAAAGTTGCTTTTTGAGTGTTCCATGTAGCGAAAGTGACAGATCCGTACTGCAAAACACTTTCGGGGCTCTCAAATTGTATCGAAATCATAAACACATCTACAGAGATTCCATCAACATCTAGTAGAGATATACATTTTCCATCTGCATCCAATCCAATAAATATTAATAATTGTCCTGGAGGTACAATCAACATTACTATTTGCAAAAAATTAATAAATTAATATTGACATTGCAAATATCATTGAGAACATTATATTTTTCAATCAATAAAATGTTCATAATCCTCTATTATTTATTTTCTTTCCTCAGTGTAATTGAAAAAGTTTTGGATCTTATGCGTCGTCTAAAAAATGTTGTGTACGCCGCGGTTGAAATACTACTTTGTTGGACTCGTCTGTTGCTCGCCTCGCTTCGCTCGTCCCACAATTTTCAGGCTCGTCCAACAAAGTAGCACTTTCAGTCCTTGGTATACAAATAACTATTGTTTACATTCGTCCATTTTCTTACTTACTAGACGAAAGTATCGAACGACCAATTTGTTTTGAATGTTTTATTATGAATTGAGTTTTGTGTGTGAAAAAAGATGTTTCTTAAAGATCAACGAGTAATGACAAAATTATAGTTTTCAATAGAAAAACCATTTAATGTTAAAATAAACTCAGCTAATGTACTATATAAAAACAATTGAGTATTAAATTTGTTCCACAATATTCGTATGTTTGGTATGAACTAATTTTCTTCGGATTCAAATACAAAAAAAACCCAATTTTGTTTTATATATTTCACTAGAAATCTGTTTGTAAATTTTTGTTCTAATTGTCCGTTCTAGTCTATAAACTAAGTAACAACGTAATGCAATCCACAACATTAAATAAATTTAGTCATTGGAATGTAATTATTCATCTTTACTAGGAGCAGTGCAATGGCCTCTGAGAAACTTTCTCCTAGCCGCTTCCGCCATTCGACGATCTTTTGCGATTTTGTGCCCATTTAACGCACCATTGCCGATCGATACGGCTTTTTTTTCTTCTTTATGAAACATATAAATTTGTTTCTCCGTTAAGCGCGTCAGTTCGAATTAATAGAAAACACTTTTCAGGTAAAACGCTATCGGTAAAAATGAAACAAAACAAGACGATCACTAGTTAATTAGAAAACACATATAGAAAACACCAAAGACCTGGAACACAATACATCATAAAATGTAAATGAGCAAACCCTAACGGTAACCAATATTTCTATTCCTCACTGAAATGAAAACAGGAAATTAGTTTAATATAAGAAATATATATTGGATTTTCTCCATCTATTTCTGTTCTCCCAGTCGACTTCCGCTAATTCTCTCTTCCTCTTAGCTACATTGACATTCAATAGCACTCTTATTCGTGTTAATCCGTCTACGTAGTCTCGTCAATCCGCAGCTTCTACGCTAATAATCCATTTTTAACACGGTGATATTTTCTTTCACTCCTTCTATTGATCACCCAGTAGTTTAAAGCGCCATATATATAATATGTAGCATTATATATAACCAATTAGATAAAACTTTGAATTCAAAAAGGTAGTTAAATTAAAATATCTAACATTTATCATCACGAAGGATGCAACAACACAAGAAGAAATCTGAAATGGACTAGGACAGACACATGAATCATTGTTTTTTTTGTAATATGGATATTTCATAGTATAGGGCATAGGTGGGGAACCTACGGCCTCCGCGAGGTTCTTGTGCGGCCCTTTACCACCTAGTACAAAATGGTAGAGTTCGTTTCAAACAACTATTGCACATCAACGCCAAAGACAGTCAGAATACTAGTCTGAAACGGATCCTAACACGCATGAGTGAGGCTCTGGCCCACAGACCATCCGTTTCAGACTTGGTCACTCGATGTTAATTTTTTAAACAGTTTTTGGCGCCCCCAAGTTGCAAAAAGAATGAACTAAACGAAAAAAAAAAGCCGGCTTATGTGTGTGTGTGTTTTTTCTTTTTTCTTATTTTTTTCTTTTTTTATTTAGAAGGAATATTGGGAATTAAGAAATTGTAGAATTTTCAGGTAAGTGATAAATTATTTATTCGGAGATTTCAGAATTTCAGAAATCAATTATGCTTTTTTCAGAGTATTGCCGAAATGTGCCGAAATGTTGGTTGTATATCCAAATAAATAATTTTTCACTTTACTGAAAATTCCACAATGTTTATGTAATTTACATATATAAAAGAAACGAATAATATTCTATGTAATATTTATTTAAAAATAAATTAAAATTACAAAATACTATTTATAAAATTTGTCATACAGAGTAGCCACATGCTAGCAGACGATATGTTTACATTGATATTGATTGGTTGCATCATCGATTACACAGAGCAATTCATTAGTCAGCTGATTGTCTTTGCAAAAAAAATTTAAATTAGCGCTAGCAGCGCCAACTCCCTTGTCTAAGAAGTGAACAAAACTCGGTTTCAGATCTCCCATTTGAGTGTCTCCTTGCTGTGGCTTCTCTGACTCGCATCTCTCAACCCTTCCCTGTTGCGATCTTCAGCAAACTGTAGTTAACAGTGCGTGCTTATAACATTTTATTGTATTTCTAGAAAGTATACACTTTGTTAAAGATATTATTTGAAATTCGTTTTTTATCCATCATGTCAAATAGTAAGAGAAGAAAATTAGGTGATGACAACAGAACATTTAATGTAGAATGGGAGTTGGACTTTTTCTTTACTGCTGAGAAAGATAAAATAATGGGTTTGTTGTGCAATACAGTTTTAAGTACTTTAAAAAAAGTGAATGCAAATAAACACTACTTGACTCATAAAGAACATAAATATTTTCAATTTTTTTGCATCTGATGGCGAAATAGAAAGTTGTTCTCCCCAAGATCGAATTAGATCATTATTTTGTTTTTGATAAGAATTCGTAGAGTTTAATTTTTTTATAAGTTATCTCATCGCTTAATAATTTCATCATTTTACCATTATCATCTTCTGGTTTCATAATAACAGTTTTATTAGATCTACCTGATTTCAAATTTTCAGATCTCTGTTTTGATTGATAAATTCTTTGGTTTTAATTATATTTTGGGATTTGATATTGCTCTGTTGAGATATTTGTCAGTGAAAATATTTTGTGCCAAATTGGGACCTAAAGATAAAATTTCTTTCACTTCATCTAGTATGACAGTATCAGTTAAATTTTCGATCCATTTTGGTTTTATTTCATTTGTATTTTTAGCAATAGGTTGTTGTTTCAATATTAGTTTATCAATTTTCTTAATATTTTTCTCTTAGTATTTTTTAAAAAGTAAGTTCTTTCTCGACATTTTTCCTCAATTTTTTTGAAATATCAATAGAAATTACTTCACTTATATTAATTGTATGTAATTTGCTTATTAGAGTAGTTGAATCGGTAATAGATATCTGTATGATTTGGAAAATAAACTTAGATAAAACGTAATTTTGATATTGAGTGCCGATGTTTTTGATCGGTAAAAATGTGTGAGGCGTATAGAGTAATAATGATTATAATTTTACAAGCGACCTAAAATCAAGAACATTTAGATGTATTAATTTATCAAAAGGTCTAATAAATAAGAAATTATTAAAAATAGTAATCTAGATATAACACAAATCAAGTGTATATGAACACTACTTAAATTTAAAAGCTGTGGCAAAACGAGTGGCAAACATCGAAATAGTACCTACGCGATGTGAAACCAGAAGTGAAACACTGGTCGCAATCAATCAGTGGATGATCACTCCAAAGGCCATAGGCTACACTAATCTCGCCCACAGTTAATTAAATACCAAAAGTTCATCCTCACAATGTGAACTACGCAAGACACAACTCATTGCAAAACATCAAATAGCTGACTGCTAAAAATTTCAACAATCAATACAAGACAATAACATTAATAATATTATAAAACAATTCCTATCGCTAATTGCCCCAAATGCGACCTGCTTGCAAAATGAAAAATGATATGAAATTATCCCATATTACTGAAGAATGGGTACTAAAATCATATTTATGGAATTATTATATCATTATATACATAAAGAGGTAAAAATTGATTACGTAATTGCAATGGATAATTTTTTAAAAAAAGTGAGACTGAAACTGATTGTGAACGTTTTTTCCATTATGGAGTTGATATCGTAGAAACATGGTTATGATAATGGCATTGTCCATATTTACTTTAGAATTGGTCGGTATAAACCATCATTTGACTGAAATATTCCTTAAAAATATCAGCTGTCACTTTATGGTATTTCTAGTAAAATCCTGTCGACAGTCAATCTTCTCCAATATAAGTGAAATTTGAACGGCGATCTTTATTTGGAAATTTCAAGCCAATAGAGAAATAATCCATGATGGGCCGATTTTTTTTTCAAATAAGACATAATTTTCTCTTCAGCTGAAGATTCTAGAGCCAATATTGGATTTCCCTTGACCTATACATATTTTCATTGTCTCTCTAAAAATAAATAACATAAGATATGCTTGGAAAGATATTTCATTTTAACTTGCTATCTACAAACCCACAAATGTCTCTGAAGGCCGTAAACCGCAAATAGTGGAGTAAACTGTTCGTATTTCGAATCGAATGCTCTAAAATGTGCACAACAGAAGTAACTTACACCAATAAAAACAGACACACTAGAAATAACAAATGATTAAAAATTTAAATAGGTAGGAAATAGAAACTACATAGCATGGAAAAACTGAATTTAAATGATATCAAAAATAAAAGTTTCAGTTATTAACCATTTTATACCAAACTTCGCATTTTCTCATATGCTAAGAGCACCGGTGAATGAAATACTTGAATTTCTCTAATGGCCGATCCACACCCGCAGGTTTGCGCCGAGCTCACAGTATAGTTCGCAGTCTTGACGCGTATGCACAACGCAAGCATCGTGCTTTTTCAATTTATTTTTATAGCTTTCTTTTCAAATTAACTCCCCACCATCTCCACTCATCACGAAACACTCAGACTCAGCATGCGAATATGGAGTCTTGATGTGTTCGTGCGCGCTTCTCGGGACAGAAACCGACAATTTTTATGGAACGAGCCACGAAGAGGCAAAGAATGTGTGGATGGGGCTTAAAATAGTTACCAATTTATGAGAATCAAGAATAAATAATCATTAGTAAACTATGCAAACTTCACAAAATTTCGAATGTTGAGCTGCGATAAAAGAATACAATACTTTATGTCATCTGGACTGTATCTGCGACCGCTTTCACCAGTACATTTTGATACAATGACACGAGAGATGATAAATATGAAGGACATTTTTCTACCATGTTAGCTCGTAAAAAGCAATGTGAATCAATTGTTTGATAATTTTTGGGAATTCATTTTGAAATATTTTGTATTGGAAAATATGAGTTTAAATTTATAGATATAGAAAAAAAAAATAATTTCCATGGCCACACATTGATACAGGATTTTATTTTAGAACTCTCACTTTAGAAAACTTCATAGCTCTAAATTATCTTAGATATTATTATCAAATATCATATTTCTGAAATTTTATTATCTATCATATATAGAAAGCTAAGGGCATAGATTTTTAATTATTAATAAATCATGTACTACGAAATACCATAAAATAAACTTTCCAATTTTATTTGAAAAGAAATCGTTAAATAACTTCAGATTTCTATGTGTAGTCCGGTCAATTTAGATATTATAGATATATAAATTCCCACCCAGCTGAAAGTCAGTAAAATTGTTTAAAATATGATTAAAAATAAAATTCCACATTATTCCGTTTTCAGCAAAACGGTAAGTTTTATCATCAAAATACCTAAACCATTAATTGTAGATCATAAAATTAACTACAAAAAACGCATTAACACTTTTTTTCTACAAGCCACTGTTTCTGAGATATTATTTTTCTTCTTTTTCTTCTTTATCTTCAATTTCATAGTATTATTAACGAAACCTGTATAGTGATACTTATCTAAGCAGGTAGTTTTCTTAGGAGCTCCGCACATAGAAAGAGAAAAGGGAATGCCGTTGGTAATAATTTCTTCTCGATTTGAATTATTGTTTTCAAAAACTTCAGCCCATTGAACTTAATCTTGTTTTTGAAACATTTTCAAAACTGTTATTGCGTGTAAAGATATTTTATGATTTTAACAATTTGCAAAAGTAGATAAACTTTTGGATGAATATATTTCCGATTGATGTTGAGCTTATCCTAGTTTTAAGAAGAAAATAGTTTTTTCAGCTGGAGTTCGAGCAGTGAGTAATACAATTAAGTCTACTTCTTCACCAACAACAATAGTTATATACAAGTATATAAATATTTTTTTTTAATTTCTTATTTATATTTTTATATAAAGTTCTCCCTTCAGGGGATATTTTATTACAATTAAGATCTTATCAAAATAGATCGATAACTTAATCTACTACTTGCAAACTTAATAAGGTCTGTCTCTTTGGCAATCCTTAGGTTCTAACAATTATTTACTACACTAATTTTATCGTGCACACCAACCGAAATATGCTTTGCACTGACACTATACACTAAACTAGCTCGAAAGGTTTCGTCCTCTTGAGTCTTCTGTTCAAGTTCACATTATCCAGGAGCTGGATGTCCTCAACGTTCGTGGGGAGTATAAGTCGTTGTTCGTGGCTCCCTGCGTATCTTTTCATTAACAGTTTCTAAATCTAAGTGAATGTGGAGATCAGTGTTTCTGTAGTACCAAGGTGCGTCGACTATGCTTCTCTGTTTTGTCCATTTGTTAATTTTATGAATAGAAACAGGTTTCTTGCCGCTCCATTATGGACATTACCTACTGCAAAAATTGCAGTGTCATCCGCAAAAGTGGCTATGATGTCATGCTCTAGGTCAGGGATATCACTAGTGTAAAGTAGGTATAGGACAGGTCCCATTACACTTCCTTGTGGTACCCCTGCATCAATTTTTTTAATACAGAGGAAGCGTCTTCATGTTTTATTCTAAGCGCTCTGTGTTTTTTTTTTTAATTTATAGTCCGTCATGCCACACTCTGTCAAATGCCTGCCTTACATCCAGGAAGACGGTGGAACAAACATATTATCTTCAAGAGTTTTTTTCGATTATATTCGTTTTTCGATGAACTTGATCTATTGTGGAATGACTTTCTCTGGAGCCAAATTTGGTGTGTTGGGATAATGTTCATCTCTTCTATGATAGGTTTTATTCTTTTTAATAATATCTTTTCGTATAACTTTGATATTAACGGTCTATACGATGAGACTTTATTCGGTGATTTTCCTGGTTTAGAAATCATTACTCACTACTTTTCATGTCCTAGGTACGTACTTCAATCTGAATGAAGCATTAATAAAATATGTAAGTTTTAGTATTGTTTTTTTCGGGAGTTGTTTATGACCTCTCCAATTATCAAATCATACCCTGGTGCTTCCTTGAGATCTATCATGGCACGATAACGATCACCATTCACAGTAACGTGGCGATCACTATCGTCGACGAAAAAATATGGAAATCGCACCAAACAGTTATCTTTTGTGGATGAAGTGGTTTTTCATTAAGCACATGTGGATTTTCAACCGCCCAGTACCGCATATTTTGTTTATTGACAAACCCATTGAGCCAGAAATGAGCTTCGTTACTGAAGATGATTTTGCCCAATCGGAGAACTAACGTCACTTCGAAGGGTCCATCGGCTTCAATTCTTGAGTCTTGGCGATGCCCAACTCTTGAGAACGCCGTGGCAGCGATATTTTCGACACCTCAACCAACCCGTAGTCTCACTGGCATGACCAACCCGTAGTCTCACTGGCACGGCACCATCACACAACGAATATGTGGACTCAAATTTTTTCACTAAACTTATATTTTCACTGATTTTCAGTTTGGTGGGAATTTATATAGCTCCACTTTCATTCTTTAGTTTAATTTGACCGTACTAGTGAGCCTCCAATCTTAATGCGCTAGTATTTTGCTATTTAGTGCTATTTAATAATCAAAGTGAAACTAGTGAGCACACTAATACAAGTTGGATAGTTATTTATTGTTTTGTTTCACTTTTACTGCGTTCAACGAATGTTTTCCAAACATTTTCTCGACAAAACCTTATAAATATTTACATTTCAAACATTCTTTTTCATAGCATTCCTTATATTTTTTATTGAAGACAAGTTAGCTTGTGATCAATTCACATTAAAATGATATTTTTTGTGCAGGAAGAAAAAAAAATATCCGAAAGAACGGGATAATAGTAACCAGTCGTTAAGAAATTCAATCTAACATAAGAGGAAGAAATTCGAAAAATGCTGATAATGCAGATAGTTTATCTTTGTGCAATATAAAATTGGGGGAAATTTTCCATAAATTATCCTTTATATAATTGGTACTGACATCAATAAGTGAATTAAGTTGGAAATTGGAAACCCTTTACGATATTCATACCAAACACAAAAACAGTCGTCCTTCAGTCTCTGAAGTCGATAATTGAGTTATAGTGTTGATGTAGTATTAGTGTAAACAGTTACTGGACAATATTAACATTACAATAACTTTAAAATCAGCATCATTTCAAGTGTCATTTTCGTTACTTGAATTAATATTACTTAGTTGGGTTATCTCCATCAATACCCACAAGTGGTTTCTAAAGACGATAACTTGGTTAAATATTGTTATAGTAGCAGTGAACATAATAACTAATTGGACATCGTAGATCATACACCCTGTATGATTTAATGGTATTCTTCGATATACAATATCTCATTTACATTATTTTGCGTTCCAGTTGACAATGTTTCATTTTTCATGAAATATTAATGATTTCTGTCTGAAAATACGAATAAAATTGAGAAGTGCCTGTTTACAAATAATCATTTACAGTTGCCGAACTGTTCACCTCCTTACGTTCGCTTAACACTTGATTGATTACAGAGCTCTCATTAGAATACTTCCAACGCGTATCAGATTATTTACGAGTCACCGTATTTTTATAATGAAGCACATGTTCGAATTCGATCAGTAAACAGTAAGGTTTGAATTTGAAACATAAACATTTTTCTTAAAAAAAACCTGGGAGGTTTTCCTATAATTGAGATCTGATCATTATTACGATCAATGAACAATTTAATTCTATTTTAAATCACTATAAATGTCTGGAAACTGAGGGTCTTAGTCAGTAGAAACTCCTTCAATTATTATAATTTACACTAACACTAATATGTAAAATTCCGTACTCTAATTCAACTATTTTTGTCCTCTTCAGTATTATCTCTAAGTTGATTTTGTCGAGGAGTCTGATTGCATGTTTTAAGAGCCGTGACTCTTTGAAAATTTATCGAATACCTGCCTTAGAGTGCCTATCTCCAGGTTCCGATGAAGATCGTCATTTCGAAAGTACCAGGGTGCATGAACGATGCTCCTTAGCACTTTATTTTGAAATCTCTGCATTATTTGGGTGTTGCTTTCGCTGATTTATCCCCATAGTTGAATCGCGTAGATCTATACCGGTGTCAGGATTTGAAATATGTGAATGAAATATATGAAAACTAATATGGAAATGAACCAATTGACAAATTAAATGAATTATACAGAGAAATAAATATCACTTATAAATTTACAATCCAGCACACAACACACAAGTTTTTTTAATAGATTTCGTTATATTCATGGACATACTTTCCTATCTTCATATTCTATTTACAATGAAAGATGAAACAAGATGGACAATAAGCCATAAAAAATAAAGAAAAACTTGATGTATTTAACATTTAACAAATACATTTAAGACTATTGGAAGTGAAACGAACAAATATAACATATAGAAAATAAATAATGATCTAAAAGGTTCTTTTCAAATGAATATACCTATGAGCAATCGAAGAAACGAATCTAAAAGATATCAACCCCAAAAAAATACAAGAATATGATTTCGTAACAAGTAGAAAACTTCAGAAGCTATGAGGAAAAGGAATAGCAATTGAGATGAGTTAATAGTGCTTCTGAAGACTGCCAGAATTTAGTTCATATACACCAACATTCTTTTTCCGATATGTAGATGATTGCATTACTGCCGTTTCGAAGAATCAAATTGAAAACATAAATAAAAAATTCAATTCTTATCATAAAAAACTTCAATTCATAATCGAGGTCGAGCAAAATAATAGAATTAATTTTCTTAATGTTACATTATATAAAATTAACAATAACATAATAACAAAATGGTATACGAAACTAACTTGTTCCTCAAGATATTTAAACTTCACTTTGTTTCATCTCATGACACAAAAAATATCAGTTATAATAAGTTTGGCTGATAAATTTATCCAACTATCAGATCCTTAGTTTGGATGCTTAGCTATTCAAAAAGCAGAAACTGCATTAGAAGAAAATAATTATCCGGAAAAACTGATAAATAACATATTCAAGAAAAGTATAAACAGAAACCACAATCAATTGAAAAACAAAACAAATTATTTTTCCTTACCATATGTACAAGGACGTTCCCAAAAATTATCGAATTATTTCAATAAATATGATATTAGTATAAGTCATAAAGCACATAATACATTATCCAAATATTTCACCAAATTAAAATCTACATAGGGCAAACATCTCAGTATTTAGAAAATAGACTATGAGGTCATCAATATTGCATTAACGAACCATGAAATATCAAAAAAATATAAATTGAATTATAAAGATTCATAAATTCTTGAAACGGAATCTAATACACAAAAAGAAAATTTTTAAAAATGGTTTACATTCATAAGAGCTATAAATAATAAAAAAGACCTAAGTAATTTAAGTAAAATTTATAACTCTATTTTGTAAATTCTAATAAAACTACAAATAATTTAATTGACTACTACTGTATATTTGAGAGAACAAAGTTCTAGATTGATTTTATTCTTATTTTGATATTCATGATGAAGGTGATCTATTGATCAATATAAATTCGTAAATTTTCAATGTCAATATCATATTTTGATAAAGACTTAAAGAAAAGTCGAAATGTCAATTTTATCTTTCTTTCAAAAACTATTAATAAAACTAATTTTGAAACAGAAGAGACGTAAAATCAAGATTTGGGAACATAAACCACCAATACTATACAAATTTTGTAAAAAAAAATATTTTAAAAGAGATGCAATCCATAGAGAACTTCCATATCAGCGAATCACCAAGCAATCTACACTGACGAGAGACCATTGCCTTCCAGTCACACTGAATAACTGCCAGCTTACACAAGTAGAGAGTATGAATTTCTGGGACATATTATATCCAGGCAAAAGATTGACATGGAAAATACATATACTCAACAATAAAAAGTGACACTGACTTAGATTTCAAGAGATTTACTAGATTATTAATAGAAAATCACATGTGGTCATTACCAAATAAAATTCTGGTTTATAAAGCTAAAAATATAAAGCCTATTGGAACATATAGAAGACAGCTATGGGAATTTGATTGTAGAATTCCAAATAATTATTAGATACCAGATATCAATAACTCGTACCATTCCGTATATTATTGTCGAAAAATGGTACATTTCAAACAATTTCTGGAATACAAGATAAAATGTTATCATTACAATGAAAGCTAACTCCTAAATGGATACCGATTTATGTTTATTACATAATATATATCGTAATAAAATGTTTGAACTAGCTTTTAAGAGAAAAACAATTATTCTATTGATGATTTGCGTCAACGAATATGGACTTATCTTCTATCCCCTTATGAGGGCTTGTCTTATTATCAAGGATAGCATAGAAGTAGCACAATAAACAAAGTTAGATAACTCAACTTACTATAATATATCAACAAAACTATTTACACAAAAATATACACATCGAAAGGTTAAACTATCTCGGCGTTCGAGATCTGATCACTTGGGGGCCTTAAGACATGATGAATTTCTTCACGATTCCAAATGCCTCACCTGGGTTGGTGTAAGTATGGAAGAAGGTAAAAGGTTTTTGCTTTTTCAAAAGTCGGGAATATTGGGCATGACTAATTCAATTGTATGCTATTTGGACATTAAGAAGGTGACTTGGAATTTTCTGGGTCAGATATCGCTCAGTCAGGATTATAGTTTTATTGAGGACATTTGTATATATCAGTATTAAGTATTTTTAAAGGCGAAGTCACATGCTGTGGCCTCCATGATTCCGAATGCCTCACCTAGGTTCGTGTAAGTATGGAAGAAGGTAAAAGGTTTTGGTTTTGCCCAAAGTCAGATATATTGGAGATGACTAATTCAATTTTATGTTATTTGGACATTAAGGTTACTTAGAATTTTCTGGGTCAGATATCGCTCAGTCAGTATTATAGTTTTATTGAGGAAATTTGTACATACCTGTATTAAGTATCTTCAAATGCAAAGTCACATGTCACTACACTTTGTTAGCTCAATATTTTTTCCATAACACAAAGAATTTAGTTCCGTTAAGATTCTCTAATATCTTCCTATTGATTTATTTATATCAAGAGAGTACTAAACACTTCAATTGATGAAAGAATAATGCGACAATAGTAGTAGTGTAATATACATATAGCTAGAAATGTGTTTTGTTTCATAAAATGTGACTCGTAACTTAATAGTTATTATACTCTAGATGTTGTTTCATTCTAAGCAAATAAAAACGTGTAATTCCCAGGAAAAAAATGTGAATTGATCGTAGTCTATTTCAAAAGATAAATGGAATGACAGTAACACAACAAAAATGTTGACGTTTCCTCTGTGAAATATATAGTCTTGAGGACATAATTGGCACACGAACATCCCCAACGAGTTAAGAAAATGTTCATCAATCGTTCGTAGTAAATAGGACTTCCATTCCCAAAAGGCATCGGCTACATACTGTCTACAAACTTTGCTTAGTTAAAAGACACGCCAAGTTTTTATCGATGTTTTACGACAAAAGATATCGACATCTTTTATCTTTTTTAGAATTCTCAAACTTCTGTCCGTTTGCTTTAATAATAACAAAAAGTAGGTGACTTTTATATGACATTCCTCCAATGCAATTTCAAATTAATGGCGAGGATTATAATTTGGGAAGTGTTTTGAAAAGTATGAAATATTTATATCATATTATGTGAATATTTGTTTAAATTTTTGTTACGGAACTAATTTTTTTATTGTTCTATACATTACATAACTTGTTCTCTTTGAGTTTCTGAACACAAATTCTATTGTTCTAAATGATAATTAAGGATTTCATGTTATTCTTAAAATTGGAATAGAAGAGGAAATTTAATAGTCCAGGGAAATAATGCCCAAAATTGATATCACATTGTTTTCTGAATTCTCTGAAAAATTGAATTAAAGCTTGATACGCAGCTTGCAAGCACAGCTTAGGTCCCCCACAATCTTGTGCGCTTTTGCTTGTATAAAAGAAATTGTGAATATCAAATTTTATTCATTATTTCCTGTTCAAGCTAATTTTCAGAAAACATTGTTTCAATCGTCAATTTTTCGAAAATTAAATAAAAATTTAGTGTTCCAAATTTTTGCAAACCCAAAATGAATGATGAACTGGAGAAGAAATAAATTTTTTTTAAATTCTTATTTCTTGGACCTTTTGATATATTAATGCTTCTAAATGTTCTTCATTTTAGGTCTCTTCTGTTTTAAAATTAGTTTTTTTTAATAATTTTGATAAAGACTTAAAGAAAAGTCGAAACGTCAATTTTTATCTTTCTGTCAAAAATTATTTAAAAACTAATTTTAAAACAGATGAGACCTAAAATCAAGAATATTCAGAAGCATGAAAAAATAAATATGAGATAAAATATTTCATAAAATATTAAAATAATAAGAAAAACCTTGAAAAAGATGAGAAAATTATACAATCTCCTTCAATATATCTGCTATGATCTCGAAAGTGAGGTTAGAATATCCGCAATTTATATTGAATGAATGTATTATTTGAATTGACAGTCTTGCAAGACCTACTCGACAAGCAGACGTGGCTCATGAGCACCGAGTTCGTCTGAAGACGGTCATAACTTCAATGTATAGGGACTCATTTCTTTGGAGTTTTATTTAGAGAAAGCCTGTGGAATCATCTACTAAGGCTTACAGAAGTTCAAAATCAATATTCGAAGGCAGACACCACTCGAACTACTTGAATTTAATAGGGTTTACACTGTTGTGCTTGCTTTTTACATAAAAAAATAAAAACAGGTGCACACAGAAATAAAAAAAATACAAAAGGATAATACAAGTGTCAAGCTAAAGAGGAGTTGGTAAAAGATAAAAACACGGAAATAGAGAAACTGTAGAAAGATTCACACAATATGTGTGAGATCAGAGAATACCCAGTAGTCACCAGGTGGCCAGATCTGGACTATGCGGTAGATGAGGAAGCAATTCGAAGTGTAATTCGTTCAATTCAACCATAGTTGCCATCGACTAGTGAATCGAAGCATTGTTCTGATAAAACCGTGGTTATTTCTTCTGTTTTTTTTATTCTTGTATTCTAACGATCCAACAACTGTATGGCGTTTTCGCTATTGATTGTCTCTCTTTTTTGGAGATAGTCGATGAACAATATTCCATGAGCATCTCAAAACACTGTGCCATCACCTTCCCAGCTAACTGTTGTGCCTTTGGGCCCTTCGGACGCGGTTCACCGGCTGCAGTCGCTTTGATTCCGGAGTGAAGTAATGGATCCATGTTTCATCTATTGTCATATTTCGACGCAAAAAATGTGATGTATTTCGTGTAAATATGGCCAAAAATTGCTCTAAATCTTCAACACGTTGTTGTTTTTGATCGACTGAGCGTAAACGCGGTACCCACTGAAAAAAACCTGCTCATGAAATGCATAATGCATAATTATAAACACTCTGCCTCAGCTATCTCACGTAATTTCAATTTAAGATTAGATAGAACCAATTTGTGAACTTGTTTATATTTTTTGGAGTAACCACTCCAATCGAACGACCAGATCTTTTACCATCATCGGTGTCTGTACGACCACGTTTTAATTCAGCAAATGATTCTTTTCGTTGGAGCAGAGTCGGAATAACACTTTTGAAGCCTTTGCTCATCGTGTACAGTATTTTTTTCTATTAAGAAGCAAAGAAAAAACAACTTTCGAAATTGTCCACTCCAATCGAACGACCAGATCTTTTACCATCATCGGTGTCTGTACGACCACGTTTTAATTCAGCAAATGATTCTTTTCGTTGGAGCAGAGTCGGAATAACAATTTTGAAACCTTTGCTCATCATGTACAGTATTTTTTTCTATTAAGAAGCAAAGAAAAAACAACTTTCGAAATTGTTTTAAATCCATTGTTTTGAAAATAACAAAATTGGGTTCACTCAAATGGCTGTCACTTCTTTCTGACTAATAGGAATGTCATCAAATTTTACTCATAGTATTTTGAAAGTTGGCACTTCACTAACGTCATATGGATTTGACAATTGCAGCGCCATCTGTGCGTCAGTGACACGACTTATTGATAGATGTAATAAGTATAGTGATAGTGTTTTAAAATAAACGGATTATATATGTTTAATTTTCATAATCCTATTATATGACAAATGTCATATATCATCTCTAAAAAACAACGAATTGTAGAAACAACGAGTTCTAGGAGAGGTTTTGGGAAGCGAGGAGATGGAGTCTGGATGAGGGAGGATTTAAAAGGATAATAGTGAGGATATTGAAGAATATTGATGAATATTCGTTGAATCAGACTGTGTAGACCTGATTATCTATAGAATAGCGTGTTTAGTGAGACTTTGGCATAGCTTCATTTGATTGAATTCAATTAATAAATATTCATTTAAACATAAAACATAATATAATTTTTGAAAAATTCTCTTGGAAATCTAATTTGACCATGTTATAGGACATAAAGTTCACTAAAATTTACCCAAGCTGTGCTTCTAATCTGCTTCGCAAGCTTCTTCAATATAAATTATTTGACATAACAATTTTACTTGAATTAAACTGAATTACGACTTTTACATGTTTTTAAGGTTATGTAACATCTTAAAATAAATAAATTTCCAAACTTAAATTCTTCAATACAATCAATAAATAATTTTCCATGATTTAAGTTGAACTCCACGAAAATAAATAGCTTCATAACATCACGTAGCTTCGTTCCAAATTTTGATAGGAGAAAATATATCTTTTTCTAATACCGAATCAGAAAGTGGTTTTTTGACCCTTATTTTTAGTTTGGAAAGTGAAGTCCGGTATCCCTCGGTGCAACAAAGTTAGTTTCACCCCTAAGGAAGAAATTGATTACAGAACGTAGCCAGGAACGGATTAAGATGTTTTGCTTTCGAATCACCGCCGTTAGCAATACAGATAATCCTTTCGAAAACTTCCTGTGACCATCTCTACGTGCAAGGATATTCGATTCGGATAAATGGGTTGTTTATAATGCTTTTATGTACTTATATTAGAAAGCTTAATCAGTTTATCTATTAAAATATATAAGATGTTTTCGAGAAATTAATATCTAATATTAATAATTGTTGTAGTAGATCACGCCAAATAAACAAATGGCACCTAATATAATTTTTGATGAATTTATACGAGTAAACTGTACATATTTTAATTATTGTTCTCTTTTGTTCCAGAATATTCTGGATAAATTCAATCCAGGAGCACGTCAGATGATTAACGCTGGAAAGGCCTATCTGAAAGCCTTACATGGTAAGTTATGAAAGTAATATTTTTCAGATTCAACTAGCGCAAATTTGGCCAGGCGATATTTTTTAAATGCCAAATGTATGCCAAACAACATTATCTTCAAATATCAGCAAAATTAGAAACTAAAAAGTATATAATAAGCATTTATGGAAGGTTGGTTTTGAACAAAAAACGTCGACAGTTGGATATTCTGTGTAATCTCGATCTTTTCTCAGTTGTAGAAATGGATAAAGCATCCATAGTTATCTTAGTTGTAAGGGCAGTATACTTATAACACAAAAACGGGAAAATATAGGGTAAATCCGGGGGAGATGATTCTAGTAACTTTAAGACTCTACTGGGTAGGAATTTTATTGAATAAAAAATTATAAAAAAATAAAATAAAATTATTTATTAAATTGGACTTTATTGAACTCTCACCAAAAATCAAAAAGAAATAAGTTGAATTAATTAACAAAATATAATTTTAACCTTCTGCTCTTCAGATCTTTCAACTTTTTTCTTATTACTGCAGTAATAACACATGTCCTCAAACTCGGTGTAACTTTGAAGCACCCAAAGCATGCAAATATTGCACTGTTTTCAATTAGTTTGTGTTCATTATCATATGATAATTATCACTAATTATCACCACAATCTCTGTAGTTATCTTGTTCTCTGTCTTCAGTTTCACTTTCAGAGGTATCATTGAGAACGATGGGAATTTCGTCTCAACTGCTATCAGATAACTTACGAATAACCTTTCGTTTCTTAACCCTTAAACTTGAACTAAACATGATATTGACCAATGATTTTTTTCAACTATCTATTTCAATAAGGTGTTATAAATGATTCCTTGCCTATTTAGGGGGTACTGAAATTTATAGTTATTTAGAAGTGTGACCAACATATTCATAATGAAACTTCGTGGCCCTGATTAGTATACTATAAGTTTTTATTGTCACATGTAATTTTTTACTAAATTACTGAAATATTTATATTATTATATAAATTGTACCACGATGATTGAATGCTTTCCTAAAGAAGTGACTATTTATGAATCTCTAGAAAGGATGAGAATTATTCTTTTCAATGATGATAAAATTATAGGGGGCTCTTTTCAATATTTTAATAATAATAAATAATTTGTTGTTGTTTTAAAAATATTACAAGTGGCAATTATGTTGAAAGAAACTTACATTGTATCTATAAAATCTAGTGGCAGTGGCGTAGCAATAGGATTGCAGGACAAGCAAAATACCACGGGTCCGCAGCCGGAAGGAGGCCCCAGCTCTAGAGGACCGTGAGCTGATGGTTAATGGAGGTTAATTTATTATTAGAATATTTAGTAATTTTTTTTAGTTTTATCTTTAATTAATTCAATTTATCTACGTGCATACACAAGTTGAAAAAAAAATTTTATCAAAATTTTATTGAAATCTTTGGTAAAGGTATCACCCAATCTGTTTTAGAACGTATTTGGTAGGGGCGATAGGTAATAAAATCGTAGCTAAGTTTAAAAGCAGTGCTGTAGCTGTAAGAATGGGCGTCTTCCTCTATTCTTGATCCTTTCGATTTTGAAGCCTTAATAGATGGCGTTGTTTATATCGTCCATTTACAAAGATAAGAAATTATAAAGTTTTGAATTTATATTGGTTTAAAATTGAAAAATGTTCAAATGTATAGTTATAGTAAAGAATAATGGTCAAAATGTACAGAAATCAGTGAACACATGTTGATGCACCGATAAAACAAAATAAGAAGTATGTGGGGAGATCTAAGATGAGGTATGACACCCCCACCCATCGTTTCATATATGCAAAACTTCAAGTGATATAATATTTCGTGTAAATAACAACCTCTATAACTTCTTTAAATATTTTGTATTATTCAATAATTTGATGAAACATGAATATCCGCCTATTAATGTAAGTAAGAATATTTCTTCCGAAATGTCCTCTATCAATTTTTTTGGAAACTGCGAAGAAAACACTAAAGTTTTCTTGTCTGTTCATTTCTTGCCGCAAGACTTCCGTTATGGCATTGGCTCTCGGGGGATCCCCGCTTTATGTTTTGTAGGTATAAGAAAGACGCATCCTTCATTTTATGGCTGCAGGAATTCATTGTTTGTGGCAATTGAAGAATATTATTTGTTGGTTGAAAAACAATTATTCATAATTTTTTAGGCATAGTATTAAAAAATGGTTTACTCGTATATTATCAAGTTTGATATCTAATAAGTCTGGAAATCTTCATCAAAAACATCAAATTTTGTTCAAAAGCGTATTTTATCAAATTTCAAAGCAGAAGAGAGAAATGATGAAGCTATTTTACTAAATAAGAGAGCCGAAAACTACTAACTTCATAATGTTACTGGTTTTCCATTGCAAAATTTTACAAACCATCGACGCGGTCTCTAAAGCACTTCAATTTATAGCTATTAATCTTTCAAATGTCTCAAAACGCTTGCAGGTCCGCCTGGAAGACTTTGACAAGTATCGAAATTAATTTCAAGATTAAAAAACGGAAGCAAATAGCGAAGCAAAAAATGGTCGATAACCCTGAATTTCCTTAAACTTGTCAGGGAAAAGTGAAACGTCATATTGATGAAATTTGCGAGGATGAACGTCTCCGACATCCTGAGAGCTTATTTATTATTTTATCGTGTATTAGACATAATCATTAACCAACTGAGATTGCGTTTCCTTGAGATGAATGAAATTGTTTCCAATTTTAGTCACTTGCAACCTACCATTTTGCAAAATTTAGATGATACCAATTTATTCAGAAACATTTTAGTTTTTGTTGATTCATATGAAAATGATTTATCTCGTTTGCCAAGGAAATTCACTTTCAAACACGAAATAAAAACGTTACCTTCTGTAGGAAAACTTGCTGATTCATTAATCATGAAGAATCATTTTAGTTCTTCAAGCTTTCCTGAAATGTGCACTGCATTTCTGTTATTTTTAACACTGAAATTGATAAAAACTTATTCAAGAAATGCTATGGGACAAGAAATTAATAAAAACTTATTCAAGAAATTCTATGGGACAAGAAATTGATAAAAACTTATTCAATTTCAATAATAAACATTTTGTTTGTAATTTCAATTGAGTACGCTCCTTAAACTAAAAGTTAATAGAAAATCAATAACTATATTTTTTATATATGTAGGGATTTATTACGATATAAAAAAAATTATCATTCATTAAGCTTTTTTATATTGAGGGAGAAAGGGCCCTATCAAATTAATTTCCACACACCTCGAATAGTATTATTACGCCACTGTCTATTGGTAATATTTTTTTCCTTGTCGAGTTATAGGCTGTTAAGATGTATCATTTGATATGGATCCCTTGTATTGTGTTAATAATATGAAGAGAAGATGAAACATTCACGCACAAGTTCTGATACTGAGGCCGCTACAACTGCAACCAACACTTGAAAGAACACTGTCTATGAGCAATTTATCGTCTTCAGAAACCAAAGTTTCTGGAAAACTTCTTTAAGAACTTCTTTTATCTGCTATTACGTGGTTTTCTCGGTGTCTTTTAGTACATATATTAAATTCGAGTAAATCCGATAATGGCATGGTCTCTAATTTATTGAGTACTGTCACAATATAAATTAAAACAAATAAAAGACATCTTGACAATGTGATTTTCTCGATTACAAGCTCAAATGTTTAATTTCTAGGTTGTTTTCTGCAAATTGATAGTATTTGGTATGTTTCTTAACGTTTCTGATTACTTTGAATTTTTTCAATCCAGTTTGCTACATATGGATGGTACAATTGGCATATTTTAACAACTTTTATAAATCTCTCTGGTATTCTTTTGCTTTCTGAGATATTATTTTGACAAACTGGATATTACAATTGCTTTTATAGTTCTTTGCTGCTAAATGATGTTGAGCAAACAACTTCTGTGTCTTGGTATCTTGATTATTCGTTTACAGCAATGAAACCATTGTTCGGAAAAGGTCCGGCTCAAAAATGAATTAGAACTTCCGAGAAGCGATTGATAACATTTTTGATAGTTCCATGCATAAACAAAATATTGCGTTACCATAGCAATGAACAATAACTTATTGGAAGTGTGAGTGTAAAGTTTGACGTCAAAAAAGTAAACCAGAGTTACGCAATAAATTAAAAGAAAAATGATGTCCACCGAAATTGTGAAAATCGAAAAATTACAGTATCGAGCCATCATCAAGTACCTGTATTTAAAAGGGTTAAGAGGTAAGCATATTTACGCAAATATGCTTAATTTTCCACTGAAGAAGATGACCGATGGGGAAGGACAGTTTCTGTGTCAGTCCCCGAAAATATCGATGCACTTCATAACTTGATTTTATCAGACCGTTGAATTGGGCTAAAACGGATATCTAAAGCACTGAATATTTCAACGAACGCGTTCATCACATAGTTCACGTCAATTCGAACATTAGAAAAATTGCTGCAAAATGGATCCCCAAATGTTGAATGTTGACCAAAAGCGTGCAAGGGTAGAGGCATCACGTTCGATCTGTGCTCGATTTGAAAACGATGTATACTTGTGAAACCGAATTGTTACTATGGATGAGACTTGGATACATTTCTACAATCCAGAAACAAAGCAACAATTGATGGCATGGCAACACCCTCGTTCTCGAAAACCTAAGAAACTTCGTGTCCAAAAATTTGCTGGAAAACTTCTTGCTTCATTTTATTGGGATTGCCACGGATTAATCATGATTAATTTTTTGGATAAGAGTAGAACAATAACTGCAGATTACTATTCGACATTACTGACCACTCTACGGTAAAAATTGAAGAGAAAATAAACGGAAAGCTATCCAAAGGTGTTTTGTTTTTGAAGGACAACGCCCCTGCACACAAATCTCATGTTGCCATGCAAAAAGATCGTGATTTAGGGTTTGAATTCCTAGAAAACCCCCTTATTCACCAGATTTGGCTCCGTCGATCTATCATCTCTTTCCTCAACTGAAAAAATAGTCTAAAAGGTCGTAACTTTTCTTCCAACGGGGAGTTACTAAAAGTTGTGGAGGTCTGGTTTTCAGAGCAAGAAAAAAAATTTTTTTGAAAGGTCTAGAAACGTTGCAGGTTCGCTGTAATAAATGTATCCAATTAAAATGAAAATATGTTGAATAATAAAATATTTTGACATTGAAATTTTGTTTGGTTTTATAGTAGGCTAAGAAATTTTCAATATATCCTCGTGGTATAATAAATATCATAAACAGATGTTTCTATCTAGTAAATTAATGGGTATAAGTAACCTCTTCATCCATTCAATAAAAAAAGAATAAAAACCAGTCAGCAATTCAAGACGAATAGAAAATTTCGAAGAAGAAACATTGGACTCATCCATAATATTCCTCTATAAAGTAGAAGCTTTTCAATAAGCCCTATTAATCGACCTTAAGTTTTTCTTCTGCCATTCGCTATTTATACCAATTGACTGAAGTCACTATTTGCTGAGAACCTAATTTGTTTGAAAGCTGAGTCTTTTCTTATATAGCCCGAAGCTATCACGTATAATTCACAGAAAGAAAAAAGGAAAAAAGATTGCAAAATTTGAATATAGGCCGGTATTTTCGCAAGACGTCGAAACGTGTTTGCCTTAAGGCGAAATTTTTTATCTTGTTTGAAGATGAAATATTTGTTGAATAAAGTGAATTTTGTTCAAATAAGTATCTGATTTGGAAGAAAAAAATAAACGAATTTAAAAAATTGATTTAATAAATAAGGATATAAAGGAGCAAACAAAAATTTTTATTAAAAAATTCGATATAAAACTGCTCGTATTACAGAAAACTCTATGTTTGTGTTTTAATTTATCTCTATTCACCACCAATACTATCAATAATTTCAAAAACAATATAATGACATAGCAGCATTATACTGATACATATTAAATCACGGAATAACTGCACATTACAAATTTGTATCGAAAACAGAATAATTATTTTATTTGATTTAGAAAATTATTTCTTCGACAACAGATTATGATGCTGAAGTATGTCCATACACCTCTTCCGTAAATGGTACAGAAGTTTTACTGAGAGACGCAAGGAAGTTCACGATGAAAAATAGAGTTGAAGACCGCTAGTTTCGGAGGCGATTGTCCAAAAGATCAACAGTTAACTGCTTAAAGATTGGAGGGACACTGTTCGTGAACTTGTTAATCGCATTCCTGAAGCTTTATTGAAAGAACTGTAACAGAACCGTTGGTTTATCGACAGTGCTCGTTAGGTCGCTGTGACTATATTTCTTCAACGATGTGAAGGGATGAGCAACAAGGATGGAATCTAATGCTGGACAAGATGAAACTGAAACTCTTCCGAAACAACATCGATTTCTTGTGACCTGGCACGGCAATAAACTTCGGATAGTATGACAGACGAAAGTAGTAGTGCTTCTTTACACCAATGATCGCACGTTGCTCGCCAAACACTGTTTTTGAAGGGGGTACTGTTATACCTCATCTTCCATATAGCGAACGATTTAGCCCCCAGCGATTATGACCTCTTCTCCAAGTTAAAATAACACTTGAATGGCAAACGCTTCATGTTCAAGCTAAGGTCACTCCCTTCTTCAACGTATTGACAGAGAATTCTTAGGAATACAAAAGCTAGAGTACCGCCCTGAAAAGTGTGTCAAAAAAAAGGAGAGTATGTTTAAATACAGACAACAGTGTAAACTTTTGAACTATGTATAAGCTAGTAACAATAAACAATCATGACATAGCTATTTACTTAATTAGTAAAATTTAATCTTTAATTAACAGATTAAATATAAGAACAAATTGATATTTGTGTCAAAGAAATATTCATTCCAAAGTTATGACACAGTTTCGAGAAAACTGTCTTGAGCAAACTTAACTCAAATCGATTATTCCCACTTACTTTACTTTACAACAGAAGAACCAAATTTATTGACCCCAGTGAATTTGAGAGCACATAAATCAACAAAAAGAAATTCGTACTTGTTCCAGATTAAAACAGACTATTTAATGAGTGATAATTGTCGAATACGAATATAGTTTGTGCAAACGAGAGCTACACAGATTATATATATGAAAAATATTCCCGAGATATGCTTTTCAGAGTAGTTATAGCTCCTAAGAATCAACACAAAAGAATTTAAAAGCTTGTTTATTCTGCAGAAAAAGAATGCAAGAATATTTCTCAACAATTAAACTTGCTTGCTTGCTCAGACGTCAAACTAACTAAGATGTAAGAAATTACAGCACACTATGGTCTTCTGGAATAATCGTTTCATTCAACTTATTATCAATACAGTTTCTCAATGTGTGAAATTGCTCTTTTTTGATTGAAAACCAGTTTAAACCCATTTTTAACAGTGAAATTATAGTTTCAAGGTAATAAAAAACTTTCAAATTTATGTGTCTAACTAGTTATAGAAATAAATTTCTTTGAATGTAGTTTTGATTCATAGAAATTATGATATAATTATTGAATAAACCCTCAAAACGCAATATACAGTAACGTATAATTACTGTTCATTGCATCATTGTCATTTAGAATAAAATCAATAAATCACAAACGATTAATTGAATCATAAACTTGTAAAAAGTATATAAATACTTTTATTGATTACTAGTTAATTTTGACAGCGAATATTCGACCCACTTTTTTAATTTTTTGAAATTATAATGTATGATAACATCACATCTAAGTATTATTTTTTCATGAATGGCAAAATTGAAAGTCGATGTGCTTTAAGATATTTTCATCTTATTTAATTAGACGATAATGAATTTTGAGCTCCATTAGTTGTGCTAAATCAGAAAATGACTATCATCTTGTCAAATCATCAGGTTTTCTCACTATATCATATCAAAATAAAAGATAAAAGTCTAGAAAAAAATTATTTTCTTTTACCCAGTGGTACTTTTACACTCGCATATGGAAGGTTTGCCAACATTGATACGTTTTATATTCCCTAGTATCTTTTTTTCCTCTCCTTCAATATCTGAAACTATATTGAGCATTGAACCTCTATAATAAGTAAATAGTAAAAAAATTCGGAGCACTACATTCAATAATCAATTTCCATAGAAGAAGTATATATAATATATCCAAAGTTGATAATTGATTTTTAGGTCGTTCCAGCATGCCATTCTAAGATATTTTACCTATATGCTTTTCCAATGAAAGTTTTCATTGAATATGATACCTAGAAATTCTTATTTTTCACATAATGGAAAGGTTTAATGTTTAAATATAGTTTTGGATCACAAAGTGTCTTAATAATGTCTGTTATATTCAATCCTCTCAAATAATTATTACGTACAGTTAATTTTGACGTTATTTTGAGAAAATTGTACTGGCCTAAATTTGGTCGATTGCATGGACTTTATTGCGATCTCGTCCCACGGATCATTTGCCAACCAAGCAAGCAGTCAGAGAGACTTCATTTATATGGATCTAGAGATACGAACATCCATTCATTCTGGTGGAATTCTTTTAGTCTAACTTTTAGGTTATCTCTTGCGTATTCTCGTGATACGAAACGATGTTTTCTTATTTCTTTGTGTTGCTAGGTATACACACATTTATCCCTAGCGTACAAACCGGGTAACCTCAAATAGAATGATAACTACAGCAGTTTGATCAGATCTAATGACAACCGAAAATGAGAAATCGAGACTACCAAATAAAATATTTCCTACAGGATAATTGAATAGAATTTTCTATGCATAATCTGTGACAAAATTCATATTTACATTCTGATGTTTGTTAACGTATATATTAGGTAGTTTGGGCAAAACATTTAGGAACTTCAAAATAGGTAGTGATAATTAATACAATATCAAAATGGCATTATAAACAAAAAATTAAATTGTTTATTATCTTGATATTAGCTAGGCAATTCCTTTTTTATGTCGGCTGTATTAAAATGTCTATCAAGCTGGAAATTAGAAAAATCATTCATAATTTGACTGGAAAAATCTGACATAGTCTGCATTTTTCAGAACCAAAATATTTTACGCAGAAGCATTTACCGTGTTATAGCTGAATGTAGGAATAAATACCATATCTGAACCTTCCAAAAAGTGCGAAATCTAGAATTTTCACCGAAGAAAGTCCAGTAAGAAAAGGAATTAGTAAAAAATAGTCAAAAATACCGAAAAGGAGAAGTCCTAAATATACCCAGACCAATTAGCACAAATATCAGAATGATTTCGATAACTAAAGCAGATATATTTTGCGAATGTGTCATTCTAATGAACTATGAAAAATATTTCACTCTTACTAATTGAGAAATCGGAAGAATGGTTTTTCACGAACAATAGTAGAATAGTGCCGTAACAATGGCAAATAGGAAGAAAGACAAAATTTGCTAATAAGATTCTAGTCCGGTATGCAAATTCGACAAAAAGGGGGAATCTGTAAATTCTGAAAAGTATATTAACAACAACTAAATTAGTTGATTTTGAACGTCAATATCACGTTGGATAGGATATAATGTTTTAGAGGTCTGCCATTATACAAGAGCAACTAAAAAATCGTTACATCAAAAATATGCTTTAGTACAAAAACAAGATAACCCCCTAATTTACCTCAGGCCCGTCTGATTAAACATTTTGGGCACTTTTATCTAGCAAACTGTATAATGGAGGGTAGCAAGTCAAAATAAGGAACAATTACAGCGTAGAATAGATGCGAAATAGATGCTCATGGCGCCAAAGACCTAATGAGAGATCTTTGCAGAAGATTACGCCTAGTTGAGGAGAACGGACCTCTCCATTTAGTTGAAGTATTAACAAAAATTTATGGTTGAATATTTTGTGTCTTAACTATTGAGACATATGCTCTTGTTTCTTCGGTAACAATAATTCTAAATTTATCCTATATTACAATACTATATAGATATAACTACCAAATTATATTTCTGTGTCAACCATGTATACAACGATTTATCTACATTAAAAGTGCCTTCAATATTTGTTAATTGTTATGGAAAGAAATATGAACTCATTCATCATGGAAATCGCCCAAGGCAGATTTGGGAAAGAGAGAATTTCAAACTCAGAAGAATGGAAGATACTTGTGGCAAAAATACTGATTGTAATACTTCAATATCTTCTTAGTAATGTGACACATTTAGTTCAATCAAAATATATATTCTAGGAATATAATGACTAGGATATGGACCTTAAATCGATTGAAATTTATCATGAAATATCTGGAGATCCTAATTGAACTGAACTAGGAGAAAGAAGTTTACCAAATCTATGTGTCAGCGCACATAGATTTAAAGAGAACGAAAAACCCAATGATTTAGCAAGCAAGGAGGATGAGATAGATCATCTCACGGAGACCAAAACCGTTCTGTTCCTCAGAATGTATTCATTAAAATGTAGAATTGCACAAAATAGAAAACCTCAGTACATACTATACGGGCCACTTATTATTATAACTTAAAGAAATATTTAGTGGAAATAAAAGTAGAAACAACAGACTGCTGTAGATTTTATGAAGAAGAAAAAAATTAACTTTCATGGGTTTGTATAACCCTACTATCTCTACTAATAGTTCATTTTAAGTCAATGTGCATGTATAAACCTCTCAATTTTTTCAATTTGATTTTAAAAATTTCCCTTGTTGTTCCAAATAATAAGCTGCTACTAATTGGAACAAGCAATTTCGAATTAACTCCGGCAATAACGTTATCAAGTTTTTTTCAAGTTACTTAGGTTTTATCCTGTAAATTGGCCTCCGTTGTTGGCGAAAGTGTACGAAAAAGGAAGCGAAAGGGACAAGAGTGAGTGGGTACATGATGCAGCGGCTTTTCTTAAACTCATTTATCTGAATTTTCTTGGTAATTGGCCCTCGGAGCGTGTTCATCATACTAAACTTCTAAAGTATAAGACGTGAAATATGGACCTTAAGCATCAGCCAAGGAATCGGGTTAGTATCTCCTTTCAAGAAAAAAAAACGTCAAATTAAAATTACATAATACCAAGATTTACGGTTATTTCGTAATAAGACGCCAAAAACCAAGCAATTTGATAAAAGGGACCATTACATGTGGAAGAGAAATTAATTTGTGTATAGAATGAACAAAATGAGCCATAACGGTGTAGAATGGGACATGGGGGTGTAAATAATGGAATTCACTTGCATGTATCGTTTAACATGAACATGATACGACCAATTATTAAGGGGAGCGATATTACAAATACCTAAAAGAATGCTATTTCGCAACATTTTTGATTGTAATCTGGGAAGCAAATATTATTTAGTTTCATATTAAAATGATTATAATAACTCGCTACTATTTTGAAGACATCAATCTGCTTGAAAACACAAAAAAACATTTGTTATCTTTGGAATAAATCATTAATGAGCAAAATTAAACGAAGCAGCTAGGTTCATACAGCTAGAGTTTATTGAAATAGTGAATAAATTAATTTTAGAAAAGAGAGTACTTTTTAAGAAATTTTCTGACGCGATTATTCTCAACATAAAGACGTATACCGATATTTTTCATAACTATTGAAGTAACTGGCTTATTGACTGGTTCACCAAAAATCGTGTACAGCGATTATTATGTACAGCTGGAATATAGCACAGATTGCGTACAAGTTAATACTGCACAAAAGTGAGACAAGGCTTAACCCTTGAGACAGGGTAATGTAACAGACATCATCTTTACGACACCGATTGTCCCATAGCACAGTAAAAAGTACTGAATCTACATATACAATAATTATATTTTTATAGAAGATTCCTTTTATAGTGTAGCCACTAAGAATTTTTTTCATTTTACATACACAAAAGCTTGAAATAAGGGATAGAAATTTTGAATCTTCCATTTTTGTGTTGAGGATAAACACGCACAATTATATTTTTGATAATTACGCTCCCCAATTTAAGATTCTAACTCATTCTACACCTGTTTACCTTACAGATGTGCGCACTAAGAAAATATTTTAAGGAAATCAACCCCTAAAGGGGTTACATTTTGTACAGTTTCCGATCTAACACAGAAACAAGAAGTTTTTTCCCTGCAAGCTAAATTTTGAGATTAGGAAGCTGGGAAAAGTCACTTTGGGCCAGATCTAGTGCACACAGTGCGTGTTCAACTAATTTGAAGTCCAATTCATGAATTTTGGTCATGAACTGACTCATTTTGCTTGTTTCAATAAGGCCTGGGGAATGTTAATTCGAATACCTTTTTGGTCCACAGTTGAAAAAACGGGCGGATAGCTAACGAATGCATAGCAAAAGTCTTCTCTTGATATGCCTATAGCCTTTTCTATCCCTCTTAGTTCAATCCGACAATTTGGTGAGATTTTTCGATGATATCGCTGCCTGTTATAGTTTTCAGCCGTCTTAAATGCATGTCATCAGTCAAACTGATATGGCCATGTCTGATTTAGCTGACGTCTTCAAGTTTAGGTCGGAAACATTCCGAATAATAACTCTCGTAGAAGAAATTTCAAACCGACAGTTGATAATTTTTATTATTATTTAACAAAAATGTTATATTTATACATGATCGTAGCAGGGCCGGATATATATGGTCTTAACACATTTGTCTGTGTCACTAAATTTTTAGCCATGAAACAGAAATATTATAGTTCGATAGTGTCTTCCAAAATGTCTATCAAACAGCACAAATGCATACCTGTTGAGGTGAAAATGATGTTTAGAAGTATTTACTTAACGTTAGTAGAGCGAGGACACGGAAAATACTTTTCATTGAAAGAGACTTCAGCTTTAACGAGAATACCTGACAGTATAATTTAGAAAATTTTGAACAGTTCGATAGCTCCTTAAAGAAAAAGTGCATTAATTTCTTTCAAGAAGACTTAATTCGCTGCAATCTTGATGAAATGTATACAGAACAAAAAGTGCCGAATTTATTGTCACTTTCACGGAGACTGTTCCACGTATTCGGTTGAGTTCTTAAAGTTGCTGAATTCAGCAACATCCGGCACCAATAAGAACACTAGATGATCTTCAAAATGCTTTTTTTAACTTCTGGGAAAACATGCCGCATGGATACGTCAAAAACCTGTTTAGAAGCCTTCCAAGACGAATGGAAGCTGTAATTAAAGCGAGGGGCGGCAATACATGCTATTAGAAATTCATTGGCTGGTTTTAGTTCAAGCACCGTTCACTTTTTTGTATAGATATTTCGTACAATTTTTTTGATACTTTTTATGTTTTGGTAAATCAAACTTTTTGTCCTCTGTAGATTAAACTGATATAAAATAAATGTTGCAAAAGGCGTATCTATGGGTGTTTTAATTCGTAATAATAATAAAATTCGGAAAACAGGCAACACATTTAAAATATTGAAAAAATAATGAGTGATGCAATAATTTTTTTGGGGTGTATATTTTAGTACTATACTGCGATAATAAGCTACGAACATTTTTTCGGATAAAAAAGTTTATCACCAAACATGTAATAATCAAAAATGTTATTCAGTTGTGAAAATTTCTAACTATAACTTCCTGTTAACTTTAGTAAATTTAGTAGATAATAAAATAATTAATTCTTCACATAGCGCGATTTTCCCTCTTAAAAACTGACTTGAAATGTACTTTAAACTATCTGTAGTTCGTTCCGCCACGGAAGTATCTTACCCTGATCAACAATTCTGATATATACGTATCTCGCTGTCGGCATCGAGTCTGATGTGATAACGGCATTGGATTATCAGCTTTCCAACCATCAAAACTTTCAGGACGTCAACGGCCAACGGCGGCGGTAGCATTTGCGGAATACTGTTTGTGTTTACTTCCGTAGTATAGACGGAACAAATATCTGCAGCCCAATATACTACAGCCAATTGGAATAGGGAGACAGAAAATGCACTTCCTGGCTCAGATTGAGATTCCGTTCAGTCGCGTCTTACTCAAAAACCGATTTAGAAAATCGTACGCCTGCTTGCAGGATATTGGCTCGCTTAAAATACGGATTTTAATAAAATTTCTAATTGAATTTAAAATTTTAACCACGATATTTTGAGCTTGATTAGACGGTAATCGATTACACAAACATGGTAATTTTCTCAACAAGACTAACAAACAATTTTCTATAATTGCACTTCTGTTCATTTGAAAGATATTCCAACAACAATTTTAATATCAAATTTATTTGAGAGTTCACATCCTTCTTAGGGCTAATTTGAGGAATGATATCACAAAAGCCTTTCCTCGTACCTCTCCCACAATTTATACCTCAAAATAACATGACGTCAATCGATATTTTTAAGAGATAACATATCTAGTTCGATAGCTCTAGTCGGAACTCAAAACAAGTCCAGACTTTGCTACTGTTTGCTTCGTACAGACATACATATACTATCAGACGCTGTCTACAGCCAACCTATCTGATCCAACCCTTAAAAAAGAAATTTCATTGATATCTCAGCCAAGACCAGTTCCATGTTCCATGTGTATTGTATAAACAAAATATTGCGTTACCATAGCAACGAACAATAACTTATTAGAAGTGTCAGTGTAAAGTTTGACGTCAAAAAAGTAAACCAGAGTTATGCAATAAATTAAAAGAAAAATCATGTCCACCGAAATTGTGAACAAAGAAAAATTGGAGTTTCGAGCCATCATCAAGTACCTGTATTTGAAAGGGTTAAGAGGTAAGCCGATTTACGAAGATATCCATTGAAGATGATGTCCGATCGGGAAGGCCAGTTGGACATGAGACTCCTTAAGCCGGTTTATTACTATGGATCAGACTTGGGTACATATCTACGATCCAGAAACAAAGCAATAATCGATGGAATAGCGACACTCTGGTTCTCCAGAACCTAAGAATTTTCGTGTCCAAAAATCTCCTGGAAAAGTTCTTGCCTCAGTTTTTTGGGATTGTCTGGAGTAATCATGATTGTTCCTTGAATAACCATAGAACAATAACTGGAGATTATCATTTGACTTTACTGACCAGTCTATGGGAAAAAATTAAAGAGGAAAGACGCGGAAAGCTATCCAAAGGTGTTTTGTTGTGGAGGTCTGGCTTGCAGACTAATTTTTTTTAAAGGTCTTGCAGGTTCGCTGTAATAAATGTATCCAATAAAGAGGGAAATATGTTGGGTAATAAAATATTTTGAGATTAGAATTTTGTTTGGTTCTATAGTAGGCTAACAATTTTTCAATATATCCTTGTATACTTATTTGTCAACGCAATCTCCTTTTAGCTCCCATCGATGTTCAGTAAATTCGATACCCTTTTTGCAATAAGAATCGTCAAGCTTCTCAAAATAGCTAACAACTGCCGACATCACCTCTTCATTGTAGATTTTTTTCAAGATTTCTGTAGTCATTACCTCATTTGATCGACCACTTCCATGCAGGTATTCGCAAGCTATACGGCATCATTTAAAGTCTGCTACCCTATATTTTGCTGTTGATAAGGAAGGAGCAGTCTCACCCAGAGTAGAATCTAGTTCAGCTTTAATATTGGTTCGGCTAAGACCTCAAATAAAAGTATTGTATCACATAAACGTCCAATATTGATGGTTGCCAAATAAATATTAAACAACGTCTGTCCTCCAAACTTGAAACATTTGCTCTATACTTTGTATACGGTGGTATTTTTCAAATAACTACCACCATCTCTAGGCCAGGGCAGGTACTTCTGAGATCATCCTCATATTATAAGTAGTTATTTTCTACTTAAAGAAAAAATCATCAAATTTGAAACCAGTGTGGTGATTAAAAATAAAGATTATAGCTCTACGTCCGCTTATTCGGGGTTTTATTATTCGAATCCCTAAGAAATAAATCGTACCGACCAATTGATGGTGGAAAATTGAGAAATTTAAATCCACAACAAGTAAGGTATATTTGTAAGGTATTTCTCTGCATTTTGTATATTGGAAACATCTAGCCAATACCTTAACTTTGAAAAATTGAAGCCTATCATATAATACTTTTTTGAATCTAGCATAATAATTATCATTATACGAAAATTATCCATAAAATAAGGCTTCCAAGGAACTGCGGACACTAGGAACGCTATAAGTCGTGATTTAGCGAGACTGGCATGTAGTTTGGCTCTCCCACGATGGCGAATTACGTTCTGTAATTAATTTTTTTGTGCAGAAACAGCTCCTCCGGTGGAGATTCATTACCAACTGTGTGAGGTGTATAGAGCAAAGTGTATGAGTCTGCAACATATGCACAAATGGTGCAGAGAATTCAAAGACGTAAAAATATGGGTGGAATACTGTCTCACACCTCCGTTACAGCCCAGACTTGGCCGCAAGCTATTACCAACTCTTATCTAAATTAAATAAATACTTGGATAGGACGCATTTCACAACTGACGAAGAGTCTTAAGCTATCTTCGTGGCGGTACACTTCTACAATTATGGCATAAAGAAGATGGTACACCCCGTGTAAAAATGCATTGATCTAAAAAAAGATTTAATAAAAAAATAGAGTCTGATCTTTTCAAACATGTATTATTCAATGCCAATAAAAATTCTTTTAATTGAAAAAATTCGTTGAGATGAACAAGCATCCAAGCATTGCTTTTAAATTATTGAGCGTAGATTTGAAGAGAAAGACTTTATTTATTACTGCACTATTACTCAACACGCACTAAAATGACTTTTTTACAAGATGTTATCTGTACGAACACTTGATCAAGACCAATACCAGGTTTATATAAGTCAATCACACTACAGACTTCTCTCTACAGTTCAAATGCTAGTTCCCTCCTTTCATACTTCCATGCAACTTACTATGAGAGTTTTTGTTACCTTTAAAATTATCATTGCAGATATGAAAATCAAGTTTTTGTGTCCACACATTGAATTTCAACTCTAACAAAAGTATTCCTTGTATAAATTATTTCGCCTTTTGAACTTACGACAAAATATGATTCTTCAAGCTCCGTTTTTTGATAGTTTTTGCTGAAGGTAACGCGATTATCTAACAGAAAAGAAAAGGAAAATAGAGATAAGTTGCACCGCCAAGAAGATCCGTTGCTCGACTCGCCGAAATGAAAAAGCAGCCATAAAATATACGAAGTCGTAGACTTGGGGTGGCATCTGATGATACCCCAGAAAATGATCCACAGAAGGGAACTGGCCCTTACTTATTTTACCGTTAAATAATTAAGATTTTAATCCCTGTTACAGGTTCCTCTTTTAATATAATTCTGTATTACAATCACCTCAATCAATTAACATATTCTAAATTGAATTTTTGATGTCCAATAATATGAATAAAAAAATAATAAACATCATTCGAATGAATCTAAAAAATCGACCAGTGATTTCAAAGTCACGACAAACGATAAATTCAATTCCTACAGCAACACAATCCAACAAAATAAATGCGTGTAGTTGATTGAAAACGTTTTCCTGTCATTTTCAACGACTTATGCCACATCTTCATATATTTCAATTTTATTTTTGAGTGAGTGGGTAAACTACCGACGTCTTCACTACGAAAAATAGGTTCTTAAATCACAGCAATCGCTTTTCTGGCGGTAACCATAAAAAAATGTTGAAGCTGTGTTTGAATTGGGGTTGATATTAGAATGAAACGAATAAAAATTCTTTGTCATTATTCGAATTTAGAAGAATTTGAGCTACAGCCCTTGAAAACATCTTTAACAGTACTTTATTTCAATAAGACGATCGTCTATAAAATTCGTAACAATAAGAAAAATATGGATTGTAAGTGATTTAGAAAATGATTATTAATACTTATTTCCCCATAATTGCCGTACAGCTACTTGGCGTGAACTTAGTAGAAATTCCCAAACTTTTCTTTAATGATAAGATGCTTAGAAAAAACTAATATTCGATTTCGATAGGTAAATAAGGTCTCTACATCACATCACACAAGCATAATGTGCAGCATATCGTTACTGATCCAAACTTCTGAACTGAACATCAATGCATCCCCACAACCATAAAGCAACTTTGTATTGTGAACAATCTAGATCACCAATGACCTCTAACATCTTCTGAGATTCGCGTGGTGTTATTCTGATCTATCATCTATAACGTGTTCAGATCATTACCTCAAATCGTTATTGTGATACCATCCGAAGCAAACGGCCGATAATACTATTGTATCCGTCAGGATGACAAAGCCATATTTCATCTTGTTGTAAAAACGCAGAAATTGTTGAGAAATCTGATCCAATATCTCTAATATAACCAAAATCCGGCACTTAGTCATTAGTTACTGTTTTTGATAATGATATTTGCTTTTCGGCCATTGTTGGTGTTAGTGCATCTTCGTGAATCCACACACGGCTCTCAGGGCATGTAGAAATTTCATAAAATGGTTTGTACCTGCTAGCAATGTCCACCATTATTCAGTACTTCTAACGTTTTCAGCGCAATTCTTACTCATTTGTCTTTTAGAAATCGTTAAGAGTATGCGGCACCCAATGAGTAACAAGTTTTTACACATGAAGATGATCATGTAAAATTGATATCACTGCTTCAGATCCAAAACTGAGATTGTCCTCAATGGATGATTTATCTTGGATCAGAAATTCCTTCTCTCAATGTACTATTTGAATGATTCTTCGATAGATTCTGCTAGAGGAAATATAAAATAGAACCTCTATATATACTTTGCATTAACTATAGAAGCATTGAGTCATCATTTCCCCATCCGATTTGTTATTCTTTCCTATTTTAAGCTTGTTATTCATCCCTAATTTCTATATAGTTGATAATAGAGTTTTAAAGTCCACCTCTGCTCAATAAAATCTTGGAATAGATCTTAGCTGTCTTGGAGTAGCTGCCAGGCTTGCTTAGAATTTACACAATGCAATTACTTGATGCAAAGCATGCCCTGAATTGATTTCGAGGGGTTGAAAATGCCATAAATAACCGAATATCTATCCGCGCCCTTTTATACGTTCATTTTGGATGCTGATTGATGTTTTTTTGCCTTTATTCGAAACTAATGAGGACAGTAGGGCGCTAGGTGGAACAATTTCATTAGATCTTTTTTTCTGAAGGAATGAATAAATAAAATTTTATAGGACTGTATTTTTTGCGTGGGGAAGGTTTAGTACATCTCCACATGAACTACCCTTCTTAAATTTATGTATGAGCTGACGTAGGTTCAAGTTATAGCTATTATAAAGTTGCCGAATATATTTCAAGAGCGCTTTTGACCCAGTTCTCGAATTTGTACTACTACAATGTACAATTGGCTGAAAGATATATTTATACTACAAATAATACATTTACCGCCATAAACGTTGTTGTATCGAAGTGTATGAAAATGTAGAGGTATCTAATGGAATAGGAAGTTATTTCTTTTCAATGGATATATACATAGAAAATGATACAGTAGATGGTCTCCACAACTATTTGATCTATATTCTCAGTTTGTATTTTAGAAAGTGCTGGAGGAGAGACATGAGGGGGTAAACATCGGAGAAACATTAATCAACAACTTAAGATTCGCCGATGAGGGCTGAGAGTGAAGAAGATCTTCAAATCCTATCAGAGAGAATCAACCGATAACTCACTATAAATATTGAAAAAACTAAATTCTAATTTATAAGTAAAAACCAAAATATTAATATTAACACTATTATCACACTTAATGGAAAACAAATAGAATGGGTGCAAAAATATAAGTATCTTGGTTCAGTCATAAACGCTCAAATGGATCCAGACGAAGAAATCAAGATCAGAATTGAAATGGCTCGAACGACATTTGTCAAGTACTCCTCAATGTTTGCAAACAAAAATCTGGACCTTGAAAGTTCAAATGATCAAAAAACTTGAGATGTGGCTCTGTAGACTCATCCTGAAGCCACCCTGGACTGACAGAATCACCAACGACGAAGTACTAAGACGCATTGGTCGCAAAAGAAAGCTGTTGACAATTATTACGATAAGAAAAACATCTTACATAGGACACATCTTACGCAACGACAAATACTTACTGCTACAGAACATAATGTAGGGCAGAGTAGAGAGAAAGAAAGGCTTCGGTAGAAAGAATTCCTGGCTCCGTTACATAAGAGAATGAGCAAATCTCAGCGGTGGAGAATTGTTTTATGTTGCGAGAGTCAGAGACGTTTAAAAACGTAGTCGCTAATCTTCAATAAGAAGACGGCATGAGAAGAAAAAAAAGATGGTCTATAAATACTTTGGATGGTATAGTTGGAGTCACATTTCTTCAACAGTCGCTTGGGTGATCTTTATCTGGTTTTGTTCAGAATTATTTACTACTATAATCTCGATATTCTGCACACAGGTACAAGTAATTAATTAACACTTTTCTTGGAAAATATATAAATAGGGATGAGAGGACCATCTGTATGGCCAAATCGATAACCAGAATTATTAGTAATTCATTTTTATTTGGGGCTATATAAAATATGTATATGTAAGTGACTCGAAGATACATTAAACCCTAATTGGGTCCCCAGTTTAAACATAGGTTATGAAGCAGGTGAAGCCTTCATCTCTGCAAAACAAAAAACATTCGAAAGAACAGAAAGCTTTTCCATATAGATATTCTCAAGAAGTGTTGACAGATTTATCATCAGAAGACATATCTGATGTTTTTACTAAGTTAGCTTGTATCAGTACAATATTAAAACTCGCCCTTTTTAGCGAATCTTTAAGAAATTATGGGAAGAAAACTCAATATTATACAGGTTCAAATAACTACACAGTTTTTGAAATTATTATAAGTTTACTGGAGTCATACAGTTCTCACAAGCAAAGAACAATAATAAGGTAACGTATAAATTTGGATTGCCAGGATTGCCAATGCAAGGCAACAAAACGAACGGATACACTGAAAAAGTAGCAAATCCCAGTGGTCATAATGAAATTAAACACGTTGTTTGTAGTCCAGCAGCTATATTATTGATATGATAATGATAAATAACTGACTAAGAAAAATAATGTAATCAATTACGAAACGAAACAGTACACATCATCAAAATGTAGAATACCTTTCCCTACCATGTATTAAAGGACTTCGTCAAGAGCTAGCAAACCGTGTAATAAATATAATATGAGACTGACATCTCAATATTTGGAATGTAGATTAAAAAGTCATCAAACGATAAACAAATCAAACAGGAAATGACAAAAAAACATATATTTACTTAAAAAAATTCCAAAATTCAAGAGTCATAAAGAAATACAAGAAATAGATGTTCCACATACAAATAAACAAAACAATCAAAAAGACCTCAAAAAATCATTTAATGTGGAAATTTTTCCTTATATTTATTATATTAATATTATACAAATTGTAAATGTCAAATTATATTTTGATTAAGGCCGCAATAATTTGCAACGTCAAGGTTTTTGTCTGTTTTTAAACGAAGCTTCAATTAAAGGAGACTTAAACTCTAGACACTTTATCTACAAACCATATAAAATAGTTCTAAGAGGTGAAATATTTGAGTAACTCAATCATATTTGCAAAAATTCCTGTTGAACATTATCCTTAAAAAACTTGCGAATATCAAGCGAAACATTGTATGATAACATTAACTCTCGTACAAGCATGCACAGAGGAGATTATGCAGTTTGAAATAATTCTCACGTGCCATCGAATAATTTCAGGATTTCGGAATATCCAAGGATATTAATAAAGCAAAGGACGGACACAGATGGTCAAAATCACCCATTGATCTTTATCCTCCATGTGAAACGTACAATTAAAATTAAAACAAAAAAATGTTGATTGAAGCTGACTACATATTACAAATTAATTGGGCGTATTCCTAAAATGAAATGGTAATATATTTTATTTTTCAATATAATCTATTTTTAACTCTACAGAGTTAGTTTAACAAGTTTCAAACCACGTATCGGAAATACGCTTTATCATCTGCCGTATCACCATTTTTCTAAAATCGTTTTCCACTAACCTTGTTTTTAGTTTCGGGAAACGATCAGGAAAATATGGCGAATGTCGCAATAAATCGCGAAGTAGTTTTGCTAACCTTTCCTCAACAACAGAAGACGAATGGACAGGCGTATTGTCGTGATGGAACATCACTCTTTGTTCAATAAACGAGGTCCTTTTTTCTCAGTTTTGGCATCAAAACGTGACAGGAAATCAGCATAATATTAACCATTCAAGAATTGAAACATTGATTTGAATTTCCAATCAGAGAGAATTTTTTATTAGAATCGCGACACTCACCTTCTAGATTTCATGTATCCTTTTATTACCTTTAACTTCACTTCCTTTAGACTCACGTATTTCTTTTAACATCGCTAAGTGCAGGGGCACGTATTTTTTAAACCATTTGTATAATAATTCCTGTAAATGAGGATCTAGGATGTTGAGCGTATCTATATATTTAAAGCATATAACCATTCATAAATCAGTCCAATGAATGGTGTAATATTTACAAAAATTTTTCTTAGTTTCCCTAATATTTTCCTCCTATTTTTTAATTTTTAACGTAGTTATGAAAAATTTTGTAGATTTCTCTTTATATAAAAGAGAGAGAGACATGCTTTATTGTCAAAAAATTGTGACAATTTGTAGACAATAGCTTGTAAAAACTAAAAAACAAACATAAAAATAACTAAATAAAGATACAAATAAAATTCAAATATATAGAAGAAAACCACAATGAGTAACAAAATTATAGGTAATAGTGAAAGGTAATAATTAAAATTTAAGTAGTATTTAAGTCCATAGCAAAAACTAAATCAGTATACAACATGCCCGGGATTAAATATTATCATTAGATTAGAAGTCGTTTACAGAGTAGAAGGCACTTTCCAGTAAATATGCCTTCAAAAAAAAGATTATATCGATTTAATTTCAATTGGAAACTGATTGTGCATTTTTTTGCATTGTAAAATATTGAGCCCTGAACCAATTCTGAACGAGGAGTAGGGAGGTAAATTTCGGATAGCAGTGCAACGATTTTTCTGAAATTGGAGCTTACGAATCAGGCAAACGGATTCAAAGATGAATAAAGAAGGAAGAATCAGAATTATTCATCTTTTCAAGAAGTCCCTGCAGTGAGCCCTACTGTCTAGTTCGAATGAATATCTAACAGTTCTCTTTTGTAGTTAGAAGATTCGCTCAAATTGAATCGCACCACACGTACACCAGTAGGGAAAGGCATATCGGAGATACGACTCAATAAGGGCATATTAAACTGTTAGGAGGTGGATAGTTCGTTGGAAACAGGAGGAATATAATACTCCCATTTCAAGGAATTGGCCACAACAAGCCCTAAGATTTTTACAGATTCAACGATGTCAATGGTGGTGTAATTCACTAATAAAGACAGAGATGTATTTTATATGATAAAACTTTATTTTTAGAAACGTTTAGACAGAGAGGATTAGAACCGCACCATGATTTAACGGTGATTGGGTAACTAGATTTGTTCAATTTACAATAAGTAGCCGTCCTACAGCATACAATAAAAGACTGATGATGATTTAAGACCCTTATAAGGCTACTAGAGCTGTTACAAAGGAAAATTAGTCAAACAACTGTTCTTAAATATTCAAAATAAGATATATGGCATCACTATAAAATACATAAGTGAGTTATAAGTGAGATAAATATTACCGTTGAATGAAGATCAATTATTAACAATAAATTATCAGATATGAATCACGATTAAATATTTTTAGAATTGATGTCAAAATTCTATTTTCTTATGTTGTTGTGGATATCGTTAGTTTTAAATGGATGTCGCGATGAAAAATTGTAAACAGTAACCAACCGTTTACAACGTAACGTGATATTTTGGGATAGTTTATAATTCATCAATGTCAGAGAATAAAACTGCCGATATCAAACTGGCATACGTTGTAACGCACTTTTCGTGCTGATCGGTTAAACGTGGTGTCTAACAATTTTACGAACCATAAAACTGGTTAGATTGTGAACCTTGTATGTTATCTCAAAATTTTTCTTTTCAATACCGATAGATTATGAACTATCCTTAATAAATATAACTAGTCTTATCTCGTGCATAGATTAATTTGGTTTCAAAATGATTTAAAGCTTTTCCCATTAGATTTAGTTTTTATACAGCAAATTGTTGGTAAATAGACCATAAGCTGTCTAAGAAATAAAAGTCATCATAAAAATGGAGACAGCTGAAAGTTCTCTAAGCCCATTGAAATTTCCTTCAAAGTCAAGATAATATCATTCAAAATTAGTTCCTACATTGCTTTCTATTTATTCTGAAATATTATTTATTGATTAATTAATATTAAGGGACCCGATTTGAGTCGATGAAAGCGGTAAAGCAAAAAACGGCACTCACCAAAGACGACTTCCAGCACTGCTGAGGTACAGGCACGTGCCAAAATTAATTCGATTCTACGTTGCTTTCCGTCTTTTATTACAGATAATATGGTAAATCCATTCCTATACTGAAATTGAAATACAATCTGGAAAATAATAGAATTATAGAATACTCAAATTGAATCAATTGATAATGTTAATTGTTTGTTAAGGAATAATCATATTAATAATAATAATAATAATAATAATAATAATAATAATAATAATAATGTGAAAGATATTTTATTCGAGAAAATTACTTTTTTGACAGCATAGTCGACACAACAAAGTCGACTTGTTTTGCATTGATTTAGTTGTGCAACAATGTAGTAGCATACTCTCCCGCTAAAAAGCACACTAGGTATTTCGGAGTTGGTATTATGTTACCTCAAATAACCTTTAATTTTCTTTCTGCATCTTTACTACTTAGTTGGAAAGCACAATTCTGTTTTAGAAGGGTTTGGTGGCAGAAGCTTCTGCTTCTAGTAATTCGTGATAACTCTTTTCAACCGATTCAGAAGTAATGTCTGCATAAATAAAGTGCTTGGAGATTGATAGATTCATCGTAAGTTTAGTTCTTTCTGATGGTTTATATCGACAATAAAATATTTAAAATATACAAAATATACAAAATGTTCTTTGTACTTCACAAGGAGACATTTTTCATACCATACTAGTGCACTGAATGTAATTTGAAAAAACAAATCACTCGCCCTTTATCACTCATCCTCTCAATGAAATTCTCTGACGAACTTTGCCTCTTCCGCATATTCCAAATTCCACATCAGTTACCGTTATTTCAGGAATGCTAATACTCTAATCCCCTTGATAATTTACCGCTTGATTTTTACACGTAACCTCGACACATGAGTTGTTCATCCGACCAGGAAATTGAACTCGGATACGAACGAATTGTTCGTGATATAGACAAAACGACGTACATTATTGATGAATCTCCAAATAATTCCTTCGACAGCCTTTATGAAAGTATTGTCCAATTGTCTATGAGAAACAAACAGTAACTTCACTACAATGCACCATGCTATAATATTCTTTTTCTAAGAAGTAGCTGATTTATTTAGAATTATCAAATGGGTAATATTATTGTACATTTAAGCATAGCATCACAGAAATTCTCTCAGTTAAACACCTTTTTCTTCTTCTGCTGTCCTTTAATGGAAGTTTGCGATCAATTCTGACCATTTGATTCTGTCTTTGGTGGTATGAATTAATACCTTTCTTCCATCTATCTTTCCTTCTATCAAGAAAAAAATGGTACCTCTAGTACCTCTTCCTATTCTCATAAGAGTTTCTTCGTTGGTTTCTCTCAAAATTTTTTGGTGGATCCACATTCAAATGCCTATGTTATAGAAAAATGAAGTTTAAGATTCATTTCCAACGAGAATAAATTCTTCAAAGTGTTCAGAAGACATCACACTTTTTATGATAGGGATATTTAATACTTTTAAAAACTTATTACTTGCTTTAGACACCACGTATAAAGGTTAAACGCATGGTATTGGTCGAGTGGAGTATCAATATTGAACAACGTTTAAAAGTCTGTATGCCTAATGGCATGTCATATTTTTTTATTTGGAAGCTAGGCTATAAAATAGTATGCGTTTGAATACGAATTTAATTTAATTGCATTTTTATTCAACCGAAAACGAAGAACATTTAACAGCAGGGACTACAATTGAATATAATAAAGAAAAAATCTGAGGAAAAAACACATTCTTGTCAGTAAAAACAGTGGATTTGTTATACAACAAGATCTTTGGTACATAAACTTACTAAATTTTTACTATGTTTTGAATGACTCTAGCTAATTTTCAAGATTCTATCACTGATACCAGCTATAGCTTGCCCAGTACAACCCATACGGACAAACGTAAGAACCATAATTGCTCTCGAAACTACCACGAAATTCGTACCATTCGAAACAACTCTACACAATGTTTTACTTACTTTCGTTAGTCAAATTGAATAACAACAAAAAATTTCTGATAGGAAATATGACATACATTATTCAATTCAATTCAATTCAATTCAATTCAATTTTTAAATATTTCATCAAATCAAAATAACATTTGATTGATGTACCATTATAAGTACAGGGTCCTTCACGACGAGCTGAATCGATATGTATATGGAAAAGTACTGCGTCTAGTGTTCTGAAAATTTGCTTGCATGGGTTTTCCGAAATGCTCGTTTGAGCTAAAATAATTTCAGTTTCCTGAAACTTCCTGTTATACCGGAAGTGGACCCAAACTTTGTTATTTCAAGCGGTATACTATGGTTCATTAAATTTTTGGAATCCACGTAAAATTTCAATATAACTTTATATAAGGCATCGTATACCTAAAGTCTACCATTTTTTAGTTATTTCACATTTTCGAAATTTTTGGACACATGCAGCCCTCCACTAAAAAAATTATATTTCTAAAATTACGTGAGTCAGGTCTAATATTTTTGGGATTTGGACAAATAACACTTACAGTTTTCAAAATCTGTGAAAACCTTGACAAAAAGTTATATAGGGTGTTCAGAAAATGGTGCCGAATTTCGCTATGTAACAACTTCGATAACTTAACTTTTTCAAATGGCCACCCCCATTTTACTCTTTACCATTGGATTCTACGCTTTAAATTAATATATTAATATATCTCAAATCAACGGTTGTTGTAGAAACTTGAAAAAACTGAAATCTTCATGGTTTTTTATTGTCGGTTGTCTGGAGCGACCAAAAAAAAAAAAGAAAAGTTAACATATCAACAAACAAACAAACAAACAATGAAAACAGCTTGACGTTTAAGAGTTTCATCATGTCCAGTTTAGGATTTATTAATGAAGATTATTTCAATTTTCTGGTAATATACGGGGAATGTGTTATTAAATGAGCCTGCGATACTTTCCGTTTGCGATATCCGGATAGACCACGACCCACCCCTGATAGAATCCAATGGTGAAGAGAAAAATGGGGATTGCCATTTGAAAACATTATGTTTTCAAAGTTTTTAGATAGCGAAATTCGGCAACATTTTCTGAACACCCTATATAACTTTTTGTAAAGGTTTTCACAGATTTTGAAAGCTGTAAGTGTCATTTGTCCAAATCCCAAAAATATTAGACCTGACTCACGTAAACTTAGAAATATAATTTTTTTAGTGGAGGGTTGGGCTGCATGTGTCCAAAAATTTCGAAAATGTGAAATAATTGAAAAATGGTGGACTTTAGGCATACTATGCCTCATATAAAGTTATATTGAAATTTTGCGCGAATTGCAAAAATTTCATATGCATATCGATTCAGCTCGTCGTTAAGGACCCCGTACAATTAGACATTTGATTGATGCAATTCTCAGAATTTCACAAATTGTACAAAATAATATTTACCACTAATAAATAGTTAAAAAACATTGTAATCTTCCTGTTTCACGGCATTTTAGGTATTATAATAAATCAAAATTTTATGTTGTTGATGTTGATATTTGTACTTATCGATGTAAAATACAATACAAAGTCAAATTATTTCTTAAAATAACTGATTTTAACAATAAATACACGTCCAATCCAAAACTTCGCTAAAAACAACACAGTAAACAAAGCTCATATCAAATTCAACTTTAATACCCTATAGTATCACGTTATCTTAATTATATCGTTTGTCTCTTTTTACGAGTAAGAAGACAATCGATCTTATAATGTTATATTTGATTTCTGAATCGTAGATTGAGTCACGTGACGGACAACTTCTACCTATTCTATGTTTGTCTAGTGGGAAAATTTCGATGGAATTCTTGAGGGTTTTCATGATTCCAATATCTAAAATTTTGTTTTTAACTCCTTCAGTATATCTCCAATCGTATCTAAAAATGTTAAGTACTGCAAAACTAAACGGGGCCGTCAATGGAAAATAGTATATAACAAGAATTGATGAAAAGTGAGCAGCAGATTGTAGACGAAGAAAACTCCGTCATAGGTAATATATGTGTAAGGGTAGTTCAATGAGTACTTACTCTAATTATTTATCAATATAGTCCTCTTATTTCGATGCACTTGACCAAACCATCCACCAGCTTCTTTAACGCTTCTAAAAAATACGTGGTCTATGTAAATGAAAACTGGCAAATCCCAGAAAATGGTAGCCATTATCTTTCCGGCCGATAGAACAATCTTCGCCCTCTTTGGAGCAGGTTTACGTACACTATATCAACTATTCTTTGTTATTTGGTGTATATCAGTGGATATATGTTTCTTTGACTACCACAAAATGTCTGTCTCAGCATCTTCAACCTGCTGTTTTTCAATAAGAAATTATCCATCCTGGATATGTTTTCGTTCATGGTAGCCATTTTCGTATCACTAGAGGTGGCTTATCCAAAACGAACGAACGAAACTCGTTTAAGTGATATTTGACAGTCACCATCGAAGAAAAAGTCACTATCCACTAACTAACTATAATAATTAAAATATTATCAGGTGGTGACAGGAACAAGTACAATCCACAAATTACAGGAACAAATATATTATTGTAAATAATAGAGACGCAGATCAGAAAAAATACTTCCTTGTAATCATATCAACAAATCTTCTTCATGCTCTGTATATTAAAAGAATATGAAGTAAAAAGTTGTTTGAGCAATCACTAATTTAATAAATATATGTTGAGAAAATGTGGAAGAAATTTTTATTTAAACTGAGAAATTATTGTAGATAATCTCACTTATTCTGAATCCTAATTAATGTTCTTCATAATTATCGTTTTAAATTTCTACAGTTGCTCAAAGTTGTGCAAGTGCTAGGGTTTTCATTACTTTAAATTTAATATTCGTCGTTATATTACGATTCCAACTAAACTTTCAAAAGAACTTTTGTCAAACACTGATGTTGATTGAAATATGCGAGGGTTTTCTTAAACGAATTATATTAATTTTCTTCCAAAAGATTCACAAAATTACTTTTGCAGTTTTTTCCTCAACGAACAAAAATAACTTTAAGCTTTTTTCCATAGTGAAAACTTTCTGGTATGAAATTAAATAGAAAATAAAAAAACCAAACACCAGGTGGAAGTTATTACATAGATAATTTATACTGACATCTTATTCAATTCTATTAATAAAAATTAGTTTAAACTTATATAAAACCAAATTATTCTTCACATGAGCTTTTTTTCCATTATGAAAACTTTTATAGCAAGAAATTGGATACGAAGTGAAAAACCTGACACCTTCAGAGTTATATGGGGTGGTAAGTTATTCTGCATATCAATAATGTATACTGATATCAGTTATATGCAATTCTTCCAATAAAAATTAGTTCAAAATAATATAAAACCAATTCTTCTCTTTCACATGGCAAATAATTGATTGTACTAAACAATTTTCATGATTAAGTTATAATAATTCACGTATAAAAACTGCAACCTAATAGCTTTTTAAGAGATGAAAAGCTACTCCCTTGTTTGAACGAGCTGCACTCAAGGCGTCCGAGTGGCAAATTGATTTCGCAAATCCACCCTTATTTACTTCTACCACATGTGTAGCATCGGAAGTATCATTTAGGATTGTTATCAAAGCTTGGGCTACTAGTATCTCGTAGAAAAAGAAAATATTGATCTAAAAATAAATTCTTATTCTAAATGAGTTCTTAAGAAGCAAAGAATATAACTCAAATAATAGAGCTAGAAGTATTTTTTTAATGATACCACTCATTTTTGGACATATCGTGTAACCGCTTGAGACTGATTTTAAAATTTAGTTACGAGTAAGTAAAAAGAAATGATTAGAATAATAGAATAATTAGAAAGAAAAGGGCCTTGTTAAATCTGGTGCTAGTCCCATAGCACGACACTTTTTCTAAGCTATCGAATAACCGTTTCATACTTTAATCAAATTGGAGTGTATTATTAATTAAGAAAATATTACAAGTATAATACTTTATAATTCTTCAACCTCTGTACTATTACTATTCATATACCAAGGCAAGCCAAGCTTTGACTATTTTGGAATAAAGAGACTGTACATTCTCAATATACACTTTGATATTAGCAACTAGAGAAGTAACCTCAGAAACAACAATGAGGATCGCCAAGCCCTGGTGTTTAAGTGTCTTACAAAGGTATGCTGAGGACAGTTAATGACAATAAAATTGAACCACTTTGGTTCGAAGGTGATCCAATCCTTCTCTTAGTTGAAGACATTGTTAAGGTAAAACTTAATGAAGTAGATCTTGATGAAATTGACAATTGTGACGATTATTATTATGATAATTATGGTTACACCAAAAATAATGACAGTGATCATGACGATAATAATTATTATTAAAATAAAAGTGACCATGTTGATAATCATGATAAAAGTGACGATGATCATCACAGTAGTAACGATGATCATGACGATAGTGATAATATTTGATAATAATTCCATATATATGTTTTATTGAAGTTTAATAAAGCTTTTTAGCTAGCTTTTTAGTCTTGTCCCATCATTTATATAACCAGATGAATATGATGTTGAGATCATGAATGTAGCTAAAAAATATTATGGAGAATATAGTTTATTTCAATTGTATAATGAAATTGCAATGTGGAGAGAAAATTATAGCCAAAGTAAAGGTAAAGTAGAAGTACCATCTACAGCAATCGAAGTTTTTCATCATTACTAAAAAATTGTTTGAGAACAATAATGCGATAAGATAGACCCAACGGCCTCACCCTGATGAACATTAATAACAATACAATAAACATAAATTCTTTTTAGGTAACTATAATAACCTAAGAAAACTACCTTTATCTTTATTTTCGTATACCTTTTACAGGTAATTGACAAGTTTGCTTGAAAGCACTCAACACGTTTGCAGTTTCTCTACAGTGACTACCGATGAAGAGAATTACATTGTTAATTCTTAGACCATCACACCAAATTTACAAAAAAAAATTCCATCTGTGTTTCAGTCATTATTTATTCATCTCTAACCAGTAGAACTACTCTCGAATGTACAATGCACTTAAAAATAAATCCTTTTCACATTTTCAATCTGCCTTCTGCTAAATTTAATCTATTTCTTTAGTAATTAGTATACAGAACATTCTGAAAACCTTTTAATGTTGAACACACGTTTTAAATCCGCCACCGTGTTTTAATGTATATTTTCAAATATTTGTTCACAAGTTGTTTATTAATTTTTAAGTAGAATATATGAGAAAACTTCCATTGTATTTTAAGTTTATACTTTATAAAATACGAGGATGGTAACAGAAGTACCTGGCCAGACCTAGGATTGGCTGTAGTTGCTTCGAAAATACTATTGTATTAGAAAGTACATAATATATACAGCATATGATTCAAGTTTGAAGACACTACGTTGCTTATGTGATACAATACTTTTAGGCCTCAGCCTCGCCTACATAAAAGCTGAACTAGATTCTACTCTGCGCGAAACTGTTTCTTCGTTAAAAAATAGTAAAATATTGGGTAGCAGAGTACGACGTGCGAAGACCAGCATCGTAGTGATCGACTAAATGAGGTGACGACAGAAATGTGCTGGATGATCTTTGACTAAAAGTGCGAGAGTTAGCAGACATAGTAGGCATTTAAAAAATTCCGGTATATCGCATATTAGCTGAAAATTTGGCAATGAGATGGGTGCCGCGTTGGCTCACAATGGAACAAAAACAGCTTCGTGAAGATGTTTCCATCGAATGTTTGGCAAACAAAAGAACAATCAAAAGAATAGACTGAAAAGAGAGAATCGTCTCCAAAGAAAGCAAAGACCCTTCCATCTGCAAGAAAGGTCATGTCGTCGGTTTTTTGGGATGCACGTGGGATAATTTTTATTGACTATCTTGAAAAAAGGAAAAATGCCAACGGCGAGTATTATGGGAACTTATTGCAACGTTTGAGCGAATTAATCAAGTAATAACGGCGGCATTTGACTGAGAAGAAAGTATTGTTTCATTAAGACAATGCACCATCTCACACATCCGTTATTGCTGTGGCCAAACGAAATGAATTGAAGTTCAAATTACTAGATTAGGTAGATTCATCCAGTAATTCGATAGGCCAAGTTTTTTGCAGCCAGCTCTAGCATTATTCGTACAAATGTGATTTGAAAAGGAGACAAAAACAAAATTATTGAAAATTTATGTGCAATAACTAACAATTTATGCGTTAGAATTGCAATTGAGTACGATTAGAGTAAGGGGAACATTAGCAGCTTCGTTCAGGTTATTAGAGAATATCAAACTCCTCGTCTTTTAGAAGTTTTATGTGCTGGATCTATTCCTATCGTTGGACAATTGTTTAAATATCTCTGAGACTGATATTCAGATGAAACTGACTGGAATAAATTAATTACTTAGAATAATTGGGACTTTACGACATTATATCTGTCTCGGATGTTCCACATTACTAAACTCACGTCTTATTCGATGTAATTAAATCAGAATCTTATGGTAAGTGAGGAACATTTTAGGCCTGTCATTGAATATATTTTGAGGGATTGTCGAATCTGCATTACGTTTCGATAAAAAATTGTTAATGCAATATACGTAGTATTACAATTTCTTCTAATAAAAATTTCAGGAGCAAGATATCAAAATAGTTTTAAGAACATAAATTTTGATATAAGGTGATTTATCCACTTTTCAATTTCATAAAAAATGAGATTGTCTGGAAATTCATTACATATGAGATTAGTTGAGTAAGGATTTTCAATCCGGCGCATGTGCTTTCATCCTATTTGGTATTTTTGTGACATTTACCACGAAATAATCTCTAGCCTAAGTGATTTTCTACGTATTTGAATTGAAAAAACGTGGTTACTCACAAATATCAAGAATGAATCTCCGGCAATTATTTTTTTTTATTAATTTTATTCTCTTAGCTAGTTATAAATTCCAATTCTACTTTGAGATGGTCTATTTATTTATTTGTTTTGTTTCTTTGTTTGGATAATTCTATTTTTGGTATATAAAAAATTTATGTAGCGTACTTTAGTTCAGTTTATAATAAATAGTCTAAGCAGAAGAACGTATTAGCACATAAAATTTGGTAAGGGATAGTGATGAGTGAATTATTATAAGTTAGTTAAGTGTAGTGTATAGTATTTAAATAAATTGAGAACGTAAGAGACACTGTTTATTAATTAACCACCCAAATATAAATCATATAAATAAATACGGAAAACATTACAATAAGTAGAATTTCAAATTGTTCGGCCGTCGTCAGTTATCTCCTGCTTCTAAAGTTTTACCGACACGAGAGGTTGACATCTCCTGAGATCAGTTTGACAGCTAGCGAAGTGTCTGAAGATGCCAACCATACGAATTGATGAACGAATCGCCTAAAAACCGTACAATTCCCGCATTAATATCTTTATTACCATTTTATTACCATTGACAATTACATTTATTTGTATTTTTTGCAGGTCTTTATTTTTTGTGCTTCTCTACATATGCTTGTCTCTGAATTTATCACTCAATTACTCTCCCTTTTCTCCATAATGCTCTTTAAAAACGTGTCCTAAGCTGGTATCTTCATGGCGCTATAAACGTTAGAGCTAATTATACTTGATAAGAAAATTGTAGTAATTTTCTTAACAAGCACTAGAATATTTCTAAGAATTTATTTTTTGGATAGACTAAAGATTATGGAGAGATAGTCCAACGAATGTAAATGAGTTTGTTACACAAAGGATGATGAAGTTAATGGATAAAAAAGTTTTACCGCGGGCTCAAAATTTCATTCGAGGTACGTTCATTTCATAATTAGGATGTGTATTTGACTACGGCATCAAAATGTGTGCGAAAAGTAGTGGTTATCGACCTTAATTTGTTTTCAAGAGAACAAACAAAACATAAACCTAACACCTTTATGGAGGTTTTCACCAATTTATGGCCCATATTCAGTTTATTACCCATAGCACCACCTGAAAGAGAAGTTGATATTTAATAGTCCAACTTTGATTATCTTGTACTGGTTAACTGAATGATATGTTGGAAATTTGTTGTTCAGATCAGCGCATTGTTTTTATCTCTAATTTTATCATTTATAATTTTGAGAATAGTTTCAGAAATCGCGGAATGTTTTATTCTATCTTATTTCAAAATTTTAGGCGAATTTATGTAATGTACTTAATATAAATGTTAGTGTTTCCAATTTTTCTAAAATTATTGTGTAGGAAATAATCCAATATTTACCTTATACTGTTTATTTTTCTCAACGAAATCTGGATATTATTTGTAGGTATGCAAGATTTCATGTGGATTGTTATATTTTTTTAAATTGTAAGTACACAATTTCTGAATGTACTATCAATTCGTTCTTTCTCTTATCATAATGTATCGTTTTACTGTTTTACGTTTTATTGTTACAGATGAACTAATGTCTACGAGATATTATTTATTTTTGAAAGGCATCTATTCCCCTGAAGAGCCATATGTCACGCGGTATTAACTAGGAGAGATGTTAGCAAAAAAGAAGACTTGAGAATCGAAAGATAAAGAAGAACATCGTTTGTCAAAAGTTTTGGTATCCTCTTGTAACAGTAAACGTCGATTGTAATGACATTTTTCTTCACCCACTGGCTGCAATATAATTTTACTCTGAATCAAAAACATCCAAGTCGACAGACGTTAATTAATGATAATGAAAAGCAATTTAATTCTATGTAGGATATCCTGAATATGAATATGTTATTGTTGCAATTGATTAAAAAAATTGGCGTTTTTGACTGGACTAGATGAAATGCGACACACACAGTAACACATCTGATATAGATGTCGAATGAAGGGTTGCGAAACTAATTTTGTGCTTTACTCGATATAGGAAAATGAGGGTACATTAGACAAAGCAGTATAATACAGATTCGAGTAAATGATCTCATTTTGTGAGTGGAATTTCTGCCAACGGTTCAGATTGACAGAGATGATAATAGATAAATTAAACGTGAAATGTTGACGTAGATATATCTTGATGTACACTTATGAACACGTAAAATAAAAAGGGAAAGTTTTTATTCCTTCCAAATTTGTGTTTATCAAAAATTGAAACATAGATACCACGGAAAGGTTATGACTTTAGATTTCACTTACTCTGTTTTCCATTGAAATTTTATTTATCACATTCAGGGACTATACTATTTGCCCTATATAAGGCAATAAGGCAGTCGATAATTTTGAGGATTGAGATGAGCATGATTCTCATTTAAAATCTAGAACGAAGAAATAAACTGTATTGTTAATACTCTTTGAGGACTTCATTTTCAACGTAAGTATTGGAACTAGCAACTATTATTGGAAGATTTTCGAATTTTTGTTCCTTCTTCCTAGTTGGAAACACAAAGAAAATTCAATGTTAAATTGAATGTCGAAACCATTCCCAAGTGATGACAATTGAATTAGAGTTTGTAGTCTGTTTATAAATAATAGATGTTATGAGTCCTATGGGTAGCTAGAGTTCTGTAGCTTCAATAGACTTGCAACAAATATTGTTAAAGCCTGCTGCTAGAGAATCGTGTTTTGTTTTGAATAATCATTCTTGTAAATAAAATTAAAATTGCAATTAATATTCATTCTTTTTAAACTAAACTCGTGGCCATAAATAACGCACCTACCCTTTATTTCAATATCAAAACCTAAATTGTTAGTCTTTTGTGCTTCTTTTTTTTCTATCACAAAAAGTTAAAGTATTTTAAATGTAGCAAAATCTCTTATCGGCAAATTACTGTTTTTGTGGTTTTTGAAAATTTTAATTTTATACATATTTTAATGTTTCTTTCATTCTATTGTCGTACCAACTTGTGGACAGCAATAATAAAAGTCAATCAAGGTGTGTTAAAGTCGAGACTAGTTGAACAAAAAATGAATATAGTGAACGCGAAGCTAAAAGAAGAGCCGAGTTAGTTGGACAGGGACAAAGTTATCGTGAAGGGGCAAATCTATTTGGTGTACACTACACAACCATTGGCAGATTGATGCAAAAATTTCGAGAGACCAGTTCACATTCTAGGAGGCCTGGACAAGGACGTCCTTCAATTTTAACTCCTTCAGATGACCTTTTTTTGCAATTAAATTCATTAAGAAATCGGTCGATGACAAGTGTCGAGCTCAACAGCCTTTTACGAGAAGTCCGAAATGTAAATATCTCTGTTGAATCAATAAGACACCTTCAGAATGCTGGTCTACACGGCAGAAGAGCTAACCAGGCAGCATCGTATTGCTAGACTAAGATTTGCAAGGCTTGCACTTTAGAAAATTGGTGCTAAGTTTTATTTACTGATGAAACAAGAATAAGTCTAAGAGGTCCACATAGCGTAATCAAATTTGAAGATGACGAGGAGAAAGATTTACGCAGTCTTGTATCATTCCCAGGGAGCCGTTCCAAGGAGAGTCTATCATGTTTTGGAGAGGGATTTGTTTCGATCCCGCACAGATTTAGTGTCTCTTCCTAGACCCGCCCTTAACGCAGCAAGATACATAACTGATATTCTTTCAAATCACGTCATTCCGTTTGGGCCTTTTATTGGTGATGAATTTCGTTTAATACAAGATAATACTAGACCACACATTGCGGCAGATGTTCTGAATTACCTAAACGAAGTAGGAATTCATACCCTGGACTGGCTACCAAGAAGTCCGGATATGAATCTTATCGAGCATGCCTGGGACATTTTAAAACGCCGCATTCGTCGTCGAAATCCATCTCCTCAAAATTTTAATAAGCTTCAGCAAGCGGCATTGAAGGAATGGGAGAACATACCTCAAGAAGTGATACAGCACCTAATTGAAAGCATGCACAGGAGAATGTTAGCAACAATTACATCCAGAGGCGGATATACACGATACTAGCGTTTAAAAGAAGGAACAATATTGTTTAGAATGCAAGTTTTATTTTTAAGAAAATTTGGTTTTCAATGTTTTTATTCATATTAAAAATCACTCAAAATTACTACATATTTCTCATAATTGCGTCAAAATGATCAAAAAATAGCAATATTAATTAAAATTTATTAAACAAAAAAATATTTTCAGAAAACGGGGTGGGGTGATGCGTTATTTTTGACCACGAGTGTATTTCGATTGTTTATTGTAAGGTTGGTCTCTTCTTATACGCACATCTTACTCAACTTAAAACTAAGATCCCTTTAGAAGCTAAACAGGCACCTTGACTTGACCCTTTTGAAGTTATTAGGCAAATTGTGAGGCTTATCCAAGTGTTTGAACCTCGCAGCATGAAGCTCATCTCTTACCGATGACATGATCTGCAGTTTCTCCTTCCTCCGTGCAGCAGTGATATTCGTGATGACTATTGTGTCCATTTAAGTTGCGTTTGCGTGTCTTATGCCAGATGTTTCCGCAAAGTTGAGCTTTGTGGTCATGGTTATTATTTGTAACGGCTTTAGGAACTCAGTATCATCAGTTTTGGTTCCAAGCAACTTTTTGGTTATTGAAAGGATTCCTATTCATCCGCAGTACCAAATTTATCACTTGCTGACTTCTGGTTTTTATCGAAAACAAATGCTAAAATGGAACGCTTTATGTTATTTCAGACCTTGGGAAAACCACGCCAATGTAAATGTGAGCCATCCTGAAGCAAGCTTATCAACAATGTTTCCAGTTATAAAAATAAGTGTAGTTTGAAGTAGATTCAATCCAAAGTTTTATTATGTCTTTACGTTGTTTTTAATAAAGTATGTGCAATATATTTTATCGCCACTCGTTCATTTTTTGAAGAACAGAACTGAATTCACAAGAACAAGAAGTTACGACACCATTTCGTTATTATCAGTTATATATTTTATGACGGAAGATGTTTTCTTATGTGCATATTTGTGATAGAGACATTTAATAATTTAATTGCAAATAAAATGTATCGTAAAATGTTTAGTATACTAGACACAAAATTTAAGCAGTCAGAAGACGGGTGAACCAAGTTATCAGTTACTTTAATTTTATATCCAGTAAATTCTTTTTGAAATTAACTAAAAGATAAATGGATGGATTCTTTTAGACCACCACAACAATATCTACCTATGCTCTTAATAAAATCTAATTAAGATGTGAGTCTATCTCGTGGCATGTACAAAAACATCAGACAGAAAACAAATTATGCCAGCTCAAGTTTCTAACCAACTCAACTTCCACAAACTTTTGAACGACTTTCTGAGATAACGCTCACCGTAAATTTGCATTAAGTAAACGGAACAATTCCTTTCTTGACTTTACAACTTTAGATCAAAATTAATTCCTTAAAATCAGTGGCGGATTTGGCTTTTAATTTTCACTTGCTCATAGTAACACAATACAATCCACTTGATTTGGGTTCTCTGTGTTGAACATATTAAGATGACATACATAAAAAGGACACTGATAATGACATTAATAAATGAAAAAAATTGAATTTAAAACTTTACCAACTTAAAGTAGAAGGTATTTTGATTACTTTAAAACTATAACAACTTAAGTTAAAAATAATATTTTAATTTTTTCAAACCTAGAATGTTAAAATACGAAAATTATCTCATTTATTATGGATTATGAATATTTACATACTCATTCACCATTTAATCAGTCATTTCTGGAGTCAGTGCCAGTCGAAACAAAAAACCCTTATGAATTTACTCCCTTAATCAATACATAATTAGAAAAATTGTAACAAGGGTTGATAATCTAGAAGGGGCGCAACAAAATTTTGTATGAACACAAGCGTAGTCTGCCCAACCAAGAGTTCACACCCGATACTTCATTAACATTATTTGTTGATGTGAGAAATCGTCAAGATTCTAAAGCTTTTAAATGCGTAAAGAGTATTTCGACTAAATTTTTAGAAGTTAACGTGACAGCTGTTATTTTCATCATTCCCTAAATAATGACCAGTGAAGAATTCCAAGAGATACTTAACGACCACGAAATAGAAACGTGGTGTGTATAGCCTTAAAGTAGCTATCGATGGTTTCCTTGGTCATAAAAATTGTAAAGCGCTCATTTCTAACATGCTTAATAATTTCAAACTTACAGAATGTCTCTTAACTGAATTAACGAAATAACTTGGAAGTAAGGAAAAAACTCTCACCAAAATATGATGAACTTGTGTTGTCTAATACCAGAAAGTTTCTACGTATATTGGAAAAAAAGATCTCCTAATATATTTGGAGATTTATATTGTTACGAATTCGTCTACTAATATTGACCGTGAAGCCGGTCCTACCCAATATGCTGTCGAAGCTAAATTTTGCTGGACGCGCCGGGTATTTCTTAGAAGGTCTGCCTATTCACATTGTGGCAGCCATTCCTTTGGATTATTTTCGTGACATTATGTTGTGACTGATTTTATAAAGACAATTTCAAAGATTTCATTTATTTACAGCAAATTGGAAATATCCAGAAAATCGACGAATCTGGAAAGTGAAAAAGTATATAAAACGAAGCAGAGAGACATAGTTAATAAATAATCTTATGTCATAGTGATAGAAAACCAAACTGTGAATTTAAATAAAAAGTGTTTAGTAATTATTAATAGTTAGTGTTAGTGTATAAATAAATTACGTTTGTATAAATTCACACATACCGTTTTTTTTAATTAAAAAATGTTCAAATATATATGAAGAACATTACAATATTTATTTTTCTTTTTTAAAAAATGTGATTGATAAATAAATTAAACTTCCCTTCTTGATTTTATTTTCTATTGAAATAAAATAAATGATATATTTCTTAAAAGGTTCAAATTTATTATATAAGAGTTGTAATAGTCCATCGGCTTGGGACGTTTTTCTTCGAACAATTATTTAAAAAACTCCAGTTTCATTACTAAATCGTCCTCTATGTATTTACTTTTCCAAAATCTTAAAGTCAAAATAAATTTCAAAAAATATGTGCTGATATTATTCTTTATATTCGCTGGTAAATTTTTTTATATCTTTCCAATGTAACTTTTTATATAGTTATCTTTTATCCAGTTATCTTCATTAATTTCCTTTTGTCTTAAGTAAATTTTGTATAATATCCGAATAAATTCGTAGTTTATTTTTATTTGGAGAACCGAACTAATAGAATAGAACAGATTCCTGTTTGGTTATATTTAAAAAAATATATAAATCTAGTTTTTCTATTTGTTAGAGCGTAAGCTTCTTTTTATTTAAATATGTTCTACCTACTCATTCCTGTATGGTTGAACTCCAACCTGGCATTTGTAAACCTGCAGAAAATAAAAAGTTCAAGTCCCTCGTATAAATAATCGATGAAAAGATCCCAACATATATAGTTGAAATGCAAGTATAATATAACGATATTCATCAATTAAAAGTTAAATTAATTTGGAGTTACTTTAAAATGTATGAAACAACTTGTATTAGTCACGATTCTAGTCAAACAAAGTTTTAGTTTGTGCTTTCTGGAACATTCTGGGAATGACGTGTATGTGTATTTAACAGACAAACTAGAAGTGGTCATAGGAAATCCAGTATAACCATTGTCCCTTACCCGGTCATTATCCTCATAAATTCTTAACAACACTTTAATAGAACTGAGAATTCTCGCTCTATATAATAAACATGTCGTAATTACAAAAAAATCACAAATAAAATATACATTTTTTTTACATCATGAGTAATTCCAAACAGAGAAAGTAGATCGGCTGCAAATAATCAGTTTTAAATCTTCATTGGAACTGAAGCAAACTAATGATAATCTAGAAGAATTTGATTCAGGTTGAAGCTGTTATACGAGGATGGTCCGAGAAGTACCCGGCCTGACCAAGAGATGGCGATAGTTGCTTGAAAAATGACACTATTAAAAAGTAGAAAATCTATACAGCACAAGTTTGAAGATGCCACATTGTTTAGTATTTATTTGACAGCCATCAATAGTGAAGTTTATCAGTGAATTTGTAAACCTGAAAAAATTGGTGATCGTTATGTGATATTTGAAAAGACTTGCGAAGACCAGCATCCAAAAATTCTACAAAGCGGTGCTGAATGGTCGTCGACTGAAAGTGCGCGAGCTAGCAGACATAGTATACATTCGAAAATTTCAGTACATTGCATATTAACTGAAAATTTGGACATGAGAAAGCTGAACGCAAGATGGGTGCTGCTTTTGCTCACTATGGAAAAAAATAGAGTCGTGAAGATATGTCCATCGAGTGTTTGGCAATGTTTCATTGGATGAATAGAACGTGGGTCCATCAATTCACACTCGAAATAAAAAAAAATAAAGAAAATTGACTGAAAAGAGAGAACCGGCTCCAAAGAAGGCTGAGTCCGTTCCATCTGCAGACAAGGTCATGGCCTTGTCATGGTTTTTGAGATGCTCGTTTGATAATTTTTATTAAATGTCTTAAAAAAGGGCAAACTTTCAACGGCAAGTACTATGCGCACTTATTGAAACGTTTGAGCGAAGAAATCAATCAAAATCGGCTGCATTTGGCTAAGAAAAAAATGTTGTTTCAACAAGAAAATGCACCAGCTTACACGTTATTGCTATGGCCAATATTAATTAATTTAAATTTGAATTTCTACCTCATGCACTCTATCAACCAGATTCACCCTCTCGGCAGTTAACGGCTATTTTGGGGAGCTTGACGATTCTTATTCTAAAAACGGTATCGAACTTATTTAACATCGCTGGGAAAATTGTATGGAGCTAAAAGGAGATTACGTTGAAAAATTAATATATTTCTTTCACCAAAAAATTTTTGTTTCCTTTATCTATAGTCTATATCAAAGAAAAACGGTAATGGAATACAAATTAAAAGGAATAACAATGGAAATATAAATAAAATAATGGTCTGAGTTATAAGAAAAAATAAATTTTTTTGTTCTCTCAATTTGCAACAAAGGAAATAGTATATATAAAAATGTTTACTCCCGGTATTTGTATATATTCAAAATGCAGAAACTGATTCCAATAAACGCAGCTTGTTACATACAATGTATCAATTCCGATCAGCTGTAAATTTCGATCGTAATCACACCCCCGATGCGGCGAACGGGATGCGGAGTATTGGAAAATTCGGGATCAGTTCAAATCAACTCAAATTACATGTAAAATATCAATCACTGTAACGGAAACCAAACTAGTCGAGAATTATCTCGACGCTGCCCTTTAGCGGATATTTGAACTGTTACTAGTACTACTAGGCAATAATGTGACATTGAATTCCCAAAATAAGTTACGGATAAAACGCAGTTTTGTTCGATTAACTATAAAATACTGCGATGATTTAAGCCAATGTGATTATTCGCCTGGGTGTTGGACTTGCTTCAACAAAAAAATATCGTTGGTTATTTACATAAACAAGTTGGGTAATGGAATTTCTGGACCTATTGGTGATATTTATACTTTCCAATACCACAACTCAAACTTTCACATGTACACAGTATGACGCGCGTTTCTATTTCAAGAAAAGCCAAATTCAACAAAAATTTTGCACGCACGAAGCACTTGTAACTGATGCACTTGATGTAAATAGTCGCCTGTTTTTTTGGAATAAGTGGACATGTTGCCACAGTCCCATTAGAGCAACATAGAGTGGTAAATTCTGGATGGTACCTACATTTGTTTGTCAGTAGCAATCCGCGTATAATAAGTTAAGCAATAGTACTCTAATCACCACCATTTTTTGGCTATAAACTCTTTCGGGTAGCACCAATTATCATGATCGGAATGGAAGTGGTAAATACCTCAAGATTAAAAAGTCTTTTGTGCCGATGTTAACCTGAGAGTAAATGCCATCCCTTCTCGGGGGATACAAAATACAAACTTATACCTTGGAATAGAGCATATGATAATTACTTGTCATTTTCATATGTTTTTCTTAATAAATCGTCTTTTGAAATAAAATTAGTTTTAAAAAAACAGGTAAAGTTTGACGTTTCGACTTATTTGGATCTTTCTCAAAATATGGCGTCAAAACGTAAATTTTTTACCTGTTTGTTATACATATATAAATATATACATAAATGTGGAGAAAGTTTTTAAGATCGCTATGACCTACTCGCTTCTCAAATGATAAATTTTGAGTTCACTTCTAAGAGAAATAGTCGGATTATAACAGGCCTAATCTGCTTTATATATATTTAGTATCCAGTATATTTCCAAAATCAAAGAGAGCTTTAGTTAGCTTTTTATCAAAATTAAGTGGAAAGGTATATTACTTTTTGATCTAAAATAATGTAAATGAGTTCAAAATATTTATTATCAATTTTTAATTATAATTAAGATACTTATTAAATCCCTCAGTTTTAATATCTATGGATTTAATTTGTTAAAAAAAATTATTATTTGTTTACCCATTACCAAAAAGGGTTTTTGTGGTATCTTGGTCAAAGGTTTGACAAGAAGAATTGATATGATAAATATCATCTTTTGATCGATAAGCAAAAGATTCAGTACTTAATGGAGTGTTTGTAGCGTATATATAGGAAGCGATTAATTCATCACAAAGATAAAATGTAGGTATCTTGGCTGACATACTGAGATACCACCTCACGATCCTCAAATAACACCTATTTTAAAATCTATCCTACCTCAAATTCACCTCCGAACTATATTTTTGAATACACAACTTCGAAATTTTACTCAGCAAGTACCCTTAGAATGGAGATACTCCACCCATCCTGCCAAGCTGGGTTTAACACAATCATCAACATACAATTTGTTACAGTCACTTGTTGAACAAAACTAGAGCAAATATAACTGACAAATTTATTAATGAATTTCGTCAAAGATATTAAAATTTTAAGTAGATTCATTGAAAAATTCTGTGGCTGATGGACTTGCTTCCAATGCATTTCCTTTTTCAAACACACATACACAGCTTTTTATCTGATAGGTAGTCGTCCAGGTAGTTTAACTGTGTTTGCAATGCGATTCTGTTTACGAAATTCTTCCTTTTCTTGTCCACATTACTCATACTCTATCACTCTTATTGCTGCATTTATTCTCTGGTCAAATAAAGTATATGTAATTGATCTAAGTGTTGTTCTTAAGAACCGTATTGTGTTCTTTCACAAGCCTTATACTTTTTTATGTTAAATGTTCGTATATTTGTTTCTTCAAGTTATATTCCTCAAGAATTAGATATTGAAACGATATCACTTTATTCTCTAATAATAGATCGAGAGTTTTCATCTCCTAGGTATTTTAGATACTGTGAGGAATTTCATTTTCCACTCATATATTTGCATATCAAATAGTTTCCCTCTTTGTTGAAACTTATACCGAATATATATGTAAATTATCTTCTTCTAATATGATTACTGCATTATCAGCATAGAATACCATTTTCATTTATTTCTCCCAGCCTGCTCAACCTCATTTTTGTTCATTTTTTATAATGTTAAACAGGATTAGGCTCAAAGTGATTCCGATTTTAGTAGATTTAAATCTCTCTTAACCCATCACTCAAGTCGTGTGACTAGCTAAGAAAAACACAATGTTTTGCCAAAAATCGATTTTATTCATCAATATAATCTCCTTCAAGAGCAATACAATCACTCCAACGCTTTTCAATGCCATGGTTGTAGAAGGATTTGTCTTTTGCATCAAAATAGGCTTCAGATTCAGCAATTTCTTCCTCATTTGAGCTTAGTTTTTGGCCGGCGAACATTTTTTTAAATCAGCGAATAGCCAGTAGTCACTGGGGGCCAGATCTGAACTATACGATGGTTGAGGAAGCAATTCGCTCAATTTAAGCATAGACTTGTGAATCGGTTCATTGCTTGGTAAAACACTGGTTTTTTATTCGATATATGAGGCCGTTTTTTCTTGATTTTCACATTCAAATGATTCAACAACCCTATGTAGTATTCGCTGTTAATTGTATCTTCCTTTTGGAGATAGTTAATGGACAATATTCCATGCGCATTTCAAAATACTGAAGCCATAACCTTTACAGTTGACTGTTGTGCCTTTAGATGGATCCATGTTCCATCCATTGTGTCAGATTTGATTTATTACGTGTAAATATGGCCAAACACTGCTCTGAATCATCTACACATAATTGTAAACACACTGCCTTCTAATTTCTTTACGGCCTCAGCTATATCACGTAATTCAATTTTCGATTATATATAGATATAACCAATTTGTAGACTTTTTTCATGTTTTCTGGAGTAATCACTTTAATCGAATAACCAGATCGTTAACCAACATCGGTGTCTGCACGACCACGTTTAAATTCAGCATTATTCTTTTCAATGGATAAGCCATTGCTGAACTTATACAATATTTATTTTTTCAACAAGAAACATTGATAAATTAACACACAAAATTGTTTTGAAAATGACGTGTGGGTTCACTTAAAATGGCTGTCACTTCTTTCTGACTAATCGAAATGACATGAAATTTTACACATAGTCTTTTGGAAGTTGGTACTTCATAAACGTCATATGGATTTGACATTAGCAGCGCCATCTGTGTGTCAGTCATACGACTTATTGATTGATGTAATAATAACACTGATGTAATATTTATTGGCCTCTATTAATTGTTACGATTATAATCTAGTGAACTCATTTTATTGCCTGAGTGAGATCTATAAAGCACATGAAAGCTCTCTAATAAATGTATTTTTTTTTTTTCGGTTAATTGCGAATGATAGAAATGGTATCTATGTAATATCTATTCTATCGTATCAAAAGTAACATTAAATACCCTGTTGATCGACTTATTGATTCAGTTATACACGTCAGACATTTTATATTTTAGAAAATCTTCAATTTGAAGTAAAAATTTCATGATACAAGTTTCTTTTGAAATATAGTGTTAGTTTGAATTTTACTTTCGCAAAAATGTTTACAGAAAAAGTATTACGAAAACTCCAAGTTTTTTAATCTTTAATTTATTTGCCAACTTTGAGCAATGCGGTTGTAATTTTAAATTTAAAGTAACAATAGTACCTGCAACTAGGAGTAGAATTTATTCGAATTGGCTGCAGACGAAAAAAAGAAAATTCGTTGGCATTCTATAGACGTTAACCCCGTTTCTCCAAAACTATAAACAACGTGGATTCGCAAAAAACAAATTCTCATTTACTGAATGAGGTTTAGAACACTCTCGATAATAGAATTGTCCCTCCATTTGATACGAGTACATTGTTTTGTAATTCCCAAAAAAATTATTCAACTTTGGTTCTTATAATTACAGCTAAATATCTGAAAGAAATGAGAATATCATAAATGTAATGGTGGAGTATGGAAAAAGTGCAATTTTCGGAAAATTATATTTGCACTGCAGAATTCAAAAATTCCATCGCAAGTTTATGTCGTGGTGGAAAAAACGGGTAAAAATGATCGTTTAAGCTCCACAGAGTCCCTTATCCAAATAAGCTCTCTATCGTTAACTGTATCAACCACCTTTAAGTTGGAATTTCTAGTAGTAAAGATGGACTGAGACCTCGAATCGATAACTTGGTTATCGAAATGCGCTTCAGACAGTGTCATTGTGATTGTTGTTGAACTGATAGATAATAACATTGTCTATATATCAAAGCAAAACAAAGGTAATTATCAAAAGTTGTACTTTACACTGGATGAAAAATCAACTTCCGGCCGATCTGCTAACAGATGGCACGAAAGCTGGAAATCTACTTCTAAAGATGCTGAATAGTACAAGAAACAAGACAAAGTCCCAAGTAAAGAGAATGAAGAAAAAGTACTTCACATTGTAATTTTTGTACTTTTTCCATTTTTGAATTTTGTTGTGTTGATATTTACTGTTTAATATAATAATTTATATACTCACATTAATTTATATATCATGTTATGAAAATTATCTGAAAAATTACCAACCTAACGAAGAAACAAGACATTGGGCGCATACAACAAACGGAAATATTGAGCAACTGTTGTAAAACTCTGGAGTAATCATTTGGTTGCACTTACGCTACAAATTCAACGCGTCCTGAAGCAACAGTCATGCTTCGGAGCGCTTTTAATTTATGCTAGGTAGCGGTAGCAAAAGTGAAGTTAGTTAAATCGACTGTGTTTTGTGATCAATCATAAAGTTCTAGCTTTTCTTAGAAGAAAAATGATTGAATTCGTTTATGAAGATGAGAAAAATGAGGTGGAACTGCATAGATTATTCTCTATAATTTAATTTTTTTATAAATATGGTGGGTGAGTGATGGATACACCTCGTAATTGTTTGAAAAGAAACTATATAAAGTGCTATCACATTTACCTACCACTTAATATAACACTTGTTTAAATTTAATAAAAGCAACCAAAATAGCCTCTATGTTGAAAAAACATCTGTTTTAAACTAAAAATTGTCATAAAGAAATAAGGGTTTGAAAGCGAACGCTCGTTTCCTATCGGTAGCAGTAGCTCTATACGCTACGTCCTCTGAATGGGACCATTTTTTGCAACAACTTTTCAACCTCTAGTCGCCGTATTTCTCCTAAAGTACGTACTTGCTTCATACAAATTTTTTCTTCTGAAAGTAAAACTGTAAGGTTAGGAAACAGGAAAAAGTTAGTAGAAGCCAGATCTCGTGAATACCTTGGTTGGTCAACCAATTCGAAGTGCAAATCATAAATTTTAATCATGGCAATCACTGAAATATGAGAAGGTGTGCTATTCTGGTGGGAAAGCATTTTTTGTTTCTTCAAATGCAGTCGCTTTCTTACAATTTCTTAATAAAAACACCATACAAGAAATACATAAAAATGCAATTAAATAGTATACTGACGGATTCAAAACAGCAAACAAAACTGAAATAAGATCTAGAACCAAACACTCCAAAAGACTGGGCAACACAACGAGCACTTTACAAGCAGAGATTTATATAATTGAAAAATCTAGTTCATCCAGTTCAATCTAGAGAGAAATTATCGCAAAAAGGAGATCATCATCCAGTCTGATAGCCAAGCAGGCATTAGAGCTCTAAGCTCTAATATCATAAAATCAAAACTCGTTTGAGGTTGCCTAGAAAATTTAAACGAACTAGGCAAGAAAAATAAAGTTATCCTTCAATATATTACGGGACACATCGGAGTGAAGAGCAATGAAATAGCTGATAAGCTCGCTAAAGCGGGGGCAGACAAGCTCTTCATGGGATCTGAACACGTCTGTGGTATCAGCTACAGAACAATGGAATAAGCATTGGAAAAGAAGATAGACAGGAGCAAAATCAATCATTGGGACAACTTACAGGGACTGAAACAGACAACAGACAATCTACGAATACTAATAGAGAGGACGAGAGAGAACAAAATCTCTATCCACATTCTCTCGAAGTGTGAAACACGTAAATCCAAAGCACTACACCTGGAAGCGTATGAAATGGAAGACGAAGATCTCTGGCAGCTACAGTTATCCCATATTTTGGACTTTCTAGAAGGAGTGGAATCCAGAAAACGGTCTCCATCACTTATACGATTGTCAAACAGAAGCCAAGTATTTCAAATGGTTGAAATTTTAGTGAGAATCTCTCAACGCTCTTCAGGTCAAGACTGGAAACTTTTTGGGCATTCCTCTTATATACACATTGATTTCCATTCAGCGTGTCCCTTTACAAATTGTATTTAATTGCGAATTGGTGATTAAGGTACAAGTACCCACAAGATCTGTTTGATCTTCCAAATAGTCGAAAAGGCTATTTGTAGAACAGTGAAATAGATTTTTTTAAAATTAATTAAAATTTTTAGTTCTCATTTATTTCTCACTTTATTTGGTTCGAGTTTAAAAATGTATTATACTCACGTTCTGCAATAATTTCTTGTGAATGTTTGTTTTTCGATAAAAAACTGCTACAAGTATAAAATATTAAGTGTAATAATCGCGTCCATTTTTAAGCTTTCCCGGATTGCATCAATTTACTCCCTATAATAAACGCTCTTGTAACATTCTGCAAACCACCCCAAATCGCAATATGTTTCAACTAGTGACCCAATAACAATTTGTCTGATTTAGTAGCATATAATTGGATGATACGCTGATGCGAATGGTGCAGTATAAATCCAAATTTTACGATATTGTAGTGTACCACTAATCACCTAAATATCTTATATACATATTTAATTAACTATAACTCTGACCCAGGGGTAATAAAGGTGCCGTTGGGATACTAAATTTTCATTTAATAGATAGTCTGGTTTATCGCCTTGCTTTTCCACCACAATAAGCGAGATAAAAGTAGCTTTCACCAGATACGGTTGTTTATTGTTATGGCAGATACAGTATGTTGCTTCAATTAAAGTCATGTTGAAATTACGTTCAAGATCTAATGGAAAATAATTTAAATTGCAGGAGCCGCCGCTGCTTCTAGGATGTACGTAGACGCAATCAGTAAACTGGCTCGACAAGCTCAACAAGGGACATGGGGAGGTTCATCTGACATCGGTAAGTACACAATGCACTTTTATATTTTCCACCGACGCTTTGAACGCGACCCACTTAATTGTTATTGACCTTAAAAAATAATAAAGCTCTGGAGATTTATTTCCATAGCCGTATATATTGAAAAAATTCTATTATAAGTTCTACTTCCATGCCATGGATATTTTAAAAATAAAAGTTTATTATAAATTCAAACATAATTTCGAAGTATATTTATTAAACTGTGTTAGGCAACAAGCTCGTCTGAAACTCGGCGTTTTATTAAATGTTAACTAGATTCAAACTGTTTCTCGATTTATGTATTATGAACATTCTTCGAATTCGTGACGTGCCGTTTGCTTTCCAAAAGCACTTTAACGGTGAAAATTGCGCTTTCTAAAACTGAAAACTATATTAATGAAAAGTTGTTTTTGTTCAGAACAGAAAATATAATTTTATATGAAGCATTCTTTACATTACGAAAGTTAATTTCATTGTCTAGTGCATTTATATGAGAAACTTGGAACGTTCACCTGTCGACTATATACAGGATGCTATTCAATTCATCATACATAAAAATTCAGAAATTGATATCCTATATGAAATTAGTAGTAGAGTGGACAAAATAGAAAAAGGAAACGAAGGAAACGAAGGAAGCGAAGTGAACGAATGAAACGAATGAAACGAAGGAAACGAAGGAAACGAAGGAAACGAAGGAAACGAAGGAAACGAAGGAAACGAAGGAAACGAAGGAAACGAAGGAAACGAAGGAAACGAAGGAAACGAAGGAAACGAAGGAAACGAAGGAAACGAAGGAAACGAAGGAAACGAAGGAAACGAAGGAAACGAAGGAAACGAAGGAAACGAAGGAAACGAAGGAAACGAAGGAAACGAAGGAAACGAAGGAAACGAAGGAAACGAAGGAAACGAAGGAAACGAAGGAAACGAAGGAAACGAAGGAAACGAAGGAAACGAAGGAAACGAAGGAAACGAAGGAAACGAAGGAAACGAAGGAAACGAAGGAATGAAAGGGAAGGATCGAGAAGAAATAATTAAGAATTTTAATGAGAAACTAATAAGAACTGACTAAGAAATGACCATGAAATGACCAATAAATGTCTAAATAATTGCTAAGAAATAAATCGAATGAAAGAATGAAAGCAAAAATGGCAGAAATAATATAAACTAATAAAAAGGAAAAACAGTCATAAATGTAGTAACAGACAAATCAAGGAAATCGTAGTAAAACAAAGAAATCATCGGAAAAAAGAAGAAATGGGAAAAAAGCAATAAAAACTTAACGCTAGAAGCAACACTAAGAAGAAAAGGAAATTAATTGAAATAAGAATAATGGATGAAAAGAGAAGGCTTAAGAGAAAGAAAAAGAAATGTAGTAAATTGGAAGTGGTAGAAAATTAGGAATGATTAAAAATTTGAAATATATGAAAGGAATGAAAATTATAGGGGAGGAAGAGAACGCAATGGAAATGAAAGTGAAAAAGCAGAAAAAAATTTTTTAGCAATTACAAAATGTTAGTTTTTGAAGGGGCAAGTGAAAATTTTCATATGAAATACCATAATTGAATCTTGAGTACACGATCTTGTGACATCCTTTATATCTAAAACAACGAAAAATGCTGATGATTTTAGATGTAGCACTTTTTGATGATTTTCTACTTTCCTAATATTTAATGTAAAGTAAAGATAATTTTTTCAGCATTACATTATTTTTGTGTAGACTACAGACAAAAATGGAAATGTGTGATGTACCACTTCTAATAATACGAGATTCTAGCTAGACTTCTGTTATTAACTTGTGAGAAATGTGTAATGAAAAAACTTTCTTTCCTTTTCTTTGTGTCACTCGACACGCTTAGTTCAACTTGGAACAGCTCAAATCTTGATTTTAGTTTAGAAGTATATTATTATATGTGTGCGCTGTGAAAAGCTTTATGAGAGGAAAATTGTAAAGAAGCTTTTGTAACCATCGCAAATTTCATATTTCGTTTAATACAGAAAATTGGATTTTTATGAATTGTTCTGAAAATCGTGTGCATTTTGTAGAGAACTGTTCATCTGTATAGAATACGAACAAATTCTCATATAATAAGCGGATTTGGATCAGAGAACGTATATTATAGCATCAAACGTGTGAGAATCTTTTAGAGAGAACGTGCTAAATTTATTAAAAATTTTTGAAAGAAGAAAATATAATTTATGTATATAAAAATGGATCCCTTTTTTAAACTTTTTTATTGTAACATTATGACGTTTGTCAATTTAACAAGCAAATTAGATTCCCTTTTTAATATACGGTGTTGCTTGTGACAAAATTAGCAAAGAATTACCTCCAAGAACAGGCTTAAGAAGAAAAATTGTACAAATCTGACCATTTTCATTTGTTTTTCATGGCTCTCCTCAATAAGGTAAGATTTTGGCAGGATAAGCCCAAAATAAATAAGTGTTGACACAAATTGAACTACTCCCTATGAAGACCGCCCAACAGAGATCAGGATTAAGGGTTTGGAACAGCCTGTTTTGACAGGAAATACCCATACGTTTTATTAAAACTTTTTGGCCACATGCTTTAAATTTAGTTTATCAAGAACTAAGGAGTAATTGCTTCAGAATAACAGATTTATGAAATTATTTTCGTCCTCAAACGCCTTTCAAAATTTTTCAAATATACAGAAATATGAAGTCAACTTGTGAAGGTCAATACAACGATGTGTTCTTGCCTCAAGAGCTTGTTGTAGACAATTCTTTGAAATGGGAGTTACAGATTGCCATCTTATCTAAAAAATTTAGCCTGTATTTGCGAGAGTTTTAAATTGGTTTAAAAATCCAAACAATACATTACAACAATTGTTGGGCAATCCTAAGGATAAAATACCAAATTTGGAAAACAGTGGTATATATGGAATTAGCTGTGGTGATTGTGACCGAAAGTATATTGAGCAGACTAAGAGATCCGTTATTGACAGGTTTAAGGAGCACAGTCACAATCATAGCACAAATATTAATAATGTAAAATTGTTAAAAAATGTAGCCAATAATGTACAATCATTTGCCAATTGAAATCAAATCTTTTTCCGCATTTCGCAATAATTTGAAGGAATATTTGCTGGAAAGTGCCTTCTATTCTATAAACAACTTTTACTCAAATAATGTCTCAATATTATCCATAATCTATCCATGATGGTTTTAAGCGAATCATTATTTGATAATCTGAATTAATTAAATTAAGATATTTAGTGTCAATGCAACATACGGAATTGTTTCTGTAACAAGAAGCCAAATAAACGATAATTAACTGAAAGTATGCTAATCCAATTACTAAAAGTTGGATTACACTCGGATCGCTGTTTCGAATTAAGTCAAAGAAAACACGGTTGCCTTTCACGCGTTGTATAAGGGCTGTGTATATTTTGCTGGAAAGGGTATAACGATGTTATTACTGTTTAGATTTGGATATATAGCTTTTTGACTTTGTAGGCGTATATGGTATCGTTTTAATTAAGCTATTCTTGAAATTTAAAACGATAATAACCTCATATATAATTAAACCGAATCTTGGTGTATTAAATGATAATAATAATGAGATTTTGAACATATGTTTTCGTCGAGGCGAACAAAGTGAATTTTTATATGAATTTCGATTGTTCCACTTGACTCCCATGCAACTTTTCTTATTATAATTATATATTAGAATTGAAATTCATTAATATCAAAACAAGAGCAGGAAAGTATGCAAATTTTTCATTACAAAAATTATTGGAATGAAAAAAAATTTGTGTAACAAAACATACAACAAATAATTTTTTGAAAATGATTGATTCTATTCGAAATAATGGAGAAATGAGGTGGATTCTAAGTGATAAATTTTAATATGTAGTTAAACTGTTCCGCTGTATTCCCACGCAACTCTAAAACTACCTGACGACCTTTCTTATTACAATTGGAATCGATTAATATCAAAACAAGGACGGGAAATTATGCAAATTTTGAACACAAAATTTATTGAAATATATACTATAGATAATTTTTTAAAAATGCTTGATTATATTAGAAATAATAGAGAAATAAGGGGGATTCTAGATATTAAATAGAAAATAATTTCTGGAAACAAACGACGATTTGACGATTGACGATTTTTGGTGTCGGATGCATTAAAAACATGGAAATCGACGTTTGTAAAAACAATTCGGTGCTAAGTACCTGAGGAGGTCTTAAATAGGTCATAGCGTTCCAAGATTGGCATGAAACGTTCGGAAAATTTCGACTGAACTCGGCATTAGTATTGTTAATGTAGAGTCTATCATCCACGAACACTTTCAATATTGCAAAATAACGGCACGAACTATAGAGCTTTGAGCAAAAATTCATGCTGTTGGAAATTTGCTGACGCTGACGACATACAAGGCAGGGAAAAACGGTTTTTTAACGCAAATATTCACTCCAGAAGTATTATGGGTACACTATTACCTCCTGACAGCGAGGTATCGTTTGAAGCGTGGAGGAAGAAGGAGGAAGGGACGCTAATCAACCCGAAGAAAACCAGATTTTGATTACTGTATCCTGGGTCCGGCGGAGATTGCTATACGTTGACTTCCACACAATGCTCCATAAATGCTGCATACTACTCTAGCCTTCTCAAAATACACGTGCAACCTACCAATCGCTCGAAGCTGAGAAACTTCTGGATAGCGCGCGTCCACATGCTAAATCCAATATTAGAACTTGGGCGTACGATATTAGAACATACTCTTACAGTCCGGACTTATCACCCTGAGACTACCACAAGTTTGGATCATGAAAGAAGCCTTCGGAGGACAAACAGTCCACACCGACGAGGAGGTGGAGAAAAGCACATGGCTGTCCGAGTTGCTTCACGCATGCCTTTTAGGCCAACAGCATGGAAGCGAATCCCTTCCACTATTTCCTATTTTTACTTTCGTTTTCCAGATTTGAATTCCTCTCTCTTTTAGGTCTATGCGTACCATTTTTTCGTTGGTCTTCCTGTTTTCTTATTCCTCCGTGTTCTCCATCATTATCTATATGTTGACTACTCTGTTCTTTTGGATCTCATTATTTTGCTTAGTTATGCTTATCCAAACAGTTTCCTTATTTTATCATCCTTCTTCTCAGCCATAATTCTCCCTCCTTATTACCTCCTAATTTCCTTCTAAGTATTTTTCTTTCCCATCTATCTAGCTTCTCTTCCTCTGCTTTGTTAACAATCCTCTTTCCGCCTCCGTAGTATTTTGTATAGATGTAGCCTCGCGTTTCTGGAGATTATTTTGGATCTTAGCGCTCCCAACTGTTTACTTCCCGTCGTCATCCTCGCTTCCAGATTTCCTCCCTCGTCACCATCGTCCCTGATAACTCCACCAAGACATACATAACTTTGAAATTGTTCTGAGCTCTTTACCTTTTCTTCGTTCAGTTGTAATGACAAACTTCTCATTTCTCTTTTCCTTTGTGGTGTTTCTATGAAGTCTCTGCAGATTTCCTTGAAAAAACTCTAATTTTTTTAATTATTTTCGATAATAAATAAATATATCAAAGCGTTTGTCTCGGTCATATTTGAACCTCCCTCGTACAATTTTAAAATAACAAACTTTTGATTTCTGATTTGTATTAACTATTAATACTTTTAAATCAATTTATACATCATTCTACTTTCAAAATAATAAAAATATTTGGAACCGATATTTTTGGATCATTTGCGATTTGATCAAATATTTCCAGTACATTAATTTTCTGTGGAACTATACATCACTTCCTAATATAGTTTTATTGCAAGTCAACATACATACACGTCCAATATTACGGACTATTCAAAATATATTTATTACATTCCTGACTGGCATCGCTAAAGTCATAAACCGAACATTATTTTCACATCATCCATGTGAATCTCACCCAAATTCTTGCGTCAAAAAACCATTCGACACGAATATGTGCCTACGAAGACGACAGTACAGACACAAAAAAATCTGTGTGAAATTATCAATATAATTATTTCCTTACGTGGCACAGATTCGGTTAGAACATAATCGATAAAAGGGACGAAGTATATTTATGTTCCCTTTATTAGAGGCAATTGCATAATTTCTTTAGTTTTCACATTCTTGAAAATCGATTATATTAACTTATATAATTGTCACAATTGTTAAATTTCTCTAATAGAACAAACGAAAACATAAAGGGATCTTAATAGAGATGCTCTAGTTGGTGGTGTAGTCACTCCCTAAAAACACCGACCTTTCAGGACTCCTAAATAAATGTAAGAAAAAGTTTTACGGTGATTTCGTCGTAAAGGGCTTCGACGCTTTTTTAGAAAAAGCTAATTACGTATATAAAAAAGGGACGATTCTTTATTGATATCACATATGGCCTTTATGTTTTATCTACACAGACATTTCACGACGGAGACATCGTTTTCTAAATGTACGAATGATGTTCTTTGTTATAGAATGTAGGAAAATTGCGTGAGATACAAGAAATTTCTCCTGTTATTGAATTTATCGTAAATATACAGTATGAAACAAAAACAATTACCGCTTTTTATTTTATCGTTATAGACAAATATGCTACAAAAAGGGCTCAGTTCACGTCTGGTACCCTGTTTAAACCAAACTCCCTTATAGACAGGTACATTTTACTCGTCTATTTACGTTTTATAATTCAATATTCAGTTGTGGCAAATTAACGGTGTATAATGCCATCCAATTTATAATGATTCGATTGCCTTTTAACGAATAATTTCTCGCATAAGATATACATATTTTTAAAAGTATTTATAAAAATAATAAATTTATGGTAGATCGAACAAAATTGTCGGCAAGGGTTTTTATAACCTGCTATTGATATTAGAAGAACTATAACAAAAACTAAAGTTTTTTGAAGATGTATATACAGTATTGTAAAGCATAAGAAAGTAAATATCGATAGCCACTTATCTGAATTTTCACTAAATTTTATGATATAATCAATTGTAGAACTGTATTGTAGTAAAAACCTATCAACTTTCAAGACAACCTTCATCCCAAAAAATCTCAAATACAATGTAAAGGAGCAAACTCTAAACACCAAATTAATGTAAAAAATCATACAAAATGAAAATGTCAACATTTATTTTTATAAAAAGAATATACTAGATATTAGATTTGCTTCCTAAAAATCACGTTCATCAGATCATGATCTTTTCACACACTATCTTCCATGTTTATGTTTTTGAGACGACACTGGCGCATTAATGTAGCTGATTAATTTCATTTTTAATTCTTTAGACTCAAACTAAAGTTACAATTTCGAATAAAACGTTACTTTATAAATAATTTGTTGAATAAAGTTTAATTTGAATAAGATAATCGAAATTGTGTTAACCGGCTTAAGTTGTTCACTCCACATGAACCCACCATAATTCATCATATTACACACGTAAAACTAGAAGGTATATTAAGCTGTGCCAAGAACAAAAGAAGAGATTATTATAAGTGTCCTCATCCTAAAATTTGTGATATCTCGATAAATTAGTCATCCCCAACTTTCCCCTAATCAATATTCGGCAGCCAACAGATATTCAATTATAGTACGAGAGGTCCTTACCCCCGTCTCCGGCATGTGGTTTTATCAAACTCGACAAGTTTACCTACAACGGCACCTTGATATAGTCATCGGAAGTTATTCGTAAACTCCTTACCTAACGAAATTGATAAGCCACTCCCTTTCGACCCCCAAAGGTAGACTATTTAAACTTCAACGTAACAATGCAGAGAATGTTTTTGCTCAACAATAACGTTTTAATATAATAAAACAATTATTGATTCAGGAAAAATATGTTATTAGACAAATCACAATGTTTTCCATCAAACGCACTTTTCATATGCATTTTATTCAAGTCTTCTAGAATCTGATAAACATAATAGTCGAGGATCCAGGTTCCTTTTTCACTGATTACTTTCAAGCTAGTTTCTGTACGACGCACTACTTTCTTCTTATGCAAGAAATCTCGATTTAAGTACTTAACAAGTTAACAAGGGAGATAGAGATAAAATATGTCGATTTGACAGTTCTCAAAAACGTATTAGGTACTAATCATGAATCTTCCATTTAATCCAGACTTCTTGTTTCTATCAAATGAGCAATTTAATGTTCAGGTTTTATTTCCGTTCTCTCCCAATTTTTCCTTATACTTTCATAATTGCGTACTCTGGATCTCACAAATGCCCAAGTTCCTTAAAGGCGTCTATTGAAGTATTGATCTCCTATTTTAAAACATTCACCACTTTCAAACCTCATCTACTACTTGTCAAATTTTTCGATTGCCACAAAACAAAATTCGTGTACCCATCAAAAGAGATAAACAAAATGAAAACCTAACACTATAAGGATTTCTGATCTAAATGAGGATGAAGCCCAATGCGTTTTCATCGTATCAATATCAATATCAATATTATTTGAATACCAATTTTTCTGTTAAAATAGTATATTACGTAACAAGAGTTGTAAGTAACCCATTACGCACGAAGTGAAAAATTTTACGCACGAAGCGAGTTCATCAATTTCATGATTACGTAATGGGCTTACAACTCGTGTAACGTACTATACTTTTTCTACGCCCGTTCATTTTCTTCCGTTAAATAAAAAGCGTCGCAATTATTTAAACTTCATTATAATAGTTCTTCTTCTTCTTCCTGCTGTGTATAGGCATCATTGCCTGTTTTTCTTCACATCATTGCCTTTGCTCGGTCACCTGGGAGGTGGTCACTCCATCTTTTCCTAGGTCTTTCAAGGCTTCTTTGTCCTGCTGGTGATTTGTAATATGTTATATGATTTATAGTACAATTGTACAATAGTAACAATTGAATAAATATTGTAAATCGATTGTCCCTTATTATTTAATTACATTACATTAATTACATTTCATTACATAACAATCTACAGCAGACATGCGTAGTGGCAATCAAGAATCTAATGATATACATGAAGAGATAGATCGATCGAAAAGCTTGTACATAAAAATGAATCAATTCCATCAATAACCATATGCAAACACCGCTAAGTACCTAGATGTGAACTTAAATAAGCTAAGGAAAGAACACAAGAAGAAAGGGAAAAACTGAATCTCAAATTTAAAAAACTGTGCTGGCTATTAGGTAGATCGCAACCAGGGGGCTGTTCCAGCTCAAGCAATATGGAAGTCATATAAAAATTCCAAAAGGAAGCATGAGAACGGCTTCACCACAAGAACAACGAAGCAATCCAGCTGATGGATAAATTTGGGATAGTGATAAGACACAAAAGATTTGAGCTTGTTTGATAGCTAAAACAGATCAAAACTAAGAAAACCTCAATAGTTCAAACTCGGTAAAACAATTTAATTTTCAAGAGTTTAATAAAAAAATATTGCTCAATAATATTATCTCTAGTTTAGTTCTAATTAAATTTCTACTTTACTTGAATATTCTTTTACATTTGTCGAACTGTCAGATAAATTTTTGTTGAAAGTGTAAAGAAGTACATACGTGAGTTCCGCTTAGCGTCATTTAGAAAGTCCTTTTGAAAATCTATATAACTTACTGTCACGTACTCACACGTCGGATTTATGAGGCACTTCTAGAAGCCATTTAATATCGAAACGGTGAGCTAAAAGGGGTTATTACATCACTGTTACATTTAATAATCCACAAACTTACAAAACGTTAGTATAAAATCAGTTTGTTTATCTTTGTGTGGAAAAATATGTAGATAAATTTTCGAACGATCGATGGCTTAAAGTGCGTCTCCAAATAGTCGGAATGACTTTAGTAAAAAATAAGACATTCTCGATTCAAATGCTCATTTTATAGAGTCCGGACTTGCTGCGTTATACACTTATAGTAAAATCATGAAAATTTCTACATTTGGATTTTCGGATACGATATTTTTAACTAAAATATTTTCAAAGATCGCGAATTCCGGTTCTACTGGAAATCGACTGTAACTTTGTTATTTCAAATGGAACACCCTGTGTATTGATACATTATTTTCTTACGAGGGTACCCTTAAAGATATGAAAATGGTTTCTGTTAGGTGAAAGATATCTTGATATTTTAAGAAAAGTAACAACATAAATTTTGGCATTATTATCGTCAATAACTGGTTTAATTCGATTAACTTTTGCTTCATTTGTTGAGGATTCTTATAATTAGTAAGAACTTTGTCACATTCACCATGTATTAAAAGCAAATTTACACAAGCAGATTTACGATATGCTTGATACCCTTAGTGATCAATGTCCTTCGTATGCGACCCTGAAAAATAGGACTGCAAGCTTGAAAAGAGGTAAATTTTCCATTGAAGATGATGAGCAATCAAGAAGGCCAGTTTCTGTGTCAGTCCCCGAAAATATCGATGCAGTTCATGACGATTCTATCAGACCGTCGAATTGGGCTAAAACGGATATCTGAAGCACTGAATATTTCATACAAACGCGTTCATCATATAGTTCACGTCAATTTGGACATGAGAAAAATTGCTGCAAAATGGATCCCGAATGTTTGATTGTTGACCGTGAAAGGGTAAAAGCATCGCGTTCAATCTGTGCTCGATTTGTAAACGATGTAGACTTCTTAAACCGAATTGTTACTATGGATGAGACTTGGGTACATTTCTACTATCCAGAAACAAAGAAACAATCGATGGAATGCCGACCCTCTGGTTCTCTAAGGCATAAGAAGTATCGTGTCCAAAAATCTGCTGGAAAATTTCTTGCCTCAGTTTTTTGGGACTCAGTTTTTTTTTGCCTTGGGGTAATTGATTGATTTTTTGGATGAGCGTAAAACTATAACTGGAGATTACTATTCGACATTACTGTGTACTCTACGGGAAAAAATTAAAGAGAAAAGACGCGGAAAGCTGTCCAAAGGTGTTTTGCTTTGCAGGACAAAGCCCCTGCACACAAATCTCATGCTGCCATGCAAAAAAATCGTGATTTAGGGTTTGAATTACTAGAACAATCCCCTTATTCACAAGATTTGGCTCCGTCCGACTATCTTCTCTTTCCTCATCTGAAAAAAAGTTTAAAAGGTCGTAAATTTCGTTCCAACGAGGGGGTAATAAAAGCAGTGGCTTGCAGAGATAGAAGAAACATTTTTTTTGAAAGGTCTAGAGATGTTGAGATTAAGAGGAGAATATGTTGAGTAATAAAATATTTTGACATTGAAATGTTGTTTGGTTCTATAGTAGGCTGAGAATTTTTCAATATATCCTTGTATATATGAATAATATGAAATACTTGTTTCAAAATGCAACAATTATTTAGATATTATAAAACTTCTATATTAAATTCTCAACACTAATCCAATTGGGGAAATTATTTTCATTTTCACAAAGAAAACTTGAATGTGAACGTTTATAGAAAATTCCGCAAACATTCTTGGGAATAGCTGCAGCAGCAGGAGTAGAAAACTCTGCATGGAGAAATGTTTCATGCCCGAAGGGCGGCATAAAAGTCGATAGAAAACAGATACGTCTGGAACATAGTGCTTTTAGTACTGTTGTGTGACTTACATCCGAAGATATATTTTTTCAGGGATAGCGACGGTAGAGGCATTTATAGTGTTTAGGATAAAATCAGTTGTATGTTTCCAAGAAAATGAATTAAGTCAGTTTACACAACTCAAAAGGAAAATAAAATGGAAATTAGTATTCCAGGAGAGTCGCTAGTGAAACGTTTATAGAAAAAAAAACAAATCTTTGCTTCTAGAATTGCATACTAAATTTTATTAATTAACTTCTAAGTTATTGATTTTTGAGCAGTTTATATTTATAACTACATACCAAAACGAATAGCAGTAAGATAAGAATTATATACATAAAATGCTTGTGAGTTATGAAACAAATTCAATATTTTTTATATTGAATTCCTGGAATAGGTCCTGATTTTAGGTGGGTCTTCTAATACCTCCTCAGAATTGTCTTTTCATAATGTATTCATCAGTGTTGAGTATGTCCTTGAGTATGAACATATTTTGTTCAATAGATCGTAGATTGAGGTACTATAAATCCTGCGAAATGCCGCAAAACTCATACGGCAATCGGGATCATCATCATCAAAAATAGAAATCACTTTAAGAAACTTTAAAGTAGGGCACTGGAAAATGGAAACATTAAAATAGACAAATAGAACAAATAGAAAGAGCAGAAAACGAAAAATTAGAGAAGGACTTAACATAAAGAGCAGCAAACGCGGAAAAACTATTTATCGCGTTAAAAATATCTTTATAGGGAACAATAAAATACCTAAAGAAATAAGAGTAGAAATTTACAAAAGAGTAGCATACCTATACCAAGATATGGGTCCGAAGCACAACCGAAGAACACAGAATAAAGATATAAACAACGGAAGTGATATTCCTCTGGAAAATTGAGGTCGAAACTTAATTGGACCATAGCAAGCAAGTCTTAATCAAAAAACCTGCAGAAAAAAAGTCGAGTGAGATGATTCGAACATGTGAAAAGATTGATTGAGGAAAAGATTTCAAGATGAATACTAGAAGCCAGAACAATAAGAGCGAGAAACAGAGGAAGACCGAGGAAAACCTGAATGGACGAAAACAACAAAGCTACTAAGAACAAAGAAATTAAAGAAAAATACAAGATCGAAAAAAATGGAAAGAATTTTCGTAGAAATGCTCGATAAAAAAGAGACTCTACCTTACGTCTGGTACCCTTTCCATAATTCCTAGAATTAATCTTTGTTGTTCTTCCATTTTTTATGATTACCATAGTTTCTAGAGCACTAATGTTATACAGAGTTTGTTTTTTTTAGAGTATTTTATCATCCTTTAAGATGAAACTGAGCTTTGCTGCCCACATTAGGCTAGTTCTTCTCTGGTTCTCTTTTGAACAACAAGGATTGTTATATGTGTTTTTGGTTTAGAAAGCACTGTCCGTTTCTGATTGTCACTGACATTCGTGGTGTAAACATTATTGAACATAACCTGGACTATAACATGTTGTCATTTTACTGTGATGATTATTCATAATTGATTTTTTAAAAATAGATCCCACCCGTGTAAATAATCATCGATTAAAGCTCATTCCACAGCACTGCAAAAAAAATTATGCCATTGAATATCGAGCAAGCTGAAATATTTTCGGAAAAAGTCTTGCGTCGAGTGGAGCATTGAAATTCAATTATTCGATTGTTTCAAGACGAAACCAAATCCAACAAAAGTAGTTGCTGCAAAAAGTTCATCGAAACTAATGGTTGCCTATTTCTTACACATTACGAAATATGTGGCAACAATGAGGCTAGATATACATGAGATGATAAACTTCGAATAATATATATATATATATATATATATTTGTTTTCCAAACTTCAAACTTTGGAGAATCACGTCCGTCACAGCCTTACAGGCTCTCTATACTGCTACTTCACCAATTGAATTTGGAGGCAACAAAAAGGTTGAGATGATGGACACAATTTGGACCTGATGATACTAGAAGAAGCCGTGTTTGCGTTTAATAATCTATCTCACTAAGAGTGGAAGTAGTTTGAAAATTGGTTCAAACACAGAGGGTATCAATTTGACCGAAGAAAATTTGAAACGCTATTTTCAATCAAAAATTCTTGTGCTTTGTAATTCAGATAACTTGCTGTATTTGTATATCTAGATCTTTATTATTAAATTCATACCTGTCTTTATTCTCACTACACTGTCCAATTTCATTGTCTTCATTCCCCCATGGTCTAAAAAATGTTATATTTCTATTTATTTAAAGAAATTTATGAATCAAATTAATATCACCTAGTCACGCCAATGCTTATCGCAGAGTTTCTGGCAGGAATATTTCGAATTGTGTACAGACAGCTTCAGCCATCAGAAATGCATTTGTGTTTACGATGCAATGTTTTCATTGGTAAACAGTGAAGATGAGTCCACGTGGACTGACGGTTTTTTAGATGTTTACAGAATTACGGGTAGTAAACATTATTTTTCATTTCTTGTTTTGGAATGAGTGCCGCGCGTATTTATAAAATATTGATTGTTCCTCGCATAACTGTCTTAGACAAATTAATATTGAAAGAACTATACCCAATAATCTAAACCATGCTTTGTAGCCGAAACGACAAACTAACTATCTGTGGAAAACTATTTTCAAAATATGTGAAATTTGGACATATTTCGATGTCCATGCCGATTAATGCAATGAAAAGAAAGATTATCCCGTACCCGTTTCACAAAAATTTCCTGCATTTTTCAATTCAAACTTTTTTGTTAACCAAATAAGAGAATGGAAGATATTCGACAGGAATTTGGGAGAAAAAATAATTCAAATAAAGTAAAGAACAGTAAGTAGAAGATGGATCACTCAAATAAAATTTAACTACATATAGTTTCACCTTTTCTCAACCACAACGTTTACCTGAATAATTAGTATCCACCGCAAATATTCCCTTTTTAAGTCGAAGATTGAGAGTTGGTTTAAAAATTAAGCTACCGTTAAGCTAAATGACTAGAAAAAACCTTTTTTCGTAATAAACTACCCTCCAACGTCGATTCTTTCTAGAAAGAATGTTGAGGGTTCTATTTACCGTTCTGATATATACTAGGGTTTTTTATCTCTCCGTAGGCAGGACACGCTTCTGTAATAGTGGCATACCGATACCGACGAACGGCTTAACAAAATGGTGTTTCAGAAAAACGGTCACATCACACGAACCAACCAGTGGTGTGCTTCACTAAAATTCATCTCTGTTGATATTGTCGCTAATACAGATACAAAGGAACGTTTCTTATACAAGTTATACGATTATTTTATTAAATAGATGCGGGAAAAAAATATATTAAACACAACTATATGTGAGTTCTAAATATCACATGATTAGTACTAAATGGTTAAGAGGTAGGCTTTCTTAAATCAATCAAATGCATTTGTAACTATATGGCAATAAATAAAATTTATAAATCATACAAGTCCGTGAAGTGATATTTTTGCGCAAAATTACTTCACGCGCGAGTATTATACAATATTTTATCTACGACCGCATTAAAAAATACTTTTCTTCAATTATATATTACATATCGTCGGCTTAATTCGCGATTAAATATAATTATGACGCTTTCACATATGTTTCCACTGGGGCGTGAGAACTGTTTTGAATTTTCTCGATTTATCAAATAAAAATAGTTTTTTATTACAGGTGTGGCACTCTTCAAAATTGTGGAAGTTTATAAAGAAATTCAAGACAGGCAAATGAATATTGTAAGTATTCCTTTTTTATCCAGTTTTATAGGATTCTGGAACTAAATAAATGCTCCAACAACGATTACATGAAATAAGCAAACATACATTGTCGATTAAGTCCATCCCTTCCAGAATGTGCCCCATCATAGGAAGATGCATTCTAGGAAGAAATTCGTACCAATTCTCATCACATCCAGTGGTGCCTTTAGTCTACTCTATCATTTACTCTCTTTTTTACTTTTCTGGGTTTAATAGAAGTGCCCCACTATCATCTTTTCTTCAATGAGCCAAGTTTATTTTTTACTATTTCAAAGTTGGTGTCTTGGTTTTTGATAGCCTCTACGAATGGCGAATTGTCAACGAAATTATTACAGATAGAAACGACTTAACGCGTAATAAAGCTGTCTTTACTCGGAAACCTGCTAATATTTATTATAAATCAACGAATCTCCACTTCTTTTTTTATTCTTGTTTCTATGAACGTGGCACCCAGCTGTTTTTTCTTTACCTTGTGCATAGCGTGATGTTCATTGTTCATATCCCTTAGCTGTGTTTTGTAGTAGATCTGCAACAGGGACTCTTCCACAAAGAATAGTACGGTCTACTTTTATTCACCCGCCCACAATCCAATTTAGTAACGCCTTTCTATGAAAGCTTTCATCTTGTTCACATTGTACTATGAAGGGAGGTAATGATAGCTTCGGGGAAGAGTTCATGAATCCGCAACTATTTCTTTGATATGAGACCGTCTTAGATACTACTATCATTTATTCCAGAAATTGATGCTATCACTGAAAATTGATTGAATAATAATGAGTCTGTTTTTGTGAAAACTCTACCTCAGTAGTCAGATTCAATGGAATTGATTTATCTCATGAAGGTAGTATGATCTTGTCTACAATCGACGACTTTTCTGAAATAACACAGTTTAATGATTCAATATCTAAGAAAGTATTCGAATTTTCTATCGTCTACCACAAGACCTCTGTATTGTTTGTATTTACAGAACAGCTGAGGCTGACGTGTATACTTTCTGTCACAAACTACTGTCCTTACTGGAGTCCTTACCTCTAAAATAAAACTAATTCTATATGGCGATCTTAATATTGATTATTCCAGTGTGTGTGCTGGTCAAAAATATCTTCAGTCAATTTTTGATTATTTTGCATATAACGGCATCTACCGCAATAACTAAGACTAGTTTTAGTACTATAGACTATGTCGTGTCATCATATGATCCAGAATCCACCGACTTTACTGTCTTTAATAATTCAGATTCCTCCGATCACGAAGCAGTGTTAACAAATTTTCGATCAAATCCAATACCAAAAATGCTTCTCGTAAATATATCTTCGGAAAAAAAATTTTAAAACTTCAAGCACTGTAGTCAAACTACTGATTGGAGCAAGCTCTCTAGTGATGTGGACTTTCTAGATTCATAAAAACACTAACTAGTCTGGCATCCAATTCTTTCTACCACGGGCATATTAAAAATAAGCAAACTGGTCCACTAAAGCTTTACGTATATCTGTAAATAACATGCGATCTTTATCTCACCTTAGGAAATTCTCAGATAGTGTCATCTTCAAGTATTGCGTGAAACTATACAGAAAAATTTATCATAAGACAATAAAAGCCGCCAAGGATATTTATTTCAAAGGGAGACTCACTAATTCTCGTAATGTTTCTGAAGAAACATGTTCCATTGTGAATGAACTAAGAAATAAGGCTTCTTCATCGAGCATACTCTCTACTTCACCTGATAAACTTAATAATCACTTTGTGATTGTAGCCAAAAATTTATCAAATTCTATAAATCCTTCTCATGATCTGCTATCATATCTCCCTGATGCTAATGCTAACTATTTGTCAACAACTATCAAATAATTATCATCCACTGAATACATATTAAGATGAAAATATGTTGCTACAAACTTAATATTAATCATAGCAGTATAAAAATAATTTGGATCACTTAAACAACAAAGCCAACGAAATAGTATAACTAAAAGTTCCAATAGACTTTCATTGGTACAACTTAACGTTGAAGGCTTGTCTTCCAGTTATTATAAATGTCAATGAATGAATCATTTTATTGAGATTTAATATTTTATACATCTCATGTAAAACAGAAAGTCACTATCTATATACATATTGTGTTTTAAGCAATTAGGTTTTTCTTCGTAAAAAGCTCTTGTTGATGCAATTCGTATTGAAACTTTTTTCGTATTTATTTGCACTCTTTTTATTCGTGGGGTGAATTAATAAACATTGACTCTTACGTTCTTAATTTATTTATACATTATTCATTATTTATAATAATTCACTAACTGCGCTTACACAACTCCTTATAGATCCTAAATAGAATTCTATAAACTTCTCGAACAAAAAGAAACACAACAAATAAATAAATAGACTTTCCTAGACATTATTTGAAAGAAATACTGTAAATAAACCACCTGCTATAATAAAAAATTCTAAAAGAAAACATCAAAGGCAGATGAAAGCAGAAACTTGTTCGTAACAGTATTGAAGCATGAAATTTAGATACTTAGAACTTAGTAGCATGAAATCAATAATTTCTTTAAAATTAGTAGAGGGTAATCGGAGTGAATGAGAACTTGAATAAAGAAAAATGATTTAACCCTTTAATGATGATGATTCATATATATTATCTTAGTATTCTTTTTCTTTCAAAACATTTGATTGTCTGTTTAATATTCATATTTTCAACAATCAAATTATTTTAACTTAAATCTTTTCTCTTCTTAAGACGATTTGCTCAGTAAAATATAGACATTAATGTACAAAATATCTGAAGTAATTATAGCCCAACAACGTTCAGTATTACTTCCCATTTATTGTTTTAACGAGTTTATAACTCCTGTATTCTACCCTTAATCAACTTTAGTTAATTGGCATTGTAATAGACGGTTAGTATGGAAGCGAATTATGACGAGAAGCTTTGGAAAAACGTGCTAATCCGAATTAGGGTGTCGGCAAACACGGTTATAAAAATTGTAAGATCATTAATATTTTTGTCGAAACCAAATTCCCATTTTATTTTATATTGTCAGTGAAAATGAAAATGATAAGCTCTACAAGAAATTCAACAAAAAATAAAACTCGGAAAAGTCGGAAAAAACTGGTGTATATGCAACTAAACAGGAGTATGAGGCAAGATTCATGAGATTGTTCCAGTCTGTAGGTACATGTGTCTTGAAGGAGAGCAAAAAGACCTTTTGCTTAATAGTGCACAAGGAATCATGAAACAAAGACTGAAATTCACATGGGATATATACAATGTCGTTGTTTAACGGAATAATCTGGAACAAGAACATAAGTAACGAAAATAGATACCATTGCCAAGAATAACTTGATATTGTTCAAGAGAAACGAAGGAAAGATCTGGGAACATCAAGGAGAGGATCAAATAAATCACTTAAACCAAATTTACAACAGAAGAAGATATAAGAAACAAATTCTCTGTTGAGGATATGTGCAAATATGAATGAAACAAGTTATCGAGTGGAAACAGGGACGAGAAGACAAGAGACGAGAAGATGACTGAGTCTACTACGTATAGTTATTTTCACAGACAGTAGAGAAACGGTGAAGTGACAAGATTTTTTACTAGTTAATTCTAAGTAAGTGAAGTGTGATCCAACTATAATACATGATTTTCATTTTGAATAAAACAACTTTTTATAAGATTATGTAAGCTATCATCTTAAACTGCATGATAAAGATGTTACACTTATCAATGGAATAAATGGAGCAAGAGGATAGTATCATGGTATTAAAATACTTTTTGGTTTTGGCTTTTGGTTTCCACCATGAATCAAATCGACGAGACGATTTCCAAAGAACAAATCACAATTTTAGACAAACTACAAGAAGAATAGTTCGGTTTCAGTAATACAGCATGAAACAACCAATCTTGAGACTTGCGACATACACAACTCAAGACCTCAATCTAAAAGGAGTAGCTATTCCTTATATAAGTAGAGCTGTTGATTATTTTAGATGTTGAATATATGAAACAAGTTGTAAAAAGCTCCTGAAAAGTTATCTCAAGAATATATTAATCTGCAAGAACAGGATAGAGTACCCCAAGGAGTAGTTTTAGCATCCATGCTGAACAACATCTTTATGCCGAGAATGAAAAACATCCAAAGACTCCGACGCATAATGTAGAACATGATACATAAGATAAACAGCGACAAAAGCCTCTACAAAAAACAAAAGAACAACTATTCCGACCAGAATATACAAATAAATGACGAAGAAATACAGTGATTGGGACTGGGAGTAACAGTGAAGTGTTACTACTATTGATATTCTCTAGATCGATGAAAAAAGAAAAAAACACAGAGGAAGGATCGGCGTATCTATATGGACACGAAGAAACTACAGGATTACCAAATATCGCCACTAAAAATGATAAAGTCTAGGACTCGCCACAACTTTCCAACGCGATAATCTCGTGGCAAATGCCAAGGCATATATTGAGGTAGCCTTGAAGAAGACCAAAGAGAGTTAGGAATAGTAGAAGGTAACGAACCGCACATCTATATTTATACGACGACTAAAGAACCGCGACGACAAGAGAGTAGAGCCACGGAAGCTAAATCTTCACAAAACGAAAACATTTATTGAAATCTACTGTAGATCTAGAGAGTGTACGAGCGATGCTCTAAACGCGAAATACGATGAGGTCTTGTAGAAATGGACTGTGATGATAGAATGCTTTATTTCCCATGCATTTGTATTTTATCAAGCCGTGAATGCTTACCTAGAAGCCTATTTTGATGCAAAAGGAAAATTGTTTTGTAAACATGCAAAGGAATAGAGTTGATTAAAATAGCTCATCACATTCGATTTGAAACATCTTAATCAACACAATGAAATTCAAGCAAAACATTTTGTTGTTTATTAGACCGGGGATTGATCAATATTAAGCAACATGGAAACTTAATTCTCAAGTTCCAATATCTCCAATTGAAAACATGGAAACTTAATTCTCAAGTTTTCAATTGGAGATATTGGAGCTATTTAACCAAATTAGGCAACAATATCAATTGTTTCATCCGTTCAAATACATTGTAGTGTGATCGTTTTATTGCTTTTCAATTCAGGGCAGTTTCCAAAGAACTAAATTTATCCACATCTATAACGGTTTATTATGAGTCGCACCACCGCTTTGCATTTTCCATCTGGAGTACGTATGTACGATTCAATTTAAGCGAATCTTCATTTCACGATATTTACTCAGACTAAACAGTAGGACTCACTGGCGGCAGCTCGTTAAATGATTCAAAAGATTAACTCTTACTTCCTCATTCATCTTTGAATCCGTTTGCCTAATTCGTAAGCACGCTTCTCAATTTTAGGAAAGAGGCACACAACCTTTATCTATCTACTCCACGTTTAGAATTAAATAAGAGCTCGATACTTTAGAATGCAAAAAAATGAACAATCATTTGCCAAGTGAAATCAAATCGATATCATCTTTTAGGGAATTTTGCAATAATTTGAAAGCATATTCAATGGAAAGTACCTTCTACACAAAAAACGTCGTTTTCAGGAATTTCCACATGTACATTTTGAAATGTAATTTCGTTATTCATTGGAGTTTTCTTGTGTATATATTATATTTAGATTTTATTATATTTATGTCTTTATTTAGCTATTTGTATGTTTATTTCTCAGTTTTGTCTACAAATTGTAAAAACATTTTTGACAATAAAGAATTTCTCTCTCTCTCTCTCTCTTTCTTGCTCTAATGTTATGAAAAAAATCACCCTGTTTTGTACATATAAACAATCCTTGTAGTGGTCGGTAATTCCCCAGCGAAAAAGCCTTTGATAGGGAACAATACCATTTAGAATAGAATTATTCTCACGTCTCCCGGTAGTGTAATTATTAAGGAAATTAATAGCGTTCTAGTTCCTTTGGACTATTGTACTCGTTTTCATATATTCCGAATGTGTGCCGCAGATTAGTTTTATGGCCTCTTCTTACGATTCCATGCCCTTCGCTCCAATTACGCCTTTACGGACTTGAATTAGAGAAAAAAAGAACCGAGTGTTGGACAGTTAAATGTAGACACTTTGCCCATACGAAACAAAATCATTTTAACGATTTCAATTATTATATTGTTGTTTCTTACTCACTTGTGCTTTAAAAATGTAACTCCATCTCAAAAATAAATAAAAGAATAGGAGAAAAATTATTGGAATTTGCTTAGTAAAAAATGTGATAGTTTGAAGAAAAAAGGAAGATCATGAAGGTACAGTACACGACTGCACAAGCTGGTACCAGCAAAGATAGACATTTATAACATATAATAAAGTTCAAGGTTTAGAAATAGATTCACAAATGTACTGCTTTTATTGCTTCCTGATCAGTATTGATCAGTATTGGAGACAAAGTAAATCTTTGCTCCCCTTATCATCATCATTAACACTACGGCGAGTCAATAAGTCAAAAACGTCACGATGTTAAGAAACAATTTAGTCCTCGTTTATCTTTACTATTTTTGACAAAACCATCAATAAAACCGAGGCACAGCTAGATACTATGGTAAGATTTCTAAATACTCGTACAAGCACGAACGATGGTGATTGAAAGTAAGAGAAAGTGGAAGTCATATAGATCTTTGGTTTCAAGTTTGCTTAGTACCAATGGTTAATACAAAGATGTGACAATATTTTTGGCGTTATTCCATCGGAATTTTGACGTTTCGTTACTCTAGACGAAAGGTCTTACCAGAGTTTAAACAGCAATCACAATACTAGGGTCCTTGCGGTAAATATGCACCAAACAATTCCTTGGTGGATTTATCCACCGATAAAGACATGGTGACTGTTTTTTGAAATACATGACATGTGATATAATAATACATATTGACCACTTTTACAACGGTGAAACAATTAAAGACGGGTACTGTACCAAATACAAGGCGGTACCGAAAAGTAACCGAAATAGCATTGCCATGGGTGGAGCTTTTTTAGTACTAATTTCTGCCTAGCGACACTCGGCACCAGTTCAGTGCCGCGCGGGCCGTTGACCTGCCACGTTCTGCTCGTCACTAGTGACCGTTTTTGTTAGTGTTGTTTCACTGCTGTTTCCTTTTTTTAGGATGGCAAATTTTAGTGAATAACGTGTTGAAAACTGCTTACAAAGATGTTGCTATGGGTAAAACTCAAGTGTATGATTTGTTTTCTCGATTTAAAAATGGCGACAAGTCGATTGATGACAAACCTCGCTCTAGACGTCCATCAATTGCCCGAATCGATAAAAATGTTGAAAGAATTCGAGAACTTGTGCGCATAGACCGTCGACAGAGAATTGATAAACTGTCTGAAATCAGTGGAATATCTTGGAGCTCGGTTTAGCAAACAGGTGACTGGTTCTTCCACCATGACAACGCACCTGCACACTCAGCCATCACTGTTGGCCAGTTTTTGGTTAAAAATAACATGGTTCCGCTGCCCCACGCATCTTACTCGCCTGACCTGGCTCTGTGAGACTTTTTCTTGTTTCCACGCATGAAAATGAGCATGAAAGGACGGCGATTTGAAAATATTGAAGACATCAAGAAAAGAACGAGAGATGTTTTGTAAATATTTAGCATTTAAAAAATAATTCCGGTTATTTTTGGGTACCCCCTCGTATATTGAGTCTATTTTAATTTATTTTACACTATAGAAATGAAAGAGTGCAGACATGTGCAAATGGTGTGCAAAAATCTATTAACTATGTATATTTCGAGGCTTTCGATAAATCTTATTTATGTGGAAGTTAACGTTGTATCTCCAAGAGACGGAAAAATGTCTTCCATCCTAAAACTCGAAGCAATAATTTTTCTATTAAAATGACAATATTAATTAAATGGAATCTAATTATTTTCGAAGATATTTGATGAAGAACAGTGGGGTTGTTAAGCTAATGAAAATATTTTTGTTTTATAAGAATTAAATAAAATTTACAATTTTTATTTTGACCGAGAAGATTCGATGGAGAAAGTTCGATATTGATATCGAACGAAAATGTAGTAATTATATCCGTAGGACGAATTAAATGACAGTCATTTATAACCGCGAACATATAATTTGCAAATTAGTTTTGAAATCACGTTTCTTTTTTTTTCAGTGCAGATAAATGAATACGCGGAATAAATTCAAGTAAATGCGCGAAAGTTGAAGGTCTGCAATGTTATAATTGACCAAAAAACGAAGTAAAAGCTATTTGGATTATTAGTCTTTTAGAAGTAACAGATGGTTTCATTAAAAATATTCTCCATTCATCATTCTTATTATAAAATTTATATAAAAATTTCTATTTGAAGTGACTGCTATTAGGAAAGAGGATATAAAAATAAATACGCATGAAAGTATTTATGACCTAATAGATTTTATCATTAAAATAAAAGAACCACCAACGCAATATTTGCAAACTCACCTAATATGATCAATAATTTGAGAGCAAAAATTTAAATGAAGTTAAAAGTTTTCCAATGTTCTCAAAAATTGTCAAGTAAATTTTCTCACAAGGACCAAGATATTGAGGACATAGTTATCAATCTCACTAGAGCACGGTTAACGACCCTGTGGTGCTGTTTTCCCTGGTTCAGAAATAAGAACGAATGTGGATATTCAGGACGCTATATATACACAAAAAAATTAATACAAACTGCCCCTATAATAAAACCCAATCCTCCAATCGCAGCTGTTTATATTTTTTGTCTTTGGCCCTCCAGATAACCTACCATGAAAATTTGGTCTGTAATAGATAACCCATTTCCGATATTTAGACCTCCAAAAATCATAAAAAGGATTTCCGTTTACTACAGTTCAAAATCTACACCTATGATTTATAACTTGCAGACAGTTAAGAAATCTCAAAAAAGTTCGACCAAAATTGAAAATTCTCGCCCTATATGGGGTGAGATTTTTAACTTTAAAACGAAATATCTCGACTCCCACTGGTCCAATTTGAATTATATATCTACAAAATCCCATAATAGAATCTCAGCTTTCTAATAGATTTCTAAAGAATGATATTTGGTGATCATGGACTAGCCCAATTTCCGCGGCAATTAGTTAATTTTTGGCTTCGCAACTTCAAATTGAGATATTACAGAATTTTAATAGTTTGATTTCAAGCAAATTTCACTATCCAATAGATGTTGGATGAATGACAGTTGAATTTACTTTGTTTGCTTAGCGTCGGCGTGAATATAAGTGATTGATCAATGAAATTACATGGTATTTTCAATTTTAGTGACATTACACTGAATAGTGGGCTTAACTGTTACGTGCTACATGTTTAAATGTAACTGTGATTTGTTAAGGTCTTAACTGTTCTTTTTTACTAGTTAGTTCTTCGCCAGCACTAATATGATTAAATCGAGACGTTATCTTTGTATTGGTGAATTGGTAAACATATTTATGCAATTTATAAATAATTTCTTCCTCGTCCTAGTCATCGCTTGTTATATTAACCTTTTTTTCTGTATGTTGTGTTTCTTTTCTTTCGCTATTTTGATTCATGAACATTAACATTCTCGAGGCAGTACCAACGCAGTTAGTGTCAAAACGGAAATATTATTTAATAGAGAATATATATTGAAAACGTATCGTTTTAGTTAAAAATCAAAAAATTTAAAATTAATAACTAGTATCTAATCTAACCAGTGTGTCCTATAGTGATATTTCTCTATCAGCTTCATTTTTTTGATAACCTTCAAATCCTTCAAACCTTTCTGATGCTTTTCAGAAGACATATTTATCAGAAGCTTCTACGTAAAATAAATTTTTAAACTTTATTTGATGTGTACTATCTTTTTATCTTTCTATAAAATGTATTATATTTTATTTTCTTGTGAATTTATTACACATTTTCTCGACTATAATCATAAATTTCTTTCGTTACCTTAATGTTGTGTATTTTTTCTAGTTGAAAGCTTTCTACGTGGATCTACTGGTGCCTTTAGAAACAAATTTAGAAAAAGATACGAAAGTGGTGCAGGTAATTATCAAATATAAGTTATTTTTATGTAAGTTGCATGGGTTGCTAATGAAAAAAACATATTCAAACAATTTGTTTAGCATTAAAATAGCTAAAATTTGTTCTCAAAAGGTATAGTTAAATGTAACACTCTGTATTTCATTTCACCATCATAGACTACAGTCCATTTAGTTTCATTATAAGTATTCTCTTCGGTAAAACTGGAAAGATTTGGATTCGCATACTTATGTTGTTCATTTACTTCACTAAATCAAAGTATTTCAATGGAACACATAAAAATCATCAAAGCAAACATTCAATAAAAACATTGTTCTGTAGTAGTTGTGCGAAATGAGCTTCTATGACAGTAAAATCAAGATTTCTATAAATATATAAGTCACAAATTGACAATAACTGTTTTATAGCTATATATAATAATGAGATATGATGTGAATATTGGATAAACACCATAAGAATTTTTTACTTGCTACAAATGTCTATCATAAGTAAAATCCAAATCGTAATCAGCTCAAAATTTATCATCCTGAATACTATGAATTGAAAAATGAATAGTATAAACATTTTCATAATGAAAAATGAATAAAATAAATAAACAGATCTTCTAAAGTTTTACATCGACTATATTCCAGTAGAGATTCACGAAAATGATGTGGTACTAAAAAATTAGTTACTGAATATGCGGTTATCACAAGGCCATAAATGTCTACGTTTTGTAATCGCACATCCTACTGACTGCGCCACAATAATTACACAAACAACTTTATTTATCAAAACAAACTTTACGACCTGTTTAATAACTCGGAAAGTTCAATCTCACTAAATATCATCAAAAACACTAGACTCAACTACGATCGTGTTATAAACTTAAATTAATTCTTATTTTGTGTACTTTTTCTAGTGCGAACAAAAGAGATTTCTGCAACAACACAAACAGCGATCCGAAACGTACAGCAAAGCTGCAGCTTTAATGAAAAAACAAAGGAAAAAGTCCAGAGGGTCCAGTAAAACAGGACTGGCAATGGATAAGGAACTTAAGGTAGTATTACATTACTTTTATCACTTGTCTCGGCTTCGAAATTCGGATTCGTTATTTTAAAATGTTTATTGGTTGTCAATACACACACATCGTAACTGTTTATCTAAGTTTTGTTGTTCCGTAAGAAATAATAGAATTTTATTGTTTTGAAAAAATTTTATAATTAAATATTCTCTCCCAGAACTTCAATGTACTTATTCTAGTGATTGTCTGATTCATAGACTGAAGTGAAAATTTGGAAAACTGACCCAATATGCTGTACACATGATTTTTTGATTTCTTGAGATGTAAAAACAATAGAAATAGAAGGGAGCAAAGTCTGGCAAAAAGAATGGATCTTCGCACTTTAATTGAATATGTTTTGATATATTGATAAAAAATTTGTTGTACAAACCAGCTGTTTTCCATGAATTTTCACATCCAATTTATCCGCGAGGCTACAATGAATCAACCACACCCAAATCCGTAGACAACATCAGATCACCATCATCAATAGATATCTTGAAAACATTCTGATGTGGGATGGAAGCAATCTAATTGAGTTTAATGCAGCAAAGACTTAGGCTTTAGGGATTACAAAGAAAGCTAGCACTGTAGCTCAGGATTTGGCCTGTCTGGAAATAAAACATCACCATCACTGCAAATTCGCTTGTTAAGTGTTGAGGTTGGGAGCAATATGTCCCGGCATAGTCACGTGGCTGAATTAGTTGAGGTAGCTTCACAAAAACTATATACCTCGCGTTTCTGATTCTCTATAAGGCCCAGATTCGTACATATATTTCCTGTACATTTGGAGCTCGGCTTCCAAGCATACCTTGAGAGTGCTCTACTCAATACAGACAAGAGCAATTCGATTTATAAGCGATCCAAAATTGACCAGGATCAGTTTAGAGCATAGGAGAAACATCGCTGATCTGTTTTATCGATACTACCACCGCAAAGGCTGTTCCGAGCTATCCAACATATTCCCACCTAGAACAGTTTTTGCAAGACGTGGCTCATTAACACCGAGTTCATCTAGACGCCCAGAACGTCAATTTATCTGGACTTCTTTCTTTAGAGAAGTGCAAGCTTGTGGAATCAACTACCAAAGCACGTGTTTTCCGAATACTACAAACTACAGAAGTTCAAGTTTAATATTTACAGGCAGGTATCACTCGAACCACTCGAGTGTAATAGGGTTTACCCTGTTCTGCCTGCTTTTTACATAAAAAAATTAAACTCTGCGTTTATTGTTTTATCAACGTGTACTTAATCCACACGTTAAGTTTCTTTGCAAACAAAAAAACCTGTTGCTAACTCCTTCTTATCCGATTGTTGGACATTAACATGCTTTGAAGCTAAAGTAACACATTTGCACCAGTCTTGTTTTGGTTATAAAAAAAATGCCCAAAATCCTTTATATTATTTCTATAATCATTCAAATGTTGAGAATGTCTTATATGATTTGGTTTTTATTCTGATTTTAGTGAATGCGGCACTTATTTTTATAAACAAGTCTAGAGCAAATATTTCTCACACTATCTAATGAGATGCTTCTAATAAATCTCTTTCAATTAATGGCCGATTTCGCATAATCATATCCTGTACTTTTTAGACGTCCTTCACGTCCATCGTCTTCAAGACTTGTAAGACCACTTTTAAATACAGCAGTCTATCTTTCTAGTGTTTGCATTGATGGCAAAGAGTCTTTATATACTTTTAATAATCGGTCGTAATTTTTTTACAATACTTAAAATAAGATATTCAAGAGTTTTCTATTCTCTAAAAATACGATGAAGCGTTAACTTATTGAATAGATTCCAAAAAAATAAATTGCATAATGGAGAATGTTCAATTAATTTTTTTCTTTTCAGAATATGCAAATTTTGGAAGAAGAAAAAACTAAGTTGGATGCTTTCTGCGAACAAAGTTTGAAAAATGTAAGTTCTAATTTTTATATAACTCAAGATATTTAAACTTAATTGTATGTGGAATATACAAGTAAGTAAATAGGAGAGTATGGTTTTTGTTATCTGAAAAGTTTGTTGTGATTGAAACACATTCTATCAATGATTTGATAACATCGATGTGAAATTACCCATTGTTTAAGGCGATGACACAAGAAAGAAGAAGATACGGATTCGTTCTGGAAAGGCAGTGCTCTCTATCGAAACATTATCTCTCTTATTACACACACGGCGTCGAAGCTTATCAAGAAAACATCGAAAAATGGTCTGACGTCGCAAAAACTAGGGAATATCTACCCGAATCTGTGGAAAATATATTTACCAACAAACTCAAAGTAAGTTCGTATGAATCTAAAATTTTTTTTATATCGTACGATAAGAATATAGTTGAATTTATTTTACAGGGTTGTCAAATTGATACAACTCTTATATTTCCTAAGTTAGATCGTATTGGAAATTATTACTAAATTACTATTAAAAATACTATTTCAAAATAAAATTTTTGATGCCTGTCTAGACATCAAAAATAATTATTCATATCTTTACTATCAATTGGGCGAGAATATACCACACATATTTGTCCAATAACCACTTTGAAATGAGCCTAATATTCTACATCAGACTCATACTGGAATGCTAGTCGAAGAAATAAATCTCATGTTATTGCTCGAGGAATTTGTTGGCGTTGTTGATCAACTCCTCTTCGTTCTAATTGTCTCTCTCAGTGGCTTAATATTGTATCCGTTTGCTTATTATTTGACTTATCTTTCACAATATTAAAACACGTATATTTATTAAACACCTACACCTTTCTGTTTTGATTTAAAATTATTTTAAAAAATGTTAAGTACAATATGTACAGGTACGATAATGGCCGTTGTTAGCGGGAGCTCACAACACGTGTTTGTTTACATGAGAGTAAAAACTGACTTTTCAGTTATTAATAAATAATTATTGTGCTTGACCGTAATTATAAATTTACGATGAGAGCAAAATTAACATGAGAGTTGCACAAAAAAATCAAAATGATACGTATATCAGTCACTGCTATGATCAATACAGAAAGGAAATTGAAATTATAAATAAGAATTTATCGTACTATAATTATTATATTCGATTGCATCTTGCAATCCTATCGCGGATCTGTAGATAAAATTAAAAAAAGTAAAAATCACGATGGAAAAATAGGGGATGATCGTAGAAGGGTGAAACATTGAGAGTAATATGAAAAAAAACAAATAAAACCGACGTGGACACAAAATTTCATGAGAATCGGTCAAGCCGTTTCGGAGGAGTTCAATTACAAACACCGCGACATGAGAATTTTATATATTAAACTAGAAGTATGAAGCCATCGTCTAATCAGTTTTGTTGTAAATTGTCAGTTCATGTAACATTCATTTTCCTACTACAAAAAACTACCTATTCAGTATTTTCAATTTCAAACTTGTTTCTTTATTCTTATGAATTATTTATACATGGATAAAAAGGCAAATAATTTTAATAAAATCCTTTGTTCTGCTTCCTTATTTTCTGAACATATTGCTACGAGTTTTACTTAATGAGCAGGGGCGTAGGCTACCGTCATATCAGCCGTATCACTGATACGAGGCCGTCGGGCTACAGAGGCCCTAACGTGTGTAAACAAAAATTAGTGAAATATTATCCCCAATGTCACTTAATCTCGTGTTTTCCGGGAAAAAACATATAAAAAAACTGTCATACGTGCCTATAGAGTTTTTACTTCAGAAATGACAAAAGTCGAAAAATAAATCTCTTTTTTTCCCGGGTTAAGCACTGCGAATCCAAGTGTGCTATTGTTGTAAATACTTTTAACACGCTAAGCCTCTTCAATGTTAAATGCCGTACACAAACTATAGATTTCTCTTAATGCTTATCACATTTTTTTCTTTATTATTTGAAATCATTAATCCTGTTTCTAAAGCTCTACAGCGTGAAAATAATGACCTACAGAAAGCTAGTATTTTATTAAGTAATCGTTTGAATAGACTGAGCAAAATAAGAAATCAAAATTCATTCAATGGTTTGCTAAATGAGATTTAGCAAAATAGTGGAAAGTAACAACTGTTTTTAAAAATAAAAGACGAAAGATAATAAAGCGATTTTTTGATGAGTTATCACAAAATGAGAGAACTTCAGCCCCGGAATTATATTTCAAAGTCAATGTATACTATTACCGTTTAGATATATTAATTTCTCAAACTCAGAGCCTTTGTGACCTGAGTAATATGTTCCAAGTATTACAACCGGAGAAACTCCTACCTTCTTCAAACGACTTTATGAACAATTTATTGCTCTGAAAACATGTTAAAAATCTGAAATTCAAAAAATGCATTCCATTAAGGAACTCATCGAATTATTGCTGATAAAATTCAATAGCCTTGCATAAAGCTTTCTATTCTTGATACTTCCAGTTCCAGTGAAAGAAGTTTTTCGAAATTAAAACTGATAGAAAATTACTCCTTCGATGGGGATCTTTTCATTCTCGTTTTTCGCTTGTTTTTGAACTCTGTAGATTCCTACAACTGCAGATATTTTGAAGCAACCACGTTGAGACAATTTGGTGACCATAAATTCAATTCAGCATCATCAAGAAGTTTGTTTTTTCTATAGAAATTTCCCCATTAAGAAAACGTCAAGATGGTACTATCACATTTCTTTACATTATTTCGAAATTCTTTACCTGAAGTGGTAACAAACAAAAGATAAAGTTAATTAAATGTAGCACTAAATTTATTTCAGCAAATATCTATATGGCAAAACGAGGACCTCTACTCTAACCCGAGAAGCCCTAATCTTGAAGATGACAGATTAAGTGTCAATTCCCAACTAAGAAAAACAAGAAGTATGGACGCATCTTGCCTAGATATACGATCAATTGAAGAAATCGTGTCTCCCAATAGCACTTTGAACAGAGCTAAATCAGAATACAACTTGAATTCATCAATTCACACCAATACTCAAGGTAACGAATTTGTTCATAGATACATGATAGCTACAAAGATATGCTTTAGAGAAGGATGTTTATTCAATACAAAAAATCCTTTACGTCCTTTTAATGGGATCATAACGATAAATTTAAGAGCAATATATCTCTTGATCAATTTATTAAGTTGATACCACTTAATGAATATTTGATTTCCAGGAAGTAATACTCCCACTCGTCAACCAACTAGATCCATGGTGGTACCACCACCACCTACTTGGGACTGTCAATTGGCCCGCGCCCTTTATGCTTATCTCTCCAGCGGAGAGAATCAACTGAGTTTTCATGAAGGAGATTTGCTGGCTCTTATAGGGGAAAGAAATAAAGGTTGGCAGTTCGGGGAAAATTTAAGAACGCAATGTAGTGGATGGTTTCCGCTGGCTTATACAGAAATTTTGGACGATCCTCCGACGTAAGTACCAGATATTTTTCATTACAATTCTGAACTTCTAAGTCGTTTCATTAACGCGTTCTCCATTTTTCAATCTTCTTTTCCTTCAATTTCCTTAGTTTTTGTTCTCTTATCTGAATCAAAGATTCTATATTCCATCACTGCTTCTTTCGCCTTTGTCAAAAGTCAAATGATATATTGGTGATGATTGTAGTCTTTAACGACTAGATTGTAGCTTCTAAATCAACTATTCTTTCTCTCCACATGTCTTGGATACCTTTCCATTCATATAGTAAATTTGATTTTATTGATCATAATTCATCAAAATTTTTTGTAGTTCCCCTAGCCGCCGAAGTGTTGCAAGTGGATCGCATACCAACAACGTCTCTACCCCAACGATAGGTAACAATTACATGTCTTCAATCGATACAGGAACTCCCTCTGGTAATCCTCCCATAGAAACACCTGGCACACGTATGTTTGGAGATACATTAAATTTGCACAGATCATCCAATACCGCTAAGCAGGTAGAGTAGAACGCTAGGCTTTTATTTGATTAATGAATTGGTCATTAGCTCGGTTGTGTTATTTATAAGTAATTCAAATAGGGTCAACGTTATATAGAATATGATTAATTGTTTTTATAGGGGTTAAAACATAATTGGATGAACATTTAAATCCAATTCTTGATGCGTAAATTAAACAATCATTAATTAACATATATATATATAACAAATAACTATTATGTGCTACAGAAGCAGGAATGTCAACAAGTTTCTATAAACATTCATATATATTTACAAACTTTACAAATTCTCCTGAATTAAATAAATAATTGTTCGTTTCAAAGATATTTGCTATAAGCTCAAATACCGCTATTCAGAAGTCCCTTACCTCTCCTATATTGCGTAAAGCTGCTTATCAACACACCGAGGTGCACGTGATCTTAGTCCTTAAGATTTTTTTAAGAAAATATCTTCATTATGAATAATAAGAACAAAGAAGTAAATGAAATGAGTAGTGGACTAATAATAAACCAAGAGAAAACAAAGAGTATAGTATTAAAACTAGAGCGGAAAAAAAGATTGTAAACGGTTGTAAAATCTATTATCAGGAAGCAATACTGACATATGAAAACGAAGAACTGATTGAAATAGATAAAAGAATAGCGAAGGGAATAAAAGGATTATTAAGAAAGTTGATAAGATCATATGATCATAAGATCAAAAACAGTCAAAATTAGAATATATTAAATAATAATACGGCCAATAGTGAGGCCAATAGTTAAGGTAATGGAACATAGCTTATAAGAAAGGTAGAAGAAATAACACTGACCATATGGAAAATTGATAGGGAAATAAAAACTAATGAAGGACTTTGGAGAAGAAGAACTAAGCGAGAACTGAGTATCTGTGAATAAAATGAATTAAAAAATGCATTAAAACTCAAAGATTGAGGACATACTAAAACAATGCCGGAAAGTAGATTTCCAAAAAGAGTGAATGAAGAATGGGAGGAAGTGTAAATATAAGTGTAAATGTAAATATAAATACATCTTTATCAGAAAAAATTCATGTATGAGAAACTTGCTGATTTTTGACGTTTAGCAGCAAACATATTTAAAAGAAGCGATTAAAGTGTGTTGATAAACTTCACTGTATTCGTCTTTTCAATTACAATGAATTTTCTTTAGTACATAATAAACTTCCCTATTACCAACAACTGCGGAACTCAAATGGTTTGGCTCGAAATTTGAAAAATAATCTGAAAAGCAATCACAAAATCAAAGAAAGTTCGCAATTGTACTGTGTGGTGTTACTTTATTGGTATAATTTTGATCTGGCATAAGTAAAACAATTGATATCTTTTGTACAAAATCATTTGAGTGTCACAATTCTGTGATAACTGATTTTGTCCATAAAGCTACAAACAATAGTTTACTATAGGCAAATATCACTAATAAAAATCCTATGTAAAAAGAAATCTTCTCGCTGATTTTCGAACTGGATTTTGTGTTTAACAGTGTAAAAAAATACCAATTCATCGATAAATCGACTTTATCTCTTAATAAAAAAGGTTGAAAATACTATGGCAACCTTCGTTAAACGTTAACAATTTTTCTAAACGTTCACATTTATTATTATTTTTATCATAGATCAGAAAAGCTTAGAGGGCTTTCCCCCACTGGCCAGAAATGGTAAAGACTGCAAAAATTTCGCTGATTCCTTATCAGTTTTTGGATTGTTGGTGATGTCAATTCATTGAAAATGTAAACAGTAACCAATCGAGTTGCTTTGAATTTATATTAAAATCCTCTTGAAACCTTAAGTTTGATCTTGACCAGTTGCTCTTTGTGACTTATTTTAGCAATTTGGTAATTTTTTCGTAGGCTTCCATTTTCTGATTTCTCCGGAATTAGAAATTCTAGGTCATCGTAGGCTCTAGAATAGACATTAAACGCTTTTAAAACGAACCATAAATGATCTTCAACGACAGATTTGTACGAAATTTCGATTAAATTCAAAATATACCACATATTAGCTAAACAGCTTTATCATAATTAGTCTATTGATGAATCTTAACGAAAAAAATTGTAAAAAAAGGTAAAATAGGTAATGTACACTACGATTAACGTTAAAGTCCATCTCTTCATCATTCTATTATTAATTTTGATTCTCTTTAGATTCGTCGAGCTATAGGTTCTAATATTGTACCTCCGCCAAGTTTACCAGCACCAGTTCCCGTACCGTCACTGCCAGAATCGAAAATCGTTGCCGCCCAATCACAAAACGTATCATTAGGTATGAAATCATCATCGTCATCTTATAACTTCTCAACTACAACCAACGCTACTGCTTATTCCACGCATCCAGCACCATCCAGATCCGACAAACCTTCAGCTGGAATACCGCTGCCTTTTCATTTACAGTCCAAGGGAGGAAAAATCGGTAATATCTTTGTTTTCTTTTGAAAATATTTGTTTTCAGGTAAATGATTGTTTTTCAGGAGGTCCGATTGGAAATGCTTCACTTCATAGTAGCAACGATTCAGGTTTTTCTAATGATCCTCCACCTCAACCGGAAATTGATTATTCCGACGATGATTCTAATCATGGTCAAACAAAAGTGTCAAGCCGGTAAGTTAAATCGATTTTGATCAGAAGTAGACGGTACAAGAAATAAGCCACCAAGTTATCCTGATCTATATTAATTTGTAGTTCTGCACGTGCTTAATATATTTCTTTTAGCTTGCGACTTAGTAAATTATATTCGTACATACCATAACATACAACATGGCCATTGTATGAGAAAAACAGTCATAAATTTGTTGATCATTTTATCCTGTGAATACTTTTATGGACGTGTAGGTTGTTACCTGCACTTTCCATTACACTTTTCATTTAATATTGTCAGATTAACGTTTTTGTGAAAAGCGTTCATACAATATTAATGATAAAGTCACATTTTTGTCAAAAAATTGCAAAAGAACTGTTTCAAAAACATCTAGATATGAAGATGATCCAGCTCCTTTCGATTGATCAGTGTGGATTTCACTACACTTTTAATATTTACACTGTCACGTGTATTATTTAAGAATTGCCAATGAGACCACGTCAGTAAATAGTGACTAACACAGCATTATGTTAATGAATCCAGCATCCTGAAAACTAACTCGATACCATATTTTCATACATCTGTTGACCAATATATTGCGAGTTTTAATCGGTTGCACAATTATTAAGCGAAAAAACCTTTTTATTTATTCTAAATGTGTAGTCCACTTTTCTTTTTTGAACTTCGGCTGATATTCAGCTTAGTTCTAATCACACTTTCTGCATATCGGTTTGTTCGTTGCATCACATGGAGTCATTTCAGAATTTAAATCGATTTGTGGATTTTCATTTCCAGTAAACCGCAGCTGTTTATGTTTACCAGCTTATGGTCCCAATAGAGGTTTTTCTTTTTCATCATTTTTTCTTCGCTCTCTTCTGAATCTTATGTTATATGTTCTTGATCACTTTCTTCTTCGTCACTGTCGCTAATTTCATTCTCAATGGCATCTTCTAACGCTTTCCTCAGATGGAATATACTCTGGCTCCCCATCAGTGGCATAGGGATCTTATTCTTTCATACAATCAAGTTCTTCAAGTTCTGAAGAAAAATGCTTGTCATCACACATCAACACACAAAAAATACGTTTGAATTATATTACAGCAAGCCATTAAGTTAAAAACATGCCTAATTTTACCAATTATTGGAGCTGAATTTAAGTCTTAAAATTCTGAAGCTCTTAATAACAGTTACTTTATTTATTTTTGCCTTATACAGCATCATTATAGTTTTTTAATTTTTGCTTTGCTCATTGATTTGCTTCTTTTTTTTATTTTAATTATAACTTTTTATTATTCAGAAGAAAAATACTGAAAAACATCGATGATGAAGATAGAAAAATTACACGCAAGCCTCCGCCACCTCCAACCAAAAATACGGAAACTCCGCAGGTGCCTAAGAAAAGAAACCCAGTTCAACAATCGAGAAGTTATGGTAATCTAACAGATAGTCATTTTTTATCTGATTCGCCTGATATTTCCAAAAAGAAAAACAAATTAGTGAAAAGAACGAAATCATTTTGGAAATTTGGTAAAAGCGCTTCTGACAATGAAATATTAGAAGGAATGGCGTTATGGAAACACAAAGACTTAGTTGATATAGAATCAAACGCATCCGAACCAGAAGACGATGGAAGGAATATTGGTCGAAGAAGAAAACCAAGTTTAGCAAAATCAGAAGATTCAGATACCACGATAAACAATAATAACAAAATCGAAGTAATTCCCAACAAAAATGTTAACAGAAATAAAGAAGAAATTAAACGTAGTAAAAGCTTTAAGAAAAAAGAAGAATCGATCAAGAAAGAACCTTCTAATAACAACGAATCTATGTACAAGAAACCGAACAAATCTTACAATTTCGAAGATCAATTTTATGATGATGATGGTGACGGTCTTATGTTGAAGACTTTAAACAGAAAAAATATTCTCCAACAGTATAACACTTCATCTGGCACAGATTCTGAATCAGAATCTGGTATGACCAGCGATGATCCTTACGATTCAATCTTAGTTGATGACCAAAAACTTCGTAAAAACGAAAACCAATTCCCCAACGTAGTCGAACTAGGTAAGAAGCTAGAAAAACTATCACAAAAGAGTAAATATTTACCAGAAAAAGAGGATAAAACTAGACAAGATAAAAATGAAATTATGAAGTTGGAAAGAAGACATGATGATATTGTCCAGCTAAGAGAGAACAGTTTCAAAACGTTCGGAATAGAAGTACAAAATAGAGAAAACGGTGAAAAAGAAACCGTAGACGATGATAAATATTACGAAGAAGAACATCCGAAACGTAAACAAGAAGCGACTAGGCGAAGTCGTCCGAGCTACGAATCCATACAATCTGAAGTTAAAACAAGAAGTAGCAGTAAACGAAAAAGTGGGAAACAAAGAGACGTTGATAATAACGAAAGGCATAAGAATTCTTATTACGACTCTACCAATGACGAATTTTCAGACACAGTGGAACCCCGATCAATATTACCTAGATCCAAACTTACTAAAACGAACAGTAATAATTCTTCTCATAGTATGTACGATCAGGATAACAATTTAATGGATTACGGGCAAACGTTACAGAAAAGGCTTAAGAATCCAGAATATAATTCTCGATTCGACGAAAGATCACCTCATAATGGAAATATGTATGGACCTTGGTACGATTTGTGGGGACTCGACTCTACTGGGACTGCCAGGAAAAAATAGTAGTACAAATAAGCATCTTTTTTTATTATTATTTTGGCTGTAGTAGTTGTACAGTAAAAATTGTTTTGCTCAATTTAATATTTAAGTTGCCTTTTGCAAAAACGTGTTACCTGTAATAAATTTTAAAGAAAAAAATTACTTTTACTGAATTTTTAAATGGAATATTGTTGTAAAGAAATAATTAATTGTTACAATGAGTCTAAGTAAATTTGGCTGAACTCCCCAAAACATGATATTTACAAGGCAAATTGAAATTCTATTTTTGCTTTAATATTTTTTTAACTACTTACCTTCAAATAACACAACCAACGACACCTTACTGTACCTAGTCAATATTTTTATTAAAAATACAAATAAATAAATTATTATATGAAGAAGTTTGTTTTTATAACAACCAAAACCGAATTTCAATTTTAAAGAAAATCTCAGTAGAATAAGAAATTTAAAAAAAAATTAATTTATATGTTAATTTCTTTTACTTACAAAGAACAATCGCAATAGATCTCCAAATACATAAAATGAAGTACAAAGTGGTTTTAAAAGAAATATTTTTCCTTTTGTATATAGAGGAATTTGATTACCCAATTTATCCTATTATCTTTAATAACATTAATCAATTTATTACATTTTGCGAAGGAGTTCTGGGACTTCTTTACTGGTCATTATTTTCTTTATTTGTGAGTCCAAAATAATACTTACTTCATCAATTCAAAACAAAATCGCTTTTTCAAAAGATTTAGACTTCACAATCTTCATTATTTAAATAATATTTTACTCTCTGAAACTCGATTTGTTTAGGCCATAAGTGCAGTTTGTAGGGAAGGACGTCGGCTCTACTTTCCAAAAAGTAAAGATCTCGTGGTTTTTTCGAGTACCCATCTTAAAACCATCTTACGTAGTTTTCTTTAGGCATTACAGAATGTAAAAGATGGAATTTATTTTTGATATTATGTACTGTTTTTAAACTTTTTGCCATCCCTTCTAATCCCGCCTCTTGCGTGTCAAAACCGTTGCTCCTCAAACTGTATGCCAAAATATAATATTTGTTGTCCATCGTAAAATGTACAAAAGCAAATTTGTTCTAAATAAAGCCTCTGATTACTTTTAGTTGTAGACAATCAGAAAATATTCATCTATTAACAAACCTAGAATTTTATTAGCTTTGAAATAAAGTCACAAACAACATGTTTTGTGGAGTATGCCAACTTCGCTGCAACAGGGCTCGTGATTCAATCGTTTATTATACTGGAATACTGGCTTTCACTGTTTACGAGTAGGTATAATGGACGATTGATAAACGTGACTTTCCGTTTGCCGTTGCCGTTTGCTATTATAAAATTAAATACATAAGACCATTCATAGTTGCCGTTTTCCGATTGGTCTGCCGTTGGTGACTTTTAACATAAACGAAACTTTTCCCGTCGTCCGTTCGTAACAACGGCAGCAACGTCAAGTTTATGAATTGGGTGTAGAATTGGCTACGAACGGCAAACGTAAAGTCAAGTTTATGAATCGGCCTTTACCCTTGAGGGGTGTCGGTTGTTCAAACGCTACAAAACTATTTTGTAGCGAATGTGATTTCGTTGGTAGACAGCATCATTTTTTAGAAATTCTGTTGTTTAAACATATATAACATTGTTAAAATAGGTACGTGTGATTTCAATATTAGCGATGACAATTATATGGAAAATTTATTGTAATTAACAAATTGTCATTGATATTTTACAGGTCTAACAATTTTGCTACTATAAAGCTACGCAAAACTAATCCCAGTACGGAAAGGGCAGTATCTCTAATATTAGAATAGTAAATAGTTTTAAACTTCAATAAAAAGAACTTTACCAAACAATTGTACTTTCTGTATACTTAAAATATCACTAAAGTATTTGCAAGTACAACCCGTCCTCACAAAAATTGTTGTGTATCGACTTCTTATTACACATGAATTGTTTTCAAAAATTATACAGAGTCTTGTCAGAATATAGATCTTTATTGCGATTAAATATTAAACACACTCCGTGAATAAATTATCGCATCACTAAGATTTATGATCATTGCAATACGACAGAATGGATTGCAATGCCCGGGATGTTCACGTGTTGATCACGCGCTGATCATGGTTTTGGTTTACTATTTTTCTTTGATAAATAGATTTTAGTTCTAATTGTTTACTGTTTATTGTATTTACATTTTCAGACAAAAGATTATATAAAATTAATGTATACATGTTAGTTATAGGAAATCAGAAATCGATAATACAGTACAAAATAATTCTTTTAAAACTAAATACATTAAATTTAATACCATGTGTTGCCTCCTCGAGCTCTAATCGCCACAAAACAACTTCTAATTAAGTGATTTTTGCCCTGAATCCTGAGCCTACCACTGAAGATCTTTTAATTATTTATTTATTATTACAATATTACTTATAGTTATACTTTTTGATCAATAATAAAACATCTAATTTCTTAAAATTGACGGAAAGATTTCAGAATAAAATCCAGGCGCCTGTAACACGTTAGGAGGCCAGTACCTACTAAACCTTACGTAATCATTACATGGCAATGAAATTTGTTACCATATGAGCACGTACCGAGCAATTAAATCGAGATATTGTGGGACACATCCTTTAGTGCGGGACATTTTACGGACAATTTACAAAGAGGGAGGTACATAGAAAATCCAAGACTGCCTTACTTGATCCGGGGCCGTTGGTAACATTACAGTTATGGAAGAAAAAAAAATAATTTGTGTGTGAGAGAAAGTGTCCGTCAAAATTAGTAAATTTCAAAGGAAGCGCCTAATAGTATTTACGCCCTAGACAACTTTTCACACTTTTGTACAACGCAAGTATTTGAAATTGTTAGTAATCAACTAATTAAATTTTTAATCATACTCCAATTCATTTACAATTCCTATATTAATACCTTTTTTCAACTTTTTCCCCATATGAGAATACTTCTTCTTCTCTCTATATCGTGTCAAGGATACGTCAATTAGTTTTCAAAGTTTCAAGTATTCATGTTAATGATTGAAATTATATTTTAATATTTCATGTCAACAGTCATCAGTTAAAAATCACCAGAAGCCCCCAATTCTTCGATTCTTTTTTATCGATTTCTTTTAATATTGTATCGGTGCTGATTCCATAAACGTGCTCTGGTCGTCTGATAGTTTATCAGCTATCTTTAAGGGTTGCCTGTGAATACGTCTAATTATCAATAGAACATTCTGAGTAAATGGAAATGAGGCGTCAATCAACTTCAATGGTAATAAAATCTAAAAGTTCTCGCGCAATTCTGGATATATAAAAACCACATGTACGAGAATGGTCCCAGAAGTACCTGTCCCAATAAAGAAAACACGAAAATTTTGGAAACGTAATCTCCTTTTAGCTCCATATACTTTTCCCAGCGATATTCAATAGATTACTACCCTTTTTATAAAAAGAATCGTCAAGCTCCTCAAACTAGTCATTAACTGCCGACAACACCTCTTTTTTTTTAGAAAATCATTGACCACCGAGTCATTTTTGCAAAACGAGGAATGAAAAATAATCCAAGGGGGCTAAATCTGGCGAATAGGGTGCATGACGTATCAATTCAAACTTAAATTTATTAATTTTGGATTTTGCAATAACGGATGTGTGAGCTGGTGCATTGTCTTGATGAAACAACACTTTCTTCTTAGCCAAATGTGGCTGTTTTTGTTTGATTTCTTCGCTCAAACGTTACAATAACTTCGCATGATACTCGCCGTCGATAGTTTTTTCCTTTTTCAAGATAGTCAATGAAAATTATCTCACACGTATACCAAAAAACCGACACCATGACATTGCCTGCAGATGGAACGGTCTTTGCCTTCTTTGTAGTCGATTCGTCACCTCATTTGGTCGACCACTGCGATGCTGGTACAACCTCGTTTAAACACTACTACCCAATATTTTAATGTTGATAACGAAGGAGCAGTCTTACCCAGAGTAGAATCTACTTCAGCTTTTATATTGGTTGGGCTTAAACCTTCAAAATAAAAGTATTGCATCACACAACAAAAATAAGCTGCTGAGATTGTGTACTTTCTATTGCAGAGGTATTTTTCAAGCAACTACTACTACTCTAGGTCAGGCCAGGTACTTCTGGAACCATTCTCGTATGAATATTTACTTTCGTGGTAATCAAAAACTGTTTTATTTTTCACTTACGTATTGAAAAATATCTGACTCCAACTTCCATTAAAATATTGCTCCAGCTCGTAAGTTAACACTGGAAGCGTATTTTGAAGTATATAAAAATAGTTCTAGGTACTAGGAAACTAAAAGTATGAAGTGAAGTTAAAATCCTTTGAACAGCTCTGTATAAATATAATGTTTTGAAAATATTTCGTGTACTGTTTGTTATTGTCCATACAATTGTAATTATGATAAACGTGTTAATACACTTTTATACAATAATATCTGTTATAATATTCATAATATAAATACATTTTTGTATATGTTATATATATAATTATTGTTGTTAATTACCCATGTATATGTTGGAAATTTATTTTGTAATATAGGTACTAAAATATTCTTAATCTTAAACGTTCCGAGTATAATATATAATTTTACTATTACAATGATCACTGTACTAGAGTACGTTATATAATTACTGTTCTACATCGTGCAGTAGTCACTGCTTTTCTATTATTATCGTTTTTGTATATATATATTTCTTATGGTGGTTGGGAGTAGTGCAATACATATATCACTAAAAAAACTAATCTGGTTGTTATATTTTGATAACTTATGTTTTTTTTGTTATGTTCAAAATCAAGAAATCAAATCATAATTATTGTTTCTCTAAATAGAGATATTCACGAGTCTTGGCCGTAATATTGGATTGGCGACAAAGTAATATCGGCATTGAATTATAAAATAAAACATACATTATATATTTTCCATTTTGCTCAATGACCTTTTGCCATCTCTCTTTCAGCTTCATGATTCCGAGCTTATAAAATTTCTGGTCCTTATCAGCAAAAAACTGAACCAAGTGTGGTTGAAAATGATCGTCATTTGTGAAAGTTTGATCATTCAAACAATTCTGCAAACTTCAAAAAAAATGGTAATCAGAAGGTCTGCTTCTTCTATACTGTTTCAATTTTTATCTTCAGTTAAGATTATGTTGAATTTATCCCTAATTCACTTTAATTTAGTTCAATAGCTGATAATAATTTATCTCTCTGTCGTTTTATTATAAAATTCGATATTCTAACCGATATTTGAACAACTATTTTCAAAAAAAAACAGCAGGTAAGTCTTTAGATGTAATATGTAACAAAAAGTCACATTTACAAAACGCGAAAAAGAAAGCCGTTTTTAAAAATATGCAAAATTTAACAATTTGATTATTGAAATAATGTAAATATACGTATGATTATCTTCTTTTTTATGCTTCTTTAAACGTTAATAAAACATGTTTTTATTAAGATATAAATAAAGTTTTTATTTTACTTTGTATTTTATTTCAACTCATCCTCTTATGCAACAAACATTGCGAACAGTGGATCAACATCAATGTGGAATTAGAATATAAATAGCTTTGATACCACGGAGATAAGTTACAAGTATTGTTTAACATAGTTTAATGTCTTTCCACTGACAGTTGACCGTACTATAAATGCAAATCTTGACGGCTGAAACAAACAAGTTCTGATAATGCACCTGTTTTCGATTTCGTTTCTATAACAGCAATACAAAGATGAAACTATTATACTTCGATTATAGTTTGTTGACACTAAGAAAATATTGTATAGATCGAAATATATGGAAATCCGAGGTGTGACATCCAACGTGTCTGGTAGATAAAGAATTACCTCTCACCCGAGATTCGTCTTCCACACTGCGGTCTTGCATAGTCGTTTTGCAGAAAATCCTTTTTTCTGTTGACAATAGATTAAAAAATGGTTCACTCAATCCAATTGTTCACAATAATGATCTGCATCAATAGTTGGTACAGGTTTCAAAACTTCATAATCAACAATACTCCACCAAACACACAGAAGCGACTTTTTACTATTCAAACTCAGCTTCACAGTACTTAGTGGTGGGTTTGAATTGTTATATAGAAGCCGTTTTTCGTTGCCAGTGACCAAGCTCTGTATGACATAACGTCGCATGTAATGGATTCGTTGGCTTTATTATATTCGTATTGATTATGAGGAACTCAAATACATTTTCTGCCTATTTTTCCAATCTTCCGCAAATGTTCTTGACTTTTAGAAGTTTATTTGACATGAGTTCACTTCCAATTTTGTCTTTAGCATGACGTTGTCGTATGTTGTCTTCCCGATCTAAAGAGAAATCAAAATTATCCAATCTAAGCTTCGAGAAACGTCTAATTCACTTAGATAAATATATTGCTATTGCTATATTGCTAAACTCAAAAATGCATGATATATTTTAAACTTATAATGCTAGGTATACCCTTTTGGTATTTGACATTTCTAACACCTAATTATTTAGGAAGAAACAAGTTATAAGAAACTTAAAATGTCTTAAACACAACTTTGAAGGACAAAATACTTGTAAGGGTCGATTCCACGATGTCTTCTTGCAAGCCAATAGAATGTGGAGTGCCTCAAACCTCAATACTGGGCCCTATTTTCTTTCTTCTGTTTATAAACGACATCGTCTATCTGTTTCCTCCTGCTTGTCGGGAATTAAATATTATTATTAAAATAGAAATCGTTTGCAAAGTAGCAAAGATGCCCTCAAATTATTGTGGAATGCGGAAAAAGATTATATCGATTTGATTTGAATTGGCAAGTGATTGTGCATTTTTTTGCTTTGTAAAATATTGAGCCCTTAACTAATTCTGAACATGGAGGAGGTGGGACTCAATAAGGGCATAATAAACTGTTAATGAGGTGGATAGGTTCAGTTCTTTGGAAACCGTTCTCAGTTCAAAACAGGAGGAGCTTTAGTTTCAAAGAGCTTCCTGAACGTTGGGTTAAAAAGAGGGGCTATACTCCAAAATTAAGCTAAGTTAAAATGAACATTGGAATCCGAAATTATTTATGACACACATTGTACATAATATATTGAGAATATAAAGATCAAAAGACATGTTCCACTAGTTATTTTTGGCAGTGTATTTTTTATGTACATTGTAGTTTGCTTCTGATTTCAACCGACCGCGACCGCTCGAATCCGCTGTTGAATCATACCCTGGAAAATCAATTACGTTTCTGTTTGGTTTCCAAGGTAATGTAAACAATTTCACAGTAGAATCAGTGTATTTTCAAACGCTATTCTTAAACAATGTATCAACAAAATACAATCAGTTATAAATTTTCAAAAATTCCAATGCTAAGTGTAGAAAAACCTGTACTTTTAGACACGACTAGAGATTTGAATAAACTATTCGCTATTAAAAAAGGCAAAAAAAAGAGAATAGTTGACTATATGTGTGGGACTGCTATGAAAGCTAAACTAAAATCAAAAAAATACGGTAAATACAGATCAATACCGTGTCGATCTTTAACAGCTGAAGATTTTAGGAAACTCTCGGAACGTTATACGATAAACGAAATGTCTAAATTACAAGAAAAGGCTATAAGAAGACGAATAGAAGCGAGAGGATTGGAACAACAACACCCTGAGCTTGTTAGTAATTTTATGAAGGAAGTCAAGTTGGATTTTATAAAGATAATCCATTACGCCGGTATGAATATGAGAATTAAAAACTATCATCCAGAAGGTAAATTCACAATTACCCCATATAAATTCGTCGGTCGTACTGAGAATTATAAACAATTTCTTTCTACACGAAAATTATTAGAAGATAAATGTATCCTTCATTATCCTATAATTAGGAAGATTAAAAAAGATTGCGTACTAGAATTATCTTCAAAGCTATTTCAAATACATTTCGATCACGTTGTAAATGTAGAAGATATCCAATACGAATATAAAGAACTGAGTGAGAAAGCAGCTAAGAAAATTCACGGTTTATATTCGAGGATAATGACTTTAGTTGAAAAAGAAGAACACGAGGATCACCATTTGTTGAAGGTTGCTACTGGTGTAGTAAATCTTCATATCAGCGATTCCATTGCCGACAGTTTAAGAGAGATAACGGATTTTACAGTTGCCAGAGATCCTAAACCTTATATATTCTTGGAAGTTACTTTCTCTGATGGATTAATTTTGAAGCCTACTCAACAGGAAGTTATACAAATCTATCACAATTTTATTGATAATATTTTGGGTATGTTACAAGATTTAATATCATTTTTAAATATTTAGTTTCAATATCACAATATAGTAAAATGTAGGAAACAATTTTGATCGATTTTTTTCTATTGGTATTGGTATCATTATAAATAATTTGTGGAACATTGTTTCAGTTAATGAGCTTAAGCTAACCATGTTGGTAGTGCACGGCAATGTTATTTCTTCTTATTTTCTCAACAATATTAGGATAATGGTCTTCACTTAGGCTTAGGCATAATTTAAGAAACTCAGTGGAAGAATGATCAGTAATTTGTATTACTCCAGATTATGGAAATATTGGTTATTTTTACCTTCTTGATATGAATCCCAAAACTCTGCGCACCTATTTTTGTACTAAATTCCCGTCCTCTTCCAAAACGGATTTGGAGTTAAGAACAGTCGCTCAGAGATGGTGTGTCAAAAAAGGTCTGAGTATAAACCCCTCAAAGACTGTCCTAGTTCCATTCACTAGAGTAACAAATACTTCTTAAAAACAATTAGAATGAACGGGGTCGAACTAGCCCTTAAGTCAAATATTGAAGATGGAAACAACATCTTCAAGCTGTAAACCATAAGGCAACTGATGTAGAATAATCGGAGGAACCTGTGGCTCAAAACCCAAAATTATTAACTGGATGTACAATAGCACTATGCGACCTATCTTGAGCTAGGCAGCTTCCATATAGTAGCCAGAACAAAATTAGGGAAATAACCCTAGATAAGTTGCAAAGGGCGAAAACAAGCGCGACACGGTCATGTCCTACGGCAGCACTACAAGTTATTTTAGACTTGCTCTCCTTGAAGACCTTTATAAAAAGTAATAAAGGCAAACAAGAAACAGAGCATGCAACCTGATGACCTGACTGGCAATCTTATCATAGATAAAATTATAATAACAAATCGACAGCAATAGGTAAATGCAGAAATTGCGTTGCTACGAGGCTCATTAGTATTCTACGCTGATGAATCGAAAACGGAAAAAAGACATGTAGGGGCAGAATTATATGTAACCAAGCTCGCTACCCCAATGGGCTCAGACCCTTAATTTCACAAGCTATCCTACTCGCTGCGCATAGCGTTACTACCACAATGCAAAGATATTAATCCTATCATATAGCAGAGCACCAATGCAAGCACTTGACTCTTACAGAATTGAAGCAATCAATAAAGTTACTCTTTTGTTGATTCGTGGCCACACCGATGTACACGGCACAAGCCGATCATCTGGCGAAAAAAGGGGAGACAATTCCTTCTATAGCATCACAACCTTTCATAGGTTTCCCAAAAATCCGTTAAGTCATGGTTATAAAGAAAAGGGGAAACGAGAAAAATCAGAAACATGGAATAAACCCCAGGTCTGAAACAATTGAAAAGATTTTTTCCTATTCCACCAACTGGTCTGAAAAGGCACTTTCATTGAACAAAGACGAGCTAAGGAGAGTTACTGGTATGTTTACTGGACACTGCCCGGTGAATTACCACCTGAAGAAACTCTCGCTTGTCGCTTCTGTAAAGAATCAAAAGAAAGCGCCCAACACCTCCTTTGTTACTGCTGGACAATCCATAAACAAAGACTACAGTAATTATATTCAAGCTTTTTTAAGCCAGAAAAGGTAAACTGCATAGATTTTAGAGAGATAGCTCACTTTACAAGTCGGCGATGCTTGGCTGGTAAACAGTCCGTGGTACACAATACAACTATAAGTCAAAGAGTTAGCGAAGTAAATTCAAGATCTTACGCTCATCTAATCTAAGAATAATCTGTTTGTTGCTCTATTCGGTGATCTTCTGATTAACATCTTCTATACTTCGTTGTTGACGTTGAACTTGATGGTAGAAATTTGATAGGACTCTTTTTGTAAATCATCTGAATAGTTTTTATCATAGTTTTCTACAATCTTTTTGATCACTTCAGTTAGCAGAGCCGTAAAAGTGAATTTTCTTTTCTATGGAAGCGCTTATTTTGGTGGTAAGTGCGTTTCTGGTTTCTGACATCTTTAGAACTATGTCTTTAAATGGGGAATTTTCCAATTCAATTCTTAAAACTTTACAAAAATACTCAAAATCGTTTTCTTAATTACCTCGTTATAATTAATGACATTATGTCGCTTCATATTGATAGCTCAGCCTTTAAGAATACCTGCTAAGTGTTCGTTCGAAGTTTCTTTAATAAATTCTTGATATTCATAGAATGTCAACAACTACTTTTGAACGCAATTTGGCCATTGAAGATCCGATTTGATTCAATTTTTAGGGATAAGAAATGATATTTTCGATCTATTAACCTACAAACTAAGAGGAAATAGAAAAAAGCCAATCAACCTGTACTTGACAGAGGAATTTATCAATAATTGTAAAGAAAATATTAAAATTAATATAAACAAACAATTTGAACCGATTATGGAATATTTAAACAATATCAACAACGCTCTATCTGTAGTTTACAAAGATATTTGCTCCGATGGCTTCTTTGGATCAATAGTGGATATAATTTTCGAAGAAGGTTGTAAGAAAATAAACTTCTACAGAAAATATTTAGATAAAGTTATGTTCATCCCGGATTACGAATTTTTCAGAATAGCGAAAGTATCTTTTATTAATTACAAAAAAAACCTTCACTACGGTCTTCACAGGAACATAGATCTCGTTTTTGGAAAATTGTCGTCGCAACATCTGTGGGAAGTTACCGATTTGTGCGAAACTTTCGAACATATAAAAATGAGAGCAGGGACTAAACCGCAAACTACAGAAGAATTAATTGAAATTGGAAAATTTATGACATGGGTAAGTATAACATTCATTATACTAACTGATAGAAAAGCCCTTTACCTTATAAATAAACAATATAGTAACATTCTGGCCCTTTATTTAATCAAATGCTCGGTACACTTCTAAGCATGCTTTTGATGTTACGCTATTTAAAGCATTTAGTAATTAACTCATATGAGATAAGTGATATGGAGGATCCATATCCAAGCTATAATTCACTAGATGATATAGAATATGATACTGAAAGAGATGATTGTAAAATTGATTAGTGCTTGCTATTATGATAGTTAGTTGGATGGCAATAAGACAAAAAAATTATATATAAGAATGTAATTTCTTATTTATTGTACCTTTTGATATATTAATGTTTCTAAATTTCCTTTATTTTAGGTCTCTTCTGTTTTAAAATTAGTTTTTTTCATAAGACGAAACCAAATTTAAAATTTAAAGATGACGTTGACGACAACGGCAACGGTTTTAAGTCATTTGTAGTACAGAGAATTTTATTTGATTTTTTTCCTTCTGATTCTCGGAGTCCTTCAAATAGCCCTCAGCGTCAGTAGTAGACTTCCAGCCACCGAGGCGTTTTAGGTTGGTTATTTCTTCGCCGGAGTCTGCTAGGAACGTTGCCGAAGAACGTCGGTACTTTCTGTACAGCGTCGAATAGGTTCCATCATTTATTTCTTCAGATAAATCAAATGATCTTGACGAATGATTTTTGATATCAGAAATTTTCACAACAATTAGGTTGCCTTAATCTTGAATGTCGTCGACAGTGATATTTACAAGCTCGAATCTGCGGAGAGCGCCAGCCAGTGCAAAAATGGTACTCACTTTAATCATCAGGTATACCTCATCGGAAGCTAGCATAACCCTGAATATATCTTCTTTGTAAAAAACTTGCGCTTTCTGTGCTGGAAAACAAATATTTTTTTGTTTATAAAACGACGTTAGCTTATGAAAGTTTCCTATATCCAAATTTTGTTTTATTTTTACTAAACTTTTTACCATCTAATAGCGGGACCATAATGTATTAGATTTCAAAACCTTACTTAGTTCTGGAAATACGCCAGAAATACCGCTTCCTTATAAGTTTTGGCCCCTTTCTCCTTACACCATGTAACAAAATGGTCGGATTGCTTCTCATACCTTAGTCTGGATTTGGCAGGTAGCAGCTTGGAATTAGCTTCACTTGCAGCCTTCAAAATGGCTTCGGGAAGTTCTTTATGAATCCATTAATATTATTGTGTCGGATTCGGCTTAATAAGGTTTAATTTAGAAGAAGATTGTACTTATTCGGTCACTTCCAAGACGTTTTGAACAACTCTGACGTTTTAGTAACAATTATACGCCTGGGTTGTCTTAGCAACTGATATGAAACCCGAGTGGTTTGATAGTTGTTTAGTGATGATGAAGAATGTACATGGTTATATAAAAAAAATCTTTATTATTTTATATTTTCAAAAAATTAAGCTAGAAAAGGTTTAAATTTTATTTGATGGACTATTTGGTAAATATTTATTTACCTGTAGTAACAATAGTTATAACCTCCGAAGTAAAAAACTATCTAATAAGGTCAAAAAGTCAAAAAATATATACATATTTATAAATCGAAGAGCTATAGGTGATTTAAGAAATAGCTTCTCTTGCACAACATTGTTAGTCCATTTACTAGACAGTACCAAGCCAATTAACTAGATTAATATAACGTTTCCTTAGGGAATCTTAGAAAAATAATAAACAAAGTGATAAAACAAAACTTAATGGTAATGAGTCTAGATTAGAATAAGTGGAAGAAGATGATAATCGGAGAGCTAAAACAATTTCTACGTCTGTGTCATTTGGGAGGTAAAATTGATTTTTTAGGATAGAACAACGTTGGTTCAAAAACATACATCATTATTTTCTCATTTTAGTTCGAAAAATTAGTCTTTGGTATTCAACATATTAGATGATTCCAAACAGTTTTATACGACATCGTTTAACTGTCCTAAAATCAATTGAGATATTCTCTATACACGACGTGGGCTTTATTTTTTTATTAATTTCTTCTGCTTGAGTAAAGATATTTTCATATAAAAATTATTTCTTAAACATTTGTCTCAAAGTCACATTCATCCTAAAGGTTTTAAGTTTTACCTCAGAAGTCAAATCGACATTGTGTCTCGAGATTGCGGATTCATTCAAAAACAAACAACGAAATAAAATGAAGAAAAGAATGTAAACAATGGAATAAAGCGTAGTTATATGACACAATCATAACTTTTCTAATTTCCTAATGTTGGCCATTTGACTTATGATTGAGTTCATCAGGTTACGGGGAAACACCAAGGAGAGGCTATGAGCGACAGATTTTCTGATCAGTAGAACCAACCAAGAGATGACTTCATTTGCTACGACTATCTCTTAGGTCTATACTCTATAAGTCAATCCTTCTCCTTGCCACCATAGACGTAGTCTCATTTATTTATCCATTTATCATTTTATTTTATCAAACCTTAGCAAATTTCACGTCCTTTATAGTATATACCTATACCAGACAGAATTTGAAAACGATTTGTAAAATGTTTTCTGGGAAAAATTATAATTAGGTGCATTTTGCAAGAGGGTAATAAAAGATTAAAATATGAGGTATACTTCAATGGTTATTGACAAGTTTCAGTTTAAGAAGAAGAAAAATTCCTATAAAGAAAATTCCCAATACATAACTGCATTTCTAGCGCAGTGTTTGTCACAGAAACGTTTACAAAACTTTAATGAATATTCAATATGTCGACCTTTGAAAATTATACTCCAATATATAAAGTGAAGACGCATGCACCCTCTGTTAACGAGAAAGCCATGCCTTTAAATGTATATGGTGCATTAAAATATCAGTACTCTTCAATGAGTATGGATGATCTAACAAGTAGGTGTTCGAAGATGACAGGTCTAGGAAAAGCAACGGTCTACAAACTTCTTAAGGAAAGGAAAACAAGTGGATGTTTAAGTGGTCCAAAGTCTCGGTCAGGAAGACCAAAGGTTTATTACATCGGTGAAGATTACAAACATGCAATCCGCAGGAACGTCCACTCATTTTACTTTAAAATTCCTACCATTGATAAAATTTTGGTACCGTTTTTAAAAGAAAGATAGCCACCAATCAGCAGGAATAAGCTTTGGCACGGTCTACATGAACTAAGTTTTTGTTGGGAAAAACAACGTAAAAATTCATATAGAAATGTGTAATATATAAGTATGTATATACTGTATATTTTATTATAATGTGTAGTTTCGTATATTTTATATTTTTATTTTTCATACTTACATGTATATACTCGTATTTATAAATAATTAAATAAAAATAACTGTATAGAAAAGCAATAAAAATATTTTATTAATTACGAAAACCCCATTTCAACGGCTATGATGATAAGGGTCTTCTTACTTTTGGGGAGATTCAGAGGTTGGTGTGAAAGTATTAAAATAGAGAGAGAAATAAAGATATCCTCCAATTTTGGAAAGAAAAGGATGGCCCTTTGGATTATCTAGATAACCGCTTACATTTTAGTACGGTCAATTATGGGGAAAATATATCTCTGTCCAGTTACTTATTTATCAATGGCATATTTAAATATTCCAAATTTTAGACGTAAAATACCGTACTAAAAATTTCTGGGTTTTGAATTTATAATGAGCATTTATTGAGTAATAAATTAAACAGTATTTGGTTCACTTTGTTTTAAATCGAAATATAAGTAAGAAAAACGCGTTGGTGAACAAATATGCTTGCCATTCAGTATAATAAATAGTCATTTAATAGTAGCCCATTGTCAATTGAGATAAATTTTTCCCTAATTACAGATAAGAAACGAAGAGCTCAACAATCTAGAAACACGAGTGAATGAAGCACTAGCTTCCCTATGTAAAATAATCGATTTAGGCATTCTAGCCGATGAACATATGCAATTAAATGCCATGTCTATTCAATGGTTGACAGAAATTTTACCTATAATGGAAGATCAATCCGCAATTTTTGACAGTCTTAAATATGACGCCGAAGAGAAATTGCAAAAAGTAGTTGAAGACGTTTCCGAAATGGTTAAGGAAGTTTTTCCCTTACTGGTGATTTTAGACGAGATGGATGATATTGATAACGCCAAAAGTTATTTGAATTTTATAACGTTACATATGAAAAAAATTAGGGAAATTGAGAGTCAGATAGAGTGGATCAATCAAGAAGAAGTAAGTAAATAGATATTTGAATGTATAAAAAAATAATAAGAAGATTTAACCATGTAAGTACATCGAAATTAATGTAAAGATGCATCGTGTGTCGGGAAGCTAAGCTATTTCGTGTTTTTTATATATTCAAAAAGCTCTATTCAAATATTATACCAAAATGCAAGAGAAAGTAGCAGCACTCCCAATAATGTTTGAAGCAAATAGCTAACTTAACACTCAACAAGGCGTGTGACTAACACAAAATGACAAAAATAAAGTTTATTTATCAATGTAATCTCCTTCAATAGCACTACAATTATTACAAAGATTCTCTAACTTCTCGATACCGTGCTTGTAGAAGGATTTGTCTTTTGCCTCATAATAGGCTTCAGTTTCAGCAATTACTTCTTCATTTGTGCTGAATTTCTAACCGGCGACCATTTTTTTGAGATCAGTGAATAGCCAGTACTAACTAGGGGCCAGATCTGAACTATGAGGTAGATGAGGAAGCAATTCCAAATAAAATTCGTTTAATTCAACCTTAACCTCCCCAGCTGGCTGTTGTGTCTTTGGACACATCGGACGTGGTTCACCGGGGCTGCAGTCCTTTCAGATGATGATTGTTTTGATTCCGAAGTGAAGTTCTGGAGTAACCACCTCAATTGGACGACCAGAACGATCACCATATCGTTCTGTACGACCAGGATGTACGATGAAATTTTTCTTGTACTCCTCACTATTGTCTTCAGATTACATGCAATGTACATCGGAGAAAGCCTAAATGTATCCATACCACTTGATTCGGGCATTCTTCCTTAGCATACTCGATGTGTACTCTCACTTTGGGGGTGCATTGGTAAAACCCCTTCACCACACGTTCATAACTAATTCTATCACTGTTGACAACATTAAATACTCTTCTAATCGTTAACCAACTAAAGCAACGTCTTCAGTTTGCTCGAAAATTACAAACTTAAGGCAACTGTGAACGGTGCCATGTACATTATTTATCTGAACGTTCTGGTAATCTCAATGCTCAATGTAATATTACGATGGGTATGTTATGATATGTATGCTTTAGTTTGGAATCTTATACAGATCTAGTTGACATTCGAGGCGATTGTTTGACAGCTTATCGCTTATGATAGACATGTAATGCCTTATGTCAAGGTAAACTGCCATTCATACTAACAGGAATATTTATTTATATATACAATAAATGTAATTGGCACGCTGATTTTGGTGGATTGATAACTTTTTTAAAGCTTTTCGAACGGTATATTAGGCAACGGTTTGTGATGCATTTTGACCTTTCGAATGCAAATAAATATGTTATAACTTCGCATAGTAATTTTTTTAATACAAATACATTAACATCAATGAATCCAAAAAGAAGATTACTTACTATTTTATAAAGCAATATTTAACGCAAAAACTTATTGAAAATCTCATCAGTTTTGTTATTTGTTGATAAACATTTGATAAAACCAAAAATTATAAATAAAATTTTAATTTGCATTGAAATAAATTCAGAAATATCATATTCACTGAGAAAGGGCTGCTATTTTAACCAATATTAACAAAAATAATAAGAGATTCACCTAATATTTGCAGGTTACTTTAAGTTTCCCGAAATCCACGTATTTAGAATACGAAGAATTAAAAAATTACGTTTATCCATTCCATCATCTCTTGAAAGTATGTTTAGAAGTACAGCAAAACCTCTACTGTTGGCAAGACGGACCTTTTGAGATGTTAAATTACGAGAGTACCAAGAATGCAGTAAAAAAATACCAAAAAGAATTATCTGATACATACAAAATTTACAGACAGAAGTTAAGACAAGCTCAAGATGAAAATATTACTCTTAGATTCAAAGGAACGGTGGATGATCCTGATATTTTAAATTGGCCGGCGCCATTGAAGTTGTGCGGTACTGCTTTGAAACGGATCGAAGCTTTCCAACCATCAGTGAAAGTTATGAAAATTATTTGCAATGATTGTTTGAGAAAAAGACATTGGAAAACCATGTCTGAAATTGCTGGGACTGACGTAACTCCTAATGCTGGTGAGTGAATAAATGTATCGGAGTTCAATAGTGATAACTTTTGCAATATCAATAAATTAATTAATTCGTTTCATTAATTCATTGAAATAGAAGTTGGACTCATGGGGGCAACATATGTTGGTAGCATTATTATTATTTTTGATTAGTGTCAGTCTGCCACAGTTGTCAAATGATTGAAAATATGTGAATTAGATGTGTGTTTATCTATATTTTATTTTTATTATCGAATGAATCGCTTTTATTACGTAAAATTTGAATAAAAAAGACTCACAAGGTCTACAATCTATTTTTCTCTTCAGCTAAACTTAAAAATACAAAATTCTTAGCATGGTCCCCAATAGTTCAATCTTTCGTACTCTCATGCAAAGGATAAAAAAAAATTTTGAATCCTCGTAAATCTAGTCAAGATAATCAGCTCTTTGATCGAATTATTGCTTTTTTGTCAGTCTATGAAAAGTGCGCAAAATTTAAATTAAATTTAATCACTCAATTATGGCAAAATCGATTCTAAAAAATCATAAATGCATGTTAAAATAAATTCGGAACATACAACATTTTGTTTACTTTACGTTTATTCTATATAAAACTTCAGTTTTTCCCAGAAGGATTTGGAAAAGTTTTGACCATCGCAAGTAATGACTTTTTACGTTTCAAATTAACTTCATCAAATATCGTATAATTCAGGCCCTAGCCATAAAATATATAAATTTCCTTTACGTGGTCATCATTTTTAATGCTCAAAATTTGAAAACAACCTTTCCTTTGAATATTTCCATATAATATCATTATTTTTACTAAACTTGTAGAAATAAACAAATTTTCGAAAAATTGAGGGTTGAAAAAAAATATTTTTTAGAAATCTAGTGAAATCATATTATAGGGCATGAAGTTTTCTACAATTCTTCTATTAACAATATTTTTTACGAGTAAAATTGTGACGATCAGGTCGCCGTAATGTAAATTCTTAAGCAAAGCGTTTTTCTCCTCCAGTTCAGATCAAACTATAGAAGATAAAGTACTGTTAATAGTTATTGTCTCGAGATATTTACGAAAAAATCGAGAGAAAAGAAAATATACTATCCATTCAGTAAACGCAAAGAGATTTATTTATGTCGTTAGTTTCTCACACTATTTGGTCTTCGTAAAACCAAGAAAATTTTTTTCATATTTACTTTTATCAGCATTATTGAGTTCATCCCAGTATTGCACCACAGTCCTGCTCACTTCGATACATAATTTTCCCTTGATGCCTCTATTAGATTATTACTTCAACTTTACATTTAAAACCGGCAGCCGTTTTTTAAGTTCATATATAAATACCTCAGTATTAGATTTTTTTAATCTTAACGTTTTCTCATAAACTTGACTGTCAACAGACTCAATGAAACTTAATCAGTTCGTTGCCGTTGAAATGTCGAATGCTGGTACCATGACCATTGACATAAGAAAGTATGGATAGCGTTTTTGCGACCTGGTCGCGGCGACGCGAACGCTGCGACCAGGACGCAAGGATGGCCGTAGACTTAACTATGCTCAAAAGTTTCATTTCATCAGAAAAAATTGACATGAGGATAAGTTTTGGATGCATTTCCCTTTTTTAGGTACAACTTTACGTAAAATTATGAAAGTAGATTTTTTTTCGAAAATAGAAGAATACGAAATCGTCAGTATCGGGGCTACAAAGGAACAACTTCTATTAGAACAACTAGTAGATTTGAGGAAACAATGGATCAACATCGATTTCAACGTAAATAAACACAAAATATATGATATAAAAATCTTGGTACAATTGGATGAAATAGAAACTATTATTAACGATCACAATACTATAATAAGGAATATGAAAAGTTCAGTTTTTGTATCACCACACGAAGCAGAAGTAAAAGATTATTTTGAGAAAATTTCCAAGGTGCAAGAAACAATAGAAAATTGGTATAACGTTCAAAATATTTTACTTAAACTTTACCCCATCATATCACTTAAAGAACTCGAAATTATCATACCGATCGAAACAAAAATACTAGAAAATATAATCGAAAAATATAATCAATCTATTGATGTAATTTGTAATCAACCAAACGTTTTTAAAATAATAGAAGAAACTAATATAGTAGAGGATTTGAAGACAAACGTAAATAATTTAGAAATAGTATTTGTGGGCGTAAATACCTATTTGGATAGAATACGAGTTGATTTTCCGAGATTTTATTTCATTTCTAATGACGAATTTATAAAAGCTATTTCAAACTCGAAAGAAATCCTGATGTGTGAACATTTCTTGAAAAAACTCTTCCAAAATATCACTAGTTTGAAAGTAACAAGAAATAAAATAACGGGCATAAAGGGCACGATAGAAGAAGTTGTATTGGAAACTTCTCAAGACATAGAGCCAACATTACAAGCTACATTTATAAAAATCGAAGCTGAAATCAGACGTACAATTAGGACACAAATTTCTAAATGTTTTAAAATTTTTACAGGACTAGAATTTAAAGAAATTGTTTACAAATATAACGAACAAGTTATCAAAGTGTCTTTACAATGTTATTGGACGGAAAATATAGAAATGGCTCTTTGTATTCAATCAGATAAAAAACTAGAAATATGCCTTAAGAACTTATACAAATCCATTGGAGAAAAAGTAGAAATGATAAAAGATAATTCAAATAACGCTTATTATCTAAAAATTAAACATGTTATAGTAAGTGAATTGTACATAAAAGAATTCGTAAAGAAGATTTTAGATACTACTAAAATAAGTATCTATAATTTCGAATGGGAAGCGCATTTTAAATATAATTTAATCAACGATTACGTCAAAGTGACATGTATGAATACAACATTCGACTACGTATACGAATACTTAGGAAATTATTGTAACCTAATAACACCTAACACTGACAGGTGTTTTAGAATATTGATTAATACATATAAAATGAATTATTGTAGTTTACTTCAAGGCCAATCAGATGGAACCAAATTCGAAACCGTAAAATGTTTAGTTTCCTTGTTGGGAAATTTTTTAATCAAATTTGTTTGCAGTAGCCATTTAAGGAGTTATACGCTGGAACGATACTTGAAAGGTAAGCCCATACCAGGTGAATCCGAAATTAAATACTTTCGTTGTCTTAAAATATACGAACATAAAACAAAGTTTCACGTATTGAAAGTATTTTCGAATATATAGAGTGTCCCATAGGTTCGCAGCTAGTGTTTCTAAAGCTTCCAGGATGCAATAGTTTTTTCCGTTCTCTTCACAATTGGTTACCTTCCATCTAGTCCAATAAAATGAGGATTTCAATTGCCTTACAATTTATCTAGGTGTAATTCAGATTGTCATCTACACTGTAAAAAGATTTACGAGGGTTATCTAAAAAGTTTTCGACCTCAACCTGGGAAATACATTAAGAAATATATTGAGTGACTTAGTGAGAGGATCTCATTAACATTTCCACCATTTTAGACGTTAGGTTTCTGTTTGAGGTTGTGAAGATTTGCCAGAAAAAGGAAAAAATTGAGTATCAAGTTGTCATTAAAGATTTGCTTCTGAAATGCAATAAGCTTAGCAGATGAAAGAGTTAGACACTCTACACCATCATCTGGATTCACCACAACACTCCTGATACAAAAAAACAGTAAAGATTGTAGTGGTAAGTAGATTGCAAATGCGGATTTTCCTTCGAAGGTTTTGGGATGAAATTGTGGTCATCGACTATCTTCAAAAAGGTAACAATATGACAGACGTGTATAGAATATCAATGACTATGTTGAGACAACTCCCGTTTTCTTACTTTAGTACTAGAGATGCTTCGTTTATAACTAATCCTACTCCATTCGAGAAGTTCTAGATAAAAGCGGTACTAGCTGCCAAAAACACTCATTTTCTATTTCTCGCGCACCCAAGAGTAGTACTCTGGAGTGCTGTACTATCTCACAATTCGAGGTTTCGTTGTTCTAGTTCGTACGCCCCCAAGTTTAGTGCTCTAAAGCTTTGTACTCTCCTCTTGTTCTTTGTACGCCCCCAGGAATAGTACTCTGGGGTTCTGAACTATCTCGCAATTAGAGGTTTGGTCTTTCTGCTTCGTTTGCCTCCAGGAGTAGTGTTCTGGAACTCTATAATCTTCAACAATCACAGGTTTCTTCTTTCTATTTCATACGTCCCCAGGTGAACTATTTCGGAACTCTCTCAAAAGGTAGAAACTTCGTTCTATACTCTATAAAACAAGACTGCATTTTTCAACTAACTACTGGTTTGAAATGTTCTTGTATAGTAGGATCTAGTAGTGCGTGGTCGTCTCTACTTTTTTCACATTTAGTATACATTTATCATATTTATGTTTATTTTAATGAAATTATTCCGTTTAAACTTTATTTTACTATTTATACATCCTTCATAAGAAGTGAAAAAGGGTTTATTAACTGTTTTTCAAACACCTACAAGAAGATTTATAGTAAAATGTATAGAAAGTGACACATGCACTATCTTTGTATTTAAAAAACTGGCTTTTATTACAAGAACATGAACGCGGATTGCTTGGTATGAATAAGTTAAACGATTGTCATGGGTTTGAAGAGTTGGCAATTGTGAATCAAAGTTATACTTTTTCTAATGACACTTCCTATTAGGATATATTGAGATCTAGTTAGCCTAGACCAGTTCCATGCATAAACAAAATATTGCGTTACCATAGCAACGAACAATAACTTATTAGAAGTGTCAGTGTAAAGCTTGACGTCAAAAAAGTAAACCAGAGTTACGCAATAAATTAAAAGAAAAAAGATGTCCACCGAAATTGTGAAAATAGAAAAATTGGAGTATCGATTCACGAATATATATTGGAAAATTCTTAGCCTACTATAGAACCAAACAAAACTTCAATGTCAAAATATTCTCCTCTTAATTTAATACATTTATTACAGCGAACCTGAAACGTCTCTAGAACTTTTAAACAAAAATGTTTCTTCTTGTTCTGCAAACCAGACCTCTACAGCTTTTGTTACCTCCTCGTTGGAAGAAAATTTCCGATTGTTTAAGCTTTTATTCAGTTGAGGAAAGAGATGTTAGTCGGACGGAGCCAAATCTGGTGAATAGATGATGTTCTAGTAATTAAAACACAAAATCACGAATTTTTTGCATGGCAACATGAGATTTGTGTGCAGGGGCGTTGTCCTGCAGAAACAAAACACCTTTGAATTACTCCATGGCAATCCCAAAAAACTGAAGTAAGAACTTTTCCAGCAGATTTTTGGGCACGTATCTTATTAGGTCTTGGAGAACCAGAGTGTCGCCATTCCATCTATTGTTGTTTTGTTTCTGGATGGTAGCAATGTACCTAAGTCTCATCCATAGTAAAAATTTGGTTTAACAAGTCTACATCGTTTTTAAATCGAGCACAGATTGAACGCGATGCTTCTACCCTTGCTCGCTTTTGGTCAAGATTCAAACATTTGTGGATCCATTCTACAGCAATTTTTCTCATTTCCAAATTGACGTGAACTATATGATGAACGCATTCGTATAAAATATTCAGTGCTTCAGATATCTGTTTTATCCGTTTTAGCTCAATTCGACGGTCTGATAAAATCATGTCATGAACTGGATCGATATTTCGGTGACTGACACAGAATCTGGCCTTCCCGATCGGTCATCATTTCTATGGAAAATTTACCTCTTTTGAAGCTTGCAGTCCAATTTTTCACGGACGCATATGAAGGATCACCAAGGGTATTATGTATATCTTCGTAAATCTGCTTACCTCTTAACCCTTTTAAATACAGGTACTTGATGATGGCTCAATACTCTAATTTTTAGTTTCACAATTTCGGTGCACATCTTTTTTCTTTTAATTTAACGCGTCACTAAAGTTTACTTTTTTTACGTCAAACGTTACACTGACACTTCTAATAAGTTATTGTTCGTTGCTATGGTAACGCAATATTTTGTTTATGTATGGAACTGGTCTAGGCTAACTAGATATCAATACATCCTCGTATTTACCATTATCTTTTGTATAACCGGAAGGAGATAATAGACAATTATGTTATATAAAATATCCAGCTGCCTACAATCTTTATTCCTTGTCATATATTGATTATCCAATTCGCTTTGAGAAACGTTGTATTTCAGGTACTCTCCTATGTGGATCTTGGTTATGTTTGGAGAACTTAACAGAGTTGCACCCCAACGTAATGTCTAGACTTACTGAATGTCTTTTCAATATCGAACATGCTAGAAAAGAAAACTTGGAATATTGTCAATTTGGAAGTACAAATATTAATTTAAAACTCAGTAGTTTTATATGCTTTTGTACAACAAAGAATTCTCACAACAAATTACCAGAAACTATGAGAAAGTACGTCAGAGCTGTAAGCTTACTAGAACCTGATTACGAAAAAATCGCTGAGATTATGTTATGTAGTATAGGAATCAAAAACTCCTTGTATTTATCTAACAAAATATGTTTTATCTTTAAAACAACACAAGACTTGTTATCGGCAAAACAAAAATGTTATTTTGGATTGAGTAAATTAATAAAGGTTTTGAATGAAATTGAATCGACTACAAAAGAAAATGTAGACGTAAATGAAACTGATAGAATTGTCTCAGGTCTAATTAACGTATTAGAAAAAGAAATAGATATGGATAATCGTGAAGAATTTCAAACTATTATAAAGTATGTTTTCCCAAGTAATAATATGAATTATGAAAAAAATATTTCAATCAAAGAAATTGTGGAAATATGCCAACAGGATAAACTAGAAACATCTGAGGACTTCTGTTCTATAATTTCAAATGTAAATCAAGCTATTTCAAATGATAAATACACTATAGTAATGGGAAAAACCTGTACTTCCAAAACTACAATATTAAAAGTATGTCAAAAATTATCGGAGGTTATTAAGGAACAGAAAATTCATCTCCATTTCGTTGTTCCAAATTGTTACCATTACCGATCTCTTCATGGATACTTAAACAGCCCTCATGAGTGGATTGACGGACTAGTGACGTCGATTTTGAGGAAAAATATCGATGACAATCCCCACGTGCAAAATTGGATAGTATTCGATGGAGATATTAATGAAAATTGGATACAAATCATTAGGTTCAAAGACAAAAGAGTATATTTGGAATCTGGTGAAGTTATAGAGCTTGGAAACTTGAATAAAGTTGTTTTCGAAACTGATAATCTGCAAAATTGTTCTCCGTCTGTGGTAAGTACAATGATTTATTCTCTTTGAGATGTTCTAACACGTTTTCTATGAAAAAATACTCTTGACACTTAAGTATTAATGACTTCAGTTGGTATGTGAGGTAGACACCACGTCACACTGTCATCTGTCAACAACACAATTACAAATATATGTACAAAGTAGAGTAGTAGTAAACCTTCTAAATAAAATAAGATCGGACGGATTCTCTTTCTCACTTATCGATTATCTTAATAGCTTCCTAAAAGACCGATCCATCCAGGTCACTATCAATGGACACACCTCAGAAACAATTTACTTGACAAATCCATAGACAGCAACAGATTACTACCATCAATACTCATCTTGACAACCTTCTGGAGTAGGGTGGAATCAATCTGATTGAATTTAATACAGCAAAGACCCAAGCTTCTACATTTACAAAGAAGACCATCACCGCAAATTCTCTTGTTAAGTGTTGAAGTTGAAAGCAATATGCTCTAATATAGTCACATGGCCGAATTAGCTTAGGCAACTTCACAAAACCTTCGTTGGTAAATTCGTTCATCTTTAGAGTATGGCTCGCACATTAGGAGCTCGGATCCCAATCTCTGAGAATTATGGACTCAATAAAGAAGAGAGCAATTCGACTTACAAGCGATCCAGAGTTGACCACTTGGAAAGCTTAGAGCATAAAAGAAAAGTCGCCGATCTGACTCTGTTTCACTGATACCACCACGGCAGATGCTCTTCCGATCTGTCCAACATAATCCCACCTAGAGCAGTATATGCAAGATCTACTGGAGAGGCAGACGTGGCCCAGGATCCTCGAGTTCGCCTACAGACGCCCAGCAGTGTAAACCTGTAGAATCAGCTACTAAGGAACGTCTTTTCCGAACACTACAACCTACTAAACTTCAAGGTCTTTATCCACTGGTATCTCCACACTCCAGACACCATTCGAACTACCCGAGTGTAGTGAGGTCACCGTCTTTTGCTTGCTTTTTACATAAAAAAATAATACGCAATACATTTGACTTGATCTAAATGAGCAGTAGGTTCTTACTTTAATCTTTTGTTATTGCGCCTATAAGAATTTAATCATATTGTTTGTTCTTTTAACTTTTTCAATTATTATGATAGCTAATTTTCATTTTTTTTTAACCTAGCTCTACACATTCCAAAGCTAATTTCAAATTGCAGATTTCCCAATCAACCGTTATCTACGTAAATCACGGGATACCGATTTGGAAAGCTTTAGTAAAATCATGGACTAACTCATGCACTTCGGATTGGATCCAGGGCTATCGTATTCAGATAGAAGACATATTTTATTGGATAATTTCAGCTAGTTTCGATTTTTTCGCGAATCATTGCAAACAACTCTACGAGTTGAGCGAAATCAACTTGGTACGTAATATGATTGCCATAACTCAAATGTTCTTAGACGACGTTTGTAGTATCAATAAAAAAGAAGAAGATTCTAAGAATTTATCGACTTGGATACAAGCTACTATCATCCAAGCGGGAGTGGTAGGCTTAGGGGGGTTACTAGATATAGCCTCGAAACATAAGTTTGATGAATTTTATAAATTATTATGGAGAGGACAAAATCCGTCTCATCCTTATCCACATTCATTCGGAAAATTAGATGTTAGCATCCCACACGATGGTCTTTTAGACGAATATCAGTATATTTATAAACAAAGGGGTAATTGGAAACTATACCAAGATTTATTAAAAACGGAAAAAATTGTAGAAAATGTTTATATGTGTGAGTTTCTAGTACCTACAGTAGATACTCTTAAATATTCTTATATACTTTCTCTTTGTATAGAAAATAAAATTCCTATTTTATTATTCGGTACTAATTGTACAGGAAAAACTATATTAATAGAAAATACGTTGAGGACTAAATTGGACGAGCAACTATATGAAATATCTCACATTAATTTTAATATAAATTTCCATGCGCGTAAAATGCAAACAATGATATTCTCAAAAACCAACAAAAGGAAACATAACATATACTCACCTTCTATGAATAAGAATTATATTGTTTTTATTGATAACATGAATCAATTAGTACCAGATAAATATGGAACTTTCAGTTGTTTGGAACTTCTACGACAACACGTGGATCATAAAGTTTGGTACGATTACGAAAATTATAACAAAATTCAACTTATTGATATGAATATAATAGCAGCTATGAGTGAAACCAAACATTTATTCAACTCAAGATTTCTAAGACACTTTTGCGTATTTGGAATTAACGAACCTACAGAAGAAACCATAACAAGAATCTATAATAATACTTTATTACATATATGGAAAAAAAACGGTTTTCCGAGTGATATAGGAAATATCGTAAATCATATAATAGACGCGACATTATTTCTATACAAAAATATAATAACACGCAGTAGACCAACATTAACACGTAGTTACTATAATTTCGATTTGAATAGTTTCTCAAAAATTATTCAAGGCTGCGCTTTATTAAAAAAGGAAACTTACGATGCGAATAAAAAGATTTACGTCAAATTATGGATCCATGAGGTTTTTAGAATATTCGGCGATAGATTCCATCCATTAGATAATAATTTACTTGATAATGACGTTAAAGAAGCTATTAATATATATTTTAACGAAACTGGAGAAGATTTATTAGACATTAATAAAATTATATTTAGTACTATCCAAGATAAAGAACATTTTAAATATGAAGAAATTGTTGATCTTAAAAATATTATCGATATCATAACAGATGAATTACATAGATATAATTACGTTAATAAGGTGAAATTAAATATTAATTTCTTCGATTACGCGTTAGAAAAGTTATTAAAAATTTGTAGAATATTATCTTTATCACCTGGAAATTGTTTATTCTTAGGATTTAACGGATTAGGGAAATCCGTATTAACGAAACTGTCTGCTTTTATTTATAATTACAAATTGTTTCAACCGACATTAACACAAAATTATACTATAGAAAATTGGAAAGAAGAAATCAAATATGTGCTTAAAGAAACCGGCGCTATGGAACATAAAACCGTGTTTTTAATAAACGAGAAAGATTTAAAAGAAGATAAGTTTCTACAATATATAGAATCTATAATAAAAGATGGAGATGTTTCTCATATTTTCAATTTGGAAGAGAAACAAAGTATTTTAGAACTAGCCCGCTTATCAGCACAAGGTGGAAATAGAAACCTCGACATCAGTAGTTCTGCGGTGTTTCTACATTTCAACAAATGTTGTAAATTGAATCTACATTTAATACTATGTCTATCGATGAAACCAAAACAACTAAGAACGCGTTTACGAGTCTTCCCAACTCTACTTAAATGTCATATTATGTTTTGGGACGACTGGCCTGATCAAAGTCTACAACACGTAGCCGATATAATGATTAAAGATTTACAAATAGATGATAAAATTAAATCAATCGAAACATTGGTTTACTTCCACAGAGATTTTCAATTATACGCTAAAACATCTTTTAATTCTTTATATATATCATCAGCACGTTTTATCCACGCTATAAAATTATTTATAGAACTGTTAACTAAAGAAAAAATGTATATAGGAACAAAAATTAAGAGATTTTCTCAAGGTTTAGCTAAAATATCTTACGCTTCTAAACAAATCCTGAATATGCAGAAAGTATTAGCTGAGTACAAACCACAATTAGCCGAAATGACAGCTAAAGCTATCGAAATGACTAAAGAAATAGCATTAGAAACTATTGAAGTGGAAAGAGCTTCTGAACTAGTGAGACAAGACGAAAAAATAGCTAGCGAACAAGCTATCGTAGCTCAAATATTAAAATCTGAATGTGAATCTGAACTAGCACAAGCTATACCTATATTAGAAGACGCGATATCGGCTTTAAATACTTTAAAACCTTCCGATATAACTCTAGTAAAATCGATGAAAAATCCACCAGATGCTATAAAATTAGTAATGGCAGCTGTGTGCGTTATTAAAGACGTCAAACCTGATAGAATACCAGATCCTAGTACTGGTAGAAAAACATACGATTACTGGGGACCCAGTAAACGTATCCTTGGCGACATGAATTTTTTACAATCACTCAAAGACTTCGATAAAGATCACATAAAATCTGAAATTATGATAAAAATAAGAAAAGATTTTCTACCTCACAAAGATTTTAAACCACACGTTGTAGCAAAAGCTTCAAGTGCCGCTGAAGGTTTATGTAAATGGATAATAGCGATGGATATGTACGATAAAGTAGCAAAAGAAGTAGCACCGAAAAAAGAAAAATTGGGAAAAGCTGAAAGAGAATACGCCGAAACCGTAGCCGTACTTAACGAAAAAAAAGAAGAAGTAAAAAGAATAGAAGAAAAATTAGCGGGATTGAACGCTTTATTAGAAGAAGCTAATAAGAAACAAGTAAAGTTACAAAGGGAAGTTGATATTTGTAATAGGAAATTAGCAAGTGCGCAAAAGTTGACGGGAAGTTTGAGCGAAGAACAAATAAGGTGGAGTGAAGCGGTGGAAAATTTAGAAAAAAGAAATGAAGTGATATTGGGGAATATGTTATTAACAGCAGGAATTATAGGGTATTTAGCACCGGTAGATTCTATAAGAAGAAATAATATAATGAATAAATGGAAACAACGTATATTAGAATACATTCCAATTTCGAAAAGCTTTTCCATCGAACAATCTTTTTCGGCACAATTAAAAATGAGTCGGTTCAAACTCGGAGATTTCCTTAGGGAGAACTTCTTCCTACAAAACATCATAATAAACGAATTTTCACAGCAATTTTCTTTATTTATCGATCCAGATTATCGGAGTTTCACTTGGATAAAAAATATTGAGAAAAGAAACAAATTAACAGTAACGACATTTTCTCACGAAGATTTTTTGGATAAACTCACAGATTGTATCGTTTTAGGAAAACCAATCCTCATCCACCAAATTAAAGACGTCATTCCACTTTTCCTCTACCAATTCATATCGAAAGAAAGTTACGAGAGCAATGGAAAAGTTTTTGTTTTCTTAAACGGAGAACATATAGAAGTCAATATAAAATTTCGTATTTATTTAATAAGTAACTTACGGAACCCCAAGTTTTTCCCAGAAATGTATAACAAACTTACAATTATTAACTTCGTAGCAACTTCTGAGTATTTAACAAATCACTTTTTAAGAACTGTAGCTAGAGTGGAAAAACCGGAACTGAGAAAATTTAAAAAAGAAACGTTTTTGAAGAAAAGTAAATGCGATGCCGATATAATTAAAAAAGAAAAAGAGATTCTAGAAACATTGTGCGAATCTGAAACTGATATACTGGAAGACGACATTTCTATAAAAATATTAGAAGAATACAAATTAGTTTTAAAGACTTTAAGAAACGATTCTTATAAATATGAACAAGCAGAAAATGTTATAAGAGATTTTATGAATCAATATACAAGTGTAGCACGTTTCGTAGCTGATTTATATATTTATGTAACTAAATTGAGTTCATTGAACTTTATTTATAACTTTTCTTTCGATTGGTTCAATCATTTGTATTATCAATCGATTATAAACGCAGAAAAATCAAAATATGTCTTAAAAAAGTGTGAAAATATCAACAAAAACTTCCTCTATCAATTGTATAAATCACTCAATTTCACTTTATATCAAAAAGATACATTTCCAGTTTTAATTTTTTTATCTATATGCGTTCTAGTGTATCAACAAAAAGTAAGTGAGGAAGAGTTGATGTTATTTTTCAAAAATTGTGAACTGAATTGGGAAACTTTGAAATTACTAGAAAATATACCGGTGTTTTATAATTTTTCTTTCCATTTTAAAAACAATTTTCCGAGCTGGAAAAATTATATATATTCCAATTGTTTACTACCAGAACCTTGGAAATCGAAACTTAATATTTTTCAAAAACTTCTCCTAGTGAAAATATTCAAACCTAAATATTTATACGCAGATATAAAAAATCTTATAAAAATTGAACTCGGGAAGGAATTTATAGAACATTTTCAATGGACAATTGACGACATTTACAACGAATCTTATAGTTTATCCCCAATTTTAATAATACAAGAAGGAAACGAATTTATAGAAGACCTATACGTGTTGATAAACAAAAAAAAAGTTAACCATAATTTTCGATCTTTCTGTTTAAGCGACCAATCGTCTAAAAAAACTTCTTCATTATTAAAAGAAGCACAACATAACGGTTATTGGTTGCTTTTCCGAAACTGCCATCTCGACAAAAACTGGTTACAAAATTTAGAACACGACTTAGTCAGTATGGATTTTGAAAATACAAATGAAAATTTTAGATTATGGTTAACAATTGAACCAAAACAATCAATATCTTTAGAACTGTTACAAAATTGTATTAAAATCGTATATGATGATCCAGGAAGTTTTAAGCAAACCGTTCGTAAATTTATGAACAAAAAATATATATCGGATTTTTTTTCGAACGGTGTACCAGGAAAACAAGAAATTTTCACAAAATATTTATACGGACTCCTTAATTTCCACAGCGCTATTTTACAAAGAAAATCTTACGAAAATCCCTTCTGGAATCCGACGTATATTATAAATGAAATTGATTTAAGAACGTCTATAAAATTATTACAATCAGCTATAAGTGAACGAATTATAGACGTAGAAAAAATATTGTTCATCATAGGAAATTATCAGTATGGAACTCAATTAAACAACAAATGTGATATTGATTTTTGCATTAATATGTTAAGTGGATATTTAAATGCAGAAATGATGAAAAATAGGAATTATTGTTTCGGAAATGTTGCTGGATATGGTTTACCAAAAAAATGCGACTATTCAGATTATTTAAAACTAGTAAAATCTCTACCGGAAATAGATAACGTCGAAATATTTGGCATCAATAAGAATTTAGAAAATATTCACAATACCAACTTTATTATAGCAACAGTAAGATCAGTTTCTGAACTATTCAATGCCAATAAAAAAGATTATATAGAAGAAAACGAATTCAAGATTATATCTAAAATTAACGATATATTAGATCATCTACCAGAAATGATAATAAACAATTTTTTTGACGAATATTTCATTATTCAAGAAATCAAAACGTATAATAATTTAATAAAGATTATATACAATTCTTTGATTTCGGTTAGAAAAGGTTTGAGTGGAATTGAAAGTATATCGGATGAAGTAGAAGAAATTGCTAACGATATTTTAAGAACAAATGTTCCGAAGTTGTGGAAAAAACTGACTTGCTTCGAAAACGATTCATTATGTGATTATTTACATAAATTAAAAGAGAGAACAGATTATTTTAAGCAATATAAAAAGAAAGTATTCTGGTTAGGAGCTTTTTTATTCCCAAAAGCTTTGTTTAGTAAAATAAAATTCTATTTCACGTCAAAGTATCAAATACCTATAGAAAAAATCGATTTTTCAATTGACGTAATTGAAAATTTGGACTTTTACGATACTGATGACATAAAAATAACAGGTTTATATAGCACAAACGCCTTATGGGATGTCACTAAACGATCTTTTACTGAAACTATTTCTAGTTATTACAATCCTTTTCCAACTGTTATACTGAGACATTTCGATATTTCAAATATCGATTCCTCGAAATATTCCGAACTAGCATTATTTCAAACTTGCGACTTGAAGATTTTTGTTTATAATCTCAAAACTCCCCATTTTAATGACGTTAAATATTGGAAAATAAAGGCAACAAAATTGTTAACGTATATAAAATAGAGAAAATAACACGTGATATTTTAAGTACAACCATATGAACGTTCGATTAATGAGATAAAATCTAACCTATAAATCCAAATCCGTTCCCATAAAGGCAAAATACACAAATTTGTATAATGGCGTGAAAAAACCTTTTTTTTATCGATAATACATTCATAGTTGGCACTTAACACGTTTCTTTTTCGCAGTGGGACTCCTTTTGGTACATTTTGGATTGTGGAAAGTATCTGGAAGGTGTCTCTAAAACGATTGAGATGCTTCATCTTCCCTAGTGTCTTTTTTCATCTTTTTTGTGTCTTGATAGTATAATTACATCACCTAAATTTTCTAGAAAGTAGTTGAGATGAGAATGAAGAAAAAGAACTTTTAAGTTCATTAGATAACCTAAAGCTTGAAATGCTTTCATAATATTGCCTAAAAAATTCTCCACAACCTATCTAATGACAATCTAAATTTTTTTTCTAAATATTCTTTTTCTTTTATTGAATACTTTCTTCACGTTTTCCATCATTTTTTGTTTGAGATAATCGCCTAAATCACTATTTGTTTCAAATTTATCTGGAAATGTATGATTTTACTTTTTGATCTTGCAACACTGTATTAATATTTGAAATTGTGGAACTATTATGTTGTTTACTTGTACCAGCACTGTTCTAATCAACCAGTTTTTGTGGTAAAATAAACTGATAACAAACTTTTCCTTTAATTAAAATTGAAATGTCCATTTTACTTTTTCTACGAATGACATCACATACTTCAGTTTTTTTTCCATTTTAATTTTGTACAATTTAGTTTGTTAATGTGCTAACATTCCGTTTAATCCCTTTACCTTGCTATTGTCTCCAAAACCATCTAAATAATTTTCTGCGTATGTTTTTCTAGATATTTATTTTCTTTGATTCAATACTGTTGTATATCCTTCTTTAGCGTTATTTATGTTTTATTCCCCAAACTTTTTGGAAAACCACTTAGATCAATAATTACTCTTATGTACTCGTCCACAACATGGACCGTAAAGCCGGTTCTGTTCGATTAATTCAATAGAATCCAAAATTTAGTAGACGCGCCGGGTATGAATTTCCAAGAAATAAATTGTTTTTTAAAACTCAATTACAGTCCGTTATAGCGGTTTTGATAGAATTAATAGGAAGACATTTTTGTTTGCTTACATTCTAGAACCAAATTATCGAGCAATCTAATTTGTATACATAGGCGTTTGTTTATCAGCAAGGAACACGTCGGGATTGACTAGTAAACATTTTATTCAAATGAATTAATATGTAAATAATTAAATAAGTGTTTAGTCTTAGTGTATAATTTAGTGAATTTTGGGTTTGTGTATAAATAAATTGAATAAGTAAGAAAAATCATGTATAAATTCACCCCACCGTTTAAAAATAGTTTAAATGAATAAGAAAAGCATTATATTACTATTCTTCTTTCAAATTAAGTCTGGAAATCTTTTACCTTTCAATATTGCAGCACTGTAATATGATTATTTGATGAGAATATTTGATATTCTCAATAGTTTTAACTCATACAGGCACAGAATATTGATTCATGATCAACCACCTTCTATAAGTCTTTTAAAAATATCCGTACACGATTTATAGAAGCGTGGGGCGAAGATCGAGTTACCCACGTCTATACAAATTGAAATTATACAACTTAAAACATCAAAATTCATAATAATTGTAAACTTTGACAATTTTTAAGTCGCTGCTACTCAAGTTTTGTGAATATGACAACATAGCTATATATGAATAGCTACGTTCACGCAATAAGCAAGTAAACTTTCTTTTAAGACACCTTGTAGATGTTGTAGATGTTTTTTATGAATATTTTTTTCAATAGAACTTTGTAATTGAATATTAATATCGTATTCCAGTTGCATTCCACCTGAATCTTGTTTCTCAATTTAATGTATTATTTTCATTACAAAATAATTAACGAAAAATCATTAAAAACCTTTTTTAGTATCAAGTAAGTAAAATGCAAATAAGTAACTATTTATTAATGATTAATTTGTTAAGAACAAAGTACTATAGTATATTCTTTGCACAACCTTGATCAGAAAATAACTAACTTTAACGAAATACACGCTTCCTATGTCTAGAATTATATTTTCTTAAGCAACAGTAACAATTTTTTTCTAATTGTTGTTATAATTATATAAATCGCTTAAATAATCAAAATATGGAAATAATAATAAAATGTTTCAGTTTTTAATTGTCTCAATTCAATATAAAACATACGAGGCTGCCTCTTTGGTTTTGAGATATGGCAACACTGATGGGTAATTCTGGAAAATTCGGAAAATACGTTGTAACCTAGGATTATACGAAAAAAAATAACTTTCTCGGGTTACCCAATCATATCTGGCCATAGAAAGAAAAAATGTTATTCGAAATATTTTTAAAAAATTGCTAGACATACCAAGATTCCACTCCATGGACTATAACCTCTCTAGTCTTAGCAAATATACATTCGAGTTATTATACAATTTTCATATTTATTCCATGAGCTAAATAACTTAATTCACAACTTTTAAAAACTATTTAGTGACATAAAATATAAATAAATAAAGTGGTTTCAATAATCTGACTACTTCTCTCGTTGGATATTAAGATTATATATGACAATCTAGGCAAGTTTATTCTCTCTTAAATACTAATTCTATTGTATACAAAAGCTATAATTAATTATATTTATGGTTGTCGCGTCATATCACTACAAAAATAAGGGTAAGTAATTTGTAAGTTAATGGAACTTCAAGTGTTTAAGGGACATATGGAACCGCTTAAGTAAGATATTGACAACTTTCATGTTCTACTCCATGCACCTACACAAGTTTGGCGTTAGCACAGTGTTCCCAGCTCTCAATAATTTATCTCCCTAACGTCCCATAAAAAAACCCAAAAATCCCCACAATTACTAGGGATTCCCCCTGAAAAAATTATTATTTATAAAATAAATAATTAAATACGTTTAAGTGAATAATATAAAAAATAATAATAAATCATTAAACAAATGATAAATTGCAAACAATCAATAAATAATTTTAATTAGCAACATCATTTTTTGGATTCTTTATTCATAAATTATTGAAAACTTCAAGTAACCAATCATATTTTGTAACATTTCAATAGATTACGCAACAATGTTATAATATAATACCCCTAAAAATATCCCGTCCCACATTTTCCCCCTAAATTTGGGGGGGAAACCCCTAAGTTGGGAGCCCTGCGTTTGATAATAACGCCTGTCGCGTGCATTTATGTCAATCCACTTTAGGAAAAAGTCTATCGCCAAGTTTTTTCTTGTTTGTGATTTGTGGGTACCCAAACTAGAGCTTGCAGGTGCGTATTTTTATTATTTTCCACTCCATGAAGTCCTCTAATACTTTGTAAAGAAACTTTTTTTCATAAAGAAATTTTTTCATAACTACTCACCAAAACGTATTTTTTAGTGCTACATGAAATTTTTCAGTTGTTTGTGTCACGTATTGTTTCATTATTTCATATAAATTCGTATTCTCAATTTAGTTGGGGAACACAACGAATAGAATAGATTTATATTTGGTTATATTATAAAAAATACATATTAAGTTTTTTTATATGTTTGGTATAAGCTCCTTTTATTTATTCAAATCTGTTCTCCCTACTTGTTCCTTCTTCAGTCATTTCCATCTTTGTTACCGTTTCCTTTCTCATTTTATTTTTTTTTTGCAGTTCTACAACCATCCAGCATTCTATCAGGAAGCAAAATATTTCACTAAACACAAAATACTGATTCCTGCTTAAAAATTTATTTTAAAATTTGCTTCAACAAATTTGGTGATAGAAAATGGACTGTATTTGAGTTAATGAGATAAATAAAAATTGTTATAAAAAATTCGAGCTTTTAACTGCAACAAACAAATTCAACTCAACTCTAACAACTGGGAACTCAATTGAGGGTTGCAACCATCCTGGATTTACATAAATATATATATATATATATATATATATATATATATATATATATATATATATACATATATATATATATATATATATATATACATATATATATATATATATATATATATATATATATATATATATATATATATATGAATTGTAAAGAAGTCTTTGCCAGCTATATTATGAGTAGTTTTTTATTGGGAACGTGGCAAGCAATATATAAATATTAGTTGTTCTTAATTTATAGCTGCTTTTATTCGTTGTGTATTTTTACAATAAATTCATTTGTGGCTGTGCCTTCCAGCTTTTCCACCTTTCTTATTCATTTTTAACGTCGTTAATATCAATTGATCACTCCACCAGTTATTTAAATACCTCAACTGATGCCGAATACCACTTTCTGAGGAAGAGTCTCCTGCCGGGGAATTAAGGTTATAACCTACTCGAGAGTAATAGGGTTTACCCTCTTGTTATTGCTTTTTACATAAAAAAAAAACAAATATCTTTGTTCCAAAATCAAAAATAAATGATTAAATGCAATAAAGATATGAATTTTACTAAAATGAATTACTATGCTATTGAAGTGAAAAAATTGTGTTGTCGAGATCAGATTGAATAGAAACTGGTTAGTGATTTGCGTCGGAAATGAGTTTCTTCTGAGGTGATCCCTGTGTATTCTGTCCAACAGTAATTAGAAACTAGTATTAAAAGCTAACTTTATTAGCTTAGTTTTACAATTGGTCTTTTTTGTCTCTTCATACATTATCTGGCACTACCAAATTTTTCCAGGACATATTGTATATCGACACCATGTTTAATGTAGACACTTGATCGAAGTTCCATCTGCTAAATCCGATTATACAATAGCTAGATGATGGGATATTTCATGCTTTCAATAAACTCTGTTAGCTATAGATACATTGTTGACTTCCACTTCTCTGGTTTATTTGTACCTATATTTCATGTTAGATCTATAGATAATCTATATGAATCTCTATGAAAAATTAGGTAAAATTATGCAGTTATTGGTGGTGTTCTTGAATTATCTCTTGGAGTGTTAAATGTGAAATACCGATGCACACGTCGATAGTAAAGTACCATTTGAGTGTAAAGGTAAGTCAGAAAAATAATTTGTTTTGGAAAATAGTAAACAAGTTGATAGTTGGTTTAATAATTTATTATTTCCACTACTCTTATATATATATAAAAAAATATGTTCAACATATGTATACATAATGCAATATATTTATGACTAAGCCAATTTGAATAGTTGAATCGCCCTGCGAAATCAATTTTGAACAGCCAATTAAAGTTTCATACACTAACTCTACCTCTCGGTAATATTATTCATATAATTTGCATTTTCATCCGATTCCTTGGAAAATCGATCATCTCAAACGGATACACTTCTTCATTACTAAGTACCTTTGACCATAGTTTGGACAAGAAATCAACAAAAAATGCGTTATATCATATAATTGTCCAAACACATGTTATAAACTATCACATATTAATTATAGATAATTATTTCATGAATATATTGTGACATAATTATGGCAAAGCTTTAATGTACAACTTATTTTATACAAAAACAGTAAAATTACTAGCTATCTCTTACAAATTAAGTTTATACAATTTTATTTTCGTTTAAATTAATTTCAATATCAGTCTGATGATTATATTAAGAGTTAATATTTTATTACATAGAAGCCAATAATTACGTTGGAATTTTTGAAACATTAATGGCATTTATAGAAAATACAACATTACGCAATTCCACTATCTGGTCCTTCGAGCCTTTTAGTCGATTCATATCTAGTTCAAACGACTAGTCAGTGTAATTGTGTGTTAGTGTCAATGCCAATAATTCTGCTGTGGCTGATAAGAATTTTGTTTATATTGTTACAAAGTTTCATTAACACAATGTTGAAAAAAGTTATCACAGAATAAAATAACAATATTGTATTTATCTTGATTTTTATAGAGTTGAGGTTTCCAACCCATAGAGAAAATATTGTAGATAAAGAAAGAGAAGTATAGTAACTTGGTATACCATTCTCTACTTCTTCTTACTCTATTCTGATTGGAACGAAATGATGTCGAAATTTCAAGTGGTAGGAATTGCAGAAGATGGATAATAACAAGTGTTGCATTTATTGTAGAGTAGAGGGATATAGAGAGTGGTAAACCAATGCTTTTTCTCTTTTGTCCAATAGTACAATTTCACTTATACTCCACTCACCCTTTACATCTTCAATATTTTCTCTATGTTCCAACCAGAGGTCACCTGGATGTTTGCAAAATTTTCCCAAAAGAGCTCATTACAAGACCTAATAACATTAGTAAAAACAAATTATTGCTCAAAATTCTAAGATTTCCTTATAACTTTTAAATCCTTATCAAAAGCAGTTTTTCCAAATTAGGATTTTTTCAGAATACTTGTGCTTAATAAATATATCAATAAAGAAAAATAAGATCAAAACTTTAGTTTTAGTTAATTTCTGTTGAAGCAAATTAAACCTTAGATCGCCTGTAAATTAATCTTCCTTTCATCTTTATGCATTCTCCTCCTTTTTAAATGGATTTCATCCTACTATTATTACTATTTTTTCTTTATTAAAAAATTATCGAACCTGGTCTAAATGTTAGAAACCGCTACTCTAAAAACAACTTTTAACCAATATTTTTAGTTTTCTTTACACCTTTTCTACATAAAATACATGAAATAAGCTTATTTAAAGTTTATAATGCAATAAAATATGAAAATAGCTACTAAAATCCTTCTTATAGATAAAATATACAGAAGAACTTTTTTTCCAAGTCAGATAATATATTAAAAATATTGTATTTTTCCTTCATCATCCAGATAATGATCTCTGATAACATCTTCACCAAAATCCATATACTGCGACAAAAATAAATAGAAATCTATTAAAAATTTTTTATAATTTTACAGTTTAAAACCTTATTCTTCTATGAAAGTGGTGAATAATATGAAATCGATGAAAAAGAATAAAAATAAATTTATAAAAAGGAAGTTTTTACAAATTTTTTATACTCACTCATGTCATGCTACCGTATTTACTACCAGGAGGCCATACCGGAACTTCCGAAGAGCTAGGCGTCGGGGTTCGTGTAAAAGCATTGGATATTGAGTCTTTGAGCCTCTCTCTAAATGTTTTATATTCCAAATCGGTGTATTGTTGACCGAAATTGAAATCAGCCACTTCTATTATAAATCTAAATAAAAATATCTTCATAAAACACATCTCCTACCCATAAGAATAGAAAGAAAAATTTACAGTAGGTTGATCCTTAAAACATTTCACGAAGCACCCTCTTATTTTGTTCGATGATGTATAAAAAGAATTCAAGAAAAATTTCAAGTTAATCAAAAATGTTCTGATGATCTATACCTCCCTTTAAATGATTGAAAAAATAATGAAACGATGGAAATCATATTTTAAGCAACCACTGATGGGAACAGGAATATAATAAGGAACTAAATAAAGATATTAATAACATAATTAAAAAAAAAAAAAGCCGTGAGCAGCAGAGCTCCATCACGAAAGTCGAATTTTTCGTCGAATGAAGAATTTAACTAATACACAAACAAATCTTTCCATAAAATGAATTTCTTGGAAATGATATCAATTCGCAACTAATTGAACCTACATGTGAAATTTTATTTTTCAGTCGCTTTTCGTTTGACCTGCAGAGGTGAGCAAAGGTCAAAAATCACCTTTTTTGCACTGCGACCTCCCGAAATATTCATTTGTTTTCAACCAAACTCTAATAACATCAATCCGCCGCCAAAAAAGCCATGTATGCTAATTTTGAACCAAATCGGACCCATAGCAATTGCTCGAGAGACGAAAATAAGAATTGTAGCTTAAACAGATATATATATATATATATATATATATATATATATATATATATATATATATATATATAGTCTAATTTTTCCTTGAAAAATTCGACTAAAAAGGGGACCACTATGAAAGCGAAGAAAGGATAACGAAAAAAGTTATAGAAGCGATCAAGTGAATAAAAAATTGAAAAGCTGCGACAAAATAAATCTGGACAAAATAATACCTGGAATGTTAAAAGGGAGATAACGCTATAGAATTATTAATAAAAAAGACAGTTAAATGGGTGGGGTCATTTAGAAAGAATAGAAGATTCAAGACCAGTGAAAAAGTATGGAAAGCAAAAACAAAAAAATAGGAACACCTAAAGCGATGTGGGACAAAGTAATTGGTTCTATACTTGAGAAAAGGGGCATTACGTTGATAGAAGCAAAAATAACAGCATTTAACAAAAAAGAACGGACAAAATTGGTATATAATACATAACTGTAAACTTAGATCACACACCACAAAGAATTCTATTGCTAACAGAACAACTCCAAATATTTAGATTGTCATATGTCAACATCACTTAAAAAGCTACCATCTAAAAAAGGAATTTTAAACGTTCTCTTTCACTAGAAAATAATTGAACTAAATATAAGGAACTCAGTTCATTTTCTTCTTCTCAATTAAAAAAAAAATATTTAAAACAAAAAGAAGAAGAGTGCAAAATGAGTTTGGTGTCTGAAAGTGAAAATAATTATATGGTGACTTCATTTGGTGATACTCCTCCGAAGATAAGAGATTGAAGAAATATTTTGGACAGTAGTTGATTGATTTTAAAAATAAAAAAAATTACAAATCAAGACCCAATGAAAATTAAAAAAATCCACCATATTTTAAGGACCACCCTAGTGTACAGTATGTGTAAAGATCAATTTAATCGACTAAGGTACTTTTTTTAATAGTGAATACTTTAAAAGTGATTTTTTCGAATTTTATAAATAATAAATTGTATTATGTACTTAAAAATAAATCAGTGCTACATATATACTCACCTAGAACGATTTTGGAAGTAGTATGCAACTCCAAATACAATTAGGACTACAGCTACTAAACTAAAAGCCACTGGAACCACAATGACTGACAACTGACCTTGTTTTTTCACTGAAATAATTATATATAATATTATTTAAGGTATAAATCAATTTTTTATAAAATATTATGTATATTAACTAACCTTTGTAAATATTAACAGTTACTGGTGTTACCACTTTATTGATGTCATTTTCGATGATGATCAATACAGTAGTTTTAGGAGAACTCAAATATCTAGATATAGTGAACTCGCAGTTATCTAGCATCTGATATATATCACAAGTTTCATTACCAGTGATATTATATTCCCCTCTTCTATACTTAACACAATATGAGAAGTTTTTCGAACCGTCACATCGAATTCTCAATGATAACATGTCTCCCGGTTGGAGCCAGTTGTTTCCAGTAACATTAACTTTCGATAGGGGATCTAAAACACAAAAACATTAAATTTCGCAAAATTATATATAAAAAACCAGTATAAAGATATATATACCTAATAATTGATTTGATTAATTGATAAATTTGAGTTTCGGTTTTTTTCATATCGGAAAATCAAACACTTAGGTTGTAACATTAATTAATACCCAATCTAAATAAGTTTTTTAGCTAATATTCCCATTTAGGAGGCTTTATTGAATACGAAATCCATTGGCAATCTTTTCTTTTAACCAACCACACTGGCTTCGAAGCAAAGCTTTTCAACTTGGTTAAATATCAGAATATTAACAAGAACTCAGAAAATATGTAGTTTCCTCCCCTATTTCACAAAACTGGCAGTCCTGATCGGAGGTACTACATGTATTCTATATCTGATAGCAAATTACCAATATCATCATCTCTTCTCGACTTAAAAGCATTTGGCAATATATGAGGATGACTTTTCGATTACAGTGAGATTTTAGCCGCTTGTCCCTAAATTGAGGTAAACAAAAGTTTACTATCCATGATCATTATTTAACAATCAACAGAACAACGGAGTTTTAAATGTGAAATCTGCATATATACAACAAGCAGCCAACTTCATACACAGATGTCAAAGGAGAGAGGTACACTCCATAATCTCCTTTAATGTGGTTAGGTATATTCACCATCATAGTGTCAGATCAGCAGACCATCTACGAACCACAACAGCAAGAACTACAATGGGCCAAAGGTCGATTACATCTCAAGGACTATGGTACTACAATCAGCTGCCAAGAGAGACCAGAACTCTTAGTGTGAACAGGTTTAAACTAGACCTTCGGAAGCTGATTCAGCAAAACTTTTTTTATTGTTTAAAAATGCTGTAACAAACTTCTTATTTAATTTCGATTTCAAGTCCCGGGTACTATATGCTAACAAATTATAGATATTTTCGTTTTTGTATATATATGTCTCAATAATAAAGGATTATTATTATTATGTGACCACGTCCAGCGCCGACAACAAGCGATCAAGAATTGAAAATTCATTCCGGAAAGTTTTGTCTTTGTCCTTAACCAATGAAGAGCTACAAAAATTATCTGCACCGGTTACTGGTAACCAGAAAACCTGCTTTCTTAAGGTGTGCGGCCTAAGGTGTTCCTTAATCTGCAAGTAATGAATTCCTATTTCATGTTAGAGTCCTGTCTGTAGTTTAATATCTCCATACTTAAAAAGATTTTCGACAATTCCATTGTCCTGAGTCCAGGGATCCACAGCAGCTCTATCGCCATTTCGTCTTACTTGGTTCCTGTTGATCTTCCAAATTACCATTTAGGAGGTTCCCAAAATTTTTTATCTAAATTTCGTTTCAATAAACAAGGTAGTTTCCTTCGAGAGTGATAAAGTCAGTCCAACGTTTTTTCCTATCTTTCTATGCCATTTTTGTAGATCTGGAGAACAATGATGTTGCAAAAGCAACTTTAAGTTCAATTTAAAGATTTAATCATCGTTTCTATCAACTTAGCAGATAAATTTCTGGTATGGCTTTTGTTAAATCCATTAAAATCAAATGACTACCATTTTGATTCAAGTGGGTTGTGATGGATTCAGATTTCATCTTTAGTCATTTTGTCTTGACAACTCTCCAATTCATCAATTAGTTGTTACATAAAACACATCATGGAAATACATCTTTTTTTCTATCAAGGTGTCGGATGAGGGTTAGGTTTATACACACTGTATGTCTCTTACCATCTTCCTTAATTCCTTATTTTGTTTCCTCTTTTTTTCCCCAGTACTTTTCTTTCTATTTGGATCTCATCCTTCGTTTTTTAATACCTTCCATCCATCAATATCTTTCACATTAATGTATCAGTCTTCATTCTTATATTATGTCCAACTTGATTCTTGTTTTGTAACTTTTTTAGTGTCCTTGTTCTTTTTTTTCTATTTTTCATTTCTATTACATTTTTCTTCATCTCATATTTCCTCTTAATTGTCAATTTATTGTTAAAGTACATCTTCAATGTTTAACTGGAAACTCATGTTTCTATATATCATTATTGTAACCAGGTGATCACAGTATTGTTATTCTTTCAAAATGCTGCTGTATCAATAAAACTTTTACTGAATATGAATAATCGAAATATATACAAAGTGGTCTAGAATAATGTAGATTAAATTCTAGATCTGATAGTATGTCCAAAGTAAGGTTATATAAGGTAAATACAGCTCTTCAAACAAATCAATCAAGAACCTTACTTTCCAAATGTCTATCAGATCTATTCTTCTTCTTCTTCTCATACACAAAAAGGATCTTTGTAATAATTTAATAGACCCAATTTGACCCGATAATAGTCACTTAATATAGAAAACTATCCAGTGGTGGTTCTAGAAAACAAAGTACTTATTTTTGAACGACCATGCATATAAACTTGAAAATAAAATATTAAATTAATAATGTAATAATAAATTTCAATAAACAGAGCATACAACAATACAGAAATACTTATACAATACTTTTCCCTGAAACCTGACTGTTGTCTATATGTCTAACATAATCTTAAGTGTTTAAAGGATCATAGACTGGCTATAAAACAATACAAAACAGGATAGAAGTGAAAAGGGGTTGATATTGACTTAAGAGAAACAGAAAATTTTGATTAGAAAGTAATAAACCTTTCTATTTAATAAATATTTGAAACCCCAATAATAACGATAGCAGTATGATACTGTTGAGATTAAAGTTGGTCACCTCTTCCTTACTGGTTCTACAAATCTGGATGGGTCTTGATCTCATTCACTATCGTCCTCAATCTTCCGTAATATTGTGCTTTCATTTCCCATGGCTGGTTTCCAATCCTAATAAAGTCTGTTGTGACAGAATCCTTCTACTAATCTTCACTCTCAGAAAATATTTTTATCATCTGTTATGTTTTTATCTTACTACATAACCTGCCTATTTTATTCAATATTAGATATTGGATTTATGAGAAATAGAGAATACATCAATATATTTATTAGACAAAAGATGAGTTAGCTACAATATTTTCTTACCTTTAGACTGTAATATTTTATAAAAATAACCGTAGGTCTTTTGCAAATCATAATATGAGCCCAATGAATAATTATGAATCATTGGAAATTGATTGTGATAAGGTCGAAAACTCCCATTTGCACAGGCCAATGATATTGGTTCAGACACAAATTTTGTATTAATAGGAGATCTCTTGATTTTTCTAGCAGCAGTTGTTTTAGGTTTAGTAGACACAGTTGTTGTGGTACCATTAGAAGTAGAAGCAGTGGTTGTAGTTGTTGATGTGGGAGCTGTTGTTGATGTGGTAGCAGTTGTTGTTGATGTGGTAGTAGGTACAGTAGTAGTTGGTAGAGGAGTAAAGTCTGCCATTACTAAAGCTTCAATCATATGCTTTTCATAGGGCAATGTGTAGTTGAAAGCAAATTCATATCCATTCGTGATTCCATAATAATTGCAATCAACAAACCAATATGTTCTCAATGTCACTGCGTTTTTAACAAAATCTTCATCTGTTTGTTTCAATTTTACTTGATGGACAACTTCTGCTTTAGTTGAGACATACCCATTTGTTATTGTTTGGTTATGTTGTTCAATGAGAAGATCTCCATTTAGATCAACTGTTAATAAAAAAATAAAGATTAGCAATTAAATTTTTATTATTAAAGCTATATATACAGCCAAAAAAATATGGAAAGAAAAATAGCTTTCAAGTCATTGTAAAAATAAAGTCTTCAACAAGAATCTCAAGAACAATATTAAAACTATTTCAGCCCAATGTATAAATCTGTTCCATATATGGGACTGAAACTTAAACATATAATAGGAAGATGTTCCAGAAAATTCAAACGTTCATCAACAGGTGTCTACAAAATTTTTTGGCCAAACAAAATAAGTAATAAACACCTTGGGAACATAACTAAAGAAGAGAAATAGATGTACTAGATGCACTTATGAAGCTAAAATGGACATGGATACATGTCATACACTATAAAAACTAGCAACAATCATAGCCAGAAAAGCATTTAATTACAATACAACAGGCAAAAGAAAAATAGGCAGACCTGTATGAACATGGAGAAGAACTAGCAAGAAGATAAACTTAAAAAGGAATATAAACTACAGAACTAGTCAAAAACAGAAGGAATTGAAGAGCCTTCATCACAAAATCGGATATAACCCACTAAATGACTCATTAGGACTACAACCTCATTTTTTTATCACAGCTGCTGAAGCTCTGAAAGATGCCCTTTGCTCCACTAGGAGCTATAAGACGATTATGATGAAACATTGAGCCAAATTAATTTTACAGCTCCAGGAAAGTAATTTATATTACAAATTGGAAAATGGTCTGTTAACTACAAATGTAAATATTTATGGTAGAAATATTGAGTAAAAAAACCCTTCAAGATATTATACTTTTCATATTTTCAATTTACTATAATTTGGAGATAAAAGTTATTTGGTAAAATATTGTCAGCCTTGTAAAAGAATTGTTAATGTAATAATTTATAAAATAATAAATTATCATGAAAAACATATAAAAAGGTATAATAAGTAAAAAGTTGAAGAAAATTAAATATAAAGTATAGTACATATTTACCTGTAATGATAAATTGAGTCCTAGCAGAACCAATTTGGTAGCAAACATCAAGAAACCAACATCTGCTTACAACTACTTGAACAATGTAAGCACCGCCTGGGTATTTATCAGCAGGATATGTAATATTCCAGGTATCTATTGGTGAATTTATTTCATTCGTCTTTAAATTGAAAATAAACTCTATTAATCTCAATAGAGCCAGATAATTAAATTCATAAAACAAACCTGTTTATGCTGAGGTATAGCATTATCATACCATTCAAATTGTAAGAGCTTACCATCTGGTACAAAGTCAAGTACAGTAGCACTGACATGTAAGGTAGCTCCTTGTACAATTGGACCATCAGTTTTGATTTCAACATCATAACTCGAATACACTAAAAAATTAGTAGACCCTAGATGTAAAAGAAAAGTAAGATAGTAAACACACATTACTTATTTGAAATAATACAAGAAAATTTCATATATTCTTCAAGGGAATTTTTGTATTCAAGTTCTAAAAGGGGAAGCACATACTAAATATGTAAATAAGTATTATTCAAGTCAAAAATAGTATTGATAATATCATAAAATCACTTACCAAAATCGCAACACAATATATTAAGTAGTATGACTATCACAGGTTTCCTAATCATTATTAGTTTACCAATTACAAAAAAAAGAAATTCAATATATTATTTTGTTTTTATTATCATACATAGTACCACTGTCAATCACAGAACTAGATTTTTAAGAAAGTTTAGCAGATCATATGACAGTAGGGTTCTTCGAAACCTACGATCTGATTAACTCAATATTCATCTGAATGTTGGAAAAGTAATTCGAATCCCATTCACTGTCGTTCGGAAACTGAACAAAAAAATCCATAAATTTATAAATTGATACGCGAAGCTAAAGTAATCAAAATAAAAGGTTGAGTACTATATTTGAAATTTCTCATAAGCGAAACACAAAATTAACAAAGATTATCAGTAATCAGCTGATAGATGATCTATCATTCAATTTGTTCCAAAATAGTATGATTATCCTTTTTAGGTTATGAACCGATATACTTCTGACTAAGCTATAATCTCATTTTTTATTAATCAATTTACTGTGAATTTCTTGGAAGCAATACATTACTATTTTCTGCCTTGTAAATCAATGAAATTTTAGTGACGACTTCATAATGTGGGTACATAAAAAATATAAATAATAGTATTTCATCCAATAACACATCAATTACAGAACATTAATTCTGTGGGTTACACTTTTCGATTTTCCATAATACAGTTGGTGTCACTGATTTTAATAAGAATGAATTTGAAAAGGAATAACGACAAAAGTATTTATTTTGTATAGTTCATTCTGAAAGTGCTTAATAATGTCGGAAATAAGTGAGACATTTTCTCAAGATCCTGTTTTGGTAATGAACTTGAAAGGACACACAAAGGCGATCACTGACATATCATTTAACCCGCATACCAATCAGTTTGCTAGTAGTAGTGAAGATCATACTTTAATGATATGGAATACAGGAAATAACGTACGAAGTTATAATTTCTGTGGTCATGTCGATATAATAACAGGTGTAGAATTTTCCTCTGATGGCAAATTAGTAGCCACTTGTTCGAAAGATCAAACAGTTCGTTTTTGGGTTCCTGCAGTTAAAGGAGAAACAACAGTATTCAAAGCACATACTTCCAGTGTGAATTGTTTAAATTTTTCTTCCGATGATACAAAACTTCTTACAGGATCTAACGATAAAAGTGTTAAAATTTGGGATGTATCACAGAGACTATTTTTATCAAGTTTAGTCGGCCATACTAATTGGGTGAATAGTGTAAAATATTCCCCAAATGGAAACTTCATAGCTTCAAGTGCAGACGATCATACACTCAGAATATGGGACTGTCATACCGGAAAATGTGAACAAAAGTTTGCTTCTGCTAGTAGCAATCCTACTCGGCTCGCAATCCATGCTAATAATAATACAATTGCAGCTGCAATGGATTCTGGTTCAGTTAGAGTGTACGATGTAAGAAATAATAAATTGCAGCAACATTATACTTTACACAAAGGAGCTACAAAATGTGTATCGTGGCATCCCACAGTAAATTTCTTACTTACTTGTGGAGAAGATGGTAAAGTTACAATTGTAGATGTCATGGAAGGAAGGCCCTTGTATACTCTCACTGGACACACAGGTAATGTTAATACTTGCAAATTTAATATAGATGGAACATTGTTTGCAACTGGAGGAACAGATCAACTAATTATGGTTTGGAAGATTAATTTATAATAATTATCTCTTTATTAATATTATTGACCACTGAATATTTTTAGTAATTATCATGATATAATCACAATATATTTTTAACACATCAGATGCTTATCAAAGTGATGTAGAGTATAATCTTTTTTGTTGTAATGCTTTGGTCACTTTTTCTCAAATTTGTATATTGAATAAAGCCTTATATACTCTCCAAATTATGGGTTTAGTGATGAATTAAAAATTTTAAATGATTTCTCAAAATCACATTTGTCTATGTTTTTTTAAGCTCTGTACAATGTTTATTTCTACTATGAAGGGTGGAGAGGTAAATTTTTATTTGTTTCCAATAGAATTTGCTCTATAAATAAGTATTGTATTGGTCCCTTTCAACAACCATAAGTTTATTCTATTTCTACAGGGTCTCCAGAAAGTTTACTGTTGAACACAAATAACAAATGTGTTTTTATGTCTGTCTAATGTAATTTACCTTTACTAAAAGTTTCTTCTATAACAGTTAGCTATTTTTGAAAATGACTAGATTTTTGGCAGACCTACACATTTTATAATCCTGCAGTGATAGATGTTTGTGAAAGATAGATTTATTGAAAAATTTTTAGGTATGACAAGAGAAATTTGTTATAACAGGAAGGTTTGTTTGAGTTGGCCCTCATATAGGAGAGGTTGTGAAGGTTGTGTGGGGTTGTGTTTGCTGTCCTGGCTGGGAAGGAGAAAAAGCTAACGACCATTGGCCATAAGAAAACGAAAAGATATATATTTTTTTGTATTATTTTCTAAGTTTTCTAATTTTTTTTGGTACTTCTATAAAAATTCGAGTACTGTTTTTCAGGAAAATCCACTTCAATTTTTCATATTTATCATCATTATTTAGCAGCCTGTCTGGTCCACTGCCTCTCTTAACCTAGACGATTTTGTTTGGTCTTGTACATATTTGAACTAGTTGGGAGATATACATTCCAAATCGGCCGTCCATTGAGTCAGCAGTCATTGCTTGCTTCTGTATAATTCATCCCTGGGACACCATTCTAGTATTCACTATGTCCCTCTATTATTTGATATTCTTACAACATGTCCAGTCAGTTCCATTTTAAATGTGTGATTATTTTAATTGAATCATTAACTTTTGTTCTTTTAAGTAGATTTCATTTCGGATTTTTTCTCTTAATGTCATTTCTAACATGGATTTCTCCATAACTCGTTTTTTAATAACCAGAAATCAAATCATTAATTGATTATAAAACTTTTGATTCTGAGATACAAACTGACTTGAACAATGAACATCTGTCATCTGTTGAGTTAGAGGAATAATTTCTGGACACCCTTTATGTATACCTATAATTTTAATCTGTTTTTATGTAATCTAGGAACTCATTTTATAGTTTTTTAGTTATTTAAAGTAAAAGTTGGTTCAAGCAAGAATGTATGTGTTTTATTTAAGAAAATAAAATTTTACAAACCAATAAATTTATTTTTATTAGCAATCAAAATTAATATAGTTCTATAAGCCATTCGTTTAAAATTAAATAAAATCTGTTATTATGTGAGAAAACCAGTAATCCTCTTCATATTTTGTGGTCTGTTTGCTAATTTATTTGTGGCATCTACATCCAGATTAGTTAAATTTTTAAAAATTAGCATCTTGTTCATTTGGATTTTATTTGCCTCCCCTCGGATATTCACAATTTGAATTTTAACAATAAATACCATGAATCTCCAATTTTCAATTACTGAGTAAATATGTCTATCATGTGGTATCTGTATGTTTTTAAATATGGTAAACGTGAGTTAAGTAGGAAAGTCACAGATTATATTTTTAAAATAAATTTGCCAAAAATTAAGTATATATCTGCATTATCAAGTTGAAAAACATAAGTAGATGTTATTTCTAATGTATGTATATTATTAAACTCAACTAATTCCCGATCCACACACTTTACCAAGGAACGAGAGAATGTGGACGGTGCGCTCGCCTTCAATCGACTCGCCTCCCTGTCGCTCCGCTCCGAGTCGTGTTTCGAGCGTTACTCAAAGGATCAATTAAGAGTGTGGATGGCTAGTACTCCTGTCGCCTCGTAGGATTCAACTAATGCCCGATCTACACTCTCTACGAAGGAACGCCTCCCGGTCGTTCCGCTCTGTGTGGTGTACTCTTGTCGCCTCGTCTGGTCAAGGACCAGGATCGGGCTTAACAGAGAAAACCACATTTTTATACAATTTTTAGTTGGAAAATGTAACAAAAAATGTGTGATCACCAATTTCTAATACGAGGCCATATGTGTATAAAGTCTATGGTAATCATTCAATTGAAAGGAATCGAAAACGAACCTCATTTTTGAAAGTGTAGACACCCAGTGACTTTCAATTTTAATTATCTACATATTTCCAAGTCTTAAATTATCATAACTAATTTGAGAACAAACTGAAGGTAAATTAAACAATTGGGGCACTCAGTGACGTCACGAACTAGACCTACAAATGCAAAATGTCTTGATACCGTTAGAGCCCTTCTGGGTTACTCGGTTGAAACATTTCTTTTGGTAACATAAATAAAGCAAAATAACATAACCTCACAATTACAAAACTTTCAACAATCGACGACTTTTCCGACGATCAGGCAACGTGGCATAATTATGAAGATATAAATTGTATTGAAATGATTCAGGTGAAAATGTGAGTAAATCATTTTTTATCTGAATTTTTACGTGAGATAAGGGAATAAAAAATTCTGTTAAATACTTGCTGAATACAGATTATGTTTTTTCTTTTACTCTAATGCCTTGTTTGCGATGTTAGTAGAGTTATTCTATTTAGTTGACGACTTACATGAAATATTTTGTCCTAGAAATTTGGCAAATAAGATTTCATTTCACTATAATATGAAATTTAATGTCAGGGGTACATTTGTTATACCAATTATTCTGTCAAATCAAAATTCAAAGAAAAATGTTGTTTACAACGTTTATTCAAAAAAACATCAACAATCCTAGATCTAGTATCACACTTTCAATGGCAAGATGACTTTTCTATTTAAAATATTTATAATTTTTAAATAAAAAAATACATCTAAGTAATAATTTTCATGCATATACATGTTATCAAGTCAAAACTTAATCTGTAATATTTGAATAAATCAACAGCTAATTCAATTGGTGGTTAAAAAAAGTTAAAAAGCATAAAAAATTCAAGATTTATTTTACTTTTCCTTAGGCAACTTGTAGAGTAGGTATTTATATGCCCATTTATCGAAATTAGTCCTGTACTACTTTTAAGATTAGTTGTAAATAGATTATAATATCCTGTGAATATAAGAAATGATCTTCGAATCTAATAGATGTGGACGATTTATGTTCATTCATTACAACGGCAATAAAACGGGAAGATTTAGGGTGGGACTTGCAGCGCGGGGTGATGTGGTAGGGAAGACAGTCACAGGCCTGCGTTGGCCGCGTATACGCAATCAAGGCTTATTATCAAAATGGCGAGAGTTTAGCGTCGGGATTTTAGACGACATTTTAACATACCGTGTACCCAACCTGTCAGACCATGCGATTAAAATGTGGGTGAACAATCTCGAGCAAACTGGATCGACGTCTACAAAAAGAGGTGGTAGTGCCAGAACGCTTCAAACCCCTGAAAATATCGAACGTGCTCGACAAACAGTATTAGGAATTCCACGTCTATCGACCGTCCGTCACGTTACACGCCTTCTAATAAGTGACAGATCGGTGAAAAGGATATTCCATCAAGATCTTCGATATCACCCGTATAAAATACAGGTTGTTCAATCTCTTCACCCGGATAAGTATCAACAGCGTCTCAGATTTTGTGAGGTTATGCTTGCCAGGTTGGAAGAAAATGATGACCAAATTAACAATTTGTGGATGAATGATGAGGCACAAAAAACAGGTACTGGGTGTAGGAGAACCCTCGTTTGCCTCACGAAACACCTCAACAATGTAGGCAAATGGAATCATCGGTCCGTATTTTTTTGAGAATGAAGCTGAAAATGCCGTTACTGTTAATTCTGAGAGACACGTTGCAATGATTCGAAACTTCCTCACGCCCGAACTTCATCGCTTACCAGTTAATGAAAACACAATTTTTCAACAAGACGGTGGTGGATATCGCTTGGCCCTATCAGACTCCCGACCATTCTGTCTGTGACTTCTTTTTATGGAGTTATCTAAAAACGAAAGAGTTTGGAACTGATCCACCTAGGACAATCCCGGCCCTAAAACAACGAATTCGTGACGAGATTGCAGCAATACCTGTTGATATGCTGCGAAGAGTTATCTAGATATTTCAGACTCGACTCCATGAATACATAGATGTCTACAGAGGACATTTGGCAGATGTAGTTTTTGAATAATTGTATATCGAATGGCTACTTTTTTATTTCCTATTAATGTATTTTTTCAACAAAAAAATTATTTGCGAAATCTTACAGTTTCATTGCCTAACCCTGTATAGCCCAAAGATATTCCTACAATTTAAAGTAAATATTTCCAAAAATATTATGACAGCTTTTTTTGAAAAATATTTCGAATGGAACATAGTCTCGTATTTATGTATTCGTTATTATGAACTGTGACGGATTTATGCCCTAGGCCCCGTTCGATGCGCAGCCCTTTTTGGATAAAATAGATCTCTTTCGATCCATAATTTTGATTTCAAAATACCAAAATTTTATGAAGTATAAATTTTAAGTATTACTAATAAACAAGAAAGATATAAAAGTTATAAGCCTTACATAGATAAATTATAAATAATAATTTTCTTGTATAAAGAAAATTGTCTTTCATTTTTTCGTGAGTCATCTGGCTGTATATTTTGTTTTGCAACGATTACACTGTTTTTATCAGTAAAACTTTGTGATGATTTTTATTTGTTTTGATGTACCCTCATTAAAAAAAAATTTTTTGTTCTAGTCACATCTAGTTTTTTTGTGACAGCTAAATATTCTTTTCTGACCTAATTTACTGTTTTTGTTTGTATAACTGTATAACTATTGCGGAAGTGTTTTAATAACCCGGACAGTTTTTGTTATGTGTGTGAAGAATTAACTGTTACATCTCACTGTCGAAAATTTACGCCGTTAATTGCAAAATGCTATTTAGACTATTTTCGTTTTCCTGTGCACCACCAGGATAAATCCTGGGTTCCACATATATGTTGTGTAACGTGTTTGAAACTCCTATTAGATTGGGCTAAACAAAAATCTAGACATTTGCCTTTCGGTATACCAATGATTTGGATGGAGCCAGAAGATCATATAAGTGATTGTTATTTTTGTTTGATTCAAACAAAAGGCATCACAACCAAGTCCAAACATACTGGCCAGTACCCAAACTTGTCATCGGCCAACAGACCATTCCTACATAGGTCTATCTGCCTGTGCCAAAGCCTCCAAATCAAAAGCAGAAAATCAGAATTCTGTTTCTAGTCCGGAATTTGTTCTTTGTCAACCCAATAAGTTATCTCGAGAGAGTTATCCAAGTTATCAACCGTCAACTTCATTTATTGATACAAAGTGATTTAAACGATTTGTCTAAAAAATAAGCTGAGCTTTTGGAGTCTAGATTAAAGAACTGGAATTTACAGTGATGAATTTATTGATTTTTGAATATGATTTAAGTCACTGGAGATTGCTCTTTGACTCCTCAAAACTTAGCTTAAAAGCAGTGTTGCCCATGGTTCTGATATGAAAGATCATTACGAGAACAAGAAGTTCCTTCTTGAAAAAATTAAATGCAGTAAACGTGTTTGGAAAATTTGTGGAGATTTTAAAGACATTGCTTTTTTTCTTGCGAATGAGACATCAGAAACAGAAAAGGTCACTACACAAAGAAAGTAAGGCCCAAGCGTGGATCACTTATTCCAGGGCAGAAGAATGTTAAAAATGATCCTTTAGTGAACCCTGAAGACATACTTTTATGACCATTGCATATAAAGCTCGGCCTGATGAAAAATTTTATAAAAGTTATACATAAAGATGGTATTGGATTCTTATATCTGAAAGAGAAATTTCCCAAAAAATAAAAAAGGAATATTTATTGGTCCACAATGTTGAATACAAACTTTGAAGGAGAGCTGAATAACCTGGAACAAGTCGCCTAGAAATGTTTTGAGAATGTCCAAAATTTCCAAGGAAACCATAAAGCGGAAGATTACAAAGTCTTAATCAATGAGCTTATAATTTCATACAAAGCTTTGGGATGTAATATGTCTTTGAAAATACATATCCTGTACTCTCATCTGGATTTCTTTCCCGAGAATTTGGGTTCTGTGAATGACATAAAAGGCAAAAGACATTTCCTTAATAGAAAAGCGGTATCAAGGGAAAAAATCCAAGAATACTAACAGATTACTGTTGGAGAAGCCGAACATTCACGAGAATCATAGCTATATATTGTACATTAAGGAATATTTTTTCAGTGTACTTCTTATAAAAATATATGTCTTGATGTCATAAAGAAACCTGATTTGACAATTTTCCTTCCATTGATATATTATTGTTTGGCGACCATTGTACATTCAAAATTTGGTATGAGTTTTCGTTGAACAGTGTTATAATATCATATCATAGATAATGCTTTAGTTCATTTCTTCATAGTCAAAAAATTGTCTCTCTCTCTCATGTCTTAAAAAAAACCAGAGAACTGTAAAACTTTAAAATTACATTCTAATTACAATGATTAAGGTTCCTGTTTCCAAATGTTGTTATTTTCTTTGCTATCCCATAGCTTCAGATCGCGTAGTCGCGTAGTCGATTTCTGCTTTCGACTTTAAACTCCACTGCATCAATTATTGCAGACTACTATTTTCCTAATGCGTAGCACTCGAGCATGTCGAGCAGACCAACGACTTTAATGAAGACTCTTAAATCTTGAATTGGGTACGTTACATCAGGATTTCTCAACAACATGTAAAGAAATTGTATAGTTCTTCTTCTTCTCATGCTGTCTTCTCATTGAATGTTGGAGACCACGTTTTTAAATGTGTCTCGGTCCTTCGCAACATGAAATAGTTCTCCGACGCTGAGATTTGTTCATTCGCTTATAGGTTTCTTCTTCCTGCCGATGCCTTTCTTTCCCTCTACTCTGCCCTTTGTCGTTGCGTAAGATATGTTCTATGTAATAATTGTCTTAGTACTTAGTCGTTGGTGATTTTGTCAGTTCAGGATGCGTCTATAAAGCCACATCTCAAATGCCAAAGTTTTTTGATCATTTGAGCTTTCAAGATCCATGTACAGCAGTATTGACCACACATAACATTTAATGAATCCTATTCTGATGTGGAGGTTCAGATTTCTGTTTGCAAACATTGAGGAATACTTGACAAATGCCTTTCGAGCCATTTCAATTCTGATCTTTTTAAGTAGAAAATAAGTCAACTGCTTCTGAAACCGATTCAACTACACACAATCCTACCAAATTTAAAGAATAGGTAGCATAAGCAACATAACCTGGTAAAGGATTAATTGCAAGGAAAAGACTATCACTGATACATTAAAAAATTGATATCTTATCAACAGATTAAGAAGTAAATTAATTAAGATTGAATGAGAATTAATAAAGAAACTGTTAACTTCATTCAACGAAAAAAATATTGAAGTCAATAATTTTGAGAAAAAGAAAAATAACTTGTACTCAAAAAATTTACTCAAACCTAGAAAAAGTTCTTGGCTCAAGATTTTTTATCTTGAGTCGAGTTTTTTCAGTCTATATTCCATGAAAAAAAATTTCATTAAAACTAATATAAATCAATTTTTGAAATGGATTATCTTTCTGGCATTTCAAAAATTTTGCCGCCCTACACCTCATGGGTCTAGGCGTAAATCCATCACTAATTATGAATAATAATACAAATTTACATATTTATCACGTTAGCTACGTCTCTTCTTCTAATTTATTTCAAAAAATATACATAGAGGAATTCATCAGTTCTCCACTTATCAATAAACACTTGGAAATACTTTGATTGTACAAATAACACACATATTTACTTAGCACTTTATCAAAATAGTTTGTAAATAATCAATAACTGGAAATTATTTTAAAAAACCAAGTCTTTGTATTGCAATACATTTAATTAACATATATGTTTATGTTGGTACTTTTTCCGAGATTTCCGATCAAAAAAGAATAATCAAATCATTATAAAATTACATAATATGACAAGGTCAACAACACATTTCTTGATATATGAATGTATTTTGTTTCATGTTAATATACAGAGTGTTCCGAAAGTTGCGAAATCAGAATTTATATTCAAGTATATTTTCTAAATAATTATACATTGTATTTCAATACCTCCTGTAATTATTTCCAATAAATAATTAAAATTTATGATAATTTTCTCAAGAATGTCTCTTTATGGCGAACAGTTTATTTGGCATGTACAACGAACTAAAAATCTAGATATCTCCTAAACCATACATTTTATCGAGTTAAACAAAGAGTATCTTTTTGTTGTAAAATCGATTGAAAAATTCTTGTTTGCCATTTAGATTGTACAATTTGTCCCTGTAAAAGTTATGGATTGTTAACCATTAGGTATGAGACGCCCTTGGCCTTCAGATAGTAGTGTAGAATTATTTATTCCGGCAGACACACAGTTCATGGACATACATAATCATCCATTAAAACTTCATAATATTCGAATGTTAATTTAGAAAATATATTCAATACAAGTTTTGATTTCACAACTTCAAGGGCTCATAACTCAGAACCGAGGAGACGTATGAGAATCACTGTTAAATACATTATATACACCTATTTCGGTTTTTGTCAAAATATTTGGTTGAAACGTCAATTGTTTTTAAAAATCTAATATTCAAATAGAAGAGACCTAAAATTAAGACAAACTAACAAGAAAAGCATATAAAAATGTCTAGGAAATAAGAAATTTCATTATTTTTATAACAATATACACCAAAAAAATATGCAATTTTGATACTTATTTGAAGCAAAAAAGTATTATTAAGTACTTGTTTTTGGTATTAACTACCGTGAAATAAAATTTAAATTTCGCGCTATTTATAAAATATGAATTTGCCAGTATTTTGTCAAATATGTCAGTTCAGTAGTTGAAGTTTAGACATATAGATGGCGCCTATTTGTCGTTGTTATGAGCCATCTAAATATGGGTGACCTGTGATTGCTGATTTCAACTTTGGAAATTCTAACACAAGTGCTAATAAATAAGAATGTTTCTCAGTTTAAAAATCGATACGATTCGATAGAGCATAAATGTCCTATGTCAATTTAATAGATAAATCAAAAACTGAGATTCCAGAATGAGAAAAGTTTTTTTGTAACATTTCTACAAAGATTACAGAAAATCAAAAGGCATTGAGCTTCATTACTAGAGTTATGCACGTATCAAAACTTCTAAAAGTAATCCGAAACGTACATAGTTCATTTTTGCTCTAAGGCATCGATATTTTATTTTCAACTTTTCGTCACAAAATATTTAAAATTTTAGATCATACAGTTAGATGTTACTTTGGTAGAGAAACTGGTAAAACATCTTAAAGAATTAACGTCAAAACGATCCCACACATCTTTGCGCTAGTCTAGCCTCTAATTCCAAAAAGTACAATTGCTTCACTTTCTTTCAATCGTTTTTTCTATAGTATGGAATGCAACAAACATTAAATTCGTATATTGATAAGATATTAATGTAAACAAAGTTTAAATCAGTCGAAGCAGGAAGGAACATATGTGAAATAGACAGAATTAATAAGCTAACACGTTACAACGTTGTTTGATTTGTAGCAAATCATACTCGCCGATTATCGCATCCCTTTGGACCTTCTTAAGATACCATACATCACCATTTAGAATCGTTAGATAAGACCTATGAAAGTTATCGACAAGGGCCAGAGGAATTAATCGAGATTCAAGCGAAACAGCTCCTTTCACTTCCGAAAGATGATTGTTTTATTAGACGCTTTGTTATTACCGATGAAGAATGGATTTATCTAAATAACCCGAACATGAAAAATCAGTTGTTAGACACAAGAAAATTATCAGAACCTGTCGCAAATACAAGTCGATTCGAGCGAAAAGTCTTGTGTCTGGTGGAATTATGAAGATTTAGTGAACTTCAAAATCATTTCAAAAGTTACGCGAAATAAGATCAATTGATTCAGTGGTATCCAGAGAAGGTAAAGAAAATGCACTGTGACAATTTTTTGTATCTAATCCCAAATAATGATCTCACCAAGGTCTCAAAAGCTTGCTGATCGTTGGGCTCAAACCATAGAATATGATAGGCTATACTTCGAATATTAAGGCTTTCTCGTATGATTATTTAATAAACCAAGTTGACATTGGAAAAGAACATTATTTATGAGGCACCGTCTGCTTATATTGACTCCAAAACAGTTTTCAATATTTGTATGGTTTGTCGATGGTTTTAGATTTTTTTACAAGAAGAATTGAAAGTTATTTTAATTGTTCTATAGGCTCTTCATATTCACTTTTCTTAGCTCATTTTAGCTGTGTTCACAGTATAGTAGAAACCGAATAAAATAGTTAATGAAGCCTGAACCAATGGAAAATATGCAAATTGGTTCTATATTCATGATTTAGCCTTAGCGCATTCGCACATAAACGTAGAAAGCTCTTTAAAAAAATCAGAAATGTATTCTATTAGATCCAAGCAATCGAAATCGATTACTATTGATTGACATGCAATTGGATTTTTGAAACATTGACTACCCGTTTTTAAGAAACTGTATCGAAAATAATCATTGATTGTTTTACCACTTTTCTTTTACTGGGAAGAATTGAAGAAGGAGCAGTCCATGTAACTGTACGATCAAAAGTTGAATTGAAGGTTCGTTCCAACCCATAAAAAAACCGTCCTTGATACGGTGACGATTCTGTGCAATAGAGATTACATGTTCCAACCGGACAGTGACCGTAATACGAACAATTCCAACCGAGTTGGGTATCGTTAGTGAACCGATTCCGGGATGGTGTTTTCGATACTTAGTTGATAGCAAGTACAGTTACAAGAAGAAATATCTATAAACGCGTCTAATAACCGTTCCAGCTGGGAACAAACCTTAAATATGTCAAATTAATCAATCGATGCTTTATACTAATTGATCTATCACAAGTAAAATATGAAATAGATCGATAAATATATTGATTTGCACAGGATATTATGATCGTGTATTTTATAGTGAATATTTTAACTAATTTTTTTATATTGTATACATTCCTGTTCGTATACTAATATCTAAATACATATCTATCTACTTTATTAACATTTGCTGTTTTTCTTATTTTGTAAAATAGTATTCAAAAGCTGTTCGATAAGTTTTTGATTTGCTTCAACAAGATTTTTCAATTCCCTAATTTCTTTACTAAGATGTTCGACTTGTTCGCCATTTTTCTCAATTTTACTTTGCATTATCGGCAATACACTGTGACAATCTAAAATTTCAGAATTCTGATCTAGATTATTATTAACGGGTTTTTTGGAATAAGCCATTTCGCTAGCTCTAGACGATATAGTATGTCCGAAATGTTTCCTTTGTTTCGCAATATCATGCGCTGCTTTCAGTATATCTTTAGGTAACCTTTTTTCCCTCGGGTTCAAAGGTTTCACGTTTAGAACCACTCGATATGCCTTGGGGGATACTAATGCCGTCCAATGTAATAAATTTAACAAATATTGAGGTAAATATCCGTTGAAAAGAGCTAATTCCATGTATGAAATTAATTTAGTTTGTCTAACTAATTTTGATAACCCCGCTGTTTTTTGTAAACCTTGTATATCGTGTACAGCTATACCTACTAATAGATTCATTAAAATAACTGTAACAAATAATAAAAATAATATGTAAGTGACTTGAGCACTTACTTCTAAAAGAAATGGCGGATCTTCGGGATCATCGTCAACTAGAAGATCTAGATTCAATTCTCCCGTCATCATTACCATTACTGTAATCAAACCTATAAAAGGATTCGCGAATGTCGACGAATCTGGAAACATAACGCAAAAACTAATAGTAAAACCAATAAGTAAGCAAGAATAAGCTAGTAATAGTTTAGCGAATTCCCCTTGAACTCTAGTATACATAGCAACGTACGAACCAAAAATAGGCAACTGTCCCACCATCAACATCAAATTAGTCCAACCGAATAGCACAGCGAACGCACCTACATGATTCTGCCAAGTATAAGTTCTTCCTGTATATATAAAAGAAATGACGAAAACGCTCGCAATAACAGTCCATTCTATGATATTTTCCGGATGAGATAAATACTGTCTTACCGATGGATATCCAGCTATTCCGTACACTTTTCTAAGTATCTCACAGCAAGTTATTCCTACTAACACAAACCATTGCATTTCTATCACAAAAGGATTGTTTCTCAACATATGACCCATCATGGATTTTTTTTCGCAAAGTTCTATAACGTTTTGAGGTTGCGTATCGTTCATATTTTTACCGTGGTTGTAACAATTATGCGCTAAAGCTGTTAATACGTATAAAGATAAACTTAGAACGAAAATAAAACAAAATAACATACGCGCTATGTAGTACTTTCGTATCTTTTCCCATTTCAAATAGAGAAAAGCCGAACAAAGCGGATGGAGTAGAATTTCTTTCTGTCCTTCGTCTACGAATGTATTTAAAAAACTTATTTCTCTCGGATGGCAATATTGTAGAATACCTCTGAAATCTAAACGTAACTCTACTTCTCTATTGGAGGATTCTGGATGGTGGTGTAACGTTATGGCGGAATCTAGTTTTTGCGTTACCATAGCTAACGAAGCAGGAGTTTTTCTAGTTATTATCCCTAAAGCGGTCATGCCGAATTTCGATTTAGCAGTTACATCAGCTCCGTGATACAATAAAACCTCGACGCATTGAGATAGTTCGTTTAAAGCTGCTATATGTAGAGGAGTATATCCATATTGATCTTTAGTGTTGATATCGGCACCGTAATTCATTAAAATTTCTATGATATCGTAAGATCTCGCTGCTTTTCCTACGGCGCAATGTAAGGATGTTCTTTGATCGCAATCCCCCATATTCGGATCAGCGTTTCCTTTTCTGAGTAAAATTTCTACACAGTCGTAAGCTTGTGCTCTGGCTGCTAGATGTAGAGGTGATTGTGCTCTATGATTTCTTATATTTGCATCTGCTCCGTGTTCTAACAAAATTTCTATGCATTCCACGTAACCACTTTCGGCCGCTAAATGTAACGGTGTTTGTTCCTTATCTTTCGTTTTCGTATTGACGTTAAACTTTTTGGGTTCTAAAAGGATCTTCAAGCATTGGGGATGACCTAAATCAGCAGCTAAATGGATTGGAGATAAACCTGATTCGCATTCAGCTACGTCGGCGCCTTCTTGTGTGAACAATTTCACGCAAGCTATAGCGTTTGCTCTAACCGCGCAATGAAGGACACTCTCATGGCAACTATGAGGACTGTTGGTGAGTGTTTGTACTTTAGCGTCATTGTTTAGGAGAATCAGAGCCGTTTCGGGACTGTCTCCGAAAGCTGCGCAATGTAATGGAGTGTAACATTTATACAAAGCATTTACGTCACATCCTTTTGATATCAGGAATTGGGTACCGCTTGTACAACCGCTGAATGATGTTAAATGTATCGCACTTAAACCTTGAATAGGTTCGTAATAATTAAGATCGGCGCCCATTTCTAAAAAACCTTGTAATAAATCATGCCTTCTCATAAATGCCGCCCAAAGAAATCCCGTATTAACTTCCACTTTAGAAGCTCCTTTAAAATGAACTTTCAAATCTTCTATATTTTGAATTTTCTTATTTTCTATATCGTCCAACAATTGATGCCGCCCCGACGAAACTTTCATATGCTCTAACAGATTCATTTTGATGGTGTCGTGACATATTTGAACAGATAAATCCGCACTTGTCGAGAATTCTTCGAAACTCTCATAAATATGAGGCGTATGATCGGCCGGTGGTGACGGTCCGCACTCCATATATTCGAAATCGTCAGAAGGTAATTCTTCTTCGAAGATGCTTTGCGGATCGCCTTTGGATTTCCTCCATCTCAGTATCGTACCTGACGGGGGAGGTCTGTAAATGTTAAAATTGGTTACGTCTACGTTTACGCTCACAGATCGACCTAATCTCTTGGAGTTGCAGCTAGAATCTTGAAAACAGTAGTTGTCCATCCCGAAGTATGAATGGTTTTCTGAAGCCGAAACCATTTCCCTACAACAACAATAAAAAGTGATAAAGTTTCAAGAAACTATAAGTATATACGTTATTTTAATATTTTTTGTCATATCGGTACACATTATGGCCCGCGCGGGCATTAAGACGCCAAAAATTATTATTATTATTATTATTATAATTAGTTGTTAATGTCTACGCTGATAAAGCTTCCAGTAACTATAAGTATATACGTTATTTTAATATTTTTTGTCATATCGGTACACATTATGGCCCGCGCGGGCATTAAGACGCCAAAAATTATTATTATTATTATAATTAGTTGTTAATGTCTATGCTTTAACTTCACTCAATTGTTGTTTTTCCATCTAGTTATTAAAAATTACCATGTAGGTAAGTAATTTCTTGGGTATTTATAAAAATATTAATTTTGTCGAAACGTCTGTTTTTAAACGAAATTTCAATTGAAGGAGGCCTAAAATCAAGACAGATGATGAAGAAAAAAACCATTATTACTTAAATTAAATAGAAAATCCACCCCTTAATTCTTATAGACAAGAATATAACGTGGAATGCAATGCAAGACAAAACATCAATTTATATAGTTCTAATTATTAAAAACGTTGAAAATATTTCGATTTTTTATTGAAAACAACTATGTATCAACCGTTTTTTTTTTCATCAATTCATTAAGCAGTCATGTTTTAATGATATTGTTTATAAACAAATTCCAAGTATATTTATTATATAATTTTATTATAATCACAAAGTATGAATTAAACGTATTTAATTTATAAACAAACTGCCTAAGATTAATGCATAATATCGTGGCAATGAACTGAGGAAATTTTAAAGTAGGGCAATATTAGAAAATGACATCACGAACAAAATGTTTGTAATTGCATTGCATTCTGAAAAAAAAAACGAATAAACCGTTTAATAAAATTAAAAACGAATAAAAAAGACAATCTCTGTTTGAATTGAGATAAAATTTAAGTTACCAATGAATAAATAATCTTTAAAATAACCTGATAATTTATAGTAGAAAGGAGAAAAACCTGTTCCAGGAAGAACTTTCCACGAAAGTCTGGAAAACTGAATGTGTTGTTGGTTTTCACCTAACTAGAGCTTTTGCGAAAATCGTTGTGAAATTTTCATGTTTGCAAATATCTCGAGAATCAATCAAGGCCCTCTTCGGCATCGCCATTTCTGTAGCAGTTTTGTGGTAAGTAAATAAATATTTCATGTAGGTTAACTCCATTTTCCGGATATGAACTCGTCATCTTGTACAAATAACTGTCTCATTTCTGCCAAAATCGAGATATTCTGGAAAATTCTACTTATTCGTAATAACCTCACCTGCATGCCCATTTGAAAAAAACCTTTTCACCTGAAAATGGGTTATTATCCCAAATTCATCTAAATTGATTGCAATTTTTTCTCTATAGATTCAATTTTTCTAAAAAGTTTCTCATGATTGTTATTATTTCAGTTTTGGGTCATTTATCAATCAATTTTTTTTCATTTCATGGGAAAATATTTGTTAACATTTAAAAAAAAAAGAAAGATTTCTTCACATATATACAGAATAAAATATTTTAATTACAAGGCACTCTGAATTTTTGTTGTCTGTCTTGTCCCTTCCACTGCTTGCAAACATGGATACTCACCAAAACGACAATGGTTTCAAATAGTCTAATCAGTATCTCAAATTCGAGTAATAGTAATCTAACGACAACATTTTTCACCTCAAACATTGCCTAGAAAATAGGCAAGTATTCGTAGAATGTCGATTTTACTACCTCCAGGAATTTTAATTAACCACTCATCCATATTGTTGTTTTTTTATTTTTTTCAATTTCATCTCCCATAATTCATATTTATTCACATTTTTTCGGACAATATTACAACGTATATTTCCGATAAAGTATTTTTTTGAGACTGTGACTATGAATATTTCGACTGAAAAAACCGTTATACATTACGACATCCAAAGAGCCCATTGGATGCAAATTAGAACTAGAAGATCAAATAATACAACAGAAAATGAAATTCAAATACCTTGGAATTGACATAACTAGTTATTGAGACGTAGAAAACGAGATAAAAAGATTACTAGTCATTGGCGGAATAAACACCTAAGGTAAGAAACATAGGTAGGAATTTACAAAGCAACAATCAGACCCACAATGAAGACAATACGTTAGAAACAAAGCCAGGAATACAAAAACCAAAAGATATCGAAGAAGAACAAGCGATACACCTATTATAAGAGGAAGAAGAAGAAGTATTTATTTTTAATATCCGCTTGAAACAGTTTTTTATGCTAACCTTCATCTTTACGTGGTCCATCGCTTACAGAAGCTTTCTTTTATTTTAATAAACGAGGCGAATGAATGTTTTATAGAAGCAATCACATGTATCTATTATGGTATGTCTATACTATCATGTGTTAAGACAAGCATTAAAAATTGTTAATAATTCAGTAACTGGAAATGCGTAGATAAGACGAGAATCGGTCAAAATGTACAGGAACTAGAAAAACCTATTTGTTCAGATAATTCACTATACGATAGGTTAGTGAAAAACTCAAAATTTGTACCCTACAAAGCATATTAACATGCAAATGAGATGAGTGCCAAATTTTGCTTTTCATTCGCGAGTTTTTGTTCGATATTAGTCTTCTTGTATGCCAATATCCGCCTTATGCAACGGATTTGGCATCATGTGAGTTAAGTTTTGAGAAAATCACAACATAGGTGATCAAAGTAATGGATTCAACTTTAGGATAAGTATTTTACTAGCTATATCTTGAATAATATCAATCAAATTTTTTTTTTTTCAATAAAATATTTCCGCGTATTTTTTAATCATACCTCGTAATAATTAACCTCCATTTGCTGCATATTTATGATCTCTATTTACTAGCATATTTTCGCGTCATATTTTTCATCCATCTTTTTAGCAAAAAGTGCAAGTAAAAGTTATTTTATGAAATTTAATACTTCATAATATGTGGATAATTTTTTTTTAATGTAGACTCCTATTTTTTTATTTAGATTTTTGTTTTTAGTTGAATAATTATTATTATCAAATTTCTGTTAATCTACTGATTTCGACTGTGAGTATAAAGCTACAATTTTATTCTGATTTTACCATAACAAACGAAATTAATGATTTCTTTAATATTAACTTCATATTGTAATCTATTCATTAACCTATTGTCTGATATGAAGAAAAAGTGTATGGAAAATTAGCAAAAATGAACTCACCGTCAATAATAAATAGGTAGTTAGACTCAACTTGATTGGCACAATAAAAATATCCCAACATCAAAACACTTAACTCTCGACATTCCTACGGTTCCCATAATTATCATTGATGTTTAGTAGTTTGCAAATTCAATCAATTGAAAATATACTTCCGGATGTAATGGTCGGTATCCTTTGTCAAATCCATGGGTTTTATTCCGCTTTTATAATAAAAATAATGGAAAAACCTTTGGCCCGGTAAAAAGACATTCAAACATTCGCGTAGGTCGTCAAGTCAAAGTAACTGCGAATAACGCAAATTACTAAATTGCCATTCCACTAAAGACATTCTCTCTCTTTTTGAAGATGATGGAGAGGGGAATCTTTAATTAAAACTACTGTTGGTAGATTTTATTATACCGTAAGTGTTCACACTTATACGGCAGTGTTGCTTAAATCAAAAGTAAAAGGGTACCACCATATCTGATCCGATGATACTGATGACACTCTTGCAGGTACCACAAGCGATCCTGTTATGTATACGTTTTTCTATGAATTTCTTTAACGCAGGGACGGACTGTACTTATTTTAACTAACATTATGTATATGAAAATTGTTCATTTCTTAAAGTGAGTAGTCATGAGGTCATATTTTGAAGAAAAGGAAGAGAGAGACAGAGAAATGCTTTATTGTCAAAAAATTGTTACAATTTGTAGACAAAAGCTTGTAAAAACTAAAAAATAAACATAAAAATAACTAAATAAAGGGGCGGATGTAATTTGGGCGCTAAAGGATTAATGTACTTTTTACAACATGTAAACTAGGTGTATTTTGGGCGCTAACCGACTGAAGTACATGATTTATGAAATACAGTTATTTATTAAATCACCGACATTTATAATAAGATATAATTTTGTATTTTTAGATTTTACTATAAGAGAAATGACCTATTATCACTTAAGATCTGAAAAAATTTACCGTTAGAGTGGGCTACTTTGCACTTTTTTTAAATGAAAAATCTGCCCTTAATAAAGTTTCCTCACAACATTTTTGTAACACTCTACAGAATAAAGTATTATATTTATTTATATTTTTATTTAGTACTTAAGTACATAATACATATAAAATAAGGGATTTACATAACCTAACCTAACCTCACCTCACCTAACCTAACCTAACCTAACATACTTAAAAATCTATCAACTTTCCCTCTATTGGGTTATTTTATGACTCGACCTACCTGCACTTCTTAGAGCCGAAAATACATGTCGGATTATCTACCCTTCTTGATCAGACAGGTAAAGAAGGATGGTTAGCGCCCAAATTACACCCGCCGAAATAAAGATACAAATAAAATAATATTTCAATATACACAAGAAAACCACAATGAGTAACAAAATTATAAGTAATTGGTAACAATAGTATATAAGTCTATAGCAAAATTAAACCAGTATGCAGCATGTCCGGAATTAAATATTATTATTAGAAGTCGTTTACAGAGTAGAAGGCACTTTCTATTAAATATGCCCTCAAATTACTGCGAAATGCGGGAAAATATGATATCGATTTCATTTCAATTGGCAAGTGATTGTGCATTTTTTTGAATGGAGCCCTGGACCAATTATGAAAGTAGAGTATGTAGGTAAAGGTCGTGCTCCGCGTTCCTATGTTGATAGCCGTGAAACGATCTTTCTGTAATTGGAGAAGCGTGCTTACGAATTAGGCTGTTTAGTCCGAGTAAATATGTAATGGCTCTCTTTTGTAGTTTGAAGATTCGCTCAAATTTAGTCGCACCACACGTACCCCAGGGCATATCGGAGATGCGACTCAAAAAAGGTATAATAATCTGTTAAGAAGGTGGATAAGTTGAGTTCTTTAGAAACTAATCTCAGCGCAAAAAAGGAGGAACTTAATTTTTTAGATAAAATCTGTCCTGCTTCTCTAATATTCTTCAACCAAGAAGCTTGTTTCCTTCTAATTCCTCTAAGACCTTCAACTTTGCCCATGATAATCAACTGGAGGACACTAAACCGGCTATCACGCATTATGTGTTCCAAATAAGCTATTTTCCTGCATTTAATGTTATCCACCAACTCATGAATCGCATTTGTTCTGTTAAGGACTTCATCGTTTATTTGCATAGCTGTCCACGGTATCTTGAGAACAAAAGACATAAACGAGTTTTTAAATTTAGATTTTTAGCTGTCGATCGAGATTTGTCGTCAAAACTTTTAGATATTTCTTTAAAACAAGGATTGAGCTGAATTTACACTGTCTTCACTGATTAAGAATTCTTCATCAACAATTGATGAAAGAGCCTTCCTCCGCGATTGCAAACATGCTCAGTCCGGGTCTGTTTGATAATAAAAAACCATAAACTAGTCCTGAAGCTACTTGTCCGATACAGGAATAGAAAAAAACAATTTAGATTTTAGTATGTCTCTAATATAGTATAATAACGAACATTAAAATATTTGTTTATCGTTATAAAACATAATTATATGCAGTTCATTAGAATAGCGGATGCTACAATCTCTGATGTCAGGTACAATGGTACAATTACATGTTACACCTCTGAATTAAATACATATTATATTCGATGTACGAGTCCTTGAATAAAAATATGGGAAATTCGTTACACATACGGTATTGTTTATATAAGTTGCAATAAAAAATTAAAAGTGAAATTCCTAGAATTTAAACTAATTATACTTATGGTCATTATTATAGTTTATACAATACATGGTGGCGGTTGTATTTGTGGAACCTCGTTATGGGATTTGGTTTTACAAAGTCGTTTGAATTTCGATTAATTTGATAGAAATTCAAAAGTAACAGTCGCACAAATAACCCTCGGAATTTCCATATTATATGACAATAATACTAAACTAAACAAAATAGATAATTTATGTTAACTAAAATATCTTGTAAACAATAAAATTTTCATTTTTGACTTTTTCCTTTTAAATGTGTTTTTCTAATATAAACAACTTTGCAAAAACGGGTCTATCAAATTTTTCCTGTAACACGGCTCTTACCAAAATAGCTACTAGAGGAGGCTGTATGGATGTATAATAAAGATATAATCAGAATTATCTAATATTTTCTTACTTTAAATGTTTTTTCTTAACTGAAAAGTTTGTTACAAAGGACTTAACCGTGTTTTGCATAGGACTTTTCAGTTGGGAATAAACAGCACTATGATATTTATACCACCAATGCTGTTCCCCTACTGAAACCAATCCAAACCTTAGAATCGAAGGAGAACTCATAGAAAAAGGAAAATAATGAGAGGAGTCCGTCAAAGCTGCATATGATCTTCGAGTAGTATTCAGCGAAGCCCTATATGAAACAGACAAAGGTATACTACTAAATGGATACGGGGTAAATAACATCATATATGCAGATGACACGTTGTCAGCAATATCAATGTCAAAAAGACAAAAAATAAAAATACGATGACAGGAAGGCATCTTTATATCAATCAAGCTCCAATACAAAGACTCAAACAATATAAAGACCTTGGCACTATTATAAACGAGGATTGGATAACTTCCATTCTAAGCCATCTCGGCCTGGTGATTCCTTTGATATTCCAGATCGTTTAACACGTTCAGCCCCAGTGCAGTCCATAGACCCACAACTGTACTTTCCTCACAGCCCAGAGCGGTTCTGTAGACCTCACGACGAATTTGATTCCAAATCTACTCTGCGGATATATGTAATACTCCTATATGGACAGTTGGTATGAAAGGAACGTCCCTACCTCTAGTTCGAGATACTGTATGTATACTGCGCATGCTTGAGAATGCGCAGAATCGAGCTGAAACCTCGAACGATAGAGAAATTGTTACCATTCTCTCTTCCTCAATCGGAACAGCTTCCACTTATAGAAAAAAGTATTACATATACGACTCCGTGTCCCAAAGGATCGTATTTAAATATATTTTACGGTTTGGATGGATCGTCCTGGGTCTTTGAAATATTATCCTACGGTTAGGTTTGATTTTTTTTCAAGACCTTTAACTCCATTGTAAAACAAAAAAACTTACTTATTATATATTTTTTTGTTTTCCTCAACTAATTCAAATATTTGATTAAAATTTTTAATTTGTGCTACCTCTAAATTACCTTCATTATATAATATCCTTCATAAAACATTTTTGTTTTTGTATACTTCATTAAAAGCATAAATCATCGTTTAAAGAATAGAAAAGCAAACAAAATTTTGGTTTTCTATGCTGCAATTGAGGTGTACCTTTAAAGAAATATAATGAAAAGATTTATTTCTAATTAAAAGTGCAAAAAATGATGTTTTTTGTGTACGGACCATGGGACCTGGGGAAAGTTTTAGTGATTAACTTTCCCTCTGGCTCATAGCGGGCCTATGGACGCACACAAAAAACATCATTTCTTCGCACTTTTTATTTCAAATAAATTTTAACTTGAATTCACACCTCATATGGAGTGTAAAAACAAAAAAAATGTTGGGCCCAGGAAAAAGTTTATCAATTTTGGTTGGGGATCAACGTGTTAAAGGTCAGAGATATACTGGTCCTTCAAGGGCTTATTTAAAACGATATGGGGTTTTGGGAGGTCCAAAATCACACTCAGATAGAGAATTGATCCAAATAATAGAATCCGTTTATTGAGAATATAATCCATTCACTTCGGATAGTGGTATTAACTCTTTTTAATAAATTTAATAAGAGTTGTTACCAAAGAATTATTGAAAACTAAATGAAATAGTATCTACCATAAAATTAGAATTAATCTATCGGAAAGTTTTGCTGCAAGACTTTTTTCTGAATGCCCTTCATTTTCTCTGATGTGGTCTTCTAAAAAGTTTTTCATGAATCATTTTTGGTTAGAACCATAAGTCCTATTATTTTAAATATATAAGGACGATGTGGACAGGTATAGAGGCTTTTAGGGATCAAATTATCGGGAATTAAAACATGAAGCAGTTGGTTCATGTTTAAGCATTCTTTTTCGGCTCCTTGTCCTGCAACCGTTGTAGTTTCCAGGTGAAGTTTTCGCACATTTTCAATTTTTTAGATTTAATAACGCCCCCAATTTTCGTCGGGCTTGAAATAAGAACGCTGAGATGCTACGTCTTATCTGTCCTGTTTTATGGAGTTGAGTCCTTGGTCTTGACTAAGATATTAGTAAAAATAATGCGAAACAAATCCAGATATGTATTGCTACTGTGAGGCAAAATATATTTGGAAGAGGTCCAGGAAAAAACGAAGACCATGGCGTAAGAACCTTAGAACTGTCAACATTCGTCACGGATAGGTACCACAAGAAGAATACTGTTTATATATAAGGACTTCTATCCTTGTTGGCATTAAACTAATGGTAACAGTACCCAAGTTGAAGAACAGAAAGAAATAAAAATGCACAATTTCCAAAAAATATTTAATGACTTCTGATATTTTTCAGTCAATAAAGTTTGAAGAAACAAGAACATATTTAAAATCGAAATTAATGACAAAATACAGAATTTAACAAAGTTACATAGAGATTGGACTAAATTTGTATTAATGCACTTAATGAAAAGAAAAAATAAATATTAAAAATTTATAGAATTACTTCAAATATAGTATGATACTAACCATCTTTATATTATAGATAGGATCTTTTAATCAATCGGCAGTTTCTGGCAAACAAATCAGATTATACCTTAAAAAAATTATTCTAACTTATATTTCCATGTTTATTAACATTTGCCTGAAAATTATCAATATATAAACTAAATGAAAGTACTATTTCTACAAGAAATAAATATATTTAAAGAGCTCTTACGTAAAGTTTTCAAATTTGACAATAACAACTACTAAATATGGAAAGTGTGAATAAAAACAATACTTGTGTATTAGGGAAAAATAAATATTAAACGTTGGCAGCCGTATGGTATCGGGCCTCGGCGTTGCAGGATTTTTGTTGTCAAAATCGGATTATTGTGTAGGTCATTTTTATTTGTTTGTCACATGTATGTAATACTCCTATATGGAAGGTTTCTATAAATGGAAGCTGTTTTTTTAATTAATTCCCTGATGATGAATACGTACTTATTCGAAAGCTTGGAATACATATTAAAAAGAGTACACTATAGTGTTTTATTGCAACAGTCCCACAGATTTTTGTTAAAGATTATATATATAAAAAATTCATTTACAATTTAAGATTATTTTCTTATAAATAAGCAACGGAAAATATTGCAACGTGGCAACGATGTAAAATACGTCATGTCTTGGAAACTTACCGTAAAAGCGGTTACTAGTGCAGTAATACCCACTAATTTTTATTACTACTTAATATACATTTTGCATTACAATCAATCTGGAAATAAAATATTACTTAAATTATATTTACAGTGCCGAACGAAAAAACCCTTACATTAAATATTGGGATGAAAGGGTTGGTTTTCCAGTTGACTTTATGAAGTTTTTGTAAATTTAGTCCAATCAAATTATTCAATTATCCAATAATCTTATTTAATATTATTAAATATGCAAATAGAACGAAAGATGGGAGGGTTAAAAGTGAATAATTATAAAATGATCAAATAATTAGGAAGAAAATGTAATAAATACGAACGATTATACAAAAAACTTAATAGGGAGAGGCAGACTAATCACATAATGGAAAAATAGCATAAGGATGGAAAATTTTTAGGATAATTGATAAATAAATAGAATATATAAGGGGATTTATTGGTATAGAGGACGATTGTCGACGATAGTGCTTACTAAAATTATCTATTAAATGAAATTCCATTAGATTTAAGTAGAAGTTTCAATTACCACTCGCCAAAACACGAGTATGTTTCGTGATTATATAATATGAATAGTTTTTATCACCGTATTGATAATGGACCCATATGGGCGCGAGAGAAGGCACAAATATCAATTAACAACAGCTAAATCCTGTTTCCCTTTTGTTTTGGCCAATGACAACTAAACATAATTTAGAAAAAGGACGATGTAGAATCGGAACAAAAAAATAGCTTGATATGTATTAAATATATAATTTTTTTAAATATATAATTTATTTCGTTCTAAATGATCTATAAAATATAGAATTATTTCGATAACAAGAATATTAAATTGATTTATTTGGAAGTTTTTTGGAAAATATTATCAAAATGTACAAGCATTAAATAAAATTCTGTTGATCCCGCAATGACGTCGTTTTTAATCTATTTTCCGTATTTATTAATATTTAATTTTTGTTATTTAACGTCTAGAAAACTTCAGAAAATAAAAAAAAACCAAAGAAGTGATAATAAAGATACTTTCAACAAATCTACACTTAAGAATAAAAGGAGGACTCAACAATAAATAGAGAAAGACTCTAATTTTACTATAAAAATCTATTTTGGTAGAGACCAGGCTGCCGTTGAGTCCTCAAAGAAAAGTATCCAATTGAACGACCATTTTTTACGATAATTCGTCCGTTTAAAACGACGCGCCGTGTTTTGTTTCAATTTAGGTAACGAATGACCAATACCTCGGCCCCCTCACTTTCCCCGCGCGCTTCACCGTTCAATTCTCCTTATTGGCGCGCGTAAATCAGTTAGTGTTTGTCACCTGTTACGACAAGTTCATAAAGCGCCATAAAATGAGTTCTGTAAAGAGAAAGTGTTTTACAATTGAAGAAAAGAGTGCAATATTACACAGATTAGAAGCTGGTGAATCAAACGCGACCCTCGCAAAGGAATTTGGCGTATCTCATTCTACAATATCAACAATAAAGAAGAATAAATACAAGATCGAGTCGTTATTTAATGTCAATGTTTTGAAATGCAAACGTGTAAAGAACTTCTACTCATGAGCAGTTCGATAAGGCATTGTTACAGTGGTTTAAGCTTCAGCGCGACCGGGGAATACATCTTAATGGACCTCTGCTACAAGAGAAAGCAAATTTTTTTGCTAGACAGTTAGACATGCAAAATTTCACATGTTCCATGAGTTGGATAAACCATTTTAAAGTAAGACACAACATCGTCAGTGGAAAGATTGTTGGCGAGTTTTTGTCAGTACAACAGAGTGATGTACACGATTGGTTAGAAAAAGTTTGGCCTACTCTACGTGCTCAATTTAGTGATGATGAAATTTTTAATGCAAATGAGACCGGGTAGTTTTATAAATTAACCCCAGACAAGACGTTGAAATTTAAAGGTGAAAAATGTACAGGAGGAAAATTATCAAAGGAGCGAATAACAGTGATGGTGGCAGACAACATGAGTGGCACAGCTAAAAAAAAACTTCTCGTAATCGAAAAGCAATCGAAAATCCTGGATGACTGGTGACATTTTTACCAAATGGGCCGCGCATAGGATCGTGAACTTACGAAAAAGAATAAGAAAATCCTGCTGTTAGTTGACAACTGTCCTGCACATCCCCATATTGCAGAATTGAAAAGCATAACCCTAGTATTTCTGCCTCCAAACACGACATCAGTGTTGCAAACCATGGATCAAGGGATCATTCGAGCTTTGAAAGCACATTTTCGTAAAAACCTTGTTTTAAAAATGATCCAGTTTCTAGATGGCGGATGCAGTAGTGTTGAGTGCCCGAAGATCACTGTTCTTGACGCTATTCTAATGATTCAAGATGCCTGGACTCAACTCAAGCAAGGAACAATTTTTAACTGTTACAAACATGCTGGTTTTGTCCGAAGCAATGTAGAATTGAACATAACTTCAGATGATTTTAACGAAGAAGACGACGTACCGCTGAGCATTTGGGCGAAGGCTATTGATAAGCATCAGTTACCTATAACAAACGAGGACTTTGAACAATACGCGCGTGTCGATGATGCTGTCGCCACTTGTGAAGAGCCGTCTGATGAAAACATTGTGGATAATATCATCGCCGACGACGCGAATAGCAAAGATAGCGACGGTGATGATGACGAACCAGATTTTTATCCAACCTTGAGTGTATCTGAAGCTCTGAAGGCTGCGGAAACGCTTAATGTATTTGTTCAGACTAACTTTGATGACCATATGAAAACAATGATGTCACGAATTCACAATGCTGTCCGAAGTTCTTACTACCGAACAAAATTCTGTCAAAAACAAACCCAAATACAGTAAAACCCCGGTTATCCGTGCCTCGATTATCCGTGTTCGCGATTATCCGTGGTGCGAGGAGAATAGTAAAAAAAAAATCAGGACGCCCGACTTTTGAGATGGAATACCCATTTCTTTCCTTGCTCAATACCACCCTTTGGAGTAATAAATTATTGAAGATTTGTTGGGTAAAAAATAAACACCTTGAATTTATTCGTATGTACGTAATTATTAAAAATATGCACCCATTCATTACAAGAAGTATCCGTATCGGAGGAGAGAAATTATGTAAAATAAAATATTAAACTTTAAATGTGTACATATGTAATTAAGGTTTCAGACGCCTGACCTATTATTGATTCTGAGAAGCGTTTATGCCTAAGTAGAAAGAGTCGCAAAGCCTGAATTGCTAATTCATTCCAGCAAATGGTTTTTGTTGATTTTCCCCCTACTCAAACCTCACTTTTGTTCACTTTCAGTGTTTCAGTAGCTTCTGATTAGTTTTCACCTACTGATCGGTTGGCTAGTTTCTTTGTTTATTGACTATGGCTTCAAAACGTAAGCGTGTCGTGCTTTCTTTGGAACAAAAAGTGTTCATTATTAACCGTGTCTTAGATCGCGGTGAGAATGTAAGAAAAGTGGCGGGTGAGTTTGGTGTGGGAGAGCAGACAGTGCGTGATTTAATTAAACGAAAGGATGAAATTTTGCGGTTCATATCTTCAGCTGATTCCACATCTCTGCTAGCGTCAGGGAGAAAAACAATGAGGAAGTCAACATTATCTGACATGGAATCAGCTTTGTTTGAATGGTTTAAACAAAAACGTGCTGAAGGGATTCCTATCTCTGGACCGATGGTTTGTGAAAAAGCTAAGTGGTTCCACGAAAGGTTGAATATTGATGAACCATTTGGAGCTTCACAGTGTTGGTTATTTAGATTTAAAAACCGGCATGGGATTAGACAATTAGACATTCAAGGCGAAAGTCTAAGTGGCGATTTAACAGCTGCTACAGTTTTCAATGAGGAATTTGGTTCATTGATCTCAAAATTAAACTTGTCCCCCGATCAAATATACAACGCAGATGAATCAGGGCTCTTTTGGAAAATGTTACCGTCGAAAACATTAGCTGCGCAGTGTGAAAAGTCAGCTCCTGGACATAAATCTAGTAAGGAAAGGCTCACTGTCATGACATGTTCAAATGCATCGGGTACACACAAGCTAAAACTAACAGTGATCGGGAAAGCTAAAAAACCACGATCGTTCAAAGAAACAGACGTGAAAAGACTTCCGTGTAACTATTACAGCCATCCAAAAGCTTGGATGAATCAGGCTATTTTCAAAGAATGGTTTTTTCAAGATTTCGTGCCATCTGTGAAGAAATTTCAGGAAGAAAATGGACTTCCAAAGAAAGCTGTTCTCCTACTTGACAACGCTCCTAGTCACCCATCAGAATCTACCCTGAAAACCGAGGATGGGCTAATTTTTGTCACCTACCTTCCTCCTAACGTCACATCATTGATACAACCAATGGACCAGGGCGTCATTTCTTTCTTAAAACGGAGGTATAAAAAGATTTTTCTCCGTTTCCTTCTCCAAGAAAATTGTGTCGATTCAATGAAGGACCTCCTCAAAATGTGGACAATAAAAGATGCCATTTTTGCTGTTTGTGATGCATGGGAAAACTTGCCATCGAGTACATTAAGACTTTGCTGGGCAAAAATTTTGGACCAAGAATATGGGGAAGAAGACAACATGGATGAGCACGATGATGTACAAACTTGCCTTGAACTGTCTAGATCTATTCCAGATTTCATCAATGTTGACCGAAACGATATTGTTGATTGGCTGCAAAAAGATGAAAATGAGGAGGGGTTTGAAATCCAAACCGATAGTGACATTGTAGCGCATTATCTTAGTAGTGATACACCATCTACTTCTCAACTGCCTGATTCGGAGGAGATTGATAGTGATACTGACAATTGTTTTGGTCCGACAGAAGAGAAAATTCAACCAACAAAAGCAATGGAAGCAATTGATATTCTTCTGAATTTTTGCGAGCAGGAAAATTTTGATTTAAACGAGGTAATCAGGACCGAGGTGAGAAAAGTTATTGCCAACCGTAAAAAACAAAAACTGATAACATCTTATTTTCGACCTATGTAAATTCACTCCCCGATGTATTTTTCATTCTTTTTGATTTTTTAATTACTAAGAATGCATTCGATTTATGTTTTCTTTTGTATTTTGTACATAAATATAAACTGTTGTTAGAGAAAATATGTTACGTATTTACTTACAATAGCGTCTAGTAAAATATTACTATCTCCGGGAATATCTCTAATTGGTGTTAAGTATGTTTGTACATGCTTATAATTGATAATTTTGATGTACTGATTTACATTTCTACAAAAATTGATGTTCAATAAATTTTTTCTCGATTAACCGTGGTTTTCATTTATCCGTGTAAGGGGGACCCCACCATTACCCCGGATAATCGGGGTTCTACTGTAACAGATTTCCTACGTTAGTGACAGTATTACAGTACATTACGTACCTATGTTTGTAATTTGGTACGTACTACTTATTTGTGTACATATAAGAATAATTAAAATAAACATATGTAACCGATTCCTACAACATGTTTTATTTACCTAAATGTGTTGAGTCAATGCAAAAGATAATAGACCACCTATCAGAGGAATCAATAGAAGGACAGTGCCCTACAGAAGGTTTCAAAAAAGAAGATATAAGCAAGGAAAAGCTATTCGAATACTTAAAGGACCCACTCAAGATCAACTCAGAGAAGACAGTGGAATGGAAAGGAAAGTTGACCCCAATACCTTTTTGTGACCCAATAACCCTCACTACCGACACTAACAAAGAAGCCATTGACGAATTCTTAAATATGGGTTTATAAATGCTAGGATGGCTCACTAACTCAAAAGTTTGGCGACCACTGTTCTAGAGTAACCTTAACTGAATTGCTTCAAAGCAAGTAATAGACATTAGAGACAAGAATTATATATTCTTGGGGTTCACGAGTCATGCGGGTTGCATTTTTTGCCCTCCTGTAACGCAAGCGCCATCTAGCGGTCGTATAAGACAACTTGGCGTCGGCCATATTGTTGATGTGATTTTGTAAACAAACCAGGGTGATCACCATAACTTTGTCTTTGAATTTTTTTAAAGAATTACTGTAAGATGGTGAACTGCGTTGTAATGAACTATATTCATAGGACAGATAAATGCCTTGTCGGACTAAAGAATGAATCGTAAGGCGCGTGAAATTTCTATCAACAGTCCGACCGCTCATTTATATTAACTGCTATTTAACATTACGCCAAATTTTCATTTTTTAGTCTTTTCAAAAGCCTAGATTAATGGAAATAATTGTGAAGAATAGTACCAAGGACTAATTTCCCACATTAGAGAAAATTCTAGGTTTTTCGTACAGGAAATACTGAGACTGAACAAGACTTCGTAAAAGACTGGAAATATTGAAAAATCAAAGATGATCTGAGAACCTAAATTTATTAATCTGATATCGAAATATCTGGGAAGAATCTCAATTACTCATAGGGACGCAAGACATAAATTTCAGTAGGTAAATGTATGCACAATAAGTTTAATGCAAACCCCTGGTAGTACTTTCACGCGAGGACGAAATACTAAGTTAAAGGTGATGAAATTGTGAGCTTCTAAGCTCTTTCTAAGCTTCTTTGGTCGTGCGGAAAACTAGGTTCTCCAGTCTGTCTAATTCGGTCACACGTGGCCACTGGTCCTTATCTTCCTCCATATCTTTGTACCGCAGCTCAAACGGGTCCCAACTACACTCCTGACCTTTCTTCTGATAGCGCTCATCTTCATCAAACAATAATTACTAGTAACCTAAGGATAAACCTGAGTAGATCCCATCCAGCAGATAATGAGATACTTATATATATAGAGATACATATTGAAATATGAGAAAAAGATTATTGATAACCACTTTTAGAATATTCGTTAAACGTTCTAAGGTTATTCTCAGAGCCTCGGATGGGATGTAAAAGCAGCAGAAAAAAAGAGGGAACAAAGTTGAAAGATGAATTTAGGGGTTTGCAATATTTTATTTATTACTCATCATTTCTCTACTCTAATTTGAACACTTTTAGTAGAAACATACTAACTCTAAAAAGATCAATATAGGATATAATTACTTACAAAGCCTTATAGCAGACAAAATGGAAGATTACAAAATGTATTATTCAATGATCATGTTAAGGTTTGAGTAAAGAGACCATTTTCAAATTTATTTCTAGAGTAACCTAACTGGATTGCTTCAAAGCAAGTAATAGCCCATCGAGACAAGAATTGTATATAAACCTGAGTAGATATCATCCGGCAGATCAATAGATGAGTTACTTCAAGTTACATATTGAAATCTGAGTAGTAAAAGAATTAATAACAACTTAGGAAGGCTTTATATTTTAAGTAGCTCCATTTTCTTCTTGTCTCTGGCCATTGCCTATAGAAAGACTAATAAAATTTTACTTACAGAGTCTTGGGGCAGAAAAAATGGAAAGTTACAATGTGCATTATTCAAATACCTTGACATTAGCAGATTTATTTCTAGAATAACCTAACTGTAATGCTTCAAAGCAATTAATATATCATCGAGACAAGAATTGTATGTAAACTGTAGTAAATTCCAACCAGCAGATAGATAAATGAGATCCTGAAAGTAGCATATTGCTGTATAAGGATAAAAAGGGCTGATAACAACGAAGGCTCGATAAGTTATTATTAGAGCTTTGGATACTTCTAAGCGGTCCAGTTTCGAGAACATATCGACCTTTTTCTTGTTTATTTGATAATATAGTTTTGACAGTTTCTTTGCTTTCAACTTTCAATTTTTCTTTATAATTCTGGCATTTGATGGTATTATTCATATTTCCCTTCGAGATATGTGTCATTTTGCTGGTCTAACTTTAACACTTTCATTAGAAACACTCGAAAAACTCAAAAGAATTTTAGTTAGAAAACCTAACGGTACAAGAAATGGAAAGTCAAAGGAGGAATTGAAAATTTCAGAAAAAGAGACAATAAGAAGCAATATCATATACCTCACAAACATATAACCGAGTTGCTGGGAATTGAAAATTAGAATCTTAGAAGGAGAAAAGTGACAATTTAGGACAACTCGACATTTTAATTTGGTTCATTTTCTGCTGACGTCGAGTGTTTTACATCTTACTTGTAACTGGTTCCGATTTCAACATTTTTATTAACAATATTTCGATTATTTAATCATTTATTCAATAATATAGTTTTTATTGTGATACACTTATGTTTTTTCTTAATTTTATTTTATATTCCGATTCCGATATTTGTCATTTAATGACATAAAAAAGATAATTTAACTGTTTTTCAATTTACTGATTGTCTATTACATTCGATATTAAAATGTGCCAGATTCAAAAGGAAGTACCATAATATTTTCAAAATGAACTAGCTGCACGAAAATTTTAAAATTGGATGTAAAAATGGAATTTTTGGCACACAATTATGGCAAAAGTAATTGATTGAGAAACAGGGAATTGACATATTAAAATTTTAGTTCAATATTTATATAAAAGGCAAGTTTTTTTAGATTTCAAAATAGTTGAAATAAAAAGACACTTTTATCTTATATTATTTCGTCTAAGTTTTGGCAAAAGTCACTAAATTCCAGTTTTCAGTAATTTTATAGGCCTAACCTAACCATTCAATTTAAAATTAACTGATCTACAGATTAACAAACTCACTACTCACTCCTACATGTAGTTGTGGTAGTGCCTAATAATTCAACTACAGCGCTGCTTAATTTTGTCTAAACCTTAAAAACTGTCCTACTGTGTGTTTCATTGGATTTAGTAACTTCTGCCAGAACAACGACGATTTGAAAACTTTGTAACTTCTGCATTAAAAAAATAAATATTAACCCTGTTTAAATGATAACACAAACAAGAATTTAAAATTCAAATTTGAAAAAAAAAATAAATAAATATACAGTGAGGACCGAAATAACGAACATTGATCACTGTATTAATTCTGAGACTCACTATAATATGGGTATAACGATTTTTCAACATTTCTTTGATTTTAATAGTTTTGCTTTATAAAAATTATTCCGCTTTGGATTGGGATACCTCATTTATTTTAATCTGAAAAAAAAAGACTAAATCTTATCCTAAAAAAAGTGCAATTACAACATCAACTTTTTGCACACTGTGTAAATCAACATATACATACAAAATAGTGAGTTAGTGCCAACATTTTTCTTAAAACTAATTTAATTATAATTGCACTGTAAACAACAAGGCTGTAAAGTGAACAAATCATTTTATCTGCCATAAAATTTTTTTAAAATACATATTTTTTCGTGTAAAAACAATAATTTGATATCAATTCGCATATCAATATCCTAATTCATACATAACGTTGATGTACAAGATTTTACTTTATACAAAATATATATAAAGGGATGAGCAAGCAAATCAATTGTAGCTGTAGTATCAAGAAGCCAATAGAAAATTCTAAACAATGCATGATACAATTTGTGAAACATGTCATCAACATTCGAAGTCTAAAACACCATAAAAGAATAGAAAATCGCCCAAATGTTTTACTATAAGCACTAATAGAGCCCAACCATAATAGAAGACCACAAGAGAAGTAATCAGCTATGCTCCTTGGTATATGTATAGACCAAACACTGCATGATGATATCGGGATACCATTTGTGAAAGATTTCTCTCACATCTACCCATAACGTCATAAAATCTAGGTTAGGTTAGACTTCTAGCATTTTACAGTCGATTATAATAAATTTGCAGTGATCACCCTACATATGTAAAATTGTTTTTTAAAGTTGTTAAACTTTATGGCAGACAATATAAATATATTCAAAGTATTTCAACAATAACAAATCTCAAAAATGTGATTTTCTTCTTTACTTATTACTAAACACACTATATACTATCAATTATCACAATAATTACGCTGTTTGATTCCTCGAACCTTTCAGTAAGCTCAAAGGACCAGACAGTGTAGTATTTACAGTGTGTTCAGAATGAATATCACCGATGGTACCAGAAATTCCAACTTAATTTTTACTTCTTGTTCCTCCTCAACATCAGCCTAATCCAATGTATTTATTATATTTTAATATTATTAAATATATTAATTAATATTCATTATATTTAACAAAATAATTTTATACATCTGGGAATTTCTTATTTATAGACGGATGTGGATGAGATATTGTAATGATCAATGAAATAGGAGAGACTGTGGTCCCATTTGACTCATCGCAGGATTCAATTGTGGCATCGTTTGTATAGGACGCATACTCTGAAAATAAAAAAAATCCGATATTTTTTTTGGTAAAATTTGTTTTAATTTTTTAATACCATCATTTGAGGGTGCTGAAGGTACATCTGTGGTTGCGGTGACGAAACTGTGGCATTATTAAATGGCGATGAAGACATGGCTTGATTCATAGGTTTATAACCTGCTCCTGTAGTATCTGATATGGGTTGAGGAGTCCAACTGGTTTTAGAACCGATTTTAGGAGAATTCCATTGAACTCCTCTGAAAACAAATATTCAACATAAATAAATTATAGATAATCTAGATCCTTGTTGAACTCACTTTGGGGTCGTTCTGCTGTTAATAGAAAGATTTTCAGCAAGAGATGCTAAACTTGATTCCAAATCACCAGTAAGTAATCCATTCGAAGACGTTGGTTGATTATTATTTTCGGTATTGTTGGATGTACTGTTTGAACTCTGTTTTCCGTCTAAATTAGATGGTTGGAGCACACCACCTAGGGCATCAAAGTTGGTTCCTTAAAGAAATGCATTTTATTCAGAAAGAACGCAAATTAGTAGCAAGTTACCAGATAGTAAGATAGAACTAACCTTTAGATTCTGTATTTCCAAATACTGAAGCAAAATTATTTTCTGATACGAATGAACCAGTAGACGATAATGTTGAACTAGGTCCCGGATTCATTACAGCAAATCCTGGAATATATTTTTTATAGTGAATTTATACATTGTACAATATTTTACAAACTCACCATTTCCATTGGTCAACCAAAGGTTATTCTGTTGTGGCGGTAAGAATGCATTCAAATTTTGTGGTATTGGTTGAGCGAAAGCATCTGAGAAGGGATTAGAAAGTTGCAGTAGATCATCTGAAGCTTTAGAATTAACTGAAGCAGGTTCCTCAGTGAATAGATCAAATGTTGGAGTACTAGTGAACTGAGACGAAGAAGAACTTGTCTTAGACGTAGATGACGTAGGAGATTTGTTCAAGAACGGATTGTTAGCTGCTGTCGGTGACACCTTAGTCTGTAAAAAATTTTTTATTGATAATTAGAAGTAGAAAATAGTGAAAAATTTTATACCTTAAATTGATTCATGGCTGCTTCTTCTTCGGCCAATAGTTGTAATTTTAATTGTTCGTCTATACCATTCGCTGAGCCAAATTTAGAATTTGCCACATTACCGAAAGCATTACTTGTTGACGACAATGCAGTTACTCCCGATTTCACGTTTTTCTGGTTACTGGCGTTACTGTAGATACAATTAAGTATTTCAGGATAAATTAAGTTACAACAGGTGAATGCAAACATAAACTGACATAAATATATAATGCTTCATTAATAAGGTTCTTTTAACAATCTTCAAAATTTACAACAGCAAATGGTTAATAGCAATATTATAAGTTGTCATGTAGGAAGATTGCCCAGTGGCAATTTCCTTTCACATTAGAAAATTTGAGGTATAATTACACGCCATTAAGACCCTAAAATCTGTTAGGCAGATTAGAAACATGGAGAGATTTCTTTCTTATTCAACTAACTGGACTCATAAAAATCATTGGACAAAGACGAGCTAAAGAGAATTTCTGGTATGTTTACCGGACACAGTCCGGTGAACTGCCAGCTGAAAACCATCAGAGAAACTACCGACAGAATTTGTCGTTTCTGTAATGAAACAAAAGAAACTGACAAATACCTTTATGAGTACGAGGCACTCCATAAACAAGGGCTACGGAAAGTCGTTACTGGTGAACAGTCCACAGTACATAATATCCATATCTAAACTATGTTCACTTTACTTTTTCAAACTAAACATAAAATACCTTGCTTGACTGGAACCTGATGTTTTTTTTCCTTCCATATAATTCAAATGTTGTTCCAAAGCATCCAAGAGACTGCTCGGGGCTTTTGTTAAATCTGGTATATCTCCTTTATCTATCCCCACGTTCTGAAAAAGAAAAATTCCAAATTTTATTCAATAAAAAATAATAATATTGTGATAAATGTAATTGATTTTTTTGCATCAGATAGTATAAAGTAAAAAATAAATTTCAAGTCTGATGTTACTGCATCTCTACATGTCTTGAATAAATGAATAAAATGAACAGAGTTGAACATAAAGAATAAATTTAAACCATTAGTGTCCAACTGCAACTAAAGTTGCATGACAATTTAGAATTTTCTAGTAATAAAAAATTTTCAACGTTGAGAAACTTTTGATGTTAAAATGAGCAGGTGGTTTAGTTAACAATATCACGTGATTCATATTGTTTCCTGCTTGATTTCATAAAGGGAAAAAAATATTTTCTTCCTAACAGATCTATTATTTTCATTTTTATGAATCCTTTCTTTTACTATGGCCAAAAAAATGAATTCAAATCAAATTTTAATGCTATTGAATTTGCTGCTTATTTCAGGAAAAACTGAAAATCTAATTCAAATTTACAATGAAAATATGTGGAAAAAATTTAGTTTTGACGTATTGAAAATATAACTTAAATAAACACTTAATATAAAAGTCCTGTGGGAAAAGGGACATTACGTAGAAATAAACAGGGATAAACATTCGTTTTCTTGGAAACTATGGGGTGAATTGATTTCCAATGGGAAATTGAATATGGACCGATGAAATAAAAATTTTCAGTTTTGATAAATTGTGTTCTAGTGCCCCAAAATCCGCCAATAGGTAATTTAAAAAGAATCAAAGACTCAAATGACTCTAAATCTCTTGCAGCTGTAGCAAACCCACATTCTGAACTTTCTAAGAGGATGGAGATTAACAGATCAGCTGTTAACACAGGGTTCCTCAGTATCGCAGCAGAAAAGGAATACACAATAGATTATTTCGGTCAGGGTGTATATGATACCCCAATATCTACATACATCCATACATAGAAATGGAACAAGGTCCAAAAAATGGGGTAGCCTTATGCCATAAATGTTTGTAGGGTCCAAAGATAGGTATTGCATAGGCAGTTAGGTTCTAACATAGACCTTTTGCCATACCAGAGGGAATTTTTTCTGTATATTCTTCATAAGTATGGTCTTACCAAGAAGAAATGAGCTTGACTTGGAGCGGTTAGATCATTTAATTGTGAAAAGTGAATATGAATATAAAATTTATGTAGCATATAAAAACAATTTACTCCATCAACCATAAGACATAAATTATTTGGAACAAATTCAGACTGTAAATTAATAACTTTTATGATTATTAGAAATTTTTTCAAAAATATTTGATGTCATTATCCTAATTTAAATCCTGATTTGCTCCATGAGTGTTCACAGCGCAAATTCAGTAGCTCTATTGATGATTTATTGATTCAACACCATTTTGACACAATATAAATTGAAAAACATTTGAAAAAAAGTTTTGAGCATTAATGGGTTAAGGAAATTTATGTTTAACTTACCTCAGCTACTTTTAAAAATTCTGCTACTCTATCCATTCGAATTAAAAACCGCTTGTAAATATCTAGAGCTTCTTTACACTGTTTCTTATTCATATCAAAGAATTTTTCTAAAAATATATAATAAAAATGTTGTCAATTAATTCCTATAATATTCATTTACCTAATAAATTGATAATTCCATCATTATAACAGGCAAATAAACGAATTAAATCCTTAAATAGCAACATGAAGCTCATGTTAATGACACCATTTGTTAAATCGTTTGCAGAACAATCAAACTCCAATAAAACATCCAGTTGATTTTGTAATGTTGGAAGTGTTTTTAATAATTTATCTGCGTTCATAGTTCTCAACATACCATCATCTTTTCTGCAAAAAATAAATAATAATTATAAATTATTCGTTTGGAATAGTTTATTATAATTTTGATTTAAAAAAAAAATCATAGTTACCCCCTTTTTATTTTACAAAAATCAAAAGCAATCGTTCTGTATGCTAGTGCCTTTTCGTTCAGATATCTTGAATATTTTCTTATAAACGGGGACATATCATAACCTGAAAAAATTCGTACCATTTGGGAATTTGCGTGGTTTGAGAAAAAAATAGTATTGAATAGTTTATATATATATATATATATATATATATATATATCCTTCATTATAATTTTTTTGTTGAATGTTTCATCAATATTATTGAAGATTCAAAATTTTGTAGGTAGTTTGAACATTTCAGTAAGACCGTTATATTGCGTGACGTCATAGGTAAAGAATAAACACTGAACATATGATACGAAGTAAATACGACAGTTATTCTCTCGGTTATCCTAAAATAAGTGTTATTATTAAACTTTGATTAATCTGTAAAATGGTATGTAAATTGTATTTTGTGTCAGGATATAAGACACGAAACACAAAAGTTTGTTTTATAATGCCAAGCAATTCGAATAAACAGTAACTGATTCCACCAGGAGAACTGATGGATATGTGGGACTCCCTTAGCCTACCCACTAAACCGCCATCTTCTGTCATTTCCGTCCAACCAGGGACTATTGTGATATTACTTCTGATTGGTGGGTCTATCCGTTAATGATGTACGCTTCTATTATGATATCGTCATATCAGGCAGCCGTCTACATTCTTTTGCCTAAGAATTCTCTCTATGTAGGTAACAATCAGTTGCAAACATTCTACCTTGTGCAGCATCAACTGGACGACATTATCAAGATTTATGCTACCCACAGAATCCTTTACCTCCTCTCTCAAACCCCTCCAGTGATTACACAAGAAGAGTGTGTGTTCGGCATCATCTAAGTCTTTTCCACAATACGTACACTTAGGTGTTTGTACTTTCTTCGTTTTGTGAAGATACCGTCAGAAGTAGCCGTATCCCCTCAAAAGCTGGGTAATGTAGAAGTTCACCTCTCCAAACTTCCTAAGATTTTTTTATTAATCCCCGCGACCATTCAGCTGATTTCTCTTCTGTCCATCGTTGTTGCCACGTCCGTATTGTTCTAGTGCGTTCGATTGTTGCCGCATCCTGTCGTGTTATATCTGAGCTGCTTCTGCATATCCTTTTACGCTTGAGAGCCAGAAGGTCAACGGGAATTATACCCACCACCACTAGGACCCTTTGTGCAGAGGCAGTCCGGTAGGAGCTGGGCGATTCTCGGTACACCTTGTCTCTGTCCCATTGTCATCGCTTTATTCTTAGGGCGTCTGCCCCATACAAAAGAATTAAGTGAGTTGTCGCCATCAGCAACATTCTTTTTGTCGGCCGTGGTTCGTTAATATTTGCCATTAAACGGCTCAAAAATGCTGTTATTTCGGCCGGTTTTTGAGCTGTCTTCCGCATATGGGGCCAGAAATACATCTTCGTATCTAAGGTCACTTTATTTCGCATCTAGAGTCTATTTCGTCTGTCACGATCTCAATGGACAATCTTATCTGTATACATTTCCTTTCCAGTTTTTTCCGTGGAGAGTTCAGGTCCATGATCTATCATCCATCACCCCACTCGTCTCATTGTCTGTTACAGTTTAAGCTGCGCTAATTATGCAGATTGTTCGGTGATCACAACTATGACATCATCGGCGTAAGCAACGAGAAGCAAGCGAATAACTCAATTATTTTCAATGAAATTCACATCGTTGATTTGCAGCTATAGAATAAATACATAAAAAGGAAAAAATTGTTATGAAAATTATTTTCCTTACCTTGAACGCCGCCTTTGTCTAAGAAATTGCTCAATTGGAATGTGCTGTTACTAGATGCTAAATATTGTGTGAATCTCTGAAAAAATAATATTTCATAGTGATTGTTTCTATATACCGATTTATACATTAAAGCAGTACCTAATACAGGAGATGATGAAAATTTACTAAAATAATCAAAAATCGATTCAATTGTTTCTCTCTTCGGAGTCATATTATATACAGAGTGAGTTTTATGTATGGAACTCCTCAATTATCTCGGGAACGGCTTGTACGATTTTTATACGGCCGGTATTATGGTTATTATGTTATTTAAAATGAATCACCCTGTATATTTTACGCTTTACGAAATACTGATTATTTTTCATGTAATATTCTCTATACCTAAATGCCATAATTTCGTAGTTATAGCTACATTTGGGTTACAAATTTGAAGTTTCAATAAATTATTATTGTTGAAGTTTATTGAAAGTCACAATGGATATTTTAATGATATTAGGATGTGGTTATAGGCGTAGAAGTCAACAAGAAACGTATAATATCTTTAATAATTTATATCCTAACCGAAATTCCATAACAAGATCTAAGGTCAGTAAATTAGTAAAAAAGTTTAACGAAACTGGTTCAGTAAAAGATTTAAGCAAATCAGGGCGCAGAAAAACTGCATCAGCTGAAAACAAATCTTTAGATGTTTGTGTCCTGTTAGAAGATGATCCACACTTGGGTACTAGACACATATCCAGGGAACTTGATATTTCGCAAACATCCGTAATGAAAATTTCACGTGATAATAAATTCCATCCATACAAAGTAACGTTAGTTGTCAGATGACGATTTTGATAGACGTATGCAGACCTAATGATGGAAAAATATTACGATCAAAACGATCCAAATTTTTTAAGTTTTCTCATGTTTTGCGCTGAGTCCACTTTTTGTATTAATGGAAACATAAATGGGCATAATTGTAGATACTGGTCACGTAACAATCCTCGTTGGATGCGTGAGTCCTACACCCAATATCCCGAAAAACTGAATGTATGGGCTGGAAAAATAGACGACAAAGTAATTGGTCTCTTTTTCATTGAGGGTAACTTAAATGATCCGGCGTATTTAGAATTATTGAAAAATAGTATTATAACTGAGTTGGCTCGGATATTTCCAAATCCAAGTAAATATTTTCAACTACATTTAAAAAAACTTCATTATTAGAAGTAACAATATCCCAAACGGCAATAATTGGTTACAGCAAGATGGTGTCCAACCTTCACTATACGTGTGATCTGAGGCAAAACCTAAATAATGTGTTTCCCAGAAGATGGATTGGAAGGCGTGGTTTTATCGAATGATCCCCGCAATAACACGACATGAAAACTTTAGACTATTTCCTGTGAGGTCACTTAAAAAACATCGTTTATAAAATAAAACCTGCAAATATTCCGGAACTAAAAGATAGGATTACCACAGAGATAAGATGAATTGAGCAGTCAGGGATGTTGCAAAATGTATTGCAAAGTTTTAAACATCGCATGGCTTGTTGTGTAGAAGTAATTGGCAGCATTTTGAGCATTAATTGTAATCGTTTTTACTGTATGTTTTCTTAATTTACTGTATATTTTATAAAATTCCTAATTTTTCCACTTCAGAAATGTGGATCTAACTTACTTACAATAGACCTTGTTAAGAGATTTGCATTAGCACATAAATTATTAAAAAATATTCAAATTAAACGAGTTTATTCAATTGGAGCCATCTAAATGTGTAATATTTATTATAACTTTGGTGGAACAAAAATCAATATTTTTCCGGAAAAGGGAAAGATCTGACAACAATGTAGTAACCATTATCCGAGATAATTGAGGAGTTCCATACATAAAACTCACTCTGTATAATAGTACAGTGATAAAGTACTAGGTCTGTTCTTAAATTAAAACTGCTACTACGTTTATGGGATCCTTAATATTTATAACTTTGTAAATTATTCATGAAACCAGAATGTGATAGATGGAGGGTATCATCTTAAAAATTCACTTCCATCTTTATCCAACTAGAACGCTAAGTTTTAATAAAATATTTCATTTTAATTACAGCGTACCTTGAAATTTTATAAAGTAAACGGAAAAAGAAATATTTATGTTATTGAAATTTGTAAAGATCAAAACGCTTAATAGAAATAATTTCTGTTTTCTTTCCATGATTCAATTGTAGTTGCCCTCAAAAAAAAGGTAAAGCTTAAACTAATTGAGAATTAATCAAAATTTCAACTCTTCATAGTCTAACAAATGTTATAAAAATCGAATTTATTGTTAAGTATGTTTTAAATTTAAATAGCTATGTCAGCGGGTGTTACAATATATTATAAGAAAAATGTATGGAATTATAATGTCATACAACTATAAACAAAGTTTTAACAAAATATTTTTATCAAATACTAATTTCATGTTTCAATAACAAAATTGTCACAAGTATTCTTAGAAGAAACACGAAAAGTAGGATTGGGGGTTGCAGAGCCCAATCATTCAACGCTGGACGTTAAGGGTTACAGCTTTAAAATTACTACAGAATTTAAATACCTAGGATTAATTATGAACAGGAACAATAAAATAGAAGAAGAAATACAGATGAGGTTAAATGTAGCCAGTAGATATTTTTGGAGCCTATTAAAATTACTTAAAAGTAAGCCGCTGTCAAAAAATACGAAAATAATAATATACACAGTCATAATAAGGCCAGTTTTATTGTATCAAGCTAAGGTGTGGACACTAACAAAACACACCCAGAAGAAGTTAATATTAAGGAGGATCTATGGGCCAGTTTTCGAAAGTGTATGGAGAATACTCTATACAAAAACAGAGAACTCAAGGACCGGTACAGACGACCAGCTGTGATAACAAGTAGAAGAATTAGGTGGCTGGGTCATGTAAGAAGAAGGGATGAAGAGACAATAAGAGTGAGGAGAAGTCAACCAGAAGGAAGGCGCCCACTGGGAAGACCAAGAGGGTGAAATTGTAAGGAGGATAGAAAATTATAGAGGCAACTTGCTTGCTTTATATCAAAAATATCTTATATCATATTGGTAGACAATCAAATGTACAATATTATAAAACATCTCACCCTTAATAGTTAGGGAAAAAGTTGGCAATATACATTATAAGAGTTTATTGGGTAAACTATGGGACTTGATGGAAATTCAAATAAAAATTGAAAGGGGGTATTGTGGTCTAGAAATTTGAAAACATCAATTTTTTTGCATATTTTCAAAGCTTAGACCCTTAAACGTAGCGTCTAAGCCGACCGAGTGGAACAAGTTATTCTTCTGGATTGTTTCTCCAAATTTTAACGTTTTTCTGGAAACTACTTTTTTTGAAGAGGTTCTACCCGACCAGTTCCTTTGAAATTTGGTTGAAATATTTCTGATATATCTGTCTATCGCGTCTGCTTTGTATTTGAAAAAATTTCATTTTGAAGTATTTTTATTTGAAAAGGTCAAAAAAATTGTTAGATACTCTGAAATTGCAATGTACTTTTCTTTTGTTTTATTTGCAAAGAATTTATTTTACTTTATGGTTTTTGCTTTGAAATTTCGTTTACCAGAAAAAAAAACGATTGGGGTACAAAAAGAGCTCAGTTCACGTTTGGTACCCTGTTTAAACCAAACGCCTTACAAGTAGGTACATTTTACTCGTCTATTTACGTTTTATAATTTAATATTCATTTGTAGCAAGTTAACAAGGTATAATAATGATTTTTTTCAAGTTTCAAGTAGGACTACAATTAAGTGCATCTGTCTAAATAACGGCGTATAATGCCGTCCAATTTATAATGATTCAATTGCCTGTAATTTATTGAAACTCTGTTTTTTAATATGCTCAAAAAGTCAATAAATATCATATAAAAAATGGATAGAAAAAATGTTTTCTAAGTTTCAAAAATGCCTAAAATTTAGGGTTCTAGACCAGGATATCCCCTTTAAAGGATTTTCCACAGTTTCAAATCATATAATGATAGCTGCTGAAAAAACGGGTAAAGCTAGAAAATTATGAAAAACTGTCAACGAGTTCAAGACATAATATTCCACACCCGGATCAAATAAAGCATATGGAGGGTTTGTTTGTTTGACAACAGTCGTTTTCATATGTTTGAGACAAACCAGCACGTTTAGGTTTGGTATACATACTTCATTTCCATAACACATCATGTGGTGAACTGTAACTAATGCTTTGTATACTACTATCCAGTTGGCATTTTGTGATCTTTCTATCAACAAATTTGCTAATTGTGGTATTGACACGTTCGGTTCGTTTGTGCAATGAACTAAATCTAAAACAATAAAAAAAAAACATAGCAAAAAATATCTATATAAAAATTTGATTAGGAAAATATGGTTTACAGCATGAATAAAAGAAAGACAAATAAGAAAAGCGTGAAGTATAAAATAAATGTGGAAGAAAAAGGAATGTCTGGAATGGGTAGTTTAACAGTTTCATGGTACAATATATTAGTCAATAAAAATAATTGGTTATAACCCTAAATATCAATAAACTATTTGAATTTGGCTTCTATACCGATGAACAACAATACAATCCGTAAGGGTGTTTACTGCTGTTTAGTTTTTTTTTTTTTAATTATTTCTAGTGATTTTGGTAGGATTTTCTTTATTTTTGTAATTTCCTTTATTTCCTAAACTTGTTTGTGTAGGTAGAATAAAAAGTTGCGTTTAAGAATCGGTCTAAAAGTGACAAAAATTGATATAACCCTTTTTAACACCATAGAATATGTTAAAAACCATCATAAACCATTAAAAGTTTGTGTCTACAGATGTCAGTTCTAGCTTTCCAGCCTCGTGAGATAAAAATTAATCTGAATGATGTATTCAAAGATTGGAAATAGATTGGTTCGTGGATGAAGAGACTTGAAAACTACCAAAAAAGTGCACAAAAGTTTTATTAACTACTAGAATCGGATTTTAATGATTAGTACATTTGTAACACTACAACTTTTACCACGTTATTATTGTTTTCGAAGGATGTATGGTTGTTTTTATCTCAGAAAAGCACTTTGAACAGGTATTAAATTACTATTTAGACTAAATTTTCAAATGACACTTTCTATTGATTATTAAGCAACATAATTAATTCGTATTCTGGCTTTAGTGTTCACCTCTATTGAAGTTTGAGAGAAAACTAACAGATTTTCACGAATATTTTAAATCGACAGATTGAAGAGTAAAATGGTCGCTTGAGTTGACAAGGTTCTAACTGACCATTTGTTATTATTGAGAAAAACGTTGCCAAAGTTTTAAATAACTCCATTATTTTAAGGAATTAATTTTTAATATATTTTATTTTTTCATACATTTATATCAGTTATAAAAGTACTGAAATGTAATTAGAACAGGGCCGGATTAAGATTTATAAGGCCCGGGCCTAAAATAATGACGGGGCTCCCTTAAGGAATTCGGAAACTCGGAAAAACAAGACTAGTAAATATTTTCTTTTTTATAATGAATAAAGCATCTCCAAGATGGAAGTCTTATCAAATGATATCATTTAATCAATAACAATGTAATTCGATAATACGATTTAATACAGACGTAATTGAATTTTTATGGTATTTTGAAAACAAATTTTGACCAGGGCTTTGTTTTGGCACTGTATTTACTGATTCTTGTGGCCGCTAGGTTCACCTCTACATAGAGAACCAATTAAGGAAATGATTATTTTCGTTGGTATAACGTCACAGATGGCACTTCCATTGTCAAATTCATATGGCGTTTATGAAGTACCAACTTTCAAAAGACTATGTGTAAAATTTCATGACATTTCAATTAGTCAGAAAAAAGTGAAAGCTATTTAAGTAAAGCTACTTTTGTTATTTAAAAAAAAAGAATTCAAAACGATTATGTGTGTAAATTTATCATTGCTTCTTGATAAAAAAATACTATACCAGCTCAGCAATGGCTTCAAAAGTGTTATTCGGACTCTACTCCATTGAAAAGAATAATTTGTTAGTGTTTTGCTAAATTTAAACATGGTCGTACAGATACCCGATTATAGTGAACGTTCTGGTCGTTCGATTGAAGTGGTTACTCCACAAAACATCCAAAAATACCACCAATTGGTTATATCTAATCGTAAATTGCAATTGCGCGAGATAGCTAATGCCGTAAGGATATCGGAAGGCAGTGTGTTTACAAATATGCTTGAGCAATTGACCATAAAAAAGTTTTTTTTCAAAGTGCGTGATGATTCAGATCAGTGTTTGGGCATGGTTACATAAGATTCCGAAATCAAAATGATCATCATCTGAATGACTTCAATATTTATATATTATGTCCTTCCAAAAAAGAGAGACAATCAATAGCAAATACTACATAGAGTTGTAGGATCTTTTGAATACAAAAATCAAGGAAAAACGGCCTCATATCTCGAAGAAAAAACCATTTTCAGACAAAAGACAAACCCTTCTACTAGGCACTGCATCGAGAAAATAGAGAAGCGTCGGAATGATTGTATTGGTCTTGAAAGAGATTACATTGATGAATAAAATCGATTTTTGGCAAAAAAGTTAGTCTCAAGACTTATTCAGTGATGTGTTAATTGACAGAAGTATTATGTGTATTGAATTTAACATAAACAATATTTAAAAACTTATAACAATGGATGTGATATTATCATTAACAAATGATACGCCTACTTAATAGACTGGTGTTGTTAGATGATATGCTGGGCGTCCTGTTTTTTATCTCTTATCAATTTCGACAAAATTAACATTGTGAAAGTGTTTCGGGTTAACGTTTCAAGACATATGTGACCAAGATAAAAAAAAATATTTTGAATTTTGAATTAAATTCACATCTGTACATATTTACATGACATTATACAGTAAAATCTTTGGCTTACTTGGAATTGATTGAAGCAATTCCTCTAAAAAAAGAAATAGAAATATTCAAAATCTCTTTACCATATTTAAACTATTTAAAACAATTCTACAAAGTCAAAAAATCCAAAACATTATTTTTCATTTTAGTTAAACAAATAATTACTCTTTCACTTTTAGCACAGTTTTTATTTTCAGAAAGAATCGGAAATCACATAATGTCAAATCTGGTGATGTGAGCAGAAAAGAAGTTTTTTGTGGCCAGAAACTTATGAATCAAAAGCAAATTATAGCATGATGAGTAGTGATGATAATAAAGAAGTTATTGGTCCTTCTTTGCACTCTTCCTTTATAAATTATTTTGCAAACGTTTCAGTACCCCCTACCCCCATTAAAATTCAGAGTTCACAATTATTCCCCTCGTGAGTTAATGGTTTTCGATTGATAACTTGAATTTTTGTGTCAAGGTCATAGCCTTTTATCTCCAATAAAATTAAATCTAAATCGAGGTGACTCATTTCTCACTGCACATACAATCTAACTAAAGCAGCTATAGGACAATATTTACAAGCCAGAACAGGTTCTAACTTATTATTACTTGTTTCTACAGATGAATTTATGAGTAAGTCAATGTTGCTAAAAAAATTCATTCACATTACATGTTGACATCTCTTAAATACTCCATCAGGCTCCAAAAGTGAGGTAGCAGCACTTATCATTATTGCCACTGACCACTTTTTTCTTGTTTATTTCCCTTAGCTTTGTAATTTCTTGCAAGATCAAAATATTTCATAGACAAATATTGCATTTCGCTTGACATTATGTAAGTCTCTTATTAACGCATCAGAGTTGCCAATAATCAAAATTCCATAAGTAAATGCAAACAATTTCCTAACATAAAATTTTATTCAATATTTTGTGATCGGTTTAAAAATGAAAATAACAAAGCTAGATAAAGTGGATAAGAAAAAGTGCATCACTTGCAATAATTACATCTGCTTCTGCCTTGCTTTTTCAGTCTCATGGACAGAAAAGAGAACCTAGGAGATGGTGGGATAAGCCCTGGAATTAGATGAAAAAACATACAAAAATTATTCAGGAATGGATGAAGAAACATTTGCAAAACTAATGAAAATAAAACATAAGATAACTAAGAAATCATTGCCGAAAGTAATATCAGAAGATTAGAAATTCATTTCTCTCTAGAATTGCAACTTATACAGAATAAAACTGGCACCAAACTGATAAACAACTAAACATCATCTGATCATGATTTAATGAAGAAATACTGCGTCTTGCATTGCATTACACATTGTCTTGCATCATATCAAGTGATCTTTATGAAGCCTTAATGAATGTCCACTAGATTTGATTGTAAATATTAATAAAAATAAGAACTCATCTAATATGTTGAGAAGATTTTATTTTCTATGACAAAAGTAAAACAACTTTGAAGTTATTAAAATAGCAGAAGAGTTGAAATCAGTGCCGCTTCAACAGGATTGTTTAATATAGATAGGCAAATAGATTATGTATATAGAAAATTCCTCTCATTGAATGGATCAAGTCGATGGTAGTCAGCCAAAAATATGCCGATTTACTACACTATACACCATAAAAATTTCAAATAAAAAATCAATTGAACAGCGTTTTTTTAACTTGTGATCCCGATTATAAATTCTATTTGAAGTAGAAACTATGTTGTTTCAGACAGATAACCGAGGCAATTCTTATTATAATTTGAGGCCAAGTATGGACACTTATTATTCAATATTCATTTAGTTAATATGAGTACTAGAATTCATAATGTATTTAATGTGTCAAACAATTACTTGTATTGAATGAATTAAAATTTATAAATAAATAGTTGTAATTCAGCATTTGACCAAATGGTAATAATAATTTTTGTTTTTCTGAACCTGTTTCGATAATGACCAACTACTTAAATTATTATTTAATTGATTTGTTGTTAAATTATATTTTGCATTTTCATCTTTTTAATACTTTAAACTTGTTTCTATCATCAAAAACAAATGTTGTTTTAAAAATAAATTCCTGTAATGGACAATTTATAAAAATTTGTTTGAAATCAGATTTAAAGTGAAAAATTTGAATGTAAATACAAAAAATTGATAAAAAAACATATTTATATAATGATGACAAATTCATGTTTGACTGATCACCACACTCCCTTCCAATAACTCATTATTCACACCTAATAAAGATAATTGAATGTATTATTATGTTATTATAGAATATAGAAATGTATTATTAACATACAGTTAGGGACAAAAATATTTAACCTTTTAAAATTTATTACCTTCTGGGTTAAGTTGTATATTCATAAACTTAGTTAATTAAAAACACTCTTGCCCTGTTGTAAATAATGTTTTTCAAATTTACACATCAGAATAGTTCAACTGATTTTTAGGAAAAAAATTAAAATCTTTACTGTGAGAAATAAATATATGATCCTACATTTACTGTTCAAAAGAGAAGGTCATGTCATACCTAATCAAGTAATTCTAGTTCTAAAATGTGTGCTTGTAAAATATTCAAAAATTTGCATAATACAAAATAATCTTATATCTATTAAATCGATCTGTTTGGCAATACTAAAAGTTGGTACTTATATAACTGTTAAATATGATGGAGGTAATCAAATTTATCATTTAAAGAAAAATTAACGTTGACCCGAATTTTAAAAACAGGTTTCTCTGTCAGATATCTTGTGTCTTTTATCATATAGTCCAAAAATTAATGAAATAATATAGTTACATCAGTGAAACCTTACATTTCATTGAAAAATATACATAAAAATAGGATTCAATTTTCAATGGCATAAAAGAATTATTCTAATAAGCTTTAATATTATATTTTCGATTAAACATTAATCTAACTTATTTTTTTGCAATCTTACCAATTGAATATGTTTGTTAATATTAAAATAGTTTAGTCAAATAAATATTTAGGATGCAAATTCAAGGGAATGTCGTTGTAACTAATGATAAATTTGTAAATACTGATTCATCAATAGAATAAACAATAGTTTAATCAAAACTTTTCTACTGTAATAGAATATTTTATACAAAATTCAATGGAGAGGGTTTCTAACATATTTGGTGGAATGATTAGGTTTTGACAAGGGATATAATTCTAAACGAACCAGTTCTAGTCTGAGAAAAAAACTCACAATCTAAATGCTTCTTTTTTGGTCCAATCATTTCTTCTGTCGTTGCTTTGCATACTGATTTTGCTATACCTGAACCAGATAAGCTGTGTTTTGCGGCCAAAAGTCTATCGTTTATAGTCTGCCCTGCTAATCTTCCTGTCATATTGCACCTGTTGAGTCACTATTACTGACGGAAAAACGGTTAAACGAAGGCAAAAAATGTCTAAGAAACTCACTCAGATTTTTAAACGTTTGATTCAAATTAAATTGTAATTAAAATGAGTTAATAAGTGTATATCATCACTAACTAAAAGCAAAATGAAACATAAGTGACAGTTGCGACACTGAGTTAACTGACAGCATTAGTGATATGAAGTTAGTTGATCCTTTTGAAATGACCTTCAACACGAGCTTACACGATCAGTGTAACATAGGCGTTCATGAATTTTTATAATCAAGGTAACTTCACCAATTATTATAGTTACACTAGTATCATTGTATAAAGAATATAGTATGAATATTCTTTATACAATACTATTATTATATATGTTAATTAAGGAAACGCCAACTATTATTTTCGCCTTAGATATTCTTTCACACTTTTGTAGAACGTAGGTTATTGAAATTTTCAATAATGAATATTATTTAACTGGATATTTCTCCCACATGAGATACTCCTCTTTCTCTCTACCATACATAATTATTACATTTTTTTCAGTTTAATAGATTTAGTAATTGTGAGCCTGACATATAATTAGTTGGTTTTATTTCTTGGATATATATCTACTGTTATTTCAAAACTAAGATTTATATATTCGTTGTAATAATGTGAACTATTCTTAATATATTTAGAAATATTGATTCCACTTAACGACCACAGGGCCTAGTTTAACGACTACAGAAATGCTCTCTTCAATAACGTAAAAAAAACCGTAGGTGCTGTAAATAAAAGTTATGGTGGAACCCCTAGATTACTGGAGACTTAGGATAAACTGCTGAGTGTACAATAGATACTTTTAGTTTAATTTGCTGCTAAGTTTTGATTAAGTCCGCTCTAACACACAAATATTTTATAAGCTGAGCGGATGTGACGTTGTCATCAACAGTGGTGCCATGTTTTGAGTAACCGCAGGCATTATGGATGGAACGGTAAAAATTATACTAAGGGAGAGCTGATTGGAACGTACCCTTACTAGTGTTTTCGATTAGAAAGGAGGAATTTAATTTCAGCAAACTAAATTATTTTCAATTTTCCATAAAAAACTCCTTTATTACTTTATTTGTTAATATATTAATATTTTCATTTTATTCTTTAGGTTTTATCATATCATGAAATTATTCTTAAATTTCAATTAAAATATATCTAAGATTTTCCATCCAATATATATAACCAATATTTTTTGCTACGTCTATGGCAAGAGCGTTCGGTAATCTTCGACGTGCAGCTAATTCACTGAACAGACTTTTCAGCTGAATACCTCTCCCATAACTTCTTTTTTTGTCCTTGTCGCGATGGGAACATAAAAACAAATTTTCAGGCCTAGACATATCGATATAAACACGTTTATTACGTAGATTTTACGTTATCGTAGGCCAGTCTGTTATACACTTAAGAACGTTTAGAGAAAAACGATGCTCTTAAAATGAGGTTATATCTTTGTCACTATGGTATAAAGCGAATTTATCAACAAAAAATTATCGTTTTTAGATCAATGTTTGTTTCGTTCAATGAACTTCGGTAATTTCAAGGTTGCTTCGTTGCACACAATATTAGTAAAAAAACTACTTGGAACCGAACTATAAGTTGCGTAATAGTGTTTAGAAAAGATAGTTGCGGTAACTAGAGGTTATAGGTAAAGGTAATTGACACATTTATACTCATTAATGAGTATGTAATGAGTAATTACTTTACGCGTACTATATTTGATGTTTTATTTACTTCTATACAGTTCTCTCTATATTTTAGATGTTTCGGAATTGTAATTAGGTTTAAATATATAAGCAAATGTTAACTTATATTTTTTATCAGTTTTCCGTTCAGATATTCACTGTGTGGGCACGGGTAAACACGACAAATGAAGCTCTATTTATTTTACGGGCTTATCATAGCTTGCAGGATTTACTTATAAAAGGTGGTATTGTTTTTCAAGGTGCTACGCACATCGAAAATTCTAACTTAAAGTTTTGTTTACATCCCGTATTTTCTGTTGGTGTTAAAAGCATCAGGATTTGTTTATTTAGAACTGTTAACAAGGTGTCAAGACTAATAATTGTGTGTGTTTAAAAGATAAAGATAGAAGAAAGGAGAGGAACACATTCGAGATTTATGTGTTCTATTAACAATACCGACTTTGATCGTCTGAATGGAGGTCTGCTGAGAGCGTCTCGACGCGAAACGTCGTCGTCTCTTTTGAAATACTCCCCAATGACCGGCGCGTTGCCTCCCAACATCCTACCTACCGCCCTTTCGCAGAATCGATAATATTATCTAGTTATTTGAAAGCGACGTTGTCAGATTCAATATCATCTCATAGCAATTAATATTTTATAAAATATTATAGACGCGTATTAAAAATTAGAAAGAAATCTTGGTTGTTCCCCTCCCTAACTCTTTCCTTCACTATCCTACTTCTAGATTTATTAATCTATCAATTTAAATGTATCTATCAACAGTTTTTGATTAAAGTTTAAATTGCAATTGAAAAATTTATAGCATGCGTTCTATTAAATCGTCAATTTAGAATTGCTAATAAAGATTTCATGTTTTGAAAACATCGAAATATAATTACTTAGAGCGCTACAAGTTTGTTAATTTAGATGAATACATTTTCATTCTAATGACGTATTTTATCACATTTATTATATACTAAAACTCATTGTTTTTATCTGTTTATTTATTGATGTATATTTGAGAAAATTGTCATTAGAAGGTATATAAAATGTACATTTGCTAAATTTTCAATATTTAACAATGGAATTATCATTAGTAAAAATATATTCCAAAATGTACAAATTTGTATAGTGACTTATTAAAATTTATTGACAATCAGAAAATATTTTTTTCTTTATGCCTTAAGTACTCATCTTATGCACCTGTTTCGAGGCAGAAAGAATGATTCGTGCATTGTTAGGCTTAGGCATATATTGAGCTGTATGACACAGTCCGGACAGCACAGCACAGCACATGACAGCATCGTCCTGTGGGTGATGAGCATGTTGTCAAAATATTTGGATTATAGTTCTGAGTCGGATTCGGATGAGATTTATTATTACTACTTCATCAGATAACAAGAAAGAAAAAGCGAAGAAACAGTGACTAACTCAAAAAAGGAGATCTCATGGGGAATTTGTTTTAACGAAAAAGTTGTATAACGAAAGGTTTATAAACGACTTTCGTCAAAGTTCACAGGATGATCCAACCTCCTAGATTTCTCGCATTTATTTACTTTTTATATATTTGCTATAACTGATTTTATGTAAAACTGAATAAACACGCATCAATTCAATCAACTTTTCCTTTTGATTCATTGCAAAACTTTAATATACACCGGCGTAGGTGAACAATGTGATACAGTTTCTGTACATCGTCCTCTGCCCTACGACACAATTTGAGCGCCCCACAGCGAACACTCAAGTTACAAAACTAACCAATCCTGTGTTGTAGTCTGCTGCTCTAAATTTAAAAGTATAAAATGCTTAATATCCAACAAGTCATGACTAGTTATTTCATTCTTCATTTATATTAATTTTTCACAATGAAGTGAACTTCATATTTTCACTATTCTACAGTTTTGACATTTTTTTATTCTAAATTCAGCTTTAAAGTAATTTTCTTGAAATTTGTTTCCTGAAGATAATTTCTTAGAAAGAAATATGATAAATCGAAATCTTTGGTTCATTCACAACTTTTAAAACAGTACTAATTTGCTCGTGAACTTTTCATAGTAGTAGTACTCGTACTCAAATACTTTTGAGTACTTTTTAAAAGTACTGATTTTGAAGTACTCATGATTACTTTAGCACAATACTCTGGCTTACTCTGTGATTAACAATAGTTGTCAGAAAGGTTTCTTAAATCTCTCATTTGTATTTGCGATGTTACTATTAGATTGAAGACTAATAGGGGTCCTTATTTATATTCGATTATTATTCTATTTCTCATTTATAATTTCACAAAACGAATATTAGGTAAGCAACTTCTGTAAAGAATTTTCTTGAAAATATGGTTGTTGGCACCCAACAGTAAATCGGTTGTCAACAACCAAATGATGTCCTAGATTATTTCTTATACAGTATTTTGTAACAGGCTAAAGAGAAAACAGTTTTGTTGGTTTTATTACAAATCGATTTATGTGACGAAAAAATAAAAATTCACCTAAAAAATGATTTCGTAATTCAGTTAATATATCCCCAGTTAATTAATTTATGTGGGCAAGTTATTATAATAAGTGATGTTAAAAAGACATCAGCCGATGGAATAGAAGATATAGCTGGTAAAGCGCAGATATAAGTAGATTTAAGGTTCTAAAATGAACAATTCGTGAAGAACAATTTACGAAGTGTGATTTATAAACACAAACGCCCGCGTTCGAGTTCAAGTTAACGCAGATTTGGCGCTGGGAGATGTCCAAAGGTGGATTTAGAAAGTCTACGTTCGTTGGCGTTACGTTCGATTTTACGTTGGAACGTGAACGCGGGCATTTGTGTTTAACGCGGGCGTATGCGTAGAAGTTTATAAATTGTCCTTAATTATGCAAATGACAGAATTGAGGATAGAAATTTCGGATTCACGACAAAAACACCTCAGTAATCGACAGTTTCATTACCATGCCATACATAGATTTACTCATATTGTTAAATATTCGGTTTGCAGGAAAAATTTCTCCTGATTCTGCCTTAGCTAGGCCGCATTCTTTGTACATGACTAATATTAATATTAAATAGTTACATGAGAATGAAGAGCTGGAAATTCAATTTTTGAAATCAAAAGACCGTATGTTAAATTGAGAGTCGTGGATCTGTTCCATAATGCCAACATATATTTGCGCATTTACATACAGTCAAAACTTGGTACTGAAAACCATGAGAGAAGAAAGACTCTCTGGGTTGTGCCTTATGAACGTATATCGTCATTTTTGCATACATAATCACTTGCCAATTAATATCAAATCGATATCATCTTTTTCCGCATTTCGCAATAATTTGAAGGCATATTTACTGGAAAGTGCCTTCTACTCTGTAAATTATTAATTAATTCCGGGCATGCTGCTTGAAATTTTATTGTATTTGTATCTTTATTTAGTTATTTTTAAGTATATTTTTAGTTTTCACAAGCTTTTGTCTACAAATTTTGGCAATGAAATGTTTTAAATGAAATTCGCGCAAAAATTAAGAGCTTTCGCTGGTCTGAGAAAATGACTGTTGAAATGATTACACAATTTGTATTGAGTTTTCAAGTTCCATTTATTCGAAACGGAATAGTACCTACCCCACTATATCCCAAATTCTTGTTTCATTTATGGATTCAAATATATATTACAACTTTATTATATACATAAAAAAAAATTTCATCTTTCAAAGTATTCCCATTCGAAGGAATACCATTTTCCGAATGGTTGTTCCAGTTCCTGAAACAGTCCTCCAAGTCGGTTTTTACAAGTGTCTTTGGGGTATTTGACGCATTAGCTTGAACAGATTCTTTATCATTGATTTGATATTCTTTGAACGATATTTTTAATTTGAGAAAAAACGAAAGCGAAAAAAGGCACAGGCAGCTACGTTAAATTTGGACGGTGGCTAGAAAAGCTGTACGACTTGGTGTTCCCGTGAATATTGCTACATAAAATACGATAAATACAGCTTCGTATATATCACAGTGCCAAATGAGTAAAAATAGGCCGTTATTTGTAGTCAAAAAATCGATTTCGTTGCCCATTTTGGATACAAAATATCGACAACGCTTCACTATCAAAAATTATAGATAAATATCAGAGAATATAAACTGAAAATAAACCAAAATTTGTTGCTAATTAGTGGCTGAAGAGCCCTACTCAATTCTTTTTATTATTTTTAGTGCTTAATTGAAAGGTGAACCAGTCATGTATGCTGTTGGGATTATGGATAAGGTAACGGTGTATTTATGAAAAAACTAAATACGTTCTCAATTGTTTTATTGAACTTATATACAACGTTAATGCTCGGAGAGAACTAAATTACCTTTTCCTAACCTTAATACATTTTGAATTTTATTCTATTCAATTCTATACATAAACCTATTCTTGGTTTAAAGACCTGTAGCTCCAAAACCTTTTTTTTCTTTCTTTTAGGATACTACTACTATATAATACCAAAATATATTCTTGGTTAAGGTTATAATGTGTTTAGCAGATGGTTCAAGGTAGAAAATATTATAAAAGTGCAATATCTTAAAAGAGAAAGATCTTTGCATTCAATATTCCCACACATCCTTATCTCGAAAGCCATCTTTTGAACATCTTTCTTTATTTGAACTGAAAATATTCAGTTATGATAATCTTTCCTAGTTTCGAACTCAATTTTTCTGCTATTTTTGATGCAATATTTGTAAATGTTTCTGCTGCCATGTAATGCATGTTTGATAAATAATTTCATAGAATGTCAAACTTGTGTCTTATTATCAATTCATTTGAGTGACGAAAAATATACGTGGATAATTGTTTAATTAATTAACTAACTAAAGGATTGTTAGAATTATACTTGAACATTTAAATTCGTTTACTTCTAACAAATTTCGAACTTTTTCCGCCGTACTATTTCTACGGATGAAATTACCTAGATCTGGCATCGCCGCATTTAGTTTTACAGCCAAAACAAAACCCAACCAATAGTTAAAAAACAATAAGTTATGTTTTACGGTTAGCAGAATAAAAAAAAATGGTAAAAATTTTTCTGTCCATCATATCAAAGTTTGAGCCTTAATTTTTCTAATTTCATCAAAATAGAAAATGTTACTGACGCGATCGCGAATTGGAGGTGTGTTTCTGAAATATTTCAAATTAATTTTTAAACTTGTGTCGGTTTTTTGTAAGTGAAAACATGATGAAAAGTGTTAAAAAAATATCGCCGGATAGATATACTCTACGATGTACTCATTGATTTTTGTATTTGGCACAAAAACTGCTTCGGTTTTAGGTTAAAAACGGCTAAATTTTCATTCAACACTTAAAAGTATATGTTGAGAGTTGTTTTTTGTGCCGTTAAAGTGCCGGTGGTAGTTTCTAGGTGAGTACGCTAAAAATATTAATGAATGGTTATATAGTAAAGCAGTATACGGTGTTGTAAGTCATCATTTCATCAATAAAACCTTGAATAATTGTTTTAATCTCAATTAAAAACATTAAAGTTTTTGTGAAATTATCTTATACTCGTAACAATACTAAATTTAATTAAAAAATGTTCAATTATATTTACAATATTCATTAAAGATATTAACAAATCCATTAGTTGATAAAAATTGTTATTGAAGCACCTAGAGGGCGTCACATGTATCACAAACTGCTTATTTATCATGACATTTAGTATTCGTGGAATATATTGTAATATGGATAGCACGCAAGGGAGATATTTCCAATTTTTTAATAATACATCCACCACAGAATGGCAAACATACGAGAAAAAATAATATTTTTAAGAGATGATTTTAATAAAACAGCTGTGATGGCGTGGCAATAAAAACTATTAGAATATATAAAAAATAAATGAAACTGAAAAACTAATTAGTAAGTAATAATTTTTGTTACAAGAAGAAAATTACTAATTAGAACATTAGTGTCACTATTATACAAACGTGGAGTGTATTCTATGACATGTTTTTTGCAGTAGTTATGACTACTTAACTTTTGTTTTGTAACTAGTCAGATTCCCAGACCAAATACTGTCAGAATGATTTTTTCGATTACTAAAAATTATTCACTGAGTAGGACCTTATTCCTTTCTTTCTCCATTCTCTTAATGAGCTCGAAATGGCTCTCTATAGTAAAATGGACGGTAGTGTTTCTCGGTGATGGGTCTCTAATGTAGGTGACTGAAATTTAAATGCGAAACGTGCCTCTAGGATAACTAAACTGATAAAGCTATTCAGGGTCGTACGAATTGTTTTGCCATTACCGAAAATTACTTAGTAAATAGGTCTTCCCTTCCCTTTAATCTCCATATCCCCATTTACCTGACTCGCTCAAAACTGTGATATCGAAATTTAACAGTTAAAAAAGTCCTACAAGCACCCCACGCTTTTATAATAGTGACATCAATGTTTTCATCAGTAATTTTATATTTGATTATTGCTAAAAGCGTGTTTTCAGTTTTATCAAATTATATTTTATTTTATAACTGACTCTAAAATATTGCTCCTCAGTTAGTTGCAAACATACAGGTGAAATTACTAAGGGCGTGTTGATATATTGAACTCTGACGCGAAAACTATACAATGTGCTACTTTAAAGAAAAAAGTGACAAAATATCTAAAAGGACTACCGTCAAAATGATGTTGTGCGATGCCGACTGCTTTTCATTGTTTAAGAAGAATCAGAAATGATTAAAATTGTTTAAAAGTAATGTTTGTATTCTCTTTAGTTAATCAAATGTTTGAATTGGAATCAATTTGAAAAAAGTTGGTTTTTAAGAACGCGGATCGAAAACTCCCACTGGTCCTAATATCCTCATGTTTTGCTGCTGAGATAACAGGAGTAGCAATTCATGTAACTGTATGGACTAAAGGCGGGTTCACACGGAGTCGTAAACCTGGCGAGAATACTACTATTAGAAGAGTTAGTCGTAATCACTATCTGGTGTGAACTGGTAGTCTTTGTAGTGGAACGGCCAAAAATAGATCGGTCATGATTACTCCGGCAAGTTGAAGTGAACACGACCGGTTTAGTCGTGAAACACCCACCAAATGTGAAGTTTCTATTTATTAATTAAATAAATTAATACATTTTATTCATATATAATAATAATTAATAACATCTCCTACGTCAGAGAAATATAGACTTGGATCCATTCTAAAAAAGGTTCTGTATCCACTTTGATCTTCCAAAGAGAGTTCTCGACATATATTATTAGTGGCACCAAGAGTTTCATTTTTTTAACATTGTTCAAACGTTGTAATTCATTAATTAAAAATTCACACACAATTTTTGCACTGTGTAGCCATGATTAAACAGAATAAAAACACAAATAAATAAAAAACGTATCATGAACAACTAGATGTTAGAGGCGGTTCGTTTCTGGTCGAGACGCCTTTCAAACACTAATTCGTATGAACTGGAGATCGCATATTATAGGACATGAAAATCAAGCAGTCGTGAGATATGCGCAGAACGAGTAGTATTCTCGCCCGTGCGAACCCGCCTTAAGGGTGGGACTATATTTTAAGTTCTAGAACCTACTATCCTGTCAATTATTAACCAGATTTAAGACAGTCTTTACTTGCGCCTTGTACTTTTTCTTTTTATTCTATAACTTTCCCATCTTTTTATTTTTCCATTTATTGTTTTTATTTTTTCTTTAATCGTGGCCATTACCAAAAAATTGTCGGAATTAGAGTTAGCGAATTGAATCTGAGCCTATTTGGGCATAAGTAAAAGAATATATGATTCGTTACAACAGGGCCCCCGTAAGGGCTACTGGCAACTGCGTGCAAAAAATGATTTTGGAGCCCCGTAAGGCATTTCGGATCATCTTTTTTGATTTATTTTTCTGGAGGTAGATAGGTAGGCAGGTGCTTGAAATAAAGCGACAAAACTGAATATTAGTAGTCATATTTATTTGCAGAATAAAATGTCAAAATCAAACAGAATAAAATTAACAAAATAAATTCTGGCTTAAACCCATTTTCAAGCATTTAATTGACTAATGGGGTACAAAAACGTTGTTTATAAATACTAGGAATTAACCCAAAACTAAAAATCATATATTTTTTTAACAATTATTTTCAAACATGAAATTTCAATTAATAAATAGTTATTTGTATGCCAAGGACTGAAAGTGCTACTTTATTGGACGAGTCTGAAAATTGCAAAACGAGCGAAGCGAGGCGAGCAGCAGACGAGTCCAACAAAGTAGTATTTCAGCCGCGGCGTACACAACATTTTTTAGTCGACGCATAAGATCCAAAACTTTTTCAATTACACCGAGGAAAGAAAATAAATAATAGAGAATTATCAACATTTTATTTATAATTTTTTCTGGTGACGCCACTTCATAAAGAACTCGTACTGTTTTTAGTACCTTGCACGAGATTTATCCGGGAACGAATTAAGAACGGCCGCATTGCTTTGTTCGGTGAGATCAGGTGGCGTGGATTCGAGTCTTCATCGCTGATGTTTTCTTTTTCATCATCATTCATTGTTATTCATTATTTATTTAGACAAAACTTCGGATAAAATAAATAATTTCAGAAAATTAAAAATTTAAGGTTATGCAAAATCATCGAAGTAAAACTGGAGTCACATTTAAGGAAGTTAAAGTTGTCTACTCCAGAGCGCCCCGAAAGTATTTTGCAGTACGGAACTGTTATTTTCACTACATGGAACACTCAAAACGCAATATGTAAATGAATACAGAACGAACAACTTTCAGATGGCGTCATCTAAAAAAGATATTTGGGTGAAAAAAATCAGTGAAGGGTTAAAGTTTATAGTATAAATTAGTATCCTATGAAGGGTTAAACTTGATAGTATAAAGTAGGGAATACATATCATTTCATAACAATTTTTTTAGAAAAAAAAGTAGTAAACGAAATATTATACAACACTTGACATATTAAAAATAACTTTAAATGTGAAAAAATTAATAGGATTACTTGTTTTTATGCATTTGTTGTACGGTCCAGTGAACTAACCGGCTTAAAACTAATCGCTTTTATAGCGCTTCAGGCAATATAGGAATCGACAGTAACTGGATGATATTCTAATAAAAATTCATGTTCATTTATAATTAATCCTATTTAATCTCTCAACTTTTATTTTGAAATTAATTTTGATTTTTTTTGGCCCCGGGTTTTGGCCCCCCTAAAGGATGGCGCCCATATGCATTGCACACTTTATTCATATGGTAGCGGAGGCCCTGCATCACGATACTTAATAATGTTCGACAAAAAGCTATAAAACACGTAGATAAATAGAAATCAAAGATATAGGAATTTGGCAGTAAGGTAGAAGAAATTATAGAATCACATATATACGAAGATGATCCCCGAAGTACCTGGCCTGACTTAGAGATGGCGGTAGTTGCTTAAAAAATATGACTGTATCAGAAAGTACACAGTTTCAAGTTTGGAGACTCTACATTGTTTAGTATTTGTTTGGTAGCCATCAATAGTGAATGTTTTCAGTGAATTTGTAACCATAGAAAAAATTGGTCATCGTTATTTGAAAGGTATTAGCCCAACCAATATAAAAGCCAAACCAGATTATATTCTGGGTGAGACTGCTTCTTCTTTATAAACAGTAAAATATTGGGTAGCAGAGTTTAAGTGAGGCCGTACGACCTACGAAGACCAGCATCGCAGTGGACGACCAAATGAGGTGACGACTCAAGAAATGTTAAAAAAAATCCACAAAGCGGTACTGAATGATCGTAGACAGAAACTGCACGAGCTAGCAAATATAGTAGGTATTTCGAAAAGTGTGGTACATCGCATATTAACTGAAAATTGGACATAGTAAAGCTGCTTGCTTTAGATGCTTGCTAAAAATGGATGCGGCGTTTGCTCACAATGGAACAAGAACAGTGTTGTGAAGATGTTTTCATCGAGTATTAGGCAATTTTTCACAGAAATAAATAATAATAATGTAGCCGAATTTTTGCGTCGTTTCATAAGTATTCATAAAATGTGGGTCCATCACTTCACATTCCAAACAAGTTTTTTTGGGTTGCGCGTGGGATAATTTTTAATGACTATCTTGAAACAGGAAAAATTATCAACGGCGAGTAATGTGTGAACTTATTGCAACGTTTGAGCGGAGAAATTAAGCAAAAACGGCCATATTTGGCTGAGAAGAAAATGTTGTTTCATCAAGAGAGCTCACACATCCGTTATTGCAATGGCCAAAATTAATGAATTAAAGTTTGAATGGCTACCTCATGCACTATTCGCCAGATGTAACCCCTCAGATCATTTTCTATTCCAGACTTGAAAAACAGGCTCGGTGGTCAAAGATTTTCCAATAATGTAGAGGTGATGTTGGCAGTTTATAGCTATTTCAAGGAGCTTGCTGATTCTTTATATTGTAAAAAGGGTATCGAACATTCTTTGGGAAAAGTGTATGGAACTAAAAGGAGATTACGTTGAAAAATGAAGATATTTAAAATATAAAAAAATATATACAATATTATTTTGGAAGCCGATTATGGTTCAGGTGAACATAATATCTATTAACCAATTGGAATTACCAATAAGTGGATACATTTAAATACCTACATCAAAAATAACGGAAGTTGGAGTTGAGGATCAAATAAAGGAGAAAGATTCTTTGGAAGTATCAAAAATACCTTCCCGACAAAGTAAACGATACTAAACGAAATAAAAACACAAATTTTTAAGAGAGTAGTCAGTCATATATCTACTTAATTTCGGGCAGAAACATGGATCACAAAAAAAATCAAAGAAATAAAGTACCGAGCAAGGAGATAAGACATGTAAGGATGATAGGAGGAAAAAGGAGATTGAATAGGATTGGAAATGATACATTTGAAGTTAAAGTAGTAGCAATAGAACAACATTGAATAGAATAAGATAAGTTGGAGAGTAATGGATAGAAAAGAATGGAGCATAGCTTAGAGATTGTAGCTCAACTCCACACACGACTTACATCTGCAAGGGTAGAAAATATTTTACTAAGAAAGTAAGTAACTGAGATAATACATTAATTTTATATATATAAAAAATTTTCTATTTGAAATATTTTGAAATTTGTAAATTTGTTAAATCTTTTTGTTGATAAATCGTCTTTAATTCAAATCCCTTTTAATTGAAATTAGTTTTTAATAGATAACAATCTTGACGTGATTTCGGTCTTTATCAAAATTTTCTGATACCTTAAAATGTTTTCTTGTTCCGTGCCTGATTCCTAGCTTCCAAAGTCAAAGCCTAAAATATATTTCATGGGTATATTAGTAACCAAAAGTGTTAAAGACGAAATACCATTTATCTATATAAACTATCACCTAAGAGTACGTTTATTAAAGAGAGAACCCCCCTGTAGTGCCTTATTCTTATTTCACATATGAGTCAGGTAATTAGCTTCACTCCCCCCCATTGAGCACTGCGATTGTGATGTAAAAGATACTAGAGTTGGAATTAATAATGTAATTTCGTGGAAAGATTTTGATGTTTTTCCATAAAATATAAATAAATAATAAATAAAAAGTTTAGATAGATCTATGATTGTTGACACTATGATTGTTTTTAATGATGATAAAAAAGAAGGTGGGTTAAAAGTGTGCTACAGTTGTTAATTTTTCAATTAATGTAATAAAATGTTTTCGTAATAATAAATAAAAAAACAGCAATGACAGTTTAGAACGTGTTATTTTACCAAAAACCAAAGGACAAAAATCTGTTTCCATTTTGTATATTTCTTAAAAATTGTTTGAAAGTTTTTAACAATGGGATTTTATAAATGTATGCAGTTAGTTGAAAATCAATGAGGAAGTGTCCGGAGTTTGAATATAAATAAAAACTATATTATAAATGCTAGAAAATTCATATGTATATCAAAACACGTAATAAATCTAAAATTTTTGTTTTGCCTTCCAAACAGAGAAATCCGACAACATTTTTTAATATATTTTTCTTAGAAAATCAGGTATATATTTGAAATGACAGTTACAACAGTCACTACCCATGCGTGGATTTATCCGGGGGTGGATGCTTAGAGGGACAGGATTCCTCACGCGCACGTGTGTGTGTGAACAGTCACTTAGTTTCGAAAAGTTTGTGACTTATTGATATGCAGTTTTCTTCAGTTTCTCACATGACAAATTGTTTTTTATTAAAAGTTTGAATCATGTGAAAATGTGCCACATTTCTAATAAAACTAATTCACCCAACAAAAAGAACACGTACTATTCTTACATAACAACTTATTAGCAAAAGAAAGTTTTAACGAGAATCACTATACTTTTAGATATTCAATTTGTAACAGAGGAATTGGTGTCTAACAACCAAAAATCAGTATGGTACTTTTGAACTAAGTACTTAGACAATTTTTCGAACTTTGTGAATAGTTTGACAGTACTCTAATAAGTAAAATAAAATTATTCATTTAATAAATTTCCTCCTGAAATAGATCATTAATTCTATATTGCGTATTTTATATAATTTACTAAGTATATACAACCAATAACTATACTTTGACGTTATCTTCTATTAAATTTTGAGCTTCCGACGTTGCCGATTTGCTTTCAACATATTGAATATGTTTATGCAACGGTTATTGAATGGGTTATTGTCACATTTTAAAAGAGATGTTTCTAAATCATCTTGATTTTAGGTTTTCTTCGATTTTATATTAATCAATAAGCCACTTACATACACAATACACATACACAATATCCAAATTATTAAAAAATTATATTAAAACAGATTTCTATTTTGATTTTATTCTTCTAATCATGATGTAGGTGATGTATTGATTAATATAAATAAGCAAATTGCCAGTGTCAAGTTATACTTTGATGAAGACCGTCCAAACGTCAAAATCTCACCTGTCTATGAAAAAAACTAATTTTAAATCGGAAGAGACCTAAAATCAAAACGATTTAGAAACATATATATGTATATATAGACATCTATTGCTTTATAAAAACAAGTATTACCATAAAAAGTCTGCAAGACCAAGTTGAAAGTGAGAAAAATGTTCATCCACTTATTTGATAGCCTCTTGGTGTTCCATAAGGGGTTTTTTTACCTGGACAGATATTGAATCAATCGAAATACTTGATAAACTTTGAAAAAGTGTCAACACTGTAAGCCTATATTTCGCGTACAATTGGGTACTGCACCCTGCCACTGCGCATTGGTGTGACGCTGTTTTCAGATGCCAGTGCTACATCTGCCATCCTATTTACCGTCCCAAAATCTCTTTTTTTTTAACCCAAAGTCATTCAAATACTAATTTCACTTATCGTGATTTAGTTTTCTGTGATATCTTCACGATAGGTTCTTAATATATAAGGTATCTCTTGCTTATCAATTCAAAGTATAGCCTATCGTATTCTATCATTAACCCTACGTTCAGCAAGCTCTCTGATACCTCGATAAGACCATTCTTTGGATGAATTTTTTCTCACGTAAGAATTTCCTCTAACATATTCCGCATAACTTTCGCAGTATGTGGGTTAGCATTTTCTTGTTGTAAGAGAACCCGATTTCGGTTTACTAAATCTGGATATTTCTCCTTTAAAACATACATTTCAAAGTACCCTAAGCCTTCATAATTTCTCAAGACACACAACATCATCAGGACGCAGAAAAAATGCATCAACAGAAAACAAATCCCGTTAAATGACGTTCCACACTTGAGTACTAGACAAATATCCAGGAAACTTGATATTCCGCAAACATCCGTAATGAAAATTTCACGTGATAATAAATTCTATCCCTACAAAGTAACGTTGGTTTAAGAGTTGTCAGATGACGATCTTGATAGAGGTTTGCATACCTAATGATGGAAAAATGTTACAATCAAAACGATCCAAAATTTTTAAGTAATGTTAGGTTTTGCGATGAGGCTACTTTTTGTATCATTGGGAAACGTAAATCGGTATAAATGTAGATGCTGATCACGTAACAATCCTCGTAGGATGCGTGAATCCCACACCCAATATCCCGAAAAACCGATCGGTCATCATCTTTAATGGAAAATTTACCTCTTTTCAAGTTTGCTGTCCAACTTTACACGGTCGCATACGAAGGACATTGATCACCAAGGTTATTAAGCATATCTTCGTAAATCTGCTTACCTCTTAACCCTTTTTAATACAGGTACTTTATGATGACTCGATACTCCTATTTTCACAATTTTGGTGTACAATGCGTAACTCTTGTTTACTTTTTTGACGTCAAACTTTACACTGACACTTCTAATAAGTTATTGTTCGTTGCTATGGTAACGCAATATTTTGTTTATGCATGGAACTGATCTAGACTAACTAGATATCAATACATCCTCGTACAATATTTATTGGAATTGTTGGAGATACTGTAAATGTAGCTATAACTTCGAAATTATGGCATTTAGGTGATCCATTTGAAATAACAAATCTCATTATGCTTCCGGAAAAAGAAAAAATCTGACAACAATGAAGACACCACCATAATACCGGCCACATCATAAGACGTTTGCGCACAGAAATTTATAAAAATCGTAGAAGCTGTTTCCCAGATAATTGATGCGTTCCATACATAAAACTCACTCTATATGTGTTTTAAATCACATTCCCATTCTATTGGTATAATAATCAGGTGTGCCATATGCTATAAGTTACTATGACAGAAAGTTTCTTCACCAACTAAAAATAATATTTGATATATAAAAGAGTGTCCCTGAAGTCTTCGTTATCAGCAAATATACTATACTCAATAAAGTAGATAACAACACCAGCTGTGCCGTAAATTCATTCCCGTTTTGTATATGTGTGCGTGGAACACTTGTTATCACCAATGAAATATAGCGGGAAAATTTATGTGGAGAGAACCTTCCGCACATTACAAAGAGAGTAGAGAAACAATGGTCTAAAGGGTGAGCGTCAACGAAATGCGTATGAGAGAATAAACGCGACATCATACCTTAGCTTTTACTTTATAGACTGGATATTAGGATCGCACCCGCGGGAAATCACTTCCCAAAATACGGTTATGTATCGTACAAGGTGTCTCCAGACAGAAAATTTACACTACAATAGAATAGTTTGATTAAATCAATTTTAACATAAAATGAGGAGAAATATTTGTATAGTAGTTTACAGTAACTCATTCAAGAGCGAACGTCAGTGTCAGAATTGGTTTGTTCGACTTCGTTCCCGAAATTTCAATCCTTGTCCATCCAAGTCAATACCTAGGTTCGGCATGAACATATAGATAATACTCCTATACGGACAGTTGGTATGGGAAAAAACATCCCTACGCCCACAGTATTCATTTTCTTTCTCGTTCGAGACACTTTATCTATACTGCGCATGCTCGAGAATGCGCAGAACCGAGCTGGAACTTCGGAGGATAGAGAAAGCGTTAGTATTCTGTCTTCCTTAATCGGAACAGCTTCCATTTATGAAAACTGTCCATATAGAAGTTTTACATACAAGGGCATGAATTAACATTTAGAAATGTAATGGACTGAGTGGCTATTTATGAATCATTATTAAAAAGAAACGAAATCGATCCAAAAAGATCGTGAATAAAACCTGGAAACCTTCACAAACAACTGCGAAGCCTGTATGCTTAGGGTTTAATGGAATTGGAAGGATTTTGTTTATCATGATCTGCTATTTGAGAGTTTAGAGTAGATAGAGGACAGTACGTGAACATCGTTGTAAACGGAAAATATCGAGGAGGTCGTGTATGCGCAGTTTTAAAGAAGACGTTTGAATGGTTGTCTACCGAAAAGGTTTAATTCGATATTAGAGCTAGGATTGCAATCCGCACATTTCCTTCACATTGATTTTATCTTTTTCATAACATCCTTGTACTTATATAAAGGGTGTCTTATAAATGTCGGTTTCCAATGTTCACTTTGTTTATTTAATAATCATATAAAAATATAACCTAAATATTCAATGTATAGGATCGTAATCTGTAGATTTAACCCAACATTTAGCAAGCTCTTTCGAGACCTTGGTAAAACCATTCTTTGAGCTTAGATACAAAAAATTGTCGTACTGCATTTTCAACACTTCCTTTGAATTGAAATTTTGCCTACACAAGATGACCCGAACATGAACGATCTTCAAACGTCAAATCTTCACTACTATTACGATTAAACCATCGTTGTGCCGCTCATTAACTTCTTCTCCTTCAATTTCACATATTTTCTCTGCTGCCACGCCTACTCCGAACTTTTGTTTCCAATAATGTGTTAACAATACAGAAATTTCATATTTATCGCCCTCCAAGGTACTATTCATTATAAAAACGTACAATTAGTACATTGAATGAAGCTGAAAATCAGGTGTAACCTCCGAATTCTTTGAAACTTTGAATAGATTTGCATGAAAATTTAGAAAAAGTTAGGTCTTAGGCTCAATATCAAAAGTGATATAAGACCTATTGACGGTTTTTATTTTTCAGGGGTACTATTAAACTATCCCTAAGTGAGAAAAATTAGGTTTTAATCATTTTTCTGGTAAAAATATAGTTCAAGCACAAATATTAAATAGTGTTTCATATTCTCGAACGTATTTTATTGTATATTTGAAGTTTACAACCCCTTATGTAACCATTAGAAACAACCCCTATGCAAAAAATATTGACAAAAAATTACTTTTTGAAGATTTGATATAATTAAATCGTGAAATTATTTAAAATAAAGCGATTTTTATGGTAATAAAAGAATTTTTCCTTTCGAACCCTAAAAACCACGCCTGTATTGAGAAAAATAAAAAAAGCCTTTTTGAAAGATTGGAATGCTTCAACGGTGCTTGTTATTTGAAATAAACATTTGCAAAATAACTTTACTTTTAACCCCTAAAAACAACCTCTAAACTAAAAAAGTATTAAAAAATTACTAGGTCCATTATTTAATGATTAACTTGCATGCAATAATTTAAAATTAAAAATTTATTTTCAGCATCAATATTTATAAATAAATAAAACTCGATGAATTTTAAAGCTATAGTATCTTATAAAAAAGCATTTTAAAGAAAATTTCAGGAGCTATAAACTCATGTAAATGAAAAATCTTTCAAGCCCTTTATTTTTTAAAGGGAAAGAGTTGAAAGGCTGGAGACAGGTCATTTTTCCACTAAAGGGGATACTTTAAACGGAAATATCTCCTTTATTTACCAAGTTACAGAAATAAAAAACAAAATATTCGTTGAAAAAAAAGTTACATTTTTGTTCTCTACAATTTTTTACGTATCTTTCATAGTTTCAGAGTTATTATGCAATTATGGCATTTTTTTTTTGAAAAATTACAAATACGTTTTCAACTTTTACCGTACACCTTTTAAAAAATAAATATTCTAAACCGGTCTAACTTTAGGATCACATGGATAATACTGAAATAAAACTAATTGTAAAAGGTGTACGTTTAATTTTAATTCTGGTGGAAATGGTACAGCTGTAAGTGCACAGCAACCAATTTATTTTTTACTATAACTTTTTCAATTTTGGTCCAATTCACTTTTTTCAGTACTCATTTTAAAGGCCAAAAAACTTTATAAGCATTATGTACGTAAAATTAATCTCCTTTCCGTTATTTGAAGTTGAACACATCGATTCGAGTATTCTCCCCAAAATAAGTCTTCTTTCACTTATCACATATTTCATTGTATTGGACGTAGCACATTTTATAGAAAATGATTTTCTTCGTTTCTTCTTATTTTATAATTTGTTTATTATACTTTTTTTAATAAAAAGCGTAGTTTTTGAGTTATTCGCGAAAAATACTTTGAAAACGTGTTTTTTTCAACTCAGTTTTGAATCGTGAATAACTAAAAAACTATTGATTTCTCGAAAAAGTTCTTCAGATATTTTATATTCAGAATTTGATTCTCTATTGATTTCTCTTATTTTTTAAAAATAATTTTTCACCCCCGAGAAGGGGTGCCAAATTTCAAGTAAATTTGTACTGTTTCAAAAAATTCGGAGCTGAAAAGCTTCACTGACTGCACTACAGTATACAGTAGTACAAAAGACGATATAGTTCTGTAAATTAGAAAATAATCATTTTAAACCTATTAAAACATACTTTTTTATATTAAATTACAATGCACGATGAAGCTACAGAAAAAAAACTTATGACTCCAAGTAAGTTTGGCATTTTTGATATATTATACAATCTATACTTTACGTACACACTGTATGCATTATATCACCTCAATATTTCGAAAGGTATATCCTGTAGGTAGCTAGAAAACTATTACAATCCATTGAAGTTAACAATTTAACAGGGATCCTAAATTACTTATCGTAATTCAGGACCTAAATTACGGAATGTGTAAGAGTTAAAATTATTTTCCGCTATAAAACCGTGCGGCTGTGAAATTTTGGGATTTCCGAGAGAAATTCCATGAGATTAGTAGTTACAAGGATACTAAATAAAGGTGCTAGACGTTCGTATTTTGACGAGATTAATTTTAATTTAGCTTCTACTTGACCCTAAATACAGAATCGCTCATTATATTTAGATAGTGAGATAAAGTTCATTGAAATTGGTAGAAAGATTAGATTTGGTATGATGTCTGGAATAATATTTTTTAGTACATAAAAAAGATGAAAATGAAGATAATAAAGATATTAATTTTTTACGATTATTTCTAAAACTCTAAATATACGAAAATTTTCAAAAAAAGCTTCTTGATGAATATGTTTCATAATCCACTAGCTACTGTTCTGACCAGTCGACTTCAAATATTTTAGGTTAAGTTCTTTTCCTCGTTATTCGTTTAGTGCCCGGCAGTTGCTACAATCGATCTGTATAACCCATGATCACGTGATACAAATCGCTCTCTGCTTGCTATGTTCCGCTAGTACAACTATTGAATGCATTTAATTCTGTCATATTTTGAGTACTTGAGTGTACTACACGTTCTCAAATTGTTATATGAATCAATAGTTAGATAATGATGTATTCAAAATTTTATAAAATTGATCTTTGTCGCTTGTAACCACCACAGTTGATGCGAGAGTCGAATTGAAGCGAAAAATAAAATTTGACGAATTTCCAATAGGCCAGGTATCAACAGATTTCCCGTGCAATTTTGATTATCAAAGTCAATTTCCTTGAAAATTAATATGGAGATAGTATTTATATAACCTTCTTTAAAATATATCCTGGTGCTTTTGCCCTGGAGGTGAAAACCACCCCTTCTTGGAGATAAAAAATTATTTATAAAATAGTCTCGTAGATCGATAGATTGACTAATTCTAAGCAACTTCCACTTTATAAAGTTTTTTTCTAAAGTTGGTACTTTTAGAGTTATTAACGACTGGAACTGCTCATTTTTCATTGAAAAAATCGTTTTTCATGAATAACTTGAAAAGTTTTCATTTTATCAGTAAAATCATTAAGAACAAAAATGTAGCTAATAAAAAAACAAAGATATTCGTTTTTCAAGGACCTCTGTAAATTCATTAATAACTGAATTATTGCTCGTTGAAGGATGGTTATTTTTGGGGAACCCCGAAAATAGAAACCTTTAACTTCAAATAACTTGATATTGATGAAATTTAGGGAAAAAACTAAAGAGATCTTTTTCAAAGAATATATAAAAACCTTTAAAATGAGCTTTGTCAAAAGTCTTTTGCATAAGAGTTGACTGATTTATAACAACAATAAGGTTTCTTCTTTATCCTTTTTTGAAAAAAATATAATAATTGTACCCTCGCTATTACCACTCTAATTGAAATTAATCGCAATCCAATTACATTTAATTTTATTTATCTATCATTGATATGATCCATATGATTTGACCTGTTTTGAATGCTTATTTTAGAAAAAATAATTGATTAAATTGAACACTGCATTTCCGTAATTTTGAAAAAAAAATGAATTTTTCTTAAATAAACCAAAAATTATTCATGTTATGAGAAAATATTTCCAATATTATTTGCAAGGTTTTTCTAGCTAAAACTTTTGACCTTTTTTAAATCTATGTATCATAAAAATTGTAGGAGATATATTAGTCCAAAGTTTGCATTCGCGTACAAAATGTGGCTTATGTAACCCCTTTGAGCTACACTCTTTTCGAAATCGGGTATTGAAAAAAGTTTTAACTGCTATGAAGTTGAAGTACTTGAAATCCCCTACAGAATGTTCTTTTAGAAAAGTTTCTAGCTTGAAAATTGAGCGAGTTATTGTCGAAAAGACAACTGCTTTTTTTTTAAATTTCGGAGCATTGGAAAAAAGAAACGTGGAAAATTTAAACTGCAATTTTTGGTCATTGAAGGTGGGATTTATAAGGGTTGAAATATTTAAAAAGCAACACTTTTTAAAAATACTGCCAAAATATTCTCAATTCAATATAAATACACTTTTGAATAATTTTTAATTATAAACGAATCGTGGAGATTATTTTTTAACTTTTCATATTATTAGGGGATGATTTGGAGGGGTTGTATGAGTCCGATTAATTATAAACTAGTTAGAGAATATCAACAGATCTGCGAATAATTCATTTAAACTGTATTTTACTGAAATACATGCTACAATCGAAGGTTTCTAAATTTTTTTCGATACAAAATAAAAAGCACCCTTCGGCACCGAGTAGATATTGATTAAGGGGGTAAGTAGGGCTTAAATCACAATTTTCATAAAAATCGACATCTTTTACAGCTGGTTCCTGGCCTAAAAATTGTGTTAGAAGCAGAATTCAAAAAAAGTTTTGAAATCCTAATTTGTAAAGTAAACTTTCAACATTAATTATGGAGAAAAAATCCATTCAACGATGATGTTTGTTTGCAGCATACAACCGTTATATTGTTTTGGTAATTAAGCAGTACACGTTTCACTAAAATGTCCGTTTTTTTGCGGTAGTTACAGCCAGAAGAGGTCGTTAATTTCAAACAGTTAATTACTTATCTTAATTACTTCACTTTCCCGTGTCCTGAACGTTAATTATACCACTACCAAAGAGAAAATCTAAGTTGTATTTGGTACCCATATAATTTAGATAAAAAAATATGAAAAAGGATCATTTACAATTTATTTATATGGAGTTTCAATCATATTTTAATCTCCAATTGTTTGATTCTAACTTAAACTAACCAAAAAAATTACCTTGTGGAGGTGCTAAAACGGTGGGCTGTTTAAATGAATGGTTTCCACGCAAGAAAAGAATGTTATTCATCAAGTACTACTTTTATTGTCTTCAAAGAAAATAATCTATTTTTAAAAATATCCTTAAACAGCTCAAATTGATTCAACACTTCCAGTAACTTGACCATGTTGAGAAAGAGTTCACTAAATTAAGTTATACTTCAATATCTTGCACTCTTAGTGCCCTTATGCAATATTGAATAAAGCCTAAAATTGTTTCCTGTAGAAAACTGGCGCAGTCAGAGGTATTTTGCTAATATACTGGGAATTAATCAATTAATCATGGGTAGTTGCAAGATATCGATAGATCGGAGGATATTATAGAAGACAGAGTCGACAACTAGTTTTCAAGTTGACTCATATTTTACGTTTAGGTGATTTTTGGTATTTCTTCATTTGAAAAACACTTCACATATACTATATCATAATATATTGCTCAATTCAAAGTAATAGATTGATCAGAAAGTCGCGGCACCTAACCTACCAAGTATTATATATTGTTTGGACTAAATGCAGTGAACTTTTCCAATTAAATTACACTGCTTCAAACCGCCGAAATTATAACGTTGATTATCGAAAGAGCGCGTAGAGAACGCTCATATATCCCAGATGAATCATAATATTGCAACTAATCATTATTTATCTATGGTTTCATAGTTCATAGTAGGATTGAGGACGGTATGATATTACAAACTTTCCAAATCTTAAAAAAAAATATAAATATTGATTGCCGTGGGCATATCGTAATTGCCGAAAATTTCAGTTTCATATTTTTTTATCTAATAAACTAAATGTTCAAAACGTGGATCATTAAGACCGAAATAACATGTTTTGTATATGGATAATGTAGTTTCTAACCTAAAATAAATATAAGATTATTAACGTATTTATAAATTTTAAAAAAATGATAGAAAATCGTCTGAAATAGGGTTTGTGAGCACGAGTTTGTTGACAGATGTAAATGAAATATTTTACGAAACAACGACGGCTTCCGTTAATTATAGTACTTTCAAAATTAAACATCACAATTCTCAAAGCATTTTCAAATTATAAATACTCCCTTTTAAAAATAGTTATTTTGTATCGGAATTTCAGAAAGGAACGTTTCAAATCAGATTTGTTATCGTGAAACAACAAAATCATCGAAAATTTAATGGTAGTTATTATTCTTGGATTCGTGTTGTGAATACTATATAATTTCCAGAAATAACGTATAAATTTAACTGGAAATTGAACTACCTAATATATAATTTTACAACTTCTCAACAACAAAGTATTTGCTTTGCCCCTACAAAAGACTTCTTGATGTAGCAAATAACATATTTCGTGATTGAATCTTGAGAGATATTTGTAAAGTGTGTTGCCTATAGAGTGTGACAAGTTTGAACTTAATTGTATTACCACTAAAAAGAATACTTGATTTTAAAATTTTGTTTCAGCCTTAAGAAATACATTTTAAATGTAAAATTCTAACCATTAAATAAAACGCAATCTAAATAAATACCAAGTAGGTGATATGAATCTCAAAATAACGGCAAAAGATATTTTCTCTTGGTAAACAATAATCATCAGTTACTTCCTTGTAATAATCCCTGGGTAGGGGTTTATTTAACATGAGTTTATAAATTTCAGGTTAATTATCGATGTGTATTATTTTTATTTATTTGTACTATACATTTATTTAGACTGAAAATTTGTTTATGTAAAGTTGCGTCATTTCGATTTCAAGTAGGTAATCAATATATTTCCGTGTCATTGAAATGTTCCAGCTGTGCATTGATGTCACAATTTCGTAACACATATTCATTGTTTTGGATGTCTGGAAGCTCATAACTGGAAAACAAACAACAAAAAATAAAATTAGATTCTATTCATAACGGTTCGTATTGATACCTTCTAACACTTCAGCCATCAATTGTTTCTAAAACATTTTATTATTTGCAATCGGAATCAATTATTGAGAAATGCCCTAATTAGTAATTTTCATTTTACTCCCTGTTTACGATAAATAATAATAGAACATAACATTCAATTCTAGTACTAGGTATAACCTTTCTATGTTAACGTTCATATTTATTATGCCTAAGAATACATACAGCGGGATTGATGTATACAACATATTTATTTATATTTTTTGGGAATAAGTAGTAGATAAATAATCCTCAATGAATATTTCCACTATTGTTTTTTTACTAAAAATCTTCAGAAAGTAATAAGAACCTATTAGAATGAAATCACACCAACAGTAAATTACATATGAATTATTCACAATATTCACGCCCACTAAACGGTAACAGTAACCACTTTAATTTGACTTCGCTTTGATCTAATTCCTGTTTGTTGGTTATGAACGAAACCGTAAATTTTTTTATAAAATAATCATTTTCGGGATTCTTAAATTAATAATTCAGCTATTTGAATAATCAAGTGTAAGATTCAATAATTAAATTAGTTTACTGTCAACGACTACTATTTTCAAAAATATTAATTACAACTTTTTTATCAACTGTAGGGTTTTTGTTGCAGCTATTTGGGTGTAAAATAAATAAAGATATGTATTTAATAAGAAAAAGTTTACTAAAAAAATTAATCATTGAGTTCCTAAAAACCTCGTTTTAATGCTCTTCTCTAATGTGTTTTGTTCTTAGGGTTCAGATATATTTTAGGCACTGAATAGTCAGTTGAGCGCTACACTGGACTAGTACTTGGATACTATAATTTACTCAATTTTTAGTGTTTGACCATTTACATTCACGCTACAAAAATAACAATTTTCAGGATAATTTTGTGCTTCTCGCCAAATAGTCACTGTTCCAATTTCGAAGGCACTTCTTTTACCACTTTTCCTTGAACTTAAATGTTCCATACACAATTTATAAATAACAATTGAGAGCTCCCGATTCATTATTTTTATTCAAGATCATCCAAAAACACTCAAAATATGTATTTTTCAGTAATTATAAAATGATCTGGATTATTTAAACAAATAATTCGAGCTGTTAGGGTAGATTTGATGCAAACGAGTCATAAGTAAACATTGTTCACCACAAAATTCTAATGTTACGAATTTTCAATTATCAATGTTCATTTAAACTTCCTCATGTTAGTAGGTTATAGTACTGCCTTTAACGTGCTTGAAACCTATTTTAAAATGCTTTGTCTACATTAAACTTATAAATATTAATTGAAACTGCTGGAAATAATAAATTATACCAATATCAAATCTTGTATGTAAATCCCGCCATTCCCAATACCCCGACCGTAATATCGAAATCTGTCAAAACTTTCCGACCACAAATCAAAACCGGCCGAGAAAGCGGAATACGGGAAATATAAAACAAATGCATTACGTATGTATGTACCTATATTTTATACGCGTCCGCAGTAAACATATTTTCTATAATTAGTACACAGTCCAGATGCATGCATATGCACAAGATTTAATTTTACATTACATCGAACATATTGAATATATCAATAACGAACTCGCCCAACAAAATTAGAAGCTAGCGAAAATATTATTTATAATTAAAAATTGAATAAAAAGAAAAGTAAATGACATTAAAAGTAAATATAAGAATTTTTCACGGTTACTTTATTTTTCAAAGTTGTGCACGTGTTTCACTCCATATAAATACAATGTTTATTAGGTACTGTGACTGAATTGACGTTTTGACGTGAGAAAAACATGAATCAAAAATTTCGTATTCAGCAATGGAGTTCCGAACGAGACGAGGTAATAGGACTTTTTTTGCTTTTTACGGTCCTTTTTATCACGTACTTTATCGAATACAGAGAATATTCGGTTCTTGGATGTTTGTCTATGTCTGACTACGATCTCAGTAACTTGAGTTGTTTTGATGCAATGTTGACAATAGTAGTCCAGTTCCAGACGTTATAAAACTGAAAAAATTCTGTAAAAAGTATTTACTCATGGTTAATTTGTGAATTTCTATTATAATATTTGAGTAATCACATACACCATTATAAATATAAAAGAATTTAATTGATACATTTTTATACTAACCTCCAACCATATATGTAACGGCAATATTAATTTTCTATCTTGTCCGAGACACTTTATCTATACTGCGCATGCTTGAGAATGCGCAGAACCGAACTGGAACCTCGGAGAATAGAGAGATCGATACCATTCTGTCTTCCTTAGTCGGAACAGCTTCCACTTATAGAATTATATTGGTGAACGGCATTAAAATTGGTTCTAAAAGGACGCAGCCACATGACGACATGACACACAGCGCGTACTACAATTGATTTACGAAAGACTTCGAAGGAAAGAGCATGCGTTCTTCTTTAGAAGAGAATTTCTAAAAATAGACAAAGTTTTTGCCTTGGAGATGGATTACCTTATAATAAGTAGAAGCATATTATGGGAACTTTAAATAGAAATATGTTTTCGCTGGAAAAAGAATTCTAGAAAGTGGATCAACAAGGGACATACACCCAATAAATTTTGGCGGCAAGATGAAATTGTCAAACTTTGAACCCTTATACCTATATAACCAGTATGACACAATGTTCTCAACACGTTGACTGCCAATAACAAAATAACTTATAATTTACCTCCTGCAGGAAATTAGTTTTACATAAATCAACCGATAAATAAAACTTTTATAAAAAACCTACATTTTCTATATCTATACTAGTGATAACTTTGTGTTCAAATTTGTATTTTTAACGATATGTAATTAAATAAAACTGTGAAAATTGCCTTGGCAGTCAACGTGTTAACACACCTAGAAAAATAAAATGTTTTTGAAAAAATTGCATTTTTAGTTTAGTTTAGTGTACATATTGATTATATTCATACAAAGATTATTTCATACGAAAATACTCCAGGTATAACTTCAAAAATATTCCAACTGTCTACTAAGGCTAAAACGACTTTGTATTGTACTTTATATAATCAAAATTATGTAGGCAACCAATATTACACTTAATATATTTCAAAATTTATAAGCAATAAGTTTTTTTCTGAGACTAATTTTTCAACTTAAACTAAGAAACTTTTAAATACTCACTGTATTATGTTCAGTCGCTTAAGACCGGACTAATCATTTGGGTTGCCTATCCGTGAGCTCCACAGTCAGTATTGTATTTGTTCCCTTCTTGTTAGAGTTCGACTTGAGCGAAAATTTCAGTTCTTTATCGCATCCTATCGTGAGCGTGTCGATTGTTTGCCGCACGTTAGTCGTCCGGGTACAGCTCCGTCAAAAAAGTACTTTTAACTAATAAGATGAATTGTTGTAAACAATAAATTGTGTAGTGTGTGATTTAAATTAAACTTTATTTAGCTTATGTGGATATTATTATGGTTTTATTGGCAAAACACGGTTAGTACCAATACATTCTTATTTGTATGTTCCTAGATTTGATGTTGTTTTGCTGTGAATTGTTTTTAAAATTGTTGTGCTTACTAAATAGACTTTATGTCTTGAAAATATAAGTTTCCATGGGAATTGATGACAAAGAGGTCGTTTATTTATCAAATGAATGCTTATTATTCTCTCGAATTAATTATTGTTATTAGAAAACAGATCAGTTCATGGACAGTACAGATACGTACTAGGATCTTCTAAAAGTAACAATAATGTTATCTTTGGTTAATTAAGATATCCCTTTATTGGTAATTTAGAAATGACTAGTTATAGGGTTTATATAAAAAGCGGATTACCTATTTATGACGTATGTGCTTTTTTACGTTCTTGTTGTAGGAACTTATAATGATTAATGGTTTTATATTCAGTTATAATGAGGTTAAATTTGAAGGTGTAGGTAGAAGAAACAACTGTTTTGAATTCAAAATGGAAATAATATGATTGATTTATTTACAAATAAAAATTATTTGATTGTCATATGTGGAAAATACCCAATACTTCGATAATTCTAGTAAATCAATGTTTGTGGAATTCGTTATTTATTTATCATATAAAGAATCTTTTCAATTTTAATTATATTAAATAAAAATTTTAACTTAGCAACTTAGTAACTAGTAACTAAGCGATTGAATCAATTTTTCAAGTAATTTGTGATGAATTACTCTTATTTTTCACACAAATGGCGCAGTTAATAGGATTAGGGATTGTACATTGTCGAATTATTTTCAAGTCACGTTTCTACCATTGAGTTGGAGTCACCTCCACAAAATAAGATTGATTAATGTCTATATCGACATGTTACAGGAAATTATACAAGTTTTTTAAACATTGATGGTATAAAAACAGCTGTTAAGAGAAATTTTCTAATAAAATAGAGATTAGTTATAATTTTAAATTAGTAATTATAAGAATGAAATCTTATGGTATAGAAATTCTTAGAACTATGATAAATTTGACAAGAACAGATATCATAATATTTTATTAACTAAAAAAAGAACAATTTTAAACTTGTTCCTACAATGGAAGTTCTTTTCGGTTTCCCATTGTTCAAAGTAAGTTAAGGAGCTTTTTTGGAAAGATATATTTCCTACGTCTCTAAGGTATCGATCTTTGGAAGCATAAAAAAACACATGGTGTTAAATCAGGATAGTACGATATGCTATATTAAGATCTGTTGACGGATGGGCATTGCATGAAATCAGTTTTTTAGATCAAATTCTTTCAAAATTTCTTTACGATCATGTGAAATGTTCGCGATTAAAAATTTTAGCAATCATCTGAATGGTCATCTTATACTATCCTCACATATTTTCATTGATTTTGGTTACTTTTTGCAAAGTTGAAACCCTATAAACCTCTAAAAAAACCTTTATATGATTCGATAATATGTACCAGATAGAGTCGTGGTTCTCTAACAATTTATTTAACGAGACATTTCACTTCAATTCATTGCTCGTGTCTCTCTTTCGAAATTATTATTCGTACGAAGATGTGAAAGGTCTTCTTCTTTCTAACATATTAGTAGGCTACTGCATGTTCATTGGCAGCAAGCAAGGTTAAGTCCAGCAATATCGCTATTGTTTAGATGGTCTTTCTTGTGGTTTCCGTAGTCTTCTTTCTTCAGGAAAGTTTATTTTTGCGTTCTTAACAAGTCCACTGTCTTTTATCATTAAATTAAATTTGATTTTTGTTTTGCATTTGGTATTAAGTTGTATTAGGTGAGAAAAATAATTCCTATTATTATTTTTATTATAATATTCACTGTAGTTAATTAAAAGTGTATTGTAAATTATCAAAACATTGCTGTACATTTAATTTGACCTATTAAGTACTGATAAGCACCTGTACTAAATTTTCAATTTAATTTTTTCACAATAAATTTAAATTAAAAACGACATGAAAGTCAGTCACAAACTGGAAAACAGCTCAATTGAACAAACTTTTACTATATAAATTGTCGATTACCTCGTTTTACTATCTATAAAATGCTAGATCATGTCCATCAAGATGCTGAGCAGTACCACATTATAACCTAAATATGGCGCATGTGGTTCCTCTTAATGGGTACGCGAGTTTCATGTTACCTAAAAGCGTACATTATATGGGTAGATTTCTATAGTAGAGACGTGAAAACGCCAACGACTTTAGAAATTTATTAGTACAAGCGCTTAAGACATTTTTTAATATAATTCGGATACGGATTATACTAAATGTCTATACGAGGGTGGTCCCAGAAATACCTGAAACAACAAATAGAACACATAAATTTTGAAAGAAATAAATTTATTTTCCATCATAATTTCCTTTCAGCTTCATACACTTTTCATCACCTCTTCATAGCTGGAAAATTTTTGACAACCGAGCCATTTTTTCAAGTGTTGGAACAGAAAATAATTCGAGGGGGCTAGATCTGGCAAATACGGTAGCAATTCTAATTTTAAATCATTAATTTTGGCCATTGCATTGTTGACAACAAACAACACTTTCTTCTTAGCCGTTTTTGCTTGATTTCTTCGCTCAAACGCTGCAATAACTTCGCATAATACTCGCCATTGATATTTTTTCCTTTTTCAAGATAGTCAATGAAAATTATCCCACGCGTAACCCAAAAAAACCGACGCCATAACCTTGTCCACTGGTGGAACGGCCTTTGTTTCTTTAAAAACCGATTCTTCCTTTTCAATTCATTGTTTTGATTGTTCTTTCTTTTGTTTCGGGTGTGAAGTAGTAGACCAACGTTTCATCCATGGTTATGAAACGGTTTTATTTCTGTGAAACACAGTTTCTCCAAATTTTCAATTGATATGCGATGTACCGCATTTTTTTAAATGCCTACTGCTATGTCTGTTAGATCGCGCACATTCCATCGACGATTCAGTACCACTTTGTGGATTCTCTTCAACATTTCTGGAGGCGTCACCTCATTTGATCGACCATTGCGATGCTGGTCTTCGCAGGTCGTACGTATCATATAACGATGACAAAATTTTTCCATGTTTAAAAATTCACTGAAAACGTTCACTGTCAAACAAATACTGAACAACGTGGCTTCATCAAACTTGAAAGATATGCTGTACAAATGGTGTACTTTCTAATACAGTGGAATTTTTCAACTAACTACCGCCATCTCAAAGGCAGACTATACTCGTATATAGACACAGTAGTTTAAAAAATTATTATATGATGGTGAAGAAGAACTATGTGAAAATAAATTGATGGAAGAAATTATAAGGAAGGAAGAGAAGGTGATAGAATGCTTAAAATGTATGAATAATAATGTAGGAGTGTAGGAGAGAACAATATTCCAAGCAGACGTTCATCATCTTCCCCATAAAAGCTGCAGTCGCAGGAGTTAATTATTTTTATTTACTCAAGGTGTTTTTTTATGTAACATCCTGTGAGAATAAGTGGATTATTCCTGCAAATGACGAAGTGTTTATTTGATCTTTCACGATCGTAGTTTGCGAGGAACAGTCTCAAGCATGTAAGGGTTTCTCGGCTTCATGTTTTGCTTTTTCTTTCCTATGCGTATTTCTGTTCCTTTGATGTTTCTATGACTTTTCGGACACAATTTCAATAATTTGTCAAACCCAATGGTCAAATAAAATGAATGCTGTCAACTAATTTGCCTAGCACGACGAACATGATCAAGTTAGCGCTCTAACAGTTCGCGAGTCACTGTTGCTCACAGCTCGTTGCGTCTGCACTATGCATTAATCATGGACGTATAAGTACTAAAAAAACAAAGTTACGTCAAATAAATATGAACAAGGTCTTGGAAAACGTGATTGATGGAAATATCAGTCAAATGAGATATTCTGGAACAGAAGCATATTTTGAGAATAAAGAAAAATCGGTCTAGAAACGTAGAAAGACTAGAGAAGTTAATTGCATAATTCTTTGACGAAACTGACTTGATGTCAACACGATTTGTTTGAAACAATCATTTTTTGTTTAATATATCTATATTTCTCTCTAAATATTCACGATTTAGAATTTTTTGAGTTTTTTTTTTTTTTGAAAAAACCACATTGTTCTCGTTACTATCCTCGGCATATTACATCAAACGGCTTATCAATAATAATGATTAACTATTGTCAATAAACAATTTTATCGTTTTTCTGTATTGTATAACAATTTTGCCACGCAGTCTACTTTTTTGTCACAACGACCTTCAGTTAATTCACACTCAGTATTTACAGGTATGTAAATTACGAAATGCTGATATCAGTAGATATGGATAATTTATTGAACGTTACACTTAGAGTTGCGTGAATTTTGGCACGTCCTTGTTGTGCATGAGTAATTTAATACCAAAGTATAATAAGTGAAGTTGTTTTTACCGGTTTCTTGAAATTATTTTATAATCAGAATCAGATAATAAAACATAAATAGGAATGAATGAAGTATGTAAACGAACCATTCATCGATGTTATGAAATTTTTATTTGCATCGTAAGTTTCATTTTAAAGGAATTTTTTTTTAATTTCAGTAATTTTTTCACTGTTGTTTTGTGTGCATTTTCCTTAAATATTCGTTACTAACATACAGTTCATTTAAAGTCAACGTGAAAAGGGCAAAAAATTCAAAAATAAATATAAAAAGATAGTTCCCAAATAACAGATAAATAATTCCAATCACTGTGCTGTATTGTTTTGTCACTAAAAAGAAGGCAATATATTTTTCAAGCATAGTGCTGCTCTATAAGAGCTTATTTTAGAGGCTTCAGAATAGGAAAGTGGAAAATCACGTGTTATGGTGTATGCTTTTTGATGATGTAGAATAGAGTGCTAGTTTTTTTATGATGAGATTGGGATTACAAGAGCAAAAGAACGATGGTCAAAGACGTGCAGAGCAATCAATTCTGGTGTGATGTAGAGTGCTGCTAGAGTGCTGTCGAATGCCACCAGTCTCATTTCAAAAACTCGCCGCTTCGCCGCGATATTGATTTTATCGTTTTTCGAATGTCGGATTTGACATATTCAAATCAGTTTTGTTATATTTCAAAACTGAGGTACAGTTTTGCAAACACAATAGGGTTGCTAACCGTCCTGCTTTCCCAGGACATAATCTAGTTTTTGTAGTGTCCTGCGACGTCCTGAATAGTTTTTAAGCAGCGTCCTGGTTTGTCAAATTTTAATATTCGAGCGCCTCTTCTCAAATCTTGCATTAGACATACAGAGCTAGCTATCCAGTCAGATTACTATTTAGTTGTAACTATATGTTATAGTATCTAATAGTTATAGTCTATAACTTACCTAAGTTTCAAAAATTTGTTACAAACTAAAGTCTTCGCTTTATATTTCAATAACTATTTTTCAAATATTTTTATTAAAAAGTGTTATCTATTTAACTATTGCAACTTTATTAATGCGCCCTTTTTTTGAACTGAATTGTCCTAGTTTTTCTAACTTCAAATCCTGATTTTTTAAATTTGTTAGTTAGCAACCCTAAAATACAGGAGTGAATGTCGAAAACGTACGAGAGGCACGAAGTTAAATTGAGAATATATTCGGATTACATATGGTAAATACATAAATAAAGTGACAATAGTAGTCAAGTATACCTGCTTGAAGGACCGTACTAATCCCTACTACCATCATCTAGTAACGCGCATTAAGAGGCTATTTGACATTCATTCCTGTATTTGCCAATGTGTAGCAACCCTCGTGTACAAATTTTTAATTGAATATTTACAATTGTTATTTATAATTAGTATTTAGGCAAACAATTTGTGTAAATAGATCGATAGAAAAGACCTTTATTTTTAACTTCCAGCATCTAAACCTGTAAATAATCAAATATTTTATTTTAAATATCGGACCTGTCCCAATGTATTAATTACTTTAAATATATACGTAAATTTGTAATAAATTTAATAATGTCCGCTTGTAAATTTAATTTCTGGCAGTATTTGACACTTTAATATTGGAAACGATTCATGATTGATATAAATGATTTTCCGATTACAACATATCGGGAAATATTTTTTAATTTCTTATTTTTAATATAAATCGAGTACTAGTTTCTTATCACGTGTTATGTAGAACGTCAGGTATTGTCTTTTGTGTGATTGATTTCTATCAAGGACGTGTTTAGGTTAATGAGATTGGTCTCGTTGTATTAGCATGTAAATACGGGTTGCCATTAATCAAATTAATTGATGAACTTCATTAAAAATGTACAAATCGACCGCAAAGAAGAAAATATTTATTATACTGTGTTACGTGATATATCATCATAAATTATTTTTTTGGCTTCAAGAACTACATAAATCTATCTGCTAATCTGAAATATTGAAAAAAATACCTATTTTACTTCATGTTCACAATTTATACAAATACAATAAGCACGGGCGTAGCCAGTGGGAGGGTTTAGGGAGTTCGAACCACCCTCGAAATAAACAAGATATTACCTAATATTATACCGAAAAAATACGACGAGTGAAGAGAGTTAAATTATTACATTTGAATATATATAGTAGCGCCTAGCGTATTTGTAGCCGATCTAGTGGACGTTGCGCACAGTAACGCCATCTCTAGTTGAGTAGCCGATTTATTTTGCATTGTATGGAAACTGCGTTGTTTCTCGATTATTCGCCACGCTCTCGATCGGAATAAGCCAAGCTTAGTGGAAGTTTCTGGACGGCTACTGAGCTGTCTAATTACTTATGTCCATCAATGTTACATGAAATCTCACATTTTGTGTGTAATTAGAGCGGAAAAATTCAATAAACAAACTAAAAATTTTACGTAATGATTAAAAAAACATTCTGATGCCAGTTTTTTCGTTTTATTTTTTGCCTTTTCTGAGAAAATTTACCATGGTGACGGTATTATTTTTACACAATTAGGAAGTAGAGATTTCAACGAACAAAAATCTCACCGACGTTTAAAAAAAGCGGATATTTTGACGGGAGAATTCTCTTAGGGTGCTTTTTCGATATTATGTCAAACTTGATTTTTTTAAAAGTGTGAATACAATAGTTGTAGATTTTCTCATTACCTACAACTTTGCTATTTGTTTTTATTCATAGCACTTGTAGTTTTGCCAGAAATCCAGATAAACCGTTTTTTACCCTTAAAAACTCACCCCCTTTCTCTTCCCGACTGCAGATCAACCGTAAATTATTTTTCCTTTTATTGTTATCTACTTCTCCTCCTTTTGCAATGGGTTTCGTCCTACTATTATTTTTTTTTTGCTTCAAAAATTATCGACCCTGGTCTACACAGTAAATGCGAACTATATTAGCCTTGGGGATGTGCCAACCAAATTATAAACGCTATTACTCATCTCCAACTTACGAGACATTCTCATGCTACGGACAAAAAAGACTATTGCGACTTAGGTTAAGAAAATACTTCCCAGGAGACAATATGAAACGGATGCATTTTTCATTTTTCTAAGGTGGAAAATTGATATTTTTTAAAAAAAACATACTCCGCCGTAAGATATTGGTCTCAAGAAAATAAACACTTGAGAATTCCTGTACGGACCCAAAAAAGTTTGATTGGAAATTTTAGGAGAGAACATCATTGGATTAATGGAATATGAAAAATCAATATTTGTCCTGGTGGACAACGTACTAAACGTGAAACTCGAAAAGAAAAGCACCTTTCTGCGGTTTAAAGCGGATTGGATACCGCAAGTTAATAAAGCAGTAACGGGGGTGAATTCTAAACAATGAAGTTTGTTTTTTAATAATGTTGACGAAGTTATAGTAACAAAATACGTCGTCGACCCCAGTGTAGAGGTAATAATGTCTGCCATAATTTTATACCCCATTTCCGGGTGCGAGTTTATCGTCCAAGGATAGGTAAGCCTATTCATAGTAATAAAATTTATCGAATGATTCATGGCGCTAGCTCGTGTCGATCTCGAGTTGTCGCAAAAGGCTACCCTACACTAAGATAGACGAGTTGGATCAATAAGGTTTAGAAATATTCCAATTTAGAACTTGAAATTACAAATAAACCAAAAGAAATGTATTGTTACGAACAAGCTCGCGTAATTAGTCCTTAGGCCCAACATGTCCAGCTATAATGGAATTTTAAAATTAGATGAATTCATGCGACGCCTTTTATCTGTTTTTATAAATGGCGTATGCGCTTTTGGTATTTCCTTTCACAACTTTTTATTATAGCGGGCGGTTTATTTACAGTATTTCTTCTAAATAACTTCTAGGAAAGTCTATTTATTGGTTGTGTTTCTTTTTGTTCTAGAACTTATTAGAATTTTATTTAGATATATAAAAGATTTATGTAAATGCATTTAGTTTAGTTTTAAATAAATAGTCGTAATATTAGTAAAAGTAATCGTAGAAATGATTAAGAGATATTTATAAGTAAATTATTATAAGTGTATTAAATAGTGTGTAAATAAATTAAGAACGTAAGAGATAATTCTCCCCACGAATACAAAGAGTGTAAATAAATAAAAACGAAAAACGTTGCAGTATTAAATATAGACGGATACGGGTATTTTCGAAAAAATGTATCATATCCTAAATTATTTTAGTGCGCATAGAAGTTATTTGAGTAAATATAAATATAAACTATTACCTATTACTAATAAATTTACCGCTATATCAACTTTACCGGTATTGGGCAGTACTTCTGTCATTCATCAAATTATTTATTTAAATTCTTTTTTCATAGTTTCACATATCTTAAACTATTTGAACAACATATTATATGCAATGTTGGTTACATAGCGGACCGTATATAATCAAAACAACCACTAAACGTGGTTTTCAAGTTTCTATATATAGAATACCTAGTTACTTGGAATAAGAAGAAAAATAAAATACGGTTCGTTTGTATTAGAGATGGATAGGCTATTTCTAATGTCGACAATAACCAGATATTCTCATAATAAAGGTCCATTCCGCATTTGATCGATTGCTATATATAAGTTTTCTACTCGTATTTTCCCTATACATATCATCGTCTGTTATAGTAATTTTCTTCTACTTTTAGTAAATACATCATTTGTCTTAAGAATTTAATCCATTGTTGATGACATGAGAGGGACGTATTTAAAGGATGCGACCGTCAATTCTACAATTTCTGAAGGGAAATGCGAGTACTAAGAAACTGAACGCCGTGAAGACATTGTGTCAAACAAGTATTTATACCCGGATCGTGCCTTCTGTTTCTTCTTAAAAGCATTTAAGGAGCCATGAAACACTTGCTTGTGCCTACTGTTTCCCTTTCAAAACATTTCAGAAGCCATGAAACAGAAGTGCAAGCAAGAACCGTTCTTCGCCGTGAAGACATTAACAAGTATTTATATCCAACTGATACCCGGCTCGTCTTCACAAAGTACTTCAGGAGCCATGAAACAGAAGTCCAAGCAAGAACGGTTCTTTTCCGTGAAAAAGTTGTATCAAACGGTTGTTCATATCCAACTGGTAACCAGCCTGGGTCTTCTCTTTCCTTTTTAAAGCATTTCAGAAGCCATGAAACAATAGTCCAAGTCAGAACGGTTAATCCCCATGAAGACATTGTATCAAACAATTGTCTATATTCAACTGGTAATCGGCTTGTGCTTATTGTTTCTTTTTCAAAGCATTTCAGAAGCCGTGAAACAGTAGTTCAAGCAAATAAGATCCTTCACTGTAATGACTTTGTATCAAATAAGTGTTTACATTCAACTCTTATCTTCTGTTAACTCACTATGGTTATGAGTGCAAAAATTTGCAGTGCATCGATAGAAAGAGAAACAGAAGAAGTGCGAGAATAGTGCCAACGAATATTGAAAGTTTTTGAAAGATTTTATGGTCAGATTCTCACCTTCACTCATACAAAAATCAAATAACTAAATGATAGAGATTTTGCTTTTGAAAATATGGAACACAAAGCTTTTAATTATGAAGCTCAAGAACTTGACAAAAAACTTTTCTATTCGCCCAATGTTTTTTTTAGAAATGTTGGATGTTACTCGAAAATGTTACGAAAATTATTTATTCCAAGTCTTCATGAACGTGAGCTGAATGAGTGCATGAATCTCAATAAGAAGTTCGCCCAAATCTACTGATATCCCGTTAGTCTAATTTCACTGCATTTTTCTTGTGAGGCAATCTAAAGAAAAAAGTTTTTGAAAAACTAAAAGCCAGTTGTTGCTAAGAAATCGAAAATTTAAACAATAAAATTAATTATCTATGTTGAATGGTGCATAAGTATCTCCGTACTTACTTAATTAACAAATGGAACGTATTTTTTTCCATAAACGAGGATTTTATAGAACCATTTCGTAAGGGAGTCGACCACGAATGTTGATTCCTACCTACCTACCATAACAAATATAAAAAATTACGTGATAATGTGTCTAAACAACGCTCATTTCCTATATCGTGTTCCATCTCTATAGTATAGAAGAAAAAGAAGTAACAGTTCGTCGTTATTATGCGTTCTTCTCGTGTATTGCTGCTTTCTTGACTATTGCGGAGGTCACCAAGTCTTTTTTATGTTTATCCTGCCTGCCTGCGCCTTGCAGTACACGCTGTATATCCAACATACCACTCACTGGGCCATTGTTGCTTTTTATCGGCGTTGTCACGTTTCAGTAATTTCCGGAAAATTACACGTGTAAGTTATAAGTTGACATTCTTTAATTGATTCTAGTTTTTTAAATGTGCTTATGCACGGAACATGTCCGAAAGTTTATATACTGTGTCCCCGTATAGCTGAAACGACTCTTGTGAATGTTAAAATCTGGCTTGGTTGAAGAATAATTTTAATTTTAAAAAATAAAGTATCTGAAAATTTTCGAAAAACCTATTCTTCTTTACAGTAATGTGTCTCTTATGTTGCGAATACGGCAAAAAGTTATTCAGTTAGAATCAACGTACATAATTCTATACCAAACCTAAAAATCATCAGTTAACTACTCGTATAATTTTATGTATATATGTATAACAATTCAAAGACTATTTGTGTCGAAGCCTAATTAAAAATATGAGTAGAACACATTTACAGACAATTTATAAAGCACACAGTATTTATACGTACATAGTCAAATTTTTTCACATTTTAGAAGAAGGTGACGAAGCAAGGCGATGGCAGTTTTGTTTGTCTTTAGAGGAGATTATTTCAGAAACCAGAAATATTCATAAGTTGATAATTTTATTTGACACCACAAGAGGTGTTTCGGTTCCCCAAGATATTGGAGCGTGTCATAAAAACATGGAATCATCGGACCTTCGTTGAAGGGAACTTAAATGAGTATATAAGAAATGAAAAATAATGTTTACTCCCCGTATAAAATCCGGTAAACATGTAACAAACCGTCAATCCTCGTGCACTCATCATCTCTTCTGTTTACTAATGAAAATATCGAATTGTAAACATAAATGCATCTCCATTGGTCGAAGCTGTCGGAAAGCATATGTACACAAATTTTTTGCTAGACAGTCTACTATAAGCAGTGGCGTGGCTAGGTGAGATTTATTTAATTCATAAATTTCTTTAATTAGATAGAACTATGGTGTTCTTTAGACCATGGGCGAATTAAGTGTGTAGAAGAATAAAGACAGGTATGAATTTAATAATAAAGATTTAGATATACAAACACAGCAAGTTATTTTAAATATATTCGAATGTTTAAAAAATGAAAATATTCAGCAATCTGATAAAACAATCAAAATAAGAATTGCTGAATTAATAGAGTAAGAAATCAGTTGACAAAGCTACTCAATATTTTATACGTAGGACAATTTATAGTTTATATAAGAAGAAAAGGGCTCCAACATTAGGAGTAATACATCAAAAGGTAACAAATTATCCAGAATACAATTACACCAGTTCAGAAACATTGCATCAAATTTTGTCGTCATGTGGTTTTAAAGACAAAAAACTGAATAAACGGATGGCAATAACCAACTCGTCAAGGCTAGTTCGATGACTACAAGATTATTTGTGTAAGATAAAAAACTACCGTAGTTCTTAAAGACGAATGGGGGGCTCTGTTAACGTCTGGTACCCTGTTTAAACCAAACGCCCTTACAAGTACGTACATTTCACTCGTCTATTTACATTATATAATTTAATATTCAGCTGTAGCACGTTAACAGTGTATAACGCTGTCCAATTTGTAATGATTCGATTTATATAGGAAGAACTATACATACTTTGGACTCTACACTAAAAAGTTAACCAGCAACATTTAAAAAAGTGTTCGCACCAAAAAATCTATTGGTTTCATAAACATATTAATGCAAATTTGTTTAAACTAACCATAGGAAACATTAACATTTTGGATAAAAAACTTTAGTTTTGAATAGATTGTAATTACATATTCTCACGGATAAGTTTTGTTTAGCAATAAAAGTCCAGTTTATTCTTCGCCTTATAAGCTTTGTTCGGGTGGTTTACTGTTTTAAAGAAATATATTTATGTATGTTAAATGCAAAACAAGGCCTTGTGGAACATCTGGTTCGGTGTAACGAATGATCTCACATCTGTGCGCGCGTTTTCTTACACCTCCATTACTTGGAAATACAGATGGCACTTTTCTTTATATCATCTTACAAGTGTTTCCTCTGTTGATAGAAAAAAATATTTGTTTAGTATTTATTTAGGAACGGAGGGGATGTACAAGAAACGGAAGATGGTTTCTAGCAAGAAAGTAGTCTATTATGCGTATGATGAAAACGTAAACAAACAAGATCTCGATCGAATCTATATTTGTTAAATAGTCCAATAGATTTTTAGTTTTGATAAAAATGACAGTTGGGTGTTAGTGGCACTAGACGAAAGTCACCGGAAATATGTTTACGAGGATGGTCCCAAAAGTACCTGGCCCAACCAAGAAAACACAAAAATTATGGGGAAAATATATATTTATCAACGTAATCAACTTTTAGGTCCATACACTTTTCCCAGCGATTATCAATAAGGTCGATTTTTTTTATAATAAGAATCAAGCTCTTTAAAATAGCCATTAACTGACGACATCACCTCTACATTGTTGGAAAATATCTGATCACCGAGCCATTTTTCAAGTCTGGGAACAGAAGATAATCCGAGGAGGCTAAATCTGGCGAATGAGGAGCATGAGGTAACAATTTAAACTTTAATTCATTAGTTTAGGGCATTGCAATAACGAATGTGTGAACTGGTGCATTGTCTTGATGAAACAACACTTTCTTCTTAGCCAAATGCGGCCATTTTTGCTTGATTCCTTCGCTCAAACGTTGCAGTAACTTCGCATCATATTCGCTGTTATGATTTTTCCTTTTTATATTGGTTGGGTTAATGCCTTTGAAAGAATTTATAGTATCACATAGTGATGAACAATTTTTATAAATTCACTGATAACGTTTTTTATTGATGGCTGTCAATCAAATACTAGACAACGTGGCGTCTTGAAACTTTAAACATATGCAGTATAGATTATGAACTTCCTAATACAGTTGTACTTTTCAAGCAACCATCCTCGTATCTGGAAGATTTTAAATGACTTGTATAGTTGTTCTATTCTTACTTGAAATAAGAAACAAATAACAAAGGATTCTTCAAATTTTAACTAAATCTTCGAGAAGTAAATGCTTATGTCCCAATTCTGGACTGATTTCCATAAAGCATTTGTTTCGTCATTTGCCATTGATTGTATCTATACCAAATGCTCGCCAAGAAGCCTTCACTCTCAAATTTAAATAATTAATGATAATAAAACCAAATTAAAACATTCGTAGGTGGATAGTCACGACATTGTCGTGTAGTGATGTGTGAGTCGGTTTCACTTCGGTTTTTCCCTCGTTCAATGACTTCTTAAGGTCTATCATAGGGATGCAATGCAAAATGTTCTGTGTCTACCAGTATTATGCATTTTTGAATTCGACGGCACAGAATAACTTACTTTGTACCAAAACAAGATATCACCCTTATTTATCTCAGGCCCGTTCAATTGAAGATTTTTGGGCACTCTTATTTCGTAAACTATTTGGTGGAAGGTGGCAAGTAAAATGTTTACCTTCAGTCTCTGAAGTCGATAACTTGGTTATAGAAACGCGCGTCAGACAGTGTAATTGTGAGTGCTGGTGAGTAGTGGTAGTGTAAACAGTATGTTCAGTATCAAGTTAAATTTGTTAGTTACCAAGCAGTCAATTATGGCAATTTAGAAAATTACATTAAAGATACTTTTACAAAATATATGATCAAATAGTTTGTGCCTAAAACCATTGATTCTTTTCAACATTAATTTTATTATTACGTCGATAATAATTTTTACTTTTTTGTTTGACTATAGCTACGGTTTTAGTCTTTTTTCAAACTATAATTTATAAGAGGCTTAAAAGCGGGCAGTATGTTTAGAATTTCGAATAATTTGAAAAATTCTTAGTGACGTAAAAGTGAAAACACTGAAACTAGATAGAAACTAGAAATTGTTGATGTCGGAAAAGTTCTTCCAATATCAATTGCAGATTATAAAAACACTTGCTGACAATTTTTTTGATCTACCGTAGGCGTAGACACCTCACTTTATAAATCTATGATTTTTATAAATACTTTCAAAAATATTTATATCTTATGCGAGAAAGTATTCGGTAAAAGGCAATCGAATCATTATAAATTTGACGGCATTATACGCCGTTATTTAGACAGATGCACTTAAATGTAGTCCTATTTGGAACTTGGAAAAATTCATTATTATACCTCTTTAACATGCTACAACTGCATATTAATAATAGAGGAGTAAAATGCACCTAATTGAAGGGCGTTTGGTTTAAACAGGGTTTAAACCAGACTGAGCATTTTTTGTACCCCATTCGTCTATTATAACTTCGGCAGTCTTCTATCTGACACAAATAATCTTGTAGCCATCGCACTATCCTTGACGATTCGGTTATTGCCATCCGTTTATTCAGTTTTTTGTGTTTAAAACCACATGCTGACAAAAATTGATGCAATGTTTCTAAACTGATACAAATACAATTGTATTCTGGATAATTTGTTACCTTTTGTCCTACTTATAGAATCTTGATTAGCTTTGTCAACAGATTTCAGTTTTTCTTGTTCTCGGTTCTGTGAATGATCCACAGCAACCTCTTTCGTGACTACTCAATAAATGGAAAATTTATTTACTCTATTTAATTCAGCAATTCTTATTAGGATTACATTATCAGATTGCTGAATATTTTCCTTTTTTAAACATTCGAATATATAAAAAATAACTTGCAGTGTTTGTATATCTAAATCTTTAGTATTAAATTCATACTTGTCTTTATTCTCACTACACTGTGCAATTTCATTGTCTGCATTCGCCTATGGTCTAAAGACCATATTTCTGTTTATTTAAAGAAATTTATGAATTAAATTAATCTCACCAAGCGAAGCCACTGCTTATCGCAGATTTTCTAGCAGAAATATTTCGAAGAAATTATGAACATACGGCTTTGGCCAATAGAAATGCATTTATGTTTACGATTCGATGTTTCCTTTGGAAACAGTGGAGATGATGAGTCCACATGGACTGACGGTTGGTTCGCTAATAATAATATTGATTGTTTCTCGCATAACTGTCGTCTGTAATTGATATTGGAAGAACTATATCACCTTATAGTATTAATAATTATTAAAATTATATAGATCTTTATCATATTTTTGAATAAAAATTGAAACAAACGCACTACAGAAAGTTTCCGAATACTTTCTCTAACACACAGTCATAACGCAGCTAGCAGTGCTTCCACCGGTCGTGTCTTTGTTAGCTATACAAAGAACTGGCAGGGGAGATCGTAAAGGTAATTGCGGAGTACCCTCAAAAAGTTACGATCGTTTTTTCTCTTGAAATTAGTAATTTCTCAAAACCACTTTATTCTCTAATAGCAGGAACTTTAATCATATTAAAAAATGTATATTTTTTATAAAATTTCATTAAATTTTAATTATGTTCAAGGGAAGGTAAATGGGTATTTCTCATTTCGTCTTAGTATATTTTTTCATTATTTACAAGATTCTAATTTAACTTTTGAGGATAATCATAAATTGCGTAAAATCATTTTCATTTTGTTTTCAAAAAAAGACTTTTTATTGGCCTATCAGATATAGTTAGAAAGGCCAAAAATAAAACATAAATAGATAAAAATGAAAAAGTGAACAGAAATTTTCATTAAATCAAGTCATAAAACGTCAATCTTCAAAAATAGTATTAACAAAACAAGCACATCAAAAAAAATCAAATTGTCTTCATTTTAATATCGTTAAGTAGAAGTAAGAAATTATTTCTTTTTTTCTTAAATATTATTTAAAAAAACTAGATTAATAAATACAATGAAAAATTGATACCAACTATTTCAATAATAAAAAAGTGGTTACTAAGTTTCGTTGTGGCTCTACAAGCAGTTACCGGACGTTCTGAGGTGTCTATCCTCGAAAAAATTAACGATGTTGGCCTATTGGAGACTGAACGTACGAAACATTTGTGGAAGCCATGAACTTGTCATTTTGATCAATGGTTTCAATTTTTGCGCCGTTTCGTAACTGTTAGTCTATCTCAATAAAGACCAAACAACTATGGGTATTTTAGGGCAGATCAATGATGGATTTTTTAATACTCACGATATAATCTACATTCACTTACTTCAAACAGTTAGAACAGTTCATATTGTTTCGATTTAACGAGAAGAAAGTTTTTTGCAGCTCAAAAATACAATATGTATAGTACCCATGTCACCAATTGCTTCCTCATCCATTCTATTCTCCTGATTTAGCCTTGATTGATTATATCTTTTTTCCAAAACACGAGGAAATTGCTCGATAGATATAGATTCAGCTGAGATGGAATTGTCTTAGAAATAAACATGATATCCTCAATATACGTTATGTTTTTGAAGGGAAAAACTTTTAACAAAAATTTTAACACGCTCACTTCTCTAGGAACGACCTCGTTTTTCCAACTTTTTACTTTTATTTCCTCCAGTCTTATCCCACCCCATCTAACTGAATTTTTTTGGGCACTCAAGTCCCCGTTTTTTGTCTATTTTTTAGATTTTTTACATTTACTATGGCTTTCTCTTCTTCTTTAATCGTATCCCATTTTTCATGCTTCACGTTCCTTACATCCTCCAAAAAACAATTGCTTAACATCACTAATTTTAAAAGAATTCTTCTTTCTTAAAGCTTCTCTCTTTATCTGTGTTCATACCAGTTCAAACAGGTTTTTCTCACAGAACTAAATATTCTTTGAATTTAGCCAACTCTATGAATCTGGTTTCAACCACTTGGATTTGAGTAAAGTCTCGAGTGATAACTTGTATTATCCATTACTATTATACATTTCTGAGGAAGAAAATCTATCATTTGTTCGAACAATTCGTTAAAAACATCGGTATTCATGTCCTCCTCCGATTTCCATCCTGCATCGACACTAGTGAAATTTTGACAAGCAAAATCTACCCTATGCTGATGTGTGCTTTTGCACTAGGGGTAAGTTCCAACCCAACTAGGGGGTGAACATTTTTATGTTGAAAATAACCGCGGAAACTGAGGACCATATTTTCTTAGTATTTTTTTTGAAAAGTCAATAGTTTTTTAGTTATGCGCGATTAAGAACTTGAATTTTTCTTGAAAAAAACCACGTTTTCAATCGATTTTTCACGAATAACTCAAATGCTTTTGATTTTATCAGAAAAAGTGTGAGAAGTAAAAATGAAGCTTATAAAAAAAACAAAGAGATTGGTTTTTCTAAATTTGCTTTAGGCATAATACAAACCTTGTTATGATTTATAGAAGGTAGAATATTTTTATCGAGCGAAAATTTTTCAAAATTCAAGTAATTACATTTAGTCTTTTTCAAAGCACTTCTAAAAAGCTTTGAAATGAGAGCTAGGAGAACTCTCTAGCATAAAAATTAAAAACTTATTGCCGAAATAAAATCGATTTATATATTTTTTCACCTTAAGCAATAGTACCCAAATTACAATAAAAATATAATCTAGTGACGATTTGCTTTATTTACGTAATAATAATAATCTCTGGAAGTTTGAACGATTTAGAATGCGTAGTTTCGAAAAAAATTGTCTTTTTTAAATTAAACGTATTACTGATACCATTTTCGAACCCTTAAACGTTGCCCTTTAAAAAAGAGGGCTAAAGAAATTTAAAACGTTTATAAACTTAAAGGTTATAAAATTCCCTATAAATCTACGTTTTGAGCGACTAATTTGCTTGATAATTAAACGAGATGTATCCAAAAAACTAAATACACTTTTTTTTGAATTATGGAGCAGGTGGATTTTAAAGTACAAGTGAAAGTATGTAAATGTTGTAAATATTTTTTTCATTTTTTTTGTCATAAGGGATAATTTATAGGGGTTGAAAATTTTAAATACATAATATTCAAGTTAGAAGAGATAAAAAATGTCAATTTGAAATAAATATATCAAAAAATGATGATTTATAAGGGTTTAACATGCAAAATATTGAACAAACAAAAAAAGTCATTTTAATATAAGGTGTCCGTTATCATTAAGTAATTAAAGTATATTTTTTTTAATTTTTTATGAACCGGGGGTGCTTTATAAGAAAAAATATAAATACCATTAAATATTATTATATTAATAATATTAAAGCAATAAATAATTTTTATTTAAACCTTAAAAGTATTTTTCTAGTTATGTATACTTATATTTTGATTGATTTTTTGCAATAAGAGGTAGTTTTTACCCCTAAGAGTAATAAGCATATATCGGTATAACGTAGATTTCGAAGATAAGGGTAAGTCAAACTTAATTCCAAATTTTCATGCAAATCGATGCAGGTTCATGGAAATCGGAGGTAATATAAAATTTCTTCTTTGGTTCCTCATTTCTTTTATAGTTCTCTGGTAATTTCTTTTCTATACTACAATATTGACTTTCTGGAATGCTTTTTCTGTATGTTTGAAACTCACCAATAATTGGGTAAATTGTAGATTTCCCCACTTATGATACGGCTATGTAATCTTTAATACACAGGGCTTTTGACCACTCCAAACCTTCTTATATTGTTCTGTACAGCTTATGGTTATAAAAAAACAATAAAAGCCCGAAACTTGTATTAGCTCAGGTACATCTATAAAAATTTTATAAAACATTTAGATTATTCTGTAATAATATTTAAAATGACTGTATGGTTAAGTATGGATTTGTAAGTAAGTAAGAATAAACCTTTTGGTAGTACCGATCTTAGTACAATTGAGTTTGTTCGTTTTCGTATCTTACATTGAAATGTCTTTCGGTCAAATATGATTTTAGAATGTTGTACAAATAGTCCGGTAAAATTAGAACGAACGAACGATTCAAAAAGTTATAATGTTTCAGATTTACTGTCGTATTTAATGGCTATAATGATTGCACGAGAAATACCAAAGCTGCCGAACAACACCGTCGAACTTTAGCAACATATTTGTCAATTGATAATTTATTTAATGAACTTTTGACAGTTCTAACCAGTCAACAGAAATTTCAAATACTCACAACAAGTCTCGGTTCATTTCAATGTTAAAAGAAAAGTTTACTTCTGAAAATATATTTAGTTCAAGACCCCCAACCAAAAAAGTAGGTTCTGAAAAAAAAACGTACGGAAACAGGTTTTTTTCTTTTTAATAATATGTTCAGGGGTGTCCCCAGAATGTAAAACCAAGAGGGCTTCATGAGAGGGGGGTTTCACTTCAGCCGCCATCTTGAAAAACACGTTGTATTAAATATCTCGCGAACCGCGCTTCGTACCACAAGAATTGTAGAGATCATTATTGTAGATAATGATATTTCCCATCTTTTTTATTTAAAACTTTTTTTTGTATGTACGTGCCTAATTGATGAAACCATTAAATACGATAGTAACTCAGGACCATTATAACTTTTTGAATTATTATATCTCAGAAACAGTGGCTTGTAGGTATTAATACGTTTTTTGTAGATAATTTTATGATCTACAATTTTCTTCTTAGGTATTTTTGTGATAAAACTCACCGTTTTGCTGAAAATTGCGAAAAATTCATTTTTTTGACCTTTGACATTGAATAAAATTTTTTCCATGCACGGAAATGATGGGGAACATTCAAATTCTATGTTCTAATGTATTTTAAATAATTTCACTGATTTTCAGCTTGATGGGAATTTATGTAACTTCGAATGTCTAAATTGACCTTTTGGTAACTTTTCCTTCATTTATATTATACCAGACCTCGTCAAAAGCTTGACAAACATCAAGGAAAACTGCATCACAGTGACTTCTTTCTTCAAAGGCTTTAATAATGGCATTGATCACTATGGGAATATGTTCAATAGTGCTTGGGCGTTGAAAAATAAATTTCTTTTTTTTAACAATCTATATAACTTTTTACTGTATACACTATCAACAACTAGCTTCATCACTTGTAAAATTATTTGTATGAGAAAGTTTGTTTACATATACGCTGTTATTTGCCTTCTATTTTGAATATTTATATTTCAAACCTCTTTTATATCGTGCCGTGATTTAGTTAATCAAATTTTTCAACCCAATTACCGACCTATAATTACCTGTCACAACGATATCAGAATAATTGCTGGTGATAATCTGAATTTTATTCAAAATGACTTCGTACTTAATGGACTGTTGTATCATTTTCTTTGCCCTTAATTTCTTGATTTCACTGTGTACACGGTCAGAGTCCAGTATATGTTGTCTTACCGTAAATAGAAACTTGGAGAAAAAAAAAATAAATGAGTATCGATCGTTGCCTAAATTCTGAGAACAGCTTTTTATCAATCGGCAACGTTGCACCTTATACCTACCGTCTATATTTAGGCCTGTTTGGATGTAATATGATGTGATAATGTTGTAATTAATATTAGGCTATGGGGACAAACTGTTTCAGCACCCAGTCGGCTCCCTTTCTTTTTTTTTTTTAAATGTTGCATTAAATTATAAAATCCTAAATGTGGAAGCTGGCGGATCACTTTCCAAACAAAGTTTTAACTGAGTAGACGATCGGATACATATTTTCTTTGAGAAATTTTGCAAAAAAATACCTCATATATTCAATCTTGCAAAAGCACAACGTCTTTTGCATAATGAGCACTTACCATATCTAGCCAAAACATCAAATTTTCTTCTGGATGCTTTCTCTTTATGAACTGCATTAATCTTATTCTAATACAACACTTTTTCATATGTTTTGGCCTCAACTTACCATAGGATAGAATCTGGAGTACCTCAGGGTAGAGTTCTAAGCCCATTTCTGTATCTGATATTCACAGCAGACGTTCCAAGCACAGACGATACCTTCATAGCAACCTTTGTAGACTACACAGTCATGATAATAGATGTAGTAGCTACAGAAAAGGTACAAAATAATCTAAATTTGTAACAAAATGGGCTTCATCAATGGAAAATTAACTTCAGTGAATCAGAGGGAATAATATATACAACAAGAAAATCTGTTTGTCCGCAAATGTTCATCGATAATATCCCCATTCTGCTAAAACCAGTTGTCAAGTACTTAGGGTTGCATGTATATGGAAAACAAATATCAAAAACAAGAGAAAACAGTTAGATTTGGAACTAAAAAATATGCACTGGCTACTCAACAAAAGGTCTCAATTAATAAAAGGCTCATCTACAAAACTATATTCATACCAATCTGGTCGTATGCAATAGAACTATGTGGCTGCAGTAAACTTTCAAATACGAAGATAATCTAAAACGCTCCGTTTGTTGAGTAGAGCCCCCTGATACAAACAATTCATAACGATCTGAACATCACCACTAATCAAAGATGTGATAAAGAACTATCTTACAAGATACGAAATTGGATCCAAATTTAAAGTGTCATAACTCAAAAGTATGTGTGATAAAAATACAAAATTTGGTGGTATTATTCAGCTCTATATATAGAACAAATCTACCAAGTTTCATAAAAATCTGAGGTATTTCGTGAAATGGTCTGAGTGAATTGATATGGAATGACCCATATATGAGGATATATGGAAAAATGCTTAGCCTATTATAGAACCAAACAAAATTTCAATATCAAAATATTTTAATACTCAACATATTCTCTTCTTAATTAGATACATTTATTACTGCTAACCTAGACTTTTCAACAAAAATCTTATTGCTCTACAAACCACACCTCCACAGCTTTCATTACCTACTCGTTGGAAGAAAATTTACGACCTTTTAAATCTTTTCTCAGTTGAGGAAAGTGATAATAGTCGGACGGAGCCAAATCTGGTGAATAAGGGGGTGTTCTAGTAATCCAAACCCTAAATCACCAATTTTTTGCATGACAACATGAGATTTGTGTGCAGGGGCGTTTTCCTGCAGAAGCAGAACACCTTTGGATAGCTTTCCGCGTGTTTTCTCTCTAATTTTTTCCCGTAGGTTGGTCAATAATGTCGAATAGTAATCTCCAGTTATTGTTCTACTCTTATCCATAAAATCAATCATTATTCAATCCAAAAAAGCTGAAGCAAGAACTTTTCCATCAGATTTTTGGACACGAAACTTCTTAGGTCTTGGAAAACCAGAGTCCCGCCATTCCATAGATTGTTGCTTTGTTTCTGGATCGTAGAAATATACCTAAGTCTCTTCCATAGTAACAATTCGGTTTAAGAAGTCTACATCGTTTTCAAATCGAGCATAGATCGAACGCGATGCTTCTATCTTTGCACGCTTTTGGTCAACATTCAAACATTTGAGAATCCATTTTGTAGCAATTTTTCTCATGTCCAAATTGACTTGAACTATATGATGAACGCGTTCGTATGAAATATTCAGTGCTTCAGATATCCGTTTTAGCCCAATTCGTCGGTCTAATAGAATCATGCATATTCGGTGACTGACGCAGAAACTGGCCTTCCCGATCGGTCATTATTTTCAATTGAAAATTTACCTCTTTTGAAGCTTGCAGTCCAATTTTTCACAGGTACTTGATGATGACTCGATACTCCAATTTTTCGATTTTCACAATTTCGGTGGACATCTCTTTTCTTTTAATTTATTGCGTAACTCTGGTTTACTTTTTTGACGTTAAACTTTACACTGACACTTCTAATAAGTTATTGTTCGTTGCTATGCTAACGCAATATTTAATTTATGCATGGAACTGGTCTAGGATAACTAGATATCAATACATCCTCGTATCCAATTCTGCAATTGTGTCGAGACAATCTATTGTGTATTCGCCCTTTCTTCGTCAATGTAGAGTACTGGTATTGTAGATACTTCATCGTTTCTTCTTCTTCGTTACACATTTCGTAATAATTGTCCGTTGCCACTCCTCTGTGCCAACAGAACAATGTACAGTTTACATGAAAATCGTGCAATCACTTCTGTTTGACCATATATCCTGATCTTTCAACAAATTCACCAGTTATAGCACTGTTACTGTCTTTTCACCAGCCTTGGATCTCACTTTCATATCATAGCGACCAAGTACTCATCAAAGGTTTCCTCCAATGTGACCAATCCAGGAGAGTGTTCCTGTTTCTGTTTGATTCACACTTTTTTAACCAGTTTAGCAACTTTATTACTACCATAAATTTTAAATAATACAGACCTTCAGATATTGATTTGGGATCTTCTATAATTACATATACCCAATTTAATATAAAAAAATTGCTTCTAGCCGTACAAAAATATGGTCTTTACACGAGCACATAGTTGAATATAAAAGTCTTGTAAATAATATTTTTTATCTCGCAAAAACTTTCAAATTAATTTAAACTTCCTTCTAACCTCTAATTGATCCAGTTCACATGTCCGCGAATTATTTTTTTTTCTGTGAAGGTCATATTCCATTAACCGTACTACATTCAACCGATATTAAAATTTGTTCCCGAACCGTAATACCAGTATTCAAATTAAATCGAACAATTCACGCCGAGCGAACAGTTTCCAATGTCGAATTGTACGACTCGCTAGAATCCAGATCAAAAAAGTCACACAAAATTCATCAATCGGTTGAAACGTGTGTTATTACCTCGACAAATTGGTTGAACGACTGGATGAAGGAGTGGAAGCCGTAGTCTGGTTCTTAAAAGAACCAAAACAAAGCGATAGAATCTCGCCATCTCGGATGCAACTTTTCTAGATGTATGTGGTCATAAAACTACTGTGTGGTTCTTGTGTATATGGTGGGTTGGGGACTGCTTTGAATTTCGATAGAGTGATATATCTAATAACGTATGGTAATAAAACAGAGGTTTGAACTGTTGATGGTAATCGTAAAGTGTTTACAAAGTCTCATTATACAGATCAACAACACATCAAAATAAACTCTAACGTGGGTTGCTTTTGTATCAAAAAAACAATAGAAAAGAACCAAGGAAACTATATATAATCGACTCTTGGATTTACGGGTTTCAGAAGGGAAAGAAAAATGATTATTTAGTTGCGACTTATTCCAAAACGTTGGGTTGAAGTTGAGGGCAATTTTGTTCATTAGATTTAATGAACTAGTTTCTACGCCTGAAAAAAATATAATAAATTCCTCTTAGAAAGTTTCTTTTTAAATTAGGTTCAAAAACAATCTAATCCAATACAGTAATGACATTTATTTTAGACACAAATTGAACGAAGTTTTGGATGGTTTGAACAAAAAAAGTCTCATGATAATTGAAAATCGTATATTAAAATGGTATTGCAGATGGCCAAAACTTTCGAGAATTGTCATAATTTGTTATTTATGAGTTGCCAACTTCTCCAGCAACAAATTTTGCCAACTCTAAGTTCCGTTTCTCTGAGATTTAGTCTATTTAGTCCATTTAACAATGGTGAAAATAGGATACGAGGGCTGCTACTTAAGTTTTCACATAAATATTTATAATTGGATATGAATTTATTGTTTTTCAATATATTCTTCATTTGAACCAATTGTCGATTCCGATTCAGGTACTTCTAAAATATGTAATTTGAGCGCATCAACCGCTTCTTCAGGTGTAGAAAAACGTTGACCTCGCAATTTACTTTTGATCTTCTGGTATAATGAGAAATCACTGGATGCCAAATATGGACTGTATGGTGGATGACCTATCAATTCGATGTTTTGACTGATTTTGTTTGAACTGATGGGTGAGAGATCGCGTTGTCGTAGTGGAGAATAATTCGTCTTCTGCAATTGGTTTCCATGATTTTTTCTGGCCAACAAATTCTGATGTACCATTCAGTATTAATCGTTCTATGTTACTCTAATTTCTAGTTATTCTGATAAAACAAGCTTCGAAGTGCTTTGTGTGCGAACTTTTGTTGGATATCTTGATGAATGTTTTGAGTATTTGTAAACAACTGAACGTCAGATTTGACATATTTACATCGGTGTTACCTTATCTCAAAAATTGAGTAGCAGACCTCGTATTACATCGATTTTTTTTCCAAACAACATTGATTTCTATGAAAATTTTGAATAAAGCTTGTCTTACCCTGTTCATCAAAAGTTGTGTATGCTCTCAAATGGTTAAATCTACCCCTTCTTTTCAAAACGAATAAATAAACATTTCTTGAGCTAAATATCGCTTGATTGGATAAAATAAATTTTGCATATTACTTTTTAAATATGCCTTCATAATTCAAAATCCACGACATAATTGTTTTCAATAAATTAGCCATTCGAAAATCCACCCCCGAGATAAATTCATTTTCAACAGATTAAAATATCTTAACAGAGTATTTACTATGAATATAATGTTTTTAATGGTTACCAGGTGGTTCATGATTTATTTATAAAGTTTCATCTCTCTATAACCATCCCTCTGTGCATAAAAATTATACAAACAAGTTTTTTATGGGTTAAACTGTAAGATAAATATATGAATATGTTATTAAGGTTGTAGAATTTATTAAGTTCATCCCTCTAAAACCACCACTCATCGTATAAAAATTTTTGTTTTGTGATATTATGATTTTTAAATTAAGTTTTTAGCGTTTTTAGTTATTCCGAAAGGTCTTCAGGAAATTCCAAATCTATTCCTACATAATTCAGTTCGACTTGGAAAAATAATAATTGTGGATGGTTTTGAACTGAGATTTTCGGTTCAAAATCACTTTCCAAAGCATTTAGGTAGCCGGAAGTTGAGGTTATTTCAGTATCTTCTTTTAGTACTTTGGAGATATAGGTATATACTTCAACTCTGGAAGGAACTGGTATGATAGCTGATTTAGTTTGGGTACAAAATATGTTTTAAAGCTTTTTCTGTTTTTATGTTTTTATTTTTTTCTATTCTCATTGGCCCAATGTCTTATTTCTAAATAAAACTTGAACTCAACAATCTAAAATCACTTATCACAAATTTCATTCAGGCCTGTGTGATCAATTTATGCGTCAACAATCATTAAATTCAAAAATTTGTTGATTATATTATTGAGTTTGAAGCTTCCCAGAAAAATATATGGTGTCATAAAAACCGAAAGGGATAAAATTTTGAGATAGAGGTGAGAGAATTGAATAAATTCTCATATATCACAAGGAATTTTACAGCTAAAGCTGTTCTAAAAATGATTGTCAAGAAATATAACATAAATATAGATTTGTTTTAAGAAATACACCAAACAGAAAGATTCCCGATCGCAATTGATGTCGTAAATTGAAAATACTCCATTTCTTTTGTCACTGAAAGCAATGAAAATACTCGTAGCGAAATATTTCTATCACGTATTTTCAGTAAAATTGATTTAGTGATGAGGACAATGTAGTTTTCAAATCGGGAGACGAAAGATAAAAATAAATGTAAAAGAAGTACGAAATTTATAAGTAATTCAATACGAAAAAAAAGAATATTGGAAACAAAGAGATGGAACAAGAATTTGAAAAAGAATTAGTAAATTAATTAAGTGAAAGTAACAAAAATTAAAAGGATAAGTGTTATACAAAATCTATGAAGTAATAAACTAGTTACCTACAATCTAAAATAATTTACTATTAATATATATAATCTGTAAAGCCTTCTACCACTTAATGGTATCAGGTATTAATGGTTATATTTGTATAGATTTCCTCCATTCATAACTATTCTGAGCTAGGTCCTTTGCTTTTTGGTCAATCATTTGACACCCGAAACCTGCAGGCAAAGTCACGGCGTTGGTTTTTTTTGGTTGCGCATGGGATAATTTTCATTGACTCTCATGAAAAAGGAAAAACTATCAACGGCGAGTATTATGCAAACTTATTGCCACGTTTAAGCCAAGGAATCGAGCAAAATTGACCGCATTTGGCTAAGGAGAAAGTGTTGTTTCATCAAGACAGTGCACCAGCTCACACATCCGTTATTGCAATGGTCAAAATTAATAATTCAAAGTTTGAATTGCTACCTCAGGCACCTAGTTTGCCAGATTTAGCCCGCTTGAATCAATTTCTGTTCCCAGACTTGAAAAAATGGCTTGGTGGTAAAAGATTTTTCAACAAAGAAATGGTTATTTTGAGGACCTTGACGTTCTTATTATAAAAAGAGTATAGAACTTATTGGACATCGCTGAGAAGAGTGTATGGAACTAAAAGGAGATTCACATCCAAATGTTAAAATTTGTTTGTATATTGTCTCTAGATATTTCTCTTGGTGAACTGAAACATCAGTAATAAAAGCAGCAATGGTATCGAGAAAAAATTTATTGTAGTAGAAAGATGAAAAAGATTAAGCAAAATTAGATGAAATGAGATATCAGCAATAAAAGCAACAATGAAATTTAAAGTATGTAAGAAGAAAAATACTTAAAGAATAGTAATGGGACAATGGAAGAGGTATTCAAAGACGAAAAAGGTGTAGACAAGAATTAGACGAAGTGAGAAATCATTAATAAAATCAGCAATGATATTGAAAAGGGATGTGAAAAGAAAAAGATTTATAGAACAATAATGGGATAATGGAAGAGGTATTTAAAGACTAAAAATGTGTAGACAAGAATTAGACGAAGTGAGAAATCAAAAATAAAAGCAACAATTGTATCCCAGAGAAGATGTAAGACGAAAATACTCATAGTAGCAGTAATAGAAGAGACATTGAAAGATGAAAAAGAGGTAGACAAGAAATAGATGAGGGGAAACATTAAAAAAGCAACATATATGGAGACAGGATGTAATGAGAAAGCATGATGTGAGAATATACTGACAGAAGAAACTGTATCAACTCTTTTTAATACATTTACATAATTTAAAAAAAACTGTTTATACTATAGAAGGAATGAAGGGTTATGTTATCGTTAAAATGAAACTTCTCTAAATAATTAACATAATATACGGTCTCTATTCACAAGAGCAATCGGCAACATCACATTTCAATTTTATGACCGAGGGCTTATATCACAGATGCACGTACTCATGGTACTGCCGTCATTTTTAGTATCGGTACTATCGTGAAGGTTGTCCCGTGTTCGTGCATATAGACTTCTGTGCGCGAATTTGTGTCTTTAAACCTGCTGTCGATATTTTCGTTAATATGGTCAATAGTGACTACTGAATTTTTCCGAATCGCAGTGATTCTTACCTGTAGTGATAAAAATATCGTAGGTGTCGTGATTTTTTGCGAAAAAATCGATATTAAATTATGTTATAGACGTTGCTAGGCAACGATAGTAACGGTAAACGGTTTAGGAGGGGGATATATGTTCTTATAAATAGTTTCAAGTAAATTTATATTATTTTTATATAATTTATAACATTATGTATCAAAATCACTTTCTTCTTCTCGCATTCGATTTACATTTTTATGTTTACGAATATTTTGAACTTATCAAATTGTTTGACACATTTCTTTCATATTCCCAATTAAATTATTCGTTTCTAACCTAACAAAGAAAGAAGACATTTTTTTTTCATAATCATTTATATTTTTAAGTCTTTTTCATCGAAATGGGCGTTTACGTTTGCGATGATGTCCTCGTGTCATAAAAATTTCTCCTGGAAATGAAACTTTGAGGTTAGGAAACAGCTGAAAGTCGCTGGGGACCAGATCTGGTGAAGACGGTGGGTGGTCAACGAATTAGTAGTGCATTTTGTGAGTATTAACCATAGCAAACGCCGAATTATGAGTAGGTGCGCTGTTAAATGAAAAATCTCATTCGTCTTCTTCAAATGCGGATGTTTTGCAATTTCACATTATGAAGCAATTATGCGTTTTATATTTTTCAAGATAGTCGATGGACACAATCCCATGACTTGCAAAAAACGGGCGCTATCACTTTTTTGGTCGTTGAAATTGTCTTTGCTTTTTTCTGATCGAGTTCATCCTTTACAATCCACTGTCTTGAATGATTTTTTCTTTTCGCAGTGTAGTGGTGGTTCTAGTTATAAATCAACTCAATTGGTTATCGTATTCAACTAAATATATCTATATTTAATGCAACATCCACTGTCTTTTTCTAAATGAAAATAAAATTGAAATTTGGCAGGAACTCGTTGATGGAAGATAAGCCATGATTTCAAAAATGAAAATTGGGGAACAAGTCACGTAATACATGAAACTTTGTTCACTGTATATCTCTGAGGATGACTATTGTCATAAAAGTTATTGCAATGGAATATTCATTCGAGAAAATGAACTTTGATATATGAAAACAAACGAGTGCGAGAACGGAATTATTAAGGATACATTTTGCAACAAACATGAACAGACACTGATATTTTTTCAAATATTTTCGTTCTAATTAATACTTTTTAATTGTTTGTATTAGGTCAGTTATCTATGCGGAACTTTCCAATATTAGTTCAAATTATTGCTCCCAAAATTTATTTACTACTACAAAATATTTGTTTACTATTATATAATGAAATAATAATTTAGTTGAATATGTTCTGTAATACTTGAAAGATAACTTCGTTATTTTCTGCCACCGTTAAGAAACGCGATTATTACACAATAGAATTTATGCTCAAGAAAACTAAGCGTTAAGCATAGAAATTGCTAAAAATTGTATATTTAGTAATAAGAAATCCACATAATCCCATTTATTATTTTGTTTTAAAAGTTATTGTGAAATTTTACAATACGAAACAAAATGGTTTGCATTGTGACGACGTCAATTATGAATATACTGTGCTTTTAACAAATATCAGAAAGAATTATGAAACTTTATGTAAGCGGTTGGTTTTTATTACTAATTAGGATTTGAAATTTTGTATAGAATTTGGATCATGAATAATTATACTAACATCAACTCTAAGAACTTTTTTGGGGATGTAAATTCGGCGAAATTACCTGACCTACGGCTTCACAGAAGTCGTTTTAAATTCAGTAATAAATTCCGCCGAAAAGTGTCACAGGTACTTGAATACAGCAGGCAGGAAGTAATCAAAAGCGGAAAAAAGGAGAATGGTTTTCATTAAATGGGTAGATAAACGACTGGGAATACTCAAGTAGTGCGGAAACATAAGAAAATAATTTTTGGAAAATTGTAAATAATCATCTTTAAAGCTCTTCACATTTTTGGTATTGTCTTCATTAACTGTCTTAGAAAAGGTGGAACAGTAAAAATGAATTATTACATAAAAATCGACCGCATTTGGAGAAAAAAAAGTGCTGTTCCATCAGGACAACGTACCTACTTCCACTTCGATGATTGCCAAGACTGAAAGTCACGAATGGAATTTGTGTATCATCCACTGTATTCACCAAAGCAAATTTTTCCGGTTTCCAGGACAAAAAAATATGTGAATCTTCCACGTCTAGACCAATGTTTCCAAACCTGGGACTCACAATAGATAGTAAAATGAAAAAGAGATAATCACCAAAGCCACAAAAGCCCCGATGGTGTGCAGGAACTTTGCAGAGAAAAATAAGGGCTGTAACCCAAAGATCCCACGGTGGATGTATATGGCAGTTGTGAAAGTAATCATCACATATGGGGCAGTAGTTTGGGGTACTAGAACAAGTCTGAATACCACAACGAACAATCTTTTAAAGGTACAAAGACTGGCTGCCTTATTTGTAAATTAGGCCACGAAATCTTTCCCGACAGCTACACTAGAAGTGATTTTAAATCTTCCACCTCTCCATATAGTACTGGGTGGCATAAAAAACATCAGTTAGAATATTCATAGACGGAATCATCAAAGAAAACCCGTTCCTAAATAATGACCAGCCCTGGGACATGCCACAGAACGTTACATCGAAAAAGTTTAGCTTTGAGAAAAACTTCACGTCAATAATAAAATATGAAAGCAAGTGGGATCAAAAATGCCATTAAATGGTATACGGATGGATAAAAAACAGCAGACGGAACTGAAATAGGAGTATACGGAAATAAAATAGCTGTTAAGCTCGCTAAAAAGCAAAACCAATTATTGGAACAACCTACAGGAGCTAAGACAGCGAAGACTCTTCTGGAAAACTATAACCAGAGTAGATCTGAATATATGAATCTACCTAAGTAAAAATAATCTACTTATACTAAGAGGAGATCCATCCGGACACTGTTGCCTCGACAAACACCTGAAGATGCTAGACCTAGCAGATAATACGGTGTTCAGATTTTGTTACACAGAGGACGAAGCCTCTATCCACATTCTCTCAAAGTTTGAAGCACTGAGAAACTCCAGAGCACTACACCTGAGAGGTGTAGAAGATCTCTGGCAATTAAAATCATCTCACATTCTAGACTTTTTAAATGGAGTGGGATTGGTGGATCATCTGTAAATACTGGGTTCTCTAGTATCGCTGCAATAGATCCTTTAGATCGCAGTGTAAACGAGACCCCAAATTCATACATACAAACTTTTTGTACCTTACCCCACCTTAGCCTATCTAAAATTGCTATGACTTCTATGTATAATCATGTATCACATTCGTATCAATTATAACTATACAATTTATGTAATTATTCAATCAACAAGCTTTTAGAAAACTTATTACTACAGTAGTTGCGATAGAACATTCAAGCTGTTAGTGAAATTCTAAAATGTCCGGGGTTCCCCGCGGAGCCTGTCGTCTGCCGCAGGGAAGTTTACTTGACGACGCCAAATAACCAGTTGATATTTTGATTTTACATTCAAATGGTCCGTAGCGGAAGCGAGTTGAACTCGTGTCGAGTCTCATTTTTGAATTGATCTTACAATCAAATTTCTCTTCTGTGGGACGTGGGCCCCACGTTTGAGAAACTGGTCTACACCATCTTTACACAAGTATGATTTAAGCCAGAAATTAACTTGCCTTGCTAAATTAATTAAATGAATTATTAAACATTGAAGATGTTGAACCTGATGAAAATGTGTTGAAAGAAGAATGTGGGAGGTCTGTAAGGCGCTGATACGAATTAGAGGCGACAATCTCTCAAGAATCAAAGAGTGTTAACGACATAACTAATGCAGTAAATTTGACTTCGTTTTATGGATTAGTATGATACAAAATTCTATTTGTATTATTCACATGTTGAAACCATTAAATCGTCAAAATCAGTTCGTTTTCTCGAACTATTCTAATGCTTATTCACTATAAAGAACGATCCTGTAAAAGATACTTTCCACTTTCTTAAATTTATGAGATTTAAATTATAGGTTAGCTTTCTATATTTAGTTTAAGAACGTGCTTCACCATCAATTAGATATTTCCCCAAATTTTCAAAATAAATTATTAGCCCGATAGGTTTATAGAAGTCTTGTATATCTAAAAATATAGAATTACTAATTGAATTGCAATTGCGTGAATATGTAAGTACTTACATGCACAAACAATGTGTATTTAATTCCATTATTTATAAATGAGGAATGCGATAATAGTCTAGGCATCAAAGGAACATTTGTCCGGACAGTATCGATTTATATGAAAATTAGAAATTAAGCTTGCCTTAGCCTGTTAATTAAAAATTGAATATGCACTGCTCTTTAGAAGTAAAAATACGTCGTCTCTAAAAAAAATGAAAACAAATATTGAGAACTTATTCTTATAATTTTTGCTTTTAGACTATATATCAAGCCGAACTTAACAATTTTTTCAATCATTTTCATTGTTTCTTGATGTTGTAGCTTGTTATTGTAGCTAAACTTTGATTTTTCAACTAAAACTGCTTATCCGGCTCGAAGGACCAAAAATCTGTTTGATTGTTCCAATTATTGTTAAGAAAAAAGTAGTGGAATGTATAATTTATAACAGATTTTGAATTATAAAGGGTGTCTCATAAATAATGATAGTTTCCAATGTTCTCTTTGTTTATTATATAATCATGCAAAAAAAGCCTTGATATTCGAATATTCTATGGTCTTAATCCAACGATCAGCAGGTTCTTTAAGACGTTGGTAAAACCATTATTTGAGCTTAGATGCAAAATATTCTTCCAGTGGTTTTTCTTCATCTCCTTTGGATTCAATTTTTTCCACGCAAGAATTTGATGATGGACTAAATACTGGAAGTGGTAGGAGTTCAATACTACCAAGTCGTTCCATCTTATTCCGAGAATCTTTCGCATTATGAGGTTTAGCATTGTCTTGTTGTAAAATAATTGACATCAGATGTCCTGTATTGTTAGCTAGACCATGTGGAATGATTTCTAAGTACATGATACCTTCATCATTCCACCAGACGTTCCGCTAGACTTGATCTCTCTTTGCGACGCGTTCTGGTAATTGTCCCTTGTCTAACCAATGATTTTTCATATTCGAGTTGTCAGAAAAATCCATTTTTCATCTCAAAAACATTGCTTCTAATAAAACTATAATCTTTCGTCAGAGCAAGCACACATCGACACTTGGAACCTTTTGGTTTCTAACCAAAAACACTTGGTGACTGGACTATAAATGCAGCCAAGTTAATTGAATATTACATGAAAAATTCCTAAATGAATTACGTTATTACACGCTTTAAAACGTCTTGTTATAGATCTACCGTCATTCACCATTCACAATTATAATAACTCGAATACGAGGTATAATCAAAAATGCGTTGATTGAATTTTTTAGCACTTTTGTCAATTAGTATTTTTCGTATCTTCATTTCGCTTTAGGTTAGAAAGTATGAAATTAACTCATTTAGAACCACGTTTCAAGCTTATTTGACTTCCCCTACTATACTTTAATGAGTTTATTTGAGGTGTGACTTTATCTTGTGATTAAAACCAATCGCATAGGGCAATTCCGTGACTATAGGATGGGCGCGGCATTATCAGAATCACTTTTTACTAAGAAACTCATTCACAATCAATGTGGAATGGACCGGTTCGTAATCATGGTGTCAAATACAGTCTGGCTAGCCCTCATCCACGGCTAGCGCTAGAAATATTCGACTGCCGACGTACTGCCCTGTGGATATCAAGAATACATTACCTTTATTTGTCATTTGGACATATTCGATTCTGTTATACATTTCCCACATTGCTGACGTATCTCGAGGTCATACTGAAACATCCATGCATGATAACTTGAATCATCCAGATTCTGTTGTCAGTCTTGATGCGCCCCTAGGAATTTTAGTAATCATTTCATGAGTGATAACCGAGTTTCTTAATTGATATTCAATTCATCAGTTAATGTACAATTGGTTAGGCGCCAGTTGGATTTTATTAGTTTGTGCAAATATTCGATGTAGTAACCTCCACGTGGATGACTTCTACTGATTCACGCTTCTCTTAGAATCGGTTTCTATCATACACGATTGTTTTTAATATACACCAATCAATACTAACATAAACCAAACCAGGATTGGAATGAAACTGAAAGAGAAGATCTCTGTGATGTTGATTAAGTGAAGCAATTATGCCAGTTTCAGAGTTGTGACTATATTCCTTGATTGTCGCATCATTTCGTATAAGGAAACTCCGAATAAATGGAAGACAATAAGTTAATAACAATAATTGTGAGGTGTTTTCATAAGTTACGTAAAAATTAATTTTACACGAGCTAGTTCTGCTTTTATATTTCATGTTTATACAGCTGAAAGTATAAAATTATTAAAAAACGAATTTGATTTAATATTGCTTGGTAAGATTGCGTACATTCTACATTCTCGTAACTAATAAATCTGTCACAAAAATAGTTTTATAGGTACGAAAACAATAGCAAACCTACCTTTGTTTTGTGTGTAATAAAATGGCTCGGCCCCGTTTTAAAGACCGCTACACGTCTTTGAAACACGTGTGTTCACAAAAGCCATCCAGAAATAGAAAAGGTTTCGAATTTGAAAAGGGTCGCACCCACTCTCTAGGTAGATGAAAAGAAAGGGATTCGGGGGTAGATGGAATTGGTAGAAAATATGTGAAATGAAATATTTATTAGAAAAGTCGTAGAATGTTTAATTGTTCTCACGGTTTTCATAAATTTTTTATCATATAAATGGGACAGAATAATAAATTTCATATTGGAATAGAATAGAAATTGGTATATCAGGATTCTTTTGTTATTTTGGTAGTTTACACCTTTTATAATTTTCAAGATTTTCAAGATTGTTAAATAATTAGCCCAGTCTATCAGGTAAAAAAAACGGATCAATCTCGGAATGAAAGATAAGAAGCTGAAAATTGTTATAAACTTTTGATTTGTCGTTCTAAATATTGTCTCAAAAGCCACCATTGCTATCGTGTCCCCGTCTTAAGATATTGAAGGTCAAAGGTCATCAAAATCGGTTCTTTGCGAATATCTCGGTTCCTATTGCTCAAATGAGACTTGTATTTATTATAAAAGTTGTAGAGTATAAAATTCTCTACAACTTTTGTTTAAACTTTTTTTCCATACAACCAACCATTGTTGGGGTAGAGCGCTTAGAGTGCACAGCGTATAGTATATGGGCTTATGCAAGGTTAAGCTGAGTTACGGTTGTCAGTACATTGTATAAAGTCAATCACTTACTAAAAATTATAATTATTAAGCAATGCCAATTATTTATGTACGAATCAATAATTATTTATTTACTAATTATCAAATATTTATATTTATCAACATCAACATATAAACGTAGTTAGGGAAGAACTTAGAACCTCAAGAATGGGGCTGAATACTTGAAAATGAAATCCTGGAGCCCGTAAGAACGTTATTACCTCCAGCACCAGCCGAACTACTTAACATAATATTTTGCAATTGCAAAAATGGTTGTGGGTCCCGCTGTGGATGGAAAAATCGGGACTACTATGTTCTTTAGCTAGTGACCAGTGCAATGGACAAGCTTGCCTAAACGCTCCACTATATCCAAGTAATCCTGATGAAGAAAGCACATATGATCCTGAAATTCTGGAAGGTTTGGAGATGAATATGACCGATAATGAGGCTGCTGACAATGAATTGAACATTTTTGAGCGACAACAAGAAGACGACGACGAAGAAGAAGAAGATATCTAGCTACAATGACAATCAATTTTAATATTTAAACTCACATTCTAATAAATGTATAATATGCCATATTTAATAATGAATTAAAGTTCCTTACTGATTTTTTATTTCAAAATATATAATCCAGAAATAAAAATATAGTTAAATAGTTAAATATAAATAAATAATAATTAGGACAGAAATAATGGGCATTGTTTAATAATTATAATTTTTTAGTGATTGACTTTATACAACGTACTGACAACCGTAACTCACGCTTGACCTTGCATAAGCTCATATACTATACCCTGCGCACTCTTCGCCCTCTTCCCCAAAAATGGTTGTTTGTTTGGAAAAAACGTTTAAACAAAAGTTGTAGAGAATTTTATACTCTACAACTTTTATAATAAATACAAATCTCATTGGAGCAATAGGAACCGAGATATTCGCAAAAAACCGATTTTGATGACCTTTGGCCAGGTAACACAGCTTAGAATCTCCAAGCTTCGTTATTAAAGATGGATAATAGAATTAAAGCAACAAAAAGATAATTCAGAAAAACTAGAATGTTATAGTAAAGGTTAAACTTGAAAGGATTGTCGGAATGCGCCTTCGCAGATGACCTCATGTGCATCTACTGAAAGAGATTTAATAAAGAATACCATAATATAGGAAACAGAAATCTCAAAGTTAATGTTGGCAGGGGGAAAATGGAACAAATGGTGGAATATTTAGGGGTTACTATACAAAATAAATGAAGAAAAATAAATTAAAGAATCTATACTGCCCTGACACTGTATCATACACCTTCAAAATCCACTAGAAACCCTAAATGATGGTATACAAGACAGTATTTTGGACAATATTAACATGGAAGTGTAAGCTGGGTACTGAGAAATACAACAAAGGCTCTCTACGTGCAATTTCTTGTTCTGCTTTATTTCGTTCATTCGCAATGTTTCGAATGTTGCATTACAGCTTCATCAGGAAAAATTCGATTGTCTTTGGCATTTTTAATGATAATATCCGCACGATAAACTAATGGAAACTCGAAACAACCGGTCAACTGCAAAACTTCTAATTGTCAAATTTTCAATCATACTCAATTTGTTATTTCGTGTCAGTTGTGTTTTGTTATATCATTTTTAACAAATCAACAGCTAGACTGATTGACCTATAATTTTTTAGGTTTATGACAACACGTTTCATGGATAAACAGTATCCTATGTCCTGGTTCCAAGCTACCCTCCCACTAAAATTCATCCAAATCGGTTCAGTCGTTCTTGAGTTAAAAATAGTGTAACCAACAAAATATAACGATCGAAAGTAGTCGAAACGTCAAATTTTATAATAGAAGAGGCCTAAAATCAATACGTTAATACTTCTTATTGTAGTTGCACTCATAATATTGTGTGGTACAATTATTCTTGTTAAGTATTTTTATATTTTTGTTTTCTCTCTCTTGTTTTTTATGTTGTCGTCGATGTAAACATAGGCAATTGATTTTCACCCTCCTAGATTTCAACAGCTGTGATCTTTTCTTGAACTCATTTATTTATTTTGATCATTTGATTGATTTAGCACGGCGCTAGATTTATGAATAAATTAATGCAATCAATAACTTTAAACACAAAAGTGTACACAATAAAAAAAATATACAAGATAGCTAGCGCGTCATAGTTAGACCAATTAAAGAAATTTTGTCGTGAACCAATAATTCATATATAGCTTATAAGACTGTAAATTATGGTTATGAAACGAATGCCAAAGGGAATTCCAGTCCAGACACAGTGGGCGATACGTCGCCAATATCTCAATGTAATTACTAATTCCAATCACATTCTACTATTAAGTAATCCTAAAAAGGTACTTTCATTTATTAAGATACTGAAAAATCAGGTCTCTTAGCATACAAAGTATATCCTTGGTATTGTAAAAACACTTATTTCGAGAAAAAAATATTTTGTAATACGTTCAAAAGTTGTATTAGTTTTAGCAATAGCATGAACTTTTAGTGGTGATAGTCTAGGCATCAATTGTTTTTCAGTTCAAAACTTTTTTCAGTCCTCCTAAAAATATGGCGGACTCAGAATCGCATGAAGGAAGGTTTTGAAAATTTGAAAAGCCGTTTGCAAAAATTGCAAATTATAAACAATTCATGACAAATTTGTTTGCGGTATTTGAAATTCGATGGCTTTTTTATGATTATCTTACTTTTTGTTCGTAGACGGATACATGAGTGTATATTACTATTAAGTAGTAGGTATGATATGACACATCCTCAAGAGAGCGGCATTTTAGACCTTTGTCATTTCCATAGTTGCCGTTTCTGTTTGGACCCTTGTTGTTACGATATTGGAATCCCATTCCCAAGTATCATTGCTATGATTATAGTGAATAGTTTAAGCACTGACCTTAACACCTTTTTAAACTTGTCGGAATCCCTTTTTTCTCATTGTTCATGGACAGTTATGCGAGGAACAATCAATATTTCATAAATACGCACGGCACTCATACCAAATAAGAAATGAAAAATTATGTTTACTCCTCGTTTAAAATTCTGTAAACATCTAACAAACCGTCAGTCCACGTGGACCTATCATCTCCACTGTTTACCAATAAAAACAATGAATTAATGTAAACATAAATGTATTTCTATTGGCCGAAGCTGCCACAATTTCTTTGAAATATTCCTGCTAGACAGTCTGCGATAAGTAGTGGCGTGGCTAGGTGAGATTTATTTAATTCATAAATTTCTTTAACCAAATAGTTAAATGGCGTTCTTTAGACTATGGGAGAATGAAGACAATGAAATTGCACAGTGCGATCTTCTTTTTTAGTGTCTCTCCTCCATACTTGATTCTTATATTATCAATATCAGATGCTTTTCCTTCTTTTAGTGTTTCCGTTTCCTTACTATTGTTAAATACTGCGATCCTTATCGGTATATTAACATTATCAGTAATATGTATTTTCAAATTACTTTCTGTAATGTCAATTTTACGTATCATGTTCTACACCTTCTTCTATAATTTTCAACAGTTTTGAACCTTTCATATTCTCCTCAACCTGGTTGCAGCTTTTTATTGTCGTATATTTAGTTTTATCGCCATATTTGTTTCCAACTAACATATTAACTATCACCCTATATATTTTTTGCTACTATATGTAACATCAATTTTATTTAAACACCTTGTATACTAATAATTAATATTGATGACCTAAATTCATAATATATTGGCTTGGAAATTATGATTTCTAATTGACCTAAAATCTCTTTGCGATTTAATGTACTAACAAAATATTTGCCGTCGAATATGGATGGGTGCGTCTATAAACATACACACATGGAACACGAACGTGTTTCAGCGCCATCATTGTCGAAAACTAAAAGCAGTCAATTTTATTTTGGGAGTGGAGATGATGTTTAGGGTTGGGTGTCAAGGTAGACGACCTTATATCGTTACTGCTACACATCTTCTGGGCCACTATAAAAGGATTTTTGACGAATTACAGGATATTCCCGTTGAATAAATTGATTAACTTTATAAGTCGTAGTAATGAATCAATAAAATTCAAAATTTGTTAGTAGAATGAAAAGAAAAAGACATGAAATCGCAATATTGGAAAGGAAATACAGAACAAGGAAAAAGCAAAATAAATATTTAAATACAACATTATATTTTAATTTTCTGCTTGCTCGGGAACCAATCCAAAAGTTTCTGAGACTTAAAACAATATACCGGGAACACGCAAAAATACTTTTGTTGCTGATTTGGATGTCAAAGAGCCTCGAATACTTCAGGATGACAAAAAAACCCAAGAAACGGCTGTTCTATGTATTGTCAGGTAAACTTGTGAATACAGAATCAAAAAACATTGAATTAAGATCTTCTTAATAATTATAATGCTTTTAATAGAGAGCGAAATTTTATATAAGTAAGACAGACATCTCAATAATTAGTTGATAGATTAGAAAGTCATCAATACGTTGAAAAAAAAAATGGAATTACCTCAACCAATACAGAAACGTGTAAACTATTAATGATAAAAAAGACAACAATTTGAGTGAAATCTACAATTTCAATGTTTTATTTTTCGTAATTTAAAAATTTGAATAGTTACACAGATTTTATATTGATACTCATGCGGAAGGTGATCTATTTATTAATATATCTAATTTTGCAAGTTGTCAATATCAGATTATATATCATATATTTAAAACGCCTTAATTCAAAATAAAAATCAAGACGATTTATCAGCGAAAGCATATAAAAAAATTCTAACAACTAGGAAATTTTGTTGAATTATTGAATTATATGTTGAATTATACAATGACCAAGTATATAAAACTAAAATGTGTTTAGTTTATAGTCCACAATTTATAATATTAGCCTTCAGCGCATCACATTTTTAATTTCTCGTCTAAGACCCTCAAGCTCTCATTTATATTTAATGTTGAAGACCTGCGCAAACTAGAGCGGGGCAGACGCGATGGGCACGGTGGACACTTATACCAACGAGTTCGATTCTTATTTTTCAAATATCCTTTACTTAAACAAGTTTACAATCTTCTGTTAGTAGTTTTTTCACTTTTTGTCCACAATAAGTACTTTTTGAATAAGTTTAATTAAGTCTTTTGAAGACACATATTATTATTTTGTCCATCTCTTGGAAATTACATTGCAAATAGTACAAGCGTGTTTGCTAGATCGCTCATTTGTATGTATATTTATATTTGTGCGCCCCTCCCATCTCTCAGTGCTCAAATTCTCGACCAAACACATCTATAAAAGAATGATGCAAAACACCTTTATCTCATCAAAGCGTGTGTCAAGACAGGTGTCCTTATTTCTCAGTTTCGATTAGTGTATCAGTCGCAGCCTCTAAAAGTGGCAAATTCTCAGCATACTTATTAAGGTTAAATATCTTCTATCTATCTAGTTAATCAGTTTTCTGAACCAAATTAGTAGCCCTGCTAGTGGTCTAGCTGGTTTCTTATCTTGGTAGATCCAATGATCTCTCTCTAGAAACTGGAGTTGCTTGCTTTAAACCCATGCTCTGCTGAAACTTCTTTCGGTGCCTGTAAGCACTATACCTCCACGCTATTGATGTTGATAATAAGGAGCTTAATCTTCAGTCCTTCTGCTTACTTTCCTCGTCTTGTCGTCAATTTTCCCCAGATATTTCTCTTCCGCGATATCCACGTTATTGTCCTGTTATTCTTGAAGAACAGTGCTTGAATCTTCTCAGCGTTGCTCCTGATCTTATACACAAGTCGTAGATTCAGCCTATGGTTGCCTGAAGTTACCCTCGCCGGCTGTGTACTCCTGGTGGCAATGAGAAATTCACTTCTTCAGTTAGCGATATTGAAAAATGTTCATTTGATCTCTCAGGCGATTTTAAAGGCAATAGAGGTGTTTTAAAGTATATTGTCGATTTCCAATCATGACTTGAATTGTACGATGATGTTTTAAATAAGTTAATATAAAATAGCTGAACCTTCAACTGAAGGTTAATTAAAGTAGTATATTTATGTAATTTATTATTATGTAGTTTTTTATTCACTTCTATGGATCTTTGTTAAACTCGAATGTTGTAACTTCTCATTAATATCTGTAGACATTAGCGTTAACATGGCCTTACAAGAAATAGTCCAAAGGCGTTAAATCACACCATCTAGGCGGCCATTTGACGGGCCCAAATCGTGAGATGAACTGTTTACCGAAGGCTGCTCTCAATTTCGCCATTGTTTCGCGTGCCGTGTCGCATGTGGCACCGTCTTGTTGAAACCACATGTCAGACATGTCCAATTCTTCCATTTTGAGCAAAAAAATCGTCAATTATCACACGGTAGCGCTCGCCATTCACAGTAACGTTCCGGCGATCGTCGCTTCTGAAGAAGTACGGCCCGATGATGCCACCGGCCCATAATCCACACCAAACAATGACTTTTTCGGGATGAATTGGTAGCTGTTGCAATGCTTCTGGCTGGTCTTCACTCCAGATGCGGCAATTTTGCTTGTTGACGTATCCATTCAACCAGAAATGAGCTTCGTCGCTGAACACAATTTCACGTATGCAACGTGAGAATGCAATGAGAAAACAGGATATTAGAAAAGAACGATGAATTCAAGAAGTGGTGAGATCGTTTGAAGAACTATATTGGATAGGAGAATGCCAGAAAACCAACACCAAACACAATGGATACCACTAAGCAGCCAATGAATAATATGGTATAAGAGGTGGAGCTTATCGTCTCGAGAAGAGCTCAGGAGGTGGCTAAATATATTTATGAATGTTAGTATTAAAAGAAGAATATTCTAGTCTATTATTTATCTTTGTAATATAATTTGTATATTATCATTATTTTCAATATAAATTATATAGAACCTTGAAATAAAACTGCAGTTTTCAACGAAACTTAAAAGGATTCAGTATGCGGAACGATGTAGTTCGTTTTAAGAGTTTCGTGAAATAATCTTTACACAGAATAGCATATTGTCGGTTGGAAACGACCTCGAGAAGTTGGTAGAATCGAAACCAATCTTTTCTTAGAATTCGGAGTATTACTATTCGGCTCATTTCCGTAGAATTAAAAACAGGTTGTATTGTCAACACTAGTTTATGGTTTGTGGTTTCGCAAATTTATAGATTTGCATTGTTAGATAAACTGTTTTCTTTTTTGGAATACACTTCCAAATAGAATTGTTAATATAATGGAGAAATTTTATTTTATTTTACAAATTAACCATGAAATTATCCACCTAAATTTACCCATAAGTTTTACAGGCACAATTTGTACAATGTGAAGATAGCAAAAATTAATTTTTCATTCGGTTTTTCTACGAAAAGACACTCTTTGCTTAACTCGATAAAATTTATGGCTTAGGAGATATGTGTATATGTCAAGGAGATCGTTAGCCATCACGAGACATTCTGAAGAAAATATCATAAATTGTGATTATTCATTGAAAATACTTACAGAAGGTATTAAAACACAATCAAAGACTTCTAATGTACTGCATACTGTTGAACATCGTGTTACTTATATAAGGAACAAACCCCAAACATATCTATGCTAGAATTAGATCATATCTAAACAAATTTCTTCCTTCCTGAACGCCTTCCTATAGAATCTTCTCAGACTCCACCATGGACAATAGAAAGCACCAAATTCATTACCCAGCTCACCTCATTTGACAAACACCACATCAACCATACGCTAATCGAAAGACACTTTAATAACATACTCAATGAGTACAAAAAGTTTACGTAGACGCATCTCAAGGCGGTACGGGCATCTCTATCATTGCACCGACCTCCAAATATATGCTAAGAGCTCCTCCAACCCCATCCACTTCCACTGCTGAATTATACGAGTTACACAGGTCGACGCTTCATCAAATGAATCTGATCACCTCATACTTCCAGATTCCCTCAGCTCAATCCAAACTCTTCAAAAATTCATACCACAAATTCGTTAGCAATCAAAATCAAGCAGCAACTACAATATATACAAGATAACAACAAAAAATAGCATTTTTTTGTATCCCCACACTTTTTAACTACTGTCGATATTAAATCAATCCTAACGCGTAAATGCTCAATGAATGGGAAAACACATGTCCACATATAAGCTTAGTGAAGCGAAAAACTCTGTGAAAACACAAAAAATCGTAGAGATGCGACGCGTCTTCGTCTAGGCCAGGGATTCCCAAACCATTTTAGGCAGGAGATCCCTTTTCCTAACTGAATTGATATCTCAGACCTACAATTATTTAAAAAATTCTATCTCTATTTTTTTTCTATTGATAGAAAATACTTACCAATTTCGAAACTTTGCGGTTGGTTAAGTGAGTGAACTTAACATTCTTTAGTCATCAAAATTTATCAAAATAAATACAATAAACAATAAAACTCAGTAAATAGCAAGTATAATTAATAATTATTAATACAAGTTACGTAAGAATACGATATCGACCCCAAGATGTCAACATCGACCACTTTGGGAATCTCTGGTCTAGGCCACACGTGACTGACCCATAGATACTTATTTAATGCGAAACTTGAACCAAAATGTAGCAATCGCTATTGCAAAATGACTATAAAACACATAATCGCAGAATGTCCATCTTTTAACTCATCATTAAATCTACCACTCGGAACAACACGTGAAATTTTACGACCTAAGTACAATATTACTTACCTTAAACAGATCTCGATCATAAACTTAATTTAACTAAAATCTGTAGATAAAACATTTAATTTTTTCATTCATTAGTTCTCCAAGAAATGTTTGTGTTTTATTACCTCCCGTGAATATTTTCAATAAATAATTACAATTTATGATAATTTTCTTCAGAATGTCTCTTTATGGCGAACAGTTTCCTTGACATGTACAATGGTCATGATGATTTAAACAAAGAGAGCCTTTTCGTAGAAAAACCGATTGAAAAATTAATTTTTGCTATCCTCAGATTATACAAGTTGTGTCTGTAAAATTTACGGATTGTTAATGTTCAAATGAATAATTCACAAAAATATACTTATATAAGTTCTGATTTCGCAACTTCAAAGGTTTATACCTTAGAAACGAATGAGAAAATTTTTCTCATGTCGCAGCATTATTTTCACGGCATCTACTCATTCCCGAATTTTTGTATCAAGACCTGGAACATATCATTTTTTATTAGTTCTAGTTTCTATGCAGGTATAAAACAGAAAAAAAACATGTATTTACTGGGAAAAACTTTACTAAAAAAATTAATTATTGAGTTGATGTGTAGACTTTAGAAATTGACGACTAACAACATAGTCTAAACATCATATTCGTATCCCAAAAACCACGAAGCCTTAGTTTTTGTGCTCTCAGTACTCTTCGCTCATATCTTCTAAAGCTGCCGGAATCCTATCCAGGTGACCATGAAGGAAGTGGAGTCTTATGCTCATATTGCACACCATATTTTTCAATTGTACCAGGTACCAGAAGGTGTTCTACTACAAGTTCAAAGTAAAGTTTATTATTGTTTTATTCCCAAGAAAATTTGGCATCGCCAAGACGAATGCTGTCCAAGCTTTTAGTTCTAACTAAGTCATAGAATTTCTAAATTGAGTATTGTTCATCGATTAATATGTACGATTAAATGATGAAAATCAAAAACAAAGTAACTAAACAAGTCTTAAGTGACACAACTTACATTATGTAAACCAGTGTTGTTCACTGGACATAGTTTAGTTAGAGTTGCAATAACTCATGACTATCAACTTTATTTGTAAAGATTATTAGAATTCTCAATTTAGGTGGTCATAATTTAGCAATGAAATCTACCCTACAGCATTGAAACTCACATTTTAGAACTCTGTATACATTTCCTGTTTGATAAATACTTTTAGGAAGTCCCCTAAAATATCCCGCAGGTAAAAAGCTCCCCCAATCGGATCTCCGGATGTAAACTACGCTAGGGGAAGTTTTCATAAAAGACAAAGATAAGTAAAGCAACATCCGCAATTTAAATGAAGGAGGGTGGTTAGCAAATTATATACAAGAAATGGATACAATAAAGAACAAAATAAAAGAATAGGGAAGGAATCAATCCATCAAAATAATGAAATGAAATTAGAATTAATACAATTGTGAATATTGATTTATATAATTAGATGAAAAAAAAAAACTATTAAGAAACTGTACTAGAAAAAAGGGTATCTAGGAGATTGAAGTCGAGTTTAAGGAAATTTCTCTAATTTTATATGTATGGAAACTAAATAACCGGTGTCAGGTAGAGCCACTCATGTAACAATAGAAATAACGATCATCAAAAAAGTAGAACGCTTCAGGAATGATCCCAGATATTAGGAGATGAATAGCTGCCCTAATGGGAAACTTTGGACACTGTATGGATAAAAAACATGATAGGGTGGACTATTACCTGACATAGTTTCTGAGAATACACGGCTATTACCGTTTGTAATTGAATAAGATAGTGTAGGAATAAGAGGCACGTTATCTTATGTCCAAAAAGAAGAGTAGCATTCAATCTTGATTCAGCGGTTACCAAGAGGCGAAGTGAAGAATAGACGGGAACTAAGCTGGAATTTCTGAGACTATTGTTAATATTTCTATCCAACACGCACAAATACACTGCCTGGTGCGTGTTTTGATACCCAAGTAAACTATTAACCTTAGGTCTCCGAAGAAGATTACTTGGTTATCGAAACGTGCATCAGACAGTGTAGTTGTGAAAGTTAGTGTATTCAGAATCTGTTGGTATGAAAAATATCTTCAATTATCAAAATAATTTTCGGTAAATATGGAATATTTCAAGATAGTGAAATGTAAAACAACAAGAAATAACATATTGGTCACGACTAAGATACTGTTTACTTAGGACAAAGATCGCAAAACTTGGAAAATTGAATTAGAAAGTCATCAATACTATAAAAGTATATTTTGGCCACACTCTCCTGACTCACTAGATATAACACTATGGACTTCTAGCTGTGACATTTTTGACACCATTATGTGCGTTAAAAAGCACAAACAAAACCATTTTGAAAAAAACTTAAATTACGATAAGTGTATTGTTTGTCTAGAGCAGTGCTTTGACTATTTTTAATATTTTAACATTGTTTTTCATAAGATAATTCATTGTATATGTTGTAATAAAAATAAAAACACGATTAAACGAGCAAAATTTTTAATTTCATAACACAAATTGTTGTTTCTTCTTATCTTTCGTATATTGAAACTAATAGAACGCCAAAAAGTGTTCATAAAATAATTAAAACGTATGTTTGATTATATATTTATATATTAAGGTTATCAATGTCAAATAATATTTTGATAAAGGTCAAAATTAAGCAGAAAATATTAACGTTGAAACATGTATTCAAGAAAATGTAGTTTATAAATTCTAAGAATATGATTTTTTTCATAATAATTAATCTTTGCTAAATTGAAAACAATCTTTATCGCATTTATATGAAAAATTGAATCATATCAATAACATTTAATGTTGTAAAACTACCGTTAAAAATTTCCTCATATCTTGCTGCGCACAACATCATGTTTTAATATAAAGATTCCGTAAATAGTTATACGGGGGCTATTCAATTTATAACTAATTTACTTTATACCTTGGATATTGAACTGAATAGTCCATTATTTAATATTCTACTGATTTTTTGCAAAGATAACTCATTGTTTGAGCTATAATCAGTATGCTTCTTAGACTATATAGTTATGTAATGCACTATTTTAACCTCAATAAAACTCAATACTGTCTTGTTCGACGTGCCGCGTTTTTTCACAATGGAACAAAACCAGCGACGTGAAGATGTTTCCATCGAGTGTTTGGCAATGTTTCTCAGAAACAAATCCGAATTTTACGATGGTCCATAGCCATGGATAAAACGTGGACTCAACCCTTCACACCCAGAACAAAAGAACAATGGACTAAAAAGGGAGAACCGGCTCCAAAGAAGCCAAAGACGGCTCCATCTGCAGGCAAAATCGTAGCGTCGGTTTTTTGGGATGTACGTGGGATAATTTTCATTCACCATCATGAAAAAGGAAAAACTATCAACGGCGAGTATTATGCAAACTTATTGCAACGTTTAAGCGAAGAAATCGAGCAAAATTGAACGCATTTGGCTAAGGACAAAGTGTTGTTTCATCAATACAATGCACCAGCTCACACATCCGTTATTGCAATGATCAAAATTAATGATTTAAAGTTTGAATTGCTACCTCATGCGTCCTATTCGGCGGATTCTGCTCCCTTGGATTATTTTCTGTTTCCAGACTTGAAAAAAAAGACTCGGTGGTCAAAGATATTCCAACAATGAAGAGGTGATGTCGGCAGTTGATGGTATATACCAAAAAGAAGGAGAGAATTGATATTAGAATCAAAATCGAAGAAAATGGAACCATGCTTTTGTGTTTAAAGGAAAAAATAAAATATAAAAACCGATGAAAAAGAATATTAAATTATCTATGCTTATTCATAGAAAAATCAGGGAAATTTTAAGAATTAATTGAAATTAGAATTATAAAAACTGGTAAATTGTAACTCGCCGAGGATACCAACGAATCCCAGAAGCCAACAAAACAAAATAAAATGAAATTCAGAACAAAATTAGAAGAATTCATAAGTAGGAATCAAATTAACGAAGCAAACACATGAATAAAAATAAAATGAGAAAGAAAACCCACGAAATTATTAGAGCAGAGCAGCCACGATAGAAATGGGAAGACAAAGCTAGAGAAGAGACTCCTCTGGAAAGTTGTTGAGTAATTAGAGCAGAATGAAAATGTTTGAAAAAGATAATATATCATCTATAACGATGAGATTGATAGTGATTAATTAAATAAAGCCCCCAAACAAACAATGTTATTTGAATTTTTGACATGACGGATACTACAATCCATGTCAGCACCATCACAGATATAAATGCGTCAACATTCTATCAATAATCTTGTCTCATTAGCCCTTCTTTCCATTATTGCCATCATTTTTGTTTATTCATGCGACAAGAATAAATTTTATACTATTTATTGAGTTTAGAAAGCTTCAAAATCCTTTTATTGTTTACATTGATAAGTTCCGAAGATCCTTTCCCATATTACGTTTCGTAATCCACCAAAAACGTTTTAAAAACCGCAAAAACCGAGGACATTGTGATTTGAATTGAATTTTTTTTATCAAGAGTTTCTGTCTACCCCTGTAGATAGACATTTGTCAATTGTTAAATAATTGAGTAAATCAAAAAGACTTCTGCTACTGTCATACCTATTTATTTTTGATATTTTTACCAACTATCCCTCGTAAAATTTATCTCGCTGAGTTGTAACATCATTTTGCATATTTTCGAATGCTTCTGAAAATAATTGTTGGTAATATATGGCGATTTAATTACTTATATCTTAATAAAGTGAGTTCAATGTCAAATAAGTTGTATGATCCTTTTTAAATTCCGTTTATCCATGTTATCTGGTTTAGCTAGCAGCAGCAGCTTTACGTGATAGTGAGGCCGCTTATTATGCAAATTACCTCATCTCTTATTTTAGTTTTAATGTTTCACAAGATGTGACCTTCCAAGACGAGGTACTTAATATTAAAGTTTTGCTTCTTTTTCCAATTACCGACAATAATCATATCAAAATTATTATCCACTGGTTATCTCAAATTACGTATCTTTCGTTTCGATGTAAAGTTACTTGTAAAATAGGTTTTGATTGGTAATTTCTGGGTTTTAGTTGTGGTTTTTTTTTGTTTTCATTTTACATCAGTTGATTTAATCAAAGTTAATATAAATTTTTTTCTGTTTTCTTTATTTTTAAGATTTGTGAAGTAGATGATTTTGACTTTTTTTTAATTATACACAGAAATTTATTCTTATCCTCCAAATATATCAATATTTACAAATATTATCGGTTGGAAAAAAGATTTAAATTATACCTTTAAGTGAATTTTAGTTTTCTCAATAGATTTCGAATATAATTTATCAATTGCAGCTAAGCCCAATCAATTCCGGATTTTTTCCAGCTACTTTTAGTTATTTTTAATTAATTATAGTTGTTTTCAATTCATTTTCAATACATTCAATGCTTCTTTTTATAGATTTATGAATACTTTACAATTACAGTTGCTTTAAATTGTCTCGCCACATCTGTATCATTATCTGCTTCCACATTTTCACGTGTCACTTCATTAATTACATATTTCACTCGCGGAACCACTCACTTAATATGGGATAGTTTCCCATTCCATAGTGTTCCTTCCCAATCCTATATCAGGGCCATTCAAAATCAACTAAATCCAATATTATTTATTTTAAGTACATTCGAAGCTTCTTTACAGAATTTTAAGAAATTTCAGGCTTTATTAAGGTGTTTTCAATTGATTTAAGTTTACATTTCCAGTTTTAAACCATGATGAATTCGTTTCAAGTTGTTTTACATAATTTTAAGTTGAACTTTATTATTTTAAGTACATTGTCTCCTTGTCTATATAGTTTCTAGTAGTTCTAGGTACAATTGAAGTGTTTTCAATTGATTTAAGTTTATATTTCCAGTTTTAAACCAGGATAAATTCGTTTCAAGTTGTTTTACATCATTTTCAGTTGATCTTCATTATTTTAAGTACATTCGAAGCTTCTTTGTATAACTTTAAGTAGTTTCAGACTTTAGTAAAGTGTTTTACATTGATTCAAGCTTACATTTTCAGCTACGAATTCTGCTGAGTTTGTTTTAATTTGTTTTACGTCATCTTTAATTCATATTTATCATATTTCATTGTTTAAGTACATTCAATACTTCTTTATATAGTTTCAAGCAGTTTCAGGCTTCATTAAGGTGTTTTCAATTGATTTAAGTTTATATTTACAGTTTTAAACCTTGATGAGTTTGCTTCAAATTGTTTTATATCATTTTCAGTTGATCCTCATTATTTTAATTACATTCGAAGCTTCTTTATATAATTTTAAGTAGTTTCGACTTTATTAAAATGTTGATTCAAGTTTACATTTTCAGTTACGAATTTGCTAAGTTGTTTTACGTCATCTTTAATTCATATTTATCATTTTTCATTGTTTTAAGTACATTCAATACCGCTTTATATTGTTTTGAACAGTTTTAGGTTAGGTTAGGTTTTATTAAAGTGTATTCAATTGATTTAAGTTTATATTTCCAATTCTCAATTTTTCTGAGTTTGTTTCAAGTTGTTTTAGATCATTTTTGGTTGATCTTTATTATTTTAAGTCCATTTATTGCTTCTCTAGTTCTAAACTGTTTCCAGTAATTTTTTATCGTTTTTCACTGATATTCCATTTTCAAAAATTTTACATGTTTCTTTAAATACCTTATTACGAATATCAAAATTTTCTATAAATCCATCAGACGTTTATAATACGAGAAATTTTCATTTTTATCACGAGTTTTTTGACGACGGTTCTTTTTATAATTTCATCTATCTATCAACAACATACTAGAACAAGGAAGTAGTATTTGCTCTATCGATTTCACAACAATATTATATTTTAGCCTAAACATAAATACATCCTAATGTAAATACTACTTTTGAAAAGATAAAATGTTTATACAGTTTGATGTTTGACGGAACTTCCCGACGAATCGAAAGTATGTGGCAAGAATCTAACGATGATTAGTTCAAATAGAACTTTATATTTCTGGAATTGGTGACAACCTACTCGTTTTCAATGCGCTTTGTTTTCTTGTAACGTGACCTAGTTTACAAAAATAAATCAAATCGATATCGAGTCGACGTTTCGACTAACGAGCGACGCCACTATAAAATAAATTACGTAATTTCCTAGTTGATGATTGTATCTACAACACTACTTGTGGTTGTACTCTGTAACTGTTGGTGCATTAAAAATATTAAAACTCGCCGACGAATAGACGATTAAATCTTTACATTACTACCAGCAGGAAGTTTTTAGTTATTTCAAATGTTCGCTTGTTCGGATTTTATTTACCATTCTCGATCAGAGCAAAAAGAATAGACGATATGTGGATTAACTATCGAGAACATGGACGTTCTTATTTAAAACACAAAAAAAATCGTTAAAATTTATTATTAGGTTAACTAGCAGTTGATATCTTAAATTTTATTTAAAACTACCAAGAATTATCCATCGCTTTTTCTGAATAAAAAACATATATCTGTCACATTGACAGGTATATATAATCTAGCGAAAACAACATATTAAACTGAAGACAACGTGCAGTTTGTACAATTTAACAACATGTCGCATCTCCGCTCAAATAGTGTCATAAGTGAAAAAACCAAACTATTGAATAATCAGCATTTAAAATTAATTATAACTTTCTTTTTCAATTTTCAAATGATAACTCAAAAACTAACGAAGTCACTGCAACGGCAACTATTTACGTGACATAATTTGTGATAAGATTTCTAGCACCAATAGTAAAATAAAAGATATTTCTTAATTTTTTGAGTTATGACACTATTTGAGCGGAGGTGTGATGTCATATAAGATAAGCAATTTAATATAGAGTCACCTATAACGTTCAATACAGATTCGTTTATATCATTTGGTATAGAGTCTCTTATATAATTTAATATTGAGTCGCTTACATCTTCTAATTTGATAACGTTTATAAAGTGTCGCTCAGACCAATCAAAAATAAATAATTTAAGTGAAAGTAGCTTGTCACTTAAAAAAATATCCATTTATAAAAAATTATATATGAATGTGTTGATTATACCATTCAACAACATGCCACTTATTTATTTCAATATGTAATCGCTTATATCCTTTTATACCGAATGGTTTAAACCGTTTAATTCAATCACAATTCGCTTATATCGACCATTTACAAAGTGTTACTTAGACTCCTCAATGAAAAATGTCATGAATACAAGTTGTTATACCTTTTAATAAAAAGTCACTCATACCATTCAATAACATGTCGTTAGTACTGTTCAATAAAGTTTTTGTCTTACCATTTGACAAATTAAAACTTTAGTATTTCTTTAGTTTTTACTTTTTTTTATTATTTATATATATTTTTATATTATTCGACATATCATACATAACATAACATAACATTTAATAGCCAATAAACAACCTATTGTCTAGTACGTCTTCGACAAGATTACGATTAAAGGTGTCATTTAGGTGCTAATCTTCTTTGTCTTCCACTTATTGTAGGAATTGCCTTGTAATATCCAATTTTTCCAGTCATAGTCCATGATTCGGTTATCTCTTTGGATATCTGTCTGCTGAGTTTCTGGTAATTGTCTTCTCATTGAATGCTTGCTTCGCCAGCCATTCGTCCTCCATTCTGTTTACTTATACCTTCCATTCTCGTCTTCTCTACTGTGCCTATCTGACTACATTTGTTATTATATTCGCAGGCCTATCCAATGCCGGAACTGTATTTCCGTACCAGATAATTACTCCGGCTATTGATCTAAGGGTTTTCATCTCTGTTCTTTGGAGAAGTTGTTTCATCCTGCTTGGATCCGCTCTTGTTTCAACCTCATAGTTTAATATGGGACATACACTTGTTTTGTATATACGCACCTTACTTGAGGTGGACAAACTTCCGGAGATTAAGGCGGCTTTGTTAGCTTATATGCGTGCTTCCTCGTCGATGTTTCTATTGCATGATATTATAGTAACTAGATAGTTGAATCTTATAACTTGTTTCATTATTTTATCGTCTATCGCTAATTTGCAGCGTACTGTGTTTATACTTTTTGTCATAGACTTTGTTTTGGGGATAGATATCTTTATATTGAACTCTTCTGCCATTTGATTGCATCTGAAAAGCATTCGTTGTAGATTGTCTTCGTCGTCTGCTATAAGAACAGCATCATAATCTGCGTAGCATTCAGAACTCGCTGCTTCTGTCTAGGACAAGGTTGAAAAGCATTAGACTTAGACAGTCGCCCTGTCTAATATCTGTTGTTATTGAAATGTAATCCGTGAATATGTAGTCTTTCCTTTCTTATGAATAGGGATGGTGATACTGGTATTTCACTCACTGGGTACTATCTCCGAAGACATAGTCAAATTAAATAATACTGCCAGCACCTTTATTAGTGAGTTGTCACCATACTTAATCATTTCGTTGCTAATATCGTCCGGTTCTGGACACTTATTTCTCAATCTTGGAATTGCTGTTTGAACCACGCCCTCGCTGATTTCGAAAGTATCAGTCTCTTGTTCCAGTATACTAGAGGTATTATCTTAGTCTTGTGATCAGATTCCATATTCTTCTTTGACCCTCATAAAGATCACGCTGCAAATGGATTGAGAACTTCTCCTTATACGTCTACTCTGTTTCGTACCTTATGTCAGATATTTACTTCATTGGACAACCTGGACATTTAGGTGATAATATTTTCAAGAAATGTGTAGTTTTATTAAAATTAAACATTTTATAAAGATCTATGGTATGATATAAACTTTCTTCTGAGATACCTATACGATTTAACTTATTTTATCTGTGAAAGTATTTTTCTTTGTATTTGTACGTAATACATGATTCAATAAAAACAAATAATCTACTTATTATTTGTTTATCTTTTAGTTTTAATCAATTTAGAACAAGAATGTCTTTCGAGATAAGAAATAATCATATAAAAACAAGCGAAAAAAAAGAGCAGATGACGGGAATTCGGCCTATTATTCTCTTCAAGATTTGCGACAATAACAAAGTCCGAAAGAATCGCAAAGGTTATCAGTGCCCATTTGATCTACACATATTATTATTATCAATAATAAGTTGAAAAACAAACTTTTACAGGAAAGATAGGAAACAATTTCATCATTTGCACGTGTCGTTGAAGAATTTGACAAAACTGAATAAATGACAGACAATTTGACCTGTAGGTTCAACAACATAGCCGTTAGCAATTGTCAAAGTCTTTATTAAGAGACTCTATCTATACATTAGTATATTAAACAAAGTAGAAGATGGAATTATTCTAATAACGAATTAAAAATAACGATAAAGAAATTATTTATGAAACAAATTGTATAAGATGACTTTTTTGATTTTGAATTGACTTTGAGTACTCCATACACGCTCAATTAACAGCTCAGGTCACTCTATCGAAAGTAAAGTACAAGCTTTTAAAATGTCTCAAGCTTTTGTGTAAAACTACATTTGGCAAGATTACAATTTTCAAAACCATCTCAGTGAATCAAAAAGTAACCGTTGAAAAATTGGAAATTAAGGTGGTGCTTTAGTAGCAAGTGGAAAAAATTTAGAGACTGCGCCAGTTATAATATTCAAATAAGTATTTAATTCACTATCTTATTCTAACTATTTCAACAAAACTATTAATATATAAATCTTACTTACAGATTGACACTTTTTCAACATTTCTCCCTTAAGAGATACTCCTTCTTCTTCAAGTACCATACACTTTAAAGCGTGTAGGTGTTTTCTTGTCCAAAACTTCTAATCTAATATCTGAAGGTACCCCTCTTCTGCACGACGAATAATTGTTTCCGCACCCTGAATGCCGCACCACTCTCTTATATTCCTTACGACCTGGTCCTCTCCTTCCGTCGATCTTTCTCGTTACTATGAGCTTGAGAGTTTAATATTTCGGTCTTCACTTTCAGAGACCACGTCTCCACACCATATAAAAGGATTGGCCATATATAACATTTTATCAATCTAATGCTTAGGGGAACTTCTCGGCGAATTAGGAACTTATCAAACTTTGTAAAAGGTTTTTTTGCAATTGCTATCCGAGCTCGCAATCCCATTTTTCATTTAACATACATCCAAGGTATTTAAATTTATTGACTGTCTCTATGTTATTTCCATTGACAAGTAATTGAGCTTGGCAGTGTTGTTGTCTGCTTATGACCATTAGTTTTATTTTATGCGCGTTTATTATGAGGCCGTATTTGGTTCCAATTTCGTTGATAGAATCGACCACCTCTTGTAGATCTTCCAGTATCGTTGGCATACCTAATATTATTTAAGAGAGTTCCATTTACTTTAATGACTTTTCGCTGGTTTTTCAATGTCATCTGAAAAATTCGTTCTACGTATATATTAAATAGCATTAGTCAGAGTATGCATCTCTGACGGACTCCCCTAAGTATGAATGTGTGTTCTGTAGTTAAAGAGCCGCTAATTCGCAGTTCCGCTGTTTGATCTGCATACAGATTTTGTATGATCCTGATGTCTTTACTATCAGTATCAACATCCTTTAAGATGTCAAACAGTAAGTCATGCCGAATGGAGTCAATCGCTTCTTGGTAGTTTATAAAGCCAACGAAGATGTCTTTTCTTTGATCATAACATTTTTGAATTAGTAACTGATACCTAACCCGTTTTTAAACCCAAACTGCGTTTAACCACTAATCTCTTCGCACTTTTTAAATATTCTTTTGCGTATAATCTTCAAAAAAGTCTTAAGTTTTGACACTAGGTTTCTTAGGGAGAGTCACAAAGGTGGATTTTAGCCAGTCTAGGGGAATACTGCCATCTTATCTCTATCCTCCATAATTAGTGGTAAGGTTCCAAAACAAAACTGTTTTCCACTAATGAAAAGACATAGAAACCAATTTTAAGTCTAAGGACAAACTAATTGATCTAAGTAGTTGAACGATTCGTATTTTGCAAAAAAATAGCATCTCTGGGATGTAATACCAAGGCCACATTCTTCTTGTTAGTCATTAATCAAATGAATAAAAAGACACTCAGTTTCCAATTTAGTTGTTTTTTTTTTCATTTACACGTTATCAGTTCATTAATTTCACCCTTTTTTTATTTCATTTATGTCACTACCATTTTTTTCTACCGCTTCCAGAAAAATTGTTAATCATTCGATGTTCATCCTGTATCATATATTAAATTCATCTTGTCATCATCGAATAGGTCCCCTTTGCATACTGCCGTTCCTCTTTTCACAAAGTAGACGTGTCGTATTACATTTTTTCAAAGCCATGTCATATTATTTTTAATAATGACCTCAGCTACCGAATTTCAATTTTGTTTCGGGAGGAGTTGCAAAGTCACTAATCACTCGTTTATTTCAAATGCGAGGGTAGGGCGGCTCTATAAATAATGTACTAATTAATCTACTCTTTAAAAAAATGAGAATATAATTAATTACAGAAATTAGAGACGTGAATATTACACAGCAAATAGAATGTATTTACAGGATCCTCTCAACGATCGATAAATTTGTGCAATATATAATAACTAGTTGAGGTTATGTTTCGAAGATTAATTATGTGGCAAACTGCAGAATTATTATTTTCATCCTATTAGACAATTTTCCTGGAAAAACCACAAGTAAATATTTTTGGTGATGTGGAAACCTGAACAACCAGAGAAAAATATATTTCATTCTAATCCGTTGCATGCTATGTCGTAGATCCATCAAAGTTTAAGCAACACGCTGTCAATTTGTACCTTTCTACCTTTCTTCGTTCAACACATGTTCAATTAAGGACAAATTTGGAAATCTTAGGGACAAACTAATCTATATGAGTATACATTTGAGCCTAACTAAGGTTTGAAGCGTCCTGAGCTAAGAAATCATTGCTTCTCGTAGGTGACATTGAACTATAAACAAAATTGAGGTTTATAGCGTTGGCTTAACGTTCTTTTGAGGAGAAATTCATACTTGACGGGTTTGATGTTTTTTTATTTGCTTAGCCTTTTTGAAACGGCCCTGTAATAGATTTTTTCCTCTACTAACCTTGTTATGGTTTTGTTTGAAGTTATTCAACGCGGATACATTGCGTTTGTTCAGTTAATAAAAACAAATAGGCTACACTATATTCAGGATCATAAACGTTAAATCGGTGTTTTCCATGTCGTCGAATCCATCTATCGATGTTTCAGATGTCGGAAAGTACTTCCGGTATTGGGTATTGGTTGACTTCTGGTTCGACTTTTCGAACATGAAAACTTTGTATTGTGCAAGTTTTTTGAAATCTTACGCTGATTAGTTCACGCTATCAGAAATTTTAAACCCTGAGTTTCAAATTGATACCTATACTTTTTATGTAAAACACATATCAAAGATTTTTGGACTTAATTTGTTGAAGAATGATCTAGTTGTCATTAGATGTTGTAAATATAATTTGCTTGACGATTTCGCCAATTTTAAGAAGGCACCTAGGAAACCACGGAAAGGTTGGTTTATACTAATAAAAAACCAGTTCTACGGTAGCGTTTCCAAAGAAACTTTGATTGGGAAATAAACTAGAGATCTTGAGAAACAAAACTTCCCTGGATGTTTGACTCTACGATTATTTTCAACAAAGTTATTAAAGTTAGTTTTCCTGTACTGCAGCAACCCAGCAGTGGCTGGAAAATGATAGGACAATGCTACAATCGACCCCTTTTAAATTGGCTGGCTCAAGTCAAAAAAATGAACTAGAAATTTATCGAAAAAAAGGGATTTTTAGGTGCTTTTTAGATGCGCAAATCAAATCTTGGTAGCATTTATATATGAAAAATTCTGCTAGGTTTTTAAAACTTGCAATAGTTTCTTCTCAAAAATTTTTCCAAATTGTATATTTAACCATAAAAATTTCTTGAATGACTTTTTTTCCATGACCTTACTAGAGGTGAATCTCGACAGGACAGGTGCTCGTTCCAATATCAAATCCTATCAAAAATCGATTCCATTCTTATTTTGTTCCTTAACTCATAATTTGGTTAGGTTAGGATGGTCTGTTAGTTTTTAATAGTAACGTTTTTCGTATTTATTTAGTCTTTCTATTCGTGAGGTGAATTAATAAACACTGTTTCTTACGTTTTCAATTTATTTACACACTTAACTTTAATAATTTACTTATAAATATAACGTAAATGATTTCTGCGATTACTTTCACTAATTCGTTCTTTTCATTACGACTATTTATTTAAAACTAAACTATCTGCCCTTACATAACTTATTATATATATCCTAAATTGAATTCTGCAAACTTCTAGAATAAAATAAACACAACAAATTAATAGAAATACTGTAAATAAACCGCCTGCCATAATATAAAGTTCTAGAAGAAAATATCAAAGGCGCGTCTGTCATTTATAAAAAGTAGATAAAAGACGTCGCGCGAATTCGTCGAATTTCAAAAATTCCATTCTAGCTGGACAGAGCCGGTCTAAGAACCCATTTCGCGAACTTGTTCATAACAATATTCCACCAAGCATATTCTCATCTGATGGTCTCAGCAATGATCCATTTAAATAGGATTTACGTGGTCATTAAGTGCAAGAGATTCCTGTCAAGAAGGATTTAATATTAAACTTTTCACCTTCAAAAATTTCGTGAATTAATTTTCTTTCGATGATCTTTCTACACCGACTCATCAAGATAAATAGCACCTTCTTTTTACGATAAATTTTTAGTCCATTTTTGACTTGGGGTCAACCAAATTTATAGGGGTCTACAATGGGGATTAATCGTACGCGAAAAGGGCAAGAGATCTTTTTTATAGGAAATTTAATAAACTTTTATTCGGTAGGAACAGTTTTTGATTTTCTTTTTTTTATTTTCTAGTAATAGTAAACAATTTTTTAGTTCATTAATATCATGAAAATATACCAATATTTTCACCCCAAAATTATATATTTACAAATATTTTCTCGTAATTAGGGATGGAGTGAAACAATCAGCCTTTGTATTAAATGCATCTCCAATCGAATTATCTGATAAACTGTTTTGAACGTCATCTATATTCTAAATTATCTTCAATTTTCTGAAAAAATCGTATTCCCGAATAAACAAAATTTTTAAGTCGTCCTCGTATATTAGGGTAACGTTTATTATTTACCATAAACAAGTTTCGCCAGGTTCCTGTAGTACTGGAACATTTTTTAACAGTTTGTATCTCAAAAGGAGTGGGATGACAGATCGATATAGCTGTACCAATGGAAAGATATCTTTTTTTTTCTCGATGCTTTTTCAACCATGGATTTATAGCTCGGTATTTTTCCTTATACCTTAGTTGGTACCTGAACTCAGAAGGCGTTAGTTATATGGCGAAGAACCACTTTAATGAATTCTACGATAAACATACTTATGGGTGTACAAATGGGATTGGTCGTTTTTTTTTCTTTTAGGAAATACAAGAGATTGTGAGGAAAAAAATGCGTTTTAATCTGCTGTGTGAACGCGCAACACGTTTATCTGTTAAAATACGAGGTGATTAAGAATTGTGTACATTATAATAGTGAAAATTAAATAAGTAACTGATATATAAATCAAACTAAGAAAATAATGGATTACATAGTGACGTAGAAAGCTAATATGGAAATTTTTTTTATTGTCATAACAACCGGAAAACAAGTTTATACAGGGTCTGCCGCATAAGAGCCTTTTTTCAAATGAGGTTTCAAATGTAAAATAGTTCCGAAAGCTCAATGGCTGTAATGTTTTTAGTAAATTTATAGTTTCTGAATATCTGTTTTGACTTCTTTATTTGAAATAAATGGTTAAACATCTTCAGAAGCAGTATGATCAACATCAATTTGGTCATTGTCATTGATTTCAACGTCAGTTAATGCTATGCCTGGCATTCAGTAGATTAATAGAGAAAATGGACTCTTGTCCCTGCCCGTAACAGGTTTTAAAGGTCCAGAGGAGCCAAGTAGCCTAGACGTTGCGTTAAGTGGTAATGGCAAAATTAGATTGTGACCTGTACAGTTTTAAATGAAAAGCGTTTCTCCTTAATCATTTTCTTGTCAACTTCACTGAGCCATAATTTAAGTAGTTCGAAGGTTATACAGGCTTTCTTATTCGCACCATAGTCAATTATTTTTAGAAATATTGGCCCTTAAAGTCTATACATTCTTGCTTTCGCTCAAACCAATTCTGCAAACATTTTTTCACTCTGAAGCTAATATTGTAGAAATATAGTTTGTACAGTTTTCAAAAGCGTCTTGAGGTGATGAAAATCGCTGTTCACGTATCTTTCCAAAAGCAAAAGTACGTATTTTTGCTTTCGAGTCTTGATCAAATGAGTTACTAAACCCCAGTAGAAGAATTTCTAATTAGTATTTGTCGGTCGAAGAAGTTAGTTGAGCTGGAATAATTTCAACCAATAGTGTTAGCAGCATGTGAACCAGAGTTGCTTTTTATCTGTCTTAAACAACAAGGAAACTGCTGCTGCTTATAAACACTAGTGTGTTAATTCCTATCCAAATATTTCAAGTATTATGTTGACACTATTGCGAAGAGTTGTGTAGGAGAAGCGTTTGTGGGACAGCTTTGCCTTTCTGTGTTAACGATATTAAAAGTTAAGATATCATCGTTTCAAATCGCAATATAAGATGAATATTGATTGAATTATTATCAGAAATTATCGAAAACTGAAGATCTATTCTAAGTTAACATCAAAACTTAAGATCTATTATAAGTTAACATCAAAAATTATCAAAAACTTAAGACCTATTCTAAGTTAATATCAAATCAAATCATGTAGATCTATGGAAATGCCAAGACAAGATATTAAAAATTTTAACAAAACTTATCAAAAACTTTAGCTCTATTTTGAAATGCCAAGTCAAGGTACTAAAAATTTAAACACAACTGATTTGCTCCATTAAAAAAATCTGTTCACTATCGATATAATTCTATGGGTCGCGTTTCATCGCAAACACTCTTCAAGAAATTTCTTAGTTTGGTGCATTAGCAATGTTTTTGTTGAAATTCAATATTTGTCAAATTGAGATCTACAACTACTTTAAAAATTATATTGTGAGAAGAAATTAGAAACTATAACGTCGAAAAAACAATGAATAGATATTGTGCAAAAGAGAAATCGTGTTAACAATTATTGACAAGAAAATAATCACAAAAACTTTATTTATTTATGGAACAACGTATACAGAATAGGTCAATAACACAATCAATTTATCACTCATGTATTTTATAGAATAACACGGAAGATGTGAATTCATTTTATCAATATATATGTAATAAATGAATCTTCTCCTTATTAAAAAAATAGAATACGAGGTCTGGCGTCTTCTTTGGCGAGAGCCTTTAGGAGCTCTGCCGTTTTTTGCTTTACCGCTTCTATCGATTCAAATCAAGTCCCTTTCAAAGCGGATCTTTTTCCAACCTTTCAAGGAAATCTGAGCAAACCCGTTGACACAAGAGCTTTTTGGTCAGGCACTTCACACAGACTTTTATCATGTGTAATTCCTTTTTTACATTCCCGTTTACAGCCTCGGCAATTATCCGGATGCTCATTCGACGATCTGCACGCACAATTTGGTTGATTTTGGTCACTGTTTCCGGAGTTGAAACAGTCACAGGGCGACCTGGGCGCTGGCGCTGGGTGCTCTCTTGGACCTCACTAAAGCGATTACAACATTCAAAAATACGCGCACGAAATGGAGAATTATCCCCATAGGCCTCTTCCAACAATGATAAACTATTCGTAAGTCATAGGCGTATCAATATAGGAAATTTTTTTTTATGAAAGGAACACAATGCTCTGTTATCACAGAAATAGGATGAAAATTACGATTCTTTAAATGTAGCCACTTCTCTGAAACTTTTTTTAGCCCTTTTGTAGTCAATTTTTCCAAAAGTCTTGATTGATAACTTGCATTATCCATTACTATTGTACAGTTTTCAGGAAAAAGAACTATCATTTATTCGAAACATGTCATTAAACCATCTTTAACAAAACTGTTTGAACTACCGATGTGCGCCTTTTCCTGTTGGTTGATTTAAACCAGTAAATAAATTATTTGGAAAAGCATGTCTTCGACTTGGAACATTTTCATTTTGCCAAAATATATTTGGTGCCTCTCATTGAGCCACCTAAATAAAATACATATCTTTGGTTTCTCATTTCGTTTATAGTCCTTGGGTAAATCTAAGTCTTTTCATACATCAATATCATTTCTTTCTAAAACATATTTCTTCTAAAAGTTTCCATAGTGTGCTTCGACTCAGTTCATCTCGAATCGTGACAAGAACATTGTCTAAAGAAGAACTTTCCTCCGAAGTCTTTCTTTCAAATGATTTTCTATTTGAAATTTTTGTTTTCCTGGAGCTTTACGTTTTGTTTGAAACCATGGCTGTTCCATTCGCTCATTAACTTCTTCCCCTTCAATTTCATAAATTTCCTATAACAACCTTTCAGGAGTAAAATCCTTTGATATTGAAAAGTGTAGGCTCGTCGTTTCAAATCCTCACTTATATGTGACCTTTATTGAATCAAGAATTACTGTTGATGTGAGGAATTAACCCGTTCTATGGTGTCTCAAATCACCAGATCTAAATCCTCTGAATTTCTAAATTTTTCCTCTCTCTAAGTAGTAAATAGATAACGCATGAGTAAAAACAATCAATTGACAATACCAGATATCATCGATATATCAACCATATTTTCCATTTTGGTGTTTGTCTTGTAAACTCAATATCCCACGCAGGTGGACAACCTGAACGCAAACGATCTGCAAGCGTTAAATCTCCGCTGTTAAAAGATTTAACCAACGCTGTTCCGTTCGCTCATTTACTACGTCTTTCTCTTCAATTTCATATATTTTCTTTTCTACCACGGCTGCTTGAAATTTCAGTGACAACTTTTCAAGGGGAAAAATCCACTAGTATTGAAAAATGTAGGCTTATCTTTAGATGTCGATTCAAATCCTCATCCTCTTCATCCTTGAATTTAAGGAATTAAACCCGTTCTATCACCAGATCTAAATCCTCTCAATTTTTTCTTTCTCAGAGTAAAAAATAGATAACTCATAAGTAAACCATAACAATCAATTGACAACACGAGATAATATCATCGATTTATTAACCTTATTTTCCATTATCCTTAAGATACTTTAACATAGTATCCTTTGCATTTTATTAAGATAGATGTTATCTAATTCAACCGCTTTATATATCGCCTACTGAAATACTTAGTTGTTTTGAATTTGTCTTTTATATATCGTCATAAAGTCAGATTTTTAGATCCGAACCTGTCGCTTGCGAGTTATATTCTTGCACAGGTGGGCGAAACGCTGCTTATTTTTTACGTTTTGCTTCGCAATTCCTGTGTGGGTTTTTGGATACTTAGATACCACTCATATCTCGCAAAAGAAAATTATACACACGGCAGTCGTCGTTTGTAGTTTATATATGAAACTATCGCGGAAATTGGCGGTTCTCTGCGCTTTTTTTTTTAATTTGCTTTTGATATCGTTCTCGTTTTTTCGTTTGGACGCGTACTATTGTCATTAGTTTCATATGGTGCGAAAAGGACAGTTGTTACAGTAATGATTGAATTAAGCATATGTTCACGTAGGTTTTTTACCATATCGCGAGATATGTTTTTCTATGTGATTTTGTCTTGTCAGTTTTAGTGGTTACAATAAATTTTGTTGTGTTGCGATGTATTTAAATGATGAAAAATTAGTTATTATATCATATACTTGATTATCTGATGCTAGTGAATTATAAAATTAACTTTGTAAGATAACTTGAAGTTTATGTTTCTAACTTTAAAACAAACTCAATACTTTAATTATTGATCACTACTTGGAATATATCAAAATCTTGATATTGTAGACCCATTAATCTTTGTCGTATACATAAAAGTTTTTAGTTTTCCAAGAAAAAGGTTCAAATTTCAACTTTCAACAAACTTAGGCAAAATAAATTAAATTTTGAATTTACGAAAAATACTACATAACAGAAACAGTATCTGTTTTCATAAATTTTTCCAATTTTTGTCACATATGGTCTTGCAGATCTAGGTCTTTGCTTGCAAGCCTTAAGATTCTAAAATACTGCTCATTTGTACCAAAAAATCTTAAATTTATTCTTATTAAACTTCGACGTAATGGGCACCGTTTGTAGTGCCGGGGCTTAATCCACATAATTTTGCTTCCTTCTTCTAGAGCTAGGACTAGAAACAATTGAAATGTTCAAGACAAGCTTTCAAACTACCTTCTAAATGATCGTCCAGCCTATGGAGATGGTTTTGTTCATTTCTCTTTACCAATTTTCACCCTCGGGTCATCGGCTTTCTGTCTACGTGGTCTCTCCTGGGGACGAGCAAAACAAGATCAAGATCGGGTTGGTTTTGGCGGTTTCATGTATATGATATTGGTCTTGCAGATCTAGGTTTTGATTGGGAAAGTCTTAGGAGTTCTTAATTCTGTTAATGTGCATCTAAATATCTTATTTTTATAATAACTCATTCAATAACTCAATTTTCGTCGTAATGGTATCAGTTTGTAGTACAAAATCTTACTCCACGTGGTTTTGTCTTATTTTTCTTAAATTCGAGCTAAAAACAATTGAAATGTTACAGTCAGACTTTCATACTATTTTGGAAACGGTCGTCCATAGCATGTAGATGTCTTCGGTTATTTCTCTTTACCAATTTTCACCAACGAGTCATTTGTGTTTTATATGGTTTTGGTCTTGCGAATAAGTTTTAGTTGGAGTCTAAAATTTTGTTAATTTTTACCCCAAACATCTTGTTTTTGCTCTGTGAAATATATTATTTTACAGTATTTTTTTATATTGATGTCTCCATGACACTACGACATTATAGGATCAGTTCCACACTTGGTGTTTCTTCTCTATTATCTCCGGTTTTTTTATCAATCTTATCATTACACTGTTATTCTTTTTTATTCACAATCGGTTTGACGTAATCCTTATACATTTCTACTTTGCTTCTGGCGCTCTGTTTTTTATCTTTCTTCGAGTAGCCTGCTGATGCATGATAATACACAACATCGGTAGTTGTACTTTCTGATCAAAAATGATAATTTTCCATCTCATATGTTCTTAAACCGCAGATTTCCACACGGATTTTTGCACATTAAACCGTTTTCGCTATATGCAATCATCATTTTCTTCTTTACTTCACCTCATTTATCATTCCACTCACTTTGATGTTAAATAAGATTTTGTTCCGGTTCTTCAGTTGCCACGAGGAATTTTACGCTTAAATTATATTAGCCACTATGACATGTATAAATATTCAATTATATAGTATAGTCAACGTTTCCTTAGAAAGAAATGCGTTGTTCGTCAAGAACCAGTATAAAATTATAATTTTTACTAATTGCCGCAGATTATTGACACTCTAATAATTTAAAGAAATTAGTCACTGATTAAGAAGCGATTCGACTGATACCTTCGAATCAATTCAATACCATTCCTAATAAGCAATTAACAAGTTCAGAGTTACTCAAGTTTGTTTGTTCATTAAGAACTTGATGTATTAGATTCCTGATGTGTTTTCTTTTTAATTTAAAAGTTTTCTTTCTAGAAAATCAAGTTTGGATTGCCTCTAATTAACACGCGGTATTTCAGGTTTCAATTGTGGGTTACGTGAATAATATAAGAAACTTTGCAGAATGTTAGTTTTTTTTTTGTAAGATTACAGATTACGTGTCCGCTATTTCACATGTCAATTGTTTTTGTTTAAACTGGTTAACAGTAATGTACTTAATTATTTTTATTTACTTGATTTGATTTATAAAAATTTGTAGCCAAAATTATTTGTAACTCGAACTTTATTGTGAAAAAGGAAAAGCAGAGAAATAAGAAGATTGGATTAGATAGAAAAAATATGACGATTTGATGGGAAAATTACATGTTAGATCGAAATCAATCTATTTCTAGTTTCAACATAATGTTAGCACATTACCCAAACTTTCAACCTCTATTTCGACAATTTTGTGGATTAACCAAACTGGCAAAATCATTGTACCGGGTGTCCCAATAAGAATGGCTCTCGGGAATATCTCGGGAACCGTTTACAGTACAGCTTCGGGAAAAAAAATTTATAACAAAAGTGTATAGGTCCACCGCCAGAGGGCGTAATTAAATACCAAAAATTATAAAATGAATAATTTACAAATTTTGCCTAATTAAGATACATTTAAACTATGATTATGGTATTCCTCAAGAAATTCAGCGTATATTTGATTTTACAAGTTTAGTCAGATTTGATCAGTACGCGGCACAATCTTCATAAATCGTGATTTTTCACTTCTCTTTCACTTACAGCACGGTGAACTACAACCATGCGTTTATTTTAGAAAATTTTTAAAGGTATGACCACATTGTGTCTGCTTTATGTAGACGTCGTGTGGTAAGTAGTCCAAATTAAGTTGAAATTCTGCTAGTCTCGATTCGTAACACCAAGATTCTAAGTACTTTTGATGGCCCACAAACGGATCAGTTGTTGTTGGGTGTGATCGCCACAGACAGTGGCCTGATTTACAGTCCAGAGATAGGACGTTCGTGTCCGTATCGACCTTAACTTTCTTTAATAAGATAGTATCTATCATAAGTGTGTTCTTAATACATTAATTTAATAATGATTACTTGAATTTGACTAAAAAAATTGATAGATCTAGTCTAGTTTATCTAGTAACCACTAAACTGACAAAAAAATTCACTCTTCTAACTTCTTTCTTAAAACAGTCCTTCCAGGTAAAACAACAAATAAATCGAAATCAGACATGACTACGATCTGCTTTCGCCCGCCTCCTTTACCGCCTAATAAAAAATCAAACCATCCGTCAAATGCGAATAGTCGTCAAACGCGTATAAAACAAAACCACGCCCTTCTCTCTTCGACTTATCTAAGTTTTCGCGATTCATCCGACGAAGACGACAATTTAAATCTCCAAGATATCGGTGGTATTAAGTTCAAAGACGCTTTAGGCGAAAAAAAGTGCCGGAAATTAACTCATACGAACTCCTTGATAAGGAAAAAGGATACGAGACCTGTTCTGATGACGAGAAGTCAGTCCGATGGGAATATCGATAAGGCCGGATTGTCTTCCACTTCTTCGGTTTCTATCAATCGGTACATGAAAGTACTAAGCGGAAGCTGGAAGAATCTACTAAATTGTAAGTTCAAATACGATTAAATATTTTAAGATGATTATAAAAAAAATTGTAATACATGGTGAGTCATAAATAAAGATCAGAAAATCGGTTTAAGTGAAGTTCTAGAATCAACTAATTAATTATAAGCTTCCAATCTGACTTTATTTTAGTTTAGCATCAATTTACTAAATAAATTCAATTCCATGATACAAGTTTATTGCGAAAAAATTTCTTACTAGGGAAACACATTCACTTTTTTGAAACCCATTTGGAACTATTGAGAGACACAACATAAAATTTAGGCGATCCCTAAATTTTATAATACTCTCCTATATATGATTACGCATTGACAAAAGTAGATGGTACAACTACATAAATGTGCTAGACACATTGCCAAATGTTCCAGCATATCCTGCACATTTTCAGTGGTGTTCAAATCTGGTAATCGGAATGGTCGCGACAAATTAACGGAAGCCAGCTTCTTCGGAAAACTCCTACTACATATATTCGAATTTCACAATTTGAAACGGCGTTGTTTTGCAAAAAACAAGTAGTGTAGCTAATGATTAAAGGGCCACTCTATATATTTTGAGATGCTAGAGGTGTTACAGCTGGTGATACCACTATCGTCAATTAGTAAGCTCTAACTGCATTTGTGTTTTTGCTATCACATTCGCCTGATTTCGCCATGGGTGATTTCAGTACATGTACAAAATAGAATGGAGGAATGTAGTAATGAAATGGAACAATACTAACTGCAGATAAACATAAGAAAGAAGGAAATAATTGAAATATCAAACTAACCACAAGAAATAATTGTTAATACTACAACAGAAATAAAAAAACGTTAACAAGCTAATTGAAAAAGAGATAGCCAGTAAAGTAAATAAGATAATATTTGTATATGTAGTCCTATGCAGAGGATTTTTCAACAAAACAAATAATAACGGCACAATTAGATGCGAATTCAAAATAGTGAGTGTAGTTTAAAAAATATGACAACAACAGTTGAAATGATTTAAGTACATAGTGATAATAAAGGATAACGCAACAGTTGAAGGGATATGGGAAACCGAAACAGACAATAAGACTAGAAGAGGCAGATCCAAAAGAAAATAGAATACAGACATTGCAAACAACCTGGAAAAAAAGAAAAATTAGCAATAAAGGAAATAAATGATATAACCAAATGGAGAATAAATATTATCTTTACAACTTATAGTAGAAGATTTTGTGGATAAGTAAGTAATCAAAGATCTATCAGATCTTTACATAAATGGAATAATTCATAAATTCCAATTAGTGACTTCAAGATTTTAAGTTGGGGAACGTTCAGTTATGAACGTATTGATGTAAGTGAGGATTATTTCGAGTACAAATAGAATCATTTTCCTTAAATACTTGATTTTTTCTTTGGATCTCAAAATATAAATCGTAATGAGGGTGTATCAAAATTTGATATATTGCTTATGACTTATCCTGTAGGTTGTCTTTTCACATTATGTAAATGACATTCGATAAATGGAAAATGTGACTACATTCATTCATTTAGTTTTTTTTTTATACCAAATATTATAATTTAAGTACCTGATGGATGATGATAATGAAGTTGTTAATTTTTACAGTCACATTTTTTTAATAATTGTTATTATCTATTTTACAACTCTGAAATGTATTCTAAACTCTTTTTTTTTTAATTTAACGTAAGCTTCAAATGTCGAAACGAACTCAACAACACTCGCTATAACTGAAAATATATGTTATAAATCTATAAAATACATAAAAGTACACTTAATTTATTTATACTTAATAGATGTAATATTGGATTTGAGTTTGGCTTCTGCTTAAGGCCGTTTGACATAATCCAAGACAACGTGCAATGCAATGCAAGACGCAATATTTCTCAAAATCTCGCACGTGCAACATTATCGATTTGGTACCATTTTTTTTGCGTCCAAGCAACAATTCTGTCCATCAAACTCCAAAAGCGAAGTAGCAGCAGTTATCATTATTGCCAGTTATTCGCTGACCACTTTTTTATTGTTTATTTCACTTGAGTCCACTTGATGTGATGCAAGACAATGTGCAATGTAATGCGAGACGCAATATTTCTTGATTTGCAGCATTGGCAGATGAAGTTCAGCTGATTTTTTCATGTAAGATCTCGCACTTGCAATTTTATCAATTAGGTGCCATTTTTATTGGTTCTAAGTTTCAATTTTATAGAGAAATTAGTTCTGTACTGCTTATATTACATTTTATTTTCCTCGTGAGTTTTTTAAATGTTTCTTCATCCATTGTCAACTAATTTTTCTATGTTTTCTCGTTTAATTCTCTTGCTAAACTGTCCATCAGACTCCAAAAGCAAGTTAGAGGCAGATATAATTATTGCCACTGTTTGAGGTTAGGATATTGTTTACTTTTACTTTTGGAATTTTGATAAGTGGGAACTATGGTAAGTGTCTTGCATAATGTCAAACGACATGCAATATTCCTCTATGTAGTATTTTGTTCTTGCAAGGAATTACATGTAATTTCTTGTATGTTGTCATTAAGCAAATTGATTTTTGATTATGAGTTATTCGCTTTCCCGCCGTTTGTTTCTGAAAAAAAATCGTAGACGTTTTCTGGGCAACGTCAAGCCTTCGTTTTCATCTACAGATGTATTGAGAAGCTCTCATCTCTAATATAGAATTAGCTATCCAAATAAATTGTTTCTACTATAGCCACATCACGTTTAACTACTTATTAGTTTTGATCTGATTCTCTGTGGCAATATTTATGTTTCAATAATGGAATGATACACATCAGTAGACAGATTTTAACTTACTTAACCCTAAAGAGTGGCGCCCTTTTTGTGCCATATGTAGTGGCGCCAAGAACGACGGAGCCAGATTTAAGAGTTCGTTAAAGTTTTGTAAAAATTTGGCATAATTCACAAGAAATACAGGAGAAATCAATTTTCTTGTATATTGTAATTAAGTTTTTTCAAATATTTCATTATTTCTTTAATATTTTTTATTTGCTGCAATGATTATATTTTTGTTTCCTTTTTAGTATATTTTTATGTTGTTTCATTAATTTTCTTTCATTTTAACTTTTCCATACCAAACTATTTACGTCTCATTTCAATTACTTATTCTTAAACTCATAACAGTAATAAAACTTCGTAACCCTTGCAAAAATAATATAGAATGATACTTTCGAGTAATACGAGGGTTGCCTGAAAACTTTTTCAACACAGTCTCCTTTTGAGTGACTCTGACTCATTTTGCTTCAACTGCGTCAATAAATCATGAAAAATGCTCATTCGAAAACGCTTTTGGTCCAAAGCATACACAATTCTTTTGTCAGTATATAGCAAATGTATTCTTTTGGTATGCCGATAGCCTCTTCTATCTCTCTAATACTTATTCGATGATCGTCCAGTATCATTTGGTGAAATTTTTGAAGATTGTCGATGACTCAATCCCATGAATATTTCAAAAAAAAAACAGTCGCAGTCAATTTTCCGGCCGATGAAACCGTTTTTTACTTTTTCGGACCAGGTTTTTGCAATCCACTGTTTTTGAAGTTTTTTCGTTCTAGAAGTACAGAGATTGATTCATATTTCATCTGCAGTGATAATTAGACTCACCCGCGTCAATAAATGCACTTTGGTCCAAAGACCAAAGCATACATAATTATTTTGTAAGTATATTGCAAATACATTCTTTTGATACGCCGATATCTCAGTATCACTTGGTGAAATTTTATCGATGTTATCGCTTATTGTCGCAGTTTTTGGTCGTCTCGAATTCAGCTGCCCAAAATTATTTGGTCGTGAATGATGATTAAGAATCTCTGTACACAGTGACTAACTATCTCTAATTTGCGTAGGCTGATGATGGTTTAAAAAAATATTTCATGACGGCTTTATACTAAATTTTTTTCAAGACGATAACGTGTCAGATAGTGTAATTGTTGTAAGTGTTGGTGTTGTGGTAGTGTAAACAGCAACGGTTCCAGAAATCCCAACTTTTTCAATTTATACAAACTAAGAAATATGTCGACTATGATGTAACAAACTAAAATTGTTGTTTTGTATAATATTATAACTTTTATAAGTCGCGTATTATTGCCATAACAAAAAAAATTAACAATAAAAATAATTGGTTACATATATTGTGCTGAAAATATTAATCCGTCACTTAGAGAAAGAACGTTAATAATAGCTGCATCTATTAGTTTGTCAGAATATTATCTTCTACATAGACAATTCTTATGTCATGACACGTTCGATGGATTTCTTCTAATGTTTGCTAGTTAAAACGATATATTCTTTCGCGCAACTGCCTTTTTAATAATGCTCATATTTAATGGGATTTAGTTCACAATGGTAAGGGGGCAGTGGAAGCATCGGTATGCTACATAAAGTTGACATTTCGTCCACAACATACACATCAAATCGATCTTAGTGTTGTTTTCTAGTAATAAATTTGCAGGTTTAAAAATGGTATATTTTTTATCTTTGAATGGTTACAATCATAAAGTACAGTAAATTGCACATCCGTTGACATAGGGATACTAACAAGATCAAGGAGAGAAATTTGTGGTTGAAGCAAAACAGTTTGGCTTACAAATAAATAAAAATGAAATGTAACTGTGACAAAATTAATCAATATGATTATCTAGACGTAACTATAATATTCACAAATCTAGAAGAACATGAGATACATAAGAAAATTCTAAAAAGTAACTGATCGGAAGGATCGCTATCGAAAATACTGATAGCAAAAACCTTTCAGGAACAGTCAAAATTAGAGCGAATTGAAAAATTCTAAGACTAGCAGTTCTATACGTATCAGAAAGATGTACGATGACAAAAAATATGAAATTAACTAGAAATTTGGGAAAAACGAATCCTCCGCGGTGTCGAAAATGGCAGATGATATCTAGAGAAAACGTATAAACAGAGAACTGATTACGATATACAAAAAGCCTAAAATAAGAACAATAGGTCGATCAAAAAGAGCCAGATGTCTATTGCTAGATTGCTACAGTAGAGAATTTTGCTGGAGAGAAAACAAGGAAGGAAAAAAGCTAGAAGAAATCAAGCGGGATATAGATGAAGTAGGAAAGAAGTGGAGAAAAATAGTGAAGAAGATTGAATAAAAGATTCTAGAAGATCTGTAGAATTGCACTATTTATATTTATTAATAACTATAGACTAGAGGATCTTTTCATAGAGAAAACATTTTAAATCCTCACTATTCATTATGAAAGGCCTATGGAATTGATTTATTGTTCCGCTATTAGGAATACATTTTAAATAATGAATAACAACAGTACCATAATGTTTGATGCTACTTGTTGTTGTTAACCTTCAGATTCTTATCACTTACCTCCCGTAGTACAAAATAATGAACCTCCCTCACATTTTCTTGACATCCAATCGAACTTATTCAATATAAAAAATGTCTATCTACACAAAAAAGACTAAATGTATAAACAGAGAAGTATAAACTGAGAACTGATAAAGAACATAAAATAAGACCAATATTTCGATCAAAATGAGCAATATGTTTATTACCAGATTGCCACAGCAAAGAATTGTGCTGGAGAGAATAGAAAGAAGGAAAAAAGAGGGCGTCAAAAGAAAAAAATGGCTAAAAGAAATCAAGAAGATTGAATACAAGATTCTAGAAGACCTGCAGAATTGCACTATTTATATTTAATAATAACTCTAAACTAGAGGATCTGACGTTTATTTAAGCAAAACACGCCATTTGAATTTTAATCTGATGTAACTGAAAATGGATATGAAGATTTTCATAGAGAAAACATGTTGAATCTTAACTATTCATTATGAAAGGCCTATGGAATTTGTCGATTTGTTTGATTTATTGTTCCACCGCAATTAAGAATACATTGTAAAGAATGAATAATAACAGTACCATAATGTTTGATGCTACTTGTTGTTGTTAACCCAGATTCTTATCACTTATCTCCCGTAGCACAAAATAATGAACCTCCCTCACATTTTCTTGACATCCAATCAAACGTATTCAATATAGAAAATGTCTATCTACACAAAAAAGAATAAATGTAACGTAAATGTCATTAACGCGCAGCATGATATGATCGATTACACCGAAAAACGAAAAGCATTAGTTGGTATACTTCGTCGGTTGACCAGCAACGTAGAATCTTGTTTTTAGCTTCCTTTTGAATTTTCGGGCTACGAAAAAAATGTTTGAAAGGTAAATATTTTGATGCGTCTACAATCGTAAATCACACAATATACCTATTGTCGGCCCGGAAACACGTTGCCTTTTAACTATTAAACACTTCAATGAATACTGTTTATAACTTTGGCGTCTGAACCAATTATATATACACATAAATTGATATTGATGGGAGTGAAAATAGTTTTTAGAGGCATTGTCGTTAAACCAACAAATTAAATGATGATTTATCCAGAAAACAATGATCGAATAGAGTTAGATAATTCTATCATGTGGTTTCATCGTTTTCCTTTCAAATGCTCCTTTGATCATTTCTATCGTAGATTCCCAATTCTGTTTGATCCACATGTCAACAAATCCAACGTCAGATAATTAAGGTACGGAATATATGGATCAATGATCACATAAAGCGCACCAAACAGTAACTTCTTTGTGCGTAATTGTGTGTATTTATTTTTTTTATTGACGTACTACCAACAATTTTATCAAATTAATTACATGCGGGAGATTTATTTTAAGATCTCTCATAATTCTCTGAACGAGGTCGAAAAAAACTGTTTATATTGTCACCTATCTTTATAGGTCAAACACTTGAAATCTTGAAATCAGATACTCGAAATACTGTAAGACTGAAGGTATTAATACAATAAGACGGATCACACTTGGATAAACACCTTTTTGATATGAGACACCAATATAGAACACAACGACAGAAATTTGATATCAATACGATGGAATTTCAATTATTATAAGATTTGGTATCGAAATTAAATACGACAGAAAGTTTGAATATACTGAATCCAAATAAGCGTACAGCCTCTACCCATAGCGTGCTCGAAACAATCGATTGTTGTCGATTTGTTAGGTGACGACGTTGGAAACAGTTGATTCGCTCAAAATAAACATCTCAAATAACAAAAAATTACAACAAAACTGAGTTTTTATGGAAAACTTGGGTTTACCATTAGAAAAAAGCTTCCATACGTCTCTATGTCTAGTAAAGAAGTGAACTAGAGGTCGAATATTTCCTCAATCGTAGTATTTACAGATTTATCTTGAAGGCGGACAATATTCCTCCTAGTTGTGGGTATCAGGAAGGATTTGTAATGATATTTAGCATTAGCAGAAACTGAATTCTATTTGAAATCAATACATGCTTTTTACCTTTTGCTGAGTTAATAGAGAAGTGTCTTATTTGCTTCATCAATGCTTAATAATCTCTTATATGAGGCAGACAGATTTTCTGCTCATTGCCTTTTGGATCGTCATGCTATTTTGACCACGCCTTTATTACTTTCACTTGTATCATTCTTGGCCTCAATTTTTCGCTTCGAGTCGTCAGATTTGATTTAAACTGTACACACTTGGCTGATGAAGCATTTGGGGTCCATCCATAAATTACGTTTCACTAATTTTAGGACACTTTAACCCCTTCCCAGTCCTTGTCACAGGTTGTCACATTTTTACAACCCCTTTCTCCTGATGTGACATATTTAAAAATAGTCAAAAGAAAACTGTGATTTTTATTTTTTTATTACTTTTATTTTATAATCTTAAATAAAATCAACGTAAATTCAAATATTTTATATATCGGAAAAAACAAATTAAAAATTCAAAACTTATCTTATGTCCATGGACTTTGGACCACTCCTTTATATTAGTTATGCCTGGTAAATCAGGCACTTCATTTTTTCATTCTGAATTTTAACATCTTCAGTGTCTACATCGTCTTCTTCCGTCCATAAAGCTTCGTCATTATGCATTAAACAAAATAAATTAGAGTCTCAACACCGCTCTAGATGTAAGCTGTTGTTGTTTAAGAGAAAATCTCAAATCGGGAGTGCTAAATTACTAATAAATATAAATCAAGTTTTTTATTCACGTATGAATTTCGAACTATGAATTTTGACTTTTAACATGTGATGTAACATGTTTTTGACCCCCTGTCCGTTGTCACACTATATCATATTCTGGTGTTCAGTAATCATGAAAATAATTCTAATTATTCCTGACTAGAAATCAAACTCAGATCTAAGTTGGAATTTCTTGAACCGTTGGTGATATTCGAACTCACGTGTATCGAGCGCACGGTGGTTCGAGCGCTACGAGTAAATAGGAGGGTGTATCGAGCGAACATTTGCTGGTATAAAGGCCTGACCTAACCTAACCCAACTTACATAACTCAACCCAACCTAACATAACCTAACCATTTTTAAACTGAAAGGCTTTTTTTGTGGATAATTTAAAGTACACAATTTTTTAATTAGTTTGAAACTAATACCAATATGCACTCATTCTTAGAAAAAAACAATTTTGTCTATCATTTTTGTTCAATATTTTATATAATATGAGCATCTGCTAATTTTGAAAAATCTTAGATATTGCTGTTGGTTTTTCGTTTTGTCTTAATGATAATAATTATTCAAAAGCTCGTATGTTTTCCCATCTCTAGGACTAGGAGATTAAATTTTCTTGTGCGTTCGTCGAACGATCTTTCGGATTCGACAGAGATAGTGAGCGCTAGATGCACGAACTATACTCTAAATTTGCCTGTGCGCTCGATGCACCCCACCCCAAAACTCAGAATTACTCTGTCTGACGCGCTTCTTGATAACCAAGTTACTCAGAGATTGAAGGTAAACTAACATACTTCCAGTCTCTGAAGATGAATACTTGCTTATCGAAACAGTGTATATATAGTATAAACCAGATTCAGATCTATTGGTTACAAAACGCAAAATTATTTTCAAAATGACATACAAAGCACCTCACGCTAGTGTCATCAATTTTCTCATCAGTAATTTTATTCTTATGCCAATTATTATTTTCCTTTTGATTTTATTATTGCTAAAACAGTATGTAAGTTTTTTTAAACTATAAATTATTTTATTAGAGGACGTGCATTTGTACGGATGTGTGATGATTGGCACTGCACGAGGACTGTAACAGATATTTTGTTTTTCAGATAATACCTGTGATTTCTCACAATTCGATAAAAAATTGTATTACACGAAATACAATAACAGCTTCACCCTCAGGCAAATAAAACAAAGCAGATACAGCAAAAAAAAACACCATTGCAACAAACACGTGAATTAATTCCAAGAGAACGTTCAAAACTATTTCATTAAGGCTGTTCAAAAAAAAACTGATATAATATATTTTTTGGACGTGTACATACTACGAAAATTCCATGAACTGTCTTATTTTTTGCACCAATTCTTGTTAAAATTCTCATTTTGTCAACTCATTTCTACCAAAGCTGAATTATTTATATAATGATGAAAATGTTGAAATTGAAATACTAATTGACCAAGGAAACAAGTAGGCCGCGCAACCATGATAGAACCCACAAATGAAATTCAATTTCTTTTTGCGTTACGACTTTCATAGCGTTTCGAGATTTTTTTATTTTAAATTAACATAAATGTATTATTTTCAAATGAGCAAAAAAATTACCTATAATATTCTCGCTTTTATGTGTTTTTGCGCCCACTTTGGATAGAAATCTTTTAAAATTCAATAATATTTGGTTACATTATAGTCTCTTCACGAAGCGCCGATAAAACAAGAAATCATAAGAAAAAGGAAAAATGAGAGAGAAATGCTTTATTTTCAAAAAATTTTACAATTTGTAGACAAAAGCTTGTAAAAACCAAAAAACAAACATAAAAATAACTAAATAAAGATACAAATAAAATAAAATTTTAATATACAGAATAAAATCACGTGACAATGAGTAGCAAAATTATAGGTAATAGTAATAGGAAATAATTAGTAAAGTCCATAGCAAAAATTAAACCAATATGCAGCATGCCCGAAATTAAATACTATTATTAGAACAGAAGTCGTTTACAGAGTAGAAGCCCTCAAATTTTTGCGGAATGCGGAAAAATATTTATATCTATTTGATTTCAATTGGCAAGTGATTGTGCGTTTTTTTGCATTGTAAAATATTGAACCTGTAACTAATTCTGAACGTGGAGTAGGTAGGTAAAGATCGTGCTCCATCTTGTCGCCTACTGTCTTTCTCATACAACAAAGATTCACTCGACAAAATCTAAACCCGATCTATAGCTTCGCCGACGATAGCACACTGGTATCGTCGTTCAGATCAGTTCAGACCAATAAACTCAACTAACACCCAAATTCGTAGGTAGCAACAGATCGCCACCATCAATACCGATTTCAGAAACATTCTGGGCATAAAATATTATTATCATCACAAATTCGCTTGTTGGGTGATTCGAAGCAATAATTCCTGGCACAATCACGTGGCTGAATAAGTTAAAACAGCTTCATAAGGTCCAGATTCGTCCACCTTTGGAGAATTGTTCTTACATTTGGAGTTGGCTCCCAATTATACCTTGAGGATGCTCGACTCGACTACAGAAGAGAGCAAGCAGAAACTTGGACAGCTTAGAGCATAAAAGAAAGGCCGCTGACCTGACTCTGTTTTACCGTTACCACCAAGGCAGATGACCTCTCGAGGTGTCCAATATAATCCCGCCTAGATGTGCAAGACCTACTCAACTAGCACACGTGGTTAATAAACACCGAGTTAGACTGCAGACGCGAGGAGGTCAATTTATCTTTACTCCTTGCTTTGAAGAAGTACAAACCTGTGATATCTGATACCAAGGCACGTCTTTCCCGAACACTACAATCTAAAGAAATTCATTATCAATATCCACAGGCATCTCAACACGGTCGGCTCCAGTCGAACTACTCGAGTGTAATAGAGTTTACCATCTGCTTACTTTTCACATAAAAAAGAACTTACTTCAACACGGCATGTCCATAGATTCCATCAGTGACACTTTGCATCCAACCAGAGTGTCCGTGGATTTCATTGTAGAAAGAGCTTATTTGTGGAAATTAGATTCAAGAAATCAAACCAAACGCTCATTGTTGTGCTAGACAAATAACGGATCTCTCAAGAATTGACAAAAATTATATAAATATTTGTATATTAAAAGAATATATTAAACGGTAGTAAGACCCACCGCAACATATGCATGTGAGACATGGATATTAAAAAAGGCAGATGAAGCCATGTTGGAAAGATGGGAGAGGAAGATACTAAGAGGAATCTACGGAGGAGTACACACGAAGAGAGCTGGAGCAGAAGAATTAATGAAGAATTGGATGAACTTTATGGAGAAGCTACAATAAGATCATTTATTAAGAGACGGAGAGTGAGATGGTTAGGATATGTTGAGAGACTACATAGCGAACGGATACCAAAATTAGTACTTCAAAGAAGACCAATAGGGAAAAAGAGAAAGGGGCGACCAAGGAAGAGATGGTATGACTGTGTAATGGAAGATCTAAAAAATAATAATGTTCAGAATTGGAGAGAAAAAGCTGTGAACAGGAAGGGATGGAGGAATATTGTGTATAAAATGCAAAATAAAGAACTTTGATAAATAATATATGAAACTATGTAATATTGCCATTCTTGCCCTAGGCCTACAAGGCCTGTAGAGCATAATATATATCAAACGTGAAATATCAATACAAAACCTGGAATATATAAATATAAATAAATGATTTTTTTAGGTGTATTTATTATATTTTTTTTCTCTTTTTTTCTTTTTTTAAATGATTACCTAGTGATAGGATCTTCTAGAGAGTCACTAAGTGTTTAAGCGTATTCTAAGACTAAACTCATCAGACTCGGATGGGCTATAAAATCAACACATTATGAAATACATTTAGAAAAACGTAAAATTTTATTAACAAACATTGTTTTCTGTAAAATCCCCTGTTCCTTTATACTAACACTGCCCTAGTAATACCCGTCGCGGCTTCGCCCGCGGCTTATTAAACCTCGCGCATTATAGGGATAATTCAATGAGAAATGACTTATGTATTCTATGAATTAATTCAATTAGGAAGTGTTATAAAGAAAAGACACATTATCATTTAAAAATACATACCTACATACATTTAATTAACATAAAAATATTGAATAAATGATTTATTATTAAAGTAACAATGATTTAAAAAACGCAAAACAAAATATTGTATCATATATAATTTATGTCAATACTTCTCTGTAAACCACATTAGTTGTTTTGCTATCTTTTGCTAAAATAAGTAAACTTGACGGAGAACTTACTCGTGCAGGCTACATAAAATTCACCATGGGAGAAACAGTTCTATCTCAAGACGGAGAAATTAGTTTTTAGATATTCACACGGGACACATTTCTAAAAAAGAATCGCTTTGATATCTCATTTCGACATGAAAAATTGCTAAATATATGGTTCCGTAATGAAACTTTTTGTTCAACTCTTTGAACTCTTCCAAGTCAAATTTTGAAAATCGCAAAAATTGGTTTTTAGGTATCTAAATAGTCGATATCTAAAGAAAAACGAAAAATTTGAATTTGCATACCCCGTTTTATCCTTTTAAAATCGAAATTTTGCAAAATCCTTTCTTAGCGCACCTCTACACACCGATACAAACATACCCTCAAAATTTCAAGTCTCTATATTTAATAGCCTTGGCCGGGCGTTGATGAGTGAATGAATCAGTCAATCAGTCAGGACATCCTCTTTTATATATACATATATAGAATAAACCTCACGATAGATGTCTTATTTCTTAGAAATCCATTTGATATAATATTTAATGAGCATATCTTTATAATTACCATTTACATAATTTTTAGAACCAATTTTAAATTAAGATTTCTCTAAATGCACTTTCCGATAATAGATGATTTTTTAGAAATCTATTAACATCAGTTTCGTGAAACCGATTGACAAGACTGAAGATTAGAGATATCTCTTGAAATGTAGGTTTGTAGAACCGATTCGTCATGGGAGAATTGCTTTAAATTTTTAATAAACAACTTCGAGAAGGAAGTGGATTGGCGACCTTGGCAGGTTACCGACAACAACGTTTTGCTTTCGACTTATAATAATTTTGATTTTGTTTCTTGACATATATATTGAAATTAGTTATAGTAAGGCTTAGTATTTGAGAAAGTACATAATTGTTAAAAATGATATATGAAAATGAGTGAAAATTATCTTTGTGAAATAAATTGATTTTTTTTATATAAACTCCGCCAAAAAAGGTTTCGCATCACTATGATTTCTGATTATTATAATGAAATTTAATAACTGTTATTATTTATATGAATGTTTTCACATAGATCTTAACCGTTTTCTGTTTTTAAATTAATAACAGTTACTCTTTCCAATACTATTATTATTTTATCGATAATTTCTGAATTAGAATACTTTTATGGGCAGTTACAGCAACCAAATGTTAAAAATTTTGCGTCCGGCTTTAAAGATGGTCCGCAACCACGGAACATTTGTCTAAACTAACTAAAATGGGTAAAAGCTTTACTGCCCCGACTATAGGCTTAAGAACCTGGAGCTCTAATCACATCACGACAACGCCGTGACCAAGTCCTCCGAGTAATTTTGGTCAAAATTTTCCCTCTCCATCATTCCCACATCTTGCAGTGGTTAAAGGTTAGCTGGTATCAAATCTGTGGATCTCACCCTAATCTTAATAGGGTTTAAGTTTGGGCTGTATGCAGACCACTTTAAAACAACAATATTCACCTCTTGAAGGTACTAGTATGCTATTATAGGTACTTGGGGACGTGCGTTATCATGCATTAACACAAAGTAATTGCCTATAAAAAGGCGTAAGGACAACATGTGGCTCTAAAATTTCTATAAAGTATCTATGATCAGTTAACGATCATTTATATGATAGTACTAATTCTGTGTGAGCCTTTGAAGATATTCTACCCCAAAATTTGTTGAAGGTGTTATGTTGCAAGGAAAATACCCCTAACCATTTCTTCTATAAACGATATTCTCAGAGTTGAAGTAAATAAACAAAATCTGAACTCGCTCGTGAAAAGTACATTACCCCAATTTTGAACATTCCAGTTCTCGGAAAATCTTAAACTAGCTGCACGCTGTTCCCTGGTAAGTTGAGGAACAGTGACAGCTACGGCTCTGACTACAGAATTTTATAAAACATTTCTTGCGATTTCAGAAGGTACTCTTACATTTCAAGGATGAACTAAATCTTATTGAAGCTGACTTGCCGTTTCATGCATGTCTTCTTCGTAAAGCTTGCGCTCTAAAAAGCTATTGCCTGCAGATGGAATTACCGATGGCCGACCCTGCACTGGCCTTATTTCATGTTCTTTGGTCTGTCGATATCTCGCAATTATCTCAGTCACAGTTGACTGATTAATTTCCAGGGTATTGGCAACGTACCTTTGAAGGCACCCGTCTTTAATAAGAGCATTTATTCGAACAATTTGTTTCCTTGTTAAATTTCAAGTTCTGTTTACGTGCTTTTCCACATTAATTTAAAATATCTAATAAAACAGTAACTGTGTACTATCGATTTGTGCCGAAAAAAAAAACTGGTAAGAAGCAAAATCCAATTAACTTGTCTTTCAAATTTTTTATGAAAATTATATTAATCGATATTTATTTTACCTCTGTTTCTGTATTTTGTTAGTTTCTATTAGTGCAACAAAAATAAAATTTGTAACAAATAAGGTTATTTTGTGTGATAGACGGATTTCGGCCAATTTTTCTAAAACTTGGCACAATGATAGTTAGAAGCAAGCTAATTGAAAGTCTTGATGAGTACGAAACCTCAAAATCCCCCAACCACGTCGTCAAAACTGCCCCTGAAGTGTTCGAAGGTCACCTGGGAGGAGATGAATTGATTTTGGTCAATTGTTCTTGGCACAATGATAGATCAAGATGCAAAACCAGATTTTCCTCACCTCATATTAGAAAACTTAGAGATCGTAAAACATACATAATGACATCAAAATTTTTGCTTACCAATTATTTTTTTTGTTACTTTTTACCTGGGAAAGTTTTTTGTCAATTCACTCTTTAAACTGACATAACCTCGTACTCTAATTTTAAAGTGAGTTAGCTATAATTGAGTTTGTGTCCTTCACAAAGTAGTTGTGTTGTGATCAGTTAAAAATTTCATAAGTTCATAGACCAGACGACCTTTCTTAAAATTAATGGGACGCACGATATCTTTAAGGTATTTAAAATACCATCTATTTTATAACAAAGCTGAAAGGCCTAAAGGTAAGTAAGTCATTAAAAAAGCATTTTGAGTAGACTAAGATGGAAATTAAAATTATCTATCACATCAGTAAAATTTCATATTACATGGAAGAGAAAAGGCAGGTCCAGACTATATAAACAGGTATATTAATTTCTATATAAAATTGATGTTATTGCATATAAAAACTGGATGGTTTTGATAATTAATTTAAACATTGTTTTATTACATATTACAATTTTTCAAACAATGTCCTTAAATATTTTTACATTGATAGAAATAACCCTTACTTATCATGAAAAGTTACCTTGTCTTCATATTTCAAGAGGAACATAATGAGAAGAAGTTGATTTTCCTTCTGCCTTATAACCACTGCTAAAAGATAAGATCTGTAATGACAACTCTTTTGGCAGATATTTGGAATAGTAAAGTTACCACTTCATATCTTCAAAGTGTTTTATCTTCTTAGCTTTGAAAAATTGGTACTATCAGATCAGAAAATAATGTATGTAGGTAGTCCTGGTTCACCTACATACAGGATCCTTCACGACGAGCTGAATCCTTATGTATACGGAAAAGTACTGCGACTAGTGTTCTGAAAATTTGCTTGCATGGGTTATACCGGAAGTGAACCCAAATTTTAAACGGAATGCTATAGTTTTTATTAAATTTTTGAAATCTACGCAAAATTTCACTATAACTTTATATGAGGTATCGTATACCTAAAGTCCAGCATTTTTTAATTATTTTACATTTTCGAAATTTTTGGAAACAAGCAGCCCTCCACTAAAAAAATTATATTTCTAATAACGAAGTTACTCTAATGACAAGGCAATATTTATACCTCATACATAATGATTGACCTGCTCATTTTAGACGTTAATATGTCAAAAACCTATTGGATTCGATAATTAAACGAGAACTACTCAATTCACCTACTAAATAAAACTGATTTGAATCCACACAATTTTTGTTTGCTCAAAAAATTTTGTATATGTATATAATGCATAGAAGTTGTGTTAGTTATTGATGGAATTTGATCCCGCAGAAACTGGAAATGTTGTAGGTACAAGGAATTGTATCTATATCCGAATTTTTTCACCTCCTATGTCTAAAAGTGGGCAAGGTCAAGTGAATGATCCACTTACAGCTTCCTCGGACAAAGTACGGCGCATTGGTTTGGTTAGGTTAAGTGAGGCAAGTTAAGTTATGTTTGTACCTTTGAATACCTTGACTAATCCGTTACCTCTTTTCGGTATTCTATAGCTCCGTGAAGCACCTTATCGGTCGCTTGCATCATCCTCAGCAAAGAAAACCCCATTTCTACATCGAACCCTCCAGAAAACTGGACCCATCATCCCTATTCCCCAATAAAAAACTTGCATATCTCCGATTGTAGGCATCTTCACTGAATCAAATTTGGTCAATAACTTCCTTACTCCATTTACATTTTTTATGAGAAATTTCATCAGAATCAGAGGTAGGTGGTATACTGAAGTCTTACGAGATCTTGAGGCTTTTCTTTTCCCTGCCGAAAGTGTATTAATTTCACAATATTGTAGGAAAAATTCTAGAATTCTAACTAATAGAATGACTCAAAATTGTTTGCTATCATCAGAACTTATATTCCGTGTTCCTTTTGTTAACAACTTCGCCCTAACTCGTTCTATCTCCAAACTCTTTATTCTGAAGGGATTTTTAACTCAAAATTCGTTTGTTTTTTCTTCTTTCCTTCCTATACGAGTCCATTGTGATATTATTTTAGCAGCCTCAATAAAATACCTTCCGTAATGTTTTATACAAGTTCTCTTTATAGCTTTTTGTATATATTACATAAAAAGTGAGACCTAGTGCATTCGAAATCATTAGAACTAGCCTTCTGCTTTCCTTTTCTTAATAACTTTCCCCTAACAGGAACTATCTCCAAACTCTTTATCTCGAAAGTTATTTTCCTCAATATTCTGTTCTGTTTTCTCGTTTCTTCTTATACGACTCCATTATGATCTGTTTTTCTAACTAAGCTTTTGATTGAATACCTCGTCTGGATATAGTCGTATTGGTTTATATCAGGTCCCCTTTCAATCTATTTGTATGTATTACGAAATCAACAACCACGAGGTTGAAAAACGTGAGATTCAGTACATATGAATAGCGATGCATACACCGATATGTTAATAATTATAAGATGCCGTACTTCTAATAGATTTTTCTTACGACAGTACTCATGGATATCGATGTAGAGGCGCCAAAACTGTCGTCTACTGGACCATATCATTCTCCAATGCCTTTCACCATTACGTTATATTATTATGAAAACAAAAGAATATCTTGTGATCAAGAACACAGAACCGGCCTTCAGAAGTTTTCAATTTCCATTCAAAGAATCATCCATAAGTTTTATGGCTTTTTAAATATATTTTCAGATTTTCGATTTTCTCTCCCTATTGTTTGATTTTTAGTTAAATCCTACAAATGTTGAAAGTGACTCATATTATAGAGCAATTTATAGACGAATCAAATTAGAATTTTACCATGTACCAAAAAGCTGGTTTTAATACTGACTTAATTTTCGAATAACAAAAAAAATTTATTAAAAAAGTGGTTACCAACAAAAACTGTTTAATATTCTACAAATTTACAAAACATTTTTCTTTTACTCATCCTCCAAACACTATAAGTTTAAGGTACTACTATTAAAAGTGGTATCATATGAGGATTTCTTTTTTATGTCATAAATTGTAATGCGAAGCCCTGCTAAAATCACAGACATAAAGAAAAAACTGTGAAAATTCACATTATCATCAGGGAGATATGAAAGCGGATTTTGATAAGGGGTTATAGTAGAATTCGTTAAATTTTTGGCTACGTTCACAAAGTAATTATTGAGGTTATCAGGTGAAGATGAAGAAGCCTTATTTCTTAGATCATTCACATGGACCATAGAAACATTACGAGAATTGGCCAGTGTCCTATTATTATAAATATCCTTGGCGGCTTTTATTTTCTCATAATAGATGGTTCTGTATAGTTTTATGTAATGTTGGAAGAAAACATTGCTGAGAATATCCTTAGGAGAGATAAAAATCGCATGTTCTGATAATTTTAATAGCCCTACGTATATTGGTAGTGACTCAGGATTCATTGGGAGAGTAGAAAGATTACGAAAGATCAAAGACACCTGGGAGTGACTAAAATAGAAGATAAAGATATTTGGCAGCTAGAATCATCCAACATCCCAAACATCCCCAGGATTCGAAAAATGTAAAAAATTGATTTCTTTTACGTTTTTCGAATCCTTTTATATTCAAAAACATGTTCAAAAATTTCATAGCGAAATTCGAAATGACATCCCAAACAATAAGCATTTCCCAGTGCTACAAAACGGAAAATTCGACAGAAAAGATTTTAAGCTTAAGGGACTAGTCCGGTTATATTTTTCAAAAATGTTTAAAACTTTATTATCTAAAATTAATAAACCAAAAATTTTATATGGAATTATAATAAAGAAAACGGGAAAAAAATTCTTAAGAGTAATTCATAACTCAAACAAAACTCAATTAGTTTAGTTCTTTAGAGCCCTTGTGTTTGGAGTTTACTCTCTAGAAATAGAAGAACTTCGAAATTGAGATATTTACAGAGCTTCTTCATAACTCCTCTCTATTTAGATCGTCGTTCCAAAGAAGCAGCTTTAATATCAAGATTTTGGTGATAGCTATCTAAAATTACTTCTAGTACTACCATTCAAACCAACTTCCACACTAGTGTCAAAACGTTTTTATATATCAATAATTTATTCCGAAAGAATCGATTGTTCATCGCACAGCCGAAACAAATAAAGCTACAATCATGAAATTTGGACAGTAAGCTCCCATTAAGACAGAATTTTTGGATTTTTAACCCGTAAGGGGTTAAATAAGGGTCAGAAATTTGTATGAGAGTCACGTCAATTTTGTGTTTAGGCTAAAAATTGTATATCTGTAGTTAATCCACCAAAAATTATTAGACACCTATTTTCTTTAAAATTTTGAATACATAAACTAGATTCGCAAATACCGGGCGAGTTAAGACGCTGGCAACAGCTAGTACTTAATATTCAAATACTTATATTCGTTTCTAACATTCCATTTAAGTTTGATGTCGAGAATTATGTATGTATGTTATCTATTTTAATTCTTATATTCTCTGTTGTAGGTGGGATTGCAGTATTATTGATAGTAGTGAAAATATTTTGTTTAGCTTCGTTATCAGGTCTTATTATCGAACATTTAATTCAAATTAAATCCATTAAGACCGTGTAAAAATGTAATAATCCTCTTAAATTCGAGTAGGAAATTGCATACTAAACTTTCTCTTTATATACAAGGTTGAACAAGTACCAGTAGTATTCCGTATTCGGTCATCTATTTCTAGTCCGGTTCTGATTTGTTGGTAAACCGAAACGCTGTTATTCGCCCACCTGTTTGTAGTTGAATGGCGCCAAAGAGTTAAATGGTCAGATTTATTGCAACTACAATGAATATATTAATAGAACAAGATATATAGTTTTTTCTACAATTCATATATTGAACAAAACCTACGCATAAATTACGTTATTTTTTCTTTCAAAACATTACCATTAGCGAAACTGAAATTCAGTTGTAGATAAATAAATAACAGGAGTGCTGCCACATTTAGTTTCGTGGCCTCAGAGTGATCTACGTAAACTGTTTATAGCATTTGAGTTGGCATTTGAATTCTGAGGTAACTAATTCACTAACTAAAATGCACAAAAATAACTGAGATTTGACACTTATCAAAATAATATTTTTCAAGTAAACTGAACATCAAATTAAAAAGTCAGACTTGAAATATTACATCATAAAAATTTTATTGCATTTTGGGCCCTGGTTTTATAGTCGGTTTCTTTGATTAGCTCTATATCTAAACAGTCTGGTTCTTTAATATCGTTTCCTTTCCACTGTTATTAATCATTGCCAGAAAAAAACTGTTACTGAAATTCTTAATACACCAAACATCCCGAAATATAACGATTTGATAATGGGAAAAAAGTGAGCTAAACTCAATTCATTGCCAATTTGTATTAGAAATCTTAGAAGATTGCCATATCATTAAAAATCTACTGAGATCTTTCCGACCCCAGTGTTTATAGCAAAGGTTAATAAGTTATTTGACAGTCACAATAACCAAATCGAAATGATGAATCTCTGAATTCTAAACAAATATTTTTCTATAATTTTGTTACAGATATTTGTAACCAAAACAGAATAAAACCTATTTAAAATGTTTATATCTTAGCTTGAATGTAGAAAACTGGTATGAGCTAGTTGAGAAGTTTCGTTTAATTTACCAGTTGGCAGTGGTGTACCTCAAGTTTCAGTTTCAGGTCCAATTCTTTTTGGTATTCATTACGATTGCACAGACTCACGAATTAATGGTAAATTCACTTTATTTACTGATGACATCTGTGTAACCTGGAGTGGTCCAGGTATACAAGCTTCACATCCTACCATCTCAATAGTATTAAGTCCTGGTCTGACGCGAATGGGTTTTGTTTAAACATTAAAAAATCTTCATTTCATTCTACAACCTCTAAAACTCAACAATGACTCAATACGATATTCAAATTCGATCAAGTTTCTTGGTCTACATATTGACGGTGCCCTTCGTGGATCTGTACATGTAGAGACTTTGGTGAAAAAATTATCCTCTGCTTGTTTTGCTATTACATCTATGTCTAAACAGCTCGATTTTCGTACTGCTTTAACAATTTATTACTCGTTGGTCGAATCGCATCTTCGCTATGGTTTGCCTTTCAAAAGGTTCTTGTAGCTTGCACCTCTTCGAATCTATCTTTATATTTCAAAAAACAGCTATTCGTTACATTTATGGCTTAAGTAGTAAAACGAATTGCGAATTCTATTTTAAGAAATACAAAATTTTTACTCCTCGCTCTTTACATTTTAGAATCCTTTTGTTTGGTTCGCAGACACTTTCACAACTCAACTGGAAGAACCATTCATAGCCAATCTACCAGGAGAAAAAAATTGGACAATTACTTAACAATACCCACTTATGATCTTGTTAAAAATTCCATCGTATTCAGTGCCAAAAAATTATTCAATCGGGTACATTCAGAATTAAAAGTGGTTACTATGAAGTAAGATATTAATATAACATCTTATGATGCCTAGAATCATATATAGGCAATCATAATGAATATCCTCGTATCTATGAAGGCGGTTTGATAGAAAAGTGATTTTTTTTTTCAAAGGAACTCGGAAGTAAATACCGTGTCGAATTTTCACCATCATCCCTATCGATACGGTCAGCTTTAGAAGCAGAAAACTACTTACAAGTTATTCCATGGGAGACGAAGGATAATATTTATGTAACTTCTTAGTTCATAATTACATTGGGGGGCAAAGGGGCCGTTGAGCACATATGTCTTCAGATAGGCACGTCGTGCCCCAATTGTCGCTACCAAATGCTAATGTCCTTTGAGAAGCCGATCAGGAGCTTTGTATTGAAACCTTTGATGTGCATAAGTGTTTAAACCGCGCTCGTGTGAGTGCAGCGCACTTCGGATCGTCCATGATGCCCATGGTGTCTTCACACCATGGCGTCTCAGTTGGTGGTTTCTAGTCGAATTTTGCTCCTGTTTAGATGGAGCAGTTATTTGTCTCAAGCCAGGTGTCTTTATCCATCTCTACCGAGCCCGCCTTGTAGATCATTAATTTTTGTAACTTTTTCTTGGTTACATTAATTGTTTTTCGAAAGAAAAAATGATTTATTTTTCATATTTATTAAAATTAATCTGTTAATATGTAACATTTTGACCTCTGAAAAGTTACTTTTCCTTCAAATCGCCTCGTATATTATATATATTTAATTAGAACATTTTAATTCTTTTCTGATTCACAATAATAATAAACTGGTTGACATTCGCTATGTTGTCGACATATGTATGATACACATCCTGTAATTCATTAAATTTTTTTATGTAAAGCGATTGCTAAAATATTAACACATATGTGCAAGCAATTTGTCTTTTTATGTCATGCAATTTCAAATATTTTTTTTTATTACCGACTAATATAATTTATGAACATTAATCATGGCTTATCGTAATACATTCGTTTCGTTTTGTTTTTATTAAAATCGTGTCAAGTTCACACGATCGTATCCTAATACTTAAAATAAATTTTTCTATTAAAAATTTCACTACATATTATTTTTTAAATCTTAAACATATCAAAGCAGCAATCGGTTCAGAGGCGTACTTTAAACATATGAAAATAAAAATAACATTGGATTTTGATTCATCCTTCGATGTGTTCCCCTTTCCCAAATACCCCGAAAAAGAGTAAAGTTTCCTTTTTAATTTAATATTTTGTACATTGACCATCTTGCCGTGATGTCCTCCGTGTTTGTATGCTTAACTGACGAGATAGTCCCTCAGTACCCAGTACCGTCTGAACAGGGTTTTAATGTTCAGAATGCTTTCTCCAGCTCTTGGTAGCGTCGCAGTGACAGAACCAATCCCTTTGACACCATAATATCCAGGAACTTACACCAGTTTGGCATAGTTATTCATCAACACTTTCTCAAGCCTTTTTGTATAACCCTACCACCCCGAGTAAATAAAGATAAACTCACCAATGCTGTTAATCCTTAATCTAGTTAATTTCGAGTATTCACTGTGATAGGAAACCCTAAGTACAAAATATATTAGGCTTTAAGTGATTCTAGACTTTCAATTATTTGACATTTTGATTGCGTTGAAAAAAATTAAAGTTGTTTGTTATTTTGTTTCAGTGGGAGGCATGTCGCGGCCACCCAAGCCGGCGGCAACTGCGAAGAAAGTAGCCCCTCCAGCCGTTCCACATGAGTTCAGACATTCTGGAAGTTCGTTCGGATCCGCGGGATATGCTAGTTCAGAAGATACAGGATTACTGGCGTCGTCAGACACACCAGGTATCCCCAGAGGTAAGTTGTTGTCGGATATTAATAATAAGAATACATCATTTAAATAATTAAATTATTGTACAGAGGTTGTTATAAGTCAGACAACCAATTTACGTTAAGAGAAAAAAATGCAAAGTCAAAATCAAAAGGAATTCGAATAAGGATTACTGTATGTGTAAGTTTGTCCACGTAAATCTTCGAGCATTTCCAGATAACTTAAGCCTTGAAGCCTTAAAAAAATACAGAGATCTCCCCGATGGATACACACACCCCGGGTAGGTTTAATTCTTCTTACCAGAATCCTCACGTCTTCTAAATGAAGACGTCTGGTCGTTCCAGTACATGCAGTTATGCCGATTGACCGTTCCGTTCAGCTTGAAGGTTGCTTCATCCGACCACAAAATAAACTACTGGAACTGTGGATCATCCTGACTGCATACCACATGCAAAATTCCAATCTACGATCGAAATCTTACTCGTGAAGTGTGTTGAGACGCGAACGGTAAACTCGATATTTGAACTCCTCTCGATAGCCGCACTGCAGATTGGTTCTACCGCATCGGTAACAGAGCCCGCTTTCAAGAATTTCTAGTAAGTCTTACACGCTGTTTGTGAAATTCGGTTCAAACATAGTTTCGTAATCTGCTTTTGTGTAATGTCCTGGTTACACCAAAGGACGAGAAGAGTCTTTATCTGCTTCCCTTTGTAGTAACCTATTCCCATTTTGAAGGGCATGAATTAGATCTTCAGACGTACCTCACGGTACACTCTTCAAATAAGTTGGTAACTAGTAAAATACAGATCCTGACCAAAAGGCCAATAGAGAAGTAGAAGAAGAATCCGCGTTTGTACGCAGATACGACAAAAATTCTTTCTTGTAGCATGAACTTGTATCGGTGATTCATGCTAAAAACACATCTACTCGACGAGCACGTGTTATCATGAAATAGACACAACTGTCTGAAGCAACAACCTATTTTGACAGCATTGCCAGACTTCTGAGCGTTGCAGGACTTATGTCGATTTTTTGAGAGCGTTGCCTGACTTATGCCGTCCTCTGTATTTTTGAATGATAAAACTAAATTTAAATACGAAAAAATCTAAGAGTCCAAATTTTGTGTGGTGTCTGATTATAACGTATATCAATAATGTAGGTTTTAAAAAAAATATTGTTAAGTAAAATGTTTATATTACTATTATTAACAAGAAAGTGAAGGTTATTTTCATCATATGGTATAAATATATGAGTAATGAACTAGTAAGTGGGGAAGTAATTATGATAAAACAGTGTCAACTTTGTTTAATTTATATTTCCTGGAGAATTTAGCTTACTTTGTTTGAATATCGATTTATTGCGACTTTCCGTAAGTTTTGAACTCATCTCATTGAAATCTTATTAGTTGTCGTTAATTTCGTTATCTTTAGAAACTGATTCAAGTCAATCCAATATTATATTCTAAACGTATTATAGATGTCTACTTTTCACCATTTCCAATTTTTTGTCTATTACCCACAATATCTGAGTATGTTATTAAACAAAAAATTTGAAAACTAGTATTTTATTAAATTTCATTATATCATTAATTTTTTAATTATGAGCCTAAAAAAACGAATTTTTGAATAAAAGTTTTGAAAAAGTTTCGACCAAATTGAAATAAAATATGGGTGAGTTAGTTTAGATGAAACCAAACTACAAGTTTTTTCGAATGGAAATTGAATTTTTGACTTTATTGAACTCAAAACAGAGGATTCTCCACTTCTCCACACTTTTAACCAAATTGTCCAAAATGAACTTGAAAAGTCTTATTTTTCACCAGAAACCTATTTTTACCCAAATCAAAATGAATTTTTGATGTTAGAAACTCACAACTAACTAATTTTTTGAACAAATTGAATGTGAAAAATGAAATTTTTGACTAAATTGAACTAAGAAAAAAAGATTTTCAACTAATTTAAATATGTAACACGCAATTACCGACCAAAAGAATTTAAAAAACTCATCAAAGCAAATTTTTGGATAAATTAAATTTGAAATGTGAACTTCCAACTAAATAAAACATGAAAAAGTGAGTTTTTGACCAAGTTAATTTCAGAAAGCAAATTTTTTGTCCAAAAAGGACTTAAGAAAATGTATTTTTGACCAAATACAACATGGATGAACCGATTTTGACCAAATCATAGTAAGAAATACATTTTTTGAAGAATGAAACTTTTTTTTGTAAATTAAGTTTGGAAGAGATATTTTGGACTTAACTGAGCTCGGAAAAAGGATTTCCGACTAAATAAAACATGGAAAAGAGAATTTTTCAACAAATTAATTTTAGAAAGAGAATTTTTTGTCCAAAAAAAACTTAAAAAGCGTATTTTTGACCGAATTATACTAATAAATATGAATGAATGAAAATACATAACCATATGTACGATACGATTTTCTATCAAACCATACTAAAAAAATACAATTTTCGATTAACGAAACTCACAAAACCCAATTTTTTAACAAATTGAATGTGAAAATTGAAATTTTCGACTAAATTGGTCCCATAAATGATGACTTCCGACTAAATTAAACGTGGTACAGCGGATTTTAACTAAAATGAACAGAAATAATCGTATTTTGGCGAAATCAAACTCAACAAATACAATTTTCAACACACACTTATTACACCAATTAATGCTTTTAAACCGTGAATTTTAAACTAAATATATCTCATTTATGCTAAAGTTTACCATGGAAAAGTGATTTTTCAACTAAAATTATCTTAAAAAACCGAATTTAAATTCAAAATAACCTCAAAGAAACGTATTTGTAACTTAAACAAACATTTTTGAACTAATTAAATACAAAATACATTTTAATTGAATAAATTGATAAAAAAAAGTAAATCAAACCCATAAAAAGGGGAATGAAAACATGGAACAACTAATTTCATTTCATAAAAATGAGTTTGCGAGCAAAATGATTGCCAAAAAAACAAATTAAACATAGCAAAAACGATTTTAGTCTAATTTCAGTTCAGAAAATGTAATTTTTCATAAATGGAATTTACAAAAGCGAATATTTTACCGCATTAAAAATGATTTCAGAAATCCATTTTTAGACCTGTTACATCTAGTAACGCTAGCTTCAGGGTACTTCTATAAAAACACTTTCTACCTTATTGAAAAGTAGAATACGACAAAAACCGTATAATGCCATCTTTAGTATAATTGAATATTCAATTAATCTAAATCACTATATGATCATTTTTATTAAAAAAACTATTATCGTTCTAATTTATATCTCATACGAAAGTATTTATAGTAATGTTTTATAAAACAAATATAGTTTATTATCTTCATTCGGGTCAATCATGAAAAGTTCAATAGTATCGTAAACGATTATCCTTGTCTTTTATTCCCGTTGGCGTCTTCAAATTTAACACAATTTAAAGTAGTCTACTGCTTCTTCATTTGAATAATCTAGTTCAATAATATATCACAAATCTTACCTTGTAACCAATGTATTTTCTTTTTATTTACTTTTTTTACAATTAACTCGGGTGTCTTATTCACTTTGTTTTTCAGTATTTTTGAATTTTCTATACCGCCATTATTAAATGATTCACAACTAATTCAGAGAGTTATTTCAATGCCTGGTAGGGTAAATAGGCCTAGGAGTGCTTCGTAATGTAATTATTTCTCATAACTTGAAAGCGGATTTTTAAGTATTGAAATTATATATTTATATTCATTTTAGTCATTCGATTTTTATTATTAAGAGCTTAAATTTACAGACGAAATTGAACAAAAGAATGAAAATAATGTTCGTTTCTTAGTTTCATAACGTTCTCGTCTGATGAAAATCTCTATCGTACAATAACATTAATTCGGAATGGTATACAAAACTCAGTCCTCCAGATACTTAAATTTGATTTTATGTCATTTTCAGGGGTGATTAGTTTGATTGATACAAGATCGTGAATTTAATCAATTAAATCCTCGTTCTACGATGGCCGTTTTTTTCAACCTCCGATCGCCGACATGCGCTGTAGGCGACTGCGAGGCTTTCGCACTACACACTCCGCCATTGTTGAAATTCAGGTGTCAGTCGGCGTTGTGCTACAGCCACGTAAACATGTCCGTCGTTATTGATTCTCCCGCCAAATGTGATTCGTTTTCTACAGGCTGAAGGCCATAGTGCTACAGATATCCATCGGAGAATGAGTCGTATGTATGAGGATGGTGTTGTGCGTGAATGGTGTCGAAAGTTTAAAGATGGCCGTGAGGATGTGCATGATGAAGGGGGCTAAGAACTCAAATCTGTCGTTTCAGATGACCTGATTCAACGAGTTAAGAGTATGATTAAAGAAAACCGCAGATTCACCATTACTGCTTTGTCTACGGAATATTCAGAAGTTTGAAGGTCCGTTTTGTATTGATTATGTCGAAAAGTAACTCTAAGTAACTAATAGAATTAGTGTTTTATATGAACTTGTCCTATGGGAGGTTGAAAAAAAACGGCCCTCGTACATTCCTTCAATATCCACATCTCATAACACCAAACTTACTGTATGACGTTCATCTTTTTATAGTCTAAAAATATTTACTTTATCTCTATCACAAGTGTAGTTGATGTGGAAATACTTCACCTTTTCTCATACAAGTGAATTTCTGTTTACTCAACATCAAATGATAAAATGACTAATGTAGCATTGTGTTTGAATCTTTGTACATAAATATTTTACGACTGGCTTCCATTTTTGACGAACAACCAAATGTACATACATACAACGACTAATTCCTACATAGTATATGTTTTTATGATGCCATTTCTGCGAATTAGTGAGAAAGGCCTTGTAAGGCTGGCGACAAACAGTTAAAAGAATCGTCGACCTCAAAACGCCGCGAGATGAAACCTTATCGTTAAAAAAAGAAGCTGTGCTAGCTAGCAAGCTTATTAGCAATTGCTCCGTTCGAACAAGTAGATATACGAGGTGGGTGTGTTGAAAATTGAAAGACAAAACCACTTATTGAGAGAAAAATTTTGTACCGCGTTATTGACTGGGTAAACTATCGTACAGCGAAATTCACAATTAAAAAAAGTACTGTTTACAAACAAAAAAAATTGTTGTCCTCAATGTTATGCCTTCAAAAAAGTCAGAAATTGCTAAAACTCTTTATTCGTTAACTTGAATTACTACCATGTGACTCTCTGAAACTTCCATCTCATTTTTGTTTAAGATCTATCTTTCCACTCAACTTGAATAGCCAACTTTAATTCTGGAAGAGTTTCTTGAAGCTGATAATTTGTTTTTCGTAACTTAATGCCCACGCAAAAAGTCAGAAATAATTAAATGGCTAAAAAAACTTTATTCAGTAACTTGTGTTTACCACCACGTGCCTCACTACAACTTCTATCCCGTTTTTTATCATTTTTGTTTCTCTATCTTCCCACTCAACTTCAATAGCCACCTTTAATTGTGGAAGAGTTTCATGAGCTTTATAATTTGTTTTCCGTAACTTAACACCCACACAAAAAGTCAGAAATAATTAAATGGCTAAAAAAACTTTATTCAGTAACTTGTGTTTACCACCACGTGCCTCTCTGCAACTTCTATCCCGTTTTTTATCATATTTGTTTCTCTATCTTCCCACTCAACTTCAATAGCCACCTTTAATTGTGGAAGAGTTTCATGAGCCTTATAATTTGTTTTCCGTAACTTAACACCCACACAAAAAGTCAGAAATAGTTAAATGGCTATAAAAACTTTATTCAGTAACTTGTATTTACCACCACGTACCTCACTGCAACTTGCATCCCGTTTTTTATCATTTTTGTTTGAGGTCTATCTTCCTACTCAATAGTCACCTTTAATCCTGGGAAGGTTTCATGAGGATTATTTCTAGTTCTTATTCTTCTTTTAAGCTTACACCATATATGTCTAATGGTAATTTGGGTAAGAATTCCTTGCTGGCCACTCCACAACAACAACAGTAATTCTTATTTCGCTAAAAGATTGAGTTATTAATGCAGCTGTATCTAGTCGAACATTGTCCTGCATTAATGCGAAAACATGGTGTACGGTATTACATACAGTGCTTTTCAGATAAAAGTATCCACCTTTAATAACTTTTGTAATACTGGTATTTAGAAAAAATCCAAAAACACGTCAATTTATGTTGGAAGGGGCAAGCATTATGGCTTATTTAAACTTACTGGAAAAGCTACCTCCTCACCCCTAGCAGCATCCCCTTTATTTTTTTAAATTACTTTTCATATTTTTTATGTAAAATTTGGATACTCCTCTTTGAGCTGATTTCAAAAATGTATAATACTTGTAGGTTAAAGTGGTTAGTTTATGAGATAAACAATTTTTCTTTTAAGAGCACAAATTTTACTTATTATATACTTTCACCTTATTTGCCTGTACTAAAATGGGTTGTACAACAGTTCAAACTCTTTAATCTTTTTAACTGTGCTATTTATTCTACTTAAAAAATCCAAACAACAAAAAACTCTACTCTTTATTAAAGTTTGACATTGTCAACTAGAATTTGTAGTCACTATTGATAGTGTAATTTGATACATTATTTATTTTGTTTCTCTGAAATGGTTTACTTTTTGCAAGAAAGAATTGAAATTGTAGGTTTATACTACCAAAATAATAATTGTGCAAGAGCTGCTGCTAGAATATTTAACGAATTACATGACGGAAGACATGCAACTCATAAGTATGTAATTCAACTGATGGAGAAATTTACCACAACAGGGTCTGTTTGCAATAAAGTGCATAAGCGAGAGGGACTCGTAAATAACGAAGCAATCCAAGTGGCAATTTTAGGGCAAGTCAGCTTAGAGGCTCAACAACCCCAATCGTTGTCAACAATAAGTAGAGCGATCGGTGTTTCATCTTCTACAGTTTTCCGAGTTCTACATAAATTCAAGTACCACCCATACAAAGTTAAGTTGGTGCACGAGTTGAATGAAGATGATTTTGATCGTCGTCTAGAGTTTTGCGAATCAATGACGCAAATTATCAATAACAATCCACAATTGTTAAACAATATTTGCTTTTCTGATGAATGCTCATGGCCATTAAATGGCTTAGTAAGTAGGCATAATTGTAGATATTGAGCTGAAAGTGATCCACATATTATGCGTGAATTCCATACACAACATCCCCAAAAGTTAAACGTTTGGTGTGGTATCCTAGGTGACCACATTGTCGGACCTTTCTTCATCAACGGAAATTTAAATGGTGAATCATATCTTGAGTTACTCAGGGAAGGGGTTGACCCACGTATTACAACAATAATAGAAAATGATGATAACCTTTCCGAAGATTTACTGGTATTTCAACAAGACGGAGCTCCCCCACACTATGCTATGCCTGTCCGACAATTTTTAAACGAAACATTCCCCGCTCGTTGGATAGGTAGAAGGGGGCAGATGATGGAGTGGCCACTTAGGTCACCGGATTTAACACCCCTAGACTTCTTTTTATGGGGGTATTTAAAAACAAAAGTTTATGCTACCCAACCAGAATCTCTGGATGATTTACGAGAGAGGATAGAAAATGAATGTCGACAATTAAATCCAGCCGTATTAAGCAATGTCAGAGAGGCATTTCAAAATAGATTATACCATTGTATGGAAGTGAATGGTACTCATTTTGAACACTTATTGTAACTTCATAATAAATAGCACAGTTAAAAAGATTAAAGAGTTTGAACTGTTGGTGAAAGTATATAATAAGTAAAATTTGTGCTCTTAAAAGAAAAATTGTTTATCTCATAAACTAACCACTTTAACCTACAAGTATTATACATTTTTGAAATCAGCTCAAAGAGGAGTATCCAAATTTTACATAAAAAATATGAAAAGTAATTTAAAAAAATAAAGGGGATGCTGGTAGGGGTGAGGAGGTAGCTTTTCCAGTAAGTTTAAATAAGCCATAATGCTTGCCCCTTCCAACATAAATTGACGTGTTTTTGGATTTTTTCTAAATAGCACATTTGCCTCAAATATTCCACGAATCTCCCCCATTGCTCTTTTTTTCAATTTAAGACTTCGTAAATCCCAATCTTCGGTATACTTTTCTGCGTTTATCATTACCAAAATTATTATATTTACTAGGTATACAAAGTAATCACGAACCTTATTGTGCAACCCACTGAAGCATGAGCGGATTAAAGCCGTAATGTGCGGGAATTAATTTTGCACTATTAGCCGGTTTGGCAACTGCTACTTACGCTTTATAATTCATCTTCATTCACGACCTTTTTCATCCGTCTACCGTTTTCCCGAACAACAACCTCAATAGAACAATATTCCTTTGCGACCAGACCGACCGTCGCGTGATCTATAGAATTCCAAATTGTCTTTTTTTAGAATTTCAAATTACCTTTCTTTTATAACCGTCCTAACGTTCCTAACTGTATGCAATTAACTTAATCCTCTCCAATATACCTTGTAGCACGTTTTTTGATAAAATCGATAGGTCCCTCCACCTTTCTCACTATTTTATGTCACCTTCTCCTACCTTTCTTAAACGAAGGGAGACTCGTCTATAGTCGAGAGTCGAGGTACGCTGCTTCTAGAAGGTGGGCACTGTTTAATTTCACAAATTATATTTACTCAAGTTTCACGTTTACCTTTGCCGGAAATAAATGCTATTGAAAAATGTGTCCAGTTCAATCCAGAAAGAAATTATCGCCTCAATGGGAACTGAAGACATTAGACTTAGCAAACTTAGACCTTTATCCACATTCTCTCGAAGTGTGAGACACTACGGACTTCCAGGGCACTACGAAGATCTCTGGCAGCTATAGCCATCCTACATTCTGATATTTCTAAGAGACGTGATATTAATAGATCAGCTGTAAACACTAGGATACCCGGTACCGCAGTAAAAAAGGGGGACATAATAGATAGTTTAGGGGATACAATAGATCATTTGGGTTTCGATGTATATGGTATCCTAATATACATATACACGGTCTTATTAAGAGGGTACGAAAAATCCTGTCGAAGTTTAAATACGATTTTTTGAGGCGTAGAACCAAAGTATTCCATTTGGTCAATTTTGTCAAAAATTATCGGTTACTCCTCGTAGCGCAATCTAAAAGGACATATTATATATATATAAGATGAAGTCGCGGAGTGGAACTTGACGTTTCCATAAAAGGGACTGCATTCTCTCATTTTATCTCTTCCTTTTTTTCATATTTTTAAAGATGGGATCGTGAAACGTACTTTATTTTATTTTTCCATGCGTTTTCGACTAACTATTTTTTTGTTCCGTTCGTTAATTAGTTCGGCCACTCCTTAAATTATGCAACTGTTTTTTGCCTTAAGAATTTTAATTGAGTTTGAAGTTATCTTTGTAAGATAATTGTGTTTTTCTTTGCACTTAAAAACATACCGGAATACGATTATCCGTTAGTAATTCATTAAAAAAATCCCCCTTTTACGAATTTATTTTTGTTTAGAAATTTGTTATGGCAAACGATATTTTATGAGAATGGAACTTTATCCAAGGAATCAGAATCAGATAATTTTTAAACTCATATCTGTATAGGTACTTTACTGTAATTAAATTATTTTGGATAATTCTTTCTTTCTTATTCTTCTTCTACCCTCTATTTATATCAATATTATACAATATATCTCGTTCAACAACCGTTTCAAAATTTCACCACTTCTTGTCGATATATATATACCTTTCACAAACACACTTTTTTTCCTATTCCCTTTACTCCACCATGAACTATCAACCTCACCAGCGAGAACAAAATCGTCTCAATCAAATCCAAAAAAGAAATCACAAATTCCCTCAAATAGTAACTAATAAAAAGTTATAACAAATTTTATTTTCTTCTCTGTATTTGCATTCAAATTCTGTATATAGTCTAGATCCGTGTTTCTCAACGTGCGGTCCACGTCACACAGAAGGGCAATTTGATTGTAAAGAAGGGCAATTCAAAAATGAACCATTTAAATTGAAAGGAAAAAGCAAATTTTCAAATAATCGCGGCCAATAAATATTATAAATTCATTTGACGAGACCAAAATATCAACTGGGTTTTTGACGTCGTCGAGTTAACCTCTCTGCGGCAGACAAAAGGTTCCGGGTTAATCCCCGGACGCTTTGAAATCTCGCTAAACAATATATAATTAAAAATCCCTCTATTTATGGAGAAGGTGCTGCGGTAACTCGTAAAAAATTTTTGGTTTTGGCAAAAAAAGAAGCTACCACCCGACTCGGAAGCAATTGAATCTCACAAGTGGCGCTGTAAGCCAAGATAAATCTCAAACGTCACGGGTCAGCTGACCAACTATAACTGAGTCTGAAAAGAATCTTCTTCTTAGCCACGTGTGTTTTTAGTTGTAGATTTCGTAAGAATTTAGGCTTTTAATTTAAGTAACTTATATTTTGTTATTTTTTCCTTTGACTTTTTTTGATAAACAGCAAAATTCATTTACTTTTGAATATTCCAATTGCAAAATAGGGAGTTAGTTGAGACTTTATTTAATGTAAAAGTAGTGATGACAAGGCTTAGTAAGGAAACAGATATCAAATACCCAAATGTGTAGGAAAATTAGTTTTACTGTTTCTATCTTCATATTAAACTGAATGTTGATTTATTCTTAAAAAAAAAAGAATTCGTCGGGTTATAAAACTTGAGACGGAAGTGAACCAAATTGGAACCTAACATAAAATCTTTGTACAGCAAGCGTCGAACGTGAGGATCTGACCAAATTTAAAATATTAAATTATTATAGAGAAAAATCTTCATTAAAATGATTTCGAATTTGAATTTTAGTTTCTCAATATATGTTTTGAAAATGTACTTACATTAACAATTTCCTTCCTAAAGCCTATCATTTCTTTATTGAATAATTCGTTAATATTATTAAATATATTAATAATTAATATAATAATTTTTTATATACATAGTGCAGCATAAGAATTTTCGAAGGGCTTGGGTGGAGCACGGAAACTCTAGATCTTTAAGTGATTATTATTCCAATGATGCCATATTAAATTATTTAATATATTTTAAGAAATTCTTCTAAGAAATATGAACAAAAATCTACGTATACTTTGAACAAAAGCTGATACAAATTTTACAGTTATAGACAGAAAGCTTCAACAATTCGTAAGTATGAAGTGAGACGGGAATAGGAAAACAGAATTATGACGCGCGGGTTGGGTTGATGCAACATAATAAATAATAAAAAAAACACAAACCACACTTATATATATACAACCTAAAGAACAATAATTTATTATTTTTCTCCATCCTACATGGATGTTATTAGTAGGTGGTTTTAATTTCTGTTAGTAACCCACAGAGCGATTCTTTAAAGCTTGTATTATATGTATATTTACACAATATCGATTACATGGGTCATTTTCCTGCAATAAACTTATTTAAAGATATTATCTTCGGTAGTTTGTGGGATTATATTATACCATATGATATATACGAAGGTGGAAATCAACTTATTACTATAGTTATATGTTCCACTATGTGTAAATCATCACTTTGGTTAATTTATTTATCATTTTTTTGATTATTCGGTCAATCTTTTCAGGTGAGGTTTCTAACAATTCGTCTTTTCAATTGTCTAGATTTCAATTTACATTTTTCAAAGAAAATATAATTTTAATTACTTTGTTTTTAATAGGAAACTAGAAAAATCACTATTTAGCAACTTAATTACATGTCTGTGGGATTTCAGGATGACTAATAAAAGATTACAACTAAAAATTACGAGGATCTTATAAATTAAATAGTTATATAATATAAAATCTCTTGTGTACGAAGATGGTCCCAGAAGTATCTGGCCCGAAGAACACACATTAGCTTCATATACTTTTCCCAGCGATGTTCAATAACTTCCATACCCTTTTTATAATAAGAATCGTGGAGAATCTGAAAATGGCCATTGATTGTCGATAATTTTTGACGACTGAGCCATTTTTTCAAGTCTGGAAACTTGAGGAACTTTAATTCATTAATTTTGGCCATTGCAATAAAGAATGTGCGAGCTTGTGCATTGTCTTGATGAAACAACACTTTCTTCTTAGCCAAATGCAGTCATTTTTACTTGATTTCTTCGCTCAAACGTTGCAATAAATTCGCATAATACTCGCCGTTGATAGTTTTTCCTTTTTCAATATAGTTAATGAAAATTATCCAACACGCATCCCAAAAAACCGACACCACAACCTTGCCTGTAAATGGAACTGTCTTTGCCTTCTTTGGAGCCGGTTATCTCTTTTAAGTCCATTGTTTTGATTATTCTTTTGCTTCGGGTGTGAAGAGATGGACCCACGTTTCATCCATGATTATGAAACTGCGCAACATTGCAATGAAAAGATCTTCACGACTGTGTGAGCAAACGCGACAGTCATCTTGCGTACAGCTTTTTCATGTCCAAATTTTCAGTTAATATGCGATGTACCGCACTTCTACTTTCAGTCCACAATAATCCAGAACCGCTTTGTGGATTTTCTTTAACATTTTTAGAGTTGTCACCTCATTTGCAAACTCTGCTACCCAATATTTTACTGTTGATAATGAAGTAGAAGCATCAGCCAGAGTAGAATGTAGTTCAGCTCTTATTTATTGTTTACTTTCTTATACAGTGGTATTCATCGAATGTTTAGGAAAATATTGACATAAGTATGTTTTCAAAATTGGTCCCGCTCATTAAGAACAAAAGCGTGGAATACCAAGGAAATAAATCTAAAGTTTTATCAAGGGATGTTATCAATAAATTTATTCAAGATGATAACGAAACAAATTCACAGTACTGAAAATAAACAGTTTACCTTCAGTCACTGAAGACGATAACTTGGTTATCGAAACGCGCGTAGGACAGTGTAATTGCGAGTGATGGTGTATTGGTAGTATAAATAGTGTGTTCAGTATGAATATTACCAATGAATCCATAAATCTCAACTTACCTGTTGAATAAGTTGTCAAATAAAGCAGTGGTGCCAACTCAAAGTTATGAGCCACTAAATAATAACACTTTTTGTTGATTTCCGCGGCGTATGCTAAAATAATTCGAGTAAATAAAATTTTTTTGATACCTTTCATAAGCACTTCTTGTTTTTCGAATAAAAAATACGTCGAGGGTTGGTTAAGTATCCATTACAAACAGTAAAATATTTAATCTATAGATTATGGGTATAGTTGAACGAGATGCTCCGTTTGAACACATCGGGTCTATCGTCTAAAACATTATTCATTCTTTTTATACATTAGCGGTTGTTTTTGTGTGACATTAACCATATCGAAAAATGTGCACACGGGACATATACAGAAGCAAATCTATCTTCACACAACAACGTTGACATTAACAAATTGCAAAAACTCGTCCGTTATTTCTCGAAGCACACAACTAGCATTTGAAGAATGAGGATATTACGCAGAAAGGTATGGTTTCAGTTGGCGTCTGAATCGAAAAAGGCGGTTTTCAGTTTCTAATAAAAATTCTCAACCGTTCGTTTTATTCGTGATGTCGGAACTCTAAAAACGATTAATGAATTAGGAAAAAAAATATATAAAGAATATACGATTGTTTTCTATAGGGTTATTATTATAAACGGCTTTTCGTATTCAACCGGCATTCTATGGAAATGTAAAAAAATCACAATAAATACGCTGATGATGAATGAAACAATGAATGAAATGGCGGGACTTTCTTTGTCGTAATGGGACCTGTTTCGGACCGGAACTCTTCAGATTCTGTTACAACGATTTAATAGGACATCACCTCACGTGATTTAAATACTTTTAACAAGTCAAAAACATATAATAACAGAATTGAGTTTAGTAATGAATTATTACTTTCAAGTATAAAAGTTCATTTCTTTCCAATATAGTAGAAATATTTTTCCTATTATAGTTTTTACTACACTTTATTCAACTCACTCTGTTTTTATGGTATAAATTTTGTAATCCATATTGCCAAAATGACAGGGGATGGTGAAATGTCACGTTTTGTACCCATCCGTGCACTTTATCCAGGGGTTGATGACTAACGGGACAGGCTCTGACTGAACATAAATACGGTACTCGTCTCTAGGATAACTTTACTAGTAAAGCTTCTAACAATAGACCTAGGTTCGAATCCTAAGTACGAGGATGGTGCCAGAAGTACCAGGCCCAACAAAGAAAACACCAAAATTTTTATAAAAAAGATTTTTCAACTTAACCTCCTTTTAGCTTCATACAGTTTTCCCTGCGATGTTCAATAAGTTCAATACCCTTTTTATAATAAGAATCGACAAGCTCCTCAAAATACTAATTAACTGCCAACATCACCCCTAAAATAATGCGAGGGGGCTAATTGTAGCGAATAGGGTGCATGAGATAGTAATTCAAACTTTAATTGATTAATTTTGGCCGTTGTGAGCAAACGCTGCACCCATCTTGCGCACAGATTTCTGATGTCCAAATTTTCAATTAATATGCGATGGACCACGCTTCTTGAAATCCCTACTATGTCTGCTAGCTCGCCTACTTTCAGTCGAAGATAATCCAGAACCGCTTTGTGGATGTTCTTCAACATTTCTGTAGTCGTCACCTAATTTGGTCGACCATTATGATGCTTGTCTTCGAAGGTCGTACGACCTCGCTTAAACTCTGCTAGCCAATATTTTACTTGGGATAATGAAGAAGCAGTCTCACCCAAATACGATACGATACTAACTCGCAATCGCTGATATTTTTGAGCATTTTGTGCACAAAACCTTTCCCGATTTCGATTGAATCGAGAGTGGCGAATGTATCGAGCTGGAGCTGGAAATCGGAAAGAACTCGGAAGCGTATAGAACTTGTGTGCTCACCCCGATCCGTTCTTTTTATGGGTTATTGAGGTTACTTTTCACCAAAAAAATAACTATTAGTATTAAACTTTATTATAAAAACCCTGTGCGTTGATAAATCGTTGATAACTGCTCAATAATAGAAATCTACAATCTATTATACAACTTTATAAATATCACGTAAGAATTAACGCCTAAAGTTTTAAATTTTCACATCGAAAATTGAACACGACTCGACGTTCGAAAAATGTGAACAAAATCTGGTTCTTCGTTAGGATCCACAATCAGCTAATAGATGATCTACATGACCTCAGATCATAGTTGCCGAGAGACCTAAGTTTAGCTGCAATACTAGCGAGTGTATGAGATCGAGTACCACATAAAAGTTTTCTATTATCCAAAACACACAAATTAAATAGGTTTTGATATGGTTTAGACTTGTTAATGGATGGAAACGTTAATAAAGGACTTGGTATAATTAAAACAGCCATTTTCCGAAAACTGATTAAAGGGGTTTGTTTTCTTAATATATCATTCAAATTGATGTTGATTTCTTTACCCTTTTACTTTTACTAAAGTTGTCAAAAGTTGCCAATAGATGGAAAGATAAATAAAGGACTTGGTACACTTAAAACAGCCATTTTCCGAAAACTGATGAGATGCGGGTTAAATATTTTTAAAGTGGTTTGTTTTCATAATATATCATTCAATTGATGTTGATTTATCTACCTTTTTTCTATTTATTATTACTAAAATTGTTTTATCCGTTATAGATAAACAATTTTTTATTTTAAAGAGATGTTTTACTGACCCAAAAATCAAGCGCGTCTGTTTTATATCACAGATGATTTGTCAAATTGGTTATTTAATATTGCAAAGTGGTAAAACATAAAAAAAATTAAATGAGAGCGTGTGATTTTGTATTTTAAAAATCAATTCGTAATTGATAGATATTACAGAATCTCTATACGAGGGTCGTTTCATTTTTCAACCTCCGAACAGACGGAAGAATATAGAAAAAAGTTTTTATTACCAAAAGTAAATCACAATGCAGATTATTTCTCTACATAAATACATTGATGATTAAATCATTTGTCATAATTTTGAACAAGATTTGTAATACCCTCTTCATAAATGGTAACGGTTCCTTTGAGCTCTTTGTCAGTTTGGAAGCGTTACCCTCCAAGCAAGTTCATGGAAAAGAAGAAGATGCTAGGTCGAAACTATGATGGTGGCTGTTCGAAATTGTTCCACTGAAATTGCTGAAAGAGTTGTTGGGTTACACGAGTAATGTGGAAACGAGCATTCATTGTCGAGGATCAGAACAGCGTCAGAAGAGAAATAATACCACCAGATGCTAGCCGAAGGCAGCAGAAAAGCCGGCAAAACTCAAAAGAATATCTCGAAAGCCGATAAAAAGAAAAAAATGAGGAGGAAGGAAAGTTACGCTATGTACAATTACAAAGTACTGAAGAAAGTTCATGCATTTCGCTTGTTTTGAATAACTCTCCGCAAGCGTCGCAAAGCTTCACAATATGAATTAATTGTTGTTCTAGGCTGCATAAAATCCAAAAGCTACACACGTTTTTGGTCGCAACAAACAGTTGCCATAATCTTACGACTGTTAAAGGTTCCTTTGAATTTTGTGGGTTTAGTTAGAATTAGAGAATCAATGTCTCATCACATGCCACAATTGATTTCAAAAAATCTTTTCTGTCAGTACTGCAAAGGTCAAGAAACTCCGAAGCCATTCGTCGAGTTTTCTGGTTGGCTAAACTTTTCTGTAGCGCAACTGTTCAGTAATGATAAATACAAGGCAGATTCTGAAACTTAAGGGAACCATCGAGTTCCTCTAACCTCTTAGTCAACTCCATGAACAATTTCGTCTCTAGTGACATCAGTGACAACATCAGCTCGACAATCTTTAAATTTTCGATTCTATTCACGAATAACGTCATAACTCTATAGACTCAACTCATTTTTCGATTAATTTCCGCTGCACTGTTCCCTTTGTCTTCATGAAACGAATAACAGTTCGCAATTTACATTTGGCGAGAGAATCAATAGTGACAAGCATGTTTATGTAACTGCAACTCAACGGGAAATAACTTGTTGGAGTCGTCAATAGGTCTCCGTTTGAGTGGGAAAGATTCTACTACGCACACCAATATGTGCGATCAGAGGTTTTAAAAAACAACCCTTGTAGTAAAGTTTACACATGGACTTTTATTGACATCAATTTATTATCTTTTTTGAACATTTAATTGACCTTTTTGTTCGCAATTGATAGCGAAGATTGTGCTAGTTAGCTGTTAGATATAAGAACCAAATAGCAAACTACTGTGTTCAGTTGGTGTTAAAGCCTCCTATAAAACTGTACTGATGGAAACCAATTAGGTCAAAACCGTTCATATCATTTAAATCTAAATATGTTGATGAATTCAATACCTGTTGCTATATATAGCTAGGAAAGCAATGGTTTTTTTCTGTCAAAATAATATTTCAGAGGTTAACTTTTTTGAGTCTATTTCAACAGTTATTTGAGATCCTTTATTAATAAAATTGAAAATTATAGATAAATGCTGTAGAAGAATTATTTGTTACGATTAATTACCATACCTGCTGCAATGTCGCCTTCGTACCTTGAAAAGAATTCTCCATACAACAACAAAGTAATTAACGATTTTAGTAGTGTACTTACGTCAATTTGCTACGATATTATAACGTCAGGTTATTTCACAATTTACTATTATTAGATTGTGTGAGAATCCAATTGCAATTCTTGGTCGTTAATGTCACAACAAAAATAGAAAATTTACATTATTATTACATTTCATTTAGAATTATCACTGTTCTTATATGTTAGTACATGTACTATTAATTTCCGTATTGTTTCGCTTAATTTATTGCACATGTTGGTATGTGTTCATGTGATAAACCAGTTGCCTCATTATCTTCGTATATAATAGTCGGCATCACCTTCATAAGTGGAAACCGCCAATCATAGGTCTATAAAGATCTTATGAAAGTTCTAAAAGCATATCTATGCTATACAGATGATTCTAAAATAGCACAAGTAGCTAGATTGAACAATTTCGTAATAAACCATGTCACTAGGAAAATCACTAATTATAAAATCTTACTAGCAATGAGCATATGTACTTAGGAATATTTTTGAATATAAAACTCGCTAGAAAGCTTATTTACAGCGGCCATGAAGGTCCTGAAAGTATATCTAAGCTCTCACCAATGTATACAAGGCAATGAAGAAGCAGACAGTCTTGCAAAAAAGGACAAGAAGACCATATTTTGGATCGAAGCTCTTGGGATATCCATCAACACCGATAAAGGATCAGATGAAGTCTTACTGTAGAAAAAATCTAGACCTAAGACACTTCCAAAGATTCATAACCATATCAGGTGAATAGGAACTTCTAGAGATGTCATGTAACCACATTAAACTGGTGGTCAGTGTTCTGACAGATCACTGTCACGCCAAATACCACCTTGGTAGTCAAATGACAACCACAGCAGCGTGTCCTGTCTATTTCAGCAAAAGGCTTACGTACCTCGAAAAAGTGGTGCTAATATCTTGAGAAGTGGGATAAACAAAACATAAATAACCTCATAAGTATTTTGAAGGAAGAACAATGAGCATGAGAGGAGTTACTCACTTTTTTAGATTTAGCTGCGGATCTGTTGGAAAGCTAAAACAACTACCTAAAAGCTAATCTATGTCCAAAATTTGGTTTCGTTTTTTACGTTTGTTTAGAATTCTTCTTATAATTCAATTCATCCAATTTGGAAAGAGTAGAGACTCACTTACTTACAATTTTTAACGACATTGGAAATTTTTACGGAACATAGAAATCTAAACACTTTAATAGACTCAATTACAATTGAGTTTGAATTTAATGTCGCGTTTAATTACAAAAATATTAACTGTTTCACTGAATACAAACTCCACTCCCTGAGTATAATAATTATTAGAATCTAAATCAATCAGTAACAAAACAAGTGTTTGAAGGTGTATATCCAGTCCACATAAATTAGAATTTTCAAACAATCTCAATAGTCATTCAGCTTAAACTAATATTTAGGTCTTTTTGGCATTTAAAATTGATTTCAAAAAATAAAATGTGAAGAAAAATAAACTTTACGATAATTTTAAACAGAAAATCGGCTTCTTATGATGTTGAAAATCACTGACCTTTGTTTTCGATATACGGGAGTAAAAAGATATCTTTTAGTGCGAAATTGGGACTATATGATGCCTATTAACACGATCGATAAAAGTTGATTAGCCTTTTCTTGAACGTATTCAGAATGTCTCCAATGGTTTTTAGCAAACAGATGGATGTGTATTATTCGTACTCTATTTCGTGGAGCAAATACGAATCCAATGAAATGCACAGAGGTAAAACACATTTTTGGTAAAATTGGACATCGAGTTTTCGAACCAAAATCTTTCTTCTTGGAATATCACTTTGAAATATGTGAAGTTGTAGCCTTTGGCTAGCGTTGATTTGACATGGAAAACTTTTTCTTCTCGGCATGGTTATCCAATTCAATTATTCGCGACAAAAAAATATTAATAATAAAGCTCTAAATACGTTCTAGTTGTTTTTCGTATAAATCCTTGATGTATCCAAAACGAATTCATGGTTTTTTTTTTGAATAAACTCTTTAATTATTATGCAAGGTCAAAAGATTCTAATGTTTAATGACATACGACACTATCATGACTTGCTAATACCTAGACTATTATTAACACAATCTGCGAATAAATAGAGGAGAGATATTCACAATGCCAAAACAGGGTCACACACGAAACTAGATTTAAAAGGACGATGTTATTAAACACTAATGAAACAAAAAAAAATACCAGTTTTATTTAAGCCCACAGACATAGTTCGGATTCTAGCATAGAATTACTCGAAGTTTCACAGCTGGCAGGAATTAATGTTGAAAGCAGTGTGGGCATTGTTTTGAATATTTTAATTGATCTGGTTGATTTCATAATACATTTAGGACAACAATTTGAAAAATGTCAAAATGGTTGTTTATTATAATTTAATTGAAATTGACTATAATGCTAATTAGGATTTTAGACGCCAGAAAAATGTAAATGTTCGTACAGGAAAAATTTCGATGAAATGTTTTCTATACATGACACGACACAAGTTGAAATAGTTGTTTGGTTCACAACTTTGAGCTGACAGCACTGTCGTTTAACAGCTGATGGTGGAATTCTTATTGGGGGAGATCGAATAAACAACTTACTCTGATGACACCACCATATACTAAAACGCAGTAGGAAATGGCTGTTCTCCTAAACAGAATAGAGCGAAAGAGTGGAAAGTTTCCTCTAATGATAAACAGAGCTAATGATAGTTGATAACTCTAACGTTTTAAACAGGACTCATCTGCTTGACGATCTAGAAAGGTAAAACAGCTTTACATATCTGGATTCAATGATTAGCAGCATGAGTGGATGCGTAGAAAAAGTTGAAAGAATAGCCTTGGCTAAGATAGCGATGCTGAGACTTGCTAAAATATGGAAAAGCTTCTGCACAACCATAAACTCTAAAATGAATCTGGTCGGGACATTTATCTGCCCAATCTTCTCGTAAGACTGGGCGCGCTATAATTCATTTACTTATATACACTATTGATGGAAACATTTCACGTAATTGTCTAATTAATTGGCCACCAAAATCGAGTTATTCAACTCCATTGGATTATTTTCTTTAGGATTATGTAAAGTCACTAGTTTTTCGCAGATAAACCAAACACAACTGAACACTTGGAAATCAATATTCGAAGGGTGTTACTGTGAGAAACACCCCTTAATATCTTCTTTTTATTTTCGCAATTTGACTAAAATATTTTATAATATTATATATTATATATATATATATATATATATATATATATATATATATATATAAATATTAACATGGGTTACTCTTTCAGATGACCATTCCGATTATGGCAGCACAGTCAGCGGCAGCACTGGAAAGTCTCCAGGTCCAATATTTCCTGCTCCTTCCTTCACTTTCCCAGGCCAACTACCAGCTGGAACTGTTCTTACCCATAAGACAGCCGTCTACTACCACCATCAACTTAGCTTGCAAGAGGATCAAGGGATTGATATGACCCAGGTACAAAAAAAAATGATAATAATTCATCTAAAAAATATAATTACATTTGTTCAAATTTCACAGTCACCCGGTAGAGATAGTCCAGGTTCTTCAAGTGGTAGTGCCGGTTCCGGTTCCAGACATAGTACAGCTTCCTTAGATAGTGGAAGAGCGTCTTACCATCCATTAAGCACGGCAGGAAGAAGTACCATTGGCTCTTCGAATAGTCCCAGATGTTCTTTGAGTTCTTGTTCCATCGGATCCGATCAAGGACGTATCGAAAGAATGATACACCAAGGGATTCCGGTAAGCCCAATTTAATTCAATATAATATGTTATTATTAAAAAATATATTAGCATTTCTCAAAGTTAATGGACATCATGATGATGTCTTTCTACTTTTTCAGGTGTAAGGTTTATTGGAATTGAGTTTCTTTTTCCACAACTGTTTTCATTCCTTCATTGTCTGTTATATAATCCTCGTTTTCCCATGTCGTCTCTATTTATTTTGTTCAGCGCTTCTTCTCAGTATTCTTTTCTTGTTTTTTTTTTCTTGTTTGTATTTCATATATCTTCCGTATTAATCGTGAGTCTCCCATTATCCAAAAACCATTTTAGTTGTATTTTCTCAATTTCGTTTTGAATTGATTTCAAATTTTCTCTTATAATCTAAAAGGTAAAAAGTGTTTTGATACTTTTTAAACACCTCTTTACCATCGGAATTTATATTTTCGGTGACTACACTAGATTTCTACCTGACTAGTGGTTCGCAGTTGGAAGTGAGGATGGCGCCACTTAGTGTTCGCTGGGAAATATTTATATACATGTACTAAATAACGACGCTCTTTGACGTTGTTTTCAGTTCAGGTCTCAAGCCCGAACGAGGGTTGTTAAACTGTTCTGATGAGATGTAATAACGTCGAAACTAGTCAGTAGTTTCAACCTCTCCTTGCAATTACGAGCCATTGGGGATGTTAATATCGACAAAAGGGTCTATTGACATCACGCTCCTCACAGGAGTTGTAATTAAATATTGGTCGAGGCATTATCCAGGAAAGTAGTTGTGTTCCCCTTTGAAGAACGAAAGAATTCATTTTCGAAATATTTAATTTCGAAATTATTTCAGAGGTGAATATTATATATATTTCTGTTTTTATTTGTTTTGGTATTTTCTTTTTGGTTAGAAACTATGTCTAGATTGCGTTGAATAATCTTCCAGGTGTTCCAGTCCTCTCGTTCCAGACATCCATATTGTATTATTGCCATGCCTTATTTTTGATTTTTAAATTTTTATCTCATGCGTCTTCTCCTTTTGGTTTATTATCATATCTTTCATTCTCCTACTTTACACTGGTTTATTTGTCTCTCAGTTCGTTTTATTCCTTCACCTAACACCATGTAAATGATTACTTTTAATTGGTTCTAATTGGAATATTTTTTATTTGCCACAACAACATTTATGGACAATTTTAGTGAATCTAAATTGTAGAACGGTCTATGAAAATAAGTCTAACGGACCGAGGTCAGACAACTGAATAGATTAGACGCTGTGGGAATAAAATTCTCTAAGAAGGATTCTAAAAACTACCAAAAAAATAATTTGTTGAACGTATTTTTTTATTAAATATAAAAACGTTCACTTATCAATCCACAATATAATCTATGTAATGATTGATTTTCAAGTGTTGTGTAAATGTTTTATTTTTCTTTATTAACTGTTTTGAAACAACCTCGAAGTGCATGAAATTTACCGCGTGTCGTTCCTTATCATATATTATGGAGCTTATATTTATCCCTTATCTTCAGAAAGTTCCTTGTTTAGGTTTACACACATGTATGTGTGTAAATATGATATAAGAGATAAGGCATTATTTGAACTGTTATTACCATCACCGTTAAACGGTTTATAGAAACTTGCTTTTTGTCATTTTTCTAATTTATATTACGTATATATATGTTATAATGAGTATATCTTCAAAATTTTACTTAATGTCTTAAGCAACACTTTCTACAAGTAGTCGTAAATCACGAAGGGAAGATTTTTATATTCCTCCATTTATATATGACTATAAAGAACCAATATTTGAATGAGAAATTGTTTTCGTCAATTAATAAATATTTTGAAAATTTTTAACCACATAATTTCGTAGCCTCTTCAAAAAATTAGTAATCAGCATACCACTTCCATGTCTAAATGATATTTATTAAAGATGAAACAGGTTAATTTTTGCTTTACCTATCATAATTTAATCAATTATATACGAGGTTTGGCTATTAAATAACGAGACTGTTCGCCTAGGGGGCACCCTAGACGTAAAAAACGAGTAGTGCGTTGGGTATCTGAATATCTTGTCTATGCACGTCCCTAAACTCGTTTCCGTTTTGTTCTCGTGCCGAAAATTGAATTAAATTGAACAAAACTCCTACTGATTGCTATAAATTGTTGCAAGAGGCATATGGGGACAATTCTCTATCTTGAGCGCGTGCTTTTGAGTGGTGTAAGCGCTTTAGTGACGGCTCAGAAAGCATTGAAGATGACCAGCGTCCAGGTCGCCCAGTGGCTGTTTCAACTCCTGAAACTGTGACCAAAATTGTGCGTGCAGATCATCCGGATGATTGCCGAGGCCATAAACGCTGATAAAGAAACGGTTAGAAAAATTTTACAAGAGGAATTACACATGACAAAAGTTTGACTAAGTCCTGACCAAAAGCTCTTGCGTCAACGGGTCTGCTCAGATTTCCTTGGAAGGTTAGAAAGATTAGAAAAAGATCTGCTTTGACCTTTTGATGTGTTCATGTTTCTGAATGTTCTTGATTTTAAGTCTCTTCTGTTTTAAAATTAGTTTCAAAATATCATATTTTGATACAGACTGAAGTCATGAGCATTGACGAACCCAGTCAACTTGGAAGCGTTGTAACCGTATTTTAAATGAATGAAATTAAAAAAATTACAGAGCAAATTTTCCTCAAAAGATCATCTACAAGATTGGTCTGAGGTATTTTTTTTTTGTAAATTGTATAAAAAAAGTTATAGAGCTAAAAAGAAAATTTTTTGCTTATAACTTCTTTAATTTTAAATTTAGGACAAAAAGTTATATAAACATATTTGTAGGCAGAGCAATTTGCAACAAATAATGTCTTCACGAATTTTTTGTAAGACGCATAGTTTCCCAGATATCGCGATAAAAGGGAGCGACATCACAAATGGACTATAGCGCGTTATTTTATGTTTATCAATATTCTCAGCCTAAAGTAGATGATTCGAATGATCTTCATTCTTTTGTACTCGTTTTTCTTCAATCTGGATTGGAAAACATCCTTTAAGGTTTTTGAAATGGCAAATGTGGTGATGCACTATCCTGCTAATTCTTTTTTCACATAAACTATTTTCTAACTGAACTGTAATTTGAAGTCAATAAGAAATTTTAAGTGTAGAAAGAATCCTCTTTAGAGCCTATATCAGTTTTAGACATTTGGAGTTAAGGTTTCACGAGAATTCTTTTATCAACAATAATTTAGAAACGACAGTAATCTAAAAACAAAAAAGTTTCGTTAATACTACTAAAATGGTCTAATTTTATGTTTAAGCCTTTTTGAGGCAATTCTAAACGACTAGACATCAGCGACAATTAGTCCAACTTAACACAACATGATTCCATATTATTTTTCATAATCATGATTTATCAAACGGCGGGAATGTTTTTCTAAATATTTTGGAAATTCATTCATTGTTTATTATTTTGTATAAAATATTGTTTTTTTTTCCAGGATCAAGAAATAATTCACTCTTGGCTGGTAGATTTACAATTTGAAGAATATTTCCCTCTGTTCATAGCAGCTGGATACGATTTGCCTACCATAGGAAGAATGACACCAGAAGATTTGACTGCCATAGGAATTAAAAAACCGAATCATAGAAAACGTTTGAAAGCTGAAATCGCTCAACTTAATCTCCCTGACAATTTGCCCGAATTCATACCAGTAAGTAATACAATATCTTCAATAACTTAATTATATATGAATTTTAATTATTTTTAGGGGTCCCTAGAAGAGTGGTTAAATTTGTTGCGATTAGATGAGTACCTTCCGGCTCTTCTGGAACAAAATTATCAAACGGTAGACGACGTTACCCAGCTAACATGGGAAGATTTAGAGGAATTCGGTATAGTAAAACTAGGCCATCAGAAAAAGATAATGTTAGCCATAAAACGGATCAAGGATATTAAGTCCGGAAAAAGAATACACAATGATAATAGAATATATGCCACACAGGTGAGTTTGGTTTTAAACCGTAAACCATTTGCTCGTGTTACGAACTCTATTTTAGAGGTACTTAACATTCATTAGTACATTTTTATTTTATGTTCTTATTGCCATTTTGAGAATTCCCCAATTAATTCTGTTGAAGAATCAGAATACAAATTTATTGAAAAACGTGTCTCAACCTAAGAAAATGCTTCTCGCTCTATTTGAGCTGATGCGAGTTTAATTGTAGTTTCATAACCCAAAAGAGAAATACAACAAAAATTTTATATGAAATTTGAGCAATGAGAAAAAGAAAAATAATTTTGAGAAATGTGTATATAATAAATGTGTCCTAAGGTTTTACGATACTGAACTTTTTGACTATGTAGAATAAGTTCGAGCTCATTTGAATTTAGAAAATTATAAAATTCACTGAATCATAACTGAGAAAAATGTCAAAATGACAATGTCTTCATACAGTTGGAAAATAACCAAAGCATTCTAACAGTTAGTAACATGGGTTTGGTATACCCAGAATACCATCTTAGACTTTAGTCCATATGTCTTGCCAATAAGCTTGTGACAAGTCCATATAGCCGCAGTTGTCTAGGTGATTGTTCAAAGTAAGTGTTTCATCCTAGATATTTTGCTTCATTGGAAAGAACTTAGTTATATTAAGAATTGGTGCACTTATATTTTGCCTTCTCCTTGTAAATGGAAATAGTGGTGTTTTACTGGGGTTGATTTTCATCACCCCAGTTTTTCATTGTGTTTGACCGTTTGTAAACGGGCAGAGGTTATACCTGAAGGCTCACCCTTCACTACCACTACTAGATCATCCGCGTAGCATTTGATTTAATTGAGCAGTTATTTCCATATGCCACCTTGATTAAGTAGGACAAGTGGTTGAAGGCTTCTCAACCGTCTCTATGTTATAAGGAGATTCGTCCAGACTCCGTTGGAGGCTCTCGATCTAAGACTCCCAATTAGTGAGTTTTGAATCTCTATTTACCCCTGGTTGAGTTGGTATTGCCTCCAGATCAAATATGATACTTAAATGATCAGACGAGAAGGGTTCTTCTGTCACAATGCCTCCAGATCAAATTTGATAAATAAATGATCATACAAGGAGGGTTCTTCTGTGACATTGCTGAATTTCTGCTACTACTAATAATATAACATCTGATGATATCCTTTGGATTTGTTGCTGCATACAGTGAGGAAAGTAACCAAAGCATTCTAACAGTTAGTACTGAATGTACAGAGTATAACATGATGAACTTACTCCACTTGAATAACAGAAACTATTAGAAATAGTTTACTAAATATTTTATTGTGGGATTCCTCGTTTCACTCGAAATATTTTCAGTCACCTATATGTACCAATTATATCATATATTGATTTCTATAAAATTTTTAAAAGTTAAATGGACTTCAATATTATTAAAATCAAATTTCATATGTCTGGAAGGTTCCAGTTTTAGGTTAAGTCAATATTCATGATGAATGAAACATCAGTCATTATAAAGAAGAGGTTTTACCTATTCATAAATGACTAACTTAAATACTATTTATTCAATTTTACTGATTATTCAGATATATTTAATAAACACAAGGAATTTCTACAAAACCTTTCAATTTAGATTTAGAGCTTTTAGCATAAACTGCTAGCTGATCTGTGCATACCCTGTAATGTATATTTAAGAGACAAGTATTTCAGTACTGTTGAGACTTTAATAAGCCAGTGATAAAGTGAAAAAGGTGGCCAGAAGATGTTCAAATACACAAAAATATAAGAATATAGAATTAATGTTAAATAGTGAACAAATTTCATTTGATACACAACAGAAGGTCAAATTTTTTCTTTCCATGCAATAATCTGTGTTGTATCACAAAACTATTTTTAGAAGATGACATCTACAATAAAAATTATAATTTTATTACATAACGTGATTTGTCTTCTAAATTCACAAATTTTATTTTATGGCAAATATATACATAAAATGTAAATGTATTACTGATTATATTCAACCCAAGTAATTTTTATTTCAAGACATGCATTATTATATTTATCATTATCATCATTATAAGTTTTTATTTGAGCATGTTTAGTTTATTTTCAAACATGATATTGAATGCCAATAGAGTTTTACTTTATATTAGTAACAGTTTTTTCAATTATCCTAATTTCCACATCTTACCAACACAGATTTTTGATTCTCTAACAAATTTTTATAAAAAGTTTTGCTAACATTAAAACCGATTTTTCAATTAAAAATTTTGACACGAATGTTCACATATTTGCCAGCAGCCAGGAGAGATATGAACCAAGTTAACAACATGTATCCGTATCTCACCACCTCCATCCAATCCTGATGTCCCGAGCTTGATATCTTTCACTGTAATGTCTCAATAACAAAGTAAAGTTTTTAGTAATGGCTTTTCTTAGTAGGATTCTCTTCATAAAAGTGTTGTACTGTCTTCTTGGAGTTTTTATTTCTTTTGCTATATTGGTATCGTTGCCTCTTTCTTGATCTTCAAGTCTCTACAAAATTATAATCCAGGGAAGATCTGAACCAAATTAACAACATGTATCCATATCTCACAACCTAGATCCAATTCTCAATGTCCCATGCTTGCGATATTTTTCTGTCTTGTCTCAATAACAAAGTCAGTTTTGTTTAAACGGCTTTCCACAGTTAGTTTCTTCTCATAAACGTGTTGTACTGTAGGTAGTTTTCATTTCATTTGCTATATGAGTTTCCTTGTGTCTTTCTTGGTCTTCAAGTGTAAACTCATTAAATTTCTTCTCCTATACTAACAATCTACATAACTGCATGAAATTAAAACCCAGAGGGGATATGGATCAACTTATCAACTTCCATCCAATCCTTCATGCTCCTAGCTTGAGGTTTTTTACCGTATTGTCTCAATAACAAAGTTAGATTTGACCAAATGGAGTTAATTTCTCTTCATAAAAGAGTTGTACTGTCTTAAGGGAATCTTTATGTAGACTTCATTTCTTTCGTGATATTGGTATGTATTCCTGCCTCTTCCTTGGTTTGTGTTCTATAGTATCTTGTCGTCTATTGAAGCGTGGATCCAAAAATGTTATTTTCCTGGACTTACAACCCTCCATCATAAATCTCCATACTTACCTTTAACTGTTGTATATAAATTGTTCTCTATTAATATTACGGGTATTTCAATTTTAGATTTCTTCTAAGATGTAAAGACATGTGTAACTTGTGCTCTAATTATTGTAAATTAAAAAAAAGCTCTTAACAGTTATTAATTTTCATGATAATTTGGATCCTCAACTATTAAACTTATATTAAAACGTTTCATACTAATTACATCCTAGTTCACTCAAATATTGGATTAAAAATCACTTTTATTTCCCTTGTCACGATACTGGACTTGTTAATAAGCAGTTTTTCCTGCAACAAAAGACATCAATGTTCCATTTTCTCTTCACGTCCTAAAAATATGTACTCATCCTTTTAAATCTACTTTTGTTTTGGTCCTAACTGTATGAATAGACATAAAAAGTAATGAAAGGCAATAAAACTCACCATTCAAATTTTATACAGAACATTTAGTTTGATTTGTAATATAGGAAGGACCATATAAGCTATACAATAGGTGTGTGCCAAAATGTATTGCCAGCATTCTAGTTATGCCTTCATAAATCATACTGCTAACAGCGCAGCAATCCAATTTTAATATGCATACTAATGTGAAAACAGTTTGTGTGTTGTCAAAAACTAAATTATTATCTGGTTACTGTGAAGAATCTAATAAATCTATTTTGATTTTTGTTTTCTAAAAGTCAATGTCTAATTACAAATTCATTTACTATATTAGTTAATGCTCCAAGTAAGTTTGATTTGGAAAAAAAGTTCAAAACATAGTCCAATCTGAAACATGAGATATTATAATACATATATGTTATTTGGTTGGCACATAATTTTATATTTGTGACTTTTCAATGACCCTATTAGTGATAATTGATCGCTGTAAACTAGATCCTAGCAAAATTCTATACAAAACTTCAAAATACATGAACTTTTGCTTAATTAAACATTTCTTGAGGTATGTGAGATTGAAATGTTTCTACAAATCACCCAAACCGTTTGAGTATCTTAGGAAATTTTGTTTAGACTGAATAACTGAATAGTAGTTTATAGCAAACTATAATATTGTAGTCACCTCTTTTACCAAGTATATAGAATAAAACAGGTTTTAAAATTGTACCCAATAGTTAAGAATTTATTTATTTGTTAGAATGAAGGCTTAAATTATATTCTGATGATTGTTGATTGGGGTTCGTTATGATTACTGGTGCAACTCAGCAAAATCATAGCATTCATTGGTTATCACAATGAAACTCCACTTAAAGTTTTCTAATTTGTTTTAATAAAATGTTGTCCTCCAATAAATATTAATATATGATTAGCCCTATACTTGTATCCCTTGTATTATCCTAAAATTTCATTACCAAATCACAAAAAAGGCTTCAAATAAGTTAATTATTTTGCTAATACCTTCAACTTTTTTATTATTAATATTTAATTCAATTTATTATCTTTTATATAAAATTTACTAAGGTCAGTAAGGATAGCCTACAGTTTTTATTTATTTCAGAGTAAATATCATTTTCAATATTAAATTTATTAGTTATTTGTTTCACATTCATTCTAATTACTTTGAAAATTATATACTTAATTGATATTACGATTAATTATTTTATACCAATAAATTTTTTAATTAATTCCAAACGATACACGTTACACTGTTCATTTTTTATTTATTTTCTCATTACAGAACATACTTTTACAGTTCACAAAAATAATTTTATATTTATAAATTTCTTTTCTAAATATTCAACTAATATAAATACTCTTTTATAAACGAAAATATGTTCTGTAATGTTATTTACTTGTGGTATGGCATTGGAAAGACCTTTGCTGCACTTTAGCCGCAAAACCCCCGAACCAATCCATATACCTTCTACGTTTGCTTATGCTGCATGTTTATGTGTAAAAGGACGTCCTGGTGCACGCTCCTGTGGACCTTCCATCGCCTGGTGTACCCCCAGTCCACAGCACTTTTCGTTCTTTTCACCAACCCTGGGAAATCGACCAGACAAGGCAGCTACAGGCCGCAGGACATCCACACTACGTACAATCGTCATTGTATTGCACTGACATTGTTCCTATTAAGGTACACTATTATTTTTTTTTGTTTCCAACATCCACACATTATATATTCAGTCTTGTAATCGAATAATCGTTTTAGGTGTATTTTTAGGCATTTTTAATTATACCACAATCAAATTTGTTTTTATTTTTTTCTAATAACATTCCAAAATCCATATATATTTAAAAAAATACATTTTACATACTAGTGATTACGACTGAATGGGTTCAATGAACTTTTTTCACATAAATTAAATAAATAAATCAGAAACCGCTCTTGAAAGTACTTAACTCTTAAATAAATCATATTTTATGATTGTATTGATTAGAAAGTTTTTAACACCTCATATAAAATAGTATTCTCATTCATTACATATATATATATATATATATATATATATATATATATATATATATATATATATATATATATATATATATATAAGCTCTTTTTTGCTTAATATTAACTTTAACATTACTTTTTACGTGTTCAAAACAAAATAAATTTAGTTTTTAAAGTATGAAAAGCTTTTGGAAAACCAAAAGAATTTATTTAGACCATATCCTTTGTCAATTTTGTTAAAACTGCTCAACAAATTTCATGTTGAATGAATTCATAACCTCAATTATTCTATTTCTAATTTCCAATGAGTAAAATCTCTCATCGATATCATTATACCTTAAAATGCCTTAATATACATCTTGAAACTAGTTTCCAATTGGATAAATTCCTTTATTGGGCATACTTTTCAGATACGGACTGGTCGAGGTAAATCATTGGAATCCCTAGAAGATCCCAATGAGAGAACACATCATACATTTACTGCCGACAATCCCCAAACAGTATACTACCAACAACCGATAGGCTGGCGTACAAGATCATATGACGACGGTGATATAACACCAACTAATGAAACAGCACTGTTATACGAGGGAGGAGGGACCCTTCCGAGACCACGTGGCATAATTCGACCAAGACCTATCGCTAAAATAGCTGCTAAAGCTAGAGAAACTTTCCCGGACTTTGAGAAACCCCAATTTAGCCCTCAGTATAAATCTTTACCAAGAGATGTTATAGATGGTAGCGCCTATCACGTGCAGTATACTGGAAGTCCTCTCATGGGGAAGAAAATTCCACCGAATCCACCCAAAAGGCAAGACAGTGAGTGTAATGAACAAACAACCACAGTGGAAATCCATCACGTTCAGACCTCTAGTCCTTTACCTCTGCCTGCTTATCCTAGTTCAGATAGTCTTAGTATATCTTTAGATAACCAAGGTAAGAATTATTAAATGCGTTAGTGTTGATTGTCGATTGAATAAAGTTATTTTGATTTCATAGGTGATCTTCCACTACCGCCTCCACCGGCGCCGGGAACTCCTCCAGGAATGTCCCATACTCAGTGTAAGCTGAATTCATCTCAATCTTGGAGCGTTGAGGAACAGGAGCTAATCAAAACGTTGGCATTGCAGCACAGAAACGGTTCTGACGCAAGCTTCAAGGTATTTATTATACTAATAACACCTTTACAAAAAGATTATCTATTGCCAAAATGCAAGTTTGTTGAAGGACAAACCTTAGGGGTAATTTTTGGTCAGTAATTCACTTTCCACTGTTACTGGTACACTGGTCTGACTTCAAAACTCTACCCTGTAGATTATTTTACTTCCTGATGGATATCACATGTTACTTTAACAAATTTCTGATACAAGTCAGTAGAATTTCTATAAAACCTTCAGTAAACTAGTGTCTTCAAGTTGTTAGCCACCAGACATAATCGAATATTCTATTTTCTAACCGACCTTTTTGTAACGAGCCTTGATAGTGTTTTTATTAGTTTAAAAATGTCATTTTATTGAAGTTTCATAGTTTTTAACTCCTTTTAAGTGGATTTTGTTAAAAATTTGGCGAAGAAGGATTTTACTACCCATCCGTTGTAGGACAATTGTCTTCAAGTACCACCAATGAGTTAGACCAAAATTAATGATTTAATTTTATTGTCTATTTCAGTCGAATTCCAGTACAGAATCTGATTCTTTGCCATTTGCCAACGAGAACGCCGGTACCATCCGTACTCGCGCTGGCGGCGGCCGTGCCGCTGAGTTTTCCTCTCCTAAACCAACACGCCCCAGCGGTTTGCCACCTCATCCGTCCCCCACGCCTAATCGGCAACAACCGAACGTCCGAACACAAAGATCGGAACCAGCTGATGTCCTAAATGATATAGGGAATATGTTAGCGAATCTCACCGATGAATTGGATGCAATGTTAGAAGAAGAAAAGAGGCAACAGTAATTTGTTTGTACTTGGTATAAGACTGAACATCAAATTTACTCTTAAATTTGACGTAGAGGGTAATCTTAATAACTAGAATCAAACATTTCATAAGAAAATATTGTATGAATTGAAATTATCATTTTTAAAGTTAATATTTAATTTGAAGCAGTAAATATGTAACTGGAAATGAAAAAAATATGAATCACAACAAAGTAAATCCAAGAAAAAAACAGAGATAAAATAATTTGATTATGATTTGAAAATAAAGAATGAAAAGCAAGAGATGAAATTAAACAGTTGAACTATCTATGACAGAAGAATAAATAAATCTATGTGGCTAAAAGGCTACAACTTGTATTTTTGCATGAATATACAAAACCTGTATATTTACACATGTAAAGTTGGTTGAAAAAAAATGCAAAGAAAGCAATAGAAAATTTTAAGTACATAACTTCTATGTATGAGAAAAAGGGACAATAAAAGTTACCTTTTTCAACTCAAAACATTTCTATTTTTAAACTACATATAATTTATAACATTTTTTATAGAATTGTTTGATTTTAGGTACTAAGAACTGGTATTGGAAAATATTTTGAGGAACATAGGAAGTATCAAACTGGGTTCATACAGAAATTGAAATAATATAACATAATATAACAAAATGATATCAAAAATAAAAGTATGCCTTAAAGAACTACTCAAAGGCGTTCATAAATGATTTAAAACAAAGATGATCAACTTATTGTTATCTGATTATTTTATGTTAATGTAAAACACCCTGGTTGTCTTCAATTTATAATTGTTATCACCTTTGTTGTACACGACCGAGAAACCAGTAGCAAAGCCAGAATTTTGAAATGGGGGAGGGGTTTACCAAAAATTTTGAGTCTCTTCCTACTCTCAGTGTCAGTAAAAAAGTTATAATGGATACAAATTAATACTAATACGTTACACTATTATTATTCAACAGGTATATTTTTACAAGCTTTACAATAGATCCTTTGGGTCACGGTGTATATGATACCCCCAAATCTACATACACACATACAAGTACCCTACTTATTGTATTCCAAATTTAGGGGTAATAAACGATAATTTATGGAATTAGAATGATCATTTTTTTTTTTAAAGATATGAAATCTCTTGGAAATATATTCTAAACAGTAAATAAAAAAATCCAAAAATAAGCTTAACAAGGGCTGAAATAATTCACCTCTTTCAGCTAAAGTTATCCAAATCTTTTTACACGGTTTCAAATTGACATCAAAATGTTTGTTACCCTATTATTTTGGATCCAGCAAATCAGTAGGTGTGATCTCACGATAGACATTGAGCAGACCCAGACCATTCAAACGTATCTCTTTTGTTATGTTTCTGAGGTAGGATTCTTCTAGTCTACTTAACGTTGAAAAAGACAATTGTGGACTACTGGTAGAGTATTTTTGGGGTCACTGCGGGAAACCTTGCACCTCTTCAGTTAACTCAGCGCTATACTTTTTGATATCATCATAAACTTTTTTAAATACTTTATGTTTGGAGTACCCTATACATAATCAACTAGGTGTATGTAAGGATTAATCCTTCAAGTATATACCAAAATGAATGTTATTTTACTATTGAAATAACGAAAACAAATTACTCCTCACTCACACAATATTACTTCTACTGTCTAACTGAGAATTAAGTGGAAGAATTGATATTCATATTCTTAAGTCCTCAAAATTTTCTCCAATACTGTATAAAACTACTTAATTTTGAATCAAAATATTTAGCAGCTGAGTTATATTTCTTATAGTTTTTTTTTCAATATAGAATTTATAGATACAAATAATTATTTTATCTTTGTAAATATTTTTTAGATAGGGAGATATATGTAATGTAAATTCTGTAAAACTTTTCGTTTTATTTTTATTCTAGTTTCAAAAATATATTTTTTTAGGGGGTTATCTACTCGTATAAGTTTAGAAATGTTTTATTTTATGATCGTTTTAATATAGATACAGGGTGATCCGTAATAAAAGGTAAAAGTATGTGTACAGGGTCTGGACAATATTTTTACGTTATTAAGCTGTCAAAAATTGTTTAATAATTTCATTAGTTGAAATTAGCTGTTTCTCATCCAAAATAATTATGCAATTTTCATTAATCTAATCGTGTTTCCTGAAAAACTCGAGAGACATTTTATTTTTAATAATAATTATCCCAAGAATTTATGATTCCAACCTTTTAAGTTTATTTTGGGACATTCGTTCTCGTGTTTTATGGAACACCCTAGTATATTTACCCTCAAATTTGCTTATCTTCGTATTGATTTAATTCAGATGTGTCATAGAATTTTATTATAAGCAATGATATAGTTGAAAAAAATTTTGGTGTTGAAAATGGACATAAAATGAATGTAAATAAAAAAAATAGGTCTTGTACTAAAATTGTAGGTAGATGATGTAAAATCGATAAAAGAATTAGAAATTAGATACTTTTTGTACAGTCTTTTTAGTATACGAAATCTAGATCGTTTTACAGCTAGAGTTAGGCTGTTTTCCAGGAACATGTCACAAATATAAATTGAGCTATATAGTTACCATCAGTTTCCATGTCAGTTTTACTAGTACATCTTTGAAAACAAGATTCATTATCACTCGTAATTGTTAGACTTTAATTACCAATGTTGCTTTGAGAATTTTTAAATTTACATTTGAAACTTTGAGCTAAGATAAACTGTGTTGATGTAGAAATGATTCAGAAATTAGTAAAAACGGTGTAAATTTGTCCAATAAATTATCAATATTGGAGCAACAAGCAGCTGCAGACAGTAAAAAGGAAAAAATGTTGATTAGAGACAAATTTTCTCCACACTAAATAGATAAATTATAAAGACTCTATAGATGCATACCGTGGCGATATATTACTACTACTACTATATTACTACACTAGCACTAAGGCCCTCAAAGAGCCTTGGTCTCATCTACCACAATCCTCCAGTCATCACGGTCCTATGCTCAGCGTCTACACCCCCTCACAATTACCTCCAGAAGATCCTCTTCTACATCATCCAGCTATCGTTTGCGCGGTAGCCTAGACAGTCGTCGCCCCTCGGGCTTCTGTCAGTACGCTTTGTGCACTCCCACTCCTCAGACATACGCTTTAAGAGGCCTAACCATCTGAGTCTGGCCATCTTGACTTCTGTCACCAGGCTGGGGTCTTCATAGAGTCGGTATAGCTCGGTGTTTGTACGGCTACGCTCCCACGGCTGTTCAACACCCAGGTGTTGCTAGCGTACATAACAACCAGGGAGAGAATTGTGCGATATTTCCGCTTTTTCGTTCTCCAATTCAGTAAACGTGACCTAAGAAGTCGCTGGAGACCGAAATATGCTCTATTCCCCGCTTTCATACGTTCTCTTATTTCCATCGAGTTGTCATTATTTTCGGTCACTAGTAATCCCAGGTATTTAAACGATGGTACATTTTCGAATTTATACTGGCCTACTTTGAGAGCCCTCAGAGGAGTTCTTCTGTTCCTTGACGTAACCATGTATATTGTTTTGGACTCGTTAATGGTGGCTCTATAGGATTCTTCTAGATGCTCAAAGCTTTCTTTAAGTTCACGCTCCCTTCGACTGAGTATATTAATGTCATCAGCGTAGGCCACTGTACTGTTGATCAGAGTTTCTCCTCTATTTACTCCAATACATTATCTACTAAAAAAACACTCATTAATGGGAATTTATTATTATCTACTATAAAAAGATATCCACAGATATCTCCAATACCCGCGATGTAAATTTTTCAACCGAGTTTCAAACCAATTTCTACCTGTTCTAGTTTTTCAGAAGTCAGTTTAAATCAAAGCCCTTTCGAAAACTTTGAAAACAAATATGTATTGATACAACCATTTTCAGTAGCTAGAGTAACACAACTTGTTTTTGAATAGCTATTTCTATTGATTGTCTTCTGGGATCTTCTAAGAGAGATAGTAGGTTCTTCTCATTGCCACCGTACAAATGTTACCCATCCACAATTTGCATTTTAACCTCGTTTCTATAAACCTAATATTAAGTTCTATGCATATTGGGGTACCATGTACACTGTGATCCTAAGAATCTATTGTGCCCCCCTTTCTTGATGTGACACTGCGGATTTTCAGTGTTTGCGGCTAATCTATTAATCCCACTTCCAGGTGTAATGCTCTAGACACTCCGAGAGAATGTGGATAGAGATTTCATCCTTTGTGCAGCAGAATCTATTCATTGTATTCTGTGCTAGGGTCTTCAGGTGCCCATTGAGCCGACAGTGCCACGACAGGACTCCTCATAATACTAAGTTAAAGAAATCTATAAGGGAATTGAATTTGCAACATATTCATAATGTTGACAACGTTTGCAACAAATAAATAAAACTTCCTAGTCTCGCCACGCTCCCAAGGAACTGTCAAATATATAAAAGCAAATGGGCAGTATATATTAAGGGAGTCTTGAATCTTATGTACAAATAAAAATATTGATATTTTGGTTAATTAGGCTTAGGTCTTTGAAACCCTAGTTTTTTTATTCAATCTTGACCGGCTATTTTTGTAAAGTTTGTCATTATAATTGGTACAAACAAAAATGTATATTCTCCGGGTAATGAATATAGCTACAGTGTGTTGTAGATATCGTTTGTTGGAAAGCAGCCTTGGTGTGGAATGGCAGTCCCAAAACTAATTTTAGAACACCTCTTTCGTTTAAAAAAAATTATTCACTACTTTGGTCAATCAAAAGAAAAGCTATTTTGTGAAATTGTAGAGTTCAGTACATATTTGCACCATGTTTGTAATCGCAGTCTTACATTCTTGCATAATCACATATAAACTTTTTTCAGATTAATAAAAACGCTTCTTAGAATAACCGAGAGAATAACTGTCGTATTTACTTTGTATCATATGTTCAGTGTTTATTTTATACCTATGACGTCACGCAATATGGCGACCTTACAGAAATGTTTAAACTACCTACAAAATTTTTGAATTTTTAATAATTTTAATTTATAATTATAATAGAAGTTGTATATGAACTATTTTTCTGTCAAACGATGCAAATACCCTATTATGATTCTTTTTTTATTTGTTAATAGATAGAGCCGATATAAATGAAATCAAACTAGACAGACATAAAACTGACATTAGAAGAACTTATTAAAGGAATAAATACAAACAAGGGGGAAACATTAGGGAAAGTAGAGATTGGAGAGTTAGTAGGGGTTAGATGCTAGAGAATCCGTTTTTATTTTTCAAATTGGAAATTATTAAAATACAATAAATGTATTGTACCTAACCTAACCTAACCAAATTTTCGTTATTAAAATTTTCTAAGCTTCAAATAACTTTATTAAAAAATATAAAAAATGCTACGAAAGAAATGTTAATCTGAATCTAGTATACGGTTCATTTCGTCAGCATCTTCGTCGGGCGTTTCTTCAACTTCTAAATTGTCACTGCTGGGGTTCGCTTTTTTGCTATATTTTTCTTCATGTGGAGAATACTTATAGGTGCGAAATAAACACAAGTAATGAGAATAAAATTTCACATTTTAAATAAGAAATTTTCTTTATTTCGTTATAGACATTTTAAAGTTTGTTCATGTTAAACATTAGTATTCCTTTCTTCACCTTAGAACAATTTTCAGAGTTGAAAAACGAAAAATTCTCGTTTCTTGTACTTTTAAAGAAAAAAGTCATTAATTACTATTTTATGTACTGCATAAATAACAAACTACACAAGTTACATTGTCAAAGGATATAAATAGACAAGCTAATTACATTAGGTAGATTACATTAATAGAGGCAAACTGATACAATCGCGGTTATACCGTTTTGCTACTAATTTTTTTCGATGCTAATGATTAGGATCTAAATGAAACGAATGTACTTGTATCGTTTTACTTTAGAGTTCATTTTGATATATTTCGTCATATTATAGAAAACATTAGATGTTAGCTCACTTGAATCCTCTTGCCACCAACCAAAATTGGTATTTTTCTTAAAAAGAGCACTTGTACCCTTTTTCATACCCTTCATATAATAATTTATATGACCCAATAATGAATTTGCTAAAGAATACATAGATTTTTGTACCTTTGCAATTTTAAATTTGTTTTGGGCTGTGCCATTCACATTTATAACCTAATTGTTATTTTTTTTTCTAATAATTTTGAGAAGACTGATAATAGATTTTTTATTATTGATGTGCACCTTATCTGAAGGATTATATAACTTTAACCATTCTTTTTAATCTGTGTTAACACTACTTAGATTTATTTTATATACATATATATACAAAAAAATTTTGTATTCATATTAATTCTGTATTTGCATTTTGCAAGTTTTTTGCAATAAAAGAATGTTATGAATGTGCTACTTAATAGTTTATATTGAATATACCTATGTTGTTATTTGTCATAGCAGTTTTTTTCATTAATAATATAGCTGTTGAATATGACTTTGATACTCTTTTTATTACTATTATTTTTAATTAATATGATTAACTGTTAACAAATATGGATATAGATTAAATAATAAATATACTGATTACGAAATGTGTTTTTTTATCGAAAAACCCTAATTAAGGCCCGTGCGATGCGAAATGCTATGAATAGGGGTGACAACCATACAGTCAAGCAACGCATGCCATTCGCTTTGCTCAGAAAGATATAAGCCATTAGGCATATTTCTCGCTCTTCATTTTCAGTTCATGAATGTTAAAAACATGAAAAACCTTGTATTTTGTGGATCACGAGCGATAATACCAACATAAGACGTTCAAGAACAAACATTTTAGAACTCAAAAGCCAAAGTTTTTTAAAGCTTTCAATGCACGGTTAAATCGTGTCTGGGATTTCCTTTTACCATAGGAAGAGTGGGGAATGTAAAGTAACGATGGACGATGATATTTTCCTATTTATTTATGTTCAAAACTTACAAAGACTTCCAAAAAATATCAGGGACATGTAGGGAGTTGAGTGCTTTAACCGTTTGCACTCCGTTGTCGCCGTGTTTGCGACATTGAAATGCTAACTGTCGCGACTACGGTGACACGGTTGTTTTACTGACTCGACGCTCTAACAGACTACAAGATGGGGCATAGGCATATACGTTTTGGCTAACTCGGAAACTGGATATCGAAGCTACAGTGATAAATAAAAAGGATGAAGAAGATTTAAGGATAATCGAGATAAAAATACTGAGAACTATATTCGGATCAAATATTACAGTAGCTGGACAGAGAAGATTGAATAAAAATAAAGAAATAGAAGAAGAACTGAGAAGAGGAAATATAATAAGGGATATAAAAGCACAAAGAGTGATTTGGGCAGGACACATCATGAGAAGGAAACCTACAGAGATAATGAGGAGTATAACACAATGGATACCTCTTAGACCAAGAAATACCTGGAGAAACCAAATTGAAAAAGATATCAGAATTCTAAAAATTCAAAATTCTGAAACATAAAAAAATGGACAAAGCTGGCAAACGAAGCCAGCACAACAAAATACTGTAGCAAAAAGAACAAGGGGAGGAATCCACCCCAATCAAGGGATTTGTGAGCATACAAAGCGCCAACCATAATCCAAGCGATTGAACGGTATAATGATGATGATGATTACCTACAAAATGAGGAAAAGCATTTCTCCTAACTGTAGGGTTGATCTCAGTTGATAGGGAAATCTTTTATGAGTATGCAGTTAGTTCCCAACGGAAATGTTTTCCTTGGGAAGGGTCAAGAATCGAAATCGAAATCCAGTTGTTATGTCTGCCAAATATTTTTACGCTGGAATCACTTCGCCAACGAGTTGCACCAATCACAACCTGCTTGAACTATAAATTTACTTTATGAAGGACAGTAACAAAGTTGTATTAATTGATTTCGTTAGACTAAACATATTTTAAGAGTCAAAAAGCAAGAGTTAATAAACAAAAGTCGTAATTTTCCTTCGATGACAAGAGGGCGTCATTTTACATTTAAGTCGAGTGCGTAGGGTGATACGTCCTCCTCTTCCTCCGGACTTGCCAATTGATATTTTCATAAAATATTAGTGAAGAGCAGCCTGCAAAAATTTGTTGGGTAACCCTTCATAATACTAATTTATAGTTTAATAATATATGGTGGCTAGCCAGGACCAATTAAATGGAAAATTTCAATTTTAATTGAAATGAGGTACTTTAAGGTACGATGCTAACCTGGCCTCCAGCCTTCAGTGGTAGGAACAGTGCTACTTACTACTCAGTCCATTCAGAAGCAGCTATCTCAGCGTGAAAAATAATGGAACTAACATATAAGTCGAAAGACAAACGATAGACTGGTAAAAGTAGTAAGGGAGATCGACCACGAAAGAGGTGCAATGATAACCTGGACATACGAAGAAGAAATCTATTGAGGAAGAACAAACGTTAGGCTTAGTATCAAAAAAAGGAAATGAACTAGTGACTCTTGAAACTTAGTATTCTTTTTTATTATAAATCTATTTTATAGACGAATAGGTACCTCAATAGGTTATTTAACAATGAAAATTAGAAATGAATTGGCCATTGTATCAGATACCCTAAAACTAGTTTCCCTTTCTTGAAACTGAATTGTATATTTTTTTACAAGCAAGCGGCTGCTGATATAAGAAAGTAGAGGTCCATTTCTTGATGGAATGTTGTTTGCATCTTATATTTTCTGTTACATTTAGGGTTGGTAGTTATAAAATTTGGCAACAATAAAGCGAAAATGAAAACAAAACATTATTAAAATATTGAACCTAAAAAAATTCAAAGAAACATTTAAACAGGAATCTCTAGGTACTGAGATAATTTCAGTTTTTTGTTTTACAATTTTTGAGATAACTTTCATAACTTGATGATAATTATTTTTAAATATTTTCATTCCCAATTGTTTCACATATTTCTTAAAGAGCTTTATTTCCTATTGTGTCAGTGGAAAAAAATAAATTTTAAAGATGAGTGTCCATGACTATTGGAAGTAAATCACATTCCTGGTGCACTTCGTTGTTGATGATAAGTGCAGAGTATCCGATACCAATTATGTTTGGGTTAAGATTTTCTTTCACCTTGTGGAACACATTGTTGGTTACAGTCGGCAGTCTCTCCTGGAAGGATAGTAAATCTAGTTATATTGAATCTGCGAGCCACTTTTTAACGACATTTTGGACATTTTTTGATAAGTAGTAGCAGAAATATCATGAATCTTGCTACTACTAATTGCAATATAAGCAAATATAACTGTATACTTCATGTACCAGTATTGAAATCTTAATTTTAAATCAAGAACACAAGTTGCCATGGATTTTAGCGTACATGTATTAAAAATTATCATGTCGTACAATATGTCGATGTCAATATAAATTCTGTTCCTTAAAATGTGACATAATTTTGTATAATTACTTCAACTTCCTTATTAATATGGATGATGATGAAGAAGAAATTGAAGGTAAACATATTTCCCATAAAATTTTTGTATACTGCAATCAATTGAAGTGTATAATATTTTTATTTTTACCATTGTTCTAATAATTACAATATCAAATGCTTTCATATGTGAATTATTTCTTAATAATTTATTTTTCATTAGTTCCTATAACTAACGACCTAGAGCAAAGAGTAGCAGAAGCATTTGCAGTTTTTGACCCCTTCCAAACTAAAATAATTGAACTGAAAGATGTACCTTCTATAATAAGAGGTTTGGGTTGTTGTCCAACTGAAGCAGAGCTTCAAGACATCATTTTAAGCTTAGAAACTCAAAAGTATCCCGGCTCTGTTCATTTGGTAAATTTTTTGCCACTAGTAACGGATTTGTTTACACAACATAAGTAAGTTTTACAATCACAAAGGGTTAGAATAATTACAAAAAAAATGTTGGATACAAATGTTGTTTCTTTGAAATTGTTGAATAGAACCACACATAATAAGGAGCAGAAAATAAATTTTGACAACTTTCAAGTCTTTCTTCCTACTAGTACTCGGTATTACATCGTCGTAAAAAATTTTATGTAGAATGTTTAAATACTTTACTCAAAACAACTTGTAGATTCCTTCCTCCAACTCCCGACAAACTTCTAGAAGCATTTCGAAGGCTAGATCCAAGAGGAATAGGTTGTTTAACAAAAGAAGAGCTTACCAATTTGATGACTACAGAAGGAGAACCTTTCACCAATGATGAATTGGAGGAAATGATGGAGATAGCTTTTGATCCATTGAGTAAAACAATCAATTACGAGTATTATGTCAATCAACTACTGGTGAGTATTTCAATTCTATTTTTTATGGTTTATTAGATTAATATTTTAGTATGAACCGGAAGGGGAGAAAAATGTGTATACTTTGGCGGATCGCATTGAAGCTGAAAAACCTCCTCCACCACCGCCTCGTAAGACAATGTCTGAATATTTAAGAGAAGCTGCTCAACAAGCAGAATAATAATCATACTGTACATTTTAGCAAAATATAATACTTTGCTGAATAAAAACGCATGCGCAGATGAAGTTCAGCTGATTATTTCGTGCAAGATCTCGCACATGCAACATTATCGGTTTGGTGTCATTTTGATTGCGTGCAAGCAGCAATTCCAATTACTTAGATTTGTTATCATCATTTTAAACCGGCCACAAAATATTGAAGCAAATTTTAGATAAGGTATTTGCTTAATTCACTTATTGAATTTTTGTTAGTGGCAGCCATAATGCAATGGCAAGAGACTTGCATAATGTTAAGCGACGTGCAATATTCACCTATGCAATATTTTGACCTTGTAAAGAACGCTTGACGTGATGCAATATAACGTGCAATGCAACGCAAGACGCAATATTTCTTGATCGAAAGCATGCGCAGATGAAGTTCACCTGATTGTGTCATACAACAAAAACCTTGCAAATGCAACATTTTCGATTTGGTGCCATTTTTATTGCGTTCAAGTTACATTTCCAGAGAGAAATCTAGTTACTTTCGGTTTAACAATCAACCTCCCCATCCACTGACAACTGTTTTCTTGATTACTCAGCTGGTCATGCTCATTTTTACTAGTGATAAAATATTAAATAAAATTTGAGGTTAAGGATTTGTTCACTTTTACTTATTTTTGTTACTGGTAGCTATGATGTGTGGGGAAAGTCAAGAGACATAATGTCAAGCAACGTGCAATATTCACCTGGGCAATATTTTGACCTTGCAATTTCTTGCACAATGTCAAGCGGCCTTAAGAAAGTGCATGCAATTTCTTGTACCATGACAAGCGGCCTTTAAGCACAAGCACCATATGATAACCACAACTATAGATAAAGCTCAAGAATAAGCAGTCATGAAATTGCAAAAATAAGGTAACAAAATCAAAAAATAATGAAAGAAATCATAGAATTACTTATTTCACATCCATTATGATAATTTTTGAACAATTTGTTCAAATAGAAATATGGTATATGCCTGCCTATGCCCATTTATACGGTCTTACATACAAGTCTTCACCGAGATCAATTTCTACAGATATGTGTAGTTTTTGTCCAGGTTTAAGGGGTTTTTCAATAGCGATGACGCGGCGCTTCTATCTAGGGATATACTTGGGTAGGGAAGGAATGAAAAATTTGACAGGAAGTATACGCTAAGGGATTTTTGAAACCGTTGGTGATATTTGTACTGAACACACACATTTCGATAACCAAGTTATCGTCTTTAGAGACGTGAAGGTGAACTAAAACCTATTTTATACTAAATTTTTGCACCAATGAACTTCCTCCCGCGAAAAATAATTGTAGGGGGGAAACGTCTTCAACGTCTTCATTACTTAACTACTAAACTATAGAGTGAGCTGTAGGGAATAAGCCCGTTGTTTCTAATTAAACTGTTCTACCGGAAATCAACTGCAAATTTGTTATTTTAAATAGAAAACCTTGTATATTAATACATTTTTGAAATCTACATAAAATTTTTGTCCAAAAGCTTTTTTCGAAAAATGCATACTTTTTGAGTTAATTTTTTGTAAAAAATTTGACCGTTACAGACCCTTATAAATTAATTTTTTAGGAAGATACCCTTAAAGATATGAGAATGGTTTCTATTCGGTTGCTTTAAGCAAGGTCAGACGTATTTGAATCTATATTGAACAATTTTTTATTTTATACAGGGTGTGTATAAAAAGTATTCAAAGTTTAACTTCTCAAATATCAAATTTCTTTATTTTTCTAAATAGAACTACCCGGTTTTTTCTATTTTAATGCATTCAGGGGTAAAAAATAAGGCAAATTCATGTATATTTTCCTAAACCTAAACCTCACCGTTATCCAGATATTAAATATTTGAACCGTTGATACAAAGAAATAAAAGAGTGTTTTTCTTTATCTTGTCAATGTCTGTAAAAAAATCAATCACACATCTATTAAAGTAAGAAAGTTATTTCAATAGATCCATCCTATACATAAATACTATTTACTGGGTTGGTTAAACAAGAAATCTATTAATTAATTAAAAAGGCATTGTATTGTCACTTAGAAGTGAAATTATTGTTGTTATTTCCGTTTAAATATACTCATACAGCTGGATAGAAAATTATCAATTAGAAACTATTTAAATTATTCCCTTGTAAATGCACATATTCGGTCAAGTTCTCCAAAACTTAGTAGATTTTCCCTTGCCCAATTCTGTCTCCAATTAACTCCATAGAAACCGCAAGGGGTCGGTATTGTCCCACTCTGCACCTGAAAGGGTCAATGGTAATATCAAAGGCCCCACATGCACCATCGATTCATATTGTTACGGAGGCTCTTTACCGGAACGGATTGCTAAATTACGTTTACAGTCTGTGGTCTCTCTTCTCAGATTTATTCTGTGGTTTATCATCGGAAGCGTTGGAGTGGAGGTGCGCCAATATTTAAATATTTTATATTTTATTTTATACTTAATTAGTGCTTGGAATCGAATACAGATTAATTTTTCAATTTCTGAGTTTTTGTGCGGTTTTTAAATTTCAGATTTCACGTGGAATTAGTGAACAATTCGGTTGTGAGAGTTTTATATACAGGGAAAATAATTATAACATACAGGTAAGTTTTTTTCAAAAGGTTTATTGAAATAAAACAAATGAGAAAATGTATTTTTTCATTCTAAAGAAGTAAAAAGAGTTAAAATATATATTATTAATAGTAATAATTACTAAAAAAGGTTTATATTATACAGAGAAAGAAAATATTGTTTCGAATAACTTTTTAAGGGACTATACATATATTATACTTTGATTCTCTTTATTATACAGAGTACATCTGGATGTGGTAGGAGCTCAATACCACCAAGTTCTTGGATCTTATTGCGCGTAACTTTCGCATTGTCCTGTAAGAGAGCCCGCTTTAGTTTACCTTCAGTATCTGAAGACGATAATTTGGTTATCGAAACGCGCATCAATAGTGTGTTCAGTATAACTAAACCTGTATATTTCTCCAATAAAACCTCATACATTTGCATCAGATGTTCACTATATATTTCGGCATTGATAACTTAACTATCTGGAATGATTTAGAAGTATACAAAACCTTCATAATTCCACCATATAAATAACAAAACTTCCCTCGAATCGACATCTCTTTTAGACTGGTTCTGGTAATTGTTCTTTGTCTAACAACTGATTTTCTATGTTCAGGTTGTTTATTTAAATCCATTATTCGTCTCAAGTAACAATTCGTTATATAAAACTATCATATTTTGGCAGGGCAAGGAGCTGTATTTTATATTTTAGCTAATATCCCAGGATAATAGGCAGTTGGCTGATGGCGCACCACGCTTGCCTATTCTCCCGGAGTATTAGCTAAATGCCGGACAATAGATTACACAGGTCTACAAACAAATTTTTGTTTGGTGCCGCTAATTCTGTTATAATTTAGTTAATTAGTCCGCAAGACGTCACGGTAAGCTACGTTCAGGTTTGTATCGATCGATCATAACAGGTTTAAGTAATGAAAAACTAAAAGCTGGTATTTTTGCTAGTCCACGAATTAGACATTTAAAAAAGATAACGATTTCATTCATTCAATGAATAATTTAGAAGCAGAGGCTTGGAAAACTATTGTTGCTGTTGTAAAAAATTTTCTAGGAAATCAGAAGGCCGAAAATTACAAAGAATTAGTTCATAAGCTCTTAATTAGTTTTAAAAATCTTGGATGTAATATGAGCATAGAAGTACACTATCTGGACAACCATTTAGACAAGTTTTCTGAAAATCTTGGAGCGTATAGCGAAGAACAAGGAGAACGTTTCCATCAAGATTTAAAGGTGATGGAAGATAGATACCAAGGTCGCTTGGATGAGCATATGATGGCAGATTACTGTTGGAGTATTACAAGGGAATGCCCTGAAGACATCCACCGGAGAAAATCTAAAAAGAGGTGCTCCTAACCTGTAAAATAATAATGAGTAATTTAATGTATTTAAATGTTTTGAATTGAATGTTCTTTTTTAACAAATTTATTAAATGATTTTTGATTTATTTACCTTTGCGAAATCTCGAACATTACACGTAGCATTAAAAAAGTAAGTATCAATTTTTTATCAGGGTACCGAACGTACTTGAAATCTGTTTTACCTTTAGCTGCACCAAAATCATTGTAGGCCTGTGTTATTCGTCGAAAAATGACCAAGCGATTGTCTATTCTCTTGGGACTCTAGCTAAAATTCGGATAATACTATTGGGTTTACAGAATAAGATAAAAAAAGGATGAAAGAAGTCATATTTGTTTATTTTTTGCATGTCAATCAATCATTTGGAGGCTTGGTGATATTGTGATTTACATTTTACATTAACACCGATTTGTTCCACATTGTTTAATTGCGGGGCTGCATCATCCACATTTTTCAAATCCTTGTCCACTCGAGACTGACTGCATATAGAAGATGCTTCTCGTAATTATATTAATTTTTATTTATCGACATCAGAATTTTAGCTAAAGTCCCAGGAGAATAGACAAGAACTTGGTTATTTTTCGACGAATAATCTATTGTCCGGCATCTAGCTAATACTCCGGGAGAATAGGCATGCGTGGCGTGCCATCAGCCAACTGCCTATTGTCCTGGGATATTAGCTAAAATCTCCACTTGTCTATTGACCAACGTCATACATAACTATATTCGACGTTTGGCTTGAATCTCGGTTAATTCGTATGGCATTATTCGACAACTGGCATTTATTTTCGTAATGCAATGGTTCTTATAATCGGCGAGTGCTGGTACTAGGTTGGTTTCTACTGCTTCCCTTGTTACCTCAATACTCCACGCTGGTGGAGGACGAGAAAGCGAACGATCTTCAAGCGTCGAATTTTCACTATTAAAGCGGTATACAGAATTAACGCGACCATAACATAAATGTCAAAGATAGTTGAGAAACTGTGATAACGCACACAATGATTGCGTTTGTACGCGCTCTTGACGTCGAAGTTAACCAACTTTCTAATTTTTACGTGCTGATCGTCGCTGAGCGTCAAAAAAATAACCTCATTTTTCTAATATAATTGTAGGTGCAAATACCCTCAAAAATTACTGCGTGAAAAGCTGATAAAATTTGTAGGTGCTAATGAGTGTTTCTATAACAAACAGTCGACTGGGTACAAGAAGACTAAAATTTGGCAGAATATAGGAAATTCCATGACAAGAGCTGGTGATCAACTTCCTGATCTAATTGACAATAAGGTTTTCTTATTGAACTTTTTGTTAAGTCTCTGCTCAATAAATTCATCGTATAAACCCCGATTAAATCATCTATGCTCATTCGTCTTGAATCTATTTCGTTCATTTTAGAATATGTCGTAGAAAGTAACTAGATATTTTTATTTAAATTGAGGGGTCTCACCCACAAACGCCGTGTCAAATGTCGCTCTGTATATATTTCTCTACACATTTCATACAATAAAGTAAGTATATAATACATTATAAATAATTCAAAATCGTTGATCACCGTTCAAATTTCTTTATATACATGTACTTTTAAGATTATGTTTACCAGCGTCATGTTCGCGTTCATTCTGTGCACCGCTTAATACTATTAGACCAACGCTGTACTCTTCACACATTAAATATGTTTTCCACTTCAATTTCATATAATTTTCTTGCTGATACGGATGCTTTAAACTTTTGTTCCAATACTGTCATAACAATACACGACTTCATATTTATCGCACTTTATATTATTTATGATGAAAACATACTGTGTCGTAAATAAACAAAGAGAAAGGATTAACAGGGAGTGAAGCAATTGTACTATTCATAGAATTAGAGACTAGTCTTAACAAGTTCGGCATGTTTGAGTTGATGCGTAAGAATTGATAGTAAAGCTTCTCCCGAAATAATATACTATCCAATTTATAAGCATAGATTTTCTTAGTCCAAACGAAAAGTGAATAGTTACTTCATTTTCGCACCAAATTGTCAATGGAAAACAATCTTTAAATTGATTGTTATACGCTTCTATTAATGTGTGTGTGTTTGCGAAAACCCTCTCGACAACGTTGTATGAAGTGAACTTTCCTGGTTCAAGTATCTGTCAGGTGTGAACGGATAATCGTTTTATTGGAGGAACTTGTTCGGAGAAATGTCTACCTGTATTAAGTATTTGTGGGTTGATCGCGACATTTTCATCAACGAACGTCCTGATGAGAAATATTTGGCGACAAAGTTAGTAGTTTTCACAACAATTCCATCGCTTTTATTATCTAATCAATTACATAATTTATTTTCCATCTAACTCAAAATGATTTAATATTATTTCATAAGTTATGTATCTCCTTACTTAGTTTCATTTTCCCTGTACATCAACCCCTTTTGGGACCAACCACATCTGTTGTATCCGTTCGAAATTGTTATATAAGCACGTGTGTACTACTATTATTGTTATAAAGAATCAATCACTCATTCAATCCCTCTAAAAAGTATTTGTACAACTATGAAGGGTTTTATTTGTTCACTTTTAGTAGAAAAAACTGAATGAATATTTTCCTAAACTTAGGGTAATGACCGTTTAAATATAGACACAATGTACAAGGTGTTTGTTTATCTTTGGATCCATAAAATGTGATAACGCGAGAATGAGCAACGTTGCCAAAACTTTAAAAGAAGGATCTTTGACGAACGGCATAAAATAAATATAATAATTAGAACGTAAGCCTTCACGGTGGACAAACTTTTGAAAACCACTAATAACGATTTATTTGTAACAAATTAATGAATCATAATAAACAAAGCCCGTATTATTTTCATTTAGTTCCGCATCTATTCCGTGGTTAGTTTAAATTAAAAATTAATTATTGTTCATTCGAATATAAAACGGATACCTTCGAAAATAAAAAACAAATTCACTAAAATATTGTTCTATTGTTAACCATTAGACCGGAAACAGCGAAAGTATTGCCTTCCGGTAACTTGATGCTCCGGAACGTTAATAACTATCACAGCTAACTTTACAACAAGGATAAACTCATATTTTGATGAAACGTTGCATAAAAATTGTGTCACAATAAATATTTCATAATACGACACTGCCGAGGGCAGTGACTTTCGTTAATGATGCCTATTAAATTAATATCATTTCGATTTATCGGTAAATTTATGAAAAAAACTGAATTTACAAAAAATCAGATTATCAGAACAACAACATAAAAAATTTATCTATGTACGTCAGAATTTTCAAATTAAAAAAAAAACAATAAACAAAAAGTTTATATGAACCTTTATTTCGCTTTTATCCGGCTCGAAGGACCAAAATGTTAATGTGTTCATGAATTGGTTAGGAGCAATTCAGTTGTTAATGACATTATTCTACACTTTATTAACATAAAATAATGTGATAAACTGAATAAAATGAAGCCTGTTTCCTGCTTGTCTACTTGTCGTCGCGTTTTTCTTCGCTTTGCATTGCGCATTTACGATATTCACGCATGTGTATGGTATCCCAGCAGTATCACAATATATAATTAAGGCGCTAACACAAGTTATAAATGTGGTATTACTCACATAAAAACTATTTAAATAGCATATTCATATCAAGTGTCGAAAAAAGTATATTAGTATAATTCAAAACGACATATTTGGAAACTGCTTATGTTAAATCCTTTGCTATTTGTTCTATCAACCAAAACATCAACGAGACCTTAACTTTTTGAAGTTTTCTCAATACTATTTGATTTTCATTTCCTTGGAGAAATTAAACTGACACCTATGGAGAAATGATGCACGTTGTTAAAGTACGCAGAATCGGTCGGGAAAGAGAACAGATTCTAACGAATGCTAAATAAGAAATAAAAAGGCCTTATGCGTAAAAATTGTTTATAGTGATAATGATAATGATGAAAAAATAACTAAAATAATAAAAACGTGTATTAAAGTGAATTAAATTTATTGAGAAAATAAAACTGAGTAAATTATAAAGTGACCTCTAATATTTTAGGACAAAAATTACGTTAAATTGTATCGTGGAATAGAAAATTTATTCACATGTTCCTTAATCTTCGCAATCATATTTCTGATCGTTATTGTTATATGAGTTTTGAAGTCCTTCATCAGATCCTTAACCTCAATTTATAAATTGAATAAATTAACTCAAACCATTCGTCTTCCTTTACTTCATCCTTGGAGAATTTTTTTCACCACCTTAACATGAATCACCATTGCGTGATGTTGAAAAAACAGTAAAATTTAGATATTTCCAGATTTAACCTTGGATATAAAGGGGTTAAGGGTTGTTATATCAAGATAAGAAACTTGCTTGATAAATTTCTTAGTGTTATTATTATTAATAATTTATGATTTATTCAAAATACTTTGAGCTAATGGCACAGCAATTGCCTTGTTTTAACGGTTTTTCGATCATGGCTTTATAGTAAAAATACGAATTTTTCGTTTAACAATAGAAATTCATAAAGATTTTTGCAACAGAAGATTTCTACTGATTTTATCGACCTTCGTGCTGAAATTATGGATTGTTGGAAGATACTTCACACAAGAGAATATTAATTCCCATACCTTCTTTTACGTGTTTTTCACGATTCGAGCACTTTCAATAAATTAACAAAGTTGAGAAAGTGTTCACTAAGTTAAGGTATGGTACTAGAATTACTTCACCCGAGGCGGCACAGCAGGAAAGTTGGTAGGATTGTAGCGACCATCCAGCTATTTACAAACGTGAGGAAGGGAACGACGGTAGCCGCAGTGGCCCTTTACTATAATATAACCCCCTGGAACCATTCTAGGGAACCGCCTGGCGTCTATCCTTTCATATCATTCGTGTTTTCCAACCTAGTAACCTAACGAAAATAAAGGAAAGCGTGATTAGTTCAGTTTTCAACTGTTTAACCAATAAGCCCCAATATTGGCTGATGGGATCCTAACGAACGCGTATTCCGTACAATTATAGAGATGGCCCCTATTACCGCCAAGCTTTATCTTCACCAAAAGGTAGCAGAGAAAACAGTGTAATGCATTTACTTTAGAAACAACCCCAAAACCAATCCTTTGTAGTATAAATACCTTGAATAAATTTCCTTGGGTACCATTTCCCCTTTTTTCTCTAATAATATTTGTTTTTAATCCTATTTTTCTTCGTATGTATATTAACAACATCTCTTGATATCTACTTAATAAGTTAAAATCAACTTCCATCCTGCACAAAATTACTCACTTTTATACTCACTATTAAAGTATATTGTTATTTTGTTTAAATAGTCCTGAGGAACTAAACAGCTCAGAAAATTGCGGAAAAAACTATTTACTCGGCATCTAACCACGGTTAATAATAAAAAAAGCACGCAGAATACGATCGTGCAATCCAGATGAATAATATTACAACAACGTTCATCTGAGTTGTCTGACGCGCATCGGACAGTGTAATCATTTTGAAAACAGTTTCAGTATTTTCCCAAGGTATGGTACAGGATGTGGATGATTTTTCGCTATATTCAATACGAAAAAGGCAAATGTGGACGAATTCATTTTGAAGCTCAATTGAAAATATTCATCTATAGTAATTAAAAACAGCAATAGATTAAAATTTTATGTCTTTAGGAAAAACACCGCTACTTGCAGATACATCCTGGCTGATTCTTTCCATTGTATCTAGCATAATATGTCCAGTCTCCATTTCCACTTAACATCAAAAATTACAACAAGGAAAGGACCTTTATCAAGGATGTATCTGCACTCAACGGTTATGATTGAGAATTGTAAATAGGTTGGTTAACCGTCATAGGTTTAAGAAATCTATCTGAAACAAGTTTTTTCCCAAACTCAAAATAATAAACAAGGTAAATTTGCTCTCGTACCTTTCAACCCTGTTTATACAAATGAATTGAAACATTAGAACAATTGCCGGGTAATTCTAAGTATAAAATACAATATTTGGAAAATAGTGGTATATATGAAATTAGCTGTGGTGATTGGAACGGGAAGAATATTGGGCAGACTAAGTGATCCATTATTGTCCGGTTTAAACAGCACATACCTCATTTAAACTATGGACGGACCGAAATATCGAGTATTGCCAATCACGCTGCCAGTCATAATATTATTAATGTAAAATTGATAAAAAAGTATGCATTGATAAATTGTTGCATGTAGCTGAAAAAATTGAAATTGCTAAATGGAAATAATTTTCGCGGGAGAAGGTCTATTGGAGGAAAAATTTAGTGTAAAATAGGTTAATAGGTTTTGGTTTACCTACATTTCCTGAAGACGATAACTTGGTTATCGAAACGTGCGTCAGTCAGTGTAATAGTGAGTGTTGATGTAGTAGTAATGTATACAGAATGTTCGGTATGAAATCACCAATGGTTCCAGAAATTACAACTTAAAATGAAATAGGTCAGAAGTGTGGTCTAGTCTTTAGGTATGGAATGGTATTCTGGACCTTCAAACATTAAGAAAAAGGAAAGGAAATTCACGGCAAACCACTCTTTAGTCAAAACTCAATAAAAAAATAGCGTCAATTCTAAACTTTCCTTTAAATTTCTACGTATGTGTTAACAATATTTCATCATCAACATCTATTATTTAAATAATTTTTTAAGACCAGTTAAACGAAAATTTCAAATAAGGTGTGTTTTTTTCTAAACTTCTACTCTTTATATTCATATTTGCTTATTAAAGGTCACCTGATACGAAGAAAATGTGGTTTTAATCGCTTTGATCTTTACGATTTCATGTTCTCAACCAACTCATTCTAAATAGAATAAAAATTGTAAGTTTGCGCATTACGAAATGGGGTTGATTGAGCACAAAAATTGCAGTGAAGTTTCTCGTACGACATATTTAAAACATATTTAAGAAAACGAATCAGCAGTAATACCAGGACAGGGTAAAGACAGTGTAGGTGCAAAATTATCCAACCATAGATAATGTTTTTGATTATTTAACAAACGTCAAAGGTAAATTGTGTAAAGTGTATATATAAATTTAAAGTATTATTTCTTTGTTATTGAATTATATTAGTAAAAAATTATGTATATTAATATTTACAAAATAGACTTCTTCTTGTGTTCGTAGTATCAAAAATTATTAAAAATATGACAATAGAAGTTATACACGTAGTTATACTCTTCGCAGCAATCACAGTAGTACAAAGATGGTCCCAGAAGTACCTGGCCCGACCTAGAGATGGCGGTAGCTGTTTGAAAATAATAGAAAGTTCACAATCTATACTCCAGGAATGTTGAAGAAAATCCACAAAGCGGTACTGGACCATCATCGACAGACATAGTAGGTATTTCAAAAAGTGGCATACATCGCATAGTGAAAATTTGGACAAGAGAAAGCTGTGCGCAAGATGAGTGCCGCGTTTGCTTACAATGGAACAAAAACAGAATCGTGAAGATGTTTCCATCGAGTATTTGGCAATATTTCACAGAAATGAAGCTAAATTTTTGCACCGTTTCATAATCATAGATAAAACGTGGGTCCATCACTTTACACCAGAAACAAAAGAACAATCAAAACAATGGACTGATAAGGGAGAACCGGCTAAAAAGAAGGCAAAGACTGTTCCATCTGTAGGCAAGTTCGTGGCGTCGGTTTTTTGGGATGCGTGAATGATAATTTTCACTGACTATCTTGAAAAAGGAAAACTATCAACGTCGAGTATTATGGGAATTTATTGCAACGTTTGAACGAAGAAATCCAGCAGCTCACAATCCGTTATCGCAATAACCAAAATTAATGAATTCAAGTTTGAATTGCTATCTCACGCACCCTATTCGCCAGATTTAGCCCCCTTCGGATTATTTTTTGTTCCAGGCTTGAAAAAATGACTCGGTGATCAAAGAATGGCCAGCAATGAAGAGGTGATGTTGACAGTTAATAACTATTTTGAAGAGATTGACGATTCTTATAATAAAAAGTTTATGGAACTTATAGAACATCGTTGGAAAACTGTCTGGAGCTAAAAGGAGCTTAAGTTGAAAAATAAATATATTGTTTACTAAAATTTTTTTGTTTTCTTTGTTGGGCCAGGTACTTCTGGGACCATCCTCATTTAAATATCGAACGTACATGCAGTACACAATGTACTAAGAGATTTTATATTATATAACTATTTAATTTATAAAATCCCATTAATTTTTTATTGTACTCTTTCTTCCATAAAGTAGATTAGCTGGTGGAGTTTTCCATTCCTATTCTTAGTTTTAACTCTTAGATACTATAAATGTTTTGATGTTAAGCCACTCTAAAACTCGAATCTTTTTTGGCTAACATCCTGCTGTAGAAGCTTGGATCGATTACATCCAATATGTATATCTAGAATTGGTAGATTTTACAGTACTTCAGTTTTGACGTGTCAAATATTTTACAAGAAACAGTGTGATTTTATAACAAGTTTACATATTTCTGTAGTTGTACGTTTCGTCATCTTCACTAAGTAATATGTGAATAACAAATTTAATGATCATGACAGAAATCTCAATGAAGAATTTAATACCATAGATACATAGTTATATTGCCTTCTCTTTAAAGCTACTAGAGGCGACCGTATCTACCAATCATTATCGAAAAAATTTCACAATTTGTCTAGATTTTTGAATTGAATTCTTTATTTATACTAAGTGTTAAAAGAGACCCTCGTAGATTGAACTTTTGTTGAAAACGAAAATGAATGTTCTCGCGTGTTTTGGAACGGAAGTAATCAGCCAAGGAAATATTAAGACAAATTCTGTTGTGACCAACAGCTACATTCAATTGTGCGGTAGCGCAATGGAAAACGTTGAACCAAAACAGAAGCCTTATTGGATAATACAATAAATATAAGCACAAATATTTAATAGCATATACTGGGTGAATATTGGATATTGATTATTGATTCTTGTATTTTAATTTGGTTCAAACATAGACTCGCATTTAACAGTTAAGTAGGAATTTAGATTTGAAAATATCGAAAAAGTTATTAGAAGAAAAAATTAAAATACAGATACAGAATAACGTATGGATAAGGATTAGAGATTTTTGAAAAGAGTTTCGAGCTGTTTTCGTTTGAAATAACCTATCCCAATAAAAAAAAGAAATCACTTTATAAACTCTCAGAGAAAATAATATATATACCATCATTTTCTCTTTTTGGCCCAATGTTTTTGATAACAATGATTGCATCGTTTAATTTTCGTGAAATCAAGTTATTCAACACGCTATAGATGTATGATCAAAGCTCTTATTTGTTTATTTAAATTAACCGATTTTGAAAATTGACTTCAAAATTGCTAAAAATAGTTATTTTGCTCATAGAGAGTACAAAATATTGGGCAGAGAAAACGTATAATCAAGAAAGAACCAGAATTCATCAGTTTCGAACAAATTAGGTAAAACTCTCATCTTCATCTTTGAGCATCATTTACGTTAAGTTTATTGACTGAAAAGCTTTTTTATATGTTTACAATAAATTAACATTTTCAACTTCATATACGAGGTAGACATAATATATTTGCTTCTGGCTGGTTATCTGAAGACAATTGGGATTAACATAACTAAAGTAGAAGAAATTGTGATTAAAATTCCTCACTCAAGTCATTGAGTGGCTTAAAAGTTGCTCGTATCAATTGTCAGTCACCGAGATATAGTTAAAGTAACTTTTTGCTTTTTATAACTTAATTTACTTGAAAGCAATCGTTTTCAGGTATTAGAAAAGAATTAGTTTTTGCGCCATGTGTAGTTCAAAGAGACGTTGTTTAAACAATTCAGATGATTTTTGCTGTATAAGCAGAGAATGTGTATAGGAAAATTGTACGAAAGTTATATCAGAGTTGGTGCAAAATACCTATTTTGAGTAATTTGGGATGAAAAATGTGCTCCCAATTCTGTTTGTAGATAGTGTATGGAATATTTAAGATTATGGAAAAGTAGTTGATTTGGAATACTGACTATTTGACTAGAACCACCAAATCATCTCTGAGACTGTTATTTTTATAGCATGAGTATACCTAAACGGTTTAAACTCTAAAATTCGAACTAAATGGCAGAATCCAAGTTGTCTACAACGTCCAGCTCCTCACTCACTTCATTTCCTAAAAATATATCTGAACCTCTAAAACATGACATTGAAGAGCCAAGCTTATTACAAAATGATGCTGATTTTGAAGGTATGTCAAATGAGCTTCTCCCAAAATGAGTTAGATGATCTTGTAAGAGATTTAAATGTTCTGAACTGTTAGTATCAAGACTAAAAGAAAAAAATGTGCTTGTCAAGCACTCAAATAAGTTTTTATCGTGATTGAGATAACGAATTGGGGCGTTATTTTTCCAAAGAAAATGGTATTAACTTTTGATCAGATATCAAAAATTTCTTCTTGGTCAATAAAATGGTTAAACTATGTTTCCCTGTTTTATATGTTTTTGGGTCAGTAGAGTTTGTTAAGAGCATTGGGTGAGAAGAAACTGGACCTCGAGGGAAAATATAGAGTCTGAAAAGTAAAGAATAGTCCAGAATTTATTTGTAGCTCTTGACGAAATTACTCTTTCACCATTATGTATAAAACTGGGTATCATGAAACAGTTCGCTTCATGGAAGAGCGCTCCTTAGGTTTCTGGGATATGAATATGATGTCTGACTATTGCTGCCTTTGATATGTCATTTTCCAAAGTCTGCACCTCAAAAAAAATATGAGTTTTTCATAATTCGACGCTTTTTTTTGTAACTACAGTTTTTTTCTGTTATGTATCTACATAGCAGAAAATCAGAAACCAGAGCTGATTAATTTACCTTCAGTCTCTGAAGATGGATACTTGGTTATCGAAACGTGCGCCAGACACTATAATTGTTATTGTTGGTGTAGTGGTAGTGTAAACAGTGTGTTCAGTATGGTAGATCATATGTAATTAGCAACAGCTAAAATTTCTTTCGCAATAGATGAACTGTAAACTAATGTAATTTCCGAAAAGGTATTGAAGGAAAAACAAGCAATTTGGACGATAAACAAGTCATTAGTTCCATAATAGTTTTCAATATTCTCGATATGAAGAAACAGAGGAATGAATTATAGTTAATAATACATGCTTTTATAGTTGATGAAAAAGTGAAAAATGCTGCTTAATATTAGATTATCTGATAAGAAAAATTGTTCTAAACGCATGGAGTATTTTATATTTGGGAATAAGTAGTAACAAATTGTAACGATTTATATCGAGAACCATATGCTTCTAGAACTTTTTTAAATATGTATTTATTGGTCAAATAATTAGCTATTGTTACATTCCTCACTATTTTATTTAGATTACGGTCGGTATGGTTGCCTGGTTCGCCGGAAATGTTAGTCATTGGTACATTCTATAGATATTTACGTAAAAAATATGTTATCATTCCGTGAACTTTCCAGTTTCATTTCAAATTATTGGTAATTTATAACAATTATTCAATAATGTAGTAATATTTCAACTCAGTCATTACTACGAGAGTTAAATGAAAAGTTTCCAACCTCCTAGCATTATTACAAATAAGATTTGCCGTCTTTTTTATCGGAATATGCGTAGAGAAGTAGATAAAGATGCAATGCGATTGTAATTATGTACTTAAAAAATTCAAATATGTTGATTGAACAGGAAATAATGCATGGTACAAATTTTAAGAGATTACAGTGATCGTAAAAAGCTTATATGAGATAAATCACTTATATGTTCAATGATAACATATCCAAATCGCAAAGAAATTACCAAAATGGCGATTTTGAGGATTATGAAATATTTAAAATAAGTAGGCTCAATTAATAATCGCCTTAAAACAAGCTAACGAATGACTGATGATGAAAAACCCTTAAACATTATGGTAATTTTATACTTTCGCTCTAGAAATCGAAAAATTATCAGATTTCGATTATTTTTTTTAAATCTATGTTTTTAGGGCGGATTTATGAAAAAAAAAATATGGGAAATATTTCACCTGGAGATTTCATATAGTTTTATGACTTTAAATGTGATCATAAACGCACTTCTTCGCATACAATCGTTCACAACTTTTTTACAAAGCATCAAACGCAGTTCATATATTTTTTGGATAAACTTCACGAAGAAACGGACATTTTGGAAAAAAAATGAAAAATATTTGTTTACTCATTTTTTATCTCTAACAGTTAACATCTCAACAGTCAATCTTAGCAAGATACCATTTTTTTAAGGGTGAAAAATTTCAATTTTTTAAAGTTAACTTTTAATATTGAACACTTATTGTAAATAAGCGATTTTAAGAATGTTTTTGTTTCATATAACTTTAATGATTACAAACTGTTATTATTTTTTATTGTAAAAATATGATGAATCAACATTTTTGTATAATTTATATATTTATAATAATTTATATATAATAACAACTTCATTTGATTATTTGGATAAAACTTATCAACAATTATACGTGCATTTTCACGAACATTTAAAGTCCTGAAATCAATATAAGTTTCCATTTTTTTTATTCCCATAAGGTTATTAGAATCTCCTTCTGAAAATGATCATGACTGCAGTATGGAATTTGACGATATTAATGTGAAAAAATGTAATCAAGTCATTCCACAAATACGGATTATATTCAGTAGAGCCTAGATAAGATAAATTATAGATTATAGATTATATTTTTACTTACAGACGTTCGATTATTAACTTTGTTTAGAACTTATAGGCGATCTAGGTTAAATGCAAATGAAACTTTGAAATTTTTTCCGTTCTTTGCTAACGCTTGAACTTTCAGCGCAAATTTTTTAAAGGCCAAATCATATCGTTTCTTGAAATTTTCCAACCAACCAATACTAGCTTTAAAATTATTTATTTACAGTGACTCAGCAAACTCTTCAGCTTTTGTACAGATCCGCTAACATTGATGTTTTTATTTCTACACTGTGAAACCATGTAAACAAGCATTGTTCGAAATTGGATTATTCAGCAATTTTTCGTCTTTGACATAGAAGACTTTCCCGACTCTTGCTTCTTCATTAATTCAGCTTCGTTTTTTAATATCAAGGATAATGTATTTCAAAGTGGACTGCAACGTCTTTTCTCTTCAAACCACTTTTCACAGCTTCGATCGCTTTTAACTTCTCAGCATATGTTAGTTTCAGTCTATTGTTTACATTTGAATTCATTTGGTGAACACGTGTAAGCAATGGACAATAACAATGGGATACAGGAAACCTTTTTTGTTTGCACATTTATTTAAAATCACTCATTGATAGATGATTGAAGTTACACAGGTCGTCGTCGTTTCAACTTTGAGTTACTGAGGTGCGAATCCCAAATTCGTTTAAGTTAAAGAGAATTCATATTTTAAGTGAAAGAGGTTTTGGACTCCGAGGGGAACACATCATTTTTCGAATTTAAAGAGGTTAAATTACGTTATCGATGTTTAAGTTAACAAGTACTGTATCTTATATGATTCTTTTATTCCAATGATTTGCTCCTATTAGTATTAGGGAATTATTCCCAATTCCTTGGAGTTGGGGTAGATAGAGAAAAGAATAGAATAGAATATATAGATTAACGAGCAGATGATAAACTATCGTGGAAATAGCGGTCATCACTAAAAACAAAGACCGACAATGCTGCTGAAGTGAGGAGCTGGAGATGTAGAAAAACCAAAAAATTATAAAGAAAAATACTGAGAAGAAGCTTCATACTGTAAAAATTACATGAAAATAATTATAGAATACTTATGAATTACTAAATATGGATACAGATGGAAGGAGGAAACGGTATGAGTATGATAAGACCCCCCAGGAAGATCACCATGAAACCTCTATACATAGACTATTGATCATATCTATTTTATGCGAAATCATTTACTTCCGGAGATAACGGAAGTGGCCATAGTCTTAGGAAGGTTAACAAGCATCGAACCATGGATAACTTGGTTCGATCGATCTCATCAAGATCTATTTGTGTGTGAAAAGTCATGATGATTGACACATGTGCAGAAGAGTTTCTATGAAAAAAGTATGCAGATGCATCATTTTTATCAAAAAGCCTAACCTAATCTAACCTAACCTCACCCAACCTAACCTTACAGAAATTACTAAATTTTCATTTTATCTATTGATTTTTCGGGAAAATAATGCATTCATAGTTCGATATCTGTTAGCCTTCCAATCGATTTCTCGTAATATCAATAGTCTATGTATATAGTTTCATGATAATTGTCATGGGGGAAACACAGTAAAGTTATGGATTGAAGATATTTCGGATATATAAAAAGAAAATACGACTCTTCCTTTTAAAAAGTATCATAACACAATAGAGAATAGGCCAAAAGAGAGATCAAAATTCATGTGAGAAGACCGAATATACGAAAGCCTAAAAGTACTGGGGGCCGCGATTTGGAAGAAAATAGTAATAGGCAGTAAAGAATAGTACATAAGTAAAAAAATTACGCCTTTTCCATAATAGAAATAGCTAATAAGTAAATACAAATTGATTATTTTATTTAAACAATCTTGTCTAATATAGATTTTTAAATCAATTATTTTGCACGTATTGTTACTATACTATAAAGTTACATAATTTGAATGATACTATAGAAGCAGATGTATCTTCCCATGACACCTATACAAAATCCAATAAAACTAGTAAATTATTTAAACAAAATAGATCAATTCAATTACTTAATAACCTAGTAAAAGTTATTTTAAAATTTCTATTCTGTAACATTAAATTAGGTATTGGGGATAACAACTTTCAAGGTAAACTCATCAAAGAAAAGACTATTGAATAATTCACTGAAACAGTAGAAAATATGACGATTGATATGATATATGCAATAATTATGATAGTTGAATTGAATAGGAAACAATTTGTGGAAAATATTTTTATTTAGGAATTATTTTGGTTCATTTCGTGATTAAGTGTAAATATTTTGTACATTCTTCTATATTAATATCATAAAAAGGAAATATTCCAATGAAACATATAGCAAATCATCAATGTTTACAGCATCATATGGCAACGTTCATCAGTGGATTGGATAATTTCCGTTTCGTTTTCTTAAAAACGCGAATTCAATTTTCCAATAGTCGAATACAATTTATGCATTCCAATTATCCAAACAGTACCAAAATATTATTTTTTTCTTCTTTTCCCAGGAATAAATAATCAATTTAGATTCGTTGAAAATAGAAATAATTTCTGGTTCATCTACAGCAATTGAAATTCTTTTTAATTCTGACAAAACAATAGAAAATCATTTTTGAGCAATCAAGGCATTGAAAACGCATAAAAAACTTACCAAATCGTTATAATGTTAGCTCTTCTAGATATTCTGCAACTTTCTCGATCGAAGTAGTAGTTCATGTTAATGTACAATGATCTAATCAGGGCCCTCGTACGGGCTACTGGCGCCTGTGTGCAAACAAGGATTTTGACGCTCCTTAAGGCACCTTGAATTATCGTTTTTTATGGTAGGTGCTTGAAATAAAGCAAAGAGCTGAACGTTACGAGTCACATTTATTTGTAGACTAAAATATTAAAATTAAATAATAATAATAATAATAAATTCTTGTTCACACTCATTTTAAAGCATTTACTTAACTAATGGGGTACAGCCACGTTGTTCATAAATACTAGAAAATAACCTAAAACTGAAAATCACATTATTTTAGGAACAAATAACAGAAATATTGCCTCATGTCTACATATACAACGTGTTAATGAAAAGCGCAAAACCTGAAATCAGTTTGTTCAGAATCTTGAGTAGAATCAGTAAACTAATAAGTTTAAAACGCCTCTAGTATTGCATCGCTTTTGTAGCTCCCGGCATTATTCATGTCTGAACAGGAAAAATAAAGAAACTACCGCCTGACATGTTACTTATACCTAATCCTATTCAATTTCTCAACTTTTATTTTAAAATTATTTTTGTTTTTTTTTCAAATTTTTGGGTGGCGCCCGTGTGCATTGCACACTTTGCATATATGGTAACGTGGGCTCTGGATCTAATACTTCATAATTATTATTGGAAAAGTCTCCGTCACTGTATATCAAACTATCATAATTATTTCAAAAAATGGGTAAGATCGAAAAATATTAACCAGTATTAGACTAAAGAAATCAACAAAATGAACTGAAGGCTCACTTACATATCGATTAATTGAGTGAGACAGCGAAAAATTCTTGAATTTATCATCTATTCATCTATTTATTTGTGCTTTATTGGATGTACTTATAACGCAGAAAGCTGTCTTCTTTTTTCCCTACGTCCGATATTTTCAGATAAGGATCTGCTTTTCTCTGTATTTCTCATAACTTCTCTCGTTTTTTTTGATCTCAATGAAATGATTGTATCATCACAACCATCCCGTTCTCTCGTTGCTTTAATTATGAGTTTGACTATTGAATGTTCCTTCAGTGAAACTAGTCTTGTAGTTTAATTGTTGTGTATGCATATGATTAAAATGAAACGTCTTCTTACAACAAATGGATAATTCCGAAACATGTAGCCTTGAATTTATCTTTAGTGCGTATGTGTAGCCAACAGATCTTCTTTCAGTGTGAAAACATACCTAGAACCCGTAGTACATGAAAATCACGTTGATATTATTTCCACTGCAGCTTCTAGTCCAGATTATTGAGTTTCAAACATGTTTTCAGGATTGTTTCTCTTTGATTGGTTTTAGTCTCATCCTAAATAATACACATTATTACTGTTCTCTTGAATAAAAGCTTTGGGAATTTAGAGTTTGAAGGAGCTTTTTTAGATGAGACCTAACAAGATATCAAACACTCTTGTTACATAACTTTTACCTTCTCTTTAACTCATTTCAAAGTGGAGTATCTTTCAGGTGATTTCTTCTTTAAAAAGAAGAAAAATATTTATATTAACAGCGTTAATAGAAACAAAAGGGGAACTTAGATTAAATTCATAAGAAATTTATAGAAAATCTGCTGAAATTTGAGATTAGGAATCAGGTATCGCTGAGAAGCAATGACTTTTGTTGACTGGTCCTTATACTATCCTTATATTTATTGAAAATGTCTATTCTTCGTAAAAATAATCTAAAACTTATAAGTTTTTTGTTTGAAGTGTTATTTTAGATAAGTATGACTAACTTGTAGTCACGCATGGAGCGTAACAGAAAAGGAAACAATATATCTTAACTGATTCGAGGAAAATCTATGACTCCTGGACTTTTCTTTAATCAATGTTAACCTAGTTTTGGTAGACAAATCGTTTGCATTTGCATATTTAGGTAGAAATTCGCTTTGCTGTTAATGCCACTTTTATATAGGTCATATATTTACTACTAAAGCAATTAACAACTTGACAAAAAGGAGGCGAGTAATCTACCAATTATGAATCGATTCAGATGATTTTTTTGTTTGGTAGATCATAAGTCCGAGATAGTCCCATATGAATTTGGGTAAAATTGTTTTAGTGCTGTTCGAGAAAATCAACAAGAAACGAAATATATACCCAGATGTTTCATAACTGTTATCACAAAAATATCAAACATGAACAAAATAGTATTTATGCAACAAGTGGGAAAACTTCAGTTCGTGTGTTTGCGACACTCGTGAGAAAAGTACTTTTCCCACATGTTGCACATTATACTTTTTCTACAACTGCACAAATTGAAAGAGTAAAAGTAATGGAACTTAATGTTTATTTTTATGATTAGTGAAACCAAAATAATATTTAAATATCATCTTAACTGTTGAATAATATTTAATTATTATCAACGTTAATTTTATTCTTAATAGACTCTTCGACGTATTCTTCTGTCAGGGTATTGGATTGCCATCCTCCATGGTGCTTTAAGGTTAATATGTCCTCTCCTGCATTTACCAAAATTGTTGCCGAAGAACGTCTGAAGCAGTGACCTGTGTATAAATGGGGGTTCTCTAATTTAAAAAAAAATTTCAATTGTCTTAGCCATACTACCGAATTTGTTCCAAGCGGACACACTATCATCCACTGCACCATTGACCATTGATTTAAATGTATTGGTTGAAAGTATAACCATCAATTTGATTTGATGGTCATGTAATACAACAGGTACTAAAATTTAGATATTTAGGAATAGAAATAACGAGCTATGAGGTGCGACAGTAGGTCGTCAAAATAAATAAAGTAGCAGGATGCCTTAACAACACTATTTGGAAAAATTAAAATCTTACAAAATAAACAAAAAGCGGAATATGTAAAACAACAATTAGACCTATAATGACATACACAGCAGATACAAGACCCGATATAACTAAGTAGAATGACAAGCGAAAGACTAGTGAGTATCGCAAGGGATAAATCGCCAACAAGCAGAAGAAGTATTGGTCGACCGAGAAAGAGATGGTGTGACAATATGGATCCAGGAGGCTGAAACTGAAGAAGAAACAGGTTTTAAAACTACCATTCAAGAAGGAAAAAGAAGAAGAAGGTTAAAAGTACAAATATCTATCTACCACAATTTGATATAGAATTTTTTATGATTAATTGATTCTTTTTGTCTACTGAAAAACCCACTGACTAGGATTATGTTAATTCAAGAAAAAATTAAATTAAAATCTAAAAATTCTTCCTCCTAAATAAATTTTCTATTATAAGTAGATATTCCTTGTCTGGAGCTTCGTTTAAAATTCTTTGCAATTGGCAATATGTTTGATTTTTTGGGGACGAAATTGTAGGACTTTCTTTTCAAAAATTTACGTAATTTCTGATACTTGGATATATCAATGTTATTTTTTATATTGATACTACTTTGCAACATTGAATATTGTGACCAAAGTGTAGACACCTTTAAGGTTTTCTCTTCAAAGTATACCAAAAATACAGTTTCCGAAAAAGATCGTATTTTTTTTTAATTTTCCGGCAACAAATCTAAAGTTAGTTTTGCTGCTTTTATCGATATCTCTGGCGGAGTATTATCAACTGGGCACACGAGAGGCGAAAGGAGTTTGCAGAGTTTGCAAAGAGACTACCAAGGCATTTAGGTTCAAAAATGCTCCTCCTTTCTCGGTTATAGCGGTAGTAGTAATTGAAAATTGATGAAGGAAAAATGTCTACATACAAAATTGATAACAATAGTTACTTTCTGTTCCTAACTATAAACTAAAATTTTTATATTTATTTCAGAAAATGTGGCTTGCGTTACTGCCGACTCTTTTACCACTATTGGTAACTGCAAAACTGGATTGTTCCAGAACAGAATACAATAGATGCGTAAGGATTGCAGATCCTTTGGTGAAGGAAGTACATCTAGTTTTTCCCGATAATCTCAATGACATCGATCAAGTTTGTAATACTTGGAATCGATTTGTGGATTGTTTGAAAACGTATACGGATGAGTGCTTCACCGAACAACAAAGAAAACAATTTAACAGAGCAGTGGAAAGTCCCATTGAGAGCGTACATGAGATGTGTACTCAACCCAGTTATCAAAAAGGTGAAAGTTTAGATTTTTAACGATTAATCATTCAAAATAATCATTATTTATCGTAGAATATCTTCGATATGCTCCATGTATCAAGGGAACTATTGTACAAAGATTACATTGCGGACCGCAATATAACCTGTTGGTGGATCAAGTGGAACAAGGCGATATCATTTCGAAATCTACATTATGTTGGTCAGTATTAGTTAACATAATGAATTAGCTTTATTTCAGGTAAACAAGACCTAAGCTCACTCTCAATACTGTTGATGAAGCAGTCTAGACACTTCAAAAACGGAATAATGAATTCTTGGAATGCCCGAGGAGTTAGTTGATGAGCATTCAAGAATCTTCGTGATTGGTCTCTAACATGATGAGGGTCGTGACAAATACGTGATACTTTCGAAATCAAAGCGTCTTCTACTACTATTGCATGATGCGGTTAAATATTGGTTGAAAAGCTACATATGCAGTTACGTTTCAATCAAGTACTAACGATTATATACCCCTCTTAATATTACCTTCCAATAGTATTGATCTTCAATTTCTGGATATCCATGGAAAATTATATACTCCAACAAGTCGACCATTAGAAAATTGTTCATACCTCGATCCATATAAACAATATGGGCTTTAATTAAGCATTCCAATTCAAATGTCATGTCAGCCGAAAATGATTATTATTTTGTTTTGATGGAATCAAATCGAAAACATCGAAAGCCACTAAATGACATTTTTAGAGTAACAAAACTTATCAACTTATCAACATTGTAGTGTGGTTTCTTCGGAAAATAGTCAAATCTCCTCAATTGTCTCGCCACCTACATAGATTCCTCGAAAGTGGCTTCTGGTCTATTCCACTCCGAACTATTTACGTCTCTTGTTGACCTCTGAATCTAGATTAATTCTTCCATTGTTATTCTTATGATTGATAGTCTATAGATTGATTCTCGCATGAAGTTGTCTGCATATTTTCTAATCCTTGTATACAAAATCTCTGCCCACTTCATCAATTTTAGATACCCTTTTAACAGATTCTGTATTTTAATCTGGTACCTAGGTAAATATCACTTCAATACGGTCACACAGCTTGTTTGAATTGTGTTTTTGTGAATATGATACATGTCAATACCTATGATTTGAAATATATATTTAGTAGCACATTTACAAATTTTGATAGATCAGAGCCACTTCTAACGATCAGGTTCATGTATAATGATCATTAATCGTAACATATATTGATTCTATAGTTCACACGACAGATTTAAGCAGTGCGTTTATCGAGAAACTAGAAGACTCTGTGATAGGGGTATGGCTGATGGTCCAGCTACTCGATTTGCCACTCAGATAATAGATAAAGCTCTACGATTTCTACAAGAGCAGTGTGTCAACTATATGTAAGCATTTGTACAATAAGTAAGTTTGTTAGACAGTCGAAACGTGAATAATTTAAATTTTAGTCCTAATTCTGGAGACTGCACAATCCACCTTACAGACCCTTACGCAGATCGAACTGATTCTATGGTGATATCAACTTCATCTAGTGAGACTCAACCTTGGAGCACGTTTCAAGATTTAAGACCAAAAGAAGATTTTCCAAGTAGTATCGGCCCAACGAAAGTTCCATTTAGTCCTTCTAGAGCACCATTTTCATCACCAAAATTTCCTTCTACTTTTCCTTGGAGCTTCTCAAGCTCCCCTACCAGTCCAAGTTATTCAACATATAGTACTAATGATTTCTTAGGGTCTAGAACTCGTCCAGGAATATATGGAAGAGCTAGTTGGAGTGAAGGAAGTTCAGTGTTACCAGCTAATACCGTCCAAATGTTTCCCGATGTTTCTTCAACGAAATCAACTAGGCCGGAATGGGGTAGCTCTTTAGCATGGAGTACCAGACAAGGAAGTACCAGTCCAAGTAACTAAATTTGAATGTTTTCGATTTAACTTAAGTTTTGATATTGAATTTGTTCAAGGTACAATTCCAACTACGAGGAGAAATTTTTCTCCATCTTGGAGCACACAGGAAATGACTTCGGAAACGTGGTATCCCGCAGCTGGTAATCAAATAAGTAATGAAGTAGATGAACCAAATCAACTCGGATTGCAAAAACCTAAAAATTCTGTTAATAAATTATATCCGTTAGCTTTAGTTTTAATCATTTTTATAAGTAGTTCAATACATTTAGTTTAGTTAATTAATAACCAGTTGACGTAATAAATATGTCTCAATATGTCGTTAAGCACACTTTATCGAACTGACACAATAACAAATAATGATTATTTCTTTAAGAAAACATAATATAATTAGGTTATAAAAGACTAAAGTGCCTTCGAAACGATCAATTAAATTATAATCGCGATTAATAAGGCTCCAATGGACACTTCAATGTTTTATCAATCGCCAGCTGCTCTTGAGCCTATTGTTTATGAAAAGTATGGTTTCTTAAGGCCGCTTGACATGGTGCAAGAAATTGCATGCAATTTCATGCAGGGCCAAAATATTGCATATCGCTTAGAGTCATGCAAGTCTGTAGCCATTGCATTATGGATACCACTAACTAAAATTTTATTAGTAAAATTAAACAATTTCCTAACCTCAGTTTTTGTAGCCGGCTAAAAATGAGAATAACAAAACGAGTGACGAAGTGAAAAAGTGGTCAGTGGAGAACTGTCAAATCTGGTGCTGTCTTGATTTTCGAGCCTGATAGACAGGTTGGTTGTTAAGCCAAAAGTAACTAGATTTCTCCCTAGAGCTTGCACGCAGTAAAAATGGCACAAAAGCGTAAATGTGTGCGAGATATTACATATAACAATCAGCTGAACTTCATCTGCGAATGCTTTCTAGACATATTGCCTCTTGTATTGCATTGTACGGTGTATGGCAGCATGTTAAGCGGCCTTTAGCTGAACTATATCATTGCTTGCTTTTGATCAAGAAATATTGCGACTTTCTTTTTGGCCTCAACTTTTGTTTTGTAAAACAATTTTTATTCATAAAATCTTTAGATTTTACTTTCCACGGCTGTGGATGATCGAAAATGGATGTGCGCATCCATTTTGATCTTTACATAAGGTACAGCATCATGAATTTTTGACAAAGGTGTATCAAAATGAACAGGTTTTCTCCAAAATTATTTTGAAATACGTATTTCCTCCCAAAAGTAGTTGTTTTCATAAAGTAGTGCTAAAATAAATAATACCAATATTTAATGTTTATAATTTTAGGTTGAAACAGTGATTATGCGACAACTGCCATCGCATTTGTGTTGGTGTATTCATCATAAATGAAAATACATTTTTCTTACAGTTGTTGAAATGACGATAGTTTGTCAGAAGCGTGGTAGGAGCTATTACAGACTAAAAAAGTTTTCTTGATGTACAGACTCAAATAACTGCATAATGTATATGATATCACTTATTCTGTCCATTTTAATAGTGCTATCACGTGTTTCGAAATATCACAGTTTAGAAGTAACGTCCAAAGTCTACAGTATACCGTTTTTTAAAATTTACCGCCGAAACTAAGATAAATATAACAGCTTACAGCATTAGTACGTTCATGCCATATATGTACTACTCCTACATAGGCAGTTCTTAAGGGAAAAAACGTCTCTACGCTACGGTGCCGACAGTATTCATTTTCTCTTTCGTTCGACACACTTTATCCATACTGCGCCTGCTTCATGCGCGCAAAAGACGCGCAGAACTTATTGAAGCCCGCGGAGGAAAGAGAGAACGATAGACTATTTGTTTCACTTAGTAGGAACACCTTTCACTTATAGAAACTGTCCAAATAGGAGTATTACATATATGGTTCATGCATATTAACGTTTATTCTCCCCTAAATATTTATATTATGATAAAACGCTATTGAAAGCATCACCCGTTCTTTATCTGCCATGTTTTCGAAGTACGTGAGGCTCAACGGGGTACCTATTATCATGGCCGAACGATTGTCAATCGCTAGATTTGACGATCAATTGCTGCCGTCAATCGGACCCCTGAATGTGCTTCAATCAAATATTCTTCAATCGCCGTCAAATCATCAATCGTGTCCAATCAATACATCAATGAGACTGATTGTCAATTTAATTGAGCGTCTAGTGGGAACTTGAAAGTCGTTTTTTGTCAGCCAATATCAAAATTCAACATTTTATTGAATCTATAAGTATACAACACATTCAAATATGTCCTTATAATATAATAAAATCTAATATATAAGAAACAACCTACAATAGAATTCAATGGTGATGAACAAAATGTATTTCCGATGATATCATTTTGATATTATGAAAAAAACTAGTCGATACTGTGTCTGCTTGTACCTGTAAAGTGAATTGCTTAGCAAATACCTTATAAGTATAGTGAGAAACAAGATATTGATGGCTTAAACCAATGATTGAAAATTATCCTGTAGTATAAATCTAGTTGAAATGAATAGGTTGGAATTTTATCAATTTTCTGAGTATACTGGTTAAATGAAAACATATCAATTTTTGAGTGTAAAGAGCCACAAAATAGGTTTGCTTGTCACATCAAAACATATATTTTCATAAAGTAAAAAATATAAACATAAGCTACATTTAAATATATATATTTTATATATAATGGTGAATATTTGGCTTCTGGAAAGTCTCCAACAATAGCCTACTAGCATTCCTCGACTTCATTTCTCTTCATGGCGCTTCTCCATTAAAGAAATGTCCTAATGGAACCTCTCGCCTTGTTCGTCACTTACACAATCCAAACTAGAGTCAAGAATTTATATTTTTAGACATATAACACCCAAAAATTTATATGACACTATTTATTAAGTCATCGTAATTTTCTGTTTTATTATTTCTTAGAAAATTTTGGACAGGGTTCACAAAATATTTTCCGGCGAGTTTTTCTGATCATTCAATTTCTCTCCAAAGCTGTTATCCTTTATTAGTTGTTGTCTTTAAGGATCACAACTATTCCCTATCTAATTTTTTTACATTTTTTTCCCATCAAAGAGGTGTCCAAGTATGATTCAATAATTGTTTTGACTACATTCTGAATATAAATGTTACCACGCCTTAATAGTTTTTCGTTGTTACCGCAAACTGAAAATTATAATATATCTTGTTCCTCACTAAAAGATAATATTATTTTTGTATCTTAAATAAACTTCAAATTTATTGTTAACTGAACAAATAACTGCACTAGTCAAAAATTGAATAGTCATAATGTATTTTAGAAATTAAATTTTATAAATGTAAAATAACATTATTCAATAAAAATTTAATCGTTAATGATTTATTATTATCACCAATAAACGTTTGGAAGCGAAAAACTGTACAGTTGAAACATTACAAGAAGGCTAATATATCAATCAAGTGCCCCAACATGTCAACTTTCCTTGATCTACACTCAAAAGAAGCATTTTAACAGGTGGAATTGTTGATAAACCAACGTAGCAAACTACTGTATTTGATGAAGAAGATGATAAAATTTTATTGTCTTCACTCATACAGCACACTACCTGCAATCCCTATACAGAGCTTTTTCAATATTTTAATACATCTAGAAGAAAATGTAGTTTAACAAGAAAATATTTAGATTGTCGTGAAATCTAGCTAAAATTCTCTATAGCCAATAATTTAGTATATAGCTTCAAAACAACTGAGATTTTTCCTTTTATTTCAATTGCAGGATATGCTTACCTCAGTTAACAGAAAAACAACACGTACATATTAGAAAGAAATAGTGACTCTCCACAACCCAGTTGTTCAACAAACAAATATAGTCAAGATCAGTCATCAACTGTAGTTTAGGGAAGCAATTCGATGAAAAACGCACTTTACTACAGCATAAATTTCGGGAAAGTCGTCCAAAATCGGCTGTTGTGCCCAGAGCCGAGCCGTGTCGGGGGTTCAAGTGGTGCATGGCACTCCGGCGGCACTAACACGGGGCGGCAAAAGAAAGATATTTCTTCCAGCATAGATGTTACAGATTTAATTAGAGAATTTGCTTTAAAGAAGGCAAGAAAAGTGTTATCGCGCACGAAGCAGTTCGAAGCAAATGGTCGCTTGTTTTTTAGAATAACTGGACATGTCGCCAGCGTTCCATTGGTTAGAGCAACGAAGACCAGTTAATTCTAAATGGTACATCAGCATTTGTTTACCAGAAGTGTTCCTGAAAAACAGGGAAACCAATCGCAAAAGACGAATCATTCTCCACCATGACAATAGCCAGCTCTCACACATCAATTCAAACAAAAACGTTTTTGAACAATCAAAACATCGAATTGATGGGTGCTTGTTGGTAACCAATGATTTCTTCTTATTCTCACAGATCAAACATAAATTGCTGAAGAAGCGGTTGAAGGTGCCTCAATCGGAATGGAATAGTAACTCTCCGCAACCCAGCTGTTCAACAAACAAACTTAGTCAAATTCAGACGTCAACTGTAGTTTAGGAAAGCTATTCGATGGAAAACATACTTTTCAGTGGGAGTTCGTCGCTAGTTACCACAAATATGAATCGACAGACTCAAGCAACAACTTCTCTGACTTCGAGAAGAAATTCTCTTCAATAGTTATGCTCCAATAAGTCAGTTATTGTCGATTGTGAGCAAAATAGTGGTCAATAATTGGTATCTGGGAAAACGATGGACAATATGTATCAGCACTTATCTAGTTAGAAAAATGCACGCAATTCAGCATTATTATTTATAATTATAAAACAAATTTGAAAGCGAATATTGAGCAGGTAGAAAAAAAATTAAAAGAGTACAAGTAAGTACAAGAAAGTACAAGAAAAGTAATGGTGAATATATTAAGTGATAGAAAAAAATTAACCCAAAGCCATTTTCTAAATATGTAAGCGAAGAGATGGTTTGAAAATGGCACCTTTACCATCCGTATAAATTTCCGTATTTTGAAACAGTAGCGCCATCTTAAAGTTTCGATAGTTAGTACAGACACTTCCCACACAAAAGATAGTTTTCCTTACCTTTAACCTTCATGTATAAATCTTACTATTACAACCTCATCCATCTTTCCGGTATAATAGAGATTATGAAGACAAACACAAGTCGGTAGCGTTTAGTATCATATAGAAATCTGTAAATACAATTACAGAAATTGTTTGTTAAATTTGTTAAAGTTGACTGTCAATAACTCTATTGTGAAATCATAGAGACCGCCATTAATCTGCTTTCAGATTTCGTGCTAAATATTTATCGAATGCGTTGTTTTCTCTTAGATTGAAAAAGTAAACCGATATAATCTTTGCATTAAGGCTTAACCGCTACATAAACAATTAACTTGGCATTAAGGAAAGTGATCGACAACCGGATGGATTTTGAATTTTATCTGTTGATTGAATGACACAATATTGTGAAGATTACCGGCCAAACCCGATTTCAGGACAAACTAGTTTTGTATAGGCTAAACTAGTTCATCAAATATGCGATAGGATTAACTAGTATAGCCTAGTCCAAACTAATTAGTCCTAAGCCTGATAGGATAAACCAGTTTAGCCTAGGTCAAACTAGTTGATCCGTACACTCTAGAATAAACTAGTATGGCCTAGAAAGTTATAATAAATAGGTAAACTGATTAAAATACTCCTTAATTGGAAAAATAATCATTTTTAATGAAACAATAATGATTCGTCGTTGAAAGTTGGATAATTGGTAATAGAAACTATAACAAATGATAAGTTTTTTTTTAATAAAAGCAATAAACAATCTCAATTTTTAAAATTGTAATTTATTTTTAGATGGTGGGTTTCGGTAACACTTAGAATTGCAGAGTATGATTGTATAACATAACCTAACCTACTCTCATTGATAAGATATTATAATGAGACAACTTTCCACTCTCTTCTGCCAAAAATTTTTCCTCCTATTGTTTTTGATTTGCTTGTCGATTCATCCATATTGAAAACGAAAAAAACTTCATAATGTAGTGTAATACATAAATTGCGGTCATTAACTGAATAAGTTACGTACGTCTAGTAACTAGACGCAAAATGCGTTTAAAACTCTCGCATATACAAATCCTAACATGTTTGCTCAGTTATTGTCGACTCTGAAATATTGGTTTGGACCAGCGCGTACTAGTTTATTCTAGAGTGTGCGTATTTATGTCAGGATCAACTAGTTTGGCCTAGGCCAAACTGGTTTATCCTATCGGGCTTAGTTTGGACTAGGGGCTATACTAGTTAATACTATCGCGTAGAGGAAGAACTACTTTAGTCTAGAAAAAAGATGTATATAAAATCGTGACGTGCGACAAATCATGGATCTATGCATATGAACTCGAAATTAAACAACAATCGACCGCGACTAACAAAAGTTGTTCGCGCACGAAGCACTTCGAAGCAATTGGTTTCCTTTTTTTTCGTTATAACTGGACATGTCGCCACCGTTTCATTGGAGCAAGTAAAATCAAGTAAAAAAAACAGGAAAACCAATCGCAGAAGACGAATCATTCTCCACCACGATAATGCGAGCTCTTCCACATCAGTTCAAACTCAAAGGTTTTAGAACAGTCAAAATATTAAATTGATGGGTCATACTCCGTACAATCCCAATGATTTCTTTTTATTGTGACAGATCAAAAATAAATTGCCGTGTCAACGATTTTCTACACCGGAAAAAGCGGTTAATGCGTTACAATCACATGTTTTGGAGGTTCCTCAATCGGAATGGAAAAAATCAGTTCAGTAAAAGTACAAATTAGTTGTCTATTTCAAGATGAGTAACAGCCGTCGTATCTATGTCCAAAGTTTATAAAAACTAAGTTAAATTACTTATTTTGTAACAACTTATTGTTTGTTTGTGAGTGAATCCACAGTCTCGCGAGACAATTTTGGACGTATTTTTTTTCCCAATATTAAATTTTGATTAGGAAATCTTTCTTCTCCACTAAATTCAATAAATTTTCTTCTAATTACGATAAAACATTTCAAAATAGACAATAATAGTTCATAATGAAGCTTTTTCATGTCCGACTACCAAAAATGGTGTCACTTCATTCTCTATTCGTTATTGTTAAATTAAAATTTAACTCCTAGTAAACAACCGCCAAAACACTTTTTTATATTGAATATGCAAGCGTGGTACTGGTCCTTTCGAGATACTTAAGCAATTAAGCAATTAAGTTGCTTATTACCTGATATTTAAGTTTGGATAGAAGAATAATTTTTTGAACAGTAATTCTGCTTAGAAACTCTATTCTTTAAAACACTACCTACAATTAACTCGAGGATATCCAAAATTTTGTCCATTCTTTTTGTAACAAACTAATTTAAATGTTGTTCTGTACTTGTACTATCAAATTGTTTCCAGTTTCTTCATTCCATGATTGGTTTTGTTCAGTTTCGGCAGGGCGTCGCGACGCTATCTTTCACTGTTCGTTTTGGAAGTTACGGCATTTTCAGTGTGCGCGTTCCTGTCTAATGCGAAACACGTATAGTTTTTCGAAAGTGAAAAGCGCGTCAAAGCTTTCGAAAGTTTTTCAAAATACTTGTGTGGATATTAGGCGAAGAAAAAAAATGTGCTAATGGAAATTCACAGTCATTTTTTTATCAAATTCTGACCATAGGCTTTAAAAGATGTTTGCATAAAATATAATTATAATTATGCCGAGTGTATAGATTTTCTAAAAATATTTTTATTACGTAGCTCTGAAATTGAATATATTAACATTATATAGAAATGAATTTTTCAAGCATTCTTTTTTCAATGTGTCAGTTAATTAGATTAAGTCCGCGCTAGCACCTTCAGTTTTAATAAAAATATTTTGACTTAAGAATAAAATTGGCATGAAAAATCTTCATTGTATCTATCATTGTTTATTGTCACAAATTGTTTTCGTCGCCAGAAGGAAATTTATTAAATATAGTGGAAAAAAAGTATGTAAGTAGCTGAAGTGAACTTTTTAAATAAAATTAAAATATCGAGAACAAATACTTATCAACTGCAAGTATTTGAAGTTTGAAAAGCATCTGAGGTGTTTAAGAACCTCAATTTCCTAAAAACTAGTATACGAGTAGACTTAAGAAGTATTATGTATACTTTGAAAACTACTAGATGTTTAATTTTACTAATACTCAAATGGTTTTTTTATGAAAGAGATGCTTCTATGATAATAAATGCATGTATTTATTTAAAATCTAAACAGCACAGAAAATATTTTTTTCTATGTCCGCTATAATATTCACGTTATATTTTTATTTTTCATTCATTTGCAATCTTAAAGAATGTAATTTCTGAATCGGTCGAAAAGCGCGAAAAAAGTACCGTAGCGGTTCATTTTTTCACACTTTTGCGTTAAAAAAAGTGCTTTGATATTCGTTCAAGAAAATCCGTTTTGTATTTAATTAAAAGGAGTGTAGTATTATTATTAGTGATGGAGAGTAATAGTGAAGAAAGTTTAAGCTGGATACCAGAAGATGTTGTTGAATCGGCAACTGCAGCGACTTTGAGAAATCCGGGGAACTGTATTTAAAGGAATATAATTCTTTTATGGTGTGTCATACTAAAAAAAGCATAAGCAGCTTCACCAAAAGAATGTTACTAGCTTACTTTGAAACTAAATCCAAAATGTGGAAGTCTTCAGCACTTTGGTCGACTTATTGAAAAACTGAAAGGCACCATAAAGGTAAATAACGACGCCGAAGTGGACATACTTGAAACTCATTGCATATTTGAAAAAAAAAATCAGTTAGCTATAGACCCAAAAAATGTAAAACATTTGCACGTGAAGAAATTAATAAGTTTTTATTGCAAGCTCCAGACGATCATTATCTCATGCGTAAGGTATGACAGCAAAAATTTTTAATGTAAGCTTAGATATTATTTGTAACATCTCTCAGGTTGCTTTAATATTCGGAGTCGCGGGAGCTCTGCGGAGGGAGGAATTATATAAAATGAAGTGTAACGATATTAATAATACCGGAAATTTTTTAATTATCACAGTACCTGATACAAAAACTCATCGTCGATTTACTGTTATTGGAGAAATATCTGACAATAGATTAAACTTGGTAAACATTTTTAAAAAATATAAAAACCAACGACTCACCAATGTCAAAAAAGATCATTTCTTTTTGTAGTATAGAAATGGAAAATGCAAAGCCCAAGTTGTGGGTATCAATATCTTTTCAAGAATTCCCTCGCTTATCGTAACATATTTGAATTTACCTAATCCAAAAAACTACTCTGGGCATACATTTCGACGATCTTCGGCGTCTCTGTTAGTGGATTCCGGTGGTGATATAATTCAACTAAAGAAGGGTGGAAATAAAACACATTTGCGTAGGGTTATGTAGACAACAAACCAATAAGTACTAATACAACTATAGAAGATATTATTTCTTTGAATTCGTTAAATGTTGCCAATAGTAATGTAACTTCTTCTTCACTTCAAATTAATATATGCTCATAATTGTATTTTTAATATTACTATTACAAAATAAAAATTGGTAAAAGTTTTATCGAATTTTTTTAAGCAGAAAAAATTTGTATGAAACTCGTGAATAAAGTAACTTGTTTTCACTCGTAGGAATTACCTTCAAACCGTTCTACTTGTGAAAGAAGTATTACTTTACTCACTTGTCGCATAAATAACTATTATTCACTTTCCAAGGAATGTAACTTTTGACCTTAGAATAAGTATATCAATTTATTAAATATTTTTTTGTTACACTTTGTATATCATGTCGGGTGTAATAATAAGGTTTCCTATAAATGCTTTAGACCGAAATGAACAATACATTTGCATACTTTTATTTATTATAACTGTTTTTAATAAGGAAAACGCGATTTCCTTTTTTTTTTGTTTTTCATCATTACGTGCCTAAACCGCGCTTGTCATTGGCACACAAAACAAACAAAAAATATAAACGATACATAAAAAACTGTTAAAAAATCTATAAAAGTACATAAATTTAATTTTCGATTCAGTTTTGTACCTTCCAGGAAGACTTTCTCGATTTCTGTCAAGTAGTTGAGTGTCTTCTTCAAGTTAGGTTCCATTAAATTGCTGGCTTATGTTAGAGTTGGTGAAGATGTGCTTGACGGATACAGTAATGTAACAGCTTTAGCAGATCGGGCGATTTTCTGACGATTAAGTTTTTTGCTTTTAATACGGAGGCTTCTTGTGACAGTGTCTCTCCTACTCAAAAAATTAGTTTTTAAAGTTAATCTTAAGATCATTATTAAGCTGAACTAGGATTTCTAAAGGGTTGTTAGAGGTTTCCTTTATACGGGGATCTGTAGATTCGTTTCTTCTTTTTCTAGATTTTTTGTTAACTTCACACGATAGTCACAGTATCATAAAAACACAGTTACTCTGTTTTAATAGTATGATGTTCGTAAAATATAAAATAATACCTGTTGTGAACATAGCGTGAGTTCGCTGAATTGTGCCTTGTCACTTATATGGTTCTATTATTTGTAAATTAGAAGCTTTTCTTACCTGATGCATTCAAATATGTATAAAACGTGAACATTTTGACAGAATAGTAAACGCACTGTTTACACTACCTCCTCTCAAACACAATTAGCCTGTATGACGCGCGGTTCGATAACCATGTTATCGTCTTCAGAGACTGAAGGTAAACTGACGTGCGTCTGACAGTGTAATAGTGAGTGTAGGTGTAGTGGTAATGTAAACAGTGTGTTCAGTATGAATGTTATCAACGGGTCCAAAAGTTCCAGCTTAGTCTTGACAAAATAGTGCACTTTCATGAAAAAGTTACTTTATTTGATAAGGCGATAATTGTCGTTATGAAACAAAACACTTAAAAAAATGCAGTGTGTTTTTCTTAAGTTGATTTATCAGTATTCCAACATAAAGAAAATTTGGTACTCAAAAACACAATTGGCAAGACCTTATTGACAAAAATTGTTTTCTTGAGAGATCGTCCTCGGATAAAGTCACTGTTTCGACGTTTTTTTTTTGTTTTGGGGGTATAATGGTATAACCAAATTTCATTTACTATGACTGAAAAATTTACTTATTCATCCAAAGATTTTATTAACTATTTCTGGAATGGTTACAGGAACCTTCTAAAAACAGGACGGTTTATTTAATTCTTTTTCTACCAAAAAAATATTGATATTGATACTCGATATTCTTTTTTCTTATTTAATGTTAACTAGATTTAAATGTTTTTTTATAACAAAGTAGAATAAGCAGAGATGTTTGACTAGAGCTGCTATAGGAAAATTTCGAAGTAGATCATTCTACATTCAACGTTTGACTCAAAATATTTTTATTGAAGAGCAAAATTGGAATTTATTTCGTAGAAAAATCTAGGTTAAATCGGTCAATCCAGAATTGTCTTATGATTATAAAATTATTATCTAATACTGAATATTAACTGAGAGGGTTTACTCAAAATTCGCCCTCCGGCACTGGGATTACTGTTGTTGCTAATCCAGGTATATAATATGAAGTTATATCAAAGTGACCGTATTTATATAATTGCAGGATACACTATTTATAAAATGAAAATCTAGTTATCTGGAAACTTGTGGTGTCCGTGGGATAATTGCTTCTCTAAAGTAAATTTAATAATGTTCAAGCTTTTAGTTGGATTATTCTGATTTACATGTACTCAGTCATTTTCAGGAAAATTTATTAAAGAATTAGAATATGATTCGATCTTTTGTTTGGTTAAATACTAAAAGAACGTAATAATAACTGGAGTAGCATTGCATCGGAAGAAAATCTCTCCACAAGATGTTGGATATTGATATCGAAGTGACTTGAACTGATTTTTAGCTAGCGCTACATGTCAAGCTCAAGTTTACAACGTGCAGCCGTGGAATTGTGTTTTCTATATGATAATAATGCTGCTGAAATTGTATTAAAATTGAAAACAGCTTACAAGGATGATGCTATGAGAAAAAATCAAACATAAAAGTAGTTTGCACACACAGATCATTGAGTGATGATTAATGAACTTAGTTGGTAAGGAATGGGGTATCTAGAAGCTCTTGGGGATTAAAAAATTGTTTCTCGGACTTCAATAATCGAAAAGAAGATCGAGTTTAAACACGACGTGCTCTGAAAGCACAACTTGAAACTGATCTAGATAAATTGTCAAAGGTCCTTATTGGTGATGGGCCATGGGTGCTACAATATTGATCCAGAATCAAAGCAACAGTAAAGAGACGCTAGTCAATTTGACTACTTATATCATTTTTGATGTCAAGATAGTTTGTTCTCCCAGGTCATTTTGCGTAACAGTATTTGGCAAAAAAGATTTGACACAAACAGGGACTGGTTTCTGCACCGTGACAATGCACCTGCATATACAGAGCCTACTCATTTAGAAAGAATTTAGCTAGAAATGACATGATTAAGCTGTCCTTTGCACCTAATTCGCCTGACCGGGCCCTGTGGAGCATCTCCACTCATGAAAAGACTTATGTAAAGACATGATTCCTTAACATTTCTAACATTAACATTTCTACAAATGAGTATATAAAATTAAATATTTTTTGGGCCCTTCCTCATAGTTAATTAATCTCATTATGGAGTACTGCTGTTTGAAAAATTGAAATTAATAGTTAACAAGTTTTTTTTTAATGTTTTGTTTGATCAAAGTAATCATTGCTATTACTACTACTACTACCAGGCGTATACTGTATATTAGATATTTTTTGAAGTATCAGTAGAAATATAACATTAATATTCAATTAAATGTAACAGTAATTTTATAAACTGTACTTTTATTATCCATTTTCCATCATAAAACACTCTGTCATAAACAAAAAGGTGACGAGTACTCTTTTCCTAACATCCTCGTCTACAAATACAATGGAGATTGTTTTTTGGAATTTATTACTGTTTTCCTACTTTCTTTAATAGCTTTGGTGAATTACTGTTTAAGATGTTGACAGGTGTCTACACAGAATGTCTCGATTTGATATGTTGTGCTGGGCATCTTGAGAAAACAGTAAAATAATTCATTTAGTGACGCTTCTATGATACGTGTTTATACAAGTACGGATAAGACATCAATATGTTCATAAATACACTTGTGGGATATAACACTATGTACGGGAGTTATCTGGAAAGTTTTCGATCTCAACCTGATCTGATTGCGGCACTTTGACAATCACAGAAGTGAGGAAAATGAAAATAATTGAGTATCGAGCTATCATCAAATATTTGTTTTTGAATGGCAATACGGCCACGAAGTTTATGGATCGTAACTATCTGCGGTTGCGTGCCGCATGACTTTACACAAAAAGCACATTGGAAGGAAATTTCTCATACCCTATTGACGCAAGTTACAAATGGTTTTTTAGAAAGATTTTATTTTAAACTTGATGACTTTAACAAATGGTGATAGAACAAATAATCTTTTTTCTTGAATTGTAAAACATATAAAAAGAAATAATAATACTGAATAATGCGTAAAATGTGATTACAAGATAATTGTGTTAACAAGATATTTACACATGTCTGTTGGTAATATAAAAATAGTGGTGAAACACTTCCCCATACCAGATTTTACGATGGGCCCAGTTTAAGCCCAGACTTGGGCCAAGTATGTATAACTCTGGCTCTAGCTTGGAAGCCATTATTGACCCAGACTTGGTGGGAATCTAGGATGATAAAAATGTCCCTCGCTTGGTTTGCAAGCCTGGACCAGACCTGGTTGCCTAGATAAATCCAAGACTGGTCTGCAACCCTGGGCCAACGAAATTCTATTAATGCATTCTATCATTTATAAAAAATTATTACTTCTAATGTTAAGATATTAGAACTTTATATAGTGTTTCAGAGTTCTGCCAGGCCTGGCTGACTATACGATGACAGATGTCGGGTTATCCAGAGTTCAGCCAAGATTGGCTGACTATAGAATGGCCGGACCAGTTATTCAGGCCTGGGCTATTATTGCTTTGCCAAGGCCGGATTTTCCAGCGTTAGCCCAAGTCTTTCAAGTCTGGGGGCTCCTGCAAGGGTCAAAGCAAATTATGCGGGAAATGTTCCGAAACTGAGTAATATTATTTTATAGTCGTCATATTATTTTATAGTAATCTTCGTATGATTTACGGTTCAATGGATCAAATAATTTGCGTTTATTCATAAGTGTAGATCAAATTTAGACCTATAAAAAAAGAAAGAGCTTTTCCATCAGGACAATGCAGCTATAAATGAAATTTACGTATTGTACCTCGAATTGGTTGACCAATCACTGAGAGGAGAAGGATAGGAAAGACGACGAAGTGTGAAAAAGGTTAAAATATCACTGACAAAAGTATAAGAACTTTTCACAACAATGGGGTGATAAAACTCATAATGGGTAGTTATAAATGTTTGTGGTGTTGTGACAGTCTTTTTAATGCCTTTGATCCCATGTTTGACTAAGCCGTTTCTTTCGAGAAGATACCGCTTCACCCAAAACACATTAATACGTTTTTGATTTATATATTTTTCAACTTTTATGATTCCTCGCAACCTATCGACTGTCGATATTCTAATAAACGAAGAAGAGATAGAAATCGAATCGATAATAGCAAGTTTACTAAAAATAATAGATTGGCACATGATTTAAAGTTTCAATTCGTTCTACTAATATTTTATTTATAGCATTGTAACAAAAACTTGTGTGAAAAATGAGATTAAAAATTCAATGCTTGGGGGTCATTTTTAAAGCTCGAAAATAATCTCCACCATTTTATCCTGTACAATATTACATACAATTACTTTTCGAGATACGGTGAATGCTTTTCTCAATTATCTACCCGGTACGTTTCACAACATATATAAGTACACAGACACCCATCCGTACAGTATAATTGGAGAAGAATTTACAGGAATAAATGTTCAAAGGATTCTTGAAGTATATTACATATAGATTAAAATTTTTTTCCAGCATTTCCTGCTAAAGAACAAATAATGCTATGGTAACTTTTGATCGGAGCATTAGCCTCTGTAAAATAGTAAAGCGTATCTATGCCAGGAAACGTAGTATTTAACTAAAATATTAGTCCACACAATTTTCACACACCATTACGTCTTCAAGAGGAGTCTCATCTAAATGTATTTCACGTGCGATGTCGATAAAACATAAATTTCTAGCGCTACGGAGAGACTGAAACGTTTCCTTGTAGTTTAGTTTGAAAAGTATATAAACGACCTTTTAGGACATTTCGTAGTAGTCCATCTTTTAACTGGCCGAGAACAATGTTTACAATTCTAAATGTTGCTCTTGAAGTTTTTTAATATTTATTCTACATAATGAAGATTAATACTGATGAGCGTATATTCTTGTTCATATTTGTTTGTTGTGAAACTGAAAAAATCGGTTCAATAATATGATATTCCATATTTTACAGGGGTTACTCTTGAATGAAGTAAACGCTACCACTGTCTCCCTTTTCTCAATCTTGTTTTCCATCTATCTTTGTTCTTCCAAATTTCCTTTCCTCTTTGCATATCTCGTCAAGATTTTCTGGATTCGGAGGCAAATTAAACCCAAATAACTTTAGAAGAAGTCCGTACAACAGTAGAATCAGTTAAAAATCGGCAAGCGGCCGGAACAGGAGACATAGTACAGAAATTTGTCAAATACGGATCCGAAATACGAATTTTGTTCCAGAGTGTAATAAACGGAGAAAACAGACCGAAAGAAGGGCAACAAGGATGCATGACATACATCACTTTTCAATAAAGGAGATCGCAAATTGGATGAGAACTGTCGGGATATGTGTCACGAGTTTAATGGGAAGAATATATGGAAAAAGACTTAGAAACAGGATTGAAGAGACAGAATTCACAGCAGGAAAGTCGCCAATAAATCACATCTATACAATTCCACCACTGCTAGAAAAGAAAAAAACTAAAACCAAAAATGTACAGAGTATAATACAAGCATCGAGAAATCTATACAATGAAAACTCGAATCACTATGAGAACTGGACACCACCAACAGTTTTCTAGCGTCGAAAGGACTTCTATAGGGAAGCTACTCATCATGGACACTGATTTTTTTCATAGAATACACCCTAAAGTCAGAAATGGACATCTATAAACATTAAAATTTGCGGATGCCAAGTAATCATAGCACAAGATGGTGAGTAGCTGCTCAGAAGTAGGTTTATAAATGAGGCGTGAAAATGGGGTTGATCTAAAGAAAATTTCGAGGTAATAGCAACTGTAAAGTTTCAACAATTCAAGGGTTTATTAATGAGACGTACTATTTACAAATATCTAGAATGCGGTAGAAAAAATTCAAAACTATCAGACATCAACTGTGGGCAGGTTATTTGTTTCAAAATATGGCAAAATATTTTAATTGGGGACATATTATGAGAATAGAGATAGATAGATAGACGAGAAAAAAATAATGGAATTAACTAAGCAAATATTGAGTCGAAAAGAGAAGATAAAAAAGGACAGTGGAAGAAATGAGTTGAAAAGTCAGAAGAATTCTCACTCAATACTAGACATATAGAAGAACAAGATAATCTTCTATTGTAAATTTTACGAATTTTATTTATATAATCCAGAAAACTCATCCTATTTTTTTGGGATATGGAATTTTGAGTCTCTAATTAAAAATAATTTGAGCCTAATACTTTCCTGCATTATCTAATAAATTGTAAACCCTTAAACGAAAAAGAAAACACAAAAAAGATTGTCAATTTATCTATATGTTTATAAAATATTGAAGAAATGAGAAAAACTAGATGGTGCGATTGCTAACATACTTTTAAATTCACATTGTCGATAACCTCAATCTAACCTCCAAAACTATTTGCTTTCTAGCTATAAAAGCTATAAAATGCCTAAATGATATTCCTTTCTTTCTAAAAAGATTATTTATGCCTTAACTTTTGATTGTATTTTAAGTGTCTGTATATTGTAGAACAAAAATCTCGGAACCCGGGTTTCTCGATAAAATAAAGTTTAAACGTGGTCGTCCAGACACCGATGATAGTGAACGTCTAATTGAGGTGGTTACTCCAGAAAACATCAAAAAAGTCCACAAATTGGTTGTGTCTAATCGTACATTGGAATTGCGTGAGATAGATGAGGCAGATAAATCAGATTTTTTGAGTCGATATGTGACAATGGATGAAACATAGATCCGTGACTTTACTATGGAATTAAAACGATAATCTGATTGCACTGCTGCCGGTGAAACATGTCCGAAGCGTCTAAAGGCATAACAGGCAGCTGGTTTCAATATTTTGGGATGCGTATGGAATATTGTTCATCGACTATGTCCAAAGCGGAGAGACAATTAATAGCGAATACAACATAGAGTTGTTGGATCGTTTGAATACAAAAATCAAGGAAAAACGGCTTCATATGTCGAAGAAAACACCACTGTTTCACCAAGACAATGCACCGATTCACAAGTCGATGGCAACGATGGTTCAATTGAATGAATTACACTTCGAATTGCTTCCTCATCCACCGTTTAGTCCAGATCTGGCCCTTAGTAACAACTACCTATTCGCTGATCTTGCTGGTAAGAAATTCAATTCAAATGAAGAAGGAATTGCTCGGCATCGAGAAGTTATAGAAGCGTTGGAATAGTTGTATTGCTCTCCAAGAAGATTACATTGATAAATAAATTCGATTTTTGGCAAAAAATGTGTTTTTCTCATTTAGTCACACGACTTATTGAATGATGTATTAAATTTGCGTGAAATTTGCAGAAATGCTTCCTGAATCAAGTGAATCACGTATCTTGATGATGTAAGTTCCATTTTCAAATATTTTCAATGGATTTGGACATCAATAATATCAGTTTCATTTGTAGATATATTTTCTATTTTCATCTGGTTTATAAATATATAACGGTACAAGTAACAATGGTTTATTTCGCGAAAATTTCATCTATTCATCTCGTCGAATTAATAATTTCAATAAAGATAAGGATATTCCGGTGAGAGCTAGATTAATAAAAATGAATGATTACCTCACAGAAATAGTTTACAGTCGTTATCCCTAAGGAAAAGGCACGCAGTTCGTGTTTTAACAGAATATTTAGTTGTAATTATCGCTGTCGGCTATTTCTCTCAGTTAATATTATCATTTATTACATTTCTTTGTTGGTGGTGGACGGAAAAACGTAAAATTTAATGAAGTTCGAATCGGGAATAGTCATCTGGGATATTTAGAAATTCCAATCGAGCGTTTATCCGATTTACCATTTTAATTCATTGTTAATCAATTAGAAACTACTTCTCTAGTTCATATGTTTTTCAAATACTATAGAAAAATAAACTATTATTATTCTTAATTAAAAACAATATTCTTAAATACTTTTTTTGATAAATTATCTAATATGAAGAAAAATATTTAGAAAGAGTCGTAGAAGGTTATAGGATTTTAAATTTTATTTGTTTATCTTTGGATATGTATAAAGATTCAATTCTTAATTTTCTCCATGTTGAAGATTTCTGCAGTCAATAAAAACTCGTATATTCACATGTTATTGTGTCAATTCATGATGACGTTAAACTTGATCGCGTAGACTAGAGCGCCATCTTAATTGCAGCGCAAAGGTAAAGATAGTCAAGCGTCACAACCACGAAGTATACATATAAGGAGTATTTTCTTTCAATATTAAAGATCAGAAAAATAACATGATGTAACCTGAAATCCCCGGCAGGAGACTTTTCCTCAGAAGTGGTATTCGGCCTTAGTTAAAATATATAAAAACTGGTACTCAGATTATGAATTAAATTAAAATAAAAATTAAACCATCTAAAACTATTCCCAGACACGATTATCCAAATTAATATTTATTGCTAAGAACAGGACGGTTGCAGCTGTGAACTGGATTTCTAGATGTTAGAGTTGAGGTTGAGTTTGTAGTCTGGTGATTGATCTGGAAATTTCCTACCTGGCAGCTGTAGAACTGCGGGAAAAAATATAATGAGGACGGAAATGGGAATGAACAGATTTGAGCAAAAGGCGCTAACATTTAAAAAAACTGAATTTATATTATTTAAAATATATCCAAAAAGGAATCTGTTCTATTCTATTCGTTCTATTCTCCAAATAAATAGAAAATACGAATTCATATGAAAATTATCGTACAAAATTTGCTTAAAACAAAAGAATATTCAGAAAGATAACTGAAATTTTTGTGAGCACAATAAAAAAAGCAAAGAAAAACTTACCAATGGATATAAAGAATAAAATCACCACAAATTTATTAAAATTTACTTTTGCTTGAAGTGTAGATAGAGAAAGAATTCGAATCAATTTCGAGGTTTTGTTGAATTTCTCGAATTTAGTAGGAGGTCGATAACAAATTAATTTCCTCAAAAACTCGAAAGCTAGAATAAATAAATCCGAAGTGACTACTGTGCCACAATAAGGAATATTCAGAATGTTTGAAGAAAAACGCAACAAGCCGAATGGCATGTTAATACTTATAATGAATATAAAGATTAAAAAAAATATATATGGCAAGCGATGAAAACAGTTGGTGCGTCCACATTAGCGCAACCAGTAGCTGAAAAATTAACAATATTATGGTATGTTATTGGTCTATAGTAATATTGTGAAAAAGACTACACCGATTAGTCTATATTTCGTGGACAAAACTCGGAACAATATAAACTAAATAGTCTCGATCATTGTGTCCTATTCGTTCGTAGCTTAATATATCCAAGCAATGTGCGTAATTTCAATTATAAAACATGAACACACGTGTACTAATCATTTATCAACAGTATATTGCATAACGAGTGATAAAAATTACATATTTCTCCCGAGCGCAAAGTTTGTTGCATTGTTTTATGTAATCAAATCAAATTTTAGAACTAAAATGTATGATAATCAGTGATTTTTTAAGAGGTATAGGATTTGATTTTGAAAAAAAAACCACAAAAAATTTGAAAAAAAATAATGAAAACTTTATTGGACTTGATAGAACGATCAGTATAATTTAATGTTTGAAGATGATTTCATGCAAATGTTGGCCGCGGCTCCGCTTTAGATAGTCCATGCGCAAGGTCCAATTTTGGCACACTCTCTCCAGCATATCGGCCGTTATGCTTCAATATTGGCTTCCAGTGCGTCAATCGTTGCTGGTTTATCCCTGTAGACATTAGCGTTAACATAGCCCTACAAGAAATAGTCCAAATACGTTAAATCACACGATCTAGGCGGCCAATTGACGGGCTCAAATTGTGAAGTGAACTGTTCATCGAAGGTGCCTCTCAATTTGGCCATTGCTTCGCGTGCCGTGTGTCATGTGGCACGGTCTTGTTGAAACTACATCTCAGACATATCCAATTCTTCCATTTTGGGCAAAAAATCGTCAATTATCACATGGTAGCGCTCGCCATTCACAGTAACGTTCTGGCCATCGTCGCTTTTGAAGAAGTACAGCCCGATGATGCCATCGGCCCATAATCCACACTAAACAGTGACTTTTTCGGGATGCATTGGTAGCTCTTACAATGCTTCTGGCTTGTCTTCACTCCAGATGCGGCAATTTTGCTTGTTGACGTATCCATTCAACCAGAAATGAGCTTTGTCGTTGAACACAATTTTTCGATCTCCCTTCAACTTTGCCAGCGCCCATCCACCAAATGTTATACGTTGTGGGAGATAGTATGGTTTCAATTCTTGCACCAGCCGTATCTTATAAAGTTTTACACCCAAATCCTTTCGCAAAATTTTCCTCGTAGTGGAGTAACTGTTCCAACTGCTGCGAACGGCGGCGAATCGACATTTCACAGTCATCAGTAACACTGGCGGATACAGTCGTAATATTTTCTTTGGTCCTCACTGTATGTTTGCGTTTTAGTGGTTTAATGTTCAATAGTTTGAACTGGGTTCGGAATTTAGTCACAAGCTTCCGAATAGTTCCCTCAGTAGGCCGACCGAACTGCCCATAAATTGGAAGAAGTGCGCGATGCATGAATTTTGATAGTAAAATTCAATAATTTGCAAGTGTTGTTCGTTCTCAAGTCGAGTCATGATTAAATTATGGACCAAACTGAACAAGTTTGACAATGACACAAGACACTATCTGTCAAAAAAATCACTCGTTACAAATTGTTGCGTAAAGGTTTTTGGAAGAAATTTAATATTTTAAATTTTATTTCATATCAATTTTGCTGTGTACTTTCAATATTCAACTATCTGCTCTACTATGAGCTCCTGCTTTGTATATATATACACTTCATTTCGAAACATTGTGAATCTTTCTGAGTCTAGTTACAGTACAGCATTTGCCCAATAATGAATGAAGTGACTCACCATATTTTATAGTTTCCACTACAGTTATGTTTTATTAATTCAGTTTTTTGTAGCCTTCTCCCCCCTAAAACCGCGCCTGAACTGTGATCAAAATCTGGTTCTGGGTTAGGAGCCACAATCAACTTATTGATGATCTCCCTGACATCAGATAGTCTCCAAATGCCTTATATAACTTAAATATTATGTTTAAGGCTTCAAAATTTCACAATGATATTAACAATGAATTGTTTTCTTTTGGATATTCCACAATCTGTTCACAAAGAATGTTTGACGAGGGCAATGATAAAACGCTTTTATTGTTTCTCGCAGTTCTACAACTAACATCCGCCTACGATATTCTGGTTTTCATCATGGCCTAGATGTGATATCGACTGAATAAGAACGATATTAAGAGTCTGTTTCTCGGGAAATTATTCCGTCACCAAAACCCTGGTCGAGTAACAAAACGTTAGGCAAACAATGCTCCTTACGACTAGTGAAGAATTTCGAAATGTTGAAATTTTCCTTTATTTTCCTCGAAAAGTTGGCGAATTCGGCGGTTTAAATGTCAATGGAAGTTTTAATCTGGGTACAATTGTTTCATATTGGAAATAACAAATCGAATAAAAAGTAATAGCGTGTAAAGAAATTGTCTATATCTGAACGAGTTTAAGCAGATTAGAAAAAGTTTGGTATCGAGAAAGTTATAAATAGTTAGGCCAAGTCTTTCTTATCAAAAAACGGAATAAATCATGATAGAAAAGTTTAAAGCATATTGTTAACATACAGATATTGACATATAAAGGAAAGTTACTTTCTAATAATTATATAGAAAATCCGCTATTGAGTAAAGTTACAATTTATTGCTACAGATACGAGGTTTGTTTTTTTATTCGATCTACGACGGGCTTTAAAGAAGAGACAGATATACAAAAATAATTACATTAGCAACACTAAGGTACACCTTATTTCTCTACATAATCACCTCGACGATTAAGGCATTTGTCATATCTATGAACAAGCTTTGCAATACCCTCTTCATAGAATGTAGCCGCTAATGATTGAAAGTGAGTTGTGACTTGAGCCCCACGTCAGTTTGGAAGCACTGTCCTCCAAGCCACTATTTCATTTCAGGGAAAAGATGAAAATCACTCGATGCCAAGTCGAGGCTGTATGTGGGTGTTCGAAAATGTTCCATTGAAATTGCCGAAGAACTCGTTGGTTTACACGAGTGCTATGGGGACTGGTATTGTCGTGGATCAGAACAATTCTAGAAGTCAGTATCACTCTTCGTTTGTTTTGAAGAACTCTTCGTAATCGTCGTAAAGTTTGGATGGATTAAGGTGAAAAGTACTGATCTTTCACAGTATTACTGTATTCAGTTTCTTGTAGCTTTGGAGCCTACACTTTGTAATATTCTCAGTATGCCATCATCATTGCTGGACTCAAATCCCCATGGAGTGTTACTGAAATACTCGCAGACACATTGGAATATTTAGAATGCCGGATTTGGTAATTCCAAAACTTTCGTTATATATGTTGTTATGGTGCCAAATTTATTTATTTCCACGGGCTGTTTTGTACATTGCCATTCTGGTAAGTAATTTAACAAAATGGTCGAGGCTTTGGATATTTGTAAATTTGGTAGAATAACTAACATTTCTGCGTAGTTTGATTTTAGTATCGGGCAGATAAATTTCTATAAAATTTACAATAAATATTTTTTCTCGATTCGATTTTTGTCTCAAAAAGACCTAAGTCTTACGTATTTTGGTGTAGTAACACAGTTTCTAATAATTATGATACTCTTCAGCATCAAGTACTGGGACCATAATATTAATAGTATTAATTTTCTCAATAACTTCTTGGCTTTGTGTGTGATTCTCTTAGTTATATGAAAAATGTTTCTCTATACGAACTATCTTTGAATTACAATAACTACTTAGTTTTCTTAACCTTCGTTTCCTATCATCTCTTTATATTCAGAAAAATTCTTCAAGAATATTAAACATTCAATTTGGATAATTGAGTTATTCAGTTGGTTTTGGAATATTACAAAAAAAAGTTATATTTTAGACAGTTTCAACAACAGCACGGCTTGCAGTAATACCGAGTTAGGGTATAAAAGCTCAACTCAGTTTTGCGCTATTTCAAATGGCGCCCTAATCTAATTCGTATTGCATTTGACGCTCCTATCCAGCGTCGAACGTCCATTATTATACGTCGATTTTATAGAGTTATGTTCTATTACGTTAATTTTTCGTTGACAAACTTCTTTCAATAAAATTCAATCGATTTTGTTAATTAGTAAGAAGAATGTGAGCAATTAAAATTTTTGAATCACCTCAAGTAAATTGAAAAGTAGTGAAAACGATGGCTTTTCATAAGTGAGATGGTAAATTGATTTGGAAATCACAAATAGGTGAAAAAAGTTGGGATTGCAAAAATGCTACTGAAGAAAAAGTTGGATGTTAACAGCTGTGATACCAAAAGTGGGGAAACTTCCCAGAACGAGATTACATATCGTCGGCTTAACTCCATTGAACCTAATTTTACAGTAGACACAAAAAACTTGACGTTTAAAAAATTGAATGAGTAATTGATCTGTTTTGTTTTAAATAAAGACCAGATGGCCAGACGTTCTGTTTTATTTTAAATAAAGGATTGAAATAGTGGCCAGACGTCAAATTTCGAAAAAAGAATTGAAGAAAAACAGTTCAGGTGAATTTCTATTTAGAATAAATTGTCACGGATTGTTTTGAGTCTTTACGAGTTTTTCTGTTAGATGCATTCGGAAATTATTTATCTAATGGTATCAAACTGTTGATGGAGGAAAAAACGGAGTCGTGCTTTGCAACTTAAGCCGACGATATTAGTGTTAAGGATACTATACAAGGGCGCTTTGACTCAAAATCTTGTTATTGTGATTATATTGTTAGTTTACGCCATGTTTCTGGTATAATATGTAAAAAGTTTACAAAAATCTGACATATAGATTAGTTTTGATACTCATAAATAAAAATGATTTAGTTGTGGGTTAATTTTAGAGAAAACAGTATTTCCAGTGTTATTTCAATATTTTTTTCGTGGAAAACTGAGAAAAAGTTACGTAAACATTATCCTGAAATAGTAACGTCACAAGGAAGGATTTGCAAGTGGTTCTTCTTCTTCTAACAGTGATCATGTCTAATAAAATCCGTGCTCTTCTATTTGTTTTGCTTCAAATATCAGAGTTGCTTAATGCTGATCCAAAGCTCGCTTGCATTAAAAATTCAAACGAACTTTCGGATATTTTTGAGAGGATATTTCCGTTGATATATCATAGTAGATAGTTAAGTACACCGTTATACTTAAGTTACAATATTGTGGGATTCTGGAGGAATATTCTTTATTGATTATTTAGAGGAAAAACTGACTAATTTATGGTTGATTTACTAAAAGTTTTGTTGTCGACTCAAGAAAAAGTGGGATTAAACTCTGAAACTTATCTGATTGATTCATAGAAAATCTCCATTTGAATCTTTTAAAGATAATGATTCAGTTAATTCATTTCATTCATTATTCATTACATTATTTTATAAATCATGTTATCCGGAATCGATATGATCATGATTATTAAAATATACGTAATGTTAAAAGGTCCTCAGGATAATAATCCCCACCTTACATGGCTCATATATTTTACATTTAGCGAATAAGTGAAAAAAAATTTCTTTGAATCATAATAATCTTGATTTTCATTTATTAAAATTTCATGTTTCTTATAGAGACATTGTTCACTCAGTTTATATAATTTATTTTTCGTATTTTTACATATAAAAACATAAACGAACCTACATTATTGTAACTTATGCACATCCGCTTACAACTATAAGTAATGATAATAATCTCAGTCAAAAATGAAAAATTAAAATAAAAAATGAGAAAGGGGTCAAGTGCCTTATGCTACATTGAGCAGATTTTGATAAATATCTTTGAGTTCCTCTTTTTCTAAATAACGTATTTTAATAAAAAAGACACCAGGGTGATTTTTATCTATCTTGAGATTGACAACCTTACTGATGTTTACGTTTTTCTTGTTAATTATATCTGTGTCTGCAGCAGACTGAATGTCAAAGAATTGGTTATACATTTCAAGTACCTCAAACCTACCTGTGTGGGTATTAGACATTATAACGTCGTTCAGATCATCAGATACCATTGCCTCGACTTTCCTTTTGCGCTTTTCTATCAAAGCAAAGTTGTGGTCACATTGCAGAAAACTATGACCACTAAATAAAAACTTTGCTCTATTGTTTCAAATAGTCCATAGCTAGGTAAAAATAAACTGAAACTATCATACGGTTTTTGTTCGTAACACCCTTAATAAATATGACGATATCTCATTACCACCCCGTTCGGTAAATCCCTCATACTAAAGGCACATATAAGATTTTTTAGTATCAGCAAAATTTACACAGAAGTTGTAACATGATAACTGGCTTAAATAAAATATGTCGTACTTTCAGGTTCTTGAGATTGTGAAATATCGGCTTTCATAGCAAAAGTAGAAGCGTCAACTATTCTGTGGTGCAGCTCCTGGTTTTGTTTTGTTAGATTACTACCTTCATTTGTAGCCTGAACGTTTTTCACGTGCCTGTACGTGGCGGCTTAAATGAAAGATTTGGAAAATATTTTTAAAAAATGCGACGGTAAAACCGATACATTACAAGACTTTCTAGGTGCCGATCTTCAAATGCTTTATGTAAACGAATAATATTTAAATCCAGACTTAAAAAATCTGTAGCAGATTTGGCCCGAGAATAGTGAGACTCATTCCGCGGAATAGAGTTTACAGGTTGCCTTATAAGTAAAATATCATTATTAAGGGGGGTTCACGCGGAGTCGTAAGCACCCACCAAATGTGAACAATTGATAATATTTCCTACGTCAGCATTCAAAACAAACAATTCAATTTGTTGAATTGTATCGCGATGCGGAATGTATGTGGAAAATAAATTCTGAAGTGTACAAAGACAGAGATGCAAGAGATGGAGCCTTAAAAAAATATGCGATTAAATGAGTATCGATGGTTTTGGTACTAATTCGTGTGAACTGGAGGTCGTATATTATTTGTCGTGAAAATCAAGCAGTATTCAAGTAGTATTCTCGTCCAGTTTACGACTCCGTGTGAACCCGCCATTAGTGAACTTACTACCACAAGTACGAGTTCTCTTGTCGACAAAGGTTGTTTCAACCTTTTTCTTTTTATTAATAATGGTAAAAAGTCTTTTCCTTCATACTCCAAAAATTTTCATGAAGTTGTTCTTACAAACTTCCACGAGATTTCCAGTACCATTGGAAACAGTATAGTGCATTGTAGCCTGTCTATAACTATCACGAGCAGCATTGTATGTCCCATGTCTTCGACTGTTCACTTGTCTCACTTGGATAAGTCCATCAAAAAGGTTCCTTGAGTACTGTGCGGCGTTGAGTGAAACTTAGTGAATAGCTCAAGTTCAAATAATAAAGTTTTGCAGTCCAGCTTGCACTTTCACGGACCTACAACAGTTACGTATTTTTGTTCATCCCGTTAATTAAGATTATACCGAATTCAATTACCTCTAATTTTGGTTGAGATTTAGTTGGAATTTTCCTATTTTTGCGGGTCTGATATGCTTTTCCAGCTTTTTTGAGCGTCTGCCACTGACCCCTTACCTTTTTTTCGTCGTCCATTTTCCATATTTCAGGTTAATTTTACTAACGTTATAAGATAATTCACTGGCGAGCAAAGAATTGAGGTCATTTCAGAAATTGCGAATAACTCAGAAATTGGGAATAATTTTAGCGTCAATATTGATGAGGATTAGTAGGCATTGAAGTAAATTTTTTTCGAGACTTGACAGCTGTCATTAGCTGTCATTCGATGTATAATAGTACGACTTTGATGAAAAAGTCCCTTTGCGCTAATTGAACATTCACTTTTCCCTTGCCTGTTTTCCAGTTTACTGTTGATTCTTTATGTAAAACCTAACGATTGCAAAGTGTAGTGATTAAAGAGGACCATAATGTCTTTAGATCCGATTGTTGTGGCAAGAATTGTTGCGCTGTTACAAGATGGTCGGGGGCAACGTGAAACTGCAAGAATTGTTGGTGCTGGTCTTTGTGGTGTGCAAACGGTGTACCAGCATTTTCTGGAGACTGGCCTGATCACTAGAAGACCAGAGTCTGGGTGAAAAAGAGATGACCGTTTTTTGGTGCCCACAAGTTTGCGGAATAGGACAGGTACTGCGGTTTCACTGCGGAGGAAATAGAAGACCATGTTATGCCTTTCATGGCGACTAAAGAGGAACATGGCATTTTTATGCAAGATAGTGCGAGATCACATACAGCCTGAATTGTCAGGGAGTATCTGGATGAGGTAGAAATTAGGCAGTTTGAATGGCCAGCCCGTAGCCTAGACATGAATCCCATAGAACATGTCTGGGACGAGTTGAGACGACTGATCCGCAGACACCTACCAGCACCAAGAACTGCCCAGGAGCTGAGATGATTGCTGTTGCAGGAATGAGATAACATCGACCAGAATGTGATCCACAACTTAATTCAAAGTATGCCCCGCCGACTTCAAGCAGTAATCAATGCAAGAGGAGGGAAAACACATTATTAGTGTCAAGTTTTTTTATTTTGTTCGTTCCATTGCTTCCCTAAAAACAAAATGTAGAATTTCGCCCAAAATGTTGCTTTTTCAGAATAAATCATTAAATCCAAGAAAAAAATACATTTTTTTCAGTATAGAGTATAACATGCAATGATATACAGTTTGCGAATACTATCTGAAAATGTAAAGTTTCAAACAACATGAAGATTTTAAGGTGACCTCAATTTTGAGTAGCAACAACACAGCCAATGTATTCAATTAAACTACTTGTTGCTGCTTGTTTGGAATACATCCAGTCACATCCAGACGTGGTACTTGGCACCAACGCCATCTGGCAATAATAAGTAAAAGTACTAAATACACCGTTGGCAGATTACTCCTTACTTAGGTTGTACCCGAGGGCTTTTGGTTCCTTTCTATGATTACAATTGAAAATTATCAAAATTGGCACTTGACCCCTTTGATATTTCAACGCTTTAATTGTTAAATTATTGTGAGAAAAATATTACACTTTTTTGTAATTATACAAAGCATAGTTCATGAAACACTTGGTATTTGTGATTGATACATTGTATCCAACTATCACCAAATGGCAATAGGCCATTGGTACTGATAAAATATTACTAGAAATAATCTGTGAATTTTCCATTAAACAAGAACTAAACTTGAGTAATTCCATTAGCACCTTTTTATGATTGATTTGAAAGTATATATATGCCCTTGAAATATATGCACGAATTGCAAATGTAGAGTTTACGACTTTTCGGTACGTCAATGAATAGTCGGAAATGTGTTTGTGAAACTGTACATTCTGTGCGTGATTTTTAGCGATTTTATGGTATAATAAAGGGGAAGAACCAATAAAATGTTTATCTTCATTGCACTTTTTTTCTTTATCGCCACAGGAGTTTATGTAAACCAAGCAGGTAAGTATTTTTTTTATTTCTAAATAAACTACAATTTCATGACTACAAAATTATTATGTTATAATTGCAAAGTACACTAAAATATAAATATGAATAAGTTTATTTCAAATCATGATCAGTTAACCCGATCATAATCTGATTGTTCGGAAACTAACCCGGATTACGTTCCTTATTGTGCAGAAACTGATCGAGTTAATAGGGTCGTAGTCATATGATAAGATCCTTTCCACCCTGGTAGGTAGACCATTGGCTAATCACAAGCCAATGGTTTGTTTCATTTGTCTATGGTTTTTGTGAACTTTGAGAATTATTTATTCCAATTCAATGGTTGTCCAATATCAATTCTCACGAACAGCGTAATTGATAGGTTACTGGGGTTTGCACTTTTTATGCTTTTCGGTATTTCCGCTTATGAATATTGAACTTACGTGCAAAATAAGTGTGAGTGGATAAATCGTTGATAACTACTCATTAACAATTATTTAATAAATATTTAATAAAAGTTCTTGTTGATCATGGAATTTTTACCAAATATGGGTCACAAATTAAAATAAATAAAACAAAAAGAAAAGAAAAAGTAAAACGGTGATTATATAGAACTTTCTTTAGGTACATTTTTCTGACTAGAAACCAGCGAATCCACATAATATTTCGTTTTTTCGTTTGGAAAAACAATTCACATATTTAAAACTTCCCCTTCTTTATTTTACGTTTTTATAGAAATAAATTTAACTTTCATCACTAACATTTATGAAAACAACATTAACAAACATACATATGAAAACTTAAAAAACATTAATAAACAAATGCAAATCATCCGACTATTTTTTCAGCGCTTTTTATTTTCTTATTAGCATATTATCCATAAATGTATAAACTCAGAACAAACGAAGCTCAATTTTTTTGTATGTATATCATCCTTGCGTGCCTTATGCCGCCCTATTTTATTCTATAATGATCATTCAGCCCTATGACGCCATGGGCGCGAGCTTCGCTGACTTTCTTCAATTTCGGCATTTCTTGTACCGAACCTTTGATGCTTCCCTAAAATTTTTTCCGAAACTACGACAATTTTGTAGAGGTTATGTTTCCTTTTGGATATTCCACAATCTGTTCAAAAAGAATGTTTGACGAGGGCAATGATAAAACGCTTTTATTGTTTCTCGCAGTTCTACAACTAACATCCGCCTACGATATTCTGACTTTCATCATGCCCTAGATTGTGATATAGACTGAATGAGAACGATTTTGAGAGTGTTTCTCGGGAAATTATTCCGTCACCAAAACCCTGGTCGAGTAACAAAACGTTAGGCAAACATGCTCCTCACGACTAGTCAGAAAACTCGAAACTCGGAATGTTGAAATTTTCGTTTATTTTCCTCGAAAAGTTGGCGAATTCGGCGGTTTAAATGTCAATGAAAGTTGAAATCTGGGTACAATTGTTTCATATTGGAAAGGACAAATCGGATAAAAAGTAATAACGTGTAAAGAAATTGTCTATATCTGAACGAGTTTAAGCAGATTAGAAAAAGTTTAGTATCGAGAGAGTTATAAATAGTTAGGCCAAGTCTTTCTTATCAAAAACGGAGTAAATCATGATAGAAAAGTTTAAAGTATATTGTTAACATACAGATACTGACATATAAAGGAAAGTTACTTTCTAATAATTATGTAGAAAATCCGCCATTGAGTAAAGTTACAATTTATTGCTACAGATACGAGGTTTTTTTTTATTCGATCTACGATGGGCTTCTAAAGAAAAGATAGATATACAAAAAATAATACATTAGCAACAGTAAGGTACATCTTATTTCTCTACATAATCACCTTGTCGATTAAGGCATTTGTCATGTATATGAACAAGCTTTGCAATACCTTCTTCATAGAATGTAGCCGCTAATGATTAGAAGTGAGTTGTGACGATTCCTTTGAGCCCCCCGTCAGTTTGGAAACACTGTTCTTCAAGCCACTGTTTCAGTTCAGGGAAAAGATGAAAGTCAGTCAGGACTGTATGGTGGGTGTTCGAAAATGTCCCATTAAAATTGCTGAAGGAGTCGTTGGTTTACACGAGTGCTATGGGGACGGGCATTGTCGTGGATCAGAACAATTCTAGAAGTCAGTATTCCTCTTCATTTGTTTTAAAAAACTCCGTAATCGTCGTAAAGTTTTACAATATAAATCTACTTGAAACGTTGTTCCATGCATTAATACCACAAGCAACATACATTTGTTAGGTTAGATTAGGTTAGGTAAAAGTTGCTATAATCTTATGAGTCTTGAAGTTTCTTTTGAATTTTGCGGTCTCGTTGAAGAATTTGTGTGCATCTATAGTTGTGATTATCTCATCACCTGTCACAATGGATATCAAAATATCTTCTGCTTCAGTATTATCACGGTAGAGACTCTCTGCACTCTTAAGGCGAGTTTCTTGGCATCTGAGCGATATTTGGAACATCTTCCTATGGCAGTGCTTCCAGATCTAATTGCGGCATTTCCGGAGACGAATAATAGGCAAAACTTGGATCCCAGAATAATAGTGCACCACCATATTATAATCTCAATATTCGTTTCTGGATACTCAGTTTGATGGAAATTGGATTAGAAGACGTGGATCTATAGATTGGTCGCTTAAGTCATAAGATGCTGCATCTCTTGTTTTTTTTTCATGTGAAGACATCCAAATAATCGGCTCTATAATAACCGACCAGAATTAAGCAGATTATCGGAAACTGTGAAATTATGTCTACTATTGTCTTGGCGTAACTTAGATATTGAAGGGGATACAGGAAACAATTTCTGTAAGAAATAGCGAAAAAATATTGATTACGTCGTAATTTTGACGTTTTATTTTTTGACTTATGTCAAAAGACACGCAACAAAATGAAATGTTCGATTTTTTTCTACATTTTGTTTATTACTTTATACTAGCCTTGTTTTATGAATATCCAACAATTCAAAATCAATTATTTGTGTGTCTGATAAAACGTAAAACCAATTTTCACTAACTGTACTAAATTTTCTTGGCATCAAATATCTCGTCACACTGTCCTAACCTTCATATTACGAAAAAGTGTTGCAGACAATCTCGCGCAAAATCAAGTGTCATCGAAAATATAGAAAAGTTTTAGTAGATCTCAGACTTGTCTGATTGGTTGTTCGATGTATATCTGCAGCTGACAATCAGTTTCTTATACACAGACGGACTTATTTTTTGACACAACTCCAAAATTGAGAACTCCATAGAATGTTTCGGGTACAATCCTCAATAATAAGTGGAAGGGTGATTGAGAGTATAAAGAACATGAGACAAATTTTAATATTAGAATTGTTCCGAACTCGTAAAGCAATAAATAAATATAGTGTGTAAAATTCGAGTAAAAGAAATTCATTATTCCAAGGTATGACCACAATATAAGCTCCGTTTCTATGTAAGTCATTTTCAGATCGCTGCTTTGTACCGCTCCTTAAGATACATTTATAAACTCTACGTTCGCGCTCACACTGACGCTCTCGCTCGCTTACGTTCGAGTGGAAATTCACACACATTTTTGGCTTTCTTGCGTCCTATTTGAACCAACCAAATGTCATTTCACATAATAATAAAATATTTTTCGTATTTAAACATTTCATTTGCATGGTAGAACCAAAATCTCGTCTCTGTTTCATTCGTTTCGTTTTATGATTTGTTAATATTGTTTGAAAGAAAAAAGCATGGTATTAGCACAAGTAGCAGAGTTCACTGGAATTTTATGCATCTATGCTTTGGTAAAATAAAAAGAAAATGACATTGACAAACACAAATAACACCAAGGTACGCCACCCCAGGAAAATAAACAGAAAATCGTTAAATTTGGTCATGGCTGTTTCACATGCGTAGTCATATGAGCTGGATACCTGTTTTCATTGGCTATGCGCTGGAACGCGAGCACGAACATAAAAATTTACCTTGCGCGAATTCGGCGCGAGCTTAAATGCGCGTGCAGGCGTTTGTGTTTAGACTTCACACTTCCTAATCTGTTTAATTTATGTTAGCATGAAAGATGTCGTGAGGGCTTTGGTCAGCATATACTAGACATCTGACACAACAAGGTTAGCTGATAGTAATTCTTTTTTTTGTGACCAAAACATAACTTGACTTGTTATTCATTTGTCTGCTTTCTTTTTTAATATAGAGGTTATCGTTAGAACCAACGTTCTACTGTTAACCTCGAATTTTCCTATAGTCCCAGGTGCATTTACGTCAAAGAGGAAGTGTTTCGAGGTTCATGCTTTAGAGGGTAACATATATCTATTTTATCCTTGTTCTATTTTGACACTAATGACAACAAGTAGAGAATTTGGTTCATCCCAACCTGGCGACTGTATATCACCAGGGGAATTTTTCAGTTATATAAGAAAGAGGATGCTTTAAGAATAAACTCTGTGACATAGTTCAAAGATGACTCATTTATACAAAAGGGTAGTGTCGATTGGTGGGCCTAAACGTCAACCCGAATAGAACCTGCCTAATTTCCTCCAGGAAGAAAAGCTAAACCCCAAGTCAATCCAGCTAGACGAGCAAGTCATTGAGCAGAAATCAGAGGAGAAATATCAGGGACTCATACTAGAAAGTGAAATTTTCTGGAAGAAACACAATAAAGAAATAATCATTAGAGCCACAAAAGCTTTGATGGTGTGCAGAAGCTTCGTAGGGGATATATGGGATTCTAACACAAAGATCTTACTGTGGATGTACATGATAATTGTGAGACCAATCATTGGGACAACCTACAGGGGCTAAGACAGTCAAAGACTCTTCTGGGAAACTATAACCAAAGAAGATCTGCTGAATGTATCAACCTATATATGAACAATCTACGAATAATAACAGGAGTGCTATCGGGGCACTGTCGCTTCAATAGTCACCTGAAGACGCTATAGTTAGCAGATAATGCGGCGTACAGATTTTGTAGTACAGAAGATGAAACCTCAATCTACATTCTCTTGAAGTGTGAAACACTACAAAGATCTCTGGCTTTTTAAAAAGAGTGAGATTAATGGATTAGCTGTAAACACAGGATTTTACAGAATCGTAGCAAGATAGGGGGACCCAATAGATTCTTTGAGTGGAAGTGTACAAAACTGAACCTTTCGATTTGAATGACTTAAAACAAGAAATAACGCTTGCGATTAGTTTGATGAAGGCTGATATAATAAATAAGGTTAGAAGATTATTTTATTTAAGATTAAATAGTATTTAGTTGATGCAATAAACTTGAAAACGATAACATTTTTAATAGAGAATGAAGAGAAATAGGAAACGATATATCACAAGTTTATACTTGCTATTAACAAAATGGGGCGTGTACCTGTCATTCGAAGATGGTGGAAAGTAGGAATCGCATTCTCACGTTGAAGAATGTCCTTTTATAATTTAAATTTGTGGTGCTTTGGGATTTTTTATAAATACGTACACTAATCGAAATAATGATTCATTTCATTTGGCTTTCACTATGACAAGATAAAAAAATTCATAACAAGATTAGATAAAGATAAGAACTAGATGAAATCAATCGAGCGAATATTACTTCATCTGCAATAAAAAAGTTACACCCAAAAAACTTTTTTCTTGTTAGAAATTTTAATCTTAATAATTCACGTCAACAATCAGTTTCTCCCGTCAAAACGACGTTGATTTTCTCAATTAGTATTCAGCAATATTTTATAGCTATCGGGGGTATTGAAAATTCACCCTAAATATACAGTATTACCTTCATTATCGATTGTTCCGTCTTTGGAGTCATTAGTATTCTCAGCCAGAAGTGGATAGACTAACACTATACATAGAATCAGAAATGAATGTCAATAATAGTCATTTCTAAGTGAATACGGCACGTTCTTTTCATTAAAATCACATTTACTAACGTAGAACTTCGGATCTATGTCAACACTGAGATTGCAAACACTGTGTTAACGCAATTACTTGTTTTTATTCCAGTTTAATTCTGATGTTTTGCAATATTATTTGTCTTAATTGTTGCAAAAATGCTACGAAGTAGTTCACATCATTAAATCTACCATAAACTGATAAACAAACGAAAACAATAAGCGATAGGAAAATATAGAGAAGCTAACGCTGATTTTGATTACTATATGACCATGATTAAACTAAAAACAAAAATAATGAATTTAAAAACATAAAGGAAAATAAAATGAAATGCGAAGAAGTTATTGAATGAAACGAGAATAGAATAATATGCAAGTTGAGGATCTTTTAAATCAAGATGAAAAATGGGAAATAATAGAAAAAGTTTATTGAAATCAGCAGAATAACAATCAGGAAAAGAAGAAAGAGAACCAACAAAAGAGTGGTATAGCAAGGAAAATCAACAAGTAAAAATAGGAAGAACAACACAAAAGACAAAAAAATGCATAAAAGAAAAAAGCAATAAAACAATTAGAACAACAATAATTAAATGAAATTATGATGTATCGAGAGAGGAATACTATAAGCAAGACAAAAACATTTCATAGGAAGATGATTGAGGAAATATGCATATCAATGTAAAATAAGAAGAGTTAAAAAACGAAGAAGTAGATGAAGAAGAGACAGCATTACAAACAACTAACGTGTCATAATTTTTAGTTGTAGTTCAGTCGCTTTGAAAAATAGTTTATCAAGTTTGAGCCCAAGAAATGATCGTCCAGAGGGAAGAATAGGATCCAACAACAAAGCCAAAAATCACGTTCGAGTATAGCAAGTCGGGATATTTTTCTCTACAACTACGAAAATTAAGTAAAAAACAAATTCGTTCTAATGATGTTTATGGAAAATAGCTTCTTTAACGTTTCCCAGATAATTTTAGAAATTAATGAATGCCGTTAATTTCCACTATTCTCATACAATGATAACTTCATTCAGTTTAACGTGGTTGATATTGAATCACCGAGCTTCAAGTTTCACTATCAATAACTGTGGCGTAATTTCGTATTAAGCGTAGATAAACATAGAAAGTTGAACAGCCGTCGAAAGACATTTGCACCTAAATGTTAGAATAATCGTTGGGAGAACTATTTCTCATGGTAGTAGCTGTTCATTATCTTCTTTGACCCTTTCCACGGGCATTTGTCGAGGATAGCCGTCTGAAGCAGTATAGCAATATGTGTATTGCGATAAAAAATATAAAAATTACACAAAAGATTGCAAGTAAGCATCTAAATCAAACTATATGAAAACAAAAAGAAAAGAAAGAACGGTGAAAATAAAATCTCTTGTACTATTTACGAAGTTTGCTTCTTAAGTTTTGAGATAGACAAATATTTATAATGAGATATGGCTTCATTGTTTTCATTCATCCAAATATTTTTCATTAAGATCAATACACTTTTGCATGGGTTTGAATCAATTGTTGGAGGTACCTTCAAAACATGTGATTTGAGCGCATCAACCACTTCTTTGAGTGTAGAAAAACGTTGACATCGCAATTTATTTTTGATCTGTGAGAATAAGAAGGAATCATCGGGTGTTTAAAAACGTTCTAGTTTGAACTGATGTGTGCGAGCTTGCTTTGTCGTGGTGGAGAATGATTATTCTTCTGCGATTTGTATTCCTGATTTTGTCCAAAACTTTTGGCAAACAAATGCTGGTGTTCCATTGTCAGTTCTACTCTGCTCTAATGGAACGACATGTCTAGTTGTTCCGAAAAAACAAGCGACCATTTGATTCTAAGCGCTTTGTGCGCGAACAACTTTTGTTGAATTTAGCAAATCTTTTTGACAACCAAATGTTTCTCCAATCTTGAATGTATGCGAGTGGAATTAATTCCCAAATACACATGACGATCTTGGAATATCAGCATCGATAGCATAGCATCGATGTTTTCTGGCACAACAGTCGATTTTAGACGACTTGCATGAAATTTATCCTGGAGCGATGTGTGACTACGATTGAATTCGAAAAACCAGCGGAACACGGTTGTTCGAGATATTGCTTCATCACCTACAGTCGAAGTAAGTTGATCGGTACACACTGCTGTAGATTATGATCCACGTCGAAAGTTATAAGAAATTATCGCACGGAAATGTGCGATTCAATTCCATTTTTTGACCAAGATGAATGCTTCAAGTATATGTATACAACTAAAACAGGAAACTTGTACGTTAACCATAAAAAATGATAGCAATGTCAGATTTGACATATTCACATCAGTATTGCCATATCTCAAAACTTAAGTGGCAACACTCGTATCGCTTTTGGGGACGTACTCGACTGGTGGAAGAAGCATCTGATTGATCAATAACTCATCATAAGTTTAATGATCTGTAATGTATGTTGGTTTTAATATTTGACGACTAGTTTCTTGTATTTTACCAATAAACTTCACACGTGGCATATGGCTTATAGTTAAAATAAAGTTTTACATTCATGTTGATTTTGCAAATTTGTCTGTGTGCGATAATTTGTCATCTTCTCTGTCAGTGTCATCGCTAAAATGTCTTCTAACTGTTGGTCTAAACTTTTTTTTGGCATAATATGATCCGTAACTACACCGCAAATGCAATACATTTCAAAAATGGTATAGTACGTATTGCTTTCGTGGAGGGATTTGTTTACCTGATCAACTGTAGAGCAGTGTTGCCAAATTTCCAAGTATAATATAAATATGTAGGTATTAATTTTGAAATGCTAATTATCTCGAGCAACATACCCATGATCGAGAATATTCGCCTTAAGCAGTGAAATGCTTAATTCGAGGTATTCTGTCTTAAAAACATATTACTGCCTTCTTATAATTCTAATTTCGTGGGGTCAATACAACAACTAGGTAACTACAATTCAGCTGTTTCGAGAAAAACGCAAATTAAAGTTTTGCTAAGATTTCGTAAGATTGTGGAGACTAAACTAAAAGTTATTTTACTACCATTTCTGGATTATATTTAATTAGAAGTATTTATGTCTCGTTTTGACCACAATTTTGTAAGAATTACGAAAAACAGTCCTTGAAATTTAATGTATCCTAAAAAAAATCAGTTACCTAGTTTTAGCAATAAGGATATTTTTGATGTTGACTTAGAAGTACTTACATACCAAATGATCAATATTGTTTTTAATAAAATGATTTTTCATATTCAATTCAGGAAGCCTTCACAGCACAATGTTAGAGTCAAACTAAAATTCAAAAACATTAAGCAAGCAGGGTAGTAAATGAATAGTTTATTTAGTATTTATAAGTTTTTATTTACAGTAATGTTAATAATATTTTTTTACAAGCAACAAATCAAAATCCATAAAATCAAACGATGTTTTTTAATTAAATTTACAAAGTTAAAAATAAAAATTGAGCAAAAACAAAATAGTAATAACAAATTATAGATTTTCGTTGTCAGAATCATCAAAATCGCATTCGGGCTCCCCGACATCTCCATCATGAGGCAGATCTAGGTAAAATTGTTTGTACCTATCTCCGAGTGCTGGGGGCTTTAGCGAGAACAAGGAAACCAGATCCCTGTGTTTCAAGGAGGTGATTGGGATTGCTTCAGCTGTGACAATGTGTGCCAACGGCTTCTTTTATTAAAATCTAAGACTTTAAATGGTTCATCAAAATTCTTCCCGAATCTCATCCAGCTCATTTTTTGCTACCACACTTCCGGTATTTTAATGAATTGAGTAATAAAATTATACTTACTTATGTTGATGTTGCATAATTGCATAATACGTCTTGTTCTTGAAGACATCTTCGAGTTTTAGAAGAATAAAGCACTAATAAAGAGTTAAAGAAGAATAATATCACACACTGTTAACATCCAACTAGCTCGAAATTGTAAAAAGCCTTACCTTATCCTTACCAAGACAACTAGAGCCACCTGTTGACAAAAATCAAGCCCCAGTCTTGTAGTGCTACAACTAGAAATGTTGAGTTGCCTACTCGTTGCTTCAATCTTGCAGTTCTGCTAAGTTGAACAACTAGATAAGTGAACTTATCTGGTTGTAAATCGAACATTTTTTCTGATCATCAACTTATATAGTTTTGAAAACTCTAAGTAACTCCTGTAAAATGTCTACAACAGATACCTAGTTGTAGTATGGTGTGGACCTCACCTAATGGGATTTATCTGTGCACTTACCTAGATTTCGCCAAATTTGTAGTTACCTAGTTGTAGTACTCACCCCACGATTTGATAGCACCAGCCATTTTGTTGTTATATTTTTTTTTATACTCTTTGTCTTCTTACTAGTCATAACAAGAATAAATTGGTAATTCATAAGAACTTTTATCTCATTTACACCTAACACTATACTGCAGAAAGTTTCAAAAATTGGTTCGCTAATTATTGATCTGTAATCAACAGAAAAATACAGGGAACGAAACCGTCAAAATCTTTCTAATCTTCTTTATGAACTTTATAATTATTTAATGACTCGAAATTACATTTGATCCGATGTAAACATCATTAGGAGGACGATGTCGTTAAACCGGCAACTCTTAATAAAGTTATTGAAAATATACTTTTTGTTTTAACGGTGTAACAGCGAAAAGGGAAACTTTGGAGAAGTTATCCAACCTTCAAAAGTCAGATTACATAAATTACCATAATGTTGTTGGTAATTCGAGGTGTGTATCAATTATTTTCTCAGTCAATAAAGGAAATATTAATCAACTACACGACAGCGAAACAGGTATATCCGAGAACACTCCATCGATTAGTTTCAAAGAGTGAAAATCATGAAAACTGGCATTGATTAGGCGTCTTAATGCATTATTATTCATATGTACAGGTGTCAGATTTAATTTTTCAGGTCCTATTTGAACGGTATATTAATTTAACTTATACCACTTCTTAAAAATGTGAATAAAGTTAGGTTATGTGTTGATAATTATAAATCAACTTTTGTTAGATTTGTTATTAAGCGAAATTGATAGAGTTTGTCATAAATATAGTACCCAGCATCAAATTACACATTTTAAAATAATCAACGAAGATACAAGTTCTTCTATAACACTTAGGACGCATTCACACGAGGCCAGTAGACGTTCCAGTTGTCTTGAACCAGCTCACTGGTGCCAGCAGCAGTCTTCGTGTGAACTCCACTGGCGTCCAGTGGCGCTCCAGTCCAGTGGAAAAAAGTCACTCCAGTCAACTGGCTTCATGAGTAGATTTCAGGCCAGACCAATTCTCCCCACCACCAAAAACTCGAGCTGGCGTGACTCACTGGAATCGTGTGAATCACAGCCTTTTGTTTACGTTTTCTGCTTTGCGATTAAAAGTTCATTATGCCACCGAAAAAGTGGAGCTATGATTTAAATGTGAAGTTTGTTTAAGCCTACAGAGAAAAATAATGTTTATGGAACCAGTTTAATCCATTATACAAAAACAAACTCGCTCGGGAAACGGTGCTTAGGAAACTTTCTGATGAAATGAAGTTGGACGATTTTAACATTGCTAAAGTCAACGCAAAAATAAAATCTCTTCGAAGTTCCTACAATCTAAAAGTGGACAAGCAGAAAAAGAACGAAAAATCAGGCACTAGATCGGAAGATGTCTATGTGCCTATATTGAAGTGATTTAACTTAATGAAGGAAATAGCAGCTCTCGTACTTGTTGTTTACATTTTTTGGGTAACAAATTTTGTACATTAGCTATTTTTCTTATTTCTAGAGGTAGGAATAATCATTTTTCTTCCGCATCTGATTCAGCTAGTGCAAAAAGACTGCAGTGCTGCAGCTGCATCATTTTTAACAATTCAGTCACAATGTTATACCTCTAAAAACAATTTCCTTCCTAAACTTCCGATTCATGCTGGTGCAGAAACTCACTTATGATTCTCAAAAGCATGCATAACTATCTTTTCAGACAATTCTCGTAGATCTAATCAATCTATGCTAGCACTGAAACCTTTAAAAGATTTTTTTGCGTTTTGAAATAGCAATCTCTACAATAGTATATTTCTATTAAAATAAATTTTTCTCTCCGTATACGAATTTTCCGTTTTATATTTCGTCTCTCGTAGTATGTAGATATATTGATCCGTCAGTCGGTCCATCAGTTAATTTTACGATCTTATATTTAGTTATTTTATAGGTACTCATACAAGATTGGATCTATTATGATAAAAAGACACTGATCCTCAATTTGTAGAAACCGCAAGTTTCTGCAACTTTTATAAATATTAGTTACACATTCACGTCTCCTCAAGAAGTAAAAGTTTGAAATAATAACTTGAAATTTGTTTATGAGACTGTTTTGAGTTGAGCAAGATGGTTGAACAAGACTAGGAGATTGTCCATATACAGGAAATAGGACAAAGTAATGGAAAGAATCTGGATCATCATGATGAAATTATGCAACTAAGATGAAACAATATTTACAAATAATAATAAGAAAAATGAAATGGGCCAAGGAAAAACAAAAAGAAGGACTAGAATATTGTACAAATGGTACAGAAATAAAATGTAGATTAAATGGAGCAAGAGCCATAGATAAATAACGAAATCAGATACTATGGAATACTGAAATAGGAAAACAGCGAAAACTGGAAATATACAATACAATGATTAGGAGTATGTTTGTATATGGATCGGAAACGTGTAGAATAAAATAGCAACAAAAGAAAAAATAGAAACCACGGAAACTGACACCTTGAGGCTCGTATTAGAAGTGGCAGCGCTGTTTCTCAATCAACCTGGCAACCAGTATCTAGTCTGGTTGTTAAACAAAGCTATTATTATCTATTTGGAAAGAGCGTAGAGTAATAAATGGTCTTCATAAATGCAAAACCCTGAAATTTTTAGTACGGTACTTTACGTCCAAAATTTGGAATATTTAAATATGCTGATTATAAATAAGTAACTGGACAGAGAAATATTTTTCCCATAATTTACCGTACTAAAATGTAAGCGGTTACCTAGATAATCCGAATAGCCATCCTTTTCTTTCTAGAATTGAAGAATATCTTTATTTCTCTCTCTATCTTAATACAGGGTGCGGCAGCATAACTTCCTTTTTTAAAAAGTTCGCCATTTAGTCGGTAGATGTCGTAACGGAGTGCTAGTGGTCTCGTTCGAGAGGGGGGACTATAAAGTTTTGTCCCGGCACAGTTCAGTCGCCATCATGCGTTGGAACAGTGAGGAGCGTGCGTTTGCCGTTGAGGTTTACTTTTCGAGCGGATGTTCTGTGATCGCAACCCAGCGCGCTTTTCGGAATCGCTTTAATTTAGCCCCCTTGGCCCCTGTCCCGGACCGGAAATCAATTGTTACGTGGGTCACTACGTTCAGACAAACTGCAAGTGTGACAAGACGAAGAACTGGAGTCCCTCGGCCCATTAGATCACCGGAGAACAGTGTTGCGATCACCACGGCGTTCTGCGCGCAAACATGCGTCTGCCCTTGGACTTTCCGATCGTTCTGTGAGGAGAATACTTCATGATGATCTTCATTTTCATCCATACAAGATGGCAATTGTGCAGGAACTTTCTGAACGTGACTTCAATTCTCGGAGGAACGCGTGTGAGGTTTTTCTGGAAGTCGTTCCTGAGGACGCTATTGTTTTTTTTAGTGATGAAGCCCATTTTCATTTGTGTGGATCCGTAAACAAACAAAACATGCGCTACTGGGCTGATACCAATCCTCGACAATTGCATCAACGGCCTTTGCATTCACCTAAAGTCACAGTGTGGTGTGCAATTTACTCACGTGGAATTATTGGTCCCTGGTTCTTTGAGGAAAATGAAGTCACAGTGACAGTGAATTCGCACCGGTATGTAAACATGTTACAGGAATTTTTTTTCCCACGGCTAGATGAGTTGGACTTAGGGGACACTTGGTTCCAACAAGACGGAGCAACGGCACACACTTCAAGAACATCGATGGCTGTTTTGAGGGAACACTTCCCAGAGCGCCTTATCTCAATTAGGGGCGATTTGGAGTGGCCAGCCCGCTCTCCCTATTTGACCCCTTGTGATTATTTCCTATGGGGTTTTTTGAAATCCCGTGTGTATGTGAACCGTCCAAGGACCCTACAAGATTTGAAGACGAACATCCAGGAAGAAATTGCCAACATAACGCCTGCTATGCTGGCAAGAGTCATGACAAACGCCAGAAATCGGTTTACTCAGTGTATGGAGAATGGGGGACGTCACCTAACTGATTTGATCTTCAAAACTCAGTAAAACAAAACTTTATGTATGTGCCTGTATTATAAAAAACGAATAAAAATTTTCTGATTCATACAATAAGTTTTATTAACTTTTGAAAAAAGGAAGTTATGCTGCCGCACACTTTCACACCAACCTCTGAATCTCCTCATAGCCGTTGCAATGGGTTTCTCATAATTAATAAAATATTATTACTGCTTTTTAATATAAATAGTTATTTTTATTTAATTATTTACAAAAATGAGTATATACATGTAAGTATGAAAAATAAAAATACAAAATATACTAAACTACACGTTACTATTATATATACACTATATACATACTACACATTACTATATTATATACAACAGTCTACAAATATTTCCTGTAATATATTTAAAGTATGTACATATTTGCAATATATGTATTTTATTACGAAGAACTAGTGGATGAATAGTTTAAATTAATCATGAGAGGTTCTACAGTTTGATCAATAATGTTGTCTAATTTCCACATTTTTTCTTCCTCTTTGATAACATGCTGAATGCATTTTTGCCAGTTTTCAGCAGTAACGTTTTTTAAAGCTTCGTTTAGTAATATCCTAATGTAAATGTTGTGTTTTTTCGAGCATCCGGATTGAGTTCACAGTGATAGAGAGGAAGACGAATAATAGTAATTTGGCGATTTCTTGCCACTTCATCAATATTATATTGGGGACTTTTATTTATTTTGACAATTGACAAAAATCATTGTTGAATGTAATATTTTTTTGTATTAACCAGTTAATAATGTTTTCTTCATGACGTCGTAGGTAGACTTTCAACTTGTAGCGAGTGGTAACTGGCGTTGCCAAGAACAATTACAGATCCGGCTGGAATAAGATCTAGCATTTGTATAAAGTATTCCTCGAACACATCTGCATTCATATCCTCGTGCTAGTCACCGGCTTTTTTTTGTTTTAATAACAGTAGGCCACCATCAACAAAACCACTGTCACTGCCAATATGTGTTACTATTAATCGTCTGCCTTTCCCTGATGAAGCTCTGAATTCTGTCGATAGTCCCTCCAAGAAATCTTGTCTAAAATTATTAACCGTCTTATCTTATCATATTTTTCCTACAGTGTGCCCCTCGTTAACCCAAGTCTCGTCTAAATAAAAAATAGTTTTTCCTTCCTCCCGCAGTTTATTAATCTTCCGTAAATGAGACCTTCTCCAACACACGATTTCTTCGGAATCTTTTAAATATGAATTTTTACGTTGTTTTTTAAAACAAAAATTTAGTTCATGTAGAATCTGCCAAAGCTTATTTCTGCTGATTGGTGGCCATCCGTCTTCCAAAAAGGACGCCAAAATTTTATGAATGGTAGGAATTTTCTTTTTAAAGTAAAATGAGTGGATTTTCCTACGAATTGCATATTTGTAATCTTCATCGATGTAAACCTTTGGCTTTCCTGACCTAGACTTTGGACCTTTTCTTAAGAAGTTGGTAAACGGTTGATTTTCCTAGACCTGTCATCTTCGAACACATACTTGTTAGATCATCCACTCTCACTGAAGGGAAATGATGCACCAAATACATTTAAAGCCATTGCTTTCTCGTTAACAGTGAGTGCATGCCTCTTCACTTTATGTATTGGAGTATAGTTTTCAAAAGTCGACATATTTAATATTCACTAAAGTTTTGTAAACGTTTCTCTGACAAACACTGCGCTAGAAATGCAGTTGTGTATTGGGAATTTTCCTTTATAGGACTTTTTCTTAAACTGAAACTTGTCAATAACCATTTAAGTATACCTCATATTTTAATCTTTTATCACCCTCTTGCAAAATGTACCTAATTATTATTTTTCCCAGAAAACGTTTTACAAATCGTTTTCAAATTAACCTGTCTGATATAGGTATATACTCTAAAGGGCGTGAAATATTTACCTGTCAACATCATTCCTTTCTTAAAATACCTCAAAGGAATTGTTTTGGCGAAAAAGTAAACATAGTTGGAAATTTGAACTTGATGCAATAAATTTCTTAGAAAATAAATGTTGGATTCATTTGCTAAGGTTTGATAAAATAAAATAATAAATTGTTCTTAAATGTGACTACGGCTATGGTGGCCAGGAGAGGGATTGATTTATTACTCTACACTCTTTCCGAATGGAGTATAGTGAAACACCTTTTAAGCAAGACGAAAAAGAAGGACATTGCATATATATTGTATTTCTTCTTTAAGAACATCAAAAAGATTATATTACAAATTTTATAATGAACTATGTGCAGATGACAATAAGTTTTTCAATCACTTTCGCATGTCGAAACTAGTTTTATTCTATCTGTTAGACCTAATAAGAGTTGACATTACTGGATCTTTGACTGAGAGAATACCTGAGGAGCGACTGCAATTAGCAGACCTGTGTAATAATATGTTTACGCTACACAGGAACGCAACAGCCAGTGGTTGCCAGTGGGGTTAATGGGTTGGGCTGCGACTGGCTGCGCAACTTGACTGCCCTGTCTAAGAAGAGATAAAGAACAACAAATAAAACGTCAAGGGTAGATCGATAAGAAACGACACAATAAAAGGAAAAATGAAACTGAAAGACTTAGAGAAAAACCAGTTGCTTTGGTACAGGCACGTGATAAAGGTGGAAAATTTTCCAAAAAGAAAAAATAATGAAATGGATCTCACAAGGGAACAGAAAAAGAAGAAGATTCAAATTATCATGGATGCAGGGTTCAAGAAAATCAATGAGTATGCGAGATTTTCTGCTTTCTGTATTATCGTTGATTGGAACTTACGACATTGTATCACACGCCATTTCATCGTATGCAAACCTAACCTAACCTAATTATTTTTTGGGAAACGTGAGTTAATGTTGCAAATTCGTGAAAAATCCAGCTTCGTCACATAGCGCTTTTGCAGTCCACAACTCTGGATCTGCTTCCAGACACATTGGCTAAAGTGATAAAGGAAACCTTTTATATGTGTAGCAGGATATTTCGTTTGTACGGATTTCTCAAAATCCATCATTATTGAGGTCGAATGAAGATCTAGCTTTTCAATGCAGCAAACAGTCGTCGATAGGATTCGATAGACAAATACCAGCAGAATAAAAAGACAGTAAATTGAAAATAATACCAATAATATTGGCTGTGCAATCAATTTCTATTGCGATGAATTGTCGTGCGGTGAATTGATGTGACACGAATTTACTGAGATATCAATAAGTAATATTACATGTGCTTCTTAAGTGTCTTATCCTACCTAATTTACTAGGAAATAGAACATTTAGTTGATCGTGGAATTGTACAAGTGATGCCTGAAAAGTAAAAAAGCGTATATGGAAAAACCGAAGCCAATTATGAGACTAAGATTGAATGATATTTTAAGACTTGCAATATTCTTTGAATGATAAAATTATGAGGAAAAGGAAAAAATTTGAAATAATAGCTCAATGTAAATGTAAACCAATCAATGTTCTACGATTTTTAGATTGAACGTATCAAACTATAGAAAAATTGTACATCAATTATGTCTAGAACTTTCTGGAGAATCCAAAATATAAATAATATACAGGACGTTGTATTCAAGATAAGAAAATTGATATTGGCAATTATCACATCACATTTTTATAAAAAAACGAACTTAAAAATACAAATTGACATATCCCAGAGTTTTTCCCAACGCGCCTTCATTTCTTTATTAACGAATTTATTCCATTTGGTTTCCCCATACCCCACATAATCTACTTCCTAATTCGACTTCATGTTATATTTCAGGTACAATATTTATGTAATTTTACACAAAATACGAAAGTTAATGCAGATCAAATAATTGTTGTATTGTCTACACTCTATGCAGATATATTTCCAAGCTCCTTGTAGTCACCAGTCTCTCTTTTAATTTGGCCCATCTTGCAGCCATTTCCTTTAGAATCATCTTGTCGACCAAGTCATTCTCGTTTTTTATCAGCATAAAAAAATTTAGCCTTTCTTCGGCCATTGTCGTCGTGTAGGCATTTGAATAGCCAGTAGTGAATACTAGTTTGCAAATAGTCGTGGTAGATTTCAGAATTGTTTTAAATTTAAGTGCTATATTTAAAACTGCTCGCATGGACTTTCCATCATCCGATTCATTTTTGTAAAGGTCAAAAAATATTTCTAGTTCTCCTTTCAAGACACTTTCATCTGGTCTTGCAGAAATGGGACACAATTTTAATAAATCGCTGATGTTTTGATCATTTAGGTTTTTTCTGTCTAGTGGAAAATTGAAAATATTTAAAAAACCGGCAACATTGTTCATGACCGCCTGTACACCAATTAAGGTGTTTTTAGCTTTAGCATTAGACATTAGAGAGCGAAAAATATGTATAAAAACATAAATCTGGCTTGTAAGTATCACAATGGACAATGGGTTCATCCGTGTCATCAAGCAATTCAGAGAAGATATTTAAGATAGTACCTACCTAAAGCAATCTCGCAAAAATCTGATAAAATATAAATATAATATAATATAATATACGAGGGTGAATCAAATATAAACAAGACTTATTTTTTAAAATATTTATTTTGATTTTAAACGCACAAACAATCATAGTTTATTTTTCTACATAATCTCCTGATTTAGAAACACATTTTTCCCAGCGTATAGGTAATTTTTTCATTCCTTACAGGTAAAAAGGTCGTGTTTGTAGCCAATTGCGCACATATGCTTCAACCTCATTATCGCTGTGGAATTTTTGCCCTCCCAAAGCTGCCTTGAGAGGACCAAAGACATGGAAGTCGCAGGGAGACAGGTCTGGACTGTATGGAGGGTGTTCCAGTGTCTCCCAACCCAGTTGCTCCAATTTTTGTACTGTCAGGGCTGCCGTATGGGGGCGAGCATTGTCATGGAGGAGAATCACTTTTCTCATTGGAAGGTGTCGTCTTTTGCGGCGATATGCAAGTCTTGCATATCGCAATTGCAATATCCGAAGTTGTTAGACGCCTATCACCTTCAACAAGTTGACGAACACTGTCGATGTTGCCCGCTGTAATGCTGGTGCGGGGTCTGCGGTCATGGCTCTCATTTTCAACACGTTCACGGCCCTCCACGAACTGTTTATGCCAAGCAAACACTCTAGCTCGCGACAGCGTCTTTTCCCCGAACTGTGCAATCAATCTTCTCAAGATTTCGGCCGGTTTTACACCTTCTGCAGCTAAAAACTTTATAACAATACGTTGCGCAATAGAGGGAGGTACGACATCGTAACGATGGACACTGAGCGAGTCTATGATGATGAGTCACGTGCTTCCCCCACTCCTGACAAACCAACCTAACAGCCAATAACAGCGGAACGTTCTTCCATCACTATTGCGCGCGCAGGTCCAAAAGTCTCGTTTATATTTGATTCACCCTCGTAAATATAATATAATAAAATATAATATAATAGACAAATTTTACTTATTTATATAAAGGGCATGGTTTACTTCTTATGGATTTCTTACATCGTATTTAGAAAAAATCAGTATGTTATTGAGGAAGTTAAAATAAGCATTGAATTTATCAAAAAACTAGACATGACACAATGTAATTTTCTTTTAGCATCTTTTATTAGTATTGAAGAAAATAGTAAAGCTAGAAGGACATAGTGGATGTGTATCGTTACACGATTACACGAGTAATTTTTTACCTATCGTAAATTTCCCAACTCGCCTAAAAATTTCCCACTTTCCCAACTGCCCACTGAACTGATCAATGCGGGAGGCATACATGTATTTCGTTATGACCAACAAACAAGAACTTTAAATCTATGGTGCTTAAATGTGGTCACTCCTGTACGGCAGCCGCCGTACACATTTCTGCAACAAATCTATTTAAATGTTGTCCTCCGAATCGACCACTGAAACACGATATGTGACTAATTTCTGCGGGAAGTGACTGTAAATTTTTGTACAAACATGTTGCTATTTCACAACTGCCCCTTTTTCCATTTTCCTCAGTCCAAATGAAACAATCTTTTTGTTGTGGAGTAACATTGTATATTGTGAAGTTGAATGACTTAAATCGTTGCTTGTAAAAGAGGGCATTATTTCTAGAATCTGTGGTGCACATCAAAAGTGCAACTGACATCCTATAACGACGCTGTTTTTTTGTGATTTGGGATGGCATGAGTTATAAGTAAGATATCTTCCAAACCATGTTTCTTTTGTATAATATTTAATTTTTATTTTATTATTGATTTTAATAAGTTTCATGTCTAAGAAATTCATTTTGTTGTTGTTTTCAATTTCCAAAGTGAATTGGGTTAAATTAAAAATTAAAATAAACAGTCGTCAACGTATCTTCTGAATAACTACATCAATATCCATATCATCCAGTAATACAACTAATTGCATCTAAATGTTCTTGATTTCAGGTCTTTTCTGTTTTAAAATTAGTTTTTTTTTTCATAATTTTGACATTTCGACTTTTCTTTAAGACATGACACTTATTAAAATCAATAATAAAATAAAAGCTAAATATTATACAAAAGAAACACGGTTTGGAAGAAAAAGACATTTTGATAAAGAAAAGTCGAAACGACAAAATTTATCTTTATTTTAAAAATTATCAAAAAAAATCAATTTTAAAACAGAAGATCGAAGGGTCAAGATATTCACGTTTTGTGTCAAATCTGCTATAATGTGTATTTTGTTTTGTCCTTTTGGTCACGGCAATGTCAACAACACCTTTAGGAATGCCTAGTGTGTTTAAAAACATGGTTTTGCAAATGTTTACTTTTTGTTGGGTTTCTGTTCGTAGATAAAAACAAACAGTATAGTTTCGTCTTGATGCTTCAGTAGTAGTAACTTTTTTCACAACTCTCTTTGTGTTGTTATGAATAAAATCTCCTTTTGCTTCTAGAAATCAATTTTTTCACAGCTTTGATACCGCATACAAAAACATGTAATTTACAATATGTTAATCGAACAACTAGATAACTGGATTTAGAGAGTTCTTTGTTCGGCAAGAATTAGATAACTTGAAATACCTGGTTGTAGTAACAAGAATTATTATCATTTAAGAGATACCTATTCCTAAACATATTTAGTGCCACCAATGTAACATTATTTCCCAAAAAAGTCAAACTACCCAGTTGTTGTACTAAGCCCACGAGCCACTTCTTTATTCCAATTAATAGATGGTATTTTGAAGCAAAGATCAAGATGTGAGGAGGATGTTGAAACATTTTTGGTGGAAGCTCAACCTAGAATTCATTTATTATTATTGTTCATATAATATCATCTTTTCACCTAATTTCAATCATTTTGAATACATTTTCAGCTTTAAATAATTTACTGTGTAATGAAACTTAATTTCTCGAGGTTTGTTCCAGCCTAGACCGTTCTTGGAACGGTTATTGGAAGAGTATAAATATTATGCACAGTTCTGGTAACAATACTTACTATCTGGAAACGGTTCACAACTCGGTTGGAACACAAAACAGACTCGTTCGTATAACGGTAACTGCCCGCTTGGAACACGTAATATCTATTGCGCAGAATCATCACCGTACCAAGGACGGTTTTTTAATGGCTTGGAAAAAACCTCTTATGTTCTCATTTATACGTACGTGTAGGTTTGGTTTTGATAAGGAGATAAATGTTATCAAACATTGTTGAATTCATCTCTTAATAATAGTATTTCGATTGTTAGTTGCTCTGTGTGAGGGGGGTGGATGCGCATATTAGTGTCCAAATTATTTATTGAGAATATTAACATCGTGAGGATTGAACGACGTCAGTGGATATTTACGCTCTGGTTTGGTCTTACGATAAGAAAATATTTTTAATTATCTCGGTATTTAAACAACTCCATTGAAATCTCAAATTGGATGGGAGTGAAATAAAGTCTGAATTTAAATGCTTCTCAACGGGATTGTTGAATTCTTGCAAATTCCAAAAGAAAACATGAAAGTCTTCTATTAATTTCAAATCGAGTGGAAGCAATTTATATATACAAAGACTATTTGTTGTAGTTGAACTTCAATTTGAAATTGAAAAAAAGTTGAGCGGTTCTTTCTAAGAAAACAGAAATGAATTAGCATTCTGTAGCGCTTTACTTTGAAGAATTTACGGCTCAGAAATGAAACTTGTTTATCGATATATTCTAAAACATCTACATTAGGTCATTTCTCAACAATATCATCATAACTATAGTTTCTGTTAGGTTTATATGATATCAAAAACAATTCAAACTTGCTAAAGTTTGGTAATAGAGTTCCCAAACATATTATAAAGTTAATAATACGTCGTATAGAGGGTGATTCATAATGTTCACTGTGTTTATTAAATAATCATACCAAAAAGATGCTTTGATTTTCGGAGTATCATATTGTATGCGATGGCTTCGACTCAACGTTCAGCAAGCTCAGAATATACAGTAATCTTCTATTTTATCCTTTTTCAATGGATTTCTCTTTTTCAGTCAAATAATAATCAAATTAAAGTTCCTGGTCTCAGAAGGTTTATAAATAAAATCAAATCATTAAAATTCATCTAGTATTGAATGGAATTTTGAAATAATATTAGATTTACATATATACTAGAACATGTAGACACGATGTAAATCAATTCTATAATAATAATCTTGTATAACTTAATCTACATAATCCTCTTGTTCAAGTTACACCTAGAATATCTTACTTTAGTCCTAACTTGGTTTACCGCTATCAATATTGGATTAAATTTTGACAAAATATTATATTTGATATATTAAAATAATATTTGAAATGGAAATCATGTTACGAGAGATAATAATAATGTACACCCAAACAGATGCAGGTTATGTTAGGTTGACACAGGCAACCTCGACCTAGATTGATAGTAGGCCCATTGTTTCATCTTTTTTTTTTCAAATTTGGAAACTTAGGTAACTACCTAACCATTATTCCACCCTTTTATCTTTTATAACTTATTTTTTAACATTTCCGTCTTTGTTAAATTTTTGGAATTCGTATTTGGAAAGTTTTGTGCTAATATCAGGAAAAGTTCATGAATATTTTCTGTTTTCTCTTCATTTTGGATAACTTAACATCACTTCTGGTTGCTCATACGTTTTGGTTCTGATTCCTATGTCAATAGTATCTTCTAACAATTGGCAAAAATGGCTTTTTCGGCATCCTATCTCCTCGTCCCACATTTTGCGAGCTTAATCGTTAACAATTTCCAGGTATCCAGCAGGTGCATTTGGATCAATATCTAACCATAAGATAAATTGCTGTTATAAGTAAATAATTTTTTTGGCTACTTTTTTTTGAACAAATCTGATTCAAATTACTTGTTAATTAATAAAACATTAACAGAATAATATTCGAAAGCCGAAATAGAAAATTCAGGCCCTGGATGAAGCTGTCAACTTTCTACTAATATAACTACATATAATCCAGTTATGTTAGGTTAAATCTCAATATTCATTGATTTTGAAGTGCTTTCGTAAAACTGCATTTTTTTAAGTTCGCGTCCACTCCATAAATCATACCGAAACGCCTTTTTGCGACGAGAACCTGGCTTTGTAGTATTCGAGCTGATTCCCATTTGCTATCACGGTTCTTTACGATGCTATTGAAGCATTACGTTACATGTGATTAAGTGAGATTTAAAAAATTGCTCTGCTTATTTTCCAAACCTGCTGCCAGTATTCTTGAATGGTCAATTAAAGTTGAAGTTTCACTTATGATTTTATCATGTCGTCGATATCTGAATCATTTTCAACAATGGTAGACTATATTAGAATGTAACTTTCAAATTTTTGATTGTACATCCAAAGTCTTAAAAATGCTACGGGGGTAAACAAGACATTTAGAATTATAATCTAAGTTTATACTCTTGCTGTATCCCAATGGCTTTGACCAAATCCCGATTAACGGTGTGTAGTATCATGGAAGTATTCAATTAAGTTTAGATAGAATAGTTTCGATAATAATTTCTCTATCTTGCAAGAAATGTCTTGAGAATGGATATATTTCCGTTAATTAACATTGTCGAGTTAGATGAATTTCGACTCTCGTTCTAATGATGTCTCTATAATAATTTCGGATTTTATCTAGATTTATTAGGATATACTTAATTAATCCGTGATAACGGATAAATAGTTCTACCGATCTAATCAATAACGTATCGAGAAATAAATGCATTTTATACAAGAAGAATCAGGAAAAAATTTTATACGTGGAAGTATTATTAATTCTTACACAAAATGAATTTTTACTTCGTAGTGTTGCTAACTTTTACTAAAAGTATCTTTAGCGCGGTGGTAGAGTCCAAAATAAATTGGATTATCCATATTTATGTGCAAGAACAACGATTTTCTAATAAATACGATTTGATCTAAAGCTAACATAGTTATCAAAAATTAGCAACAATAAGTTTGCTTTTCATATATATCAGCTTTGTTCGCGGGTCAAATTTCGAATCAGTTTAGGGACCGAGCGCCTTCAATCAGCTAATATATAATAATTACTAAATACTCGCTTACGAAGATGTATTGATATCTAGTTAGCCTAGACCAGTTCCATACATATACAAAATATTGAGTTACGCAATAAATTAAAAGAAAAAAGATGTCCACCGAAATTGTGAAAATCGAAAAATACCCTTGGTGATCAATGTCCTTCGTAAACGACCGTGCAAAATTGGACTGCAAGCTTCACAAGAGGTAAATTTTCCATTGAAGATGATGGCCGATCGGAAAGGCCAGTTTCTGTGTCAGTCCACGAAAATATCGATGCAGTTCATGACATGATTTTATACGAACCCGTTCATCATATAGTTCGAGTCATTTTGGACATGATAAAAATTGCTGCAAAATGGATCCCCAAATATTTGAATGCTGACCAAAAGTGTGCAAGGGTAGAAGCATCGCGTTCGATCTGTGCTCGATTTGAAAACGATGTAGACTTCTTAAACCGAATTGTTACTATGGATGAGACTTGGGTACATTTCTACGATCCAGAAAGAAAGCAACAATCGATGGAATTATGATACTCTGGTTCTCGTGTTCAAAACTCTGCTGGAAAAGTTCTTGGTTCAGTTTTTTGCCATGGAGTAATCAGTAGAGTAGAACAATAACTTGAGATTACTATTCGACATTACTGACCACTCTACGGGAAAAAATTAAAGAGAAAAGACGCGGAAAGTTATCCAAAGGTGTTTTGTTTTTGCAGGACAACGCCCCTGCATACAAATCCCATGCTGCTATGCAAAAAATTCGTGATTTAGGGTTGAATTACTAGAACACCCCCTTATTCACCGACTATCATCTCTTTCCTCAACTGAAAAAAGTTTAAGAGTTAAGTTTAAGTAATAAAAGCTGTGGTGGTCCGGGTTGCAGAGCAAGAAGAAACATTTTTTTTGGAAGGTCTAGAGACGTTGCAGGTTCGCTGTAATAAATGTATCCAATTGAGAAGAGAATATGTTGAGTAATACAATATTTTGACATTGAAATTTTGTTTGGTTTTATAGTAGGCTAAGAATTTTTCAATATATCCTCGTAGTAGCCTGGACGATCTTGGAGTATTTCAACGATTTCGACAAGAATTTCTCACTACTATTTTCATTTTCTATAGTTTTAAATGTCTAGTGAGAGTTTTGATGACGAAACAGTTGAAATTAGAGTGAAAAAATAACATCTTGGGACCTGAAACATAGAAACAAAATGAGAGGAAACAACTTGCCTTCAGGGTCTTAAGATACGCGGAAAATTATTGAAGGCTTGGTGGTATTGAGCTCCTACCATATCCATCATTTATTCCGGACCTTGCAGCGTCTGATCACTATTTATTAAGATCCATGACGAAATTCTTGCATGGAAAAAATTTAAATCCAAAGGAAATGCTGAAAATGCAGTGCGACAATTTTTTGTCTGCATCATTATCATTTAAGAGCTAGTGGAGATATATCTAAAGACAATTCCAAAAAAATATTAACAATGGAATAAATGTTTATATCAACAGTGGATAACCTCGAGTCCGAAGGCTAGCTTCACCTCACATTAGAGTCTAACTGGGCACTGGAGATCTTCTTTAAAATCAGAAATATTTAACCAATATAACCACGGTCTTCCATAAAGTTGTTGCAAGGAAATAAAATACTTAACTATATGTGTCAAATATTCAACTTCAAATGAATTATAATATAGGGTTTGCTCTGAAAGTTGTATGACTCATTTTTTAAAAATATTTATTTACGAAAATAGTAAAAATGATTAGAATTTTTAAAAATAGGATCCTCCCTTATCCACATACTATTGCCAAGAAAATTTACAATTTTTGTACACCTCTAGAAACGTCTGTATAGGAATGCTGTTCAGCTCCTGCGTCACGGCCTGTTGGACCGCCTTTACCGAGTCGTTATGCTTCCTCATTAATGTCGATTTTATTTACGTGAATAGAAAAATGTCTGGTAGAGCCAAGAGGATACTGACATATCGCTTTCTGGTTGCGCTTTTGCTACTCTGACAACACTCGCCGCAACAACTTCTCCACACTTTCCTCATTTAAATCTTCTATCATCCTGATACCAATCGTACAAGCCCTGTTTAATAAACTCACAACTACCGGTACATTTTCGTTGATCGTGCTGGTCGAAGGTAGTCTAGAGTGGTTGTTGTTTTTCCCTACGCCGATGAAAAATCTCTCAGATGAAGCGATTTGTACCAGCTAGGTATACCGTCCAACGTCAACATACTCAACTTGGTTAAAATTTATAGCAAACCTGAGGCATTTTATCGATACCCTAGTTAGCTATTCAATTGCCGGTTAACGGTGCCGAAAAAAAATGCTCGTCTAGAATAGGTTAAAGTACCACGGGTTTGTTCGATGAAACGATTCCCTAACCTAACCTAACCTAACCAAAATAATTTCGCGGTGAGGACAACGAGTCTTTAACGCCCTATTAGTGTATTTGTACAGACTCTAATGCGTTTACAAAGCGATTCAAACGTGCGCAAAATGCTTTAGGTTCTTGATGAAGCGAAATAAGTTTCTGGAATGACGACTGGGCATCGCCGTATCAGTACACTACATACTCGCGACTAAGTACCTCAATTTAGTATTTTACTGTTAAGTCCAGTTCAGTTTAGTAACTTTATTTACCTTTCCAATTTTCCTCTATCTGAAAGTTTGAGATCGATAGCATTCTTTAACAAACGGTCCATGTCCATTATTTTGAATACTACATTGTATCACGCCAAGTTTGTGTTGAAATGAGCTGCTAATAAGTTTGAGCAAATGTATGTATGAGGTATCAGGATTTATATTTGGAATGACGTCATTGTATATGATATTTTTTCGTTTTACAGCCACTTAGAAATTTGATTGATTCAAACAATATTTCAAATAAGTGAGAGAAACTCCATATTTCTGAACCCATTCTTATAAGTAATTTAAATATAAGAGGATGTGCCTGTGAAGTTCAAATCGATTAATTCAAGGTATACTTCAGGGTATGGAAAATAATCCAAATATTACAAATTCGTCGTTTTTTGTCGCAAACAAATAATTACTTTTTCCAACCCGAATTTCAGTATATAAAAACGCCTCGGGGATTTTTCATTTATTTCTATGGCATTTTTTTCATTTGGGAAAAAGATTGCAATAGAACTCTACCGAGAAATCTGAGTAATTCCACTTGACTCATGTTTCACATTGACATTGGTTTCTGCTGCATAATTCAAAAGTGAATTGTTACTATTCTTATTGTGCCAAACCATAAGATGTCATTCGGTGTTGGAAAAATAAAAATTCCAGTATTTTATTTGATTGTATTTATGTGGAATTCTGGAAGATTCTGTCGACAGCTAAATTTCCTACTGGAAAGTTTGAACAATGATTGCTCGTCTAGATTTCTAGTTTCTAAGAGTTAATAAGAGATAGAGATCATACGCCTACCAATCTCGTTCAAACCTCATTTGGGGATAAGCTGAAAATATTCTTCAGCAATTGTGGCTACTCTTATATCTACCACTGCACTTAACTACCATGTTTTACCTTCAGTCGCCGAAGACGAAAAGCGCGTCAGACATTGTAATTGTGAGTGTTGGTGTAAACTATGTGTTCAGTAGGAATGTCACCAACGATTCCATAAATTCCAACGTAGTAATACCCAGTGTATTTTTCGGAGTTGTGCGTACTCAAATAGTTTGCGATAATACTAGATATTTCCCAAATCTGTTTTTTACAAATTCCACAGTACAGCAGCCTTATCTGTACATTATGTAAAGTTTTTCGTATTTATTTACACTCTATCTATTCGTAGGGTGAATTAATAAACACCGTCTCTTACGTTCTCAATTTATTTGCACACTAGACAATACACTTAACTTATAATAATTTACTTACTGGTACCATCACCACCTTCCTACACTTGTAATACATTGAAAAAAACTTTGAAACTACCTCTTTTCATTGGTGTAAAAATTAATCATGTAGAATTTGTACTTTAATAAATAAGAATTTTTCAAAATGGGTCCATCATTTAGAATAACCCTGCATATTAAATTGTTAATAAGTATTGGTAAAATGTGCCATTGCCGATATACCTATAGTGATCAATATGAAAGATTTCAAGACAAACAAGTCCGGTGATCGTAGAAATAATCTTAGAAATAGATAGGTAAAGCCCCACAATTTACTATCTGTTGTTCCGAAGCTGCTTGAGAAACTTATATTTCGCAACATAAATAAATGTTTTCAAGCGTAAAACTAGGCCAGACCTTGAGTTTCTTTTCACATATCAAATTAGATAGAATTCAATAACTTTCCGAAAAATGTACTTGAACTGGTCCCTAAAGACGATAACCTAGTAATCGGCGGACAGTAGTAGTAAATGCTGTATTCAGATACATCAATTTTACTTCTTACTTTTTTACCATCTTAGTTGAACCGTCAAAATACTGTCTTTAATATGGTTTCTTAGTACAAACTGTGGACTAGATATTTACTACAAAGGTACAGTACCATGTCTAGAAGGAAACATTTTAACCTGCTAACAAATCACTAAAACCACAGTGCTGCTTGTATTCGAAGGACAGATTGGTTAAAATGATGAAGACTGTATTTAGTAGACACAGAGTATAACTTGTATCAGTAGCTTTGAGAAGCTCAAAGACTTTATCAACTGCTTCCTCAAGGTTAGATTTCAGATTAAATTTCTTGCATGTGCTAGACTATCGTCTGCAATTCGTCAAAATGTGCTTGACCGACACAAAAACGTAACATTTTTGACAGGGAGGACGATTCTTTGAGGATATCAACAGTTAGTAAGTTTGTTGCGGTTAATGCTGAGTTTTCAGGGTGCTTGTTAACCCCGGAGGTCACAAAAAGTCGATATGAACTAAGTTGAATCTAAGCAAAGGACAAGGTTGATAGAAATAAAAATTACGTTCATAATATTGTAAAACATCTAAAGGGTATTTATTGTACACTTAGGAATTTAAGTAAATATGAATATGAAACAAAATTTGTATAGATAAACAAGGCGAGAATTGATAACTATAAAAGTATGAAGTGGTTCATAGAAATGTCTAGCTAATTGTGTATTATTGTGTCTCTTTTATTATAAACTTAAACTTATTGTCACTACTTCTCGCTTACTAAAAAAATAGGAGGAAGAGCTGGAAGTGGATGTTATTGATAATAATAAATAAATATCATCTTTAGTCAGCCAAAATATGCTTGACTTTCCTTGAAACTTGAAATTTTTGACAGGGAGAACAATTCTCTGAGAATATCAATAGTGAGTCAGTTTGGCGCGGTTAATACAGAGTCTTTGTGGTGGATATTAACCCCGGAGGTCACAAAAAGTCGATATGAACTAAGGTTGATCCTAACCAAAGGACAAGGTTAATAGAAATTAAAATTACGTTTATAATATTGTTAAACATCTAAAGGGTAGTTATTGTAAACTTAGCAATTTATGTAAATATGAATATAAAACACAATTTATATAATTAAACAAAGTGTGAATTGATAATTATAGTTGTATACAGTGGTACATAGAATTTTCTATATACGAGAAATTGTGTATCTTGTCCTACTCACTATAAACTTATACTTATTATCACAGCTTCCCTCTTACTAAAAAATGGTACTTGAAAAATGTTATTGATATTAATAAATAGACCAAAAATCAGAGTCAATCATTCAAAATATATTGATAATATGAATGTGGAAAGCATGATAAAATACCCAAAAAAAAAATTCATACACCAATTAGATGTAGAGGCGCTTATAATTTTTGCGATATTTCGCATTTTTTTGCGATTCCACTCGCTGTTATGCCTAACCAAGGTGATTATGGAACTACATGAGCATAGAGCGCTGAAGCACGGATTCTCGAATATATCGGAGAATATGGGATTACACTGCGTATAATATTCGTTATTTGTGCGGTTAAAAACATGATATCCACATGAGATGCCTGATTATCACATACCAAAGTGTATAGCACGTCTCCATCACTATATTTAAATTACTTCGTGAAGAAAATACGAACACATTTTGAAAGCTAACCGTCGTTTGGAAGCGCCGTCAATAGTATGAACGAGAAACTTCTGATGCCGTAATCTTTAATAATTTAATTCAATTCAATCTTAACAGTACATAAATAATAAATAAAAAATATTTAGTAATTTTGCAAATCAATTATATCAAAAGTGGTTGAACACTAAATACAAGGAAGACTTGAGAAAGTACAGGGAAGAAAAAATGACAAACAAAACAAAGAATAAGAAAACAATGGGATTAGAAATGTCAGGATAAACAAAGAATGGGCTTCGGAGCTCTAATCATAGGTAAAGAAATACATATGGAATAAAATGCAGAAAAAAATGCAAGTGAACATATAAAAAATGACAGAGCAGCGGAACCAGAGAAAATAAATGCAGAACTACTTAAAAATGGAACTGAAAAGGTGTATTCTTCTCGGGCGCACGTGTTTACAAAATGCGCCAATGGTGGAAATATATCAGAAGAGTAGAAAATGGCCGTTGTAACATCGATACACGATATAAAGGCTAAGGTAACACATCTATTGTTCATAGACTCAAAGGAAGCTTACGATAACGTATCCATTACGAAATTAGAGGCAGTACTCCAAGAAACAGCTATAAATCATTGTAAAAACTATTCAAAATCGATATACGCATATGAGATCTTATGTAAAAATAGGTAATAACAGATCAGGGCCATTTAGAATTGACAAGGGTATGCATCTCTTCCACACTTTCTAAGATATATGTGGCAAAAGCACTCTATGAGTAGAAAATAAATTGTAGAGGAAAGGGCATATAGATGACGATGATACTTGCTCTCACACTCTACAATTCACCTATGATCAGTTTATAAGTACAAATGAGCAAGAGGATATGCAATACATGGCGAGAAAACTTAAAGATAAAAATGGGGTCTTCAAATCGATATTACAAAAAGACAGTATCTCTGCATTGGTACTGAGACCACAGATCTTGTTCTGGAGAATAATGAAACAATAAAAAATTTCATAGCTATAAATCTTTGAATTGTAATAAAGAAGGGACGGATAATGCCGAATAGACATCGAGAATGAACAAGGGAAAACAAATAATAAAAGAACCTAATCGGGAGTACAGGGATAGACAATCAAAGAAAAATGTAAATATATGATACCATGATTAAAAACACGATAATATATGGATTACAGAAGTGGCAACTAAAAGAATAAATGAAAAGGAAAATAGAAGCTACAGAAATGGACGCATCTAGGGTATCAAGTTTGGAAAAAGTGACTAATGAGAGAATAAAGGAGCAAATGGGTGTAGAAGAAACAGCTATAGCATGTATAGAAAGGAAACAACTGGTATAGTATGGGCAATTTCACGAATGGCAGAAACAAGATTACTAAAGAAAGTAATGAGATGAATACCATCATAGGAAATTATATTTTGGTAAGACTACCGTACCATGCCGATGACGGAAGTGGATGGGGTTTGCTATGTAACTGAATTTGAGGTGCGAAGTTATGAAAAAGTGATTCTGCAGCTGTAATTGGAGAAAAAAAATATTGAAAGAAGAAAGCCTAGCCTAGCCCAGCGATATCACCGAAAAAATTAACAAAATAGGAGAGGAGTTGAAACATATTCGGGATACTACAGGTGATTTGGAATACTTCCATATCTAACTTAATGTAAACGCCATCTGTGTTTTTATTCCCTAACCATAACGTTGTAAGACATACGAAGTCATCGAGTATTCCAAACAGGACGCAAATTTGACTTCCGAAGGAACAGTGCAACGTTCCCAACACTTTTTCGATTTGTAAATTATAAAAAAATTATTGGTCAGTAAGAATGGTTTTGTGGCGTATCAACTAGCTATAAAAAATAATTTGGAAAATCTTTTTGAGGATGGGTTTGCTGGCAGATACTGGCTAAAACGGTTTTAAAATGATACCAGACAATTTTGTCCATAATACAGCCTACTGGAATTATTCAAGCACGAGCTACTCGGTTTATTAAGAAAAGAATGGACGAATTTTACAATCGTGAAAGAATCGAAGCTCATGTCTTTCCCTGCTGTGCACAAATTTAACGTTGATGAAGTTATATTTCCAATTATATGCATTTCATATCAAATGCCGTTTTTAAAGATTTTTTTGTTTGACAGATATTTCGATGAGGTTGTTTGTTTTTGTTATATTTGATTATTTTTATCATTAGATTTCAATTATTTGTCATAACTTATGTAGTTTTTCTTGAGCTATCCCGTTTCTCCGTAAACTATACGCATATTGGGTGCAGCGTTAGCTTACTTTGGATCAAAAGGGTATTAATTCATAAAGGATGCAGCTTGGATCCACCACTACACTCCATAAAGAGTAAAAATAGTTAAAACTATTGATTGTAAAGGGCGAACTTGCTCTGAAATAGGCAAATACAGATTCATCGGCCAAAAACGTGATGGCAGCGACTTTTTCTGTTTTCTGACCTTAAAGTTTCATTTGCAGAAGAGATATTCTTATCAGACGAGACCGTTATCGCATAATGCCTATTAGAGAAAAAACACGCCTGCCTATAAACTTAGGGGAGACTATGTTTAACCTCGTTAAAAATACAACGCATTCGTAGAAAACATAGAATGTACGACACGTGGAAAAGTGCCATCTTCATTAAATTGCGCCACTCTTCTTTACCAAACTTCTGCGCTCATGAGAAATGAATAATTTATTTCACTTGTCGTCCAATAAATTATTTACTTATTGATTAATAAATTTAATTGAAAAACTTGGTGGTCTGGCCTAATTTTCTACTTGAAATCCTTCATTCAGTTTGTGAAATAAGAGTTTCTCAACGAGCTTTTTGGATTTTAGTTTATCTCTTCGAAAGTTAATAGTTTGATACCCAGATTCGTTTGTCTAAAAATTCACATATTTCCTCAGATTTCTAAAGTAAATACCACGTTTATCGAAATATTGTGCATATGAATATTGGTGTAGTGGAAGTAAGATGTATATTCAGTTATAAACGATGCTATAAATATTAAACACACCTGAATATTCCAACGAAACGAAATTTACGTGCCTCGTTTATTTTTGTTTCTCTTTTTGGAATGCGCTACAGATTTTCGTTAAGAGACTCTGGAAACAAGCAATTAGAGAGTAATAACTAGCTTAACGTTACAAATTGTTGGCACATGCATTATTTCCAAGGATATTTCTAAAGTTACCCAATAAATGAGTTTACATTCAAATATATTCTGAATTACTCAATCTACTAAATTTTTATGAGACGAACGTTCGTAATAGAGTTTTTTTAGAGAATAAAGAGAATCAAGTGAAGACTACATTTGCTGGCGCTATTAAATTGGAGTTGTAAGCTAAATCTTTTGTCATCTCTAGTTTCATTCTATACGCAACAATTCAACTGAATTAGAATTTGTTTGTGACTATTCCAAAGTTTTCCCAGCATCAATATCGTGATTCTTTTTTATAAAATCAGAATTCTCATCACAGGAAGTCTGCAATTTTTTTCGATTCGACGAATCCCTTGGAGATTGGAATAAATAGAATTGCAAAACAATTAAAACTCTATCGCCATGCCATGATCGCTTGCTATCTTGTTGACTATCATTGCTTTATTGACGCATATTTTTCAACCAAAATGTTTTGCTCCGATCTATGCTTCACCTACTCATTTTTTTGGCTTGCATTACCAAGTGGGGAATATCGAACTTTACAGTGTTCTGATTTACGTCTTTTATAGATTTGAGTGATGAGTTCTGACTAATAAGCTTGATGAGCCAAGTGCTTAAAATCCTACTTAAAATTATACAAGCCAGAATCTACCATAAATGTGAAACAGATCAAAGCTATATCCAATTTGGATTTCGTGAATGTCTATGGCTGTTTCATAGACTACAAGAAAGCCTTCGATCGAGTTAATCATACCGTCCTTCTGACATTACTACAGAAAAAAGGGTTAGACTGACAAGACAAGAGTTTATTAGAAATCTTTATTGGAACCAAGAAGCAACGGCTAGATATGGACAAACGACAAAGGTTGTGTTTTGTCGCCAATTCTGTTTAATATGTATTCTGCGCACATATTTAACCAAGCAATAGGCGATGACGAGGATGGAATAAAAATTAACGGCAGGACATTAAACAATATACGTTATGCAGACGACATGGTTATCATTGCAGACAATCCAGAAGCCCTTCAACGCCTAATCAATAATGTTGTAGAAGTGGGAAATCAACTAGGCATGAAAATTAATGTAACAAAAACAAAAGTAATGGCCATAACAAGACGTCCAAACCCACAACTGAGCATAAAGACATAGCAATAGAGAAAGTTGAGAAATATCTTGGCAGCTGCATAACGAGAAATGTAGACCCTGAAGTCGAAGTAAAATCACGTACAGAACAAGATGGAGCCATATTCTTAAAAGTGAAAAACTATCATGTAACGCAACCTTGAACTTAAATTTAAGATTCCATTTTGTAAAGGTGTACGTGCACTCAGTTCTCTTGACATTGACATTAAAAGTGGATACGATGAACAGAATCGAGGCTTTTGAAATGTGGATCTTCCGTAGACTACTAAAAATATCATGGACTCAACATGTATTGTGGTCTATAACTTAATTCGTGCGTTTTTTCTTCAAAATTTTAACGTTTATTTAAGAAAAACATGTACAATAGTATTATTCATAGTATTGCTCATCTGACCCTATGACCTTTTCCCATCTTTCTGACAATTTGTGGATCCCGTCCCAAAAGAACTGCGCCGGCTTGGCAGCCAAGAATGAATCAAGCCAATTTTTGATATCTTGCTCTGATGTTTTCCAGTGAGGGCGTTCTGCATCGGCCGGAGTCAGAATGGGCAAGGCTTGGGCTATAAGGCGGATGAAGTAAAACTTCCCTTCCACTGTTTTCCATATAGTTATTAACCGGAATAGCAACGTGCCTCGTGTCTGGTCGCATATTCCGGGCGTTTTTCGGCTACTGCTCTCTTTAAACGTATTAATTGATGGCTTCATCCGGATTTAGCAGCTCATAATACAGCACACCCTTCTGATTCGATCAAATAGAGAGCATTATATTCGCGCAATGGATGTCCGGCTTTGCCGTTGAATTGGCTGGTTGGCCAGATTTCACATATGATTTTTTGCGCTTGGGGTTGTCGTAATGGATCCATATTTCATCACTAGTAACAATCCGATGCAAAAATGACTTCCTTCTGTGGCATTCCAGCAGCACTTCGGACATGCAAAACCGCCTTTCGACGTCTTTCGGTTTGAGTTCAAGTGGAACCCAATTTCCTTGCTTTTGAATATATCCAGGGGCTTTTAAATGATTTGAAATGGCTACTTGAGTGACACCCAAAGATTCTGCGGGCTTTTCTTGTGTTTGGCAAAACAATATTCATCGACTAATGCTTTAAGTTCTTAATCTTCAAACTTTTTTAGCTGTCCAGGACGTTCATCGTCTTCCAAGCCAAAATCACCACTTTTAAATCATGCAAACCACTTTTGGCACGTTCGCTCAGCTAGAGCATGTTCACCATAAACTTCTACTAAAATATGAAGACTTTCGGCAGCATTTTTCTTCATACAGTATAAGTTCGACATATTTGAAAGAAAAAAAATTCACTTAACGCTTCAAATGACAGTAGCTTTCCAACGCAGGTTCGGAATATTGGAACGATGTTATATTATACAAGTTACGCCATCTCTTATCAAGCCGCACGAATAAAGTTATAGACCCAAATTTAACGATGAAGTGCTTAGACGTATGGGAAAGGAAAGAAAGTTACGTGGACGTGGTCGAAGACAACATTCATGGTTAAAAAACATACGCGATTGAAATGGTATGAACACATCATATCAGGATTGATTTAAGTAACCTTAATTAAATGGAGATGGCACCTGAAGAAGAAGAAGAAATAATATACTGCCTAAAAATAGTATAAGAATTGTTAATATCAAGTCAAAAAAGGATAATTGATGACGTTAATCAATATTTATGACCTATATTCAAATTATTATGAATAATATTGATGAAAATAATAGTAAATAAGCATCAATAAAATTTACGAAAGTAAACAAATAATCTATATTTACCTTATAATTATAATTTCACTAATGAGTAAACTTTCACACCACCAAATGTTTTGATAGTTATTCTACGACATCTATGACAACATGAAATTTTCTAATTTTGGAAACCGAAGACAAGCAGTTTGTATTATAACATCATTATTCAAAAAGAGGCTATATATTTGAATTCGATAATAATGTGTAAGGAATTAATAAACATATTTTGGTTATACAAGTACTTCATAATAGTGTAGAATATAGACTACTTTCTAACTTCAAATTTAAATAGATTAAAATATCTGTATTACTGGGTATATTAATTCGATGAACTATATACTTGTTCAAGTACCCATCTTCTAATATTTCTTTGTGTTCCAATTAATGAACATAATGGTCGACATACAACCCGCTCATCCAGAAGATATACTCGAGATTATGCAGGTGGTATTGTTTGCCACAGAATTGGATTTGAAAGGGGAACGATAACGTATTTTGAGTATGTTTACCCTCGCATCATCCATCAAATTTAATCCGTTTTCCTATCAGTCACTGGGACACAGATCTTCTAATTTAGGTATGACAGGATGCAATAGAGGGGTTTAATACACAGCTTTACCTCAGCCATATCTAGAGTCTTGACCAGAACGTGGATAATATTCATTATTCAACAGGAGCGTAGAAATAGGGTTTGAAACAAAAAAAAAAATGAATACTATTTTTCATAGTACAGCTATTACGAGAGTGTTCAACTGCTGTACAAAATCCTATCTAAGATCTAAAATTAAGTTTTTCTAAGCAGTTTAGTTTATAGAACATAATTTCGATAGCTTACAGGTTATCCTCGTTTTGTTATAGGTCTTTAAGTTTTTAAAGCAGAACTTATATGTAAGTACATTCGAACATAATGAATTTTTAATGGATGATTATGTATGTCCATGTAGTTGATAAATTGTAATTATTTACTTACTTACAGGAGGCATTAAAACACAATCAAATATTTCTAATTGAACTGCATACTGTCGAACATCGCAAGGAAAAAATTAAAATGTAAAAAAAATTTGTTCGTGGCCTACAACTTATCAAAAAAAAACGACGAGTTGATAATATATTTGTTGGGAAAGTACTGTTTACTGATAAAGCTGGTTTATTCATTATTAACATTTATGGGTAAATGAAAAATCTCACGGTACAATTCAAACAAAGAATCAGCATCGATTTAGTGTTAATGTGTGGGTACGAATAGTGGGTAATAATTTAGTAGGCTCGTATATTTTGGATGATAACCTGAGTGGTCAGCGATACTCAGAATATCTCCAAAATGATTTCCCACCCATGTTATGAAATATTCTTATGGTTCATGCACTATGGAGCATCTCCCTACTTTTTACATTATGTAAAAAATCATCTTAATAATAAGTGGATTGGTCAGGGAGATCCATTTGCATGGCCACCACGTTCCCCTGAATTAAATACAATGGACTTCATTGTTTTGAGAATGACTCAAAAGCTTGGTATATGCACCACCAAGAAACATAAGGAGCTTAATGATCGATAGAATAAACTTCCATTATGATGCTATAAGACAGAATCTTGAAATGCTCTACCAAGTTCAAAGAAATATCCTTCGTAGACTCCGGAAGTGTGAAGAAGTGTAAGGTGCCCACTTCGAACATTTATTATAGTATTTTCTGGTTTTAATTTGATAAATTGTAGGATAACCAACTGGGTTTATCTACATTTAATTTTTTGATAAGTAACACGATGTTTGACAGTATGCAGTGGAATTAGAAATCTTTGATTATATTTTGATACCTCCTGTCAGTATTTTTAATGAATAATTACAAGTACAACGATCTAAAAATCTACATATCTCCTAAAGCATAAATTTTATCGAGTTGAACAAAGAGTATCTCTTGTTTAAAAATCGATTGAAAAACTCATAATTTTATTATTTCTAAAAGTTACGGATTGTTAACCATTGGGCATGAGCCGCCCCTGGCCTTCAGTAGCGTAGAATTATTTCTTCCGTCAAACACACTCTATTAAAAATTCAAACTGTATGTATAATTTAGAAAATATACTTAAAAATAAGCGACTGAATTTGAAATACCCTGTATATTGCCCTGACGTACGGATTGGTCAATAAACTTTAAGACTCTTCTTTGTGTGGTAAATGATTAGGTTAGTAGGATATGCTGACGATGCAGAGGCACTTATTGCTGCTCGGGATCTGGAGATAGCTCAGTTAGCTGAATCAGTTGATGTGGGTGGTCAATAGCTGGATAGAGAATCATGGACTGACTGTCACAGACTGGCACAACTGGAATAACTATCGATAAGAAACTAAACTCAGATACGTCTTGCAGCTAACAAAGCCGCAACGTGTGTTGTTATGTAAATATTTTCGAAAATTGATAAATTTGTTTGTCTCGATAATATTTGAACCGCCATCGTAAATTAAATCACTTTAATGAAGATTTGTAGTATTATTATATTTCAAAATATATAGCGTCTCCTATGTATACATTCATATTAGAAATCTCTCGAATACTTTAAGTTTTATGATGTTTTTATATAATGTTAAGATTGATATCCTGATAATGGCCAGATGAAATGGTAGAATTCGATTGAAAGTCCCGAGGGAGTTAAAGTTCAATCGTTATCGTCGATTAACCTCGTTTTGAAAAGCCCACGTATTTAAGTAATTTCCTATTTGAGCTCTTCATTTTCGTCGCATTAACACAAATTTTCTCAAAATATACGGATATAAAAATATGAGAATTGATCAAATTAAGTCTCATGTTAATGGAGGATGAAAATTTCGTATGAGTTTTGTTTTGATGAACATTTCAGGTTCATTGATGGGCCAAAGCAAAAAAGAACAAACCATTATCGAGATAAAAGCTATAAAAAGATACTATTATACAATACTATACAATACATACATACGATACAATACTATTTTGTTATCTATACTCACAAGATATAATATATAAAGTACAGTCAAAAGTAGAAAACTGAACAATTTGATTAACAATATTTTCTTTTAAATCTTAAATTAAATATTAAATATGGAATAGCAGTAAGTAGCAAGAAAGATAATTAAAGCAGTGTGTAACGATAGAGATATTAGATAAAGATTCTAAACCTTTCAAAAGTTCGATATATCATTTATAATAAATAAACCGAAAAGAATACAACGACATTGCTACTTTTTGAATCAAAAATATCATCATAATCAACTATTTGTGCTGGAGGTTTTCAAAAACTTGTGCTAAAATAAGAAGAGACTATACAAGATTGATTCCTTTGCCTCGTCTCTGTAAAATACAAGCTTTTATGTATAGATTCACACCAGAAACTGATAAGTTTGAACTTCCAAAGGATGCCTATAGTAGAAGCTTAAATTTGAGAAAATGCCTAAAGAAATTAATAAATAATACAGCAAAATTGACAAGTGCATACCCTTTCAACTCTTCGTCATAACCTAAGAATAGGCTTTGGAAAAAACTAACAGTAAATAATTTCCCCAATATGAAAAAAAATTCTATTCTATTTCAAAACCGATAAAATATATCAAAAAATGGCTAGGAACATTGGGCTAAAAGTCTCAGACTCAGATCGACACAACTTAGTAACAAAAAAAAATAACATGAATTATGAAAACAATAAATCGCACTGGACGATACGGAGAAAATCTGAAGTGTCCTTAGAAAACAAAAAACGATCATTTAACTAATATAGAGGAGAACTATAGGACTATTTCAAAGTATAACATATAAATCCTTTAGAGAGCTCAATCCAGACACAATAAATGCCCCATGGTATGAATCAAACCACACCAAATATAGATCTAGATGTACCAACAATATGAGAAGTTATTGAAAGAAGATTCAAGAAACCTCACAATATCACAGAAACTCATCCAAATCTTCTATTAGAACTGTATCAAAGCATACCAAATGTTAGAGGGTATATCGATGGATGTAAACCTCACAAGACAATACAGATACCAGATAATCTAGCACGAATGTATAACAGGCAATGAGAAAGCAGACAGTGTGGCCAAAAAGAGAGTATGACTCCATAATATAGTCGAGAGTACTACTGTTGCTTCATGAAATGCTACATCAATAATGAGCTGAACGGATGGCTAAAAAATCAGATGGACTCTTTCTGAAAAATCACTTCAGACCTCCATCAATCTAACTATATCATAGAAGAAGTCTAAGGTATTTTCAGTGATGACCTGAAACGACATTAAACTGGTCGTTTCTAATAGGTCACTGCTCCGTTAAGTACCACATTATCTTCATGCTTCATCGATTTTATCTCAGCTCAAGTTTTTAGTTATGCAGGTTGCGCAAACTGACAATTAATAGCCGATGGGATCTCGATCAAATTAATCGAATAGCTCTGGCCATTGCTCTTCTTTATTTGGTGGAGGAAGAAAGAAAGAGGAAACGAAGATACTCTGTTTATCCTATTTGGACTTGAAGAATTACTCTGGAAAATTTTTCAGGTTCTATAGAATGAGTGAGAGAAATCATTTCTACAGTTGGTCCGCTCATCTCAAGCCTTATCGACCAACCTCTTCTTATAATCTCATGTAAACGATGTCTAAATATTTCACTTGAGATACAGCATAGGTCTTTTCTCTATAAATTCAATGAAGTGCTCGACATCATCTCTGAAGGTATCGCCATTTCGAGAGCACCCGAATAACTTTAGACTCGTTCAAGTGTTAAAACATAACTGATCTATACAGGACATCGACTGTTTAGTTGTGTGTATGCCCACTCCAATACAAGGCTATGAACACAAAGATAGTTGTAGAACTTTTTAATCAAAAGGCAGTCAATATGGTTTTATGATTTTTTTAGCCGAACAAGTATCGTGTTGGCTGCATCCGCAATCCCATTTGATTCCATAGATGTAGACATATTACGAACAAATAAATAATAGTACGATCGAAAGTTGTATATATGCACCTAGGTTTAGGCGATAGGCATGGCAGAAGCCATTGGACCAGAAGAGCATCTACTATGCGAATGTTCTACACAATCCATCAAAAGGTTAAATTACCTCGAGAAATGGAACTAGAACATTAGCTCCTTTGGAAGGAGTCTACGTATTCTGGAAGCAGAACAATTAGTCTTGTACAAAGTTTCTTCTAGGTATAGGTGCATAGTGGCTAAAACACCAAAACAAATTCTTTAAAAATATACCTAGCACGAGTTAACAAATGAACTAGAATGTAATTAAATATACAAAAAAAAAAGGAAAATACTTTGGTCAAATAGAAAGTAATTTACGAACAAACCTCGTTGTTTTCCATTATTGTATTAAGTGGAAACTATACAGTATTGAACTATGTTCAATAAACACAATCACTAAAGATATGACTGTGTATACAAATAGTAAAACACAAACGAAAACAAAGGATGACAATGAAGAGTGGAAATAGGTTATCAAAATATGATAGGAAATATTGTAATGGTGGGCCTCTTAAAATAAACCTGGTTTTCGATTACGTAGCGCTACCGGTGACGAGGACGAAATTTATAGGTACAGGTCACTGCAACAATCTATAAGTCCATCTTGTCACATCTTTAAATCATATTTACTTCACTGTATATAATCTCTCTAAATCTTTATTAATTTAGTTTTCTTCCGACACGCTTCCTTAAGTTCCTTCCTCTCTATCGCTTTTTGCTGCTTCTCGATACTTTTCTTGGTTATCTAGAAAACTTTTTTTATAAAATTTATAGGGACTTTTTTATTCTTGAAGCTGAATATAATTTTTTCGAAAGTTAATTGTTTCGGTACTTGTATTTGCTTCTCTAACTTTCAAACCCATTTTCAAATTTCCATCCCGTGATATTACTTTAAAATTCTTAATAGCTACATTGATTTCAACATTTCAAATTTAATGATGCGACAAAAATTAACTTAAATTTCCAAATTTAATGGAAGCTATAAAGAACAACAAATAAAATCAAACTAAACATCAACATTTGACGTCAGTCACTCGGTAGATAATCCATTAGTTGCTGGCATTGCAAAAATATTGACATAGCAGAATATCCTCCGAGATTAAGGACTATTAAACTGTTTAATATGAGCTTTATGTTTGACAAATAGGGTATTATAGAAATAAAAATTATCTGCGCATTATGATGATACGTTTTCAATATATATTATACAGAGTTTTGCGGAATTGATATGATTATTTTTTGAGCAGACCCCGATCGAATATTGGATTTTTCAGTCTCATAGATTAAGTAAATTCATTTCTCAGAGCTTTTCAAATATATACAGAGTGTGTATGGAATGCCTCAATTATCACGGAAACGGTTTTTATAAATTTTTGTGCGAAGGGTCTTGTGATACGGCCGTTATTATGGTGGTATTTACTTTGTTGTCAGATCTTTCCTTTTCCGGAAAAATAATGAACTTTGTGAATCACCCTATATATTTTGTGTTTATAGAAATCGTTAAGAAATACTGATTATTTTTGATTTAATATTCTCTATACCTAAATGCCATAATTCCATTATAGCTACATTTACAGTATATACACCAAAGTTAAAATAAATATTGTACATTTAGATGGCTACGATTGAATAAACTCAAACTTAATTTGAATATTCTCTAATAATTTATGTGCTAATACAAATCTCGTAACAAGGTCTAGTGCCAGTAAGTTAGTAAAAAGTTTAACGAAACTGGTGCAGTCAAATATTTATCCAAATCATGGCGCCAAAAATCTACAACTGAAGACAAATATTTAAATGTTTGTGTCATGTTAGAAGTATATCCACATTTATGAAGTAGAAAAATTACGAATTTTAGAAAATATACAATAAATCCCAGTCCGCACTCCGATTTTTCAGCTGACGAATTTTATTCTCGCGATTTGAATTTCCTATATATTTAATAAATAATCAATAAATCAATCAATAAAAGTATTGATTGATTATCGTGAACAAATAGTCTATTACAGCAGCTTTTTTGTTACAATTTAATGCGTATCATATTTAGACAGATTTTAAACATTTATTCCAGAGTTTACAATTTGTGATTAAAATCCTAACCTAAAAATTGATTGAAATATTGCAATAACTCTTAAGCCACACACTTATATTTAAGTGAAACCTATCAAATAAATAGTCAAAGGCAGCACTGAAAAGGCAATTATATAAATAAAGTAATAACTTTAATTACCTTTTTGTTTTCTTTCAGCAATACTACATGTTTCCCAAGAAAAATATAATTGTTGATATATTTGCTCCCACAATCTCGCCTTTAATATTCTGTCGTGATACTTTGGATCAAACCTAAGATATCTGCTTACCCAATACAAAAGTAATTATTGCTTGTTGAAAGTTGAAAGTTCATTGGTATTTTCAAACGCCAAAATGGAAAGTTTCCACGTACAATAACCAAATCAAAATCATCAAATTTTTAACGTCCCTTAGAAATCTCATTTTTATTTTTTATAGAAGTTCCAAAACTAATGGAAATTTGAAGATAATAATGTTAATTCCTATTTTTTTCTTGGAATAATCTAGGGAAAACATCTCCATCTCATCCATCGCATAAGAAAAAAAAATCACTTTATTCATGTTTTTATAAACACTCTGAGAGTTTGACCAGTTTAAAGTACTTATTTTAGAAAAAATAGTTTTCGTAATATAGCGAAAAATCGCCTTTTCTTCATAATAACTCAAAAACTATTGTAACAACTTTGTTTGCCTGACAATTTTTACAAGCCCCATCAATTCAGACTGACAGTCAGCAGTAGCATTACCAATTCCTCTAGTTAATAAGACTTCGTTCAATAAATGGATTAATTTTCCTAAAAAATCATTCCAGTCTTTGTTCAAGTTCGTTTGAACGCAATTTCGGCTATATGTGCAATCAAATTTTGAATTTGCACAGATCTTCATCATTTCCTGCAGCTAGAGAAGGAATTCCATATGATTTTGAAAGTTTATCTAATGATAAAAAGCTTAAGGACCTTGATCCAAAAGTTGAAGCAAAGCCGTTGTGTTGAGAGATAAAAATTTCATTTTTATATGTGGAAACATAGTTTTAAGTTATCAAAGATGACCTAATGCTGAATCCAAAACTAAAGCTGCTACGATTTCTAAGTCTGAAACAATTCCAGAACCGGTAAAAAATAGTAATTAACAACTACTGTGTAATTTTTTTTAAATATAAAAACAAACTAATAACGAAAGCAAATATCTGAATATTTTATTGAGAGTATTTAGAAATAATTTATTAGACTTACCTTAACTAAGGACTGCATCCCCTTACATAGTAATAGTGGATTATACTCAGACCTTCTTGGTGGTCATTCAAAATCATTCCTAAATTAACAAAACCATCACAAGAAATATTTAAAAAGAAAATGTATCGCAACTTAATTATTTTTCTAAAATTACATGACGTCAATATTACAAATCCTTTTATATATAATCACAAAAGTTAGAATTTCTAGTTTCAGTAATTATCCTTCTCGAAATAGTATTTCATTATTTTGATTAGAGCAAGGCAACAAAGTGATTAATTACTTTTTGATTCATTATCCTGAAAAAAAAAGAATCCTTAATACAATCCTGCTTTGTTTGTTATCAATTTCATTGCTGTCTCTGCTTCATTTATTATAACAATCTCCTTTTTATATCTATTTTAACATTTCCAAACAATCTAATTTCTGTGAAATAATGAACTATATCGGAAATTGGAGTAGTATATCACCTAAGAGAGAGAGTCTGAATCAATTTCTACAATTTTTACTTCTAAACCTAGTGAACTAATTCGCCAATAGTATAGCTCCCATTATGTTCTACAGATCTACTCCTAATTATTCTAAGTTCCCACCATAAATCCTAAAGATATACAATATTTGTTTTCAATATTTTAAATTTAAAATGGCATTATCATTCTCCAATATGTTATGTCGATAAATGTTTATTTAAAAGTTTTGGTTTTCCTTTTGGATATCTTTTACACAAAAAGTTCATTCTGAATTTCAATTTTCAAATATTTGTATTTAAGCAACATTGGAAATCATCTATATTCATCTATTTTCTTCTACAAGACCTAAAAATTTTTAATCGATAATAATTTACGATGATGTACGATATGCCGATGACACAATCCTGATGGCAGATACCATGAATGACCTCCAACTTGTTTAAGTAAAGACGTAGAAATCAAGTGCCGGATAGAAAAAGCAGGAACTCATTCATGGAATTCAAAAGCATATTTACAAACTCTGACTTTGACCTCAACCTCAGAATATGATTCTCAAAATGCTACGTATGGTCCGTGTTATTCTACGATATGGAAGGCTGGATACTGAAAGCTAACACAGTGAACAGATTGAAGGCATTTGAGATGTGGATCTACTGAAGAATTTTGTCTATGGACGGGAGAAGTTCTGAGTAGAATAAGATGAGTACGTGAATTGATAAATTGATATCCTACGATAAAACGTAGGAAAACATGGGACATACAGAGCGAAAGGTAACATTTGCTTCAACTCTTTATAGAAGGAAAGAAGGGGGGGAAGAAAGAGGATGTAGTAACTCCACAATATTAAAAATTGAACAGGAATAAGAACCACAGGAGAATTGATTCATACCACCAGACACAAAATAAAATGTGGAAGTGATCGATAACATCCATTAATGGATAGATGAATAGATAAATAGTTCAGGAAGTTGAAGATGTCCATTATTTCTTGATTTCACTGATAAAATAGTATTATTTTGAAGTTAGTTGATAGAGATCCAACAGTTGGTGTGATGACAAACAAACGAAACAAAAAAGACTTCTTTAAGTACTTGGAGGATACATAAAAAGCAGCAGCTAGATCCTTATCATAATATGCAAGTTCCAGAACTCTTGCTAGACAATCTACCGGTCAGAATGGACTTTTGTCAAACACTTTACAAGAAAAGATAACCCATAATCCAGCTTATTTTAAATATATACGGATGTGGCGGTGAGGATCCAAGTCAAAAGTATGAGCATCAACTTTACGTGAGAAATTAATATGTTTTCTCATTCTATCTGGAACTTAAATTGGTGATACGTATCTGAATTTTTTAAACAATCACTTATTTGAGATAACGTATGTCCCAATATTTAACCCAATACTAACTTATTATCTAACAAAGTTAATAACTTTACCTAAATAGATGGACCCGTGCTCTTCAAACACTTTTTGAGATAAAAGTGCCTTAAATTTTCAATTGGACGGGCCTGAGGTAAATTAGGGGGTGCTAATTTTGGTATAAAAGATATGTTATTTTAATATAGCCAATTTTAGTTTGCCCTCGCATAATGGTAGGACGCTAATATTATATCTCGTCTACAATTTAATAAGATAGATGTGAATACACCGTTCAGAATCTACAGCTTTCCTCCTTATGTGACCCACATAAGGTCTAGATATCCCTCTTGTCGAAATAGAACACCAGACCAAAACTTTATCAGAAAATTAACATCTTGGTGTCTGTGGTAATTGGTTTGGGGTATCTTATGGACACTTTTGTCGTTTTCCTAATTCCCTAATTCCCGCGATACGTGTTCTTTGAAGTATGGTTTGTACACGCTAATTTTCTTAAGAAAATTCTTACTCTGTTTTTTGCTCTCCTCGGCAGACTTTTTCGGGTGTAAATTCTTGATTTTCCACTTTTTGGAAGGTTCAGATATGATATACCTTCTTCACATTTGGTTATAGCTCGGCAAATGCTTGAAATTTATCGTTTTGAAAAATGGGCTCAGGGATTTTCCCAACCAAATTATAAATGTGTACAAAGCCATTTTGATATTATATTATTACAACTTATTTTCAAACTCTTAAACTTTGTATTATAGTATTTAACGTCTCTTGCTGATCCCCAACCATTTAGAAAAAAAAATAGACTTAGTATTAGCGAAAACGAAGGACATTGTGAACACTTGCCCTAATTTTATTTTATGTTCTTAGTCCTTATTTCAATTTCCTCGTAGCGCTTTTTTGATTAATTAAGAACTGTATCGTTACTTTATACCAGCATCAATCATTAGTTTAAAAAAAACATATTTGGCTCACGGGTAAATAATCATGCTTAGTTTACGGTAAATAACCAGGAAAGTGAAAATCACATAAACAGTTGGCAAAAAATATATGAAAGTCTTCGCACTTTTCACAAAAACCAGGATTCTTCCCAAGACATAGTTTGCATTCAAACGTAGTCTGTTTCTTTATTTTGTTTTGCCTGCAGGCTCTACATTCCTTCCTTAATATTTTTTTGGTTTCAGTATGCCCTTTCTTTAGTTTACTCATGGTTTTCCCAATTTCCTGAAAAGCAACTCTTGTTTTGATTATAAGGACGGACGTCTACATCATCACTTGGGTCTAACAGATGTCCGATTACTAGTCGAAAGTCATAAAAACGAAGGCGACGACCACCAGAGTACTTTCTATGTATGCATTAGTCAAACTCATTTGCAGAACATGAATGAAAAGTTTCTTGTACTACCTTATCGCAAGGATAGTATCCTGGTGATCAATTCCTGACATATAGTTATTATAGTTTAGAATTGCTTTAGGTTTTTCAGTTTCTTTGCCTCTTTTATTCTGGAAAATTCCAGTTTCATTCCCAAATTCAGTGCTTATATAATTGACCTTTTTTATTCCATTTTCCAATATGAATACCACCAGAGGACCTAGATTCGTTTTCTTCTCGCTTTATTTTCGCCTTCACGTCTTGTGGGTTGTGCTTACGATCATTTCTTAGGATGCCGTTGCAGTAGGTGTTATTTTGCAACAACCTTATTGTTTGAACTGTAAACGCCCTCGCCATAGCACCATAGATTCTAGGTTCAATTCTTTTCCTGGGCGACAGAGACTGTTTATCTTTGCATTGAAAAAATCGACTCCGGATCTTATTTTGACTAAGCTATCATCGTTAGCTCTAGTGTTGGTAGATGTAAAGTGTAGACACCTTAAGATGAGGAAAAAATCTATTCTGGAACTGTAAGGTGCTACCAATTTGTGATACGAGATTTTGCAGATGTTTCACTGCTGAGAAAAACTTTAATAGCATAATCACTTGTCTGGTCTACAATCTCCGATTAAAAAGTCTCTGCCCGAAACCGGTAGTAAGAGCTCTTCATTTTTCTAGTACGTGAATTGTTTTAATCTACCTGTTTTTGTCCATTGGAAATTTGCTTGTGCATTAATCGAAGCTGGACCAGTATTTACAGGCAAAGCTGGTCGATTTCATAACGACCAGTCATCATCCTGTCCATCTACATCTGAATCACTTTCTGCCTCTGATTCGTAAAGATAAACTTCATCTTCGGACTCCGACAAATATTCGTCACCACTGTTTCTAAACATTGTAATAGTTCTTCACCTTTGAGCTTTTTCGAACAATCACCCTTACTTTTTGCAATCCAAAAGGTTCAGGTTGGGAGACACAAAAAATAAAAAATGCGTAACCAAATATACCACGTGCTTGACAAATGTTTATAGAAGGATGCCGGAGCAACTCCAACATACCCTCGCTAATGCCGACTGCATATTGGTACGTAGAAATTAAGCATACACAACACTCCGATCGGTGGGTATCGTTGGGTAATGTTGATTGATGCCAGTGCACTTCGATTGGAATAGTCGGTACTCAACTCGTCAAGCGGTTCCATATAAGCTTGAAAAATCATCTATCTATCACCATAGTCTAGGAGGAATCAGTGCCCGAGTAACAAAAACTAGACCACTTCAATTTGTTTATACGATCCTCTTCAAATTGCCCTACATATTATACAAACGCATGTCGCCAGAGGGCAACCTAGTGCCATATTGTTTAAATCGAAATTGTTCAAACAATTGCAAATAATTTATTCAAATACAAATAAAAAGGCGAAAAAATGATGTTTTTTGTGTGGGCTCGCTCTGGTCGCGAAAGAAAGTTTAGCGCTAAAACTTTTTCCAGGACCCAGAGCAGTCCTATGTACACTAAAAACATATTTTGCACTTTTTATTCTAAATAAATCTTTACATTATATTTCTAAGAAGATACACCCTACTTGCAGTATGTGGAAACAAAATTTTGTTTGCTTTTTTATCATTTGAACGATGATTTATGCTTTTACTCGTATGTAAAGTGTACAAAAATGTGCGATGTGTTTTGAAAAATGAAAGATCAACTTAACGCGGTGGTGACACATATCAAATTCAAAAATTTCAATTAAATATTATTTGAAAGAAAAAAAAATAGGTTTTTTGTTTTACAATGGAGTTGAAGATCATGCAAATTGACCAAGGGTAATGTTTCAAGGACCCAGATTCGTCCAAGCAAACTGTAAAACCATTTAAATACGGTCCTTCGGTCCATGAGGAAGGTTTGAAATGAAATTCGTCGTGCGGTTCTTAGGACTACTCTGAGCAGTGGGGAAAGTTCAATTGCGGCCTTATGGACCGCACCAGGGCTCAATGTGTTAAACAGCTATAACTAATGAAATTTTCTTAAATCTCTATTAAGAATGTTATTCATTATTGTACAAGAATCATAAAAAAGTAATATTTATATTTTATATTTTTAAAGATATTATTGATAGGTCAAAAGTACCCAAAATCTTTCGAATCTTCAAAAATTCATATCTCTGAAAATATTTACCTATTTCAATAAAGCATATAAAAAAATTTATCCGGTTGAAAAATTGAAAATTCTTGCAATTGTTTGGATAATTTCGGTTTGACCAATAAGGCGCAGGGCTGCCTTAAGTCATTGTATAAACAAATTTAGGTGAAATAGTTTTCGGTACTAATACGCCGATTCCTCCTTGACTACCACGTTGGTTGACTATTATATATAATTAATTATTTGTTTCCTTACGACTACCCCAAAAATAAATCAGTAGAAATACATTGCTGAATGTTTAAAACAGTCCAATATTTGTATTCCTCATGAAAAACTGTTTTTTATCACTTTTTAAAAAGGCAATTTGAAAGATAAATGTGGTATAAATTCCTCAGCTCGATTTCGCTATTCTTCAACTCGACATCAAAATGGATACCCTAAAAATGTACTTGTCTAAGTTTATTACTATTTCTCCAGTGAAAATATGTCTCAACGTAACGTTTGTTCATTGAATATTCAACAATTCATGTGGACAAACGACTGCAACAAATTTTGTCTTAAAAAACAGATTATTCAAATTTATGTTCACAAGGCTTTTACATATATTTATTTGAATATGGAAATGTACATAAAATGTTTGTTGAAGTATGTCAATACTTCAAATAAAATTTTATATCTATTTGACGTATAAAATTGAGTTGTTTTGATAACCTAACAATAAAAGTTGACATACCAGACCAGTCCGATAAGTACAGCCTATATGACTAGAACAATTGAGGCGGCTAGAATCAAAATCCGCCAAGTTCATCTCAAAAATTTTTCGGAAATGTGGAAAAAACTGACACAGACCAATCATAAGAAGTTACTTTTTACTTTATAATAGAGACAATGATCGAGATTCCCAAAATAGTTTCATAAATATTTAGAAAAATTTAAAATCAATATTTGGACTTCTCGGATTTTGATGCAAAGATTTGGGATTTGGCTTTAATTATTACAAAAATTGCTTCAGCAAAGTATCATAAAATAAAATCCATTGTTTTGTGAAAAGTGAACAAAGTCTTTATTGTTATACTAGATCACACAATATCTGTATTAATTTCCTAATCAACAATAATGTTTTCATCTTTTTCATTGATTAGATCTTCGAATTCATTATTGAGACCTTCGGCTTCTTGGTTTTCCAAATCTCGATAAAATTACCCTACAATGGATTCTGGGACACACAGGAGTGAAGGGAAATGAATTAGCTGCTATGCGAGGGCAGACAAGTCTTTCATGGGATCCGAACCCTTCTGTGGTAACAGCAACAAAACAGCCCTGAAAAAGAAAGTAGATAGGAGCAAAACCAATTGTTGGGACAACTTACAGGGACTGAAACAGGCAAAGACAAAGACAAAGAACAATCTACGAATATTAACAAGAGTACTATCGGGGCACTGTCGTCTCAACAAACACTTGAAGACGCTAGTCCCAACAGATAATGCGCGAGCACTACACTTGGATGTAATGTTTTTGCCGTATCCAACCTTCTCATCAGATTCATATCCGATAGAACACAACAACAAACATTTCTTGTGAATATTATCATTGAATTCTTGATCTTATAACCAACTAATTTATGTCCAAAATTTATTCCATTCAGTTCAGTATAATTGTCTTATGTGTGGTGATACTGCTATACTAATTCACGAAACGATGTGCTCGTTATGTCGATAAAAAAGTGGAATTTTTGGTGAAGATTGTTGATGTGTTCGAACCAAAATATATCGCCAATTAGATAATATTAAATGGACTGAGCCACTCATCACTTTCTCCAATCTAATAGCGATTTTGATGATTGCTAGTTTGATAAAACAAATTTCGAATCAATAATTTCAGATCTAACGCTTTTATCAATGTCAAAGATACTCCTTCTCATTAAAAGCGGGATATAATGAGTAGAAGATAGTGGGTAGTTGAAATTTTAGACTTTACGGAAGTAGGGAAGCTTATCACTAAAAATAAGTGTTGCTTATCAGTATAAAATGACACGTTTAAGAATCAAAACATTCTAAGCATTCTATTAAAAAATGTATTTCTAGCACAAAAAATCATATTAATATTTTTTTTCAGAACAATTCAAGACTATACCAAGTGGGATATGTACCGATGGTTACTTTCAGTGTGCTAACGATACTTTATGTGTTCAACAAAGTCAAAATTGCGATGGAGTTGCTGATTGTCCTAACGGAAGCGATGAAGAAGAATGCGGTGAGTTTCATTTTCTCTTTAACACATTGTACGTGATTGTCCATAACAATGCAAATGTTGGCCGTGGTTTCATTTAACAGTTCTTCTCTCATTAGAAGAAGTCTAATTAATCAAGATGTGTGGCGACCAGAGAGGAACATTTCTCTGAACAAATTCCCAGCAAATAAAATGATAATGACTGACCGATACCTGACCCAGGAAATTCCAAGTAACCTTCTTAATATATAAATACCTTTTTGAGATTACCAGGTTATTATATTTTTTTAGGAAAGATTTGCTTGTAATTTCATCTTCCTGAAGTGAGTGGTAAGGGGCAATATCCGATAAAAATCATTTATTACCTCTTCATCGCAAACCATATATATGTTGTCTATTACCTCTTATGTTATCTATTAAATTTACTCATACTTAACACTGAATACAGTCTTAAATGCTTTGCACTCTGACACATAAAATAACAATGTACGCGTTCAACCAATCGCCTAGTAGTTATAAAATTAAAAACATTGAAATACATAAGACCATTCATTGTTGACGTTGCCGTCTGCCGTTGATGACTTCCAACATAAACGAATTTTATCTTTTCATGTCCAGTTCGTAGTAACTTTTCGTAGAAAAGAGCCAATTACATCTGTTTGCGTTTGTCACGTGATTTTTCCTAATGCTCCCAATTAAAAAACTCTTCCTTATTTTGTATGTATCGTCCATAAATAACGGATAACAAACTAAAACACAAAAATATTAAAAAAAGAAACAAAAAGCAGAATTTTCTTCAGTAGTCGTTGCTCAAAAAATATACGTGAATTATTAGAATTTACTAAAAATATGAAAAATTCTATCAAAAGTTCATGCTTTTAAGCAAATATCCGTTTCTTAAGAGTATGGAAAAAAAGTATGCCAACTCAACGAATCAGTTCCAATCACATTATTTCAAATTATATATTCTCTAGCAGTGAATAAAAAATGCCCTTCTCATTTTGAAATTCCATTCCAACATTTAGAAATATTTGTTGCAGACGATGAGCATGATGATGAGTATTGGGATCATCTTTATAGAAAAAACCCAGCTGCTGAACATGACGACTGGAATGGAAACAATTGCTGTAAGTCCAATTTTAGTTGAACTTTTTTACTGTAATGGCTCAATATATGTATTCTATATAAATAATCAACCTTTTTCTTTATCGATTTTTTTATTACAGCGTTCCTGTATTTCGGCCCTTGTAACTGTCGTAAAGAAGACTTACTTTGCGATCATCAGAATTACGATAAGGCGCCTAATGATCTTCCTATCGGAGATATAAACATATTGTAAGATGCATTTCCTGGATGTTTATCCAAGTTTATGAAAAATATTTTTTAGGGATTTTACTGGTAATAACTTTAAGAATTTATCAAGAGATTCGCTGAAAAATATACCTTATTCAGTAGAAAAGCTGTAAGTATTGATACATACAATTTTAGACATTGAACGATAAGCTATCGTCCACTTTCATTGGACAAATTTTTTCATATTTATTTATCTAAAATTGATTAATTCCACCTTCTGATAAGTCGAGAATAACCAATTTGCATCAACGATTTACCTCTCCTAAACTAACTACAAACATCAAATGTCCATACTTTATATTCATTCATTCTTTAACAATTTTTTTCACACACCACAATGATTTTACAATAATTCTAACTAACATTACATTATTCCTTAATATTAGAAATGTGTCGATAGCAAAATTTTTCTATTCTCGATACCGATACCATCGATGTATAATAGCCCCTTATAAAAAAAATCATTTTACTACAATATCCATAATCATAAATTTTAACTTTACAAGATAGCGGATTTTCCAGCTAAGTATTAGAAAGTCATAACTAACTTTTGTCTACATTTTCCTACCTATATTTCCACAATATACTTTTTTAGCTTTGTTATCCTCTGCATCGACTTTATTATTAAGAATGTCTTTATTCACTTTTTTTCCTAATCATCAATTATCTAAAAGATTAACATATTTTAGGACAGTGTTCTAAAAATCCTTTGATGATTTGCGTGTATCTGTAGATAAACTTACGGCTCCTTGCGTGCGGGGCGTTATGCACAAATTTAATACGTTTAAAATAACTTTGTCCACGATATATAGTCCAGAATTTTTCAGCTGGGTTATACCTGAAAAGCAGTTGAAAAACAAGGGTGCTGCATTATCTATGTAAAATATTATTAAGTTGTTGCTTCGATCCATTTTATTATAGTAGAACTCGAGCCCCCACCCAGTCAAGTTGTTTTGAAAAATGTTTGATCAGAATCAACACTGACATAAATCAAAAACAAAATGGAAGCTGTTTACGTTGACATGTGTCCATCGTTTTAACAATTAAAAGTTGTTTCGCTGAGGACGAAGATGATTGGAGGTGCAGTGATGGTGACTTCCTCAGAAAACATTAAATTTGTGCAAGAAATTATTCTTAGCAACCAGTATCTTCTCAGCGCAGTGTAGAAACAGTGTCTAGTAGAATGTTGTGAGCGAATTTTAGAGATTTGCCGCTAGGACCAAGAAAACATACTATCAATTGTAATTAGTGATGAAATTATGGTCTATAACTATGATCCGATAACCAAAACAGATTCAATGGTGTGGTATCAGAAAGGAGAGCCCGTGCCAAATAATCAAAGGCCACGAAAAACGCCAAAAAAGTGATGACTTATTATGGCTAATGCCATCAGCTGAGATGTGCGCTTGCTTCATGATAATGCTCCGGTCTACACTGCTTCAATTTTCAAGGCTTTAATAGTACACATAGCTTCACAGAGTTTAAACATCCACTGTAAAGCACTGGTCTGGCCCCGTCCGACTATTTTTATAGTTGCTAGAATCTTTAGTTCGACCGTTCTGAAAAGTGTGTGGAAATAAAAATATTGAGAGGTTTTTTGATTTTTCAGATTTCTTTCTATGTTAGGCTTAGAACTCATAGACCACATTACATATATATATATATATATATATATATATATATATATATATCCACAATATAAATTTTTAACTTTGTTATCATCAGCATCTACCTATTTGAAGCATTGGGTCCTAAATTTTTTTGTTTCATAGACCACATTCAAAATTTTTTGGATCCGGTGTAGTGAAGATTAGATTTATTAACAGTTTACGAGAAAAAAATAATAAGTCAAACCAACCAATATTTTAGTTCTTCACTATCAAACAAAATTTTTCAAAATGTTCATGGACCCCCGCTTACGATTGTGGACACCCATTTTCTGACCCCCAACGTAGACCCCTGTCGAGTCTCCTATAAACCCCTGGTGGTCTATCTAGACTCCTTTTGGAATCACGGATTTAAAGCATTTTAGAAGACCAATTGTATTTTAGTTCACAATTTTTTTTGAAACTTTTTCGTTGAATTTTTTCTATATAAGACTTAAAATACTTCTAGAGTAAGTTCACAAGGTTTTTTAATAAAATAAAATCTCTATCTAACAATTACATGATTGTAAGCCACGCTAACCAACTATTGAGCTTCCGTGTGAATGATTTATTTTCCAAAATTTCTAAAAAAAAATTAATCTAATTGAAAATATATTAACAGAATAACAAAAATGTGAAAGTCAATAGATTTATTCAGATACCAAACAAACTAACAAAGTAATTTAAACAAAGTACATATCGTAAAAATTGATCCAATTTCGTAAAACTATTATAGTATGAGATCACATTTAGAAGCGGTGAATTTTTCACGATCAAAATAACGAACTTCTGTAATTAAACTCTCATTTTTAATTATTTATTTGGAAACTGAAAAAGTTATTTACAATAACTAACATTCACTTTTGATTTATTGCTCATGAATAAGTTTTTAGAGAAACATCAGATATTTCTAAATGATTTTTAATAACTAAATTAGTTAGAAATTCTGGAACCTTCGATAATATTCATGATATTTGCTATCACAATTATATCAGAGATCGAAAGTAAGCATTATAATTGTGAGTTTTGACCCAGTGATAGTACGAAAAAGTCTTTTTAGGGCGTGTTTTATATATACTATTTTTATATTGACTGGTAAAGTAATTAAGCGCCAAATCAAACCCTTTCGATTATATCATGTAATTTGTACGACAATTTATTAAAGGATTTTACCCCGTACAGTTTTAATCCTCTTTAAACATTAACTGTTATGAGTATAAAATCCTTTTAAACCCGGTTAATGTTAGATATAATAAAATCAGTATTATTTCCATTACCAAACGATATTTGTATGTACTTTATTTAATACAGCCATTAGTTATTACGTAGTTAAATAGAAACAAAAACCAGTGTGAAACTCTGATTTAATTATAATTCTTTCTCTATTTTGTAGTTTTAGAGAAATGAGCTAAGCAAACCCGTGATTATAAATAGACAAATCCTATAGAATCTTAATTTCTTATAGAAAATCCTCTTCCATGATCTCATAAATTGGTTTTGAACCATTTCATTCAATTTTAATGCTTAAATATGAATGATGAATGACCTTATGGCGTCATTGTACACGCTAGTGTTTGCAGAAGGTAAAACATAGGATGAAGCATGTGAAATTATGAGTAATGACCTAAAATTTGTCTCTGACTGGCTTGCAATTAATTAACTACGGCTTAACATTGATAAAACAATATACGAGGATGGTCCCCGAGTATTGGGCCCGACCTAGAGATGACAGTAGTTACCAGTGCATTAGAAAGTATACAATCTATACAGCATATGTTTCAAGTTTGAAGACGCTACGTTGTTTAGTATTTGTTTGGCAGAACGTGGAAAAAATTATAAAAATATAAAAAAAAAACATTCCTCTCACAATACTATGAAGACGTTGTGGACATTTTTTGCTTTATTTAGTAGATCTAAAAAATTAACTAGCAATAAAATTTCTTCAGTTTTTTTCCAACATATTGAACTTTGTAAATACATCACACCAGCTGATGCAGACTGTGAAAAATTATTTTCTGCATGATTTTCTATATGATTGTCAGTGATGCAATCTATAATAAGAGCATCTTCGTGGTGGAATGTGGCAAAATTAAACACCAAAGTGTGCTAACTCTAATATATTCCGAGCTTTCGAAACTTATGTATTCATCGCTTAGCACTGAAACACACGAATCGCTTTTTTTCCGAGATATTTTAAGACATTCGTATAGAACATTTGATTGACAGTTTGTGTTGAAATTTTTGTGCACAATATCAAAGCAAAAAATCGGAATGATTTGATATACTGGAGATTGTGCTTTGCCGCTTTATTTCAGGATAACACTCAAATATCGAAATAAGAAATATCGGCACCATTTTGGCTCAAATTTTCGCATGTCTTGAATGTGTAATAATGTGTATTTTATTTATTGAATGATATCACAAGAGCCGTCACAGTTGTAACATTTTCGTAAATTATTGAAGGTCTCCATGACCTATTCAAAATTATTTGTGCAAATGGAAAACGTGTTCTTTCATTAATCAATTTTCTCCATAGATGTATTCTTTTAACTGACGGATTCCTAAATGTTTCAATTGAGTTGAAACTTGAACTTAAAAAGTGGAAGGAATTAAGTAGAAACCAGACATGAGTAGACAAACAATATACTATTTTAAAGTTAATAATTAGAAATCATACACGAATAAGAAATATAAAATTTTATTTAAAAAAATATCCACATCTATTATAATTCATATTAAAATTAACAATTATAAATAGCGCTTCTTCTCTGTTCATTTCTTTTTCAATTTTTGCTGTATTTCTTCTAAACTTTTCCCTTTTGTTTCTGGTACGACTAAATATGAGAAAGCAGCGCCACCAACTTGACAAAAAGCGAAAAAAAAGAACGGTACATACATGCCTATATGATCGGAAGTCAATTGAAACAATTTCGTTGTTAAAATCATAAAGATAGCGAAAAGGATGTTCATCAAACAAGAAGCTTTCGCTTTAATACTTGAAGAAAACATCTCCCCAATCATGAGATTCACCACGTTACCTTGACCAATAGCAAAAGCTATGGTGAAGATTACTATACCGACTAGGGGGATATAATTTAAATCTGATAAATCGTAACTGCTGTAATCCTGTAAGACGAAAAACACAGCCATTATGAATAAAGGTAGAGAGCAGCCAATACATGAAATTGTTAGCAGCGGTTTTCGTCCTATTTTATCAACGATAAAGACAGCTGTCAAATTAACGCTCAACTGTAAACCAAATATAAAGATTGACGCTAAATCTTTCGATAAAATATTAGTAGATTTGTTAAATATAATCTGCATGTATAAAGAAATCGCCGAAGTTCCACTCAACTGTTGGATAATTCTTAAGCCGAACATTACAATACAAGCGATTCTATTGCTCTGAATTTGATACAAATCCTGATACCTCCCAGGTTCAGACATCTGTCTATTAACGTCGTTTATTAAACATTGAAGCTCTCTATCAACTTGATCTTTCCTTCTCAAATCTTTCAAACAATGTTCCGCTTCGTCAAATTTCGACTTCATAATGTAATAATAAGGACTCTCAGGCATTCTAGAAAACAATAGAACGAAAATTATGGGTAGAACTAAGAATACTAAAGCTGCTGTATGGATTGTTACGTAAGACCCGATGCTGTTAACCGTGAAGACACCAATGATGAAAACTAAGGAAAATAGAGAGCCTAATACGCCACGGACTTGAGGCTCCGACACCTAAAAAATAAATTTGAGGCAATGAAAATTATGGGGACGTTAAAGAAAATACACAGCGATATAATCAATACAATGCATTTATTAATTAAAATTAATCACAACACTTTGATTACTAAACTATCATTTGGCATAGAATTTCGTGATGTGAATAATCATATGAAATTATAATTTGAATTTTTTGAAACTATGATGAAAACCCAATCCAGGGTACATATTTATTTAGCGTCACAGTACAAGCAAATGTGGATTTCTTTTGTATTTTCGTCCTCTACACCAACACGAGGTATATGATCCCACCGTCCACATAGTTGGCAAGCCACCCAACCTTCCGAAGACTTTGAATAAGTGTTATTCACGTTAAAACGGTGCACATGGTATCGTCGACGGCATTTTCTACACCATAGGGAACTTTTTGGGTCTTATGTTTCTTGTAGTTCTTCTCTAACTTGAGGTTATTTGTCTTAGAACACTTGTTCGTTCTCTTAAATTGTTCTCGTTCTTTTAACTCAATTTTATAGGGGTTTGAAGTGAGAACAACAGTTTTCCCTCGGCGATAGTTGTTTCTCGTTTGGTTTCTTTGTTTGACTGTCGGGATCACGAGAATTTTTTGTGTCGAAGCATTTGCTAAAGAAGTTGTCAAATCATAGCATACTTTTCGAATCAGAAATTCAATTAGACTATGTTCATTAAGTTTTGATGGTCCAGGCTGAGGCTGTGGTGTTGTTAGAGCAGGCAAATCTGCTTCAAATGAATGTTCTTCAAGGGTAGGTGGCAGTTGTTTCCAGATATCGACATTTAAAGGACCTGTTCTAGACTCATTATTTGCTAGCTGTACGTCTGTGGTTGATGCAGCTAAAAAATCTGCATCTGTGAAATTATTCTGATTGAAAGGCAATATGCCACATTTTTTGAAGGAATTGTTTGCTATAGACATTGTTGCAGCTTAAATATATGCATTTGCAAATATTTCACTTATCTGAAATGTTGTTGATGTGATGAAGCACCATCTCGAGCAACCGTGTATCGCTGGTTTCCGAGTTTAATCGTAATCGCACTTCGCTACAGCATGAATTTCGTAGAGGTCGTCCAAAATTGGGTGTTGTGCCAGAAAACATCGATGGTGTACGTAAAATGATATTGCAAAATCGTCATGTGACATACCATCAGATTGTGGCATACTTGGGCATTAGTTTCACTTACATACATTCAAGATTGCATGAGCATTTGGCTGTTAAAAAGATTTGTTCGCGTAATTTGACGATCGCTCAAAATAAAATCAATCGCGGTGCTTTAGAAGACGTCAATAAGATGGTGAGAGGCAACGAATCATGGATCTATGCTTATGAACCCGAAACTAAATAACTAATAATAATAAATATTACTGTACATTTTTGGTCTTATTGAGGGATAAAATGATAAAGAAAAAGCCTCGTACGCAAAAAAAATTCTTTGAAAACTATATCAAAATCTATCAAATGAACGAACCATATTTTCCAGATCTATCCCCCAGCGATTGATTTCTGTTTTCAAACCTAATAAAGATGCTTTAAGGAAAACATTTCAATTAAATGAGTAGAAGTCACACTTGAAAGCGAGACTCCAAAAAAAGACACTATAAAAACGAATCGAACTTTGTTCTATGTAACTATTTTATATTTATACTTTTACATAAATCACCAGTTCAAACTTTTCCTTTCCCTGTATATGATTTCTTACCTCGCCGATGTACAGAGGCAAAGTTGTAAAGCAACCGGCTTCGGCCAATCCTCCAATTAATCTTGCAAAATAAAGTAAGACTTTGGAATAGAATGAGAAATATATCATTCCCATGGAAATTATCTGTGGGACTGCTATAAGAAGAATCGTCTTTTTTCTGCCTATTCTGTCGACTAAAGCGGGATACAGGATACTCCCTAGGATATCACCACAAGGACCTAAAAAATTTATCAACTATTATAAGGGTATAACGTAATTTTGTTTCCGTATATCGGATGTCCTCTTTTGATTCCGTAAAACTGAAAGAGTAGATGTGTTACAATTTAGAAAAAATGTTAGGTTAGAATCACATTCCTATATCATTTGAGCTTGAGGTTAAGCTTAAGGAAAACAACTGGATTATTATTTATATCGCAACAACTTCTATTAATAAGTAGTAAACAGTTGATTTGAGAGGCATCAGTAATTCTACACAATCAAATTTGTTTAGTGAACTGGTGTGTCACTGTGTAATAGTTGATCATGATTACGTCAGGATCAATTTGATTTCTTCTTCTAAACTGGAGGATCAAAGCAGAGTTACGCAGTGGAAGCGTGCTGAGCCCATAACCTCTTTGGTTAAATTCAAATTGAAAAAGGACAAATTAAACGGCAACGTAAAAAAAATAAATAGTTAGAGAAACCTTTCCGTGAAATCGATATCCAAAAGTCCGTTGTGGTTGTCTTTTCGTCTACAATTTACTTTAAATATAATATTTAAATACTCTGTATAACATAATACAATCTCGAATGACTGTAACGAAAAAGTAAAGGGGCATACGTAGGCATTAGTTCCACATGCATACATTCAATATTGCATGAACATTTGGCTGTCAAAAAGATCTGTTCGCGTTGGATACCGCGTAAATTCACAATCGTTCAAAAAAAAAAGCTCGAGTGGATTGGTACAAAGGAATGCTGAAAAAATTAAATAGCGGTTCTTCAAAAGACGTTTATAAGATCGTGACAGTCGACGAATCATGGATCTATGCATTTGAACTCGACCCTAAACGACAATGGACTTTAAAGGTCTTTTAAGACGAGCCAAATCGAACAAAAATTATTCGCGTACGTACTTTGAAGCAAATGATTGCCTGTATTTTTTTCAATAACTAGACATGTCGCCACCGTTGCATTAGAGCAACGTAGAAGAATGGTACACCAGCATTTGCTTGCCAGAAGTGTTCGAAAAAATCAGGGTACCAATCATTATAGTAACGAAAAAGTAGGATTCACATTTGGAATGAACTACAGGATGCTTATTGAAAAAATTTCTTTTACATTGTTACGGGAAACTTCGGATCTTTGTAAATACTTTTAAAATATTTAATTAAAATCTTAGCTAATTTCCATAATTTCTAGTTTTCTATTTTTATTTAAAAGCTCTAATTACAAAGACAAAACTTACCTATGATGGTTATATATGATGCTTCTTCCGAAGTTATTTCAAATTTATATTCATCTGACATAATTTTTGGTAAACTAGGACTAGGCCAAGCAAAATGGATACCAGCATTTACCATCGCTATTAATGCTGAAAGAAAATAGTGAATATAAATTTACCCTTTTCAATTATTGCTAGTGCGGTCCAACCATGATCAATTGTGAATCATGGCGTAATATTTTTCATGCAACTTTACTTGGAATTTATCTATTTCAGTCTTGATCCAACTCATCCATGGAGAGTAAACTATTGAGCAGCGTGTTAAGATTGATGAATTCTTTTCTGAAAATAGTCATTCAAATCAAAACGCATTGTGTCCTCAATGTTACGTCACCGAGCTTTCATGCTCTGTTGCTTGTACACTCTCTGTTTTACCAAAATGACTTGTAGTGCTTCCCAGGGACATGATCATGATACGTTTGTTATCCCAAAGCAAACCACCCTTTGGAGCTTAATTTGGATTTTGTTTTTGGCCCAATATGATATGAAGATCACACAATTTCGTGATCGGGCCACTGTTCACTACTGTCAAAATCATGTTGATAATTTTGACGTCTTCGATCTTCAAGTAAACTAAAAAGCATAATTATAGCCCCACAAAATTGAAGGTGACTAAAATTAAAACTAAAATAGAGAAATATACCAATCCTACAACGTTTAGAAACGATTCACATCACTGATGTCATAATCGATTGTCAACCATCACAGCCTTGTGACAATCAGGTTGTAAATTCTTCGTCGAAGATTTTGTTACGAAGGCGTCTCCGCCCTGGAGCTGGCCTTGCCTGGATTTAGAGGACGCGCCACCTTTGATGTTTGCTTTTTATATAGCAGGCGGTTTATTTACATAGTTTCTTTTCTATTAATTTATTTGTATCGGTTTATTTTCTAGTTTTTCGAAGTCTTTTGGGATATATAAGAAGTTTGTAAAGCGCAGTTTAGTTCATATTAAAATAAATAGTCGTAGTGAACAGACCGAAATAAGAAGTAATTGAAAAATTTCAATAAATTATTTATGTTAGTTGAGTGATAATTAAGTGTAGTGTTAGGTATTTAATTAAATTAAAAACGTAAAAGATAGTGTTTTTTAATGAAGTTAACAAATAGAAATCATACAAATAAATTAGAAAAACGAAATCTCGTTCATTGCGATTCAAACAGAAAAGGCGCCGTTAAAAAGAAAATTTGTTATAGAAAACGATACCAGAAAAAGTTGTATAATTAAGAATGTGATATAAATATTTCACGGTTAACGAAAAGGAGAATTTGAAATGAAAAAGGATGCGTTGAGAACAGCATGACAAAAATTTTAATATGGTCAGGATGTTGCCATGAAATCAAGGTAAAGAAATCATTCCTTCTAGATGCAACAATCCTTATTAGTATGTTTATTATTGATAATGATAAGACTACTGAGAATTTTGATAATATATAATTTTTTTATTTTGAAAACGTTACCTGTCATGACCGCCATGTATTGAGGCCACGCATCTCCAAAATCCAAAATCGATAACATTGATTTTTCTTAGTATATCTTCTTTTAGACCAACTGCACAATTGTATTCTTTTATCATTGATTAAACGTTTATTCCAACAAAAACGTTCGTTTTATTTTTATTGTATCATATTTACATACAGATGTATAATTCTTTTACACATAGAAGAAGATTAGTTTATGTTATTTTCATGAAAACGTATTTAAATTAAAGAAGAAAGTAATATATGCACATTTTAGTATATTTAGATTCTCCCACATACCACAAAAAAGAGATTTAGTACCTTGAGAGGGTTATGCGGAAGTGCACCATCTTTTTTTATGTTAGAAGCAGACACAAAAGGGTAAACCCTATTACACTCAAGTACTTCAAGTGGTGCCTATCCTGTGGATATTTATCTTGAACTTCTGTAGATTGTAGTGTTCAGGAAAGACGTGCCTTGGTAGCTAATTCCATAAGCTTGGACTTCTCCAAAAAAAATAATCTCGATAAATTGACGTTCTGGGTGCCTGCATGGAAACTCAGTGTTTTGAAACCAATGAATCTTGTTGATGAAGTAGGAAAATATCGTCAAGGGGTTTGAAGTTTAATATAACTATGGATATAAGAGTTCTTAACAAATGGTAAGCTTCCGAGTGCAAGCATAACATATTGTTTCCACCACTAAACGCCTTTAAACGCCTTTTTCAAGCAGATCTAATCGTTTCTTTATCGGCGCTTACAGCCCCGACAATCATCCGAATGCTCATTCGACGATCTGCACACACAATTTGGTTGATTTTGGTCACTGTTTCCGGAGTTGAAGCAGTCACAGGGTGCTGGTCATCTTCAATGCTTTCTGGGCCCTCTCTAAAGCGCTTACACCACTCAAAAGCACGCGCTCAAGATAGAGAACTGTCCCCATAGGCCTCTTGCAATAATATATATCACTCAGTCGGAGTTTTTTTCAATTTAACGAGAAATTTGAGATTGATTCGTTGCTCCTGTTTTTCGTGACATATGGTTTTCGGCACGAGAAAAAAAACGTTTGTTTCAAACCGCTTCTGCACAAATACTATAATAGTGACGGAAACGTATTTTGGGACGTGTATAGATACCCAACGCACTACCAGTTTTTCACCCCAGCCGTCTAGGGCACAGTCTCGCTATTTATTAGCCAGACATCGTATGATAAATAATAATGGACTTGAGCTTCCTCCTTGTCTTAATCCCTTATTAGTAGTGAAGTTTTTTGATATTTTGTTGTATCTTATGACCGCATTTTCACTGTTTCCATTAATATTTTACCTATTTATATATTCACACTGAAATTCATAACAATGTAAAGCATTTTTTAGCTAGCTATAAATATGTCGAGTTTTGAAAAAATTATCTTCGTTCTTAATCTTATGTATCAAAGAATATTTACATATATTAACATTGGTTATTCCCATACGTCACATTTTAAACCAACAAAAACTATTTACTTCGTTTGTTTCGATAAGATTATACGCAAAATAAATAACTCTCTACAAAGTTTGAATATAGAAAATATTTTGAAATCATAGAATTCTGTTTCCAACAATGATGAATGTAATGAGCAGAAAAACTAGCGAATTGGATGCAATGACAAAATGAGCAGCAATTATACTAATGGATAGGAACCTCGAAGAAGCCCTAACATCCCTCTCAATTGCTACAGCTTCAGTGCCCAATTTGGTGATTTTCCCTAATATATGTAATTTGAACATTTCCTGGACATATAATCAATCGAAAGCATATAAAATTCACATTTCTATCTCCTGCAATAGTCGATTAACTCTTGAGAGACTCACGGAGGTAGCTACCACTTCTAAGATAGAATATAAGAAGCTTTAGACAAATAACTGTCCAGGAAAATGGAAGGGCACATGGTCTAGCTAACAATTTCCGTCATAAGTCTATTGGATTGCATACAGCTTTTCGAACCAATGACATGAATACTTCAAAATTCTTTTTAGTTTCATAATTCCTATACTTGATAGTTCCAATATGAGTCTAGTGAACTCAAGAGCTGCAAATATCTTTTAAATTAAAGGAGTGAAAAACAATGGCATGAGTCACCCCAAAACCCTCTTCAGAGAGCACTTCGAAATTGTCTGATGGCACTCTACTCAGGTTGTTTATACAGTTGATTACTGGTCGGTGGTAAGATGCAAATGCTGAATGAACTGTTCTTCATAGAGCCTTGACACAATGGCTGAATTTCTGGATAAACAACTCAAGAAGAATCCAATTGCAGTGAAAAACTGGATAGAGTAGAAACAAAGCTTTTCTGGTTTGGAAGAATACACAACAAACAATCTCGCATGAATGCTATTTGTATATACTTGAACGTCCTATCAATTTGACGCAATTAACGATGTATTTTTAACATCAACTCAGCAACGGAAACCAGGAAATTGAAATTTTTATCTTGTATACTGAAATTGTAACGTGATATGACGTTATATTGATACGTTCAACTATTTCGGAAATTGCTATTAAAAGTGAATAAACATAAATTTGTTGGTTTTTACGGTGTGGAAGATTCAAATGGAATAAATTCGTTAATAAAAATAATGTAAAATTATATCAACATATAAAGAAACAGAATAGAAAACGAAATACAACAAAATTTTAATTAAAGAGAATGGAGTCGGTATTTCAAAGAATTATTTACGGAGGAAGACAGTGAATACGAAGAAGATGATATAAGTGACAATGGTTCCATATTAGGGAATGAAGAAAAGCCGACGAAAGTAGAATGTAATGACATCATAGACAAATTGAAACACAATAAAACAGGAGGACCAGACGAAATAGTGAATGAACTAATAAAATATGGAGGAGATAAACTATGGTGCAAGATATTCAAGATCATAGAAAGAGTTTGGGAAACAGAGGCAATGCCAAGAGAGTAGTCTACTGGATTGATCATAACAATACTGGAGAGAGGAAATCCTACGTAGCACTTTCATCTCTGCTGTTTCCATCATTCTTTTGGTTTTCGCCATTTCTGGCTGTATCTCTGCGGAGTATGTCATTATGGGTCTTGTATATTCTCGAAATGTTTATTTCGCCATATGGCTTCGTTGAATTTCATTACTTGGTGAATTATCTGGTCGTCTACGACTAGCTTACATCTTATCGGAGATTTGGATGTGGACATACTATTTGTTTTGGGCGCAGATATTATCATATTGAAAGATTTAGCTTTAGCACATGTAAAAGCCATTGAAGATCATCCTCATTTCTTGCAGCTAGAATAACATCATCAGCGTAACATGATATTGTAATATTTCGGTCCCCCATCTGGTAGCCCCTTAGCTTTCTTAATTTCTTAATTATTTCATAATGATATTGAGAAGCTTAAGGAGTCTCCCTGGCGAATCCTTTCGTGTACCGCTATTTGCTCCCTTAGCACTTTGGCTTGGATTTTGTTGTCCATGTATATATTTTCAATGGTTTTTATCAAGTTATAAGGGATTTGTTACTCGTATAGTAGATGTACTATGTCTTTTAGATGTACTCGATCAAAGGCTTTTTGTATAAAGCTCATGATCTGCCTGATGACCAAAATCGCATCTGTGCACGACCTTTCCAAACTAAATCCCTGTTGCTTATCTGTTAACGTGATAAGACTATTTATTTTATTTCTGATGTCTTTTGTTGTAAGTTTCAGAGTGCTACCCAGTAAATTGATTCCTCTATAATTAGATGGTATTTTTTTATCTCCTTTTTTAAACATGAGAAGTTGACGTGATATTATTTTGAAGCAGTTCTAAATATTTAAGTCGTCATCAATAATATGATTTTCAACAACTCTTGCCCAAAGATTAACTATATCAGGATATTTCGGTTATTCTACTTTTATCCAGTGAGGATTCTCATTAGATCAATCACGGTTATTTTGATGATTAACATAACCGTGTACTCTCACCAGAAAACAAAATCTTTTGATTAGATCAAATTATTATTTAACTATTTAACATTGCACTCAATTTTTTTCAAAAATACGTTTTCGTATGAAATTTGTCTTCCATAGGCTCTTGAGATGATTTAATGTTCCTTTCATATACGAAAAACCGATGTGGTTGATTAATTTCTAGTAATAACGACACTTATGGGTAACTAGTCACAAAACCACATGATTTTTTATGTTTAAAATTGTTTATTTATTCAAATAATCAAAATTTTTCAATATAAAATATTTGAAAGGATTTTGTAGTTGTAGCAGCGAATTTCTTTAGTTATATGGATACGATAGGTCAATATTTGAACGTATTTCAAATTGAAAATTGTTGAATACGCAAAGGTGATCGAAATTCAATTACCTTAGCCGGTTTCTCTTTTTTTAGGGTGTGCTATGGAATGGAAATTTGTAAAATTTATATCTGCAAACATGTATAAAAAATTATCGTATTATTATCGATTTTCTCCAAGAAATAGTCACGTTCGTATTAGATTTACTTTATGTATGTGAAGGAATCTTTAAACTCGATTTTCGAGCATTAGATTTATTTTAACTGTTGCAAATTTATTAAGAACCACTAGTAATACAATAATTTCTTAAAATCTTACCATTATATGTGCTAGAATCACCAAGACGCGCTCAAACGCATAGATTTCTAGCCATTTCAAATGATCTGTTAAAGGATCTATAGAAACACATTCATTTGATAATTTTACCGTGCTTATCTGGTTTAATGACGTAAATAAATTATCAATTTGATAAATATTCACTGTTGGAAGATGGAATTGGCCTAATAGGAATCTTCACCGATTGGAAATTGTCGTTTTGAGTTAAGCATCCACGCTCCACAAGATGCAGGGCTATAAGGAAGATCACGCTGACTTTTATCTAGTTTCGACTGTATGCTGCTGCCAAACGTATGGAATATCACTTAGACGGTATACAAATACGAAGAACTTGTTTTCTTCAGCTCAAACGGTGGACTCTAGGCTTGTGCTAGACTGTAAAACGTCCTCCAGTTCTTTGTTTATACCCGGATAAACGATGATGTTGATTCGCTCGCTAGATTGAGATCACTGTTCAGAGCCCATTCTTGTTGCTATCACATCTTTCAGTTGTCTTCTTGTGAAACAAACTAAAGCATACATAGATGTACCTGCTGCCTCTCTTACTAAATAACTGCCCCACTTAAACAGGTGCAATATTCGACTAGCAACTGATACTTTAACCGAAGACGATCAACTACGACGTCATCTCCATATTATAGAAGAACGATCAGTGAGCACGTGCCATCATTGAGCAGCTCATGGATAAAGACAGACGCTGGATGCTATTGGAGTTAGAGAGGACTAACGGCATTTTAACTCGACACGATTAACTAAGACGTCATCTCCATATTTTTGGATAATACGGAATACCACTGATACATGCAGAGCACGTCAAAGATGCACTCATACATGCGAGGTTTGTCTAATGACGTTATGAGGTTCAGTTGTCTGATTGGATTAGTTTTAAGTGGTCCCTAATCGCCTATAATCCAACTATGAACTTGTTTTATGTTTAATGTAGTGATGGAATGCTTAGAGAGCGAAATGAAGTTAAAAAATACGCTTTTCAGAATAAATGACTGACGTAAAAATGAATGTCACCATTTTAGGAGCTGGAGGGGCTTTGAACCATATTTCTCTTTTAAAACTTATCAAAAATCTGTTAAATAATTCAAATTTAACTGTTAACTGGAAAACGAGAATAATTAATTCCATTTCTGATCAATTTTCAGTGTAGAATTCGTTACAATAATTTATGTGTAGACAAACCCAATGGTTTCCAATACACTACATCTAATGAGAAATGTTTATATGTTTATTATTTTTCTTTACAGAATTTTGGTGCATTGCAACGTAATTGAAATCCAAGAGAAATCGTTTTACAAACTGGAACACACCAAAAGCTTGTAAGTTAATTAGAAACATTCTATTTCGACGAAATTAATTTGTAGAATATTCAATTTGATCAAAGGTGTACCACATTAACTGTTTGCTCGAGAGTATTGGGAAATCTATATTTAATCTAATTTGCAAACTACTAAAAAAAAGTTTAATTAACTTTTCACTTTTATATTGGGTCATAAGTTATGGCAACTGTACTTAAATGTGGAAGAATCACAAGTTTGTGTCATATGAAAGTTCTGCAGGGATAATTTGTATGTAGTAAAACAACAGATGGCTCTGTAATAGGTGATAGTAAGGTCTGAGAAGTACACACACATCAAAATAGCTTTTCTCTAAGGGATAAATATGATGGAATGTCACAGGGAACTAGTGGAAACCTTTTAAAATAATACCCTGCCATGCCTCACAGTAGAATGAAAGGTTTAAGTTAGGTTAGGATAGGAAAGACATATGTCAACCAATGTGATGCCACAGCGTCATCGTGCAGCTCTTGGATGAAGGTAGACGTTAGATGCTACAGGAGTGAGAGAGGGAAAGTGGCATCGAGTGAGGCTATTGCATAATGAGCTACGGTATCGTAGGGCGTTGTTTGCAACAGCATCGAAAATATTCCACCCTCAATTAAGTTTGGCAGGAAATTGAAAGTAGTAATTTTGATCGATAGTTTGATCCTCAAAATTCTAGTAAAGATGCGCAGTCCCATAAATATCCCTGGCTGGAGACTCTTCTTACTATTACACAGAATTAGGAAACCTTGTCTGTCCTAATAGGCTTGGTAATCCGTTTATAGTTCTCTCAGTCACCCTCGCCTTAGTCCTCAGATCGCTCTATAACTGGAGAATCCTCCAGGTGAACAAGATACATCTGCTTGGTCAAATCCTCTCCACTTATTAATAAAATCTTGACAAACGTATCTGGACAAGGCAGAGTTGATTGCAGCTCCCCACTTTAATCTAGGTGCTGGTAGTCTGTTTTTGGTCATAGCCGTGGCTTAGCAATAACCTTTTACTATTAAACGAAGGTTTAAAAGCTGCAGAGAAGTTACTGTAAGAAATAATGGAGGATACTGCTATATTTATATATTTGCAGATGCTAGAGATACTGCATTCGAAAGAGGAAGCTTCACGATAAAGTAACTGTCAGTTACTAGCTCCGAATTATAACAAGGATCAATCTTGTAGTTAGGAACGAATGTTATTTTTTGTTATTGTGAAACTTACTTTCACAATTATGTATTATTTGCAGGTATTTGGATAACAATCACATCAAGATCTTTCCAAATAATCTCTTTCCTCCAAGAAATAAGTTGCACATTTTGTAAGTTTATCAAAAATTAATCTTAAAACAAAACTTTCATGAAATTTTTTGTAGATCACTGATGTACAATGATATTATGAGAATCCATAAAGAGGCTTTTGCAAATTTGGAACATCTTCTTGAGCTGTAAGATTATATTATAATCAATTAAGAAGTCAGGAATAAGATAATTTTATTCTGGATTATATATGCTTTATAAGTTTGCATAAAGCTTAAAAATATCAAGTTTACATTTAGATTCATTCATTCTACCGAAAAATGATGTTTGAGAGTTGAATGTTCGCTCCATTTCATTTCACCAATCAAAGGATGTAACAAATCATGCTTAATACACAATATCATTTATCTTCATAAGCTATAAGTTTCTACATCTAATAAAAGTAACGCTCTACCAATTCATAGTTGTCTCAATTTAAGACTCTTGAGGTTTTTTGAGCGACTAACAGATATGAAACGTCTTCAGTTAATTTTAGATTGTCATTTGGTCAAAGCTAACCTAACAGTCACTGGGACAAAATATCTGAAAGAAAAAACGTAGGTCATTCCTTTGGTTGCTTTTAATGAGATAGCAATGAAAGATTTCATAGTTCATGTAACTGGATGGCTTGAGCCCTTCACTCTTCTCCAAAACCTCATGCTTCTCTTTGGTTAGTTTCTTCTTTCTTCTATAATAGGACTATCGGCACTTCTTTCCTTTCATACTGGTTCTAGGTTGTCACCCCACCTCTATCTAGCGTCTGTTATATGTTGGTTCCATTTTCTTTTCCATTCATTAATGTTGTCTACATTATATGATCTTCTGATGTTGTCGTTTCTTTCTTGGTCTAGTAGGATTTTTTCCCGAAATCCGCCTGAGAATTTCCATTCCTACGGACTGCTTGTTTTTGATTTTCTCATAATAGGTTTGATTTTTGCATTATGAACTCGTGCCTTTGTTTCTGAAGACAACACACGACCTCTCACCTCGTCGTATACATCTCCATAACTAGTTAGTTCATTTCAAAGGTACTTGAGTTTAATTGTCTGTGGAATAATTGGATCTTCTAGTTTTACTTTCATCTGATGGTCTCTTTCCATCTTGTATGAATTGTTTAAAATTAAAAATTATTCAGCTCTAGACTAAAACTTTCGCCAGATTCATGTTTATCACGAATAGAAAATTTGTATTGTAAACGGAAGAAAGAACACTTTTGACAGGAAAACCAACGTCCAGATGTTTTCAGATCGAACCTTATGAATGAGCGCACAAAGATGTGCAACTGTGACTTCTGTGTAAACAAACCCGGATGGTAAACAAAAAGGATCCATAACCTGTACTATGGAATAGTAGTGTTGAACATAACCATATTTGAGCGTTGCTCAGAGTAGGTTAGAAAATCCGAAAATCGCTTTCCAATGCTCGTTGATAGTTTTTGAATCGATTAGAAGTGTTATCAAGATTATTGCGATAGAAAAATTCGGTACGCACGCCGCAAATTACGGGGTCATTCAACTCTCTTACTTGAGAAATAATTCTCAATTGCTTTTATCATTTTAGGGATTTAAGAGGAAACAAGATTTCAGAAATTGATTTACAAGTATTCCAACATTTAAACAGACTTGAAATATTGTAAGTATTTATTCGATTACATAACACTTTGATATACGAGACCACCCTTAAAAGGTGGTGAAAAAAATTGTGTTTTCATGTTTTTCTCTAAAATTTCATTGATGCACTCGCAAAGGACTAACTACGGATATTTTTTACATTATTCGGGGTGAAATTAGTAACCCCTCATTATATTTCATATAAAAACTTTTTTTGAAAATCAACTTTTATGAAATAAAATTATAACTTCAACTCCTTGTTGTATTTATAAATATTTTTCATTCTTAAATTTGTTCCTAACACCAATAGCTGCAGAGAAAAAAATAAACACCATAATTTATCATTTTTCCAATAAATTGAGTAAAAAATGCATACCTAAAATTAAGGATTACTAATTTCATCCTCGTATAATGTAACAGATAATAACAAAAAATACCCTTAGTTAGTCCTTTACGAATGTACGAAAAGTACATAATTTTTAGAAATACTCGGAAAGGGTTGGAAGAGTCATTTTTTTATGGACAAGATCCATCTTAATTTCATAAGAGCAATCACCTCCTGAATTTTGTTTGCATGGGTTTAGAAACATATTAACAATAGATAAAAAAATCAAAAAGAAATCATTATGTTTCTTTGAGCATTGAACTTGTCTTCATATAAATCCATTGAGCTTGAACTTGGATATTTTCGCAACACTTTTTGAAGAAAACCATTGGATTGGGACTCTTTTAACCTCGGAAACAGGAAACAGTCACCGAGAATAAAATTTGGTCTGCATGTAGTCGACTCGTTGCAAAAATATATACATTGATTTAGCAATCTGCTTTTATGGTCCAGCGATACCTCCAGTAATCGATCAGGATAAATCTCAAAATAATGTAAATATTAAATTCGTTGGTTATATACTCCATAATTGATTTGAGGTGGTAAAGACAAAATTTCGTCAAGCTTTGACAATGGTAACGCTGAAGGAATGTTAAATACCTACAACATTCGTGTAATTTTATATTTATCGGATAAATAACGTGGAAGAGATCAGAAACGAGCAGATGCAGATTGGTAAATCTACGTTCCAGTTCTAACGATATTTCATTTTAAATCAGTTATTTAGCTCGTACCCTGTTGCTTTCTGTCGTTGAAGAAATTGGTTACTGCCTGATATATTGCGGTTTCCTATAGTTTGTTTGTTTTATCGAAAAAAATGACTCTATAGATTGTCACCCTATTGCTTCTTCATAAACTATTCGACTGTGAATATCATATGCGGACACATACCTATAAAAATCGAATCCCGATATCGCATTGTCACACGTGAACAATTTTCTAAGCGGCTTACAATTTCAATCACTTTGAACTTTTACTACCAGCGCAGCGCCATCTCACGATATGTAGTTTTCTTATAACTTTTTTTTAAAGTCTTTGTTACCTTTTGAACTCTGGTTTAGAAATGATAAAATATCAGTCATTTTTCTTATGTATTAATAATTGGGTTTTTTATATACGAGCGGCGTTTTTTGTCAACCTCCGATAGGTTATAAATAAAAAACAAGTTCAATCACCGTAGAAATTGAAACATTTGTCATAGCTGTGGACAAGGTTCTCAATACCCTCTTCAAAGAAAGTTCCCGCTAATGTAGCCTAACCCTTCAGTAACAAGAGATTACAAAACAGCCCTTGAAACTTCTGGAAATTCCGTAGACAAAGCAGTAATGGTAAATCTGCGGTTTTCTTGAACCATACTGTCAACTCGTTGAACCAGGTCATCTGAAACGATTTGCGCCCTTGGCCCCCTTCATCATGCACATCATCACGGGCATCTTTAAACTTTCCACACCATTCACGCACAACACCATCTCCATACACACGACTCATTCTCCGATGGATTTCTGCACCACTATTGCAATTCACACTTGGCGAGAACATCAATAATGGCGGACATGTTTACGAGGCTGTAGCACAACGCCGACTGACGCCTGAATGTTAACAAAGGTGCAGTGTGTAGTGCAAGAGCTTCACAGTAGCCTACAGCACATGCCCGCTTCCTTTTGTTCGCGTAGAGTGTGCTCGGAGCGATCGGAGGTTGATAAAAAACCGGCCTTCGTACTTTAGATAGTTGATTGAAGCGGAATTACCAAATTATTTATTCTTGATATTTTATTTCTTCTTCTTCTAGGTACTTACAGAATAATCAAATAGCGTACGTCAAAGTAGGGTCTTTTCCAAAATTGTCGGTATTTCAGTTATCTTTAATGGAAAATAAAATCAAGGACATAGAACAAGGAGCGTTGTCAAATTTAACGCAATTAAGGAGTTTGTAAGTATAATGTTTTGTTTGTATACATCACAGCAGAGTTTGTATACGGACGGCAGAGGCCTCCCGCCTCCACTATCCGTACTCTCGTCGAATCAGTACGTAAGCGCCGTTTAAAGTCACCGCACGCTTTTGTTTCGCTGTATAATTCTTATCGTTGTAAGCCCAAAATAAATACTAAAACAAATGGATAAATCCATTAAACGTAAAAAAACCAAAATTGTCCATCGAAAATATGACAAAAGCTACTGTTTTACATATTACGGGGATGGATCTTGTCCAACCCCAATATTTCTTGTGTGCAGAGAAACTTTAGGTAATAATTCGGTGGTACCCAGTTATCTAATACGACATTTAACCACTAAACACTCATCAGTAACCCAAAAAGACAAAACGTATTTTCATCGTTTAAAGGACCAATAGAAGAAGCAGGTAAATCTCATGAGTTCGTCTCTCAAGACCTCAGACAAATACAAAATCAAGCTACGTGATCACTAACATGTTAGTTAAAAAGGTACTCTCTTGCTGAAACTTGATTTACCTGTCAGCAAAGAAATTGATAATGATTAGCTAAGAAGCTGCAAAAGAAATTGAAAAAGTACCTGCATCGGTAGAAACTATTTCACTTCAAATTAATGACATATCTAACGTTGATTGAAAAATTGAGAGTAAATGGATTTTTTGAGCTACAAGTTGATGAGTCTACTGATATCAGTGGTCCCGCGTATCTCATCTCAAATGTTAGAGACATTGATGGATGTGAAATGAAAGAGTACTTTTCATTTTGTTTGCCACTGAATAACCATACAGCTGGTGAAGAAATATCTAAAGTAACGGAAGAATCTTTCAAAAAACAGAATTTGGAATGGAGTAACTGTATAAGTGTTTGCTCAAACGGAGCAGCAGCTATGACATGAATGGTTAAAGGCTTTATAAATAAGGTTGATGAAAACAATCCTAATATTGAAGAACAGCATTGTTTTTTACTCAGCTCTTATAACGAAGTCTCTATCAGAGGAACTATCAAGAAATGATCAAAATCGCGACCGATGACCTCTCGTCTTTTTAAATGCAGTATGTCAAGAAAGATCTTCAATCATATTTTAAAAATATGATGGTTTTCCCTCAGGAAACTACTTTCCCGAATTAAAAAATGAGACTGTCGTTTGTTTTTGCAGTCCCAGGGTTCAGATTAAGCGTATCTGTGTAAAAAAGAAGGGTGGCCTGCAAAACTTGCATATCTGGCGGATATATTTGCTCACTTAAATGAACTAAATAAAAAATGAAAGGCGGAAATTCCATTATTTCAACATCGTTAGATAAAATTAAAAGCTTTCGAGCTTTATTGGAACTATAGATCAGTTTCGCTATCAATCGTAATAATGAAATGTTCCCGAATGTCATGGCAGCTAATCCGGAAAAAAGAGCTCAAGCTTTGATTGTCAAACACTTGCAACTTCTTTCAAAGAAAATGAATTTCTATTTTCCTAGAATTGATCTGCAACCTATGGACTGGATTCGAAATCCATTCTCCGAGAACATTCTTTTGAAATAAAAACGGATCGCACGTTGAAAATAAAGTTTTCAGAAACAGAATTAGAACATTTTTGGATATGTGTGAAAAACGTGTGCATACTATTGCAATACTTTTGCCATTTACAACGACTTATTTATGTGAATTAGGATTTTCGATTCTTACTAAAATAAAAAAAAAGAAAGCCTCAAAACGATCGACAAAGAGATGAGAGCAGCTGCGACAACCATTACTCCAAATTAAGACCATCTATGCTTGATTAAACAGGATCATGTTTCGCATTAAATGCCTTTCTTACAATTTAAAATAAATATTGTTTCGATATTTATTAATCAAATGATGATGAATTTTACATAATAATGTTTTTTGTTTGTGGTGTACCTTTAAAAATTTACCTTTTCCTTGAACATAAAGTTTGGGGAACGTTGCAATACAGAACCATAAATAATGAAATGAAACTATAGATACATTTCAAATATATTTAATATTTTACATAAACTGAATAAACATTCTAAAAACAATATCAGGCTTTGCAGGTCGGCATTACAGGAGCAAGTTTTTGGTTATTATTACATTTAGATGACTCACAAGTCGAACAACTTTTTATTGTAGCGTTGGTGTTTAAAATTCTTGATTGAGATGGTAACCATTCACAATAATTCCGTTTATTAGTATTTGCAGGTTTATCCCAGCATCTACGTTCTACCAACGGAAATACACCACCTTAAACAAATAATGTAATAGTATAGGATCCCGATATATAACGACTTCCACCGAAATGTTTGTTTGGCGAAACATATTTTATACTCAATTTTCTATTGGCACCGTCCACGGAAAAATCCGTGACTCTAATTTCAACCATAGAGACACGGACATTTTTAAAGAAATGAGCCGAGTGAAGCTCTATTGTGTCTCTAATTTCAGCACAACGGTTACGAGTGACTAATATCTGTGGCAATTGGATACGGATGATTAGGTTAGGTTCGATTAGATTATGTTAGGTTAGGTTAGGTTAGGTTAGGTTAGGTTAGGTTAGGTTAGGTTAGGTTAGGTTAGGTTAGGTTAGGTTAGGTTAGGTTAGGTTAGGTTAGGTTAGGTCAGGTTAGGTTAGGTTGGGTTAGCTAAGTTTTAAAATTTTTTTGTTTCTAAGATTAAAATTAGACTACGGTTTTTTTCCGTGGAGGGTGCTGATATTGGATCATATGGTGAGATTTAAAGACTCGGAAAAAAGCTTCACCCTGATCCTTCTTCTTCTTCTTCCTACCCCATTTTAGGCAGATTGCCTGTGGATTCTTCGCAGCATACCTATTACTTCAATTGATGGTAAGATCATCACACCATTTTTTTCGTGGGCTTCCCATACTTCTTCTCCCCAGTGGTCAGTTTTGTCTCGTACTATCCTTACTATTTTTTCCTTGCTCATTCTACTTATGTGTTCGTCCCAATCGCGCTTTCTCAGTACCCATTCGTTAATATTTTCCACTCTGCATTTTTGCCTTATGTCGTCGCTGCGTTCCCTGTAATTCTTATGAGGTTAAAATGATGGCCACGGATTTTTCCGTGGAGCGTAGCGATTTCGGAATACGCGGTAAGACTTAGATATAAGGAAAAAGCTTCATTCTGATCCGTTTCCATAAAAATTTCCGAGTCTGTAAGAGTGCCAATAGCAGCGCCGTTCAATTTAATATGTCAATATATAAATGTCGTCCAAATAACGTCTCGTTCCATTTTCAATAATACTTTCTTCTTCTCTTCTTTGGTACTGATGACTTTAGTCATACATTGAAAAGGAAAATTGGAGATTTTGTTTCGGAATATATGATATATCCTATGGGTTAATTTGCTCCCGAGTGTTAGAAAATCTGACATCTAATGTCTTGATGAGGTTTACATCCAGTGATGTAACCTCTTGTACCTCATATTAGGTCCATTGGCCAACTTTTTTTCAGTCATTTTGCGTTTCTTGTCGTTAACAACTATTCTAGTAGTAGAGTTGGGTAGATTTCTATAGTTTCTTGTACATTGTCTAGTATTTGAACCTGGGATCTCTGAATAATCTTTATATAAGATTTGGAAGCGCAATCCCACAGCTCTATTCCATATGTCCATATAGACTTAATGACAGATTTGTCGATAAGGACTTTGTTTTTACCCCTGCTGCTATAGTAAACTGTTCGGAATTTTCCTCATTATCTTTTGTTTAGAAGGTTCTGTTGGTTAGGTAAGATTTCATTAGTGGGTAGTAGTTTGGGGGCAGAGCTCTTTCAATTTTATATAGCAGCCCTCTGCAACACTATGTCAAAAGCCTGTCCGATATCGAGGAAAACAGCAGAGCAGTATTTTTTGTTTTCCAAGGCTTTGTTTATTCTTTGCGTGAGTCGATGGACTTGTTTCAATGTAGAATGTTAGTGTCGGAATCCAAATTGATGGCAGAGAATTCATTCCTGTCTTCAGATATTCTATTTAGCAGTAATTTTTCAAGGAGTGTGGACATTGTGAGTAAAAGGCTTATTGGACGGTGAGATAAAACGTTAGTCGGGTCTTTGCCTGGTTTACCAATCAATATGATATGTGCAACTTTATATGATTTTAGCCAGTATCCGAATCTTAGAATTGCATTGTAAATGTATGTTAGCATTACCACCCCTATTGTGGCAATTCTTTCAGCATTTTGGCGGTTATTAGGTCGGAGCCCGCTTCTTTTTTCGGGTTTAGTAATTTTACTTCATTGTGTACTTCTTTTTGGGTAATTGCATCTTGTGTTTATTGAAATTGCTAAGTTTTGCTTTACTGCTAGATATATTGTTAGTGCCTGTAAAACTGTAGTGAGATGATCTGCAAATAAATCCGTAAATAAATTTTTCTTTGTCCCGTGTTCATAATGAAATATACTTTATTATCATTTAACTTTAATTTAATAATCAGACCGGTGCAAAATGCTAGTATGGATTTACCTGTTTTCCTGAATAGGAAAACTAACGTTTATATATTCTACGGGCTTCATACTTTCGATTGGGTTGGAATTTATCTAATAATCAAACTGGTGAAATATTAAAAAAAAACTTTTATAATTATTAATTAATCATAATCTGGATTGAAACTTGCTAGGCATCAAATAAACATCTCGGTGAAGGTTGTTTTATATCGAAATAAAAGTTATTTGATTTTCATAATCTTGATTTATCGAAAGTAACTCACTTTGATACACTATATATGTTTCAAAACACTGTGTTTCACAATTTTCCGTTTCGTCTTGACTTAGTTCTCGCGCACATTTCGTGTTTGGCCCACCAACGCATGAGAAACATTTGAAACTTGCATAGCCTGAAAAACTCAACCAAAGTTATTCTTGTTTCCAATATTAACCAGAAAATTATAATCTTTCGGTTCCATTATACGCGAGGCATTAAATGTAGTCCGGTGTCTCGAAATAAACAAACTTATATCATTTAAACCGAAATGTTCACACTACAAAAAAGGGTAACGTTTACCGACAAGTTACAATTTACAATTACAGAACAATTAAATCTACTAATCCAGCTATATGCCCGGATCCACAACTTTAGACGTCTTTCTTTAAGGATTAATACGGAAATGATAAAACAGGTTGTTGATACCAATTATAGTATGGGAGCTGGCAACGTTTAGAAAGCAAGAATTTTAGTTCAGCTGATTTTTTGATATGCCGTCCTTCTTGATATTTCGGTTAGAGTCTGGGCTACTTGGCGGTAGCGGTAATCATGTTTTTTGTTAAAACTGGAGGATCTTCTAAGTTATTAGTAAAAATGGAAAAGAAGTACTATTTGCTTATTAGTCTGCCAAATTTACATAAAACAAGATGTTGATGAGTGATTACATCAAAGTTTTTACAATGGGGGCAGACAATCTATGTTCCGTTGCCACCAGAATGAAGATGTTTAAAAATTAAGCTGCCAAATTATGGAAAGGTACAGTATAAAAAATAATATATCCTGTTTTTTTAAAAAACACAGTGAACAAGTATTTATCAGAAAAAAAATTGCATGGATGAGACATTTAGTTATTGTGTACAACAGAGGTGTCAAACTCAATTCGTAGGCGGGCCAGATTAAAAAGAAAAAAAATTAAATGAATTATTATAAAATTTTATTTATTAAATCATATAAGTATATAATCTAAGGTTGTTAAGAATCATATAGTTATGAATTATAAAATATGGTAGGTAATTATGTTGAGCTCGAGGATCCAGATACGTGACTTTTCTTGTGTTTGACAAGCTCATTGATGTCAGGTATCATATTCGTTGTAGTTATTTTAAGAATTGCTTGGAGATGTTCATTCGTAAGTCTTGTGCGATGTTTGTTCTTATTTTCATGACGGAAAACATCTGCTCACATAAATAGGTGCTACCAAAAATGCAGAGAATGCGTGCTGCATGCTTTTTTAATTCCAATCTCTTGAAATATTGTGTATAAAATGTAAGCGATAATCGCATTGATTTTTTTTTTCAAAATACTGTCCGATGGAAGATCTATGAACTCCATATGCAAATGAACTGATGCCTCTGAAGCTTCAAAATTGAATGGATTGTTGAAAATTGGGAATTTCATTACATTAATTTTGTGAAAGTCTTCAAAACGATTGTTGAATTCCGTGATCAAATTTTGCAGAAATTGAGAATATTCATCCAATTTTTTTAGTTCACTGTGCCAAATGATTTTAAAAGAGGGAATGGTACAAAGTTTAATTTGTTAGCTGATTTTCCCACAGCCTCGACTTTGTTTCAAAGGCCTGAATATATGAATACATTTGAGTGACAATCAGATTTTTACCCTGTAACTTTGTATTCAGATCAGTTAACTATATATTCATATTTAACAAAAAGGCACAATCAATCCACCAGTCATTGTCATAATCAATTTGTTTGCCTTTGTCTAACATGAAAGGTTGAATAGGATCACGTATTGCAAAAAATCTTTTTAAAACTACTCCTCGACTGGGCCAACGAACTTAGGTGAAATAAGGAACATGGAAAAACTTTTCGTCCAAATCTTGTAAAATTTGCCTGAACTATCGGTGATTTAGTCCTCTGCTTCTTATAAAATTAACAATTTTAATTATAGGTTGCATATAGGTTGTTCATTCTTAAATGTTTGGATGGTGATAATTCCTGATAAATTATACAGAGAAATTCCACAAAATTCCCTGATATTTTCTGTTTTAATTTAGTTACAACGCCCGAATATTTGCCAGCCATGGCAGGAGCGCCATCCGTAGTTGTGCTGCTAAGTATATTCCAGTCGAGTTTATATTGTGCTATCAAATGCTCAATTGCAGAATAAATATTATTTGGTGTTGTAGTACCTGTCAATGGAACGCACTTTAACAGTTCTTCAGTTTTTTAAAAGTTATTGTTAATGCCTCGTATAAAAAAAGCAAGTTGATCTGTATCAACAGTATCAGTGCTCTTGTCAACAGCCTTTGAAAAGTTTGTAAATTCCTTAATTTTCCCCTTCAGCTGAAGAACCAACAGTGTTTCTTGAGAGCGAAATATTTTAAATTTTGAGATGGAAATGAAACATCGGCAAATTTCAACGTACAGTCTTTAATAAAGTGACCATCAGTGAAAAGTTTTGATGTTTCCGAGATTTCTAATGCAATAATGAAACTTGATTTCAGGACATCTTCGCTCTCTGTATTAGCTTTAGTAAATATGAATTGTTCACCTTGAAGTTTAGATTTTTTAGATGACAATGTGTCGATTCTTTTCAGTGTAACATTCGAATTTTGACTTGATATGATTCGTATCATATCGTCGCTTCAAATTAAACTACTTATAAACAGCAACTGTTCGATTACAAATCAAACACAGTGATTTACCTTTCCATTCTATGAAAAAATATGTTATTTCCCATTTAGACTAAAAAACTCTGCATTCACTGTCAATTTAACGTTTTTGTGACATTGTGCCGAAATCGTAACAATTATGGAACACGACACAACAATTATAGATATCGCACGCGCATTACACAAACAAATTCACAATACCTTCACAATCACCACTTCGCAGTACAATTAAAATCCTTCTCCAGCAGTATCGCTTCTATTACTCGACTCAACTGACTCACGTCGCGCCGACGCACTCGTTTTATATGATTAAGAAAGGTTCTAGTCTAGACTCGAAGCACGTGGAAGATTCTATCGTTCTCGACAATAATAATATTTCCGCTTGCTGCTACTGTCTTTCTCTCTCGCTTGTCTAGGCACGCTCTGCCCTTAAAATTACTTATAAACGTCCGTAGACTTGAGAGTACGAGTATTTAAAACATCCGTAGAGGTATAGAATGAAGTCTAAAAGCTCTAAAAAACATTATTTTCATTTCTGTGACACATTGCAATCGTGGGCCTTATTGATACAGCCTAGGGGCCGGAAGCTGCCCGTGGGCCGTATCTTTAACATGACTGGTGTACAAAATTGTTCCACTATTCGTATTCTAGAAAATAGCGTTAGCGTTCTATTTACTTCTCTATAAACAACAAACAACTAATGTTTCCTTGTTACTAAAGTCTTACTTCAAAAATTTCGGTTTGGATTTGAAGCAAAGTGAGATTGGCGAGTGGTTGTACACATACGGCTTCCTTTTTCTGAATCACACTGTGATTGCTTCGTATTAATTATTGCGAGGATTCAAATGAAAGCTGGAAGACTTTCGAAATATGATGACTATTTAGTGGAAAGCTACATACATACAATAATAACATATACTAGCCTGTTTTGTGAAACCAATTTTCTATCAGAAGAAACTAAAAATTAAGATGCTTTATCAAGAAAAATATTCCTAAGCTAGAATAGTTTCAATACAACCATGTTGTAAATGCAAACTACCAATAACATTTTAATACATCAAGATTTATATCTTCCACTCTAGTTCCCCACGTCTCTTGCTCCTATTATATCCTGGTTAACCCGGTCATATTATCCCGAAAGCAGGATTAGATGGAAGGCGGAATTGATAGTAGGCCAGAAAGCTTTTTATCTCTTCAATATATATAAAGAAAGATTATTGAATTAACTTTTAGTTTTCCCAACAGTTGCAAAAGTGATTTTCTCCTTTATGGATACGGAATTATTTTCAACAACGTTATAAACTGAAAAATATGTTTTTTAAAATTTACTTTAAGGAAGATACAAGGGTTGATCGATTATTCCTCTCCTGACCCATTTATAAAACAAAACAATCAATTTTCATGCCATATCGTTCTAGATCATGCACAGACTCACGCTAGAAACTTATACTAGGATCCTGTTGAAGTGTGAAGTGAAGTGAAGTGTTGAAGTGTATTATTGTAGCGTGAAGTTCATAAAACAATATTTATCATTGGATTAAAGCAATAATTAAATGGGTTATCGTCTTGCATAAAAATTCCGAAATAACTAGAGAACCAGTTGACATCAAAACACCCAAAAATAAAGATACAAATAAGCTGGAAGTAAACGAAACTTAACTAGAATAATATTGTAATGAAAGATAATAATAAAAACAGAAAAACAAATAATTGGAACACTGTTATAGCCAAATTTATAGAGTGAGAAACTTTATTTTACCTTCAGTCTCTGAAGACGATAACTTGGTTATCGAAACGTGCGTCAGACAGTTTGTTAGTATTGGTGTAGTGGTGGTGTAAAAACTATATTCAGTGAGAAACTTTATAATAATGTTAAATAAGGAATATCTCTTTACATAGAATTAATAATTATGAAGATGAATTAACATTAACATAATCATATATAACCTATAAATTGATGTTGAATCTTACATTGTCATTACATTTTGTAACCTAATAATTATGTATAAAAAAAAGAAGAAAGTTTAGGAGTGTATTCTTGGTGTACTACAAAAAACAGACATCGTAAAAGAACATAATTAAAAAAAGTGATTTCGAAGGGTGCTGTGGTCTGAGGTCTCAAATAAAAGAGTTTTTCAAAATCCCAATATTTCGATCTTTCATTTGATCTTTATGAAAACGTCAGTTAAGACACATTCACTTGTTTATCTTCATCAACGTTTGAGTTATAATGTACCTTATATTTTTATCCTTGATTAAGATCAAATAAAAGATCGAAACTCTTGCATTTGAGTCCTCAACCCGTAACGCCATCCGAAATTACATACTAGGAGGACAATAATATCAACAATTAAAAAAAAGTGACAATCGTTGAAAAAAACTATAAAAGGCGAGAAAAATAAAGATTGTGGTCAGTTACCAAAAATAAATAAGAAATTCTAAAGTATAAGTAGTTACCGGAAAATCTAAACTGAGAGTTACGGTAAGTGAATAAAGAAAAATCCGAAACTGGATAAATCCTGAAGCGTGTATAAACAACAATTTGACACCCAAAGTGAGGCTCGAAGAAAATAAGCAATTCCGAAACCAACGTGGGGCGACAAAAGTCGAAATAACAATATGCTAAATTGGATTACTCGACAATCAAAAAAAAAAATGAAAGCGATCTTTAAAACCAACAATTATTCAAGAGAATTGTCGACTGAAGCAGTGAATGAGAAGGCGATACGTGTCCTGTTCGAGCTGTCAGAAGAATACTTCCAGCACTGTTTCAAATCATGGAAGATTCGTATGAAGCCTTGTAATGATAAACTAAAGATATATTTTGTAGTTTATGAGAAATTAAAAAGTTGCATAAATCGGATTGAAAAACATGGGTCCCATAAAAAAATCTTGTTTCATTAGTCATTACTGTTAGACTGTTTTTTAATGAAAAATTTGGAATAAGTCATGTCAACAACTTTTTAATATGTCGTCTATGGACAAAAAGATTATCATCCCGTATAAGTAGTATGTAAAGATTATGATTGTAATGTTATTTTCGTTTTATTGCCTTTTTGAAGTATTTTTTTTTTTTAATAAAAAATGCCGCAAACGTGTTTTGTAGTGGAAATCGTTTCGATACAATATGAAGATTTTCCAATGGTCACTGTAAAAATATTCGTAAACTAATGACTTTACAATAGGCATTTAATCGCAGATAAGTTACGTGAGCCCTATTACTAAGTATTTTCCACAGTAACTTTGTATTAAATCTAGAGAATTTGGAAGCTTTAAAAGATTACGATTATCCCAAATTAGTTATATCTGAAAATATGAGACACAAATATTTGAAATTCTGAAAGTCTGAAGATATGAGGAGATTGACAAAAGAAGAAGATTGATCCAACTAAATTATTGGTGAATAAAAACCTCACTTAGAGCTTTGTAGTTCTTCCCGAATGATAAATTCCAGCGTTTACTCCACTAAATAACTAAATTAATAATTAAACTGAAAAAATAATACTTAAAATACGAATAAAATTTGTATCGATATCCCCCCTGAGATTCTACAAATCAAATCCAGATGTTTTCAAAATGTACAGTAGAAGACTGCCAAAACATTTTGTAATCTCTATCAATCAATTATCTATTTTAGTAACTATTTTAACGTATTTTAACGTATTCACATTTTCAGATAGACAGAGTCTCATTATTTGACTTGAATAATTTTAAATATTTCTAGTACTTTATTATATGTAACCTTCATAGGTTTCCCAAAAAGTAAGCAACACATAAAATGTGAAAAAATGATTTTATCAGATCGTCGAATTGGGTTGAAACGGATTTCTGAAGCATTGAATATTTCATATAAACGCGTTGATCATATAGTTCACGTCAATTTAGACATGAGAAAAATTACTGCAAAATAGTTCCCCAAATGTTTGAATGTTGACCAAAAGCGTGCAAGGGTAGAAGCATCGCGTTCTATCTGTGCTCGATTTGAAAACGATGTAGACTTCTTAAACCGAATTGTTACTATGGATGAGACTTTAGTACATTTCTACGATCCAGAAACAAAGCAACAATCGATGGAATGGCGACACTCTGGTTCTCCAAGACCTAAGAAGTTTCGTGTCCAAAAATCTGCTGGAAAAGTTCTTGTTTCAGCTTTTTTGGATTGCCATGGAGTAATAATGATTGATTTTTTGGATAAGGGTAGAACAATAACTGGAGATTACTATTCGATATTACTGACCACTCTACGGGAAAAAAATTAAAGAGAAAAGACGCGTAAAGCTATCCAAAGGTGTTTTGTTTTTGCAGGACAATGCCCCTGCACACAAACCTCATGTTGCCATGCGAAAAATTCGTGATTTAGGGTTTGAACACCCCCCTTATTCCCCAGATTTCAGTCCGGCCGACTATCATCTCTTTCCTCAAAAAAGTTTAAAAGGTCGTAAATTTTCTTCCAACGAAGAGGTAATAGAAGCTGTAGAGGTCTGGTTTGTAGAGCAAGGAGAAACATTTTGTTAAAGGTCTAGAGACGTTGCAGCTTCGTTGTAATAAATGCATCTAATTAAGAGGAGAATATGTTGAGTAATAAAATATTTTGACATTGAAATTTTGTTTGGTTCTATAGTAGGCTAAGAATTTTTCAATATATTCTCATATATAGACAAATAAAGTCTATGCTACTTGCTCATCTAATATTAAAAAAAATTTCCATTCCAATATTCTAAAGAAAGATAATAATAATATAGTGTGTCGCAGAAGAGGGTTCGGAAAGCATGGTTTAATAGAATGGTTTCCACGATAGCCCGACTTGATTATAATAAAAACTAGATTCTAAAAAAATTTTAGAAAAACTACTTTAGTTTATTATTGTACTATGTTTATTTTTTTTTTTTTTAGTTTATTTGAAATAACAAAATAAATTATTTGAAAAACAATCTGATAACGCAACTTCGAGCGGTTTTTGGAATAATCTATCCATATGTTAAGACAATTCACAATCTTTTATCATAATATAAATTATAATAATTTAGTTTCGAGAAATATTAGTAACTAAATATTTATTAATTTGAATAATCACTAAAAAAAAAGTATAAAATACAAACTCAAAATATAGTTAAACTTACCATATCGCATATGCAGAACTAGAAAAAATATGAAACAAATACGTAAACGATGCATTGTTAAAAAAACGTTAAACGTAGAATGTATATACGTAAATTTGAAAGCCAATAGAATGAAATGTTATCATTTTTAATTACAGTAATTAACGTATTTATTAAATTCATTTTTATCATTGTGAAGCTTGTTAACCAAAAAACAAATTTTTTCAAATACAGGTGGTGTTCAAATTATTAATTTTTTTATACTAATTATATCCTTACTTGAAGAAACAAAAAATACGGTCAAATTAATAAATAACAAAGTATTCTGCAGTCTTCATCAGCATACCATTGTAGAATCGCTAAATTGTATTAAAATAAGAAATTTTAATCAGTCGCAATCATATTCTATTTGACACATTATGTCCAATAAATAAAACAACTGTTGATCATCATTTCATTGCTTCAAATCCTAAACTTTATTTCCTCGTAAACCTCGTGAACTATTTCAAAATAGTTATTACTAATTTTAGTTGATTTACTCCATATTATAACGTTTTTCCTATTTATTTACACTCTTTCTATTCGTGGGGGAGCTTCATAAACACTGTCTCTTACTTTCTTAATTTATTACCACACTATATAAAACACTTAACTTATGATAATTTATTTATAAATATCTCTTAAGCAATTCCTGCGATTACTTTTATTAATTCATTCTTTTCACTACAATTATTTATTTAAAACTAAACTAAATGCGCTACATCATCTACTCCAAAAAGAAATCTCCAGATTTAAAACAAAAATAAACAAAACAAATAAATGAATAGACTTTACTTGAAATTATTCAAAAGAAACAATGTAAATAAACCGCTTGGTATACAAAACTGAACATCAAACGAATCAAACTTGTTAGTAACAATATTATCAAAAAGCAGATCCTAACTATGGAAATTCAAGTACACACCTGTTGTAGAGTTTCCCGTGGACCCTTGAGGATACACCTGGACCACTTTAGGAATCACTACTTTAAATCCATTTCGCAGGCGTTCATTAGTATTAATCGCGTATTAATCTAGAAAACAAGTCTTCTCGGAATTGGAATCCTCGAGATATTAGGGTAAGATGAGGAAATGGCGGTCAATGGAGCATTGATCCATTTTTCAATTGATTTTAAGGAATTACGGCATTCATTTACAGAGCCTATGTAGTGGACTAAAGATATATATCAAGCAAATTATCAATCTATCACGGGTTTCATATTTTTCAATCATTTTGTAAAACCCGTCATTGACCGCTATTACCCTATGGTGCGTGTAATGGCGGTCTACTGTTACTGGGTATTACCGATCATTCAAAATTAACAAAGGTTTACTTCTTACATGAAGTAAAACAAAATAAAGCGACGTTTTATTTATATCATCTGTATTTTTTAAAATAATTATCCAAATTTTTGAAAATCACACATTGAGACGCATAGAAACTGTCTTTTACTTAGTTTTTAAGTATATTATATTCATGTTGTTATGTTTTAACCAAAATGAACTTTTCTCCTAAAATTAACCAAACACATTCTTCTTTATCCGATCTTGTAGCGTACTGAAGGGTATGCCGAACTTCTTGGCTGTTAATCTTAAATAATTTCCAGCACTAACGGCTTCAATAGCTTTATCTCACTACTATTTTGTCCTTTTTCCTTTCTTTGTGGTTCTTTCCTTGTGTCGCTGCATCAACTTAAGTATAAAAATAAGTGGAAAATGAGACATTATTTTACAAATAAATTAATAATAAGATATCTTATAAATACATACGGGGTAATAGCGACCATTGACCGGTATTGCTCTCTTATAATGATTGCCATAACCCCAAAATATGAAAACAGTTTCTTTTGTTTGTCACAAAAAACCTAACACAAAATCTAACAAATACATAGGATAGGATAGTAAATGTATAGTAACGAATTTTTTAAAAATATAGTCAATGGTATAAATCACTTTAAGCTTACTTTTAACTAAATTTTTGATTTTATAAAAACAAAAAACTTCCGTACTTTTACACAACTGTCAAGCTCACTACTCGCGATGCAAAATGGCGCCACTTGGGAAACAAGTTTACTCGGCCCCATACTAGATGGCAATATTAGTAGCAGAATGTTTTTGGAAGTTTAAGATTTTCACGTCACCGGCATTGCCCACTGACCGCCATTCCTCCATTATATCCTATAGGCGTTACAATGATAGATTAGAATATTTTCTTTTCTTATTTCGTTAGTTAAACAAATATGCTTGCGTGGTTTTGTTTTTAATTTACTCCAAACTGTTTCTATGGGATAGTTCATAATATGATAGTATACTACATAATAGGACTGCGAGAGGCCAAGGACTGTTAAGCACATTACCGGTCGATGTCATTTCAAAAGTCAATCGGGCGCTTTTTTCTTGAACATTTTAATGTCATCAGATATGCTGTGAGACCTGCCCTTGTGTTTGAACTACGGGCTATAAAATGTATGGCTTATCAAAAATAATTTCAAGTTGTATATTAACATTATTAATCATTTTTCATGTATTTGAGGTTTTGAAATCTTTTATATCAATTCATCTACATCAAGTATTTTACTTGATGTAGATGATATTTTGTCCCTTTTTTCGTGTAGATCAAGGATAGTTGCAGATATTGAATGTTATTTTTGTAAATGAACCAAAAGAAACAGGCTGGAACTATTCAAATTAATTACTTTAAATGTGACTTCTGTGAAAAACCAATTTTCTGGAAAAGGTTTTTATATGTTTAAAAAAGAAAAATGAGTTGCGTTTCTGGTGAAATGTGGTCGTTTAACTGACAGAAATAAATCATTTTGAGGTTAAATAAAGTGCGAGACAAAATACTCACCATTACTGTTGGAATCAAATCGATGATGATGATTTAGCTTTTTTATAGAATTCAGCCTTACGATTTAAATCGAGAAAACATACAAGGAAGACAAACAAAAATTTTGAAACAGTGACGATTTATTTTTCAATATTGTCTCCTTTTAGATCAAAACACTTAACATAGTGGTGATTCAAACCCATCTGAAAAAAACATTTTATCAAAGTGTACAAAGTAGGCCTCCTCCAATCGACTCCAATTTCTGTCCAGAAAGTGACTTTTTCAAGTTTGGAAACTAAAAGAAGTCACACGGAACCAAATTTGAGTATAGCGACAGTTCAGATACCCTGTGATCGTTTTATCTCCAGTTAATTGATGTATATATATTGTGAATACCAAAAAACGCTAGCAGTCGCCTTTTCGACAGTCTTCGCCTTCTTTGGAGCAGGTTAGCCGAATGAAATCCACTATTCCGATTGTCCCTTGATCTCTGGTGTGTAGCAGTTGATCCATGTGTCGTCGACTGCCAAAAAATTAGGCAAAAATTCCTTTCGAATATCGCTTAAAGTTGTCCGTAGTGAGCAAAAGCAACCGACAGCTTTCTCATGCTGGAAATTTCATACAGGATATGACCCACGCTATCTTTTGATTTGCCTATCGTTTCAACTATCTCACGCACCCTCAATCGGCGGTTTTTCAATTTCATTATCATGGTAATAGTTGGGGCACCTGGACATGGCTTTCCAAAAACCGACGTACGAGTCGTTAAACCAATTTTTGACAGTCTGCATTGAAGGAGTCGGTTTACATGGCGAACCGATCCGGCTGAAATTTCCATAATAGCCATCTACGAAAATGTACTACACGATAAGAAAGGGCTTTTGTGGTAATGGCGCCAAAGCCAAGAAAAAAAAATTAGATATAAATCACGTTTATTGTAAGCTATAATGAAATGAAGACCAAAATTTGAAAAATTTTACGAATTATCATTCATTCCGTGCAGGTCTATATTTTTCTCTCAGAAATATAAATAATAATAGCAGTCACAGATAATTAGCGATTGAAGTATATACAGGGCTTCTCAAAAAAAAACCTCCCCCTCTTCTATTTCGTACGGTGATAATAAGACTGATGGAATTTGGAGAGTGAAAATTTCACTTTTGTCTCTACTAGAGGTATCAGGTGACAAAATAGACATTGTTGACTTCACCAGGTAACTGAAACTAATAATATTACATGGGACCTTATGGCAAGTGATACCTCGTTTGAAAGGTATTTAGAATTTTTTGTTATTGTTCATCAATGCTGTTTTTTGTAACAATAAATAACCTTGAACAAAAATGGACTCCTCGTTAATTATCTAAAGTGAATATGGCTCTTCTAAAATTTAGAAGATCTTCGATTTTTTGGACTTTTATCATTTTGTACTTAAACAGCTGATGGTTGAGTGACTTTAAGAGTAGTATTTTTAAAAAGGAATGTTACACTAGAAAAAAAATTACAATAAATAAGTACGTAAGCATCTTAATTGAAATTTAACATTTTGCTTTTGAACGTTCATCATGTTTCTCGTTTGGTCTTCAAATAGTGATAGAATTGCAAGTTGTTTTTTAATCCAGAAGGGTTCTACGATATAGTCCTCGAAAAATCCTGTTTTTGTTGACGCACAGGTGTTTATTTTCCCTAGACCAATATTTCAGGGTAGACGGTTTAAATTTACGGTGTATCAAAAACGTAGATTCATCATTTATCATACGGGAAAGTAACAGTAATCATTTCGTGTCGAAATCGACTTCTATAACGTTAACTTATTCAGAAATTTGTTTACTTCAATAAGGATCACGGGTTTCAGCAGCAATACAAACATTTATTTCCTCGTTCTATCGAATTCTATTGATAGGCTTCTCACTTGTGTGAATGGAACAGTTTTAATTATAATTGATCTCGACGTTCTATGAAAATTTATGCTTGTAGCTTAGAAGTGAGTTGGTTAAGGTGTTAGAAATACTCTGTATTCCTTGAATTTTTTACCATTACTATACACTTAATTAAAGAAATAATGTTGCTACTATTTCGAATATTCAGTAATAATTTTATAACCCACAAAAATAACCCAAATTTTATACAACTATTATATATTATCTATCTACAGGTATCTACATTTCAATTTTTTCCTTATGTAGGTATTCGACATTATGCAGATCAGTCAAAAATGTTTGATTGTGTTTTAATGCCTCCTGTAAATATTTTCAATAAATAATTACAATTTATGATATTTTTCTTCAGAATGTCTCTTTGGCATGTACAATTTTATCGAGTTGAACAAAGAGTACCTTTTTGTTTAAAAATCGATTGAAAAATTTATTTTTACTATTTTTAGATTATACAGGTTGTCCCTATGAAAATTACGGATTGTTAACCATTGGGCATATTCCGTTGGAAAGACTACATGGACATACATAATCATCAATTGAAAATTCATAACTCACTCCTGATTTTTCGAATAAAGTCTTGAAACACCCTGTATATTTTGTGGTTATAATTAATTTCTAGCTAGTTACGATTGAGATTTGAGCTTAAGCCAGATTACAATGGAGTGAATGGCTGTTTCATCAGGGGTTGTGATTTATACCTTTCTTTCCTTAATATTTTTATCCGCTATTTTGAATCCGAATATTTTTTGTGGTGTTCTGTTTTTGAGCATTAAAACTATCTCTACTGTGCTTCATTTATATCATTTCTAACTGGTTTTATCTCTAATATTTCTTTATAAGTTTTTCTTATTCTATCTTTTTTTATTTCATTTAAAATTTGCATGTGGAATCTCATTCTCATTGCATTTATATGTGCTATTTGATTTCGATTCAATTTCCATGTCTCACGACTTTGAAGCATTTTCACAATTTCTCTGCTGATCTTTCCTAGCACTTTGCACCTTGATAGTTAAATCTTTCCAATTGTTCATTTTGTTAACCCTTTACTTGATTATAATATATTTCATCTTCACCTGCTATTATCATGTTTTTAGTTTTATTTGTTCGTGTTTATGTTATAGATCTAATGCTATATTGATTTTTTTATCTATCTCTTTGCTCTTTTTATTATCTCATCTAATAACAAATATTTTTTATCTTTAATTGTAAATATTAAGTAGTTTGCGGTTCGTCCACTTCCGTCCACGACTCCTCTAACGTGACTTCGTCTTTATTTCTTATTCTTTTCTTTATTATTGTAGTCATTATTCTTGCTGGTTATATATCAATTGTCTTTACAATTTCTTTCGTATTCACTTTTATACCTAGGTAATACGATTCCTAGTCTCCAATCTTTAGTTATTTATTCCTTCTGCATTATTTTGGATTAATAATTCTGTTATTTTATTTATTCCCTTCGCATTCGACTATTTATTTATTTCAGCAGTTATAATGTCTCTTCTTGGTGTTTTTCCTAGCTCTAATGTTTCAATTGCTTCTACTTCTTTCGTCATCTTTTCTCATTACTGTCCACATCATCAATATCTGGATTTATAAGCTACTCGAAATATTACCTCCATCTGTATATTACTCTATCAGTCTCAGTTATTATATTTACTTCTTTGTCTTATATATTCATCTTATTATATTTTCTTATATCTTCAATGTTTTAGTGTTTCATAGAATAAATTTTTATTTTCATTATAGTTTTCTGTCATTTTGTGCATGAATCTTGTCCATAATTTCTCTTTGGCTCTTTATCTTTATTTATTTATATTTATGTTTACCATATTTGTTTTTTACTTATTTATTTCAATCGTTGTTCTTTTTTATCTTTCTCATCTCATTCGTTCTCCACTCTGTTATCTGTTTTTATAGGCAGTTGCAAGCATACCATTTTTAATCTCCTCCATTTTCCATGATTTGTTATTTTTCTTTACTATCCCCTAATATTCTTGTGATTTTATTATTTTTCTTTCATTGCTTTATCCGTTGCGAACGTTGGATATTAACAAAGCTATTCTTATCTTGTTTACAGCGTTTTTAAGCAGATCAACAGATGACACTCCAAACCACCGGTGTAGGTTGTGCAACTATGAATGCCGTCTTCTCCCAAGTCCTCTCTTACTATCTATTTTGCCTTGGACAATCAACTGCAAAAGACGGTATTTGTCATGTCTTGCTATGTGGCTAATATACTATTACTAATAATTTTTAATAGTATCTCTTCCTACTTTAACATATTTTACTAATTTCTATTTCTTTCTGCCAATAAAGATATAGTCTATTGAATTCTCATTTCGATTTGGCTTATTTCTTTGATATTATACATTGAAAAATTTGCGTATCGTCTGTATCAATCTAAGAATGTGAGGACTGAAACTTGAAGTTATCATTACAAAGATGAACCATTAAACAGTCTAAATATTCCTGTCCATATCTTCAAAATTATATTCAACCAAGTGTGTAACTGAAAACATACTAAAACTTTTCAATTAAAGGTCATGGAAATGTAAAAAGCAACTTTCTTTGTATAATAATTTTCTTACCGTCGCTTTTTGAAATACACGTGTTGGTTTAGTTAAAGGTAAACACATAAATCAATTTTTTTATACGAGAGGGTTGGATAAAATTTCTCTAATTAATAACTCTGTTCACGAGAGCTGATTAGCACAGGATAAAATGAAATGAAATGAAACTTCTCAATATAACTAAAAATATAATACAAAGTGAGTTTTATGTACGGAACGCCTCAATTACCTCGCGAACTTAAACAAGACAAATCTTTAAATGTTTGTGTCATGTTAGAAATAGATCCACATTCGTATAATAATATTTTCCAACAAATTGGACCATTTAAGTTACCCTTAATTAAAAAGGAACCAATTATTTTGTCGCTTATTATTCCATCCCATACATTCAGTTTTTCGGGATATTAGGTGAGGGATTCACGCATTCAACGAGGATTGTTACGTGACTAGTATCTACAATTATGCCGATTTACGTTTCCATTAATACAAAAGTGGCATCCCCATCATTAGGTCTGCAAACTCTTCACGTCTATCAAAATCGTCATCTGACAACTCTTGAACCAGCGTTACTTTGTATGGGTGAAATTTATTATCACTTTGCGAAATATAAAGTTCCCTGGATATTTGTCTAGTACTGAAGTGTGGATCGTCAGGATACAAACATCTAAAGATTTGATTTCAATTGATCGATTTTTCTGCGCCCTGATTTGGATCAATCTTTTACTGAACCAGTTTCATTGAATTTTTTTACTAATTTACTGACAGTAGATCTTGTTATGGGATTTCGGTCAGGATATAAATTATTAAAGATATTATTATATAACCTAACCATATTCTAATGTCTAATATTTGTTTGGCAGCCATCAATATTGAACTTATTCAGTGAATTCGTCATCATTATGTGGTACAATACTTTTATTTGGAGTACCTTAGCCCAACCAATATAAAAGCTGAACTAGATTCTACTCTGGGTGAGATTATTCCTTCGTTATCAACAGTGAAACATTGGGTAGCAGAGTTTAAACGAGGCCGTACGACCTGCGAAGACCAGCATCGCAGTAATCGACCAAATGAGGTGATGACTTCAGAAATGTTGAAGAAAATCCACAAAGTGGTACCCACAATGGAACAAAAACACCGTTGTGAAGATGTTTAAGTCGAGTGTTTCACAGAGACCATCATTTCACGTTCTACCAGCAGACAAGGTCAAGGTGACGGTTTTCTGATATGCGTTTTGGATAATTTTCATTGACTATCTTGGAATAGGGAAAACTATCAACTGCGAGTATTATGCGAACTTATTGCAAGTTTGAGCGAAGAAATCAAGCAGAAACGGCAGCATATCGCTAAGAAGAAAGTGTTGTTTCATCAATCATCCGTTATTGCAATAGTTAAAATTAAGGAATTAATGTTTTGATTGCTACTTGATGCACTCTATTCGCCAGATTTAGCCCCTTCAGATTATTTTCTGATCTCAGACTTGAAAAAATGGCTCGGTAGTCAAAGATTTTCCAACAATGAAGAGGTGATGTTGACAGTTAATAACTATTTTGAAGAGCTTGACTATTCTTATTATAAAAAGGGTATGGAACTTATTAAACTTGCTGGAAAAATTGTATGAAGCTAAAAAGAAACTACGTTGAGAAAATAGATATATTTCTTACTAAAATTTTTATGTTTTCTTTGTTGGGACAGGTACTTCTGAGACCATCATCATAAACTAGTGTTATGTTATAGTTGTAGATGAATAAAATTATATATATGCTTTAATCATTAATCTGATGATTTTCTTCTACAGATTTCTATCAAATAACCGCTTAAGCGAACTGAAAAATGGAACATTTACAAACTTAACGGAACTAGAAGCACTGTGAGTGTCTCTACTTGTTCTGATACACATTAAATTGATATTAATCGATTTTTTAGAACCCTCAACAATAATTTCATTAGAACCGTGGAAAAGGGAGTGTTTGTAGATATTCCGAAACTGCAATCTCTGTAAGTATTATGTAGTTTTTGTTGCATTATCTAACCTATATGTTATATTGATAATGAATTTTCCATTATTTCAATTTAGAGATTCTAATTATTTTGGTGATAATAGCAATTTTCTTCAAGATGTGAGTTCTATAGTAACATACTTAGTTGAATTAATCGGTCAACTCAATCAATCATATTCTCAGTCGTTCAATGATAAAACTTTAAAGTCGTGTAATAAAAACATTCTTAGTTTTGGAAGATGTAGCACCAAAACAATTTCACAGACGAATGTTGGCCGTTTAATAGGACTCTTTATCTTTAATTCGATATATTGGAAAGGTATGTTGCTACATTTATAAGTGAATATATGAATTTTGAAGACGCTCCATACAAAAGACGTCTAAAAATGCATCAACAGCAGCGAACATAGCAAAAAACCAAACCTAACCAAAAGGTTTGGTAGAATTTCTGGGCATCTTATTTTGTTTATAAAAGTCTGTGCAAAATAAGTACGGCATTCGCCAAAGCCAGAACAAAAAACATTCGAAAACGAATTCATCAACATTGGGAGCGTTTTAGACAAAAAAAAATATTTTTTGCATATTCTTATAATGTTATATAATACTTGGGTCTACCAACGTGATCTTTAGTGAAAATAAGATGCTTAGGAGAGATATGAACCTGCTACTTCGAATTCAATCGTCAAAGTTTCCAGGAATCATGATGTATGACTATTTTGGATCAACTTGATACACAAATTTGAGTGAAATAACATGAAAAACATTAATTTAAATCTAATAACTCACCCTCTAAATGAGTTACAGTACGAATATTCATCTTTTGGGTGAAACTTAGCGAGGAAAACTATTGAATTAAGAGTTAATGAAGTTCAAGAAAAGCATATGGAATAATACAATTTCTTTCGAATCATAAAATTGTATTTTTCGTATAGATTTACAAAACTTATTGAATAGCCTACACTAATTATGGAACTATACGCATTTATCACAAAAGATTTATTATAAATATCAAAATTAAAACTAAATATATTTCAGACGTTTAGAAGGTAACCAGTTTAGATGTTTGGACAAAATAATTTTAGAAAAATGCCATCATTTACAAACCATGTAAGTAACAACACCTTTCAAGTAAACTTCTTCTGAAATAGTGTAAATTTTATAGATATTTTGATCGTTTTGAGATGTGTTCATCCGCGCAACACGTCAGAAATTGTTACCCCAAAGGTGATGGTATCTCCAATCAAGAACACATGTTGGCAAACCCACTTCTACGAACTTGGTGAATATTTTAATTACTTATGAACACAAATTTTTTATAATTTGTAATCTACCAAACCAAACCATTATTATAAGACTTACAGTTTTCATCGAAAGCATCATAAAAATGTGACTTCACAAGATGACTCAAAGACAATTCAAAAATCAAAACATTCTCTCGACATTTAACATGTTTAGTGCTCCTTCTTCATAATTTCACCAATCGATTACTTATTTCTCATATGATTGGTTATTAAGATATTAGTTTAGTCCGTTATTGTGTCCTCATTGATTTCTTACTGTCCTTCTTAGGTGCTTCGTGCTTCATTTTCTTCAATTTTTGTGTCATCTTTCATCCTAACCTCATAAATGCTCAACTGCTTATTTTTGTCAGTAAGATTTTCGGTGTTTTTGGATAGTTCTAATGCTTGTATACATTTTTAAATTCATAGAATTCAAAATGCAATATTCAAATTGACGTTGATAGAAATATTTCTATTTCGAAATCTTTATTATCGGCAACTACGCTAAATTTCTACCATACCAATGGTTCGCAATTGGCAGTGAAGATAGAGTTTTTTGGGCAATGTTTAACTAAATGTATCAAATGCGACGCTGTTTGACTTTGTCTTCTGCTCGGGTCTCAACACTGAACGAGGGGTGTTAAACCGCTCTGATGAGACATAATAATGTCACCATAATTCAACATATCAACGACAACTATTTTTTCTTTATATAACACAATGTTCGACAGTGTGCAATTCAATTAGAAATGTTTGATTGTATTTTAATACTTCCTGTAGATATTTTCAATGAATAATTACAATTTATGATAATTTTCTTTAGAATGTCTCTTTATGGCGAACCGTTTCCTTGGCATATACAACGATCTAAGAATCTACAAATCTCCTAATCCATAAATTTTATCGAGTTAAATAAAGAGTACTTTTTCGTTGAAAAACCGATTGGAAAATTAACTTCTGCTATCTTCAGATTGTACAGGTTGTCGCTGTAAAAATTCAAAATTTATAATGTTCGAATATATAATTTAGAAAATCTACGTAAATATAAGTTCTGATTTGGCTACTTTAAATGCCTATACCTCAGAAATGAGTGGTCGTATGAGATTTTTTTATCACAGCATTATTTTCACTCCATCTACTCACTTCCGAATTTTTGCGTCAAGTCCCGGAACACCCTGTATATTTGTATTACCTTATATCATCGATTTTAAGCGACTACTATTTTTGGCTGAGAAAGTGGCAACACATCTAATGTCAAAACGATCTGGCACGACTACCCACGATTCTTTATTCCCTTGGTTCTTTTTAATAACATCAAAAGAATCGATTAACCTGTTCAATGCTTCTATTTTTGTCTCTTACAACAAAAACAATATTTTAAGAAAGCAAATCGAAAATTCCTATTAGTTGATGTTAATTGTATGGTCTACCCTATCACCCTACATAGAAAACTCAAAAAGGACAGTTTCTAGACATCAATTAAATTACATCAACCCTTTAGCAGGATCGGTGACAGTCCCTAAAATATTGAATGGAAACGGAGCTTGATTTTCTTATACATTTTCAAAAATACCATAGATTCTATCCCTTTTTCATTGTAGTTTGCGAAATACCTAGAAAAAATTGTGATCGAATTTTAAAAACGTTCGGAAATTATTTATATTACGAAATTTAAATGAAAAAAGTGAATATATTATTTAATAATAAAATTGCTCTGATTCAGACTAATTAATTCCAGTGTTTGGTTAATGGGAGCTATAGGATGCACTGGTAATCTCATTGTTCTGCTCTGTCGACGATTTGCACCAACAACTAACGTAATTCATTCCCTCTACATCAGAAATCTGGCTCTTTCTGATTTATTGATGGGAATCTACTTGTTTATAATAGCTTCTGAAGATCAACATTATCGGGGTGTTTATCTTAGTTACCAGTACATTTGGAGGCATAGTTATATGTGTAAACTTTGTGGTAAGTCAATTGAGTATACCAAATTTGTATTTCGTATAAATGTATATACAGATGAATCTCTATAACTTGAATGTCAAAGGAAACGCTAAAAAAATCGAGCTAACGAGTTTTCGACTCAAATTTTGACTCACAAAGGCGCGATTTCTAAGTATATTTTTCAATTTTTAGAATCAAGTTTAAATAATATTTCAACTTAATACATCCTTCAACGAAAGTTCGAAGTGTGTTGATTGCAACTCTGGCTTCTTTATTTGTTATTGGTGGTTCAAAACTTGCTGGATCGGTATGATCAACGTCATTTTCATTAACGTCATCGTCATCCATATTCTGATTAACTATGTCGATGATTTCAACATCAGTTAGTATTCCAGTATTAGCTAGACCTTCATCACATGTCACATAATCTTCAAATTAACCTCTACACTCATGTCCGGTTTAAGAGGTTCTTCCGAAGCTTCTTGTGACATCGAAAATCCACAGCTTTTGAAGACACAGTGAATATAAAGGACCTCATCTTCGAAGTAGTCGACACCTTTAAGGACCCAGGAACAATGATAAGCAACAAAAATGACAGAGAAATAGAAATGAAACAAATAATTGAAAATTTAAAATTGCGAGACCAGCAAAGCGAGGTGAGCAACAGACGAGTCCAACAAAGTAATATTTCGGCCGCGGCGTACACAAAATTTTTTAGACGACGCATAAGATCCAAAACTTTTTCAATTACACTGAGGAAAGAAAATAAATAAGAGAGAATTATAAACATTTTATTTATTGAAGAATATAATGTATTTAATGATATTTGCAATTTCAATACTAATTTATTAATTATTATTTGCAAAAAGTAATGTTGGTTGTACCTCCAGGACAATTATTAATATTTATTGGATTGGATGCAGATGGAATATGTATATCTCAACTAGATGTTGATGGAAACTGTCAACTGTCAACATTGAAGTGGCTAGAGTCACATATAAGGAAGTTGTCTACTCCAGAGCGTCCCGAAAGTGTTTTACAGTACGGAACTGTCACTTTCATTACATGGAACACTCAAAACGCATCTTTCGGTATGTAAATGAATACAGAACGAACAACTTTCAGATGGCGTCGTCTAAAAAAAGAATTTGCAGAGCAACCAAATTAAGAGTCTACAAGACACGAGTCTATATTAGAAAATTAGGATGTAGTAAATACAATTACAGCAAAAATAATACAATGGTACGGACACATTAAAAGAATGGAAAACGGCAGGATACAAGGAAAATCACAGTATGGAGACCAAGCGAGAGAAGTTTGCCTGGTAGACGAAAAAATAGGCTATAAGGCTATACATTCCCAATAGAATGTATACCCTATATATATGTACACTTCTCAATCATTCTAATTGCATGTTATACATTAATAGATTGAGCTGACTGTTGTTCTATATTTGTTATCAGTTTCCTAACAACTTTCTTTCTGTAAGCGGATTTGAAGTTTTTTATTATTCTTGGATCTAAGGGCTGTAGCTTAGATGTTGTATTGGGTGTGAAAACACATAATTATATCCGTAAACTTTGTGGTAAGTCAATTGAATATACCATATTTGTATTTCGTATAATTGTATAAAACCTAACATAAGAATAGATGTGAGTTAAATATAAAAGTAAATGGAAACAGAAACTATGAAAAATTCTTCAAAAAATTCGTAAACCAATCAATGAAATTCAAAAAATGTAAACAGAGCAGCATAAAAACAAATGATCTCAATTCCAAACGAATAATTTGAATGAACTTGAAAATAAATCTCTTAAAAATATTCGTCGCTCCTTCAAACGACTTTTGACAGTACGGTTACTTTCCAAAGGACATAATTGATTATACTGCGACTGTCTTCTATGCATTAATAAAGATTCAATTAATTGGTTGCGCTCTTAGCAATACGTATTCGACTCATTTATGAAAGGCTCGTATAAAAACAATCCCTCTATAGTCTGGTATAGATACCGGCGTGTATGAATCAACAATAGACAGACTGGAGACAACGTAAAAAAATTGTCTCTACACACAAATTTAGAAAACACAAATAAAACGGAATAGTTTATAATAATTTCTAGACGTTTTCAAATTAAATGAATTTTGTACTGAAAAGTACGAATTTAGATAATGAGGTTGTGAATGTTACCATACAGAATTTATTACCTAAAAAATCCAAATTTTGAAGATTTGGTAATTATTTAGTTTAGGTTGCAAACGTCTGATTTCCTTGAAATTTTAGTACGGTGTAGAGAAAATTATGCTGATTAATTTAATACATATTGCGAGATATTTATAATCATATACATCGTTATGGAAGAACTAGATCTCATTATGGTCAGTATTTTGGGGAATTTCTATTTAAAAGACATTATTCATATTCAAATAGAATTAAAGAATTTATTGAAGAAATGTCACAAATGTATCCAATAGAAATTGATGATTATTTGTACGTGTAAATAAATGATTATTGTTAGAAATTGATTTGAGCCATTATATTAGTCGTAGCTAATTATAATTAATGTTGGAGAGGATTGGGGGTGGAGGGGGGTGTTAAAATATAATCTAAATGTTCAACAGCCCTCCCCCTGCGCCTAATCCTATCCAACATCAAGTATTTGCAAAATATCAACTATTCAATGTTCAAAACTATGTAAAGGAATGTTTTCTGCGCCCAATAGTATAAAAAACACTAAAATTTCAAGGAAATCGGGCGTATGCAACCTAAACTAAATAATTACCGCAGATTTTTATAGAAAATTACGTATGTTTCTTGGAAGTTAATAATAGTTACATGTAGCTAAGAAGACAAAAACTTTTGCGCCAGAAGAATTTAATAATTTCATAAACTAAGCATCTGACGAAAATATCTGGCAAAAAAGGTAATAGTTCCCACAATAATTCAAATGTTATAAAGCACTGACAATATCTAACGAGATGTGACAAAGAATGAAACATGGATCCCTCACTACATTTCTGGATCCAAGAAATTGACAAAATCTATTATTATTATTATATTATTAACCGACTATCTTGTTAAAGTTAAAACCATCACCTGTGTATATTATGTGACGTTTTCCAATTAAGTTTTTGAATCGATTGGCTGTAAAGTAAATATGGATAAAAAAGTTCTCAAATACAAAAGAGAAAGTCAAATTGGACGAATTACGCTTACTAATGCTTCAAAATAGGCAGCTTCGATCTGAGTAATTACAAAACTGAAAAAAAAAATACACGAGTGAAAGACATTTGGTCCAAGGTTAAAGTGTATTTTGAGAGCAAACAGAAATCGATTAACGTTCAACTTTGAGTAAATGTATTCACTTGAAGATGACTATATTGATTTGTTTCAACCAGACATTTGTTATTTTGTCATTATGACTGACACCAGAGTTAACCAGCGAGAAGTTATTGATTTTTTGGGTGAAATAGGGGACTTTTTTAGTGGGATTTGGCTTCTTTTAGGAATGATGAAACAGTTCGCTTTGAAAAGTGATTTTTTTGGACGAATTGAATGAAAAGAAAATAAAATACAATAGAACAGAGCTTTTGGGGTGTGGTGACCAATGTATAGAGGAAGGTACAGCTGCGATTGTCATCAACCATTTGGCTTTTGAAGGAGTTTACAAGGTTAAAGGAAAACTGCGAATCACATAGGTCAACTATCCCGCATTTTATAGGTAGTGTACCTGATATGTGGGTTGGTCTAAATATTCTATATTAAGGTCGACTGGTTATTCCTTTCAAGTCTTCTTGGACTTCTGTGATAGAAGAAGAAGATGTGGGAATTACTTTGTACTTTAAAAATTATAGCGGTATTTTTCTCATTTCTCAGTTCAACATTCGCACGGTTATGATGCTTTAAAAATCTATATATGTAAAAACGAGAAATGGAGTATGTACAAAATTAATATAGGGAAGATGAAGATGTAGCGTTAACAAACAAAAGAAAAATTCAATATTCAATATATACGAAATAAGACACTTGAAAACTGAAGCGGCTACCAAAGAGAACGAAACTCAGTAAACGCAAAAATAAGAGAACTAACGGAAAACTATAGCAAAAAGTCACAAAAAGCATGGAAAAAGACAAGTATGGGAGTCAAAGAAGAATATAGGGAATGTTAAGAGGAAACAAGCTCGAAGTCAAGCACACAATACGAACTAATAAAGTGACACCAGACCAATGGAAAACATACTTCAAAAATCTGTATAAGGAAAAACAAGAAATGGTACATATAAAAAATGAATATAGGGAAGGTAAAGAATGTAGAGATAACAAACAAAAGAAAGATGAACGTTTACCAGACCACAGTAGAGATGCGAGTTTATGAGAAATACCTTTGTACTGATCATAATGGAAATATTTAATTGTATACTAAGTGAACCACGTAGTAAAGTATCTAAATATTTGAAATGTTTTGTTGCTATATTGTATCAATTATAAGACTCTTCTAATTGAAAATTAGTTTTTAACCAAGTTAAAAATTAACCTTTCGACCTATTTCGCTCTTTACCAAAATATTTTATGAGAAATAAGAAGTTATAGAAATTTATTCTATTTTTTATGCCATCTTCACTTGAATGAAGAAATGAAAATTTGTTTCCTATTTCAATAGTTCATCAATAACGAAAATAAATGCAACCTACACAAGGAAGATCAAATATCTGTACTTCTTGAATTATAATTATTTTCACTTAATATAATCAATGTTAAATTATATTTTGTGAACGACATTGACGTAAATTTAGAAGCAATTAGTGCGTAATTTTTATTTAAGCCATTAGTTGTGGGTTTATTTTAAATGGAGTGCAGAAACGAACATTTTCGACACGTGTGACAATTTGTATAAAAAATTCCGTTCTGAAGATTTTTCCCTCAAAGATGAGCAACGTTCGGGTCGGCCTACTGAAGTTGATGATGACCAAATCAAAGTCGTAATTGAAGAGGACAATTGGAAAACACTTAAAACTTCTTAGGCTAGTTAAGAAGCTTGATATGAATTGAAAGAAATTCATTTAACACAAAGAATCAACTTTTGTGAAATACACCTTAAACGAGATGAAACCTTTCTTGGAAGGAATCATCACTCAACTAGTTCGAAAACGATCATGGAGCAAACACGATCAACCACCACATCGAAAGCTGGAAAACAACAAAAAAAGGCTCATGCTGTCAGTTTGGGGGGATTACTAAGATGTTTTGTTTTTTGAGCTGCTTTCAAGAAACCATACGATCAATTCTGATGTTAACTTTCAACAATTAATGAAACTGAATGAAACTATCAAAAAAAGGCAGGATTTGTCAAATCGGAAAGGTTTAATGTTCCACCATAATAATGCAGGGCGTCACACAATTTTGTCAACTCGTGGGAAACTATTGAAGTTTGGCTAGGTAGTGCTGCCACATCCCTCATACAGCCCTGGTCCAGCACCATCTTATTACCAAGTTTGCAGAATTCTAGTCAAATGGTCAAACTTTCACAAATGACGATGATCTTCAATCGCACCTGATTCAGTTTTTTGCTGGTAAGGACCAGAAAGATGGCAAAAAGTCATTGAGCAAAATGAAAAATATATAATTGATTAAAAACTATTCTTTGTTAATAAAAAGTGTTTTATTTTATAATACAAAACCGAAATTACTTTGTCGCCGACCCAACATACAGGGTGTTTCTATATTCGACCGACAACGCTCTACCCCAGAGAGATCTCAATAAATGATTCAATCAGAATAAAAAATTTGCCATAAATCAAGAACGCCTATATTTTTTTTTTCAAATTTTGTGACCAATATGCTCCTTATTAAAGTAATATTTTAACACAAACAAACTTTGGAAAACGTCTCCATAAAAGGTAATTAGTTTTTTAACTAAAAATAATCGGGCAAAATAAAACAAATTAAAAAAAAATTTGCTTAAGTGGGATAAAAGTGACAACTAATCCTGCCAGCGCGCCACTGGTTGAATTTTTCCAAAATTTGTCAAAATATTAAATATTATTTTATTGAGTAGCATATTGCTTACCAAATTTGAAAAAAAAAAAGTTAAAGGCGTCTTGATTTATGGCAAATTTTCTATTTTGATTTAAAATTTTGAGCACCGTATATATCAGCAATCAGACCCCGTAACGGTTGTCCGTCGAATATAGAAACATCCTGTATAAAATCAGCCTACCAACTTAGAAATTGAATAAAGATATAATTATAAATTTAACTAATTCATTTAAAACAAAAAATTCTTGATTTTCAGGTTTCCTCAGCACATTATCATGCGAGTCATCAGTTTTGATTCTGACGTTGGTCACTTGGGACAGATTTGTATCAGTGACACAACCGTTGCTAAGGAAACAACATTCGAAAAGAATGGCAATTATAACTCTTTTCACGCTATGGAGCTTTGCTATGATCGTCGCGTTCGCCCCGCTTAGCGGTTTTATGAACGGATACTTTGGTGATGAATTTTATGGAAACAACGGAGTTTGTTTGTCCTTACACATCCACGAACCTTATGCAATGGTAATGATATATAGAAATAAACTAACAACCCTCATAGAACAAACTATAGAACTTACACTATGAAAATTAATGCAGTTAGTCAGACAATATCCAATTTATGAAACTCGATTCCATTTACAGATGTTCTGGCCTCGATAAATAAGTATAATAAATAAAAATAAATTCTTTCAATACGTCAGTTAAATAAATTACGTTTAGTTTATTGATGATTATGTATTGTTAAACAAAACAATTCTAGTCATAATAGAAACTGAAGTATTGCTGAAGAAATTACAGAGGGTGTCTCAAAAGTAATGTCTGTTTTCGTATGCGAAAATTCCCAATACAGTTTCTTTACTTTCTTTTAATCATTTACTATTTGTTTATTGACAGTGCTTTTATAATAAACTAGCTGTTCCGGCAGATTTCATACTGCCTCAATCGATAAATGGAAGATCTAAACTTTTGTATAAAATAAACTAAAAACAAACAAAAGGAATCCTTTTTTTATTAGAACAAATAAAACAAATTTCACATGATGTTGATCACTTACAAAACGGAGTTCATATTGACAGAACCACACAGTTATGATACAGTCTGTTAATTAATTTAAAGCTTTCTGATAAACTATATTCTTTGTTTTGTTTTTTGTCTTTGGATAAATAAAGATGAAAGCTTTCCAAACGCTAGCACGTATTGTATAATTGTCCATGCGGGGAAACTCCAAACTTCCAACGACTGCCCTTGCGATTTATTTATGGTCATCGCAAAGGCCAGGCGTACCGGAAATTGTTAACGTTCAAAATCTAATGGTAAATTCGTTGGAATCATCGGTATACGCGAGATCAAGACATCATCTCCTTTGTATTTTTCCTTTATGATTGTTGCCTCAATGACGTTATTCCTCACCTTTTTCATAGCCGGTCTTGTACCATTGCATTGTTGAGATTGATTAATGCTACGACGCAGTATGATGACTACTGATCCCACTTTCAACTGCAAATTGTGAGGTGGTAATCCAGGCAATTTAAATTTAAAAACTCCGTGGGATAGTTAACTACGTCATCCTGGTTCATAACGGTGTCGACTGATTTGAAGGAAACCAACTATCACGGAAGAAAATTCTGAATGGTCGTATTGAGATCCTCGACATCTTTATTTTTCGCCGCCAATATTGCAATTATGGTTGAACTGTTGCGCTCTATCTGGTAAAAGAAGCTTGAATAAGTTCCTCTTTTGAGTCTATGATATTGAATAACTGCTTCGCAAACACATTCGCAGTTTCATCTTATTGCAAAAATACTCGCATGCTAGCAGTAAAGTATCACTATCACAAAATATCAACAAAAACAAGAGCAAAAAACTTGAAATGTCACTAGCACAAAGGATCATCAAAGTAAAGAAAGATCTCGCGTATGTAGCGGTAATCGCCACTCTTTGTCTGAGATATCGATCGACATAGAGGATGAATCGACATATTAGTTGGTTGTCCAATGTCAAATATTATGGTTGCAGTCAGAAATTTCATTTGTGACAAAACATCAAGGAAAAACAAAATTGTTGCTTTTCTCTAATTCCTTTCATATTCATTCATCTTTTAAACCTTCTCTGGACACTTAACACAAAATTAGTCAAATCGTCCAACCGTTCTCAAGTTTTAGCGAGACTAACGAACACCTAAATCAGTCTGAGTAACGTTAATTGTTTTTAAAATAAAGGCCATGTGATTATAAAATACGCTTGTCAGGGAGTGTGCCAATTCCTAATTTTAATACCCTACATAAAATTTCGATTTCTGTTACAATGTGCCAACTCGTGATCGTGGTTGTCATGAAGATTAGACAACTCGTAAAGGAAGATTATGCAACTTGGGATTTTAATTATGTACGTTCATGTAAAATGTTGTTTTCTATACAATTTAAATTTATGTTATTATCATTGTCCAATAAAAAATATTTTTCTCTGTCGCTTTTGAAAAGATTGGGCAACCTAACCTAACCTAACCTAACTTAAAGGATTTAGAAATTCTAGGTCTCAATTTTTCGACTTTACAAGTTTACAGAGTGGGTTAGGTACTAAATTTTAGGTAATACTCTTAGTGAATCCGTCACGACTATTATGTACTCGGACTAGCTTTTCGTTTACCTGAAATATACCCGTCTCGAGTTGGCGTATCCTTATCTCGACGGATTAAAAACCGTCACTAATTGTAGCGCACCCACGTGGCAAATAAATCAAAATTTTGTTTTGTACGCCCTATGCATATGCTAGTGAACATGTTTTTTTATATCAGCCCTCAAAGAAAATGTTTAAAATTGTTGTATATTTTTGATAAAACTAGTCTATTTTAAAAAGATACATCTAGAACGGGAGCAAACTTGCAAATCCAGATAGGCTATAGCTATATAAGTTCCATAACAAAAATTTAAAGGTAACGAAAAGCCCCAAAAAAAGTAACTGGTACAAGATTTTGGGACGGTGGGGGTATTTTTTGGATTGACTTTAAAGAATCGAATACAACCGGGAACGCGACATATTACTTGAACTCACTTGCTTCATGACAATGCTTCAGTCCACACTGTTTCGCTTTCCACAGCTTCTGGAATATACAAAATGGTGTAACGTCTAAGCTAACAATATTTTTTTGTTTTATACAAATAAAAAATTTAAAAAAATCGTGAGGAGAACATTTTTTCAATATTGTTTTGTAAAAGTAAACAATTATTTCTGAATTAACTTTTTGTGACAAATAGTCTATTTTATGATCTTGAAAAACGGCACCTTCTTTTGAGGTTAGATATATATAGACGCCCCTTTTTACTACGATTTTTTGAAGGTAACGTATTTTTAGGGATGGCAATACTCCGCAGTGATGTTCATTCTACTGAACACTTTGGCATTAATATTTATTTGCTACGCTTATCTTCGAATGATTAATGAAATCAAATCTAGCGGTGTAGCTTGTAGATCGACGAGACAAAGTCAGGACACCGATAAAGTCGCTCAACGATTTGGCATCATTGTTTTTACAGATTGCTTATGTTGGGTTCCCGTTGTGTTGGTGAAATTAGTCGCCTTATCAGGTAAAATAAAATCTTTTTTATTATCCTGCGATGGAATGATTTGTTAAAAATAATTTTAAGGGATATCCATACCTCAAGATTTATATGCTTGGTTGGCCATCTTCGTACTTCCGATCAATTCAGCATTGAATCCAGTTCTTTATACTTTAACCACTAGTATATTTAAGAAACAAGTAAGATTAATTCGTCTTTACTTACGTTATTGAAAATCTATCGATGTAATAAAATATTTATCATATTTCAGATACGAAAAATGTTAAATTCTTGTTGTCGAAGAAAATCTGACAACCACGCATCAGAATCTGGTTTGAGTCTCAGCTTCGGAGTGTTTCCAATACCGAAAAAACATTTTAGTTACCGGGTGAGTTAAGAAAATTGTTCTTCGAATAGTTAAAATCTTATACTACGGTCAAAAATTGTTAATGTTTTTCGGGGATGAAATATTTTCGTGAATTATTCAATAAATTCTGCTGAAGCTTGCGACGTAACTTAAGACACCCAACATTCTCCGATTTTACGACGGAACCACTAAATTTAGGAGAAATTTAAAGGGACTTTTTTGTAATGTTTTCGATATTTTTTACAGGCAGTAACCAAAAATTATTTTTTATTCCGTTGCCTTTTTTTAAATGCACGGTATTTACGTCTAAATTTTCCATCAAGAAACTGTGGGAAGTACTTTGTAGTTTAAAAAGTTATAGCGGTATTTTTCTTCAAGTTTTTCAGTTTAGTAGTCGCAAGATTATGTTGCCGAGAATTATCCAGATAACCTTCTACTACAGCAGTAGTACTTTCATTGCTGAGAAGTCTGCACAAATGTTACGCACTATAGAGACAAAAGAACGTCTACCAGACGAAAGTAGAGATGTGAGTGCTCTATTTATGCCTAGATTTTTCTTCGAGCTTTCAAAGTCACTCTTAACATACATACCCTCTTTAAGTTATACTCAAAACGACTCGTTTTCATCTCTTATATCTCGAATTCTAATTGAGATAAGTTGTTCATTTTGGTCTAAGAACACTCAGTAAATGAACCCCTTTCATTTGAGATATAATATGAACGAATTGGTCGAGTCTAAAGAGAATTAATCGCGGACTTCCAACTTCACTTTTAAATTTAGATTTTTCTCCACTCAATGCTGCAAATCACGAATTATAATTGAGGTAAGTTGTTCGTTTTGGTCTAAGAACACTCAGTAAATGAAACCCTTCTATTTGAGATATAAGTGAATTGGTCAAGTCTAAAGAGAACTAATCGCGGACTTTCAACTTCACTTTTAAATTTAGATTTTTCTCCACTCAATGCTGCAAATCACGAATTCTAATTGAGGTAAGTTGTTCGTTTTGGTCTAAGAACACTCAGTAAATGAAACCCTTCTATTTGAGATATAATATAAGTGAATTGGTCAAATCTAAAGAGAACTAATCGCGGACTTTTAACTTCACTTTTAAATTTAGATTTTTCTCCACTCAATGCTGCAAATCACGAATTCTAATTGAGGTAAGTTGTTCGTTTTGGTCTAAGAACACTCAGTAAATGAAACCCTTCTATTTGAGATATAATATAAGTGAATTGGTCAAGTCTAAAGAGAACTAATCGCAGACTTTCAGCTTCACTTTTAAATTTAGATTTTTCTCCACTCAATGCTGCATATCACGAATTCTAATTGAGGTAAGTTGTTCGTTTTGGTCTAAGAACACTCAGTAAATGAAACCCTTTTATTTGATATATATATATATATATAAGTGAATTGGTTGAGTCTGAGAAGAATTAGGCGCGGACATTCAACTTTACTTTTAAATTTTTCCGAGACTTTTCTCCACTCAATGCTGCAAATCTCGAATTCTAATTGAGCTAAGTTGTTCGTTTTGATCTAAAAACACTCAGTAAATGAAGCCCTTCCATTTGAGACATAATATAAGTAAATTGGTTCAGAGTGAGTAGAGTTGAGAACTTTGTATGTTACATCCAAAAGTGTTATGTCACGGTGGTTATTGGCTTATTGTATCAACAAAAGCCATAATCTCTTCGTCTCCATATTACAAGATATCAATTGAAATATTGCGGTCTTCCTTTTTACCAATGTCTTCCTCCTATTCCCTTTTGCTTAGTTATTCTCCACTATCATCTAGTGATTCTTTTAAATACTGTGCGAATAAATCTCATTCAAAATGAATTCTTCCACTCTATCTGCATATTTCTTTAATTTCTCTTCATTATAATATTCCTTTCTATTTTCTTTCACTTTCTAACAACAAGAAATAATTGTCAAAATATCTGACACAAGTTAATTCGCGCTCTAATCAATAGGTAGCAGTGAAACGGTATAAAATTGAAATTTGTCTTATAGTTTCCAGGGATTTGCGCTTTATGTAGTCCGCTTTTCCACTACGGGCCCTCTGAGATCTCGAGTTTCCGAAAGTTGTTGATCAAACATTATATTAAGACACAAGTGCTGAGTGGTATTTATTTGCCCTTAGAAAATTTAGTTATAAATGATTATAAATTATCATAAAAAAGGAATGGTAATAATTAGAACTTCCTTTACAGTTTCACCAAAGTTTCTTTATTTCACGTAAACATTTTTTGCGTGTATTTTTTATTCTAAAAATGTAATACTATGGAAGGAAAATGAAAAAAAAATCTGGTTTTCTAAATAAATTTATTTTCTTACAGGGTACTCACAGCAGTAGCTTAACGGGAAGTAAAACCAGCTGGAGGAGATCAACACCCGTATGATAGATTGTTTTCGATCTACATAAACAATCATCAAAAAACAACTGATCCGAAAAGTATGAATGCAAACCAAATTGACCTCGTGAAACAATCAAAATTCCTTGAATATCTACCGTATATTCCACAATGAGAATAACCCAGTGCTCAATAAGTTTTAGAAAATATTGACATTTTCCAAAAGTTTTCACTCAGTTAAGTTATTCTTCTTCTACTCCGGTAACATGTCTTTGCGAACATCAAACGTCAGTAGATGGCGTGTTTAGTTTTTTATGTGTTTATAGTGATTTTGGTAGAATTTTCTCTATTTTTATAATTCCCGTTATCTCCTAAACGTGTTTGTGTGGTTAGAACAAAATGTTTAAGAATCGGTCTAACAAAGACGAAAATTGAAATAATCATTTTCACACATCATGGAATATGTTGGGAGTCAGAAGCAGACCATTAAAAGAAGGTGAATCGGTTTCTAAAGTGGAACATATAGTATTATGGGGCCTAGAAGGAACAAATTCAAAAATCATTGAAAATTTGCGTCAACAGATGTCAGCCTCATGAGATAACAATTAATCTGAATGATGTAGTAAAAGATTGGAAATTAATTTGTTCATGTAAGTACCGGAAGAAAAGACTTGAATATCTACACAAAACTACCAAAAAGGTACATAAGAGTTTTATTGGCCACTAGAATAAGATTTTAACGACTAGTACACTTGTAAACACTACAACTTTTACCACGTGTTTATAGTTTTCGAAGGATGTGTGATTGTATAATATAATAATACTTTGTTTTGTTTACAAAACAAAAAAATTAGTTTGAAACAAAATTAACAGATGTCGCCCACTTAGTAATTTTCGCAAACAGTTGCGTTCGACAATGTTCGCGGAACAGATCGAGTAGAGAACGATTTGGATTACATTGTCATAGGTTGTACAGATTGATTATGGTAATTGCCGAACAGTAAACGCTTAGACAAGGAAATACTCTTTGTCTAATAGTAAAAAATAACGAAAAAAAATAACCCACAATAATTTAAGTCAGCTGGTCATAACTTTAGGACATAAAGTACTACATAACAGTGAATAGGGAACTATGGGATTTGACGAAAGTACACATATTGACATTTTAAATACTTATTTATTGTATAGAGAACCAATTCGTACCGAAGCTGGCTATTAATACGTGACATCTGGAGGTGGTTAGGTTAGGTGTACTGTCAGTTTTTATGTATAACGAATAAGACTATTTATTTTATACATACAAAAACAACACACAACACATGAGTACAAATGACTGTCGAATAAAATTGCTAATTGATTACTATTGAAAAGTCAAACAAAACGTCAAAAGTCAAAACAAATCTGAGAGCTACCTTTCGAGATTCGGAGCAAAGAGATCTTACTCAGAGTGTTCAAAAATTTATATAACCGAACGCGAACTAAGCAGTGAGATCGAAATAAAGTGTATTGCCGAACGATACCGAACAGTCAGAGTTAGGGCCCCCGCAGACTGCAGACTTTTTATCGGCCGATAGTTTAGTCGGGTTGGGCTGAAAGTGCGCACACCGAGCCAACTAAACAGTTTGGTTGGTGAACAGGGCGCAGACTATCCAACAGTCGGCCGACTATTCTCGAACTAGTTTGTAACGGACTGTTGAAGCGGTCACACAATATGAAAATGTTGTCCAGAAAAATTATTGCTCTCATCATACTCCGGAGGAGGATAATCAAGAAGAGATTGCGAGAGCATTGGGTGCATCCCATTCTCAGTGACAGATTAGTTAGTGGAAAATTTTACACTATGCATTCCAAATTACTTGATTACCCGAAAAAATTTTTCGCCTATTATCGAATGAGCATTACCAGCTTCAATGAACTTGTCAAGCTAATTGGACCAGCAATAGCGAAGGAGGATACAAATTTAAGACTTTCTATACCTGTGGAGGAGAGATTGAGCGTTACGATAAGGTAAGATAAACCACAAATACTTTTCAACTATTTTTATTAGAATAATATTACAAAATTCGGAAAATATTTACAAGTCATATATTTGCGATTCATCTGAAAAATTTGAATAATAAGACTGGGCTGTATCGTTGGAGTTGCCAGGTGATGAAATGTTTCGAATGGTTGTCGGTTGCGAAATTGGAAAAGAGTACAAGGGTTGCTGAACTCTGTTGTACGTACATGTTGGCGGAGACTGAGCGCACCTAGCTGATCTTATCTGTTTAAAAACGTTAAGAATACTTATTTTAGCATCAAGTTTTTCTTCTGCGGTTAAACTTTGGAGTGAAGGGACCAGTGACAAAGCGAAGTTCACATCTTCATCAGTATTAGGCTCATTTAATGCCTTTAATAATGCTTCATCCACGTCCGTCTGCTTCGGTACATTAGGTCTCTTTTTCCGCTGACGAATAGGGGTGGAAGTGGATGAACCAGCTTGATCATCATGCTCATCATTTGATAGAAAATTTTCCTCTTCCAGGTTACCTTCAGTAAGTCGGTTTTCCATGCATGGAAGTAAAAATAATAACTGTTCAAAGTAGACATATTTACGCCTTTTATTCGCAGCTTGCCCCGACTTAGTGTTCTTTTGAGCGTTTAATTCGCGACGAAAGCAAGTCCTTAAATTAGCCCATTTTTTTTGCACATCACGACCTGAAAAATATTGAAATTTAATTAATTTTTAATTTTTTACAGATATTGAAATATAATTAATTTTTATTTTTTTACAGATATCTGGCTACAGGAGCTAGTTTCAATACATTATCTTTTGATTATCTGATGGGAGCTTCTACAATACGAGATATTACTAAAACTACATGTGAGCAAATATGGAATATACTTCAACCATTGTATATGTCAACCAAAGAAGAAGGCGACTGGATTAAAATCGCAGACGAATTCTATAGTCGCACAAACTTTCCAAACATCATTGGAGCAATTGATGGCAAACATATACGGATGATACAGCCAGAACATTCCGGTTCATCATATTTTAACTACAAAAAGTTTTTTTCGTGCGTGTTAATGGCTTGGACAGACGCAGATTATAAATTTGTATATATAGACGTTGGTTCTTATGGAACAGCTAGTGATTCGGAAATATTTAAATCATCAGAAATGGGTAAACGGCTGTCCCAAAACCGATTAAATATTCCCTCCGGAAGGCAATTGCCTAATGATAATGTCGGAGATGTTATTCCATTCTCTGTCGTAGGGGATGAAGCGTTTGGACTTGGCAATCATATACTACGTCCTTATGCAAAAAGAAATTTAAACTACACCAAACGAATTTTCAACTATAGACATACAAGAGCTCGACGAATGGTTGAGTGTACTTTTGGGATTCTTGCTAACAAATGGCGTATATTTCACCGACCAATGGATGTCAATATCAATTTTTGTGTCAAAATAATTAAAGCTTGCTGTGTCCTGCATAATTATGTAAGAATCAAAGATGGAATAAATTTCACAGAAACTCTCTACAATTGTCCCATGAATAACTTAACTATAAATGAAGACAACCGAGGAAGAAATAATATGAATAACGTGCGACAGTACATGTCGTCATACTTTATTTCTCCCGGAGGCGCGATTCCGTGTCAATATAACAAAGTGTAATAATTGTAAATAGATAAATAAATAAATAAATAAAAATTCACATAAGTACTCTAATATTTTTATTTTTACATTCCTACCTTTGTTTGTTTTCTCCTCAGCGCTAAGCGAATTCCAATCAACAACAACTGCTTCGCAAACTTCCTCCCACAGTTTTTTCTTCATATTCGCGTCGGAGTACTCCTTTAAACTTTTTTTATAAAGCGCAGGTTTTTTCTCGACTTCTTCAATTAAGTTTTCGACGGAACTTTCTATAATCAACAATTGTGATTTGGGCGAAGCCATATTGAATAGAAGCACACGACGCCAAATCACAGAGCGAACTGAACTATCGGCCGACTAAACAATCGTCGTGTATGCGCAGGCGTGTATGCGCCAATACTGATTAAACAGTCGGCCGACAGTTGGCCGACAGATTAGTTTGAATGTAATCGAGTAGCCCATCAAACTTTTTTATCGGCCGATACTGAATCGCTGTAGTGTGCGCATATGCATTCCTCTCCATACTGATTAAGAAACCGACCAAACTATCGGCCGATAAAAAGTCTGCAGTCTGCGGGGGCCCTTATCAGACACAGTATATATGATCGGGCAACTAATATTTTGGCAATTTTCTAGATGTGCGTAGAATATACGGTAATATTAGACAAAATTAGATTGGCCGAAAAAATGATGTCAGAATAAGGAAGTTATAAATTACAATTTTAGTTTTGTTAACCTTGATATATGTAACGTAAACTGAGATTAAATTTCTCGTGAATTGCAATAGGTGAACATTGTATTATACTCATCAATATGTAGCTGTGTAATAAATCGATTTAAACGGTACCGTTGTTAAATACCAGCTTTTTTACACAATGTCTATATTAAAAGTGTTCGTATCAATTCTGTGTTAAAACTAAAAACTAAACTGCTTTTGTAAATAAAGCTGCGTTTTGGTGGTAGTTACACACATTCCTCTAATAGAAAGTGAACTGCAATTTTCTGTTTAATAACGAGCTTCAATTCTTCTTTCGGTTCTAAATTATTTTCGGTGTCATGAGGTTATTTCACATGTGTTCCAAAGTATACATCGGTGGTAATGATGTTATCTATTGTTAACTATACTGTTTGTTTGTAACGTTTATGCTTCCAACATAAATATATGTAAAGAAACTTAGAGTTCTGTCTGCTAAGCAGCAAATTAAATTTAATTAAACGAAGAGATATTACAAAAAATATCATTTATTTATCGTCATACGTCAAACTTTTCTCGACGCTAGACAACCTAAGAAAACAGCTGATCTACTTCAAAATGGCGGCTGTAAGGTAAGCAATCGATTTCCTCGTATGTACTCGTGTAAGATTTGTTTTCTTTTCTCCGGTAGTGAGATTTGTTTATTACTTTTTTGATTTATAATGTCTAGAGGACTATCCAAATAGTATTTATATTTATTTCAGTGAAACTAATAGAGCTGAAACTGACTATTAAGCTTTTAAGTCAGTGTGCAAGTAAGCCACATTTCCGAGACAAATTTGGCACTTCTTTAAGAAGTCATTTTTCAATAAAATTGAAAATAAAAAGGTCTAAAATCCAACTTTACGATCCCCCCAAAAACCTGCTACAAAAGCATTTAATTACCCCACGGCGGCCATGTTTACGTGAGCATCAACTGATTTTGATAATTCTTTAGATTGCTCAATTACAATATAACATAACGTCATTACCACTAACCTGTACCATTATCTATAACTATAGTAAAGACTATATAGACAACGTCTGTACTTATATAACTTTCCTTTTTCTCATAGAGTTAATATTAAAGATAGCGAGAGCAAGGTATTGGAGTTTATTATAGTGGGCTCGAACTGCTGAAAGAGAAAGAAAGAGCATTGGTAGTCCACTCTCTGTACTGTATTTAATAACGAGAGCAAGTTTCAATAGTTATACATCATGACTCCGATTAATATTTAACAGTGTAAAATAAATTTTATAAGTCCATTTGTTATTTATAACTTGATTATCTGGTGGACAGCATTTTCTGATATGTATACATCGTGTTGTACTTTTCACCTTTATTAATAATTGTATCTATAATTAAATTTTGGTGTGTTTGGAATACCATTTGCTGGATATCTATAATGAAGGTAAATTTTTTATTGTTTCGGCTTAATGTGGTTTATGAAACAATCGCTTGTTTTACGTTAGAAATGTTGATCATTTTCAACTAAATAATTAGTAGAATTTTATTTTTATTTTTTGTATTGTAATTACAAAAAACGTATTAGGCCATAATGGCTATTTGGTAAATACTGTGTATACATTTTTATTTTCAAAATATAGATGTTTTTGGAAAATGTGTTTTTTTCTAGCCGGTTAAAGTACATGGGCAAATTACTAGTATTAAAACTTTATATGGGTATATCTGGTTCAGTTGGAGATCTAGTACCACTGTTTTCTGAGTACCTATAAACCTTATTCACAGAATCAAAGATTTCCAATATGATTTTGCATCAACACTTCCTTGTGTTATTTTAACTTTAAAATTATAAACGTAACCCTTATCGGTACCAATACCCCTTACTTATGAAATTCTCCTACTTCTTTTATTTGTTTCATAATTAATAAAAAAAATCAGAGAGTTTCGAATCAATAGACTACAAGAGTTTGAATATCTAGGAGTGACAGTAACAAGTAAAGTTGAAGAAATATAAATAATTTTATAAGAGATTAGCAAGTGGAAATAAAACATTTGGAGCCCTAGGAAATCTTTTAAAGTGCAAAAACATCTCAAGGGCAGTGCAAGATTAATAAAGAAGAATGCAGATATTGAAAGGATTCAAAGAACATATGCTTCATATACAGACCTCCTAGTGATACCCACTACATACAGCTATTCTTAAACTTCACGTCAGCTGGTTGAAATTTTTTTTACAGAACTGGCTATGCAGGGCAGGAAGCTAAAGATTTTACCAACAGTCATGGAATTACCCAACTTATCAATGAACCAACCAGAATTTCTACCACTCAGAATATCATTGGGGCCGGATTTAGAATTTTTGGCGCGTCCAAGCCCAATAATTTTTTCGCCCCTTAGTCTAATTAAAGTAATTTTCTTAAACACCTTTCTCAAAAATTATATCGCTTATATGTTAATTGCTTGATTTTTTGAGGAATTTACTTGGTCTTGGGTTTAAAAAAATGTGGTCTCTTAAACACTTTGTCATTTTATGTATTAAATAGTGACCTAACGTTCATGGGACTGAAACAAATCGATCCAACCTGCAGAGCATTCCCGCAAAAAAGCACGGTTTCAAATTTCAGACCCACAAACATGAGCTAAGTATAGTATGTGATCTTAAATCAAGGCTATTTATTTTGATTTAAAAATAACAGCAATGTGTGAACTGGCACAATATCGCCATGAGGAAAAGGAATTGGAGAAAAGCAACAGACAGACTTCAAGCTATGAGCCTGTAAGACCTGATGTGCTGTTTCATATATACAATATTAAATAAAATACTTCAATATTCTTATATTATGTAATCTACGAATAATGTACAATTTAAAGTCAAATATACTCTAAAGATTAAATACAATATATATTGGAATGACAAAAATTGAGTAAATAAAGCGATTCCTAACGTTCATAAGCTCACAATTCAATAACTAATTCTTTAAAATAGAATCATAAGCTTGGAACACATAAGGAGCGACTTCTACAGATCTAGATTTCAAACTTAGAGTCGCAGTAGAAACCCCTGGTTGGAGCTTAAGTTCCAAGAGTACCCAAATATTGTTGGTCAATTTTAAGGATTGATACAACATGTCTTGTCCTTCTACATTGCGTTTTGCTATGGTGAAGATGTTATTCAGGGTCATTTTATTTGATATGGCGTCAGTATTACCTTTCACATCGTTAACGGTATATTGCACCTAGTGAAATAAACAAAGTGACTTAAAATTTCCGCAAATAATTATCATGATGAAAAATTAAATAAAATTTTGAAGCTAAATGTAGAGCTGATAAAAACAAATGCAAATACCAGGTGATTGTGTATGCATTCTATTTTGACACGCCTAGAAAATAGAAAAGGAAAAGCATGGTCATCATTTGTATTACAAATTTTGTTTAAAGAGTTTTCATATTTTTGTTTTGTTTGTCAGTATTTTCGTACAGCTTTTGATTGTTTTTTTCAATTTCAATAAATATTGTGGTAACAAAAATCCCATGATTCGCATTTGAGTTTCACTAACTCTACATTCAAAATTAAAAGTAACATACAAGTGGCGAAATTCGAGCAATTTTAAACAAAAATATTCAAATGTGTTTAGGCTGAAAATGTTTTGAATTGATTGTTCAATTTGGGGATACAGAAACAGATTAAAGGAGATTGCCCGTGATCTCTTCAATATTATATATACAAACACAGAAAATGAGAAAACACATGGAGAAGACATGGAAAAAATAAGTTGGAGAGTTGACTTTGAAAAGAAAAAATTAATATAATTGGACAAGCCAGAAAGTTTACATTAGGCAAAAATAACGGGGTAGTTATAATTAGGAAGCATTATAATACAAGATATCTGAAGGACCCTGATGAGATTTTTTGTTTATTACAAAAGGAAATAGGGTGTTAGGACATATGGCAATGGAAAGGTGAATATTGCTTTGGTACAAAAAGAATCTAATACATGAAATAAATTGAGAAGGACATAAGTTGTAGTTGTTACAGGGAAATCAAAACCATTAACAAGTGAGAATAAAAAAATAAAAAACGAAAGAAACGCCGTCATTTGGAAGTGTAATTTTGGAAAAAAAATCACAAAAAAATATAAAAAAGCCAATTCAAAAACAATGACAAATTTGGGAATAAAAAATTGCTACATATTAAAACATAAATGAAAACCTACAGCAAATGTACAGAGGCTGATCGAAAAGTTTCAGTATGTACTACCAACTATTTATAAACCCTAAAATTGGTACTAATTGGCAACAGGAACCAGCAAAGATTTTCTGGATGGTTTATAATTTTTATTACATTTTTTTGTTAATTCTTTCATCAATATTTATAGACAAAAAATTATTGGAAATTCGAAAAATTTGTAGGTAGTTTAAACATTTCAGTAAGACCGCCATATTCCGTGACGATATAGGTATAACATAAACACTGAACATATGATACATAGTAAATACGACAGTTATTTTCTCGGTTATTCTAAAATTAATCTGAAAAATGGTATATAAATCGTGTTTTGTGTCAGGATATAAGAAAACCACGACTAAAACACCTGATATTTTTTTTTGATGCCAAGCAATTCGAATAAACAACAAAAATGGTTTGAATGTGTTGGTCGTTTTGACAATCCTGTAGGATGTAATTATTTTTGTTTCCAGGATCATTTTAATGTAAGAACTTAACCTATAAAAAGTTTATTCACTTATATTTAGAAAAATGTTTTTATTATAAATAAAAACTGAATTATAACAGCACACGCTGCGCTGCCGGCAACGATAATCTCGTGATCATCAAGTAGAAAACATATCAAGAACTTATAAAGTAAACAAAAAAATAAATACTTTTCAAAAAATGCAAACACCTTATTGCTATTCATTGCTATGACTATAATAAATTTTATAGGTCCTTGAGCTACATCTGGTTGATAAATACCGCACGAGATCAATATTTGTTAATAAAAAAAATTTCATCTTAATCTAGATGTAATAACACAAACAACCTCATAGTTTTGATTTGTATTTTCTACTACTACATCACATAAATAATCTGAATCTTCTGAAACTTTTCAATAAACCCTCGTATTCTTTTTTCAAATTATATAGTGAAAAACAAAAAAATATTCTCACCATATTCTAAAAGATGTAACATTTCATCATTTAATCGTGGTAGCAAAAAGAAAACAAAACTTAAAAATAGTTTTGGATTTACAACAAACCAAAAACAACAAATAATTTACCGTAGTCATATTCAGCTTTTCCATAACTTTTATTTCTTTCATTCCCAACATATTTCAGTAAAAAATATATATATATAATAATTCATGTCTCACCTCGTTTGCTGCAGGAATATCCCTCCAAGTAGTAAGGAATACTCTCTTATCCAACGTACCGTCTTCGCAGAATAAAATTTGAATGGGTATCTGACAGGCGTAATAAAAGATGTCAACGTTATTCTTAACGGCAACTTGAAGAGTTGTTAGCGGATCCATACGCTGCACGGGACCAGTAGTACCCAAAGGTAAATTATATTCGAGGCTTTGACTCGGTTGGAGAGCTGGAATATTAAGAGGAGAAGCAGGAACGATACCGAAACTATTTTTGTTGAATTGGATAGCAAAACTTGACATAGCCTGAAAACATTAGAAATTTACAATAATTCAACTGTATAGCCGCCACACTGGGGTCGTTCGTAACCCTTATACGTTTCAATTTATCCCCTCCCTAATGTTCGGAAACCGGGACCGTAGTGCCATCTAGTAATAGTTGGACAGTTGCTCTTACGCCTAGTATAACTACCATAGGTACATTGCGTCAGTCTATCTGTGACACTCGAGTAAATTGGAGTGAGGTCATCAACAACCCCAGAGTGACAGTAACAGTTGTGATTCGTTTTTTTTTTTTTGAATTCTTATTTTTAAATCATCAAAAAAGGTGAGTACGCTATATTTTGAAATTGTATTTTGTGTCAAGTAAGTTGGCCTACAGTGTTGGAAGTCGAACAATTCGGCAAGAGATACTCGACGAAACGCGAGAAATTTCTCTCGAGGACCAAGAGGTATAGTGCAGAGAGTAATGGAGCATTTGTTGATTGTTGTATTTGAGGTTATTTGAGGTGATTCAGGCCTTGTAGTGTTAACAATAATGGAAAAAGATTTAGTACTTTTTGATATTTTACATTCGTCCGATGACGAAGATATAGTGCCACCATTTCCAGATTACACTTATTCCACTACATTGGCTGAACTGACTTTAGACCCAGTGCAAGCAGTACAGTGAACTGGGTGAACTAGTTCTCTTGCACTACTACTAAGAATAGCGACACTAGAGCTGGTTCTGCTTTAGTGTACACTTCTAGAACTAGTTCTGCCAGTGCAGCTACCAAGAACAAACCTTATCATTACAACGAAACAAAATGAGACACTGATACTTTTGACCAACTAAGACCTTTGTAACGGTGATGGGAAGGACGAATCGGTGGTCGATGCAGATCTTTTACGGCATGCTGGAACCAGGCTATGTTAAATTGACGGATTCTGATGGCGTGTAAACGTAAAGCCGTCAACTGCAACGAGCAGTGTTTTACGATAGCGTTCCTTGAACAAGTTTCGCTACATCTTATCAAGCCGTATCTGATAGAACGATAATTTATGGAATTATGAGCCTAGACGTCCATAAAGAAACAGCCTATGCACGGGTAAAATTGAAAATTGTGCCGACACGGAAGGTTGCGCAGCTTATGAACGTCCATTCTGTGACGAACGCATTTTGATGTTCTGCAAAACGCATGCTTGAATGTAACAGATATAATTGTTATCAAATAAGTTTGAATAAAAGATATTTTTAGATTAACTTGAGTATTTTTGTTCATTTCTTGATTTATTTTTGTGAATTTTCAGTACTAAATGACGTTTGTAATAAAAAAAATGAGATTTTGAAAAATTACTGAAATTCTGACATTCATTATTCAAAATAAATACATTTTATTCAGCGGGTCATCATTAAGCCTTTCAATCCTTTGAATTATGGTTATCGCTTGTAACGCTTTAAAATCTTTTTTTGAGGTGGATTACTCTTCATTTTCTATTTTTGTTTTTTTATAGTTTATCATTTGTCTTTGCTGCTTTTATTATTATTTTCCATTTCTTTTGGTTCCGGCATTTCGCCCTCCAGTTCTCAATATTAAGTGTCCTCTATTCCGTTTCTCCAAGTCTTCCTTGGCCTGCCTCTTCTCCTTGGCCACAATGAGGTCCATTGCGTTATTCTTTTGATCGTTTCAATTGGTTTTCTTCTCATTATATGCCCAGCCCAGTTGGGTCTTTGTGCTTTTATGTATCTCACTATATTTTCCTTCTCCAGCTCTTTCTCTATTTCTTCGTTTTTCTTTGCTCTCTGTTATCTCTTCTGTTATGTTTGGACCTGGTATAGTTCTCATTATCTTTTTTTCTGTTCTTTTAAGTTCTTCTTCTTCCCTTTTGTTGATAACTGTTGTTTCCATAGCATGTGTGATACCTGCTCTTATTAGAGTTTTGTACATTTGTTTGGTTATGCTTTTGTTTTTTAATGGGTTTATTAAATTTGCCAATATTTTGTAGACGATATTTAGCAAGGTTATGTTTCTATAATTCTCACATAATATCTCTTTATTGCCTGTTTTAAATATTGGTGTGATTATGCCTGTGCACCACTCGTCTGGGATTTTGTTTTGTTTCCAAATCTGTTAGTAGATGAATATGTGTATTTAGTTTTTCTCCACCATATTTAAGGAGTTCTGGTTTTATTCCATATTCTCCTGGGGCTTTATCATTCCGGATATTTCTTATTTCATCTTGCATTTTCTATAGGGCATTTGAACTCATCCTCTTCTTCTTTTGTTAACACTATTATTTTATCTAAAGTAATATGTTTCGACAAAATGTAACTGAAATTTAAGCTTCCAATTCGAAAAATTTGAAAAGTTATGAATTTTTAATTAGAACTAGTGATTTTACACATTATATTTTTTTTAACATATTAAGTTGAAAAATTTTTGCATGGCACATATATTGTCGTAAAAATGAGGAGTTGATGTACAACTATATTTTTTTTTACAAAATAAACAGCTTAGTTTACTCAGAATGAACAATTATGTGGCAAGGGTCACAAACGTCCCAGTATGAAAGCTATGGTTGGCATAAGAAGTGTGGCAGCTAAGGGTTCAATTGTTGGACTTGCCTGCATTGCTTTATTTGTAAATGTCATATCCATAGACATTTGCCCTGCTCTTCTAGAAAACGTTCCTTGTATCTCGAGTCCTTTACCTTTTTCAGCCGGTAACCAAATCGCTTTGGGTGGCGTGTACATAGTAGGGGCTGTAGGTATTCCAAATATATCACCCAACAAACCAGTAGTTGTTGATGGTGTAGTTGAAGTTGTAAGATCTCCTCCACCTAACTGAAAATAGAAATAAAACAAATTAACAATAACAACTCCAGATAATTGTACGGTGTCTTTATCTTGTTTTCAATCCCAAATTAGTTTTTCTAGTGCTAGTTTCAACTACAGTTCGATGTGACAACTAGTTTTATCTGAAAATCGAATATATCAATGGTAAATTCTAGTTTTAACTGGGTATTTCTAGTTAATACATAATAAACTACCTAAGGTATTGTGATAATAATAACTTTTATTTACCAAAACGTCCAAGCCTCCTCCAAGAAGATCGACATTACTAGTTGCTGGCGCAGCAGGAGTCGGCATTGCTGGAGTAGGAGCATTAAGATCCATCGAGAGCAAATCTCCTATGAGACTTTCTTGATTTGGAATAACAGTAGGTTCCGGTGCGTTGATATTTTCTTCAGTAGAACCCTGTCTAGCAGGCAACGACTTTCTGATACCTAAAAGAATACATATGAATCTTATATTCACCAACCATTCTAAAAACCTAAATTTTACAAAACGATTCAATTAGATAAGTATCAGTGTTTACCTGCTGATCGTCCTTCTACAAAAGCAGTTGGTGGTTTATGATAAACGCTAGCAAGGGATGATATGTGACAGATCAATTCATCCAATAACGTGGGTTCTAATAAATCGGTTTCTTCCGAAATTAACGGTTTATCGGCGAGTACTACTTCTTTAGCAGCTGCCGGATCCGTACTAAGTAATCTAAAAATTACAATTTTCGTTATATTGTTTCATATTATATATATTATAGGTTTTTTCGTTATTTTTTGTACCTCCAATAAATAAAACCGCGATCTCTCAAATCAGGATTATCGGAATCTTGAGTCGCCAGGCTGAGAACATGTTGAACTAAACCTTGAGTATGTTGGGGACGTTTTAAAAATAATTTCACTATTGCTGTCAAAAGTTGTAATTGTACTTGGGCGTTTTCATCAGTGAAACCTGTAAATTTGAATATGAATAATTATTTATTATATTATGATATAATAGAATTTATATAACCTTCTAAGAAACTTTCCAAAAGTTCATCGGCATTATCTATCCTTTCAGCATATTCCCCAATAATCCATACCATACTGGCTCTAGCTTCAGGCTCGTCTAACGTATCCAAATTTTCGCATAACGTACTTATGATACTCTCATATTTATTCGGATATTTTCTGAAGAAAAACGAAAGAATTTTACTTCTGCCTCATTTATTTATACGAGGGCGGTACAAATATGATCAGGACAAACGCTAGTTACACACACATGGAGAACGTTAAGACAAACCAGATCCAGCTAGGGGTTCAACGTTGAAGGCACAATGCTCAGGACAGAAAGGATTGGCAGTCGGTCGTTGAGAAGGACCGTAGCGCCGGATAAAGAAATTACACATTTTTGCCACCTCTCCCGAATATTTTTGATGCAGTTATCAATTACAATAATTAATAAGCCAAATTGTTATTTTATATTATCCAATAGAACATTGTATCACTTTGTACATAAAATTTAAAAATGTTCTAATGACAATAAAGCTTATAAATTGGACACAAACTCCTCTACCTCGTCGTCAGTGTTAAATTTTTGACCTCTGAAGGCTTCTTTAAGTAATTCAAACATGTGGTAATTGCAGGGTGATAAGGGTGATAGGGTGGAAATTCTAATATTTCCCCATTTTGATATTGTATTGAGCGTGAGACGCGCCTTATCCTGGAGAAGAATCGCACTTCGTGCTGGAATGGTCCTCCGTTTCAAGCGATAAGCGGATTTCACGTGTGTTCTTTTAAAGCAGCATTTATTTAACGTTGTGAGCGTAGAGAGTCAACGTACAGCACTTCCCGCCAGTCCCAGAAAACAGTACTTACTTACTGACGCTCCCTCCACAGCTCTTTAGAAGACACTTTGTTTTCAAGAGTGTGGTAGTATACCCAAGTTTCGTCTGTAGTGAAAATTTGCGTTAAAAACCGTCCCCCTCGTATTGCATTAGCAAGCGACAACAAACTTCCAACCACATGAATTTTTACTAAAATTTAAACAGTTTGGAAACCCATCGCGTCGTAAGTTTGCGATATTGAAGGTGTTCGTGGATAAGAGACTCTATACTACCAATACTAATGCCGAACATTTAACCTAAAGTCCCCCAAAATGAGTTCTACGCGGCGGATGTTGTCTGGTGTGATTCTGGTTCGCGGTCGACGATCATGCGGCTCATTCTTGACGGTTTCACGGCCATCTCTGACTACATTGTGTCTTTTAAAAACAGCAGACCTACTCAGACACCTACTACCAAATTGATTTCTTAAACGCCATGTTTTTAATGTCTTCCGACGTCAAAAAACGAATGACAATACGTTTGCGCAACGGAGTTCGGTACTTAACGTTGATTCATGGTAGTAGCACGTGCATTCGCGGCGAAAACTATGACCCAGCTAACACATAATCAAGTCGCGAGCGTCAATACATAAGGCGCACCATCTACAGCGTTTGTATCGGTCATATTTGAGCCGCCCTCGTATCAAAATTATTCATTACAAGCAATTAACATGATTTGAAAAATCAAAATAAACAAATTTACGTTTTGAATATTATATTTTAAATCAAAGGATTTGATGCGATTTCGCAGGTTGAAAAAAAAATGATATTTAAATTTATAAACACCTGTCGAATACCGTTCCGAATAATGTTACTGTTACCAAAATAACTGTTACTGAAATATTGCCACATCACCGACACTCTTGACAGTTGACGTTTAGATAATTAGAGCAACTTGTAGGTAGTTGTTTAATTAAAAAATATTTTTTTAATAGAAATCGATTTACGGTGCAGTGTGGAAAAATAATTTGAGTGCTGTATCAAGAAATGGTACAAAAAATGTTAGATGAAAAATTATTACAAGAACGGTTGGAACGATATCAACCCGAACCATTAGTAGATACTACAAACGTTAAAACCAAAGAAACAATCGAATCTTATATTATTAATGAAGATGAGAATAATATTGATCTGGCGAAAACAAATTTTTTAAACTTCTTAGATCATGAAGAAATTAAGCAGTCAGCTGAAAATATTATAAGAAAGTATGGAGTTGGAACTTGTGGACCAAGAGCTTTTTATGGTAACTATTTCAACATAATAAACAATGATTCAGCGCATAAAAATTAATGTTAGTGATCAAACTAACCCAAATACCGAAAGTGTGTCATATAATTCACACCAAAAGATAGCTATAAATGCTTAAGGAATTTCATTAATATTATCATAAAAGGAAATTATAAAGAGTTGTTTAAGTAGAAACGTCACTAAAGGGCAACATAAGCAAACAGAAAAAACAATAAGCTGAAGATTAAATGCCATATTACTTTTCCTTTGTGCAAGTTTTTGAGAAGTTAGCTGTTCTGCTAACTTTAGAATAAAATTAGCAATGTAATGAAAGTTAAATGTGCAAAATCAAAACATTTTTTGTAAAAAATTAGGAATTATTTATATTTGTAGCCTTGGTAGCTCCTAAATAACTAAGTGCTCTACAAATGCTAATTGAAAGCTGCGGGAAAAATGTATTATTCACTGATGTCAAGAAAAAAATGACTTTTTTCAAGTTTAATCAGCAGAACACTATTACCTATGAATTATAAACTCGACTGACCTTGTTAGGTCCTAAATAATAAGGTGCCTGACAAACGCCAGTTAAATACTGTGAAAAAAATGGATTTTTTGGATGTCACAGAAGAAATTACTTTTTCTGAATTTTCTCAGCAGAACATTATCATTGCCAGAGGATTATAGACTTGTGTGAACTCGTTAGAGCCTGAATAATTAAGTGCTCAACTAATACTAATTAAATGCTGTAGAGTAGATAAATTTTTTGTCATGAAAGAAATGACTTTCTGAAATCTGTTGGGAAAACTCGGAAAATGTCATTTCTTTTGTGATGTCTCCCAAAAATTCATTTTTTGTAGCATTTAATTGGTGTTTGTAAAACACCTTATTATTTAGGACCTAACAAGGCCACACAAGTTTATAATTCCTTGGCAATAATAGAGTTCTGCTGAGGAAACCCGTAAAGTCATTTTCTTTGTAACGTCTTTGAAAAATTCATGTTTTCCTCAGAATTTATTGATACCAAAGTTACAAAAAAAATTCGAGAAAATCATTTATTTGCAGCGCCTTTTTGTGAAAACTTTTTTACTCTCCGGAAACATGCATGAAAGTTTTCAATTCCATGTAAGAATAGGAAATTTCTTCTATTAACATTGGAGCATTTCATTATAACACTTTACTTTAATTAACTATTGATTTTGCACTTAATTTTCCACTTATTGTTTCTCTGTCTGCTCATATTGCTCTGCTAACTTTAGTGATATTACATAGAAATATGATTTTTTTTAACTATTTACTTCTTATACTTTTTTATATCATTTTCGTTTTGATTTTAGTTCTTTTTTGATAGAAAAATAGTTTAAAAGAACAGGTGAAAATGACTGACCTTTCTTAGATTTTATGCTGTTAAAAATCAAAATAAGTCAAAACGTAAATTTTAACCTGTTATTTTAAAGTAATTTTCTATAAAAAGAGACCTAAATCAAGATGATTTATCACAAAAAATAAAAATATAATGACAACTTAGATTACACTGACCTTCATTATAGAGATAAAATAGAAACATGAAATTCGATATTATTAATTGACTAAAAAATATTTAATTTCGTCATTCCAGATAATTACAAACAAATTTTTGAAAATTTTAGGTACAACTGATGTTCACTTGGAACTAGAACAAAAGATTGCCGATTTCATGAATATGGAAGATTCAATTGTATATTCCTATGGATTTGTAGCTATTTCCAGTTCAATTGCAGCATATTGTAAAAAAAGTGATACTGTATTTATTGATAAAGAAGCTAATTTTGCTATCAGGCAAGGACTTACTGCATCCAGAAGTAAATTTGTCGAATTCGATCACAACGACCCAATTAATTTTAAAAAACAAGTGGAAAATGTTATTAAAAATGAAAGGAAACCATCTAGGAAATTTTTAATTGTAGAAGGCATATCTTGGAAAACTGGTAAGTCATTATTTCAGAAGTGATAGGTTCTTCATAATTTACAAAAAAGACAATTAATTCTGACCCTTAAAGCAATGGAGGTTTTCTAATTTTTCAGTTTCTTTAACTCACTGATTATAATAAACTGTATGTTTTATATTCACAGGTAAACTGCTCCCTCTAGAAGAATTTCTTAAAGTCGCTGAGGAGTTCAAAATTCGCATTTTCCTTGAGGAATCTTATTCCATAGGTATCTATGGTGACCATGGTCGTGGTCTTACAGAGCATTTTAATATTGATCCAGAACGTATTGATATGATAATAGCATCCCTAGAAGCAGCTCTGGGTTCCATAGGCGGCTTCTGTGCTGGTACCCACTCAATTATTGAACACCAAAGATTATCTGGATCCGGATACATATTCTCAGCTTCTTTACCAACATTTTTGGTTCAAGCTTGTATAGAAGCAATCCGATTAATGGAAGATAGACCAAAAAAAATTAAAACCTTAGCTAAGGAGTTCCATTTGTTCCTAGAGGAGACTTGTGAATACAAAGTTCATAGTGATCCAGAATCAGCTTTTAAAGTATTTACCACCAAAGATGAAACCAATAGAAAAGAAAAGGAAGAGGAAATTCACTTGTATTGCAAAAAAAATGGTGTACATTTTTTGAAGACTGAAGGTGGTCTTGTCATAAACTTATATATAGATCTTCTTGATAAAAAAAGTAGATTGGAAATGGCTTATAAAGTTTTGAAGGAAGCTGCCGACTTGTAATTGTCAGATGCATTTTCAATAGAACTATTTCAGTATTAAAAAATAAGTACCAGTTGTTGAGTTAATTTTTAAAAGTTATTTGTTTTAAATTTTATGTAACTGCTTGTAACATTCCTTAATGCAAATTAAAACTAACTTGCTGTGAAATTGTTCTTTTAATCATCCCAATAAAATATTTTTAATAATTTGGTAACTTCTGTATATAAAGTGAAATAATGGATAGATACTGTGATGATATTCGAGAAATTTTAAATGGTTTCTGATTCGTCTTCAATAAGAGATAGATTTGTGTAAAGGTTACATTACACATTATCTGGGTCCACTTCTCCAGTTCTAAAGTACTAGTGAGCTCCAGTATCTGTTTATACATTCAAGAATATACTCTCCTACAGATTTTTTGTCCAAAAAATTTTTAGATTAGGTTGCAACCGTGAGGCATTTTAAAGCGAAATAAACTAGAGCTTTATCCTCCTCTTCACAATATCTGTATTCATCCATTTCTATTCAAACTAATCTCAATAGAAGCTTCATATGTAGAAGTCATTGTAGCTTATTTTGGCTTGGATCCACAGAAACTGCTCATCACTTTATATTCAAAACAATCTCATCAAGTGGCTTCTGCATCTCCACTGAATCTGCGCTCTTTCACTACTCAATCTAATCTCATTAAGTGCTTCTTTTATAGAAGTAGGTGAGGGGGTGTATTGTGTTTTTTCTTTAATCCACTTCAGCACTGAATCTACACACATCACTTTCTATTCAAACTAATCTAATTAGGCGCTTCATATGTAGAAGTCAGTGTAGCTTGTTTTTGCTTTGATCCACAGAAACTGCACTTACTATTCAATCTAATCTCTTGAAGTACTTACTTTATAGATGTCAGTATGTAGGTGCACCTTGTTTTGTTTTTGCTCGTTAGTTTCTTTCTGTATAGAAGCTAGTGAGGAAGTGTGACTTTGTGCTATTTGGTCCTAGCAGAATCTCCAGAGTACATCTGTTTTGGTTTCCCCCTTGTGAATATCTTTTTTTAAATAAGTATTTTCCTATTCTGGGCTAATCAGAAGCGTTTTTATCCCTTTTCTAGCAAGTTTGTTGATCTATTCAATTCTTGTATGATGAAGAATACAGATTGTTATAGTAGCTTATTTCCTCAAGTATTTTTCTTCATTTCTAAGTTGGTTCAGTGCTTGACTATTAGAAGGACTCACAATATCATATATCTGATAAATCCATTTTCACTCATCTTTCAATTTACTATTGATATAAGCTTGGATATAAGCCTTATAATAATACGGGTGTAGCAACAGCCCCAAGTACTTCATTACCATTTCCTATGATTTTTTTAAGCCATATCTGTACTGTATTTTCCTTCTTTATTACTTAACATCGTGCTTTTGCTAAGTTCATCTATAATTCTTTATTATGAGATATATTTTGATAAAAAGGACCTTGCACCTTTTGATACTCTCATTGTATTTACATTCCCGAGACAATTTGAAAACAGCTTCATGGGCTATCACCAGATGAGGATGATTTTCACTTTCGAGTAATTCAAATGATAATTATATCTGATGAATTTTGCATGTTAAATCTTTGGTTCACCTTTGATAAAGAGAAAAACAGTAGTTTTGTTAATACATGAAGATATATTAACTCACCTGAATATATCTTTTATCACCACAATAGCTTCTTGTACTACATAGTTAACTTTGGTTTGTATAAGCTCCAATAGGGTTGCAACACATCTCTCTGCTGATGGTTCTACTTTAATAGCACAACGCCCAATAGCTCTAACAGCTTTCCTCACAAAATCGACGTCTACTTCTGTGGCATATTCTTTTAATTCACTCAAAACCTGTTGAATATTTACTTGGGATGCTAAACGGATCATTATATCCAATTTCTCTAGTTTTACATAGATCGGATCGTTGTACTTTACAAAGAAAACCTAAAATTGATCATTAGTAATTTTGTTGTATTACAACTATGATTACTTACTTTCATTTCATGTTTGAGTATATCAGGCTTCTTCTGCACAATCAAATTAATATTCCTTAAAGCAACATACTGCACTTCTGGTTCAGAACTCAGTAAAGTTACTAAAGGAGGAGCCAATTTTTTGCTTAAAGTATTACAAAATTCAGTATCTCCAGCCAAAATTTCCATCATTTTGATCAAAACTTTAACTGCTGATAGAACCACGGCTGCATTAGCATGTGCTAGTCTAGGAGTGATACGTTCACAGATACTTTGAGCCTCACGTTCATCACGGGGAGTGTAGTTCGATAAAGAATCAAGGATAAATACTTGTCCCCATTCGGTACACTCATTTAAAGCTGTTAGTAGTTTGTTGATGGTATTTGTGCTCAATTCTATAACGAGATACTCTTTTGTAAATATCAAAGTTTGAATTTTATTTAACAATAAGTATAATTATAGTTTAACTATTCAAAAAAATTAAATCATGCAAAAAATTGTCTAAATAATAAAATTCAAACAAAATTATTGAGAAACATGGCTCTTACCAACGAGCGGTTGGCCAGTAGGGCTGCTCTCGTTGATTTCAGACAAAGCAGCAACAGCGTTTGCAACAACCATAGGATTAGAGTCACTCAGTAACTCTTTTAGTTGCTCTAAGAATCCTTGGTCTTCTACTAATCCTTGATAACAGATTTTATAAACATAAAATCAATAAAAAATGAAATATCTATAAATAAAAATCACTTACCTGATGATATATCATACAATTTGGCAACACAAACAGCAGCAGTTTTTCGTACATACGGATCTTCATCTTTTAAGCACTTTCTTAAAGGTTCACAAAGATATTCAGTTATTTTATCCACTCTAATGCAACCCATAGTTCTTACTGCAAGTGCTCTGATCAGCGGATTGGGATCTTCACAATCCTGAAGCAAGATTGTCATGAAATGACAAATATAAATATATAAATATGTCACATACCTTAACAAAAGTATTGACTGCCATTATAGCCATATCAGGCTGAGATTTTGCATAATTCATTAAATACAGGTATACCAGCTTTTTAAGCTCCAAGTTATCTGTCTGCATACAATTGACTACATCTGGAAATAAAGCTGAAACATCTTTACCTACTGTCATAGATGCAATAACCTGCAATAAATATTTTATCAACATCAGATTATCAAAAATTTAATGTTTCCTATGAGCGTTGTACCTTTTTAACAGCCTCTTTTTTCTTTTCTTTCTTGTCATTATTTAATTCAGATTTTAATTCAAATATTTCACCCTTTTTGGTGGTGGTAAAATATTTTGAGTCCGTCATATTAACCTACAAACTAAAGTATGTAGATTAAAATATATTACATTTAATAAACGATACATAAGAAGATAAACTTAAAAAGTATACCTTTATGACTTATTCTCTCGGACACGATATAAATTATCAAATTCCTGAAACGCCTATTATTTTTGACGTTTGCAAAGCGTCAAATTAGTGATACATAATTTTTTTCAATTATTTACGTTGGCTTTCAGTATGACCAACCTCAACATATGGTTAGAGATGGTGATTGACATTACAATTAACATAATAACATAATACAAATATTTACATAAAATTATTAACTCTCAAAACTCGTATATTGTTAAGGGGCTAATCAATTATTATTTTTTTTGTTGCTAAATTGTTTTGTTCTCAATGTCTTTCTAATTGATAACTAGATTTTAAAACAGGTAAAAAATTTACCGAAATAAGCTGAACACAATTAAGCAACAAAAACATGAAAAGGTCTAAGAAATTAGAAATAAAAATTTATAATCTATTATTTATTATACCCAACAACAATTAATTTTTGTAGTTATTCTAGAATAATCTACTTTCGTTTTTAATGGTCGCTTTATGAAGGTTGGACAATCCTGTTTAAATTATTTCATCAACATTCTTTTCAATGTTTCCAAGTTTTGCCAACGCAACTACCCATTTTCAATGTTACTTCAATATTTTTATTATTATTCATTTTGCTTATAAATATCCCAAGTTAACTTAATTCCATTATAATTTTGTTGGGTTCGAATCAGGCGACGTTGGAGGCTGCGCCATTATTTTCAAATCTCGCATATTTTCTAACAGAAACTATTGTCACCCAATTCCCGACAATTGAGCCTGTAAAGACTTCAAAACCATTCAATACTCTCTAGTTGGAATTTCTAAAGCTTTTGATTGTATTGATACCAAAGTATAGAAAGGTAGTCAAATATTTTCAACCGTTAGTTGAAGCATTTGACTGCAGTAGAGAATCTACTGGTCTCAGTGGTTCAACTATATGTATGATCAAATAAATATATTCAAATGATAGTATCATTTGATTATATTTATTATTTATATTATATTAATGATATTATCATTTGATTATTTTTATTATTAACAGTTATTTGTATGTGAATTGCATACAGAGTAGTAATACCTGTAATATTGGTTGCATAAGTGACAGATACCATAATCATGGTGCAAATCGGCAATCTGCTTCTGCGTCAAATAGCAAGTAAGTGTTTCGTGAATAGTTCGACTACGACAGTTGTCTTGTTTTGGTATCTTGTCATTCTAGTGATTGTTGTAAATTGTGTAATAGCTGTGGAATTTATTGTAAAAAATGTTATTATGCGTAAATAAACTTTAAAAAAATGGGTGCTAAGGATTCGAAAAGGAGTTGCTTAAGCTACGACGATGCAGTTAAACGAAGTGAGTAATTTTTTTCAAACGCAATTAACGTTTTCTGTTGCTTACATCATGTGATGTTAGGATTATTCTTGTTAAAAAATGTGTTTAATAAACTCTTATATGAATTCGAAAAAAATAGTTGAAATATTATTTCCCGTATTCATTAATATAATGTTCTATGAGGCTGGGAATAATAAATTATGTTATCGGTTTTTACATATTTTTTGTTTATTTAGTTGTTTAATGATAAATATTAACGTCAATTAATGGTTTAAGTGGCGATTTCCAGCGCTGACTTTTAATTTGTTAAATCAAATTAGGAAGTTGTCTAATTTCGCAGCTTCAATGGTCGTGTTTTCTTGTTATTTGTTAATAGAAGCACAAACTCTACATAACAAACTGATTCAATAATAATTGTTATATAAGAAATACATTAATATCGATAGTTCAGTAGTACCTGTTTATAATAGAATTATGTATACACATAATTACCTATTACATTATGAGCTAAAATTCCTTACTTTCATTTAAAAACCACAATTTATATATTGAATTATTTCAAAATAAATTTCATCAGATTTTATCAGTAATGTTTGTTTATTTTTCAATTTTCCTTATAATATAATACAAGGTGTTCATAAAATCTGTCAAAATGTGATAGTTTTCTCCGTATAAACATGAAATTAATCAAAAGGCAATCATTTAGGAATTCAAAAAAGTAAAATATTATAGTTAGTGGTTGTTTCAAAACGTTGATACAGTAGAAAATCCATATAAAAACAGCAAAAAAATAAAGTGTAGGATATACTGAACATGAATAAAAAGTTGAAAAAGTGTCAGGTACTTTAAAAATTAAATTTTATAAAAGGCACTGGATTTTCTCAACATTTTCTAACTCAAGTAAACTAATATATATATATATATATATATATATATATATATATATATATATATATATAATATTTTACAAATATTATATTGGTCTATAAATACTAGTCCTGGTATTTAAGTCTATTTTATTCAATAATGGTTTTTGAGGTTATAAAATAAGGAAGTTATTTATGTTTTAATTTTAAATAAAAATACAGGAAGGAAACATTTTATAATTAATATTTAAGTAAATATTATTTCTTGTGATAGTACTTGAAACAACTAAAAACAATAATTTCCATTTCTGAAAATCTTTGACAATTTTTTGGTTAGTTTGAGGTTAGTTTTATTTAAATATCTTATGTCCCCGTTGATGTAGAGTATTTATGAAAAAACTGTAATATTTGAATGTTTCCTTTAGTTTTATCTGTATTGCTTTTCTTATATGATTATTAATGTAACAGTTGATATTTTTTTGTGGTTGATCACTACTTTCAACAATTTTTATGATTCCATAACAACCAATTTGTCTACTGCAGATAAATTTTATTATGAACTTTTTCCAAATTTATAGATATGTTATCTTCATGTGGAAACAACAACTACAAAAATAGTGAATGGTTGAAACAATATTTAAAATATTTATGAAGTTTATTGAACATAAACATAATCTTACATAAGTTGTTCAAGTAAAATGTTTTGAAAATTGAGGTATTATAAATATAAATGTAATTATGATAATTTGAATATGTTCATTAAACTGGAAAATTTACCGTGTAAAGATTTCACACTGTATTATAAATATGAAGCATTTGACGTATTTTCTGAGCTTTTTATAAAAGTTCCTTCATCAAATGATACATTATTTTTAAAATTAGTAATGATTATTACTTATGACTATTGAACAAATAAAAAGAAATTTAATAACCAACATGGTAAAAAGAATAATAGGAAAGATAGATAATATTGAATATTTAAACTTTGTACGAAGAAATATGAATAAAGGAAACTTAAGAAAGAGTGGGGGTCAAATAATGATATAGGCAGATACATAGTCCTGATTACAAAAAGTAGAAACATAATGTAAAGTATGTTTAAGAAACTGAAAGCAGAGGGAGAAGCAATGGTGTTAAGAATAAATGAAAATAAAACAAAAATTCTAGAGGCATGGGAACAGTGCAAGATATCTAGGAAGAATTATTAACTGTAATAGGGAAAGAAGTACAGAAATAGAAGAGAAAATATTTGCAACTAATAGAACACACTATGCAAAGATGTTTAAAAGCAAAGTACTAAATAAGAAGGCCAAATTGATAAATAAAAACGATTATAAGGCGCATACTAATGCACAATGTAGAAACAGTAAAAAAGAAGAGGAGTTGAAAAACCAATCAAGATTGGATATCAAGGAGAGCAGGCGAAAATACAGTAGCTTTGTTAATACTACAGTGGAACCAGTAGGTACAAGAAGAAGGGAAAGACCCAGATGAAAGTGGTTTTAAGAAGTAGATTGTAGATTGTTTGGGGAGTAGTTTTGGCTTTTATTTTAGGCCTGAAATATGTATCCAGTGAAACTCCATTTCATTATTTGACCATCTGTTCAGTTTGTTATTGATGTGGCATCTCATGAGGCAGCGTTAGAGCTCTAATCCTAGGTACAGAGTCATTGCACCCTTTTTAGCAAGGCTGTATGCTTCCTTATTTCCTGGTATACCCTGGTGGCTGCTAGATTGAGGAGGACAGTGGAATATCAAAATAATGGGCATTCATCGACCCCTGGAAAAGGATCTAGAAAACCTTATGAAGCTTAACTTCATAAGGGTGCTTATATATTATTACTTAATAAATATGGTTCACAGTGGAGAAGGTAGGAAAAGGATTACATATAGAAGATTAGTTGTGGGAAAAACTATAATGGGGAAGTTAGTGAATGAACCAAATGATAATGTCTCAGAAAAGAAAAGCCCCAACTTAGGTAAAGTTAAAGAAATCTAGGCTTGTACAGGTAATTAAATATGTGGATTTACTTTAATGGGTAGAGGAAATTGACATTTGTACATAACAGGGAGGCTTTGGTTGTTAAAAAAGTAGTTTATCACATTTGGCATATGAATATTTATTGTCTCTATATTGAAAATCAATTTTTTTGCATTTGGTTTAAAAACTAATAGTTATTGCAGATATTTTCGCTGACAAAACTGTCTTTGTTCATATTCAAATCAGGTTAGCCTAAACATTAAAAATCCGTTGATAAGCATTATGAGTGATTAGGGTAAATAACACCTACTATTTGTTATCTAAGTATGTTGTTGAATAATAACCTTGAAAACGGTTGATTGATGCTGTACATGCGCCATTCCCACACTAATATTAGCTTCTTTTTTTTTTAAATAGACTCCTGTCTGATAATAATTTAAATCGTGACATCAATTCTGTTATCATTTAGTTTACACACTTTTATTGCTTTCAATTTACTTTTATTTATGTATTGTTATATTTTTTTAAAATGTGACAAAATAAATAAGTTATGAACTTTGCCAAGGTCGAAATAAAACCAAACTTGTGGTTATTAATTTTTTTAATGTTGATATGTCTAATCAATATCATTTTATTTTAATAAAAAATAAATTTATTAAAGCAAAATAAAAATAGGCTAGAAAATTATTCACTTCTATTCTTTGACATTTAAGGAAGACCGTACTGTCCAGTACCATTATAGAAATGTTCTTTTAAATGTTCTACCTTTCATTCTAAGTATATATTTAATTTGATATTTAAGAACAAAAAATGTAAATTGAATTCATGAGCTCTGGAGTTCCATTGATTTTCCAATAGGAACTTGCGATTAGTTTGGGGCTTCATACTGCAGTATGTTTTTAGTGCGATAGACTTTAGGCTTGGAGCCCTAATATAAAAATGCACAGTCTCTTCCTGAAAAGTTGAGAGACAAATTGTTTTGCTTCAACTTGACCAGGCAACAGATGTATCAGCAGTAGAATAACTACTTTTATGTGAATCTATAGAATTCCAAACAACAACACTTCCTTTAATTGTTAAGATTATATTATTTTAACAAATGTAAAGTGGAAGAATTGCATTGGAATATCTACCAATGGTGCTCAAACAATATCTGGAAGTTCCAAAGTGTAGAAGTTTTAGGTATTTATTGCATGATTTACAAAAACGTTTACAAAGAAAGAGTCCTGGTGTCAAAATTTAATAACGATTGTTGAAACTATAGTAAATTATATGGAAATGATACCATTACGATCCAAAATTTTCAATATAAATATATGAATGAATAGAATGTCACTTAAGAAGAAGAGGAAATTGAAAAATAACACATCACTCAATAAGTCGTGTAACTAACTAAGAAAAAAAATAGATTTTATTTATCAATGTAATCTCCTCAAGAGCTATACAATCATTCTTTTAACTTCTCGATGCCGTGCTTGTAGAAAGATTTGACTTTTAGCTCAAAATAGGCTCCAGTTTCAGCAAATTGGTTCCTCATTTGAGCTGAATTTCTTGCCAGCGAGCATTTTTTGAGATCAGCGAATAGCCAGAAGGAGACCGATTTGGACTATACGGTGGATGAGGAAGCAATTCGAAGTGTAATTCGTTCAATTTAACCATCGTTGTCATCGACTTGTGAATCGGTGCATTATCTTGGCGAAACAGTGGTGTTTCCTCGACATATGAAGCCGTTTTTCCTTGATTTTTGTATTCAAACGATCCAACAACTCTATGTTGTATTCACTATTGATTGTCTCTCCCTTTTGGACATAGTCGATGAACAATATTCCATGCGCATCCCAAAATATTGAAGCCAGCTGACTGTTGTGCCTTTGGACGCTTCGAACGTGTTTCACCGGCTGCAGTGCACTCAGATGATGATCGTTTTCATTCCGTTGTGAAGTCATGGATCTATGTCTCATCCATTGTCACATATCGGCGCAAAAAAATCTGATTTATTACATGTAAACATGGCTAAACACTGCTCTGAATCATCAACACGTTGTTGTTTTTCATCGACGGTTAATAAACGCGGCATCCACTTTGAAAACAGTCAAATGTTCATGCATAATTGTAAACACACTGTCTTCTAATATCTTTACGGTCTCTGCTGTCAAGCAATTTCAATTTACGATTAGATATAACCAATTTGTGGATTTTTCTGATATTCACCTCAATCGAACGACCAGAAGGTTCGATGGAGCAAAGTCCGGATAACACTTTTGAAGCCATTGCTGAGCTTGTACAGTATTTTTTCATCATAAAGCTATGATAAATTAACATCCGAAATTGTTGTGAAAATATTTTACACATAGTCTTTTGAAAGTTGGTATTTCATAAACGTCAAATGAATTTGACAATGACAGCGCCATCTGCCTGTCAGCCACGCGATATAAAATATTACAGAAATTTTAAGCCACAAACGGTTATATGTTGAATACCAGTGACAGAGTTGGATTTTTCTATGGAAAATTGGAGTTTAGAGCAGAAATGTGAAAAAAAAAATTGGAAATGTTTCCAAAAGTGTATGAGTATGTGAAAACATACAAAGAAGAACATATGGAAAGTTGTTTTTATAACAATTTAAAAAATGATTTTCCTGCTGAAAATAAATTGTTAACAGGTTACGAGTGTCTTGGGAATCTAATACTTCCGAAGGTGTATCAACTGCAGATGAAGAAATCCTTATTTCCTTTACAAAGAACTCCGAATCAAAAGAGAGTTTAGATATTAACCACCCTTTGGATTTTGGGTAAAAGTGGATTATGCATTTGTACAATAAAATGTTTGTGGGGTTTTTTTGGCTCTAGAAAATCGAAAAATCGTCAGATTTCGATGAATTTTTTTAAATCTTCGTTTTTACGACGGATTTACGAAAAAATTATGGGAATAAAAAAAATAAAAACTTATATTAGTTTCAGGGCTTAAATGTTCATGAAAATGCTCTCATTCACGTATAATTGTTGATAACTTTTATTTCATAATCTACACAAAAAACGAACAAATTGAAAAAAAAATTAATACAAAAATGTTGATTCATCATGTTTTTACAATTAAAAATAATAACAATTTCTCTTAAAATTGACGTTTTCTCACATATAATCATTTGTACCTTTTTTATTAAGTAATCATTAAAGTTATATGGACAAAAACATTCTTAAAATCACTTATTGTACTTAAGTGTACAATATTAAAAGTTAACTTTGAAAAATTGAAAATATTTAGCGCACCCGCCTCCCTAACCTAACCTAACCAATATAGGTTTTCATTTTTTTCCCATATTTTTTTTAATAAATCCGCTGTAAAAACGAAGACAACGAGGATTTAAAAAAAATCATCTAAGTGATTTTTCTATTTTCTAGAGCCAAAAAAACGAGGGGACCATGAAAGTATAAAATTACCATAAAATTTTTTCAGAATCTCTGAAATTGACGAATCTCAAAATGTATTTTATAAAAAAGTTTCTAATTACTGGAACAAAGCTTTAGAGAAATTCTGTGAACACGAAAAACGCACAAATCATAGAAATTCAATTAGTACTAAAAAGTAGTCAACCGATCGAAATTTTTTAGTCATAAAGAATTCGCTGGATACCCCCTTTGAGAGTTGGTTTGTTGCGTCCCTGACAACAACCATTACAAACTCTGATGATACTTATAATTATACAAATATCATGTGAAATAGGCTAATCATAAACTTTTATTTAGAAATTAATATATTTAACAATAAGTCTTATCATATATAAAATAACCCATATTGTCTTATTTTTTTTTAAGATAAGATTCGAGTTTATTATGATTATTACTTTATTGAATTTATATTGCTATCTGATCACCAGAAATTTCTGTGACTCATTCTATTTAACGAACAACGAATTGATAACTATAATCTAAGATAAATGTGATTGAGCGATTTTGAGATTTCAAAACATTGAAAATAATTAGGTTAGTTCTTAGAAAGCAGTCCCGAATTTTTTTTATTTTTCCGAAAAGAGAAAACAAAAACTGAACCCCAGTTAGCACATATATATATATATATATATATATATATATATAAATATGTGTGTGTGTATGGAATAAATTCAATTTTAAATAAATAAATTTTAAATAAAAAAGAGGGTCGTGTGGCACCTTGTTGGATTTTAGTCCTCTGATCAGCAATACGTTTTTTTATATTCAAGTATATTTTAGAAAATAGACTTAAGTATAGGTTCTGATTTCTGATTTAAAGGTCTATAACTCAAAAACGAGGGGTCGTACGAGAAAATTTTTTATGTGACAGCATTATTTTCACGTCATCTACTCACTACCGAATTTTTTGCATCCCGCAACACCTTGTATATTTCCAAATAGTTGATATATTGATGAACTCGAACTTAATGTAGCACGATATTTAGCCATTATATCATAAACCTGTTTAAACTTATTTAAAAGACACCTGGATCAGCTTAGAATTCAACTCTATGTTTTCATTTGACGTTTGCCACTAAACGAGACTTTAATGTGCTTGGGTAAAACTGGAAATTAAACTTAAGTTCAAACTATGGTGTGAGCTCCAGTTTAAACCAAGAATAAACAAGATTAGTTTAAATTGTGAGATGTCACAATTACAATCAAAATTTTTCCGATATTTGTTTTAAATTTAAATTGTTTACTAAAGTTGTATGAAGAACAAAAAAAAAATCGTGCAATTTCTATGAAGTAGTACTCTTGGTTAACCTTGTGAAGAAATACAAAGAAATATTCGGATCCATGAAAAAGGTAATAAAGTAACTTGGAAGAAAAAGAAAAAAAAATTGGGAGTAGTTGGCAAACGAATTTAATGATGAAAATAACAAACACGATCGTGTTTTTCGTACAACCACAAAAAGAATGAATAACTTTTTGCTTTCTCGGTGTATCGACAATGTTGATAATTTCTTCATCATCATCGTCATCATCAATATGAAAAAGTTATGTTCGGATCTTTCGTTTCATGTTAAACTGAAGTTTAAACTACCCCCAGTAATCTGTAAACCTAGGTTTATCAGTAAAACGTGAAAAAAACTTAGTAGTTTAGTTCAAACCGACGTTTGAGGCCTAAAGTGAAACATTTCTGACTCTACATCAAAGTTAGAACTAAAAGGACATTTAGGTAAACTGTTTTACCCTCAGTCTCTGAAGACGCGCGTCAGATAGCGTAATTTTGAGAGTTGGTGTAGTGGCGGTGTATTTGAAATTCATTATTTTTCCGGAAAAAGGAAAGGTCTGATAACAATGTTAATACTACCATAATACCGGCCGTATCACAAGACCGTTGCGCACAAAAAATTATAAAAATCGTAGAAGCCATTTCCGATAAAATTGAGGCGTTCCATAAATAAAAACTCACTCTGTATATTAAATGTGTAATAACATTGTAGAACTACATAATTTTTTCTTTTTCCTTGTCGTAAAACAACCTGATAGTAATTTGATAAGAAGTTGTCGATATTAAATTTACATACTTCCAGTTAAATCATGAATTATAAATGTGTCATTTATCCTTCGATGTCAGAACACGTCCAACTGATGTAATTTGAAAAGAAAAAAATAATGACGTCAAGAAATGATAACAAACTTATAATTATTTAGTTATTTATACATTAGCACGTTAAAAAAAAGTTTATAACGAATCTTTTTATACTACACACTGTCGATTTTCTTTATTTCTTTGTATTGTGAATTGTTTACTAATAGTCCAAGAAAATTGATCCTAAAATGCGAATTCTGGTTAAGTTCCTGAATTTTCATTGTAAGTTAAGTTCTTTTGGAGTTTTATATTTACAGAGCTTAAGGGAGGATAATGACAGTCTTAAAAAATCATAACTGATTGAAAAATTGCGATGTGTCAAAAAAAACTTAAACATGTGAAAAATCATTGATTTAATTTCAAAGAATTTTTTAATTGTTTATATCAAATTAAAATTACATTTTTAACTACATCTTAAATCTTCGTTATAATCAATTTACAAACATTTTTCTGAAATCAAACTTTATGATGTTCGTTTTTTTAAACCGCAACTTTTCAGCTGTAATGGTCATTCCTTAACCTCTACCCACCCTTACTCTATAAATATCAGCAATAGCTAAAAACCTGAAAGAATCATTTTTGTATAAAATTTCATAATATTTTTGAAACATATATTTTCAGACACTTAGAGTAACTTATATGAAAAAAATCAGGAATTCGCTTTTGTGGACCCATTTTCTTGGACTATAAATACTGGATTTCATTCACATTCTAACCGCATACCACAAAGTTTACTCATGACTCGATCTTATTGTTAGAGAAATCAGAAAATCTTAAATATTTGTTTTCCGACAAAACAGAACTATAAATTTTTGTAACGAACATGGAGTACGAGCTATGGCTATTGAATAACAAAATTGTTGATATAAAACGTTTGATTTTTATTACGTATATTTAATTAATATACCCCTCGTCTATCCTTACATAGCTCCATGCAAATCTTCCATTGTTCGAAACAGTACAGGAAATGTTTTTCTGACAATTCCTTCAGGACGCGTGCCGCTTATTCTTTCACAGCTTCAGCAGACTCAAATCTTGTTCTTTTTAATGCAGATTTGATCTTAGCGGGAGAGGTAGAAATCACACGGTGCAAGATCCGGCGAATAAGGTGGGTAGTTTAACACTGGGATGTTGTTTTTTGATAGAAATCTCTTGATGCACAGTGCGGAATGAGGCACGTTCAGCAATCGCAAGAATACTTAGTCGAAAATCAGTTCGAACAAGATTACCGACTTTTTCGATAATTTCATCCGTTTTTTTTACGTGCAAGAACGATCCGAGCGTGAATCATCTTCAATATCTTCTTGGCCATCGTCAAAACGCGATGTTTCAGCTGCAGTTTTTCCAAGTTTGTTGTGAAATTTTTACAGCAAAACAAAAAAACAGCGGCTATACACACGAAGGAACGGCTACATTGGTTTGTCAACAGACACGGTAGATATCGCATTCCGAAGAGTAGGCTTTGGGCTAAACAACTGACAGCCTAACAGCCATACCTCGTACATGTTGTCATAATTTAATACCAAATATGTTTGAAAAACAAAGGGAAAAATTTTAAAATGAAACAGCCTGTCATTTATGTAATTTAATTTGAAAATTCCAGTCGGAGTTTGGTACAGCACGGTGATAGAAGCTGTTGGTTTCAATAAAAAAAACTACCTTCCATTTTCCAAGTACCAAAGCAATTTTGCCTATTTTCTCTATGTTTTTCTACTTTTCTACAGTTTTTTATACCTCTATTTCTTTTAATCTGTGCTATTATTATCAAATTTTTTGCTTCTTCTATCCTTTTCATATGTTTTAATATGAATCATACGATTTTATAAAGAAACACTGTTATGTCTGCCGACATATTATATAAATACATTATAATTCACTTCTAGCTCTGTCAACATTTTTTTTAAAACCTTTTCTGGATGTCTGGAACACCAAGCTTAATGTTCCCCAAGTTAGTTCTCTAAATATTTTCATTTATTTCGTTACTTTTCTACATTTATTTCGTATTTATCTGTTTGACTTCTATTATTTATCAAGATTCTCCAATACAATCTTTGGACTGATTTACTTCTTATTCTTACTCTCCAATTTAACTTTATTTCTTATTGACTTTACGTTTTTGTGACATTATGCCAAAATCGTAACAATTATGGAAATGGCACGCGCACGACACAAACAAATGCACAATACCTTCACAATCACTACTTCGCAGTATAATTAAAACGCTTCTCCAACCGTATCGCTTCGATTACTCGACTCAACTGACTCACGTCGCGCCGACGCACTAGTTTTATATGGTTAAGGAAGACTCGACAAAAATAATAGGATATTTCCTACACTATATGAATCCGTGTCATTATTGGGCTCCAGCAGCAAAATTTTGTATTCAATTGAATAATATATGCGTCAGCATTAGAAACATATGATCTTTTTTTTATTTTAATATTATTACAATTACATCCTTGCTAAACGTAATAAGAATTTTAACGAAAACGTAAAATTATTGGAATTGTTTCTTGAAATGGTGACTGCATTTAAATTTCCATTAAAGAATAAATGGCAAATTCTAGACGTAACAATGGTCGCATCGTAATTGATAGGTTACTGAATTTTGAGATTTTTATTTCCCCATGAAAATAGCCTACTAGTATTAATGCAAAATCCGTGTGAGGGAATAAATCATTGATAACTGACCATTAACAATTATTAAACATCTAGAATTTATTATCCAACTAAATAAATATCAGGAAAGAATTAACTCAGAAAAAAAGTAAAAATTAAAAGCTCTTATAGATCATGTTTTAAATTTAAAATTTTGTCCGAAAATCGAACGCAACCTTCGGAAGCTATGATCTGAATATCGTTTTGGATTAGGATAGGTTACCAATCAGCTGTTAGGTGATCTACCTGACCCCCTATTATAGTTTCCGAAAAGTCCTTTATGCTCTTCTTCGTGTATATCAGTCTGATTTTCAGTAATCAGCTTCATAATTGGCATAGTATACGAAGATGGTCCCAGAATTACCTGGCCTGACCTAGAGATGGCGGTAGTTGCTTAAAAAATACCAATGTATTAGAAAGGACATACACAATTTGTACAGTATATGTTTCAAGTTTGAAGACACCACGTTGTTTAGTATTTGTTTGGTAGCCATAAATAGTGAACGTTTTCAGTTAATTTGGAAAAAATCGGTCATCGTTATGTGATACAATATTTTTATGTAAAAGCTGAACTAGATTCTACTCTGGGCGAGACTGTTTCTTTGTTATCAACAGTGAAATATTGGGTAGTGAGTTTAAACAAGGCCGTACGACCTGCGAAGACTAGCATCGCAGTGGTCGACCAAATGAGGCAACTACTCCAGAAATGTTGAAGAAAATCCACAAAGTGGTACTGGACGATCATCGACAGACATAGTAGGCATTCCAGAAAGTGTGGTGCATGGCATATTAACTGAAAATTCGGACATGAGAAAGCTGTGCGAAAGATAACTGCCGCGTTTACTCACAATGGAACAAAAACAGCATCGTTAAAATGTTTCCATCGAGTGTTTGGTAATGTTTCACAGAAATAAAACTGAATTTTTGCGCTGTTGCGTTGCGAAACAAAAGAACAATCAAAACGTTGGACTGAAAATGGAGAACCAGCCGAATTCGTCTAAAAAGAAAGTGTCTTTTCATCAAGAAACATCAGATCACACATCCGTTATTACAGTGGCCAAAATTGATGAATTAAAGTTTGAATTGCTACCCCATACACCCTATTCGCCAGATTTAGCCTCCTCGGATTATTTTCATTTCAAAGACTTGAAAAAATCGCTGTGAAAAGTGTATGAAGCTAAAAGGAGGTAACATTGAAAAATAAATATATTTTTTTCCAAAATGTTTGTGTTTTCTTTGTTGGACCATTCTCGTAGTTAGTGCTGGTTCATAAAATTATTAAAAAAAAGTTTTGTATACAAATACTATTCCTAACTTGTCTTAAATATGAATAATTAACCATTACCTAAATAAACTGATATATCTACAGCCTCTTTAACAGTTTACTATTGAATAATTTATCCTTACACTTATCTTTTCTTGTCTAAGAATTTATTTTGATTCATAACCTAACTTTGCGAGTTAGTTAAAAAATGCAAAAATGTTTAAGACGCAGAAATGCACATTTTTTAATATAGTCATTTGTATTCAGATCGTTGATCTGAATCAATGTGTGTATCAAAATTATTCTAAATTTTGAGCCATCTAATCACAGAGTTGACTAGTAGAATTTTTATATTTCATTTATTTTTTTAGGAAATTTCCTTTTTCCTTTCGAATTCAAATATTTCCTGATATAATTTGACCTATGATTTTTTTCAAGCTAAAAATTTTAATAAAATATATATATATATATATATTGTAACTAAATATATTTTAAGAAATATCATTGTACCTTGAAGGTGTCAATTTAATTTTTTTGCTTACAAATTCTTTGAAACACTTGTCAGGTGTGTAAACAGCAATTACCAAAAAACCGGTTTAAACAAATATACATAACAAATGATAAATCATTTGTATTAACAATGTGGAATTGCCGATGCATGGTCATTAGTACGACAATTATATTTTAAAATTATTAGCAGTGGCTTTAAAAATTTTTAAAACCACACATTTTTTACTAACTGCTTATTCGTGATTATATAAAGTAGGGTTATAGTGCAAACCCACTTGCCTACAATATGTAAAGGGTGTTTATCTTATCACTTGAACTATTTTTTCACAAACTGCTTATTGATAGCCAGTTAATAATATAAATCCACTGATCTATAAGGGTATTTTATAAAGGGTGTTTATCTATATCCAAATATTATCATTCATTCAATTACCTCTGTTTCTCCACGACCAGTTAATTAATATTAATCGTTTGTGACTTACTACCTGTGGTAGATGATTCTATGAAACTTTTTTTCTAGTGTCCGATGCCGAATACAGGCGAGTATGTGCAACCTTCAAAAGACTTACCAATGGCGGACAATGGTTGAGTCGACACGCTTTTACTCAGAACGTACTAGGCGAAGGTGTACCTTCAACTATAGCAGATTGGCTGTACACCGCGTGCGGAGGTACTGCCAGAGGTACATCTCTAAGAGATCTCATTTGTGGACTCGTTTTGCTTACCAAGGGTACCCAGGAAGAAAAAATCAAGTAATTACTATTCTCAATGCACCAAAAAAACTTGTCACATTTCTGAAAATTAGAAAAAATTGTATTTTACTTCTTAAATTTCAAATTTTTAACTTGAAGTTAATTGGTTTCCTATTCAAGTAAATCTTTTTGTTTCTCAGATTTTTGTGGACTCTCTATTGTAACGACTCAGCTACGTATCTAACAAGAAGTGAATTTAAGACTGCCTTACAAATAGAAGGGGGTTTGTCCCTTACAGAAAATAAAATAAATGTCACTTGGGAACGTACTGTCCAATCGCTTTTTAGTAATCAGGATAAAGTTAGTTTTGATGACTTTAAGGCATGGATATTGTATAATCAAGAATGTACCGTACTATCAAAATGGTAAGTCAATAATTTGTTTTAATTGTTATTTGTATTTGTATACCGTTGCTTTTGTTTTGATTTCAGGCTGTTGGCTAATCCTTGTGTATCATTAAGTTCTGAACTGGAAACACCAACATTTTACCAAACTTTAGCTGGGGTAACTCATTTGGAGGAACAAGATATTTGTGAATTAGAAAAATGTTTTTGGGCTTTACAATCGTCTTCAGCTACCTCTAATTTGGATTTTAATTGCTTAAAATCTCGAGTATGTCCACCTGTACCTCTGAAAGCTTGTAAAGGGTATGCGTGACAATAATATTATTAACAATAATTTTTTTTTTTTAATTAAATAATTTTCAGATTATTCTTGGCGTTAGACGTAAATAGAGATGATCATGTGGATTTTAAAGAATTGTGCTGTGGTATATCGGCCGCATGTAGAGGACCAATGGTCGAGAGAATGAAATGTAAGTTCAAGTACTGTGTATATTATTTCCTATAACATTTTTCATTTCAGTTTGTTTTAAAATATTCGATATGGATAGAGATTCTTACCTAAATTCTGAAGAAGTCCAACATATGACACAAACTTTAATAATAGTAGCGAACGAAAACAAATTAACTTATTTTCAACAATTTCATTCGGAATCTCCACCGAAACAACAGGATCTACTCACTGATACGACGCCAATTTCAAAGTCTGATACTGGAGACATGCATCAGGAAATATTAGCTTGTCTCCAATCGAAGTTAGATAATAAAGGAGGTTTAGCACAGGAGGATTTTTTAGTTTGGAGCGTGGAAAATAACAGTTTGGTGGCACCTTTGTTGGAATTGTTGTTTCAAGTTTGTCATGTATCCCTAGGACTCAGACCTCATTGCAGACACAATGAATACGAGATAGGTAAAATGAGATTTGTGTATTTCTTGTTAAGTTTTAAAACTTCATGACATTGTTTTTAAAGCTAAATCCTCAATGTCTCATTCATTTAAATCCAGAAATTCCTTTTTATTTATGTTTATACCATATTATGTCAATATTGTCTTATTCTACTTTATATGTGAATAAAGTCAGTGATATCATCAGTTGATTATTTGAAGAGATTGTTAAGATTCTTACTATCGTTAAGTTGGTATAACTGTCCTCTTATGTGTTATATAATGTCCTTGTTTATTCCTCTCTTCAAGATTCTAGCATTATAGTATTGTATAATCAATAAATGAGGCTTTTTATTTTATTTGTTCACTGTTTACCCTAACGAATTCCAAATTTTGTTTAGTTCTGTTCTAATATTTCACTCGAATAAGTATTAGATATTACCACCTAAACTTATCATTTTAATAACTTATAATGAATTTATGGGGATGAGACATTTAATTTCTTATAGTCTTGCTTAGTGTAATATTGAACATGATAATCTGACATTTTGATCTGTTATAATCTTGGAATGTATTAGAATGTATATGAATAAGATATTTTTGTCCCTTATAGACTTAGAATTAGTAAGAATCAGACACTTTTATCTTTCTTAATCTTATGGTGTGTAACATTGTACATTTCTAACTCTTTCAATCTTGGAATCTATAAGGATCAGACATATTTATCCTTCATAGATCAAGGATTTATAAGAATCAGACATTTTTGCCACTTATAGATCAAGAAAGTATAAAAATCTGACCTTTTTATTCCTCCTAATCTTTGAATTAGTAGGAATCGAACAATTTATCCCCCTTGATCTTATAATCACTTGTAAACTTGGAATTTATGAGAATCAAACATTTTTATCCCTTACAGATCAAGAAAGTATAAAAATGAGTCACTTTCATCCCTCCCTGTTCTGGAATGCATAAGAATCAGACATTTTTATCCCTTATAGACTTAGAATGAGTAAAAATCAAACAGCTTTATCTCTTTTAATCTTTCATTACATAACTATGGACATTTCTATCCGTTGTAATCTGGTATTCTATAAGAATCAAACATATTTATTCTTTATAGACTTAAAATGTATAAACTTCAGACATGATAATCTTTAATAGACGCAAAATGTATAAACAGCAGACGTTTTCATCCTTTATAGACTTAAAATGTATAATAACAGACATTTTCATTCTTTATAGACTTAAAATGTATAAACACCAGACATATTCATCTTTTATAGACTTGAAATGTATAAAAATAGACATTTTCATCTCTTATGGACTTTAAATTTATAAAACCAGACATTTTCATCCTTTATAGACTTGAAATGTATAAAAATCAGACATGTATTTTACTTATAATCTCAAATTAATTATAAAAAATAATTCAGTTGACAAATTAGTAACAAGTAACGATTTTTGTTAGTGATGGGTTGGTTGGAGAGAGAGCAACGTCGCGGTTTCCACGTAGGTCAATTTTGGTATCTCATTTCTTCTGATTGGTGGCAACAATGGTTAAATTATACTTCGGCGCCTCGTAGTAATCTCGATATATGTAATTGTCGTAATGAAAATAGAATACCCATCGAAGAAGGAATAGCGTGTGATGAAAGTCTTATAAGTAATACCACTGATTATACGTCAACATCTAACGATTTTAATTCTAACAGTATGGAATCAATGGGGGATCTACTCACCCGTGGAGGTGACAGGTTAGTCTCGAATTAATAATTTTCTACCGATTGAAATTTAGTTTTTTTCCAAATTCCGGTGCTTATTAAAGCCAACACTTCTTGTAGGTGCAGTATTTCTTCCAGTTCTGGAGTATCCAGTAGTTCGGGTACGGGACCTAAGAGAAGTTTAGGACAACCAGGACCAATAGACAATTCCAATTTAATAGCAGAATCATTCTATAAAGTTTCAACGTTAACTGGAGAAGGTAAGCTCAAATAAAAATTGATTTTGTTAGTCCCTTTCAATTGCTGCCTTATTTGATTGCAAACTTTGAGGTATTTTTATTTTGATTCGTTCCAGGTGGGCGACTAAAGCGTGATGTACCTTTGGCAGAACATAGAGATTTCGAATTAGTTCCGGAATCTTTGTGGAAAGCTCTTTCCATGTGGTACGGAGGTCCAGTACCTCTTCCTCGACAAGTTATCCTGCCACCGGGACGATCCGATGTCGAACTCGAATTTTATCCCAGAACATTGAAAATACTCAGACATCATGCTCAACAAAGGATCAGCACAGCTTCTTGGAGCAGTGTAGTAGGCGGATATGGGGCGGCCGCTTTAAGCACGGCAGGTTTAACTTCCGCCGTAAATGCCAGTCCGAGACGTTATTTGGCCCATACGGCAGCGTTTTCTAGATTGGCTACTATACAACAAGTAACCGAATTTTTGTGCCATCGCTTAAACCTTAGAATCGAAGATGCCAGATTATGGTTGCTCAAAGAAAATTCCACGAGACTTTTGGACGACGATATTGCATCTTTGGAGGAACTGGGAATTGTAGATGGGGAACAAGTATTATTAGAAGTCAGAAATAAAGATCAAACGTGGCCTGAGGAATTGGGACAGTTGGTAGCTGGTGGAGGACACGAAGTTGGTCTTAGTGTCGAAAGAAGACCCACGATTTTTTTACCAGAAGGTAATTTACGTTATTAATACATACTATAATGATTTTAAGTTTTGTATTTTCTCTAGGTGCTACCGGCCTTCACAATTTAGGAAATACTTGTTTTATGAACGCAGCTTTGCAAGCAGTATCTAATACTAGACCTTTAACGCTTTATTTTAGAAGGGATAATATGTTGTCTGAATTGAACGTTACGAATCCATCAGGATCAAAAGGGGCCGTAGCTAAAAGATACGCGGAACTTGTTAAAGAATTGTGGGCGGGTTCCACGAGAAGCGTAGCGCCGCTTAAACTGCGGTACTTGGTTACCAAACATTCGCCAAATTTTCAAGACGGTGGCCAACATGATTCACAAGTGAGATTCTATTTATTTCAAAGAAATATATCTTTGGCTTATTGAATATCTTATAGGAGCTATTGGCTTGGTTATTGGATGCTCTTCACGAAGATTTGAATAGGGTAGCAGTTAAACAATACACAGAACTAAAAGATAGTAATGGTAGACCTGATGAAATTGTGGCGGAAGAAGCTTGGGAGCAACATTTATCTAGGGATCATTCTATCATTACCGATTTATTTTATGGTCAACTTAAAAGCAAAGTAAGTTAACAAATTTTGATTTTATGTAAAAAAAATAGTTCGACAAAAATATATTTGATGACTGAAACAAATTATTCTTATAAAAAAACTCGATATCATAAAATACTTGGTTTATCACTGATAAGTTGGAACAGGAAGGAAAATTCTTAAGGTTGTTTGGTATTTTCGTATAATCAAGATACTTCCACAAATAAGTGTTTGCTTGGGATCACACTAATTGATTTACGTTAAAGAGAGTTCGGTGCACAAATGATTAGGTTTTAAGATTGGGTTCTAAGACACTGCTTGAACTCCTTTGTTCAATACCTTCTGATTTTCAAGTATTAAATCACTCTGCTCGATTTTCAAATTTTTTTAACCTTTATCAAGCAATTGACAACATTGCAGTTCTCGTTTTCTTGAAAATAGAGAGAAAACAATTATATTATTGATGAATTGTACCCTCCCATCTATTGAACAAATTCTTTAACAAAATTTTTCTAATTATAAGTTTAACCGATAGGGCAATTATCCCAGCAAATCAAAATAGAAAAAGGAGTGAGACAGGGATGTATTGTGTAATATTGTGTAATAAACTGGATAATGGGAAAAACAGAGGATAAAAGGTCAGGAATCAATTGGAACAACAAATAGAAATCCTTACTGATATTCTATGTAATAACCAAACACTGAACATCGACAGTAAAAAACAAAGTTGTTATGACACAGCAAAACCAATGCTGATATACTTACGAAGATTAAAAATAGAGCAAATTGAACAATTTTGCTATTTAGGCAGCTTAATTTGTATACAAGGAGGTTTTTCATTCATTTTATAAAATGTGGTCTTCAACAAATATCTCAAAGTCAACAAAACTAAGACTATTTCAGTCCAATGTAAAATTTCTTCTGGTATAAGGAGCTGAAACTAACTTTCACTAAATGCGACAAGTAATGACCTTTGAAACATAACTCGAGAAGAGAAAATAGAAGTAACGATTATTAATCGAAAAATGAGATGGATAGGTGATGCACTACGAAAACCAGCAACCAAAATAACCAGATAAGCGTTTAATTATAATACCACAGGCAGAACGAAAAGAGGCCGACCTGTACGAGGATGAGGAAGAACTATCAAGAAAGAAGTGCAACAGATAAACTTAACATGTAAAGAGGAGTCAGAAATAACCAAAAACAGGAGAAAATGGAGACCTCATCAATAAAATTGGATGAAATCCACTATAGCTGCTGAAACACAGACATGCGCCTTTGGTCCTCTGTGAGCTATATGATGATAAATTCACTTGTGCATTGTTAATTTTTAAAGAAAAAGAGATACTAGGTGATCCAATTAAAAATAAACAATTGTTGGAAATGTCAAAATATTATTTTATATAGACGATTTGCTTAGACGAATTTACAGAGTATTTGAGTTAAAGATAAGAAACTTTTAATGACAAATTATCATAAAAAGTCACGTATGTTCTCATTTTAGGTAACATGTCAGACATGCGGACACGAATCTGTACGTTTCGACGTATTTAATGTACTCAGCCTTCCGTTACCTATGGAGAGTTACACATTATGTGAAGTTTTGGGTAGGTTTTCAATACCATTTGAAATTTTTCATTCAATAAATTTGAATTTATAGTTGTTCAGCTGAATGGCGAATGCTCAATAAAATATGGCATGCGTCTTCAATCTGAAGCCAAATATTTGGATCTTAAAGAACATCTGTCCAACATCTGTGGAATAAAAGCGGAAAGATTATTGGTTGCAGAAGTAGCTTTTAGTCAGATATGCAACATTCCCGCAGACGATGCTAAAATAAACCCCACCACCGCCATGGAGCTGTACGCCTATGAGCTACCGGAAACGACCGAAGTAGTACCAAAGGCAGAAATAGAGATCGAACCAGGTATTTATATAAATTAATAATTGAATGTTATATTTTCCTAGTGTAGTTTTTGTAAGGCAATATTTACATTTATGTTACTTGATTTTAGCAGGGTTGCCACTGTCGTATATAATATCCTAACTTAATATTTTGCAATAATTGCATAATTTTTGCATGTACTACGACAACTGGAATACTAAAACATCCTTTATGTGATTGTGCACATAAAAAGAACAGGAAAAACTGTAAAAATGGTTCCAGGGAGTTAATAATCAGGAGTGCCAACTAAGTTAAATTTTATAATGGCAACACCTTGCAAAAATTGTTATAAATATTTTTTTTATAATTTTACATTCAGAGCATCAAGTTTTGGCACTACAAAATGTGTTGGCTTCCATAATGAATTTAAGAAACATCTGTAACTTTGTTATAAATTTTGTATACCAATCCTATTGAAAATAATCTCACATTTTGTTTCTATTAAACTTGATGCTTTGGAAATAATATAATAGTTGAACATGTTTTGTTCCCAGACGTGGAGGTGGAAATATGTGATAGTCCTTTGGCAAGAAGTCCCGAGGTAAGCCACGGTTCGGCCCTATGCATGCCCAACATTCTATGCTTCAAGGTATGCACGTACCCAGATAGCATTTTATTTATTTTAAATTTTAACGTTATCAGTGTTTTGTTCCAATTAATTTGTGTAAATAGAAAAACTTGATTCATAATAAATTGTGTACGTTTTACGTTTTTAAAATCTAACCAACTTTTGAATAATTTTAACACGATGTTATAACCTCAAAGTTGTGTTGGAAATTATTTGAAATCAATAAGGATAAGTGCTATTTTTTTATTTGAAAATTTTGTCAAATAATTTAATTTTATTTCATACAGCACTGTAATTTTGGTAGTTAGAGGTACTAAATTTGTAATAGCTTGTTGGTAGATGTAATGTTTGGGTACTGTTTTATATGGTACTGGTTTCGCAAAGGGAACAGAGTAATTCAAATCTTATAAAATGTTCTCTGACACGATAGAAATCTGAACATCTATTGCATAAATGGATTTCCTAGAAAACTTGGCAGATTTTAATTAAATTACAAGCTTTTGTAGTGTTTTTGGAGATACTTTTGAATTGTAGTTCTATCTCAACCTATTTTAAATTTGATTCAAATATTTAAAAAAAATTATTGATTCAAAATGGTGTCCTAGAGCAAAGACTAATGTAGTTTGCTTCGATGGAATTCATAGTCAAGAATCATCTATTGTCTTAAGTTTTAATTTTTTTTTTTAATACAAAAGAGAATAAAAACAAAATTTCTTCGAAACAAATATTTGAAAAACCAAAATTATTCATTTGAGCTTAAAAACTTCATATTTTTGGGAAATATTTCAAAGCAGTTCATAGTTCTCCAAGTACTTGCCACAAAATTATTCACATAAACATAATAGTAAACAGAATAGTAAACATAATTAAAAGAACACAATTTTAAGAAAAAAGGTGGAGTATTTTTCGACATAAAATAGGCGTTCGACAAAGTTTGACATGATGGTTGATGATACCCACTCAAATTACTATATCATACAATCTGGATTACCTCAGGGCAGCGTTCTGTATCTGATATTCATAACAAATGTTCGAACTATGTTTTCACATCAACCTTAGCCGATGACACAGCAATCAAGGCAACAGATATCGAATCTATTATGCTGCAGATAAAATACAAAGTCACTAATTTAGGTAGATGTGCAAATGACTACCGTTGTGTAGAAGTTAGATTCGAAGCAAATTTACAAATTGCCAAGATCTGAACGCATTGTTTACGCCAAAACTCACAATTACCATATCTGACGCGCGTTTCGATAACCAAGTTATTGTCTTCAGAGACTGAAGGTAAACTAAAACGCGCGTCAGCCATGGTAATTGTTAGTGTTGGTGTGATGGTAGTGTCAATAGTATGTTCAGTATGTATATCAGCAATGGTTCCAGAAATTCCAACTTAATCAGCCAAGACACTACAGGAGCATCTAAACTCTGATATTAATAAATTGGATGACAATCTGATTGTATCGACGATTGGTAATTTTAATGTACAATTTACAATTACAACATTAGCTATTTTGTAGTACTAAATATTCGATAAAGAAACATTTTAACATTCACAAAATATGATGAACTAATTTTTTGTTTATTTATATTTTATAATAGTTTGTTAATATTTCTAATTTAACCGTTCGGGTGATGGCATCTACATAAAAATACCCATCACTAATTTTTTTGTCCTCAAAAAGATACAAATAATTAAAAACATGATACCAGTGATATTTTTTTCTATCTACATCAAATATAAACTTTTTGACCAAATGTTTTTATTTTTTTGCTCTGTTCTGTTTAAGAAATTAGTGTAAATTTGTTTATAATTGTTGCATAGTAAATCGTTGAGGCTTAATTTTCTCGTTTTTTAGTGTTGTTGTTTTGATGTACGATTTTTTTAAAATAAAATTATTCATATGGATTTGTCAAACGATATCTTTTTTATTTTTTCAGAACAACAGATCTAAACAGGAAAACGTGGAACCTAGGATAAGCAATATATCTTATAAAAAATCCTCAATATCTGTACATTCTGATACATCTACTGCCTCAGGTCTGTAGAAATTAAAATGCAGGTAGTAGTTTTCACCAAAGGTTCATATTTGTTTCAGTATCTTAACATTGATATTGATAACTCTAGTATAAACATCATCAGTTTTTAAAATAAATCAATATATTTAGGATGAAAACTGGCAAATATGAATCTTATACATAGATGACACCTCCGATCCAGCATGTCAGCCTACCTTCTGCTTCCATTCATTCGTCAAGTTATTTTTTTTTGTTATCAATTATATTTACAATTAAAATTATTTTATTTCTCCAGCCTCCTCCGATTCGAAACGCAAGTGTCCTTCTTATCTTATTGCTGTTCATAGAAAATGTGTCCGACAAGATACTTACTTCTTATCGCAACAAAAAACCAAACCCAGTTTATTCGGGATGCCGCTACTTTTAGGATTCGACGATAAAACTACCTGTCAAAGCTTATACGAAGGTGTCTGGAATCAAGTGACCAGACTATTAAGCCCTTTACCACAAAGTGACCAACCCAATCATGCAACCGACTGGTGGGTACCACACATTTGTTTCATTAGATTTTTATTTTTATTTATAAACAAATTTGAAACAAAGTCATCTACATTCCTTGATGAAAAGTGAAATTTTCATAATGTACAATAGATATATTGATCAAATTTACATTTATTATTAGTGTTTTTTCAGTTTTTTGGGTTTTCTATCTGCATTATATATTTATATTGTTGTAACATCACACTTTATGTTCTTCTGGTTAGTTTTGAGATAGGACATATCTTTATTTATGGATTCATATTTACTGTCTGATCTTGATATGTACTTCAAATTTGACAAAATTTTTTCGATTTGTAACATCGGGTTTTTCACTTTTATTCGAAAAATCTAAATATTAAACAAAAATTTAGGTTTATAACTTTCCATTTGGAATTTGAACTTATCTTTCCTTGTTTCGAATACTTTTGTAGATTCATCAAACCCGGTCCAATTCAGTTTAGAATATTGGATAACTTTTTGAGGGTAAGAAGAATAACATAACCTAACCAGCCTCGTTAAATGTACTAATCTATTGATTAGGATTAATCTGACTTTGTGAAACAATTGCTATCATTGTTAAAAACTCTTTAGTTTCACAATTCTTTCTTTCCAATTGATTTTTAATTTATCACACAGTTATTCAATTCCTCTGATCATTGATAGGGATTCTCAAGGTTTTCAAATTAAATTTTGCTTACCGGTGAACCACGTCCAAAGCGTCCCAGTCAGCTGGGAAGGTTATGGCTTTTAATATTTGGGGATGCACATGTAATATTGGAAAAAGGGCCTGATATATCGAAGAAAAAACCACTTTTTCGCCAAGACAATGCACTGATTCACAAATCGATAGCAACGATAGTTAATTTGAACGAATTACACTTCGAATTGCTTCCTCATCCACTGTATAGTCCAGCTGTCTCCAAGTGACTACTGGCTATGAAGAATGAAGAAGCAATTGCTAAATATGAAGCCTATTTTGAGGCAAAAGACAAATTCTTCTACAATCACGACATCGAGAAGTTAGAGAAGCGTTGAAATGATTGTATTGCTCTATTTTCCTTAGTTAGTCACACTACTTATTGAGTGATGTGTTATCCGTGTAAGTTTCTAATCAAAGTAACTCTAATGTGGCTCACCAGGAGAAAGCAGACAGCCTTGCCAAAAAAGGACAACTCCATTTCTAGGACCAGAGCCCTACTGTGGCCTCATGAGATGTTACATCGATACTGAACTGAACGGATGGCTAAAGAATTATAGGGAGAAACACTCCAGGACTAAGACAATCCAAAATATTCACACCCATATCAGCTAAGAAGTCTGAAGAACTTCTCGTGATGATCAGAAACGACATCGGTCTTTTTATGGGTCACTTCCCCATCAAGCATCACCTAAAGACGATAGGCATGTCATAGGACGACAACTGCGGGTTTTGCGAACAAGCCATGGAAACAGCAAAGCATCTACTCTGCAAATGTCCTGCCCATTTAAGTCTTAAGTACCTTGAAGGAGTAGTATGAATACCTTGGAAAGTAGAACACAAAAACCCCACCAAAAAATAACCTCATTTGGAAGGAAGTCTACACATTTTGAACAATGAGAAGTGGACTCTTGTACAAAATATCATCTAGATATAAGTGTAGAGGGACTATGAAGCCAAAACGATTCCCCGAAAACCCTACAATTTTCTACTCTAATGCTTATTTTCCAAGTTGTTTACTTGTTAAAAATTTGTAGTATTTCGACTATTCTCAATGTTCATTTGGTAATATACATTCTAGATCGAAATTTAAAACATACAAAATTAATAAAAAATATATAACGCAATATTTCATGAAATATCAAAGTGAAATCTCTGGCGAACTAAATTCCAATATACCAGTATACTTTTTATTAAAAAATTGCGATAAATTATAAGAAACTTAACTGCTATACTGGATTCCTAACTTTACTTTACCCCGGAGTGTAGTAGGAAAGTGTGACTGAAGATTTATTTTAAAATTCTTTGTGTACTGAAAAATATTGTATATGATAAAATTAACATTTTTCTTTTTCTTGATAATTTGTCTTGATTTTAGGTCTTATTTCATAGAAAATCGTAGAAAATAACAGATAAGCTGATTTTCTATCAAAAGAGACCTATAATCGAAACAAAACATCACGAAAATATGTAAGAAGTAAAAATGAACATTTTTTTCATTAAATGTTATTATTGTTACAGTGATGACTCTCTAGGTTACGAATTTCCGTTTACGTTAAAGGCCGTCCTACAAGGTGGTCAAATATGCGCCTTATGTCACTGGACGCAATTCTGTAGGGGTTGTATCATTCCCTGTTCAGAAGAACTAGTAATAAACATGTGCGGATCCAGTTTGAACAGCATGTGTATCTCAATCGACTGGGATCATACAGCACTCCATTTACGATATCAGACAAGCCGAGAGAAGGTACATAATAAATATTTCTATAAGGAGTTGTTTATATTTAATGTGCTTTAATAATCAATCGTTTCGATTGATTCTTTTATATTTGTGTAGATGTGGTTGGAGCATGAATCGGTGGCAACATGTAGAAAATTGCATGCTGAACCAATTGATTTAGACTATTGTCTTAGAGCTTTTACTTCAGAAGAAAGATTGGAGGCAAAATATCATTGTAGTAGCTGTCAGAATCTTCAACCTGCCACTAAAAAAATGCAAATTTGGAGGTTGCCACCTATTCTAGTAAGTAAAATCTAAAAATAAATTATTCAACCATATTATGATTATAAATTTTTTTTATTCGCAGATCATCCATTTGAAACGATTCGTTTACGTCAATAGAAAGTGGGTGAAAACTCAAAAAGTAGTCAATTTTCCTTTCAAGAATTTCGATCCCACTGCATACCTAGCATCGGTTCCTCAAGAAACGATCCTCAGACATCGACAGCTCTTGGAAAAGAAACACGAAGAATTAGAAAAATCAACTGATGCTCAACCAGAAAGAATCGTAGAAGAAAACGAAGAATCGGGTGGTGAAATAAAGTGTTATCCAGATGACAAGTGTAAAGGACAATGCTCTAAAGACTCTAACTCTCCTTTGGAAAGTTGTAAATTGTTACATGATAGTGATAAAGGGATAAGTAGAGTGGGGGAGAGGATAAATAAGGGTAGGGCGAGATTGGAATCCACTAGTCTATTGAAAACGCCCATAATAGATGAACACCTCAAGGACTATCATAGGCATCAGTTAAAAATAGGACAGGATGCTTTTGATCTCAAGTATCAGCTATATGCTGCCGTGGTATGTACATTTTTTCAAATTAAATTTCAAAATAATGAAAAAAATTGCTATGTGCTTCCAATAACAAACGGTCTAGGAACTATTTCGAGTTCTATAAAATTAGGATCAAAACTTGAAAATTTTAGCTTTGGAGCTATTTAAAACAAAATGTTTATTTATATGGCTTTGAAATTTTAACATAAAGGGAACAACTAATTATATTTTTTGGTAGAATTACGGTGTATTTTTATTTGTAGTGCCATTCTGGGATGCTGAATGGTGGTCATTATGTCTCTTATGCCTGCAACCCTAACGGCAATTGGTACTGCTATAACGATAGTTCTTGTCGTGAAGTCCTTCCCGATCCTGAAATCAACAGCAATAAATCGACAATTTCCCTCAATTCGCGACCCTCCTCTTGTACTCCACTAGCTAAAAAGAAAAATGTTAGAAAACTAAGCTCCGATAGTGTAGCCTTTGAAGATTTAGATAAAAAAGAAAATACAGGTTCGGTAGAAACATTGAATAGTTCCAGATCGAATTCGATGAGTTCCGTTGATAAATTAGGAACAAATTTGGACAATTACAACGAAAAATTGTTGGGAGATTCGCAATATAGCAGTAGGAAGTCTTTGAATAATTTTAAATGTCCTTATCGGGATGTGAAGATACCGAAGATAGACACTAGTACCGCATATATTTTGTTTTATGAAAGATCTGGTTTGGATTATGACCCGTATCTACCAAAGGTAAATTATAATTATACAAATTGATATGTTTTTAATGGATTTTTTTAATATTTTACTGTTAATAGGTGGTTCCTAACGGCAAGCAAGTGCCTATTGAAGACCTCGACGAAACTGATGCCGAATTAAGAAAGCAAGCGTGTTCGATTCAGTAACCCGGGGTTTTTATGAGAAAAGCTCTGGTAGTTCAATTTTAAGTTTGTTAATCTGGTCGGAAAAAAAAGTTTCCCGTAACAAAAAATTGGAAGTCATAAATTTTTGTTTAGAATATTAATATTTGCTAGTTTTTATACATTTCTTAAAATCAGGTACAAGTTTATTATTTATTACCATTAATTAAAAACAATTATTGATCAATTTAATCAACACAATGTGGTGATTTCAAATGTGTTGTTTCCTTCATCAAGTCTAGTTATAAAGGTATAAATGACAAAAATGTATAAATTAAAGTTAATGTTCAAATAATTCACGCCAAATATTGATAGAAACAAAAAATGATAATTTTTTGTTGTAATTTATCTGATAAAATTTCAATTAGTTATTAAGTATAGATAAAATATATGAAAATACAAAACTTTAAGTGACTTATTCTCATCTTACTTATTTAATAGATTATTTTTGCAAAACTAAAGGTTATGATAATCATTTATCTATTTATCATGAATTATTGTCATTTACACCTGTATCTCTTCATTTATTTTCTGGGAAATTTACTTATTTTCTAAATACCTTCAACGTATAAAGTACATTTGATACTCTTATTTTGTTTTCTGGATTAGAATATATAAAAATTTTTATTTTCCAAAAATAAAAATTCTAAACGATTTATAAGGTTGGGACCTTTTTTTTTAAATTTATGGGTTATACTTGTTGGTTTTATTGATTTTTGTTAATGGCAAAGAGTTTTAATTTAAAAATTAGTTTAGTACTACAATAAAACCCCGGTAAGATGAAAAATAATTACAAAATTACAAGCCGTTTTAGGCTTGAAAATATTTTTGTTAATCCATGTGATAACACGATTCAACATTCCAAATTATTATGCATACAAAACAGGAAAATATATATTTTGAAAATACCGAAATGTATCAATGAAACCTATGGCAATAATCTAATAAAATCAAACAAAACATTGTGGTGGAACCCCAATGTTCATATTGAAATCTTGTAATTTTATTTTAGTTTTTTAACTAACATTGCAAAAATATATTTAGTACTTTATTAATTTTTTTAAACTCTGTTGCCTATTTGTTACATTTATTATAGTTGAAAGAACTGTTAGTTATTTTTATATTTACCACAATAGTGGTGTTATATTTTTACTATTCAGTTTATTTAAAGGAAAGTTATAGAGATAAGATGAACCGCTCGGATGGGGCCGATGATGTGGTAGAATTGTCAAAATTTCATTCCAAAATTCATTCGAATCGTGATTTATTGATATTAAATGTATATCGTACTTCAATTTTGTAAATATTTTGGCTTCTTTTCAGTAGCCAGCAAATCTAATGTTTAATGTTTTACTGAAATTGAATAATAAGGGAGATGACCATTTCCAGGGAAGAATTAAGAGTTTTGGAGAGGTTATTATATATCATATTTTATTGTTTAAGTGAAGAAATTGTTTTCTTTGACTTTATTATATAAAAAAATGTTCTTGTAATAATTTGAATGATATTAACCATATTATTTGATCTTGAATATTTTCCATGTGTTTTCAATTAGACTTGAAATAAATAATGTGTTAAATACCCAATTCTTTATTTTGAGATAAACACAAAATCATTGCTGGATATAAAATAAAGTCGACATTTAAAATCAGTTGATAGATATTTGAAAAGGTAAGGTTCTTGAATTCACCCCTATAAAGGATCGTTTCCTCCTTATTAGTTGATTTTAGTAAAAAAAGTATCCATCTTTATTAGTTCTAGAAATAATTCTGGACCACTTATATATAGTGATCTGCCACATCATTAGCTTTTTTTTTTTCGTTTAAGAATATCCTCATTAAATTAATAATAAATAAAAAATTATTGTGATTAAGTAACGATAAAGCCTATGCCTATTTGTATAAAGATTATTTTTTAAAAAAGATGCTCGCCGGAGAGATTTTCTTTTTTCTTGATTGGCGAAACAGAATCTAAGAAAATTTTTCATGTCTCAACATTTTTAATTGGAAAATTTGTGGTTCTAAATAAAAATTACGAGCTTTTTATATTTTTGGATCATGAATAAAAGAAATATAATGAAGTTTTTGATTAAATAGTTTCATAACTAATTTTTTCAAGATGTATTGAAGTCATCTTAATATCGATGGTTTAACTTAATGTTGAAATAAACGATGTTATGCAGATAAATTTCATTAGCTCGTAAATTTTACTAACCTTGTTTCGTCATTTTTTTTATAGATATGCCAAAGATATTTGAAAGGAAGGTAAATGCTTTTTTAAAAAAATGAATCGACATATATATATGTGAGATAGTGTGATCTTGAATATTTATAATTTATTGTATAAGTTCTGTACATGTTCTCCTAGTCTGATATTTTTGATTCCACTATTTTTTAAGGTATTTTTAATATGTTACATTTGACACAAGTTATTTCCTTTATGTAAGTGTACATTATATACAGTCAGTTATGTACGGTGCCATTTCTAATAAAGCTTGTATATTGTTACTTTTTGTTTTATTTCATAGAATAGAAGCAAACATTTAGTAAACGTTTTCTACTACTTTGGAGGAATAGATCCAGACGATTTTTTAAACGTACACGAATGAATCAGGGTTTATATGATAAACTTATTGGTGACAGACTTAAGAAAACCTTTATATTTTGTGTGTGGGATTAGATCAATTACCATGTACAACTACAAACTATACTAGTAAAGTGAAGTTATTTTTTTGACGTTCAGCGCGTAAAAAGTAGAAAGTTAGTTAACTTGGAAGATTGTGTGTATTATCACGGTTTCTTAACTAGTTTTGACATTTATGAACGTCTAGAGCGCATCATGTTCGCGTTGTATCTGTATACCGCCTTTTTTAATTTATTGTAAAAATAACATTACACTCGTAGCACATAAGCTTGTCTTACCGTCAAATATATGACAATTAACGTAATGCTATAATAGTCATTTTTTCGCGAATACAGTTTTCATTCCCCTAAACTTAATAACAGAATTATTAAACCAGATATCTGTGACTTTAATATGTTACAGTCTAAATTGTCACAAAAGATATTTCAAAATCTTTACAAATACCATACTCCGAATTTTTTTACAATTCGTAATTTGGTATGTTTAAGCGTTATTCGATATGCCCATACCGATATTAAAGTTCCAGACTTTGCCCGCTATAGACGATCAAGCGTTCGATCACCTACATCTATTACAAATGATTCTGAAAATTCCAGAAAGGTTTTCTCTAATTTAATAGTATTCGCGGCCGGATTAATGGGACTATATGCAACGAAAGCTGAAATATACAGATATGTTACTTTCATGAATGCTTCTGCAGACGTATTGGCTCTTGCCAAAATAGAAATAAAACTAAGTGAAATCGCAGAAGGACGATCTGTAACTTTCAAATGGAGAGGACGGCCGTTGTTCGTAAGACACAGAACAGAAGAGCAGATTCGTATTTCTAGAGAAGTTCCTTTATCTATCCTTAGAGATCCAGCTACTGATGAAGATAGATGCACAAATCCCAAATTTTTAGTCGTGATTGGAGTATGTACTCATTTAGGATGCACACCTATACCAGACGCAGGAGATTTCGGACCAGGAGGTTATTATTGTCCGTGCCATGGCGCTCATTTTGACGCAGCAGGACGAGTTAGAAAAGGTCCAGCACCAATAAATTTGAAAATACCAGAACATCATTATCTAAATGAAGATACCCTAGTTGTTGGTTAGTTTTAATTATGAAGTATATTGTCATCATATAAAAGGTTTTACACTACATGATCCCGTTTTTATTGTTAGTTTTTATAATATGAATAACAAAATTTAAAGGGGTCTTAAAAAAATATTTCTAGTACACATACAACCAGTAATACAAATATGTATATTGTATTATTTGCTACATTTTATTTCCCTTTCGCGTCGCAACTTATTATACATATGATATTGTGAAAAAATAAAAAATGAGAAGATCAAAATAACACCTCGACAAAGAATTTAAATTAGTTACATATATATTTAAACTATATTACGTGCTTTAGATACTTAAAATTTTTATATAGCAGCCAAGATCATTGAATTTAACTCAATGATTTATATCTATTTCCTTTACTTTGTTTTTATTTGTCTATGGTTTGCACTTCAAATGCTTCTCAAACTTTTCTGTTATTTTACTGAATAAGTGTCAATAATTAAATTGTTCTGGTTTAAATATGCCTCCTGCAACAAAGAAAGATTGTGGAATTATCTTATTCGATGTGGCATCTTCAAAAAAGCATGAACTTCTTAGTGAGCTAATAAAGTTTGCAACTTTTAAATATTTTTTAAACACTAAAAGCTTGTACAGACTGATACTAGTAAATTCAGCTGAAACGTCCAACCCTAAAAAATATCCTGGTATATTCATCTCAAAAATTGAAGATTTAGATCCAAAGGCAATAGTAGAATTAATAGAGAATGCTGAAACTGCCGAATCAGATTGGTTAAATGCTGTGTCTTTGGGAATTCACTTTTTAAAAGAAGGATTACAAATGCCGGGATTAATCACCTTACAGTTGATATATTTCACAACTTTAGATTCATCAATTGAATCCAGCTTAAACGAAGAAAAGATCGCACAAGTTATATCGCAATTAAATGAAGATGAAATGTATTTTTATTTAATTGGACCAAACGTCCAATTTCCTTTCATAATAAATAATAATTCTGTATCAAAATGTATGAAACAGCTACAAATAGATGAAATGAACGAAAATTTAGTTGTTGCTAAGAAAATAGTATCTGAAGTTAACACTGCTGTAATGTGCAATAGCACACTTGGTATACATTTTATAGTCACTTTTAAAAAGCACCAAGGGACTCAACCTTGTCGAGTGCCAATTGCTATAGGTACTAAATTATCTATACCAGTTTGCACATCAAAAATTTACAGAAAAGATATTTCTTTGAGTTTACAATTGGATACAAAAAAAATTTTTGATAAGACACTAGCGGATAATAGAGATGTAAAAATAGAGGAAAGTGATTTGATAAAGGGAATAGTTCTTCACAACAAATGTATACAAATAGAAGATGACATGTTTAAAATGGATACAAAAAGGTGTTTCGATATCATAGGATTTACTAGCAAAAAATTCATTCCAGAACCATATATTGGCTGTAACGAAACATATTACATACTTCCCGAATTGAGTGATAGTGATTACCATTTATTTATTCACTTAGTGAATGTGTTACAAGAAACTAATAAATATGGTATAATAAAAAGAGTTTATGCATGTAATAATAACCCTAAATATTATGTACTTATCCCTAATGTGGATCACAATCCCAAATGTTTAACGATGACAGGACTACCATTTGGAGAGAATTTAGTACCCCATAAATATAATAGTCCTGTGAATCAAAAATTAGAAGAAGACGATGATTTCTGTGCTTTTTTTAATAGTCTTATTATCGATGATACAAATTTTGACCATAGAATTTCCTTAAGTCCCACTATGATGATAGGGTTTTACCAACAAAAAATTATTAATGCTACTGCTAAGAAGTATCTTGAACGTGATTTGCATTTTGAAAATCTGGACAGCGACTCTTACTGTTTGGAACGAGAAAGATTAGAGGATTTTAAACAGCTTTGGCCTGAAAGATTAGAGGATTAACTTTCTAAATAGGTATATGAAAAGAAATATTTATTATTCATTGAATTATTTTGTCTAAATAAATAGTTTAAATACTGTAAAGAATTGTTATTGTATAATAAATAGTAATGAAATTTAATGTTTATATATATTTATAATAAAAGTATAAGATTTCAATTTTTGTTTATTTATTTTGAATCACAATTAGCATTGTCCACAGGATATGATTTTCAAATATGTTTCATTCTATTTTGAAAATATAGGATATTTTATATAATTTATTTAGATATTTCAAAGTTAGGAGAGACGAATTATTGCAGCACTTATCAGGATAAGATTTTGTTTAATTTTATTTTTCTTCATTATTCGTTGGATAGCTAGGATAAATAGTTATTCTTGTAAGCCATCTATTTGAAGCTCATAATTATTTTTAGATTATGAAATATTTAAAAATGTTGTCAACTTGTTCCACACTTAGATTGACACAATTTTGTATAAAAGTGGATTTTATAATATTTAGTAAATTTGAAGAGAAGAGAGAAATGCTTTATTATCAAAAAAATTGTTACAATTTGTACCTACTCAAAAGCTTGTAAAAACTAAAAACAAACATAGGAATAACTAAATAAAGATAAAACAAATAAAATAAAATTTCAATTTAAAGAAGAAAACCACAATGAGGAACAAAATTATTACATAGCAAACATCAAACCAGTAAGCAGCATGCCCGGAATTAAATATTATTATTAGAATAGAAATTGTTTACAGAGCAGAAGGCACTTTTCAGTAAATATGCCCTCAAATTATTGCGTAATGCGATAAAAGATGATATCGATTTGATTTCAATTGGTAAATGATTGTGCATTTTTTGTATTGTAAAATATTGAGAACTTAACCAATTCTGAACGTGGAGTGCAACGTCGTTCCCAGAAATTGGAGAAGCGTGCTTACGAATTGGGCAAAAGGATTCAAAGATGAATAAGGAAGGAAGAGTCAGAATTTTTAATCTTTTAAAGAAGTCCCTGCAGTGAGCCCTGCTGTTTACTCCGAGTAAATATCTAACAGCTCTCGTTTGTAGTTTGAAGATTCGTTCAAATTGAGTCGCACCACACGCACCCCAGAAGAGAAAGGCAAATCGGAGATATAACTCAATAAGTGCATAATAAACTGTTAAGGTGGTGGATACGTTCAGTTCTTTGGGAACTCATCTCAGCGCAATTCAGGAGGAACTCAATTTTTTAAATAAGGTGGCAATACGTAAATCCCATTTCATTGTCCACAACAAGCACTCAAAATTTCACATATTCAACGACGTCAATGGTGGTGTTATTTGATAGAAAAGGCTGCCATGTATTTTTATATGATAGAACTTTGGCTTTAAAAACGTTGAGACAGAGAAGATTAGAATCGCACCATGATTTAAGGGTGACTAGGTTACTAGATTTGGTCCTATGAAGTGCCGTGAGATCAGGGTTGTTCCAAGATAAACTAGTATCGTCTGCAAATAGACATATTTTACCATAAACAGTAGAAACAGAATAGGGCCTAGTACTGAGCCTTGGGGCACTCCACATTCTATTGGCTTCCGTTAATCCGCCACTGGTACTCCTAGATATGTTAATAAAGCCCTTCTGCATTTCGTGTTGCCATGGGAGAAGGACTAACATAATCGAATTATTTGTATAATTATATTCTCAATTTCGCATTGCAGGAAGTAGTGGGTTTTTAATGTAAGTTTTGCATTTTAAATCCCACGAAAATTTGATGTTAACCATTTTGTTAAAAGTGAAATTAACTTTATAAATTTGTTCCAGGTTATTACATGATATATTTTTTAGTAAATATTCTGCACCAATAATGAGATGTGAATGTTCAATGATTTGATCTCTATAATTTTGTTAAAAGTGAACAAAAGGAGCATCTATGTGGGCCTTCGCTTGTCTCATGGAAGGTGTCTCTAGCCATTTTCGCTGAAACTGCTTTACAAGTAGACCCTTGAGTGACGCGATAGCAACATTTTTGGATACACCAAGAATAGGTTCTGAGCACATTGGTGAGTTTGCCAATCCCAGTCGGGCAATAGTAAGTTAGCTATCATTCACGACCTCTTGTAGGACAAAACTATATTTTTTGAAATAACACATTTCAATTCTATGTACACAATGAATTGAATAGCTACTTTATGTACGTATAAAATTAGATAACGCTTCAAGTTATCTATTTTAAGAAAGATAAAAACAGTAATAAACCTGTAATAGAAATAATAGTAATAAATATCCTTTCATATTGCAAAATGTGCTAATCAATTACACCCTGTATATCATGTGTTGAGAAGCCATAGATAAATGAAAGTTGAAAATCAAAACAAAAATGGCAGCATTAGCAGGGAAAGGTACGTCTAGCAATAAGGAAAGTTTATTTTAATCTCTTTAAAAGGTTGGAATTACGTTTCAGGTGTACCAGAAACTGAGGAGCAACAAAAATATCGTTTTCAGGTAGAATTGGAGTTCGTTCAATGTTTAGGGAACCCAAATTATTTAAATTGTAAGTAGTTAACCTCAAATTTTTTCCTACTAATTATTATCAAGTTTAATTTAGTTTTAGCACAAAGGGGTTATTTTAAAGACAGTACATTTGTGAATTACTTGAAATATCTGCTATATTGGAAAGAACCAGAATATGCAAAGTATTTAAAATATCCTATGTGTTTATACTTTCTGGATCTCTTACAATACGAACATTTTAGAAGAGAATTAGTAAACGCACAGTGTTCTAAATTCATCGACAATCAACAAATTCTACTGTGGCAGCATTATACTAGGAGAAGAAGTAGATTATTAACAATTTCTACGGTAAATGGTAACATTGAACAAAATAACAGTTTGCAGAATAGTCAAAGTAACGGGCTGATGAATTCAAAGATATCATAGAAGTTTATAGTTTTATAGATTTATTTATAATTTTTTTAATATCGAATTATTTAAGTAATTATTAGTCATTAAAATATTCGCTTAAATAATGTATTTACAGTATTTTTCTTATTAAATTGTTAATCACCTCATACATTTTCAACTCTCAAATAGATACAATTTAAAACTATACAGAATTTTTTTTATTTATTAATAAATGTTTTTTCCTTTGATCCTACAGTGTTTTAATATTGGTTGTGAATTCAGAAGAATTTTTGGTTAATTGGAAGTTTATTTAACTAACAACAACATTTGAAGCAGCCCTTTTCACATTGCTCTGTAGGTGGGTTATTTTGGATATAATCTTCATTGAATTTCGATTTTTATAATATAAAAGTAATCTGTTAGATACTAAATACTGATGAATTCAATGCTGCACTCATTTTAATCATAGAGTTAATATTAAAGATATAATGGCGTCTACGTGAGATAGTACTAAAGGAAGAGAGAGAAAGAGCATCGGTTTACTACTATATATCTCTATCTACTTGCTGTTATAATCAAATCGTTATTATTTTTCATTGTTGTTTCCACCATTCAGAACTTTGACGTGATGGCAATCTAATCAGAGTAGAAAGTGGTGTACTGATGTTCTTTCTCTCTCTATCAACAGTTCCAGCACATTTGAATAAGCTCCCATATTTTTGAGAGTGGGGATCTTGCAAATAATCAGTCTCCATTTTGTTATTATTTGCTTTCGTGGTTTCTTGTTGTTTTATTAAATCATAAAAATATTTCTTGTTACGATTAATTTTCTAAATATTCCAAATACTATAGTAGACTTTTTCATTCGCCTACACCAAAAACGTGAATTTTAGCTTACTACATTTTACTGAACTTTTCATTCAATGCAATACACTGTTTCAACTGAGGAGTTCATATTAAGAATGGAGAGCGAGATCTGTAAGGAGTAGTACTATTGAAATAGAGAGAGAGCATCGGTTTACCACCCTCTATTTTTCTCTACTCGCGATTAAAATAAAAAAATGGTTATTCTCTTCCTTTCCCGTTCTCGTCTCTCGAAACTTCGACATCATGACAATTCTATCAGAGTCGAGAACAGAGAGTGGTACACGAATGTTCTTTGTCTTTCTATCAGCAATTTGCACCCAGTTGAACAAGCTCTCTCTATTATCTAAAATTAATTTTATGGTTTTAAGCTAGGAGAAGTTATATGAGGCTGTAAATTTTGTTACTTGGTCTGATTTTAACTAAAAACTTTTCCAATATGTTATTATTTGCATTCGTGGTTTCTTGTCGTTTCAAGATAGTTAATATTACAAGTACTAGACTTTCTCATTCGCTCACAAAAGAACGTGTTTATTAACTTTATTACAACTAAATTTTTAGTTTATTTCTTTTGGACCATATTATTTTGTTATGGTTAAAATTTTATGTCATCTTTAATGGTATCTACTTGAACTATTGAAGTTTCTCAAAATTGTCAAAAATAGACAATAGAATTTTTATATCACTAAATTAATTAATAGTGATATATTTTTTGAGGCGTTGGTGTTACTGGGATTGTTGATTGTATACATATAACCTTAATTTGTGACAAACCAGCTTTTTAGTAAATATTTATCTATCAAATAAATCCAATTAAACTATTATTTTTAAATAAAAATGGCACCAATCTTTAAAAGAGATTGTGGTCTTGTTTTATTTGACGTGGGTTCGTCAAAGAAAGAAGAACTTCTTGATGGTCTAATACAGTTTTCAACTTTTAAATGGTTTATGAATTCCAAAAATTTGTATAGACTTATTTTAGTTAATTCGGAACAAACCTGCAATGAGAAGAACTATCCAAATATATTTACAACTGAAATTGAAGATTTCGATCCTAAAGCTGTTACTAAAATTATAGAAAACGCTAAAGTAGCAAAATCTAATTGGTTAGATGCCTTACTTCTGGCAATTTATCATTTAGAAGAAGCTGTAGGTATGAACGGTTTGATAACTTTACAACTGATTTTTTTCACTACATTGGACGTCATATATACACCAGTTCTAGATGTATCTAATATTCAAACAATTGTCTCAAAACTCAAAGAACATAATATGTTTCTTTATATAATAGGACCAAACATAGAATTACCTTTTGCAATTACATCTCCAGGCTTAGTGAAAAAGTGTATGAAAGAAATACAAGTTGACCAGAAAAACCAAAATTTAGTTGTTGCCAAAAGAATTGTAAATGAGGGACCTAATTGTTTACTTTGTAACACAAAAATTGGTTTACACTTATTGATCAGTTTTAAGAATTCTCACGGAAGTCAGCCATGGAGAAAACCATTCACTATTGGTCATAAATTATCAATTCAATCTACTACTACAAAGATTTACAGGAAGGATATTTCTCTAAAGATGTATTCACCAGTTCAAAGGAATTTTGTTAAAACTTTGGCAGAAAATCGAGATGTAATAGTAGAAGATTGTGAAATAATTAGGGGAATTGTTCGCCATGGAACTTGTTTGAAAATTGATGAGGAAATGTTTAGAATTGAAACTGAATGTTGTTTTGAAATTATGGGGTTTACACATAAGAAATTTGTTTCAGAGACATACTTAAGAGGAGAAGATACATTTTATGTACTACCAAATGAGATTTTCAATGATAGTTTTCAAATATTTACACATCTAGTGAACATTTTAGCTGAAAGTAATAAGTATGCTATTTGCAAAAGGGTATATAGTACAAACAACAAACCTCGTTACTTTGCCCTTATACCTAATTTGGATTTTGATCCGAAATGTTTTACTATGACAGGAATATCATATGTTGATTATTTAACACCACATAAGTGTGAAGTACCAAATTCTCCTAGAGAAAAAAATAAACAGGATGATTTTTTTAGATTTTTTTCTAGTTTAGTTATTGACAATAAAGAATCAAAGACTGGGATTTCTATAGGACCTACAATGATGATAGAGTTTCATCAACAAAAACTAATTAAAGCTACAGCTGAGAAGTACTTACAGAAAAAAATAAACTACAATGGAATGGATGAATATCTATCTGCGCCAACAAATAAATTTTTGGAAACTTTGAAAAGATCTTGGCCAGCACGAAATTTGGAACCTCCATCAAAACATTAATTAGTGTTATAGAAACTGTGAAAAGTGAAGAATGTGTTATGTAACTTTGCGAATTTCCTCTCAACTTGAAAGCCTCAACCTTTTCAGTGCTTTTCTACCTAAAATGGCATTGATTGTTAATGCTCATTCTTTGTATAAATAAAAAAAAACAATGTAAATAAACAAAATGATTTGCTCAAATTACATATGACCATGTAGGACACTTGTGCCAATTTAGTGACAAAATATATTTTCCCTTTAGATAGACTTTTAAATGATTAATTCCCTTGACTGATATATGTAAATTGTCAAATTAGAAAATGTTAAGTTTATGTACTGAACAAATTATTTAGTAATTGTGTGATTAGGTTAAAATGATTTTTTAAATGTATAAATGATTGATAAATAAAAATCTTTTCATTTGTAGAATTCTTTATTATTTTTAATGTTTATTTATAAAGGGACGGTGGGGATGTTTGTTACAATTTACTTTTTCATTATTTTAGCTACAATTTGAGTTGAAATATCAATTTGTCTGCTTCGGAATGGTACTTCTTGAAAATTAATTACATAAAAAAATAGAATTATTCTGACATTTTATCCTCCCATATACCCAAAAGTCTCCCAATCGTTTCTAACTTGGGGTGGTTTTGGACAATGTTAGAATAAAATTACTTAAACGTTTGATTACATTTTTATTATATATACTGAAATTTTACTATAATTTTTTATTATAGACATCTAAGAAATTCATAAGACTCTCCTGAGGAATTTTCCATCAAACTTTTTAACAACCTCTCTATTTCTGTTGCTTTCTTTGTATGTTAAACTTTATTTATCCCTTTAACTGCCTTCTTCGTATTTCATCATCTGTTGCTTCCGCTTCCGCTTCTTCACCTCTATATTATTTAATGTTTTTCTCCCGTATTCCCAGAAGTGTCCAAATCTTCCTTACCCTGGGTTAGTTGGGAATAGTGTTAGAGGAAGTTAGGGACAGTGTTAGACGAGATTTAGGACACATAAACCAACGAAAATTACTTGAAAGTTTATGTTCACATTTTTACTATATATACTGAAATTTCCTTCAAACTTTCTATTGAGCTCTCTATTTCTGTTGCTTTCTTTGGATGTTAAACTTTAATTGTCTTTCGAAGTTACCGGGCAACCTATCCTCTACCAACCTTGGCCAACGTCCACTGTACGCCTCTGGGATTACATTTTTCAAGGAGTCTCGGTATCTGATGTACCAAGTATCTATTACCATAAATCTTTTTATTCTCAAGCAATAGTAAATGAATTGTGCAACTTAGAATAATGCAATTGTACTGATGTCAATAAATCTATTACTATATTATTACCCAACATACTGTTTAAATAGAAATTTCTGATTATAAATGTATGAAAAGCTGGTAAATAAAAAAAATTATCTAATTTATTCATTTATTTGAAAGAAGTAACTAACGTAACAATGAAATCTACAAAAAAAAAACAAAAATATGTAATTCAATTACGAAAACAAGTATCACAAAGAAATAAACAATACAAAAATAGTTATTTATGCAATAAGTGAATAAAATATTTTTTTACGAGTAGGACGGTTTGACCGGTAATTCCTACGAGTGAAAAAAAAGTTGCTTTACTCACCAGTTTCATACAAAATCTTCTCTACGTCCGTATACTTCATAAAATTCGACAAAACTTATCAATTTCTAATTTGTAATAGTAATATTAAATGTACAAATGTGAGCATTATTAATTTGAAATGAAGAAGAAGTTACATGGGTACTTGATTTGGCAACATTTAACGAGTTCAAATAAATAACATCGTCTACAGTTGTATTAGTATTTATTGGATTGTTGGTAGGATAGTGAACATTTACAATGTTGCTTGAAGTCGAACTAGTTGTTCCCGTTAAAATTTTCACTGCGGAATCCATTTTGTTTATTATTGAGTCGTCTACGTAATCCTCCGCAACTGTGTTGGATTTCCACCCAACGTGCTTCTTTAGTTGAATTATATTATCACCGGAATCCAGTAATAGAGACGCCGAAGAGCGTCGAAATATATGTCCAGTGTAGTTTTTTGGATTAGGTAAATTCAAATATGTTGCGATAAGCGAGGGAATTTTTGAAAAGGTATTAATACCTACAACTTGGGATTTGCATTTTCCATTTCTATACTGCAAAAAGAAATGATCTGTTTTGACATTTGTGGGTCGTTGGTTTTTATATTTTTTATAAATGTTTACCAAGTTTAATCTATTGTCAGATATTTCACCAATAACTGTAAATCGACGTTGAACATGAGTTTTTTTATCAGGTATTGTGATAATTAAAATATTTCCGGTATTATTAATATCGTTACACTTCATTTTATATAATTCCTCCCTTCACAGAGCTCCTGCGATCCCGAATACTAAAGCAACCTGAAAGATGTTACAAACAATATCTAAGCGTACATTAAAATTTTTTGCTGTCATACCTTATGCATGGAGCTTGCAACAGAAAGTTCATTTCTTCACGTCATATATTTCTTTTTTTTGGGTCTTTAGCCAACTGATTTATTTTTCAAATATGCAAGGAGTTTCAAGTATTTAATGATGTCCACGCCGTTATTTACCATTAGGGTGCCTTTCAGTTTTGAATAAGTCGACCAAAGTGTTGAAGACTTCCACATTTTGGATTTAGTTTCAAAGTAAGCTAGTAACATTCTTTTGGTGAAGCTGTTTATGCTTTTTTTAGTACGACATACCATAAAAGAATTATATTCCTTTAAATACTGTTCCCTGGATTTCTCAAAGTCGCTGCAGTTGCCGATTCAACAACATCTTCTGGTATGCAGCTTAAACTTTCTTCACTATTACTCTCCATCACTAATAGTAATACTACACTCCTTTTAACTAGACACAAAACGGATTTTCTTGAACGAGTATCAAGAAGTTTATCGGAGAAACGAATTGACGTGAGAAAGAAACCGTTCACAGCCCACTATGACCGATTTAGAAGTTAATTGCTTTATGATTGCAAATGTATGAAAAAAACGTGAATTTTATAACAGACGTAGAAAAAGTAATTTTTATTTATATAATTGTAACAAAAAGTTTTTGAATTGACCTAATAAATACAATAAATATATATACAGTAAAACTATTGACGAAATGTTTTGTAGTTTCAGTTTAATAATAAAATAAATATCCATAATTATTTTTTCTAATAATCAAAATCGTCGTCATACTCATCAGAATCGTAGTCCGCACCAGGTGGAACAAAAGCCCCATTTAAAGCTTCGGAAATCTGTTCTCCAAAACCTACCCTCGTTGCAATGCCATATATAACCCTCATTACAGTCAGTCTGAAACACAATTTTGAAACCGAAAGTGTAACAAAATGTAGCCTGGAGAGTTAGAGGATATTACACTACAAGGGCCGAAACTTTCGGCCCTGCTAGAGACTAATTATTTTATTAATATTAAATAATTACCCAATCTAACCTAAATCATGGGGCTTACTTCACTGAATTATCAAATGGGTTATTTCAAGTCACGTGTTTTTGACGTCTCGGCCATTTTGTGTGTGGGGCAAATAAATATTATTTTACCATAAGGTATGAAGAAAAAATAAGGATAATAATATATATATATATCCGTATAGTATAGGTGATTTACCAAATGTAGGCAAAATGGATTTGTGGTGGTGAATTATATAATTTTAAGTCACAACTGTTACCCTGGTGACCAGTTATAGACTTATAAGTTATTACAAGCTTACAGATGTTTTTAAGCTGGATCTATTTTAAGTAAACTGAATGAAACATATCTTTATAGAGAGCAGTTTTGCTCAGATGTACAGACAAATATACAGAACCCTCAATCTGGTCTACAGTGCCTTTAAACCTTTAATCCACAAAATATACAATTGTTACATCTATTTGAATAACTCTCTGAAATCTGAAAGCACTAAATATTATAAAAAAAGGAATCGCTTAAAATTTCATTCCTCTTCAATGCTCGTATCCAACATTCACGTCGTTCTTTGGATAATGCCGTTTTCAGTTTTCTTTTTTGTGAGCTTCTGGGAGTTTTAAAAATGGTCCCTGTTAGCCCTTTTGAGCAACCCACGACTAAATTTTTTCACAACCCACTTTTCAGGTTGTTTACAATGTGGTTGATATTTGTTTGCCCATGGCGAAAAATGGCGAACGTCATCTTAAAATGACCTATTATTGGACCGAATCGAGTTAGGTTATGTTAGGTAAGGTTAGGTAATTATTTAATATTAATATAAGTAATTAATCTGTAACAATTTTCATTTTCTGTCTTACTCTTTTTAACGTTTCTTCGTGAAAATTTAATTTTTTTCATGCGTACAAATAGAAAAATTTATATTCTCGAATGACTGAAACTAAAAGAAAACTGTTCGAATTTTGTTGTGAATAAAATCTCATTTTTTCTTGCCAGGGGAATAGCTTTAGCGAAATCCTATTATTTTTGCGTTTTGTTCGTTTTCTCGAGGGGTACAAATTATTTATATTTTATTTTTGGGATGGTACAAATCAAATCAATATGCCGTTTACTTAAAAAATAATTTATTCTGATGCCAATGAATCTATTTTCTAACTTGTTAATGAAATAAATATATTTAGAAAATAAATGTCTTCTTTTATACCCGATTAGATACTTTGATATGGTAATAAAAATAATTGTTATTATCGAATTCTTTGAACTAAAAAATCCCTCATTTCCTGTTAAGAAATCCCAGAGATTTTTTATTATGGTAACTTTCTTGTTTTTCTTAAAATGGATTTATACTTATATCGTGAATACGAATTTTAAAAGAAATCGATCTTTTAGAACTCGATTTTTTTATGAATCGATTCATCAGGTTACGATTCGGATCGATTTAAAAATCGATCTTTTTTGGAAAGAATCCCTACTATAGAAGTTCAAGATCAATATCCACAGGCATCTCCACACGGCAGGCATCACAATTTCCAATTTGGCTATTGACTTTAAGACTTTTCAGTTTTATATGAATAAACTTAAACAATGATTTTCTCTAGTAAAATAATTATTTACAAATTTTAACCCTGTAGATTCGTGATAATCTAATTTCTCATCTAATCTTGAAGCTTTAGTGAACGTATTTCATATATTGTGACCTACTATCTTTTATAATTAATTTGGGGAGTTTTACACAACATGAATTATGCAATTTTCTTGTTATTTATTTGCAGGTGTAAGGTATATATTTATTTTTGTAACATTATTTCCAGAATTACCTTACATGTTTTTACTCAAAAGATTCTTCAAATATATATATATTAGCTCCTAGTTACGATTTGTTATTCGATTGCAAGTGCAACAAATTAGTTCAGAAAAGATACTGTGAAAATAATGCTTTGACATAAAAAACATGTACGACAAAACGACATTGCACATGCCGAGGAAACGGTTCGCCATAAAGAAACATTGTGACGAAAATTATCATAAATTGTTATTATTTATTGCAAGTATTTACAGGAGTTTATTGAAACACAATCAAATATTTCTAATTGAGCTACACACTGTCGAACATCGTGTTACTTACATAAAGAAAAAATTACAATTTATTATAGTTTTTTTCAGAATGTCTCTTTATGACCAACGGTTTCTTTGTTACGTACAATGACCCAAAAATCTACATATCTCCTAAACCATAAATTTTATTGAGTTGAACAAAGAATGCCTTTTTGTTAAAAAACCGATTGAAAAACTTATTTTTGCTATAATAAGATTGTATAAGTTGTCCCGTTAAAAGTAACGGATTGTTAACCATTGGGCATGAGCCGCCGCTGGCCTTCAGAGATTAGTGTAGCACTATTTATTCTGTGAAACATACTATATTGACATACTTAATTATCCATTAAAAATTCGTAATTTAAAATTTAGAAAATATACTTATATATATGTTCTAATTTCGAAACTTCAAAAGCCTAGACATCAGAAACGACTTTTTAACATTTGGGAGTACTAGAGAATTCTCTCTATAGTCTATTTTTATTTACTAGGGGGCAATAAAACCTACTTACTAATCAAAAACTTATCATCATTTTAAATATGATTACAGAATAATCTAAACATTTCCTAAAATTTTTTATAAATCTACCTGAGCTAATACAAGTTTCAAGGTTTTTATTGGTCTTTTATAACCATAAGCTGTACAGAACAATAGATGTTTGGACTGGCCAAAATCTTGGAGTTGGAAATTTTCTTTTAATTTATTTCCAATAATCTTGTCTCTTACCATTCCATCATGGTTGTCACTAATCAAAATTCCAAAAGTAAAACTAAACAATTTCCTAATCTCAAACTGTATTCAATATTTTGTGGACATTTCAAAAATGAAAATAACAAGCTAAGTAAACAAAAGAAATGGTTGGTGCATCAATGGCAATAATTATATTTGCTGCTGCGTTGCTTTTGGAATCTGATGGACAGTTTAGCTAGAGAATTAGACGAGGAAACATAGAAAAAATAGTTCAGAACGGATGAAGAAAAATTCGAAAAACTCCTCAGGAAAATAAAACGCAATATTACACGCAATAAAAATGGCACCAAACCGATAATGTTGCGAGATCTTGCATGAAACGATCAGCTGAACTCCTGGGAATGCTTTTGATCAAGAAATATTGCATTGCATCATGTCAAGCGGCCTTTAGTATTTTGGTGGTGATGGAGTCTACTGTGATTTCAAGTTTGGAAGGATCGCGTAAACGCCGAAATAATTGGTCCTTTAATGTTGATAAAAAAACATTAAAATTTGATTATATCGAATAATTTACCGACAAACATTTATGTAAAATTGTTGATGACAAAGCGAATTAGTTAGTAGTAGTATTGGTGTTGGGAAATCTTCGATTTACAGAGTTATTTAAGAAGAGTTTTAAACAGCACGCAAAGCTCCAGGAAAACCAAAATGTCCAATAGAAAATCATTTGAAAAAAAACTTCGAAGACTATAGAAGAGAATTTCCGATAGTAGAACAAGTTCGAGGTGATGAGGATTACTTTGAAATAAGTCGAAGCACTCTATGGAAACTTCTAGTAGTCCGGTCAATATAGACATTTAAAATAATAAAAATTCACGGAAAGCCAAATATTGGCGGAGAGATTGGGTTAACCATTAAAAATAAAATTTTAAAAATCCCCATAGATCCTAAGTGTGCTACAAAAGTTATTCAGGGTCAAAGGTGAAGATTTGAGGTTTTTTGGATTTTTCTAAAAAATGAAAAGTTTTATCAATAAAACATTTTGAATCAAAGTTGTAGTCCTTAAAATTCTCTACAAAAATGGTCCTTATTATTTTTTTCCTAAGCGTTACTATTTCTGAGATATCGCGATTCCAAGATTCACATTATACATGATATACTCATATAAGCCACGTATATACATATCAGGCACATAAGACAAGTATAAATACTTATTTGCGCGTATTTTTTACAAAAGTTTAGTATAGGTATTTATCAGTGGAAATAATTTTTCTTGGAGCTCCATAAACCGCAAGAAGAAAGCGAATTCCTTCCATAATTACTGTTTGAGGCGTGGAATCAATTTCTGTAAACATCTTTTTTTTTTCGAATAATTTAAATACTGACTTGTTTCCCTTCGAATAATAGAATAGCCAAATGTTTTTCAAAGCCACGTGGATAAAGACTCCCTTGAATGAATGTTTTCAGAATACTATAATATATATATAAAAGAATAAATAACGAGACTGGTTACGAAAAAGGGTTTTATAATAAAAATTAATCAATAATCGAATACTCCCCTTCAATATACTCCCCTCTCCTCGCCACACACCTTTCCATACGTTTTTCGTGCAGTGCTAAAAGTCTTCTTTGGTGAGTGTCTTTAGGAGCTCTGCCGTTTTTTGCTTTACCGCTGCCATCTACTCAAATCGTGTTCCTTTCAAAGCAGATTTTATATTCGGCAACATAAAAAAAGGCGCACGGTGCCATATCTTGTTCTTCCACAACTCGGGCCGTTTTTTATGAATTCCTTCTCGCAGTGTTGCCAAAGCTGACAAATAGTACGTCTGGTTGACAGTTGATCAACATTGCCTTGAATTGTCCCCATAGGCCTCTTGCAACAATTCATAGCACTTTGTCGGAGTTTTTTTCAATTTAACGAGAAAAACTATAATAGTGACGGAAACATGTTTTGGGACGTGCATCTAAGGCGCCCTCTAAGCGCGCAGTCTCGTTATTTAATAGTCCTCGTATAGACCTCGTATGTGCAAATCATATATAATGTGTCTCAGCGATATCTCAGGAATGGTAACTCTTAGAAAAAAATCATACTGACTATTTTTGTAGGGAACTTTTGAGATCTATAATTTTATTCTGAGGCTTTTTTCGATAAAACTTACCGTTTTCGAGAAAAATACAAAAAACATCACATTTTGACTTTTGACCACGAATAACTTCTGTAGTACACAGGATCAATGAGGATTTTTAAAAATTTATTTGCAATGGTAAATCCCAGTTCTCCACCAATATTTGGCTTTCCGAGAATGTTTGTTATTTGACCACTATTTTTATGTCTGAATTGACCAGACTACAGGGTCTATTTCAATAGAAAGATACAATATTGTGGCATGAAGAAGAAATTACCTAATGACTATGAAATATATGAGAAACAAAATAAGAAATATATTTTATTTAGATAAAACATGGGTCAATGAGGGATAAACACCAAATAAATTTTGACAAGATGAAATTGTTGTAAGTCAAAGACAGGGCTTTTCAAATGATTTATCTACTGGTTTTAACCCACCAACAGGAAACTGATAATAATACCCAACGGCAGTTCAAACATTTTACTACATGTCGTGTAGTGCTTCATCATTTTATTACTCTCTCATTCATAAAAATAAACCATAGACAAACAGAAAGTTATAAGAACAATAAAAAACCGACTTAGTTTTACAGACCAGAACTCATCTGCATCAATTGAATGATGAAGTTCACATGATCCGGAATTATAATATTTATCGAACTTCTTCATAAAATAAAGATTTCTTGAAATATTGTTAAAGACATTCACGTATATCTAGTTAATTAGTGAGAAACTTCCATTGTGAATGATAACTATTTATCTTTAGACTATAGGTCTACGATTTCCAAAGTGGTCTATGTGAACCTCCATGGTCCAAGAGAAGCATTACAACAGGAGTATATGTAAATTTCGTATATTAATCTTCTAAACGGTTGGAAATCAGTTATGAGGTCATTAACGTGACGTTGAATTCTGTCTTTCCATTCTTGAGACGAATTTACCTCTGTAGCATAAACTTTTTCTTTAAGATACAACCAAACTGTGTAATCCAAGGGATTAAAATCGCATGACCGAGGAAGCCAATGAATCGGAACTTCTGCACCTCTACCAATCCATCGATTCGGAAAATGGTTATTCAACCAATTACGACACTTATTAATTTGTTGCTGCTCAAACATTAATTTTAAATGGTTGTTGGAAATGTGATATCTTGAATTTGAATTGAGGGCTATCCTTTATGGATCTTTGACAAAAATCCACTCTAACCGGTAGATCGTCTGGCAATATCTCTTGGACTTGTCTGTAATGAGAAGGATGTAGCTGTTGCCAGTAGTTGGGGCAAACAACGAAAATTTTTTACGGAGAAAACCCCAAATATTTTACAGTTTCCTATCTATCCTAGAGACGAGATTATCTATTTTTGAAACACCTTGTATGTATCAACTAAAACTAGCAATAGGGATTTTGAAAGTTGTCTACGAGGAAAAACAGTTTAAGAACTTTTGCTAAAGGTCATAATCAATTTCCTACTCCTTTGCCTATAGTCTCAGAGCAGCTATATAAACACATCGATTGAAGTAATATTACAATCACTGTATATTAGTTGTGGTTATATATTTATGTATTCATGTTACTGCCTCCAAAAGAATTTAAATCAATAAATTACCTTATAAAGTCAACGGGATTTGTTTCCTTTTGTCTCAAAAGTTTCTTTTTACTGTGCTTCTTTTTCTTAGCTTCACAGGCACACAACAAACAAATAACAATTACGATTATAAGAACTGTCCAAAAATTCTTCATTTTCTTCGTGATATTATAAATTAAAGTATATAAAAGATATTAAAACGTTTTGAGCAGCTCTTCATGTATGGTACATTCAGCACTGATAATTAAATTTTAATATTATACTTCTTAAGGATTATAAATGTAACTTTGGACTAGATATAAGTGAACTTTTTCGTTGACTATTTTATATAAATGGAAGTACACACATATTCAATGAATTTCAATTTCAAAAGTACAGTTAGAGTTGTTTGGTAAGATATACGTTAAGTAGGTTTCAAAAGTGTGCCTTTTAACTTGAGGATATATTATACAGGGTTATGTTTAACACGTATTATCAATTTGATACATGAAAATTGTTTACTACATACAGGGATTTCCAAATTGAAGTGAGATTTCTAAATTATTATTTCATTGTGAAATTGTCATGATATTGGAAAAGTTGATGAATGTGTTAAGTAGTAATTTCACTAAATATGATATTAGGTATATTCAGGCTCGGACTGAAACTATTTGGGCCTAGAGTTAAAACATATGAAAGGGCCACTCCACCTTGCGGTCTGGAAGGGGGGGGGGGTATGGATAACTCTCAGCAAACTGTGGGTGCGAGGAAATTCAGAAAAGTTGTTATACGAATTTATAGATAATATGATTTTTGACTTTTGGTTCTATGAATATTTTTAACCCAAGTCACTTATAGGCCCTCTACATCCGGAAGAATCTCCAAAAAAATACGGCTCCACCCCACCAATTATAGGGGGAAAGTAGTGCTTCTATATATCAATGACTAGAATATATCAAGACAAGTGATGACGACTCAAAATTTCAGAAAAAAATTTTGAACCTGCTTCCAAATTTTTTCTCATATATTTTCCCCTAAATTTTATGATGAGATTATGGCGTTTTTTTGTCTATCAAATATACTTCCCCTTTTTTCGCTATCGTGTATGGTAAAAAAGTTGCATCCCCTCAAGGACCGTGATCTAAAAATTCCATTTTTTGGCGTCCTCTAGACCCCTACAAAAAGGGGGGGAAAGAACAGTAATTCACATGTTTTTAGAATGAGAAAAATCCATGAGACTGGTGTATGTGATTTTGAAAAAACAACCAGGGGGGCCATTGGTAGAAATATATTTCATAAATATAGAGAGAGATTAGTTGGTTAAATTTGGTAGGATAGGGAGAATTGTTATAAGAAGGAGGGTTTGTTGGAGTTGGCCCTGATATAGGAATTGCTCCTCTGCAGAGATATTTTATATTAGAATTTGATATCTGAAAGTTAGGCTATATTAGGGACAAGATGGGAAGGTGGGGGGAGGTCATAGATGCTAATTTTTTTCTCAAAATATGATTCTGTATCCACCCATATATGTTTTTTTAGCATGCGTATCTAACAAACAGTTCTTGTTCGTTATTAATGGGAGGTTGGCAAACAGTCCAGATTGAGTAAGTGAACATGAACATTTTTTACGCTTCTTCGGTTGGGTGCCAATAGTCTTCTTCGTCACTGCACCTGTTTCCTTAGTTCTCAGTGGACTCTGCCGCTATGAAGTTGCTATATACAAACTGTCGTAGCCGACTCTCTCTTCAATTTACACAGTTTATAAATACTTTGCTAGGCTACTGTGGAAAAAGTTTCAATATAGAGTCAAACTTTTAGAGGTACCACCAAAAGCAATCCTATACTTTTCATTTTCCGCAAAATCTTTGTTTAAAACTCATCTTCGCTCAGTCTAAAATATCAAAATAATCAAATTTGTAATTTCGAACTGTTGAAATACAGTCCACTTCATTTTTTGATTTTTCACCAGGCTTTGTTTTTTTTTTCTTAAAGTCCAACTCTAACTCTACATCAATGTCATTTTCATCCAGATTAAGATTAACTTCACTAACATAGTTTTTTGTTTTCGCATAAAATGTCTGTTATTCCTTCTTTAAACAGTGTTTTTTAGTAAGTTCCAAGCTAAAACATAGTCAATGGTTTTACTTTGCAACTTCTTAGAAACAGAGAAAGTGACTAGAAGGAAATTTAGTAAATTAAAGTTTTCATACTTGCGCCAATGACTTATTAGATTTCTAGCTGTGAATCTATATTTGCTATCAAATGTTCCATTAGAGATTTCTTTAAAACCACTAAAGGATTCAGCTGAATTTACACTGACTTCACTGATTAATAATTTTTCATCAACAATTGATGAAAGAACCTCGGGGTCCTCTCGGGCCTGGGGCACTCACGATCGGAGACTTTGGGCCAAGTGACTAGAAGGAAATTTAGTAAATTAAAGTTTTCATACTTGGGCCATTGACTTATTAGATTTATAGCCGTGAATCGACATTTGCTATCAAATGTTCCATTAGAGATCTCTTTAAAACTACTAAAGGATTCAGCTGAATTTACACTGACTTCACTGATTAATAGTTTTTCATCAACAATTGATGAAAGAACCTCGGGGTCCTCTCGGGCCTGGGGCACTCACGATCGGAGACTTTGGGCCAAGTGACTAGAAGGAAATTTAGTAAATTAAAGTTTTCAAACTTGGGCCATTGACTTATTAGATTTATAGCCCTGAATCGACATTTGCTATCAAATTTTCCATTAGAGATCTCTTTAAAACTACTAAAGGATTCAGCTGAATTTACACTGACTTCACTGATTAATAATTTTTCATCAACAATTGATGAAAGAACCTCGGGGTCCTCTCGGGCCTGGGGCACTCACGATCGGAGACTTTGGGCCAAGTGACTAGAAGGAAATTTAGTAAATTAAAGTTTTCATACTTGGGCCATTGACTTATTAGATTTATAGCCGTGAATCGACATTTGCTATCAAATTTTCCATTAGAGATCTCTTTAAAACTACTAAAGGATTCAGCTGAATTTACATTGACTTCACTGATTAATAATTTTTCTTCAACAATTGATGAAAGAACTTCGGGGTCCTCTCGGGCCTGGGGCACTCACGATCGGAGACTTTGGGCCAAGTGACTAGAAGGAAATTTAGTAAATTAAAGTTTTCATACTTGGGCCATTGACTTATTAGATTTATAGCCGTGAATCGACATTTGCTATCAAATTTTCCATTAGAGATCTCTTTAAAACTACTAAAGGATTCAGCTGAATTTACATTGACTTCACTGATTAATAATTTTTCTTCAACAATTGATGAAAGAACTTCGGGGTCCTCTCGGGCCTGGGGCACTCACGATCGGAGACTTTGGGCCAAGTGACTAGAAGGAAATTTAGTAAATTAAAGTTTTCATACTTGGGCCAATGACTTATTAGATTTCTAGCTGTGAATCTATATTTGCTATCAAATGTTCCATTAGAGATTTCTTTAAAACCACTAAAGGATTCAGCTGAATTTACACTGACTTCAATGATTAATAATTTTTCATCAACAATTGATGAAAGAACCTCGGGGTCCTCTCGGGAGCACTCGCGATCGGAGACTTTTAAACCTTACCAGTCCGGGCCTGCATATTTTATTCAGTTTTGAAATGTTTGAAAATTCTTTCAAACTATTTAAAATGAAGCAAATATTGCAAAAATCCATTGTATGTGGTAATTTTTTACTTCTATTTGTCTTATGGAATTATCTATTTGAAATAAAACATCAAATCATGTGGAATAACCTATCATCGTTTATGTAATTGGTTTTCAATCAAATATCTCTACAGTGTGTCGCAATCTAACGATCCTAGAAAGCGAGTGAGGGTAAGAAGATCTAAATCTTATCTTACACACATGCTTAGGAATCAACAATTTATCAACGCGGTTGTAAATCAGTATCTCCCCATTCTGAACACCTGCAAATCTTACGCTACCTTCTTTATTATTAGAAAATGGCACCAGTCATTGTTCGTAACGCGATTGTGATTTGGTGGATTTGACTTAGAAAATTTGGTACATTTTTAGTGACGGGAATTTGGAGAATATGTAAGTTGAAAATATAATTTAATAGAAAAGCACTTTTTTTTAAAACCCCGCTTAAAATTCTACACTTAATTAAATAAATTAATATATATTTAAAATGAGAGGAAAGCAGAAAAACTCAATAAATATATTTTCGGTTTCAGTATACTGATTTTTTTTCATATACAGGGTGTCCTGAAAAAGAGCGATATAGAAGAGATACGTAGAGGAAAACTCAAAATATGACGATTATTTGCATACTGTATGAGATTGTTAAGGGCATTGAGTAATGGTTAGTAGAATGTGATTGAACCTTTCTGGGGGTTTGATTAAAAATTTTTTTTATGTACACAGGGTGTCCCAAAACTATCTGTATATAGCAAAATGCTTATAGTAGAATCATGAAAATTTCTAGGTTTGGGTTTTCGGATACAATCTTTTCAACTCAAATATTTTCAAAGATGGCCGGAAATCGACTGTAACTTTGTATTTTAAATATAACACCGTATATATTAATACATTTTTGAGATCTAGGAAAATTTTAGTACACTTTTGCCTAAAAACTTTTTTCGAAAAATACTACTACTTTTTGAGTTATTAACTTTTTTTGTAAAAAATTTGACTGTTGCAGACCCTTTACAGATTACAGAAAACATTCAGTATTTGGATAACGGTAAGGTTTAGGTATAGGAAAGTATACATGGATTTGCCTTATTTCTTACCCCTTAATGAATTAAAATAGAAAAATCCGGGTGGTTCTGTTTAAAAAAATAAAGAATTTGATATTTATGAAGTTAAATTTTGAACACTTTTTATACACATCCTGTATAAAATGAAAAATTTTTCAACATAGATTCGAATACGTCTGATCTTGCTTGAAGCAACCGGACAAAAACCATTTTCTTATCTTTAAAAGTATCCTCGAAAAAAAAATTTATAAGAGTCTGCAACGGTCAAAGTTTTCTTAAAAAATTAATAACTCAGAAAGTATGCATTTTTCGAAGAAAGTTTTTAGACAAAAGTATACTAAAATTTTAAGAAAATTTCAAAAATGTATTAATATATAGGATGTTCCATTCAAAATATCAAAGTTACAAGTTAACAAAATGGTATCTGGAAACCCAAACGTAGAAATGTTCATGATGTTACTAAGAGTAACATATACAGATAGTTTTAACTCGTCGTGGGACATCATGTATATATGATTTACAAAATTAATGCCACGGATAATTCTAAAAGTTTATTCACTATTGTAATTTTTTCCCAAAGATGGTTCGATCACTTTCTTCTATATTGCTTAATGCCCTTAGCAGTCCCATACAATGTACAAAATATGATATTTTTGGGTTGCAAAAATTCTTTTTTTTTTCGAAACTTTAGGACTTACTATGAGTAACCAGAACTCTTAACGGATGTATTAATGTAGATATAATTTGTTTTTTTGTTTTTCTGTGAATTTTTCAAAAATAAACAAAATTCAAGCATATTTTGGCAAAATAAAAGCAAATTTCAGATACTTGATGTTTTTTTCTTAAAAACTAACGATATTTTGACAAATCTAAGTAAATTCGCTAAAGTTTACTAAGGAAAATCAGTGGTAAAAAGATAGTTATATCGTATTTCTCAATTTTTTATAATTACATATCATAAAAATGTTTATAGTTAGTTCATTCAACTTTTTTAGGTATCTCTGATCAATTAAAACCTAACAATCAAACGTAATAATTCAAATGATAGTAAAATTAAAATCAGTATATTTGTGAGAATCTATATTTGTTTCTATTATTTAAAAAGAAAGAAAGAAATACTTTTTAAAATCACGAAAATTTTTTTTATTACAGAATTTGAATAATATATTTCACATTTTAATTTATTGTATCAAAAATACATAAAAACCAGAATTAAACTTCAAACCGAGCATTTTTTACTGTCCTTTGAGGATTAGTACAAAATAAATTCCAGTTTTTTATTTATCTTGTGTAACTTTTACTTATTTTTCGGTATACGTTTATTCTTTCTAAGAGGTTTTTTTGTGTGATTTTAATCTGTTTATAAAAAGATATTCTTGTTTAATGATATTCATTTATTAGTAATCAATAACTAATTCATGATTACGTCATAAAAAGGATTTTAATGGTTCCTACCTAACGAATCTTGATCAAGGTCATTTTCTAACGATCTACAAATATTCGTCATTGATATTGATATCTGATCTGAGGCGTTGGAAGTTTTTGAATTTTATATAACAAAAGATTTCTCAATTTGTTAGCTAATATATTTCGGTCAGGGTCCCCTTATAGTATTTAGCTAATTCATTTTCCAATTCAAAATTCGTCCTTAATAAAATTCGAGATATATTTGTATAAATTGTTGTATATATTAAAATTTATTATGAAATTTAAATTTACAAAAATAATTGAAAATTTAATGTCCGCCACTAACTGTTCACAAACCATTATAAAAGAAATAAATAATTTTTTATAGGAAACATACATAAGGTAGGTTGGATTATTAGAGCCTAACAACTACATACCACAAATCAATTATTTTTAACGTAGGTCTTATACTGTAGTCGTTAATAACACCTTCGAGATAAAAATGAACATATTTGGTAATCGAATTAATCAGTTACATCACAAGATATTAGAAAATAATCGATTATGTTACGAGTAATAAGACGAAATCTATTGTGTAATTAACAACGTCAGTTATTGTGTTTTATCTTTCTGGATTATTATTAAATTATTATATATTATTAAACGGAAAGTTTTAATTTTCGTGTACGTGTAATGAATGAAAAAACCCAAACTCCTTCCTCTTCTTTTTTATATTGTGTCGCAACATAGACAAATAAAAAGCATAGAGCAAACGAAAGAAATGAATCATAATATCATGAAAAAATCATCGAAAAATCACGTAAGCGTAGTTCCCAGTGGTTTCCTAAGTATTGAGCCGAGTGACGAGTGAAAAATAATAATCGATTATATGTAATACATAAGATAACAAGATATGCAAATAGAAAACCCAAAATATTCGCATAAATATGCAAATAATTTAGTCAAAATATGTACGAAAACTAAACTAAACTAAACTAAACTCAACTAAACTAATCTAAACTAAACGTAAATATGCATTAATTACAGCAAAATTTGTTTCCTGTCTGAATATAAAAATTTATATATAAAAAAATTTCTTTCCACATCAACTGATGTGGTAGGGACGTTTCTATAATTGCTGATTATTGCAGGAATCAAATAAATGGATTCAGTAAATTCCTCCTCCAAAATATTAGCTATTTGGTTAAGAAATTGAAATCATCAATCAAACATTTAACATTAGATTGTTAGTTTCATACTTTGGATTAATGGCAAATCAGATTCCTCTATTTGGGTTATTATTATAGAAACAAAGCAATTATTGATTTTTATAAGATGTTTTATTTCTGTGTTTTCGAATAATTGCTTTACATCAGTGAGAGATTGGGAAGCAGTAAATATTATTAAAAATCTTAATTCATAAAAAGAAGTTTCCATGAAACATAAAATGAGAAAAATGTCATTTATGTAATCATTTTGTCATCATTATTTCTTCACAATGACAATTCTCATAATAACGGTTTTTATGAAATGAAAAAAGTCCTCAAACGACATACATTGACGTCCATTAAAGACAATTGAAGTCTATTGACATCTGATGCTGATGGATCTCTTATGATGTCCACTGACGTCATGTCATTTGAGATCATTTGTCCAATGGTATCACATTTTGGTTGATTTAACTAAAATTTTCCTAATAATGCCCAAAATTTCTTTCGAAAAAATCCAAATTCGTTACAGACAGAGGGAAGGTCGCAAAAAACGCTATAAATAACAAAAAAAATTAGCTAAAAATAATAGGTTGAGGGGGAAGAGGAGTGTTCGGTTATTTTTTTATAGAGCTGAACCCTTATAGGCGCCTTAAGGAAGATTTTTTTCATGTATGTAATTAAATTATTTATGAGAGGAAAATATTTCTTCAGCAATCTTATTCGAAGCGTGAACTACACATGTTTTAAGTTGGGGTAAAAGATTTTCAAATTTTTTCATCTACGGTCCTTCATCTGACAAACAGATTAAAAATTTATCTCCAGGAATAGCAGTAGGAAGAAAAAATGTTGGAGGAGCTTCTTGTACAAATGTCAGTGCGTTTATTTTTCCCAACTCTTTAAGCAGTGATGTAATATTTTGGTAGAATTTCGAACACCAATAATTGAGCAATTTAACGTTCTCTAAAATCGGTGGTTTCATTAATATATATGTAAAAATATTCATTCCTAATTTTAACTTTAATTTCCTCAATTACCTCCGAATTTGAGGTACTAACGTCGTTTCTTCGTAGTACCCCAATCACGTGGTATAGTTTTTCCAGTATCAATTGCAGATTATAAAAACCGTTGCCGAAAATTTATTATTTTTATAAATACTTTTGTGAGAAATTATTCGTTAAAAGGCAATCGAATCATTATGAATTGGACGGCATTATACACCGTTAACTTGCTACAACTAAATATTAAATTATAAAACGTAAATGGACAAGTAAAATGTACCTGTTTGTAAGGGAGTTTGGCTTAAACAGGGTACCAGACGTTGAATGAGCCCCCCATTCGTATATTAGTACTTCGGTAGTCTTTTATCTGACGCAAATAATCTTGTCGCTATCGAACGATCCTTGACGATTCGGTTATTGTCATCTGTTTATTAAGTTTTTTGTGTTTTCTTTAAACATTTTTCGTTTCTGTGAATGATCCACAGCAACTCCTTTCGTTACTACTCGATAAATGGAAAATTCATTTACTCTAGTTAATTCAGCAATTCTTATTATGATTACATTATCAGATTGCTGAATATTTAAAACATTCGAATATATTTAAAATAACTTGCTGTGTTTGTAGATATATCTAAATCTTTATTATTAAATTCATAACTGTCTCTATTCTTACTACACTGTGCCATTTCATTGTTTACATTCGCCCATGGTCTAAAACGCCTTATTTTTATTTATTTAAAGAAATTTATGAATTGAATAAATCTCACCATGCCACGCTACTGCTTATCGTAGAATGTCTAGCAGGAATATTTCAAAGAAATTGTCTACATATGTCTTCCGATAGCTTCGGCCAATAGAAATGCATTTACGTTTACGATTCGATGTTTTCATTGGTAAACCGTTGAGGTGATGAGTCCACGTGGACTGATGGTTTGTTAAATGTTTACCGAATTTTATACGGGGAGTGCCGTGCGTATTTATGCAAAAGTAGTCTTTTGCAATTGATATTGGAAGAACTATAACTATCGACTGAAAACTGATGCTTTGATGAGGTATTTTTAGGGACAAAGAGAAAAGTTTTTCAAATTAATTTTGAGGTCAGAATACTGGATACGACCATTGTAAAAAATAATTTTTAATTATAGTATCTTTTTTCTATAAACGATTCTTTAATCGGACTCCTCAATCAAGTTCACTAGTATTTTCTTTTATTTCTCAATTTTCAATCGTTTTTTTTACTAAGAAGCTGTTTTTTGTTCGAAACATGTATCTTTGTGTATTGGTAAACACGTATCTGTTTGACCTTTACGATCTTTAAAAGAAATTCATGTAATATTTATTTATTAAGCATCAAGATATTCTTTGTACTACGAACTAATGTTTTCGGTCATTGTCACGTTAACTGTTATATAATATTCAGTAAGAGTTACAAAATCAACAATTGGTTTTTATTTTATTTATACGCATTTACTATTCATAACTTTCACATGAATGGTGAGAAAAGCTAGAAATATAGAAAAATATTCGAGAGGAAAAAGTTAATATTCAGACCTTCTTATTAAAAGTTTTATTAGAAAAACATCGATTAAAATAAATCATAAAATGTAAATGAGGAAGGTCTGAGAGATTAACCGACGATTCTGTACGTCTAGGAATATACGAGGGTTGCTACTTAAGTTCTGAGATAGGTGTAGGAAAAAATTGACTTCGCAATATATTTTTGATCTGCGGGAATAAGAAGAAATCATTGGGTGCCAAACAAGGACTTTACGGCGGGTGACTCATCAATTCTACGTTTTGGTGAAGAATGATTCGTTTTCTGCGATTGGTTCCCCTGATTTTTTCGAACTTATCTGGCAAACAAATGCTGGTGTACCATTCAGAATTGACCGTTCTACATTGCTCTAATGGAATGGAGACGACATGTTCAGTTATTCCGAAAAAATAAGCGACCATTTGCTTCGAAGTGCTTCGTGCACGATCAGCTTTTGTTCGATTTGGCTCGTATTCGTTTGACACGATCTTTTGAAGACTCCATTTGAATTTTTTCCTGCCTTATTATTATGCCTCAATCTCACGGTATATCACAACAGCCGATTTTGGATAATATTCACGAAATTTAACTTGTAGCGAAGTGCGACCACGATTGAATTCGGAAAATCAGCGAAACACTGCTGTTGGTTCAATTCACGTCGAAAATGTTCTGGACTCAATTGCATTTTTTGTTCACGATGAATCTTTCAAGTATCTGTAAACTACTCAAACAGCCCTCGTACAACAACACGTTCTAAGTACGTTAACCTTTAAAAATGTCAAACTTTACGATGACAGTGTTAGATTTGATATATTCTTATCAGTGTTGAAACTTGAGTAGCATCCCTCGTAGAAAATTATTCTATCAATATTAATGATTAATAAATAACACAACCAAATTTATATGATATTACGTATTACTGAAAAAATCTTATTTCGTTTAATAGCCTTATAAACCTTGTTTATGATTGAAATAAATACGGGGGACAATACAGAAATAACAGGAATTATTTAAAAAAATATATTTGGTTTCAATTTTGTTTACAAAACGTTATATAAAGAAAATTTGCATGTTCCTGGGATTTTAATACACTACTAATAACACTTAGAATATATTTTACTTCTGACTAGTTAAACATATTGTTTACACAACTACATTTGGTCAAGAGCACCCGAAGTACCATTACCTTCTCAGTAATATAATAAATAACCAATTACCTTGATTTATAAATATATAGTTTATCAAATAAGTAGTACACTGAACTCTATTTCTATGACCTGTCTTGACCTTGCTGGAGTTTAATATCACGATTCACACCATTTATATTTGTAAAATGAAAGGAATCTAAATATAATCAAATTTTGTGAGAGTTATCTCTTAGTTTCAACTGGCGAATAATCAGTTAAGTGGATGATGAGCCACCCCACAACGTTCATCATGTAACTCCATACATAGACTATTGATGATAGGAAAAATCGATTTATCATATCGATCTTATGCGGAAACATTTACTTCCGGAGTTACCGGAAATGGCTAACAGACATTGAACCAAGGATAACTGTTCGATAGATCTCATCAAGATCTATCTGAGTGTGGAAAGTCATGATGACTGACGCGTGCGCAGAAGAGTTTCTGATGCATTATTTCACGAAAAATCAATAGGTAAAATGAAAACATAGTAATTTTTGTAAGGTTAGGTTAGATTGTGCTAGAAACAGAAATAGAGGTAATGAAAAATAATTTTCTTGTATCAAGTATTTTAATTGAACTTCAATCTATAACTTTTAAATTTGAAAATCTCTTCTGATTTCTTCTATTATTGAAACGATTGGGTCTATTTTTGGTTCAGATTTACGACATTCTCGCCGCCATGTATATTCTATGATTATGTCCTCCCAATCTTCTCCAAGGTACATTCCTATCGCGGAAGAATGCTCTCAGAGGTCTCCAGCTGGCCTCAATTCTTTGGGTATGAAACCAGCTATCAAAACCAAATCTTTCTTTGTGACTGACCCACTCATGGGTGTAGCCTTCATTGCTCATGCATCGATAGGCTAGTCAGCCAGCTGTATGAATTATGCTTCCTGGAGCTACGAGCTTTTTTTCATAAAAATGATGCATTTGCAAACTTTTTCACAAAAACTCTTCTGTACATGCGTCAATCATCATGACTTTTCATACACAGATAGATCTTGATGAGATCTATCGAACAGTTATGCATAGTTCGATGTCTGTTAGCCTTCCTGAGATAATAGCCACTTCCGGTATCTCCGGAAGTGAATGTTCCCGCATAAAATCGATATGATAAATCGATTTTTCTTATCATCAATAGTCTATCTAAAGAGTTTCATGATGATACCACTGGATGATATCCCATATATACCATATGATAGAAATTTGAGGTCTGGCATCTGAATCAAAATATTTTTGGTTTCCGATTTTTTTTATTGGTTTTTTGTGAGTGAAATTTATTCTAAAGAAATGAAAAATATTAATGATAAGATGTGAGGCAGAAATTTTACTCTCGAGGTTAGAAATTTACTGATAAAACTTGTTGACAATCAGAATAATATATTGAAAATAAAAGAACTAATTACAAGAGGCTTATGAGCAAAAACAGCTGCAACATTGGTGATTCTCGTATCTAATTTAATTTTTTGTTGTTAACGCTTTCAAATAAAAGCTTTGATTGATGCTATGACCTGAACTACGGATAAAAGTAAATCAACATTGTTTCGATGCTTGATTTGACATTTTTTGACCGGCTCACGATGGCATTTTCCATTGACTTGACTGTTGCTCCAGTTTGAGGTTATAGTCATAGCAGCATAAAGCCCGTTGGAAATAAATAATCAAATCAAATACTAGACAATTGCGATTGTAGTATAATTGAGTAATAGTTCCATAACTATAAGAACCATGGATTTTTATAATTACATATTTTACTTTGGTTGGTAAAATTGCTTATTGCAGTCGACAATTTCATCACACAATTAATTTTCACTTTTTGTTTAGTAACATTCATTTCATGGGTATTTAATTATGTTCACTCAGTCAGATCAAATTCTTTGAGAGAATTTATTAAATCTTTAACTTTTGTCGATGGCCATTATAAAATAATTAAAAGTTAATTATTAGTTATCAATACAATCATTATATTTATTGTTTTTCATCATAATGACTGACCAAAACACTGAAATTTTCTTAACTTATAGATTTTATTTAGAATTTTCATCAAGTATTTTCCACAATAATGGAAACTTCAGAAATAGCAGAATGGTACAAAGGTCAGCATGTTCTTGTTACCGGAGCTACTGGGTTCATGGGGAAGATATTAGTAGAAAAAATACTCAGATCTTGTCCAGATGTAGCAGCCGTCTACATGGTAATCAGAAATAAGAAGGGGAAAAACTCTACGCAGAGGCTAGAAGAATTTCTAAACTCTCCAGTAGGTATTATTTGATAGATTGATTTTTACTCACCATTAATGAAAGTTTTAGAGCTTCTTAGAGTTGTGCTAGTTTCAATTTTGTTTGTTTAAGAAATAGTGAAAGGAGTGGAATTAATATTGTATTACTAACTCGCATTCAAATTGAGAACGTGATTTAAGGCAGGCAATTATCGAATATTGACATATACAAAAACTTTAATTAAGGTTAAGCGAAAAAATATGTGTATGGCTTGACGTTGGGATGGAAAAGATGCAGCATTCTTGTCTAAATTCTGAAACTTGTGATAACATGCGCAGCCGAGAAGTTTTGAATATTGAGTAAAATAGCGAATTGTTAAAATAAGATATTGCCCATTGAAAAATGTCTGTCATGGGGTCAACAAATACTTTTTCTGTAAGTTTCTATGTGTTTTGTTGAGTTTTAGACCTTATTATTCCTAGTGCTATTGCGAAATGACTTCTTAAAGAGTTACTACTTAAGGAAGTGAAAAATTTTCTCTCGGAATCGCGGCTTAGTTTTTCTTTAAATATGCAATGTTGTGGCTAGTGTATGTAATCGGGAAATGTGGTTTGAAAAGCAAGGATATTGTAAACTTGTGGAAAATGAGCAGAATTCTTGCTAGAACTCTTTTTTTTGTAATGAAAAGTGCTTAACTTCACCTAAAGCTTCAAGTTAGTTCCGGCTCTGCTTGATACAGTTCTAGAAATTCAAAAACTAATTCATTTGTCCTAATACAAAGTCATTTTTAATAAGAATTCACTTTGTATGTTTAAGCATCTTAAACTCATCCCTTTGATCTTCAAAAATCCAATGGACGGTTAACTCCCAACGCGAGTGCCAAGCCTATTTAGTTAATCCACACATAGGACGTATGCAGTCGATCCCAATATGTGGAATCGGCGGTATTTAGATTTGTTCCAGGCCGTCAAAGAATCGTCTTTGGTACAGTGACGATTCTGCGTAATAGAGCTTGCGTGTTACGAACGATTCTGTTTTTAGACTCGTGAACCGTCTCCGGATGACAGCAAGTACTATTACATGAACTGTGTATAACTGGAGATTGCTGCGCTAAAATGTGATTTAAATCGTTCCAAGAACAGTGCAGATTAGCTGGTCGGGTCAAACCTATTATCTACCTGTAACACTAATGATGTTTTCATTCTAACATATTTTTATATTTAGATTTTTGATAACATCAAACAACAAATTGACGCAAAAAGTATTCTGCAAAAACTGAAATGTATTGGTGGAGATATTACATTACAAAACTGCGGAATGTCACCAGAAGATCAAACATTTTTAGAAAAAACTGTAACTAGCGTATTCCACATGGCAGCAAATGTAAAATTCGATCAACCAATCAAATCAGCAATACTTTTAAATACAGGTGGTACTTTGAATGTTCTCGAATGGTTGTGTAAATTAGAAAAACTGAAAGTTTTCGTACACGTTTCTACTTCTTATTGTCATTGCGACGTTACACAATTGGAAGAAAAACTGTACGAAGCTCCACAAGAACCAAGGTAATCAAATTTCGATTATGATGTTTAGCAAAAATTGAAATTGTATTTTCCAGAAAAATGCTGGATCTAGCCAATTGGATGAGCGATGATCTTTTGGCAGCTTTAGCTCCGACTATCTTACGTAAATATCCTAACAGCTATGCGTATACAAAGGGACTAACAGAACATCTTGTTGCTGAATATAGTCAAAAAATACCCATTGTCATCACTAGACCATCATTAGGTTAGTATATTGAGGAACTGACGCCCAATTCATTCTTAACATGATACAAAGTATATTCCGTTTCTATTTCTACCAGCGGCAGCGCTGCGATCACAGTTCCAAGCATGCACTGCAGTTACTCTGACTCAAACAGAAGAAATGTATGCCATTTTGAGATCGCTGCTGCCAACGTGTTCTTTGTAGTGCTTCTTTATGATATCAGCTATCATTGAAAATGTTGCCGAAATCTGATCTGTGATTCGTTTTCTAAGTGCAAATAAAGTTGAACCAAGAGAAATTTATTAGCAAACCTGTGAAATTTACGGACAAAATGCTAGGAGTGATTCAATCATTTTCCAATTATTTGAAGATGTGTCAGATAGTTCGTGATCAGATGCACGATGAGAAACGTCTTTGGTGAACTGATAGACCCAAATGAAGAGAAGCTTAAGCAAAACTGTAATTTTATTATTACTGTTCTTGCTATGGAATTCATTCTTGAGATATCTCTACGGTCTGCTTGCAAAACAGGCTCTACTGAGATGGATAGAGACACCCGGTATGAGACAAGCTAAGTCACACATAGATGGGCATTCTACATCTCTCACCAAATAACTGTTTCATTTAAATAGGCGCGAAACTCGACTAGTAACTGGACTTTTAACCCGAAACGGTTATCTAAGACGCCATCTTCACATTATGGGCACCATGGACCAGAATTTCGCTGGTACACCGAGAACGTAGAAACGACAGACCACGTCATCTGTGAATGCAGTCACACTGGCGAGGTTTAAACACGTGGGCAAGCCTCACGGTTGGTCTAATAACGTCAAAAAGTTCAAGTCAAAGGCTGTTCAAGGAACTTCGGCCACAAATGGTCACAAATTCATGAAATTGGCCCACAATTATCAAAATTTTGTTTACGCTGGATACCCAAAATATATTCTGAACAACACAAAAAACAACAGATGGGATACATAATTTACTACTATACTTTACAACTATAATTTATGACACGCTACAATCAAGATGTAGAGTAATGATGTTTTTCTCGGATAGTCACGGGGGTGAAATTTGGATATCCTACAACACTCCAGAAATTAAAGGAATAGAGGCACACTTTGTCTCTAACTGAAGTTAAGCTTAAACAAATCTTGAGACCTTTAAAACTCATATGTACTGTTTTCTTGGGACAGTAAACGCATTTCGCTGATTGATTCCTTACCACGAGGACAAACAATCAATGCCAGCTGAAAGAAAATGTTACCACATGATTAAAAAACAGAAAACAACCTTCTATGAAGCTTGTGCCACGCTATGACAAGTGCATTCAAAATTTCGGAAGCTATGTAGACAATTGGTTCAACAGTTTTTTAATAATAAATATTTTTTCTGTATCTGTATACGTTTGTTTATATCACTAACTTTGGGGCCACACTAACGAGAAACACCATTAATTATCGCGATAATGGACGTTAACCGTAGGTGTAGCCACGACTTAACGCGGTAATTTAATAAAGGCATTAACATTGCCAAACGGCAGGTAGCAAGGTAGCAAATTATCCAGAATACAATTATACCAGTAGAAACATTGCATCAAGTTTTGTCAGCATGAGGTAAAAACTGAATAAACAGATGGCAATAACCGAATAGTCAAAGATCGTTCTATGGCGACAAGATTATTTGCGTCAGATAAAAGACTACCGAAGTATTAATATACGAATGGGGGGCTCAGTTGTCGTCTGGTACCCTGTTTAAACCAAACTCCCTTTCAAGCAGGTACATTTTACTTCTCCATTTACGTTTTATAATTTAATATTCAGTTGTAGCAAGTTCTAATAGACAAAATCCGTAACTGCTGTTAAGCGAGATTTCCACCGTCAGTTTAATATTCATTGTAATGCAAGTGTCCCTTCTCGTAACACAATATTGCGATGGGTAAACAACCTTCGAACAAGTGGATCAATATTGAAGAAGAAACGACCGGGTCCCCAACGAACTGCTAGCGCTCCGGAGAACATTGAACGAGTAAGGGAAGCCTTTGTCTGGAGCCCACGCCGCTCTACTCAGAGACATTCAATAGCACTTCAAATGAGCACATGTACGATAAGACAAATTCTGCATACAGATCTAAATTTCCAGTTAGCCGTCGTGCAGCAGTTAAAAGAGCAAGATTCCCAGCAGCGATTACAATTTTGTCGACAAATCGTTGGGGACCCGGTGGTTTTTTCTTCAATATTGACCCAGTTGTTCGAAGGTTGTTTACTCATCGTAATATTGTGTTACGAGAAGGGACACTTGCATTACTATGGATCTCGCTGAACAGCAGTTACGGATTCGTCATTTCGCACAAAACTGTCATACGCGTACAAACGTTGGTCTAGTATCCACGGCTCCATCTCAATGACTGAAATTTAAATAATACTATGAACAAAGGAAACGTTATGCGTCCCTCCCACCATGCGCGCCCGTGTACAACCCACTTCAAAAACATCAGGTTCCCGTGAATGACCTTGTATAAATCTGAAGCAAATAGGAAAGTCACCCGACCCCGACATCAAAACCATAGCATTTGGTATCAATTTTTTTGTATTTATTCCAACTTTTAAACTTCGAGTTTCGACTTCTTCTGCTTGTCCTTCCGTCTCTTTGGATTCCGCTTCTTTTTCTCAAAGATCTCTAAAATATTGTTTTCATCTTTCTATATCTTCTTCGTTTGCTATTATATCTTCTCCTGCAACTTTTATTGTTATGAATTAGTTCTTATTATTATTACTTCTTGCGTTTTAAATGTCTCCAAAGTTTATGAATTTCCTTGTAGGGGTTTGTCATCTTTTCTCCAAATTCTCCTGCAAATTCCTGTTTTTGTTCCTTGACTAATCTTTCAACATATATTCTTTCTTTACTAAATTTCTTCAATTTTTGTTTTTTCTTTTTAATTACGTCTTCGACCGCTCTAACTTTTCATCTTTATTTTAATTTCTTTCAACTCCCCATTATGATAAATATTTCTATTTAGATTCTAATATGTACCGTATTTAAGAGTGAAGTGGGAATCCAGTTGTAAATTGAAACTACGTAGATTTATGATATTTTCTTAGTTTTTCACCTTCGTTTGGAGATGTATGGATTATTTCTAAAATAAAATAGTACAATGGAATCAATCATCAGCTTCTTATCTATTGTTCACATCGTTTCATTGAGAAATTTGTTGTAGTAACTGCTGCTTATAAAGAACCGATTCCTGGTTGGATTGATAACTTGAATGGTCCTACGGGAATATTAGTAGGAGCAGGTAAAGGAGTGATAAGGACAATGCACTGTAATTTAGAATATAATGCTGATATTGTACCTGTTGATATGGCTATTAATAGTTTGTTAACTGTTGCGTGGAAGGTTGGTAAAGAGCCGAAGAAAAATGAAGTGGAAGTTTATAATATCACAGCTAATAGGGTATGTATGAGAATTAGTTTCATAGAAATTCGTAACGCATCGATATCAGTTTTACAGATTTCTTTTTATTTTCAAATTTCAATAAAAATGTTCAAGAATACCTGGAGTTTTGGTCTCTCACAGAAATACATCAAATGTTATAAATACGAAAACAAATTGAAAAAAAAAACGATGGGTATTAATAATAAAATAAGTATTAATAAAGGGGAATAATTCGTCCTAAACAGCCAAAGAAAAGAAGCAAAAACTTTTTTATTATTGGTTTTATGAAAAAAATTATTCTTGATAAAAAGTTCAGCATGGTCCAAAAGTTAAAATGCAATAATCAGATATCAATTTTTTTAAACTGTATATCAAAAAATTTGAATTTTGCGGAAAATTTAAGTATCTTTATTTTTTACAATTCAGAAAATTGTTATGAAGTAAAGTTGGGTAAATATTTAGAAGTGGGTTTCCACCACAAACTTACTCCAAAAATTTTTTGCCGCATTTCAGATCTTTTTAGAGGACAAAATAAGTTATATTAAGGTAGGGTAAATAATTTTTAAGAGGTGATCGGATAAAATATTTTTCATTTTCAACATAATTTTAGTTTACTGTTTCATGATTTCATTAAACAATAATAAAAAGTTATTTTATTTCTTATTATGAATTATAAACAATTACATTTAATACGAAGATTTCACGATGTAACCATCCATGTGATAATCACGGCGGCCATATATTTTGTGTAGGATGTATGCACCGGAATCGGGAACCACGAAATTATAAGTATGCTCAACTGTCACGTCATTGATACCTATAATATTAAATGGAAGAAGTACTTACATTTTTCACGATAAGCTTTCAACTATTAACCTAACCTAACCTAATCTAGCCTTTCTTAACCTAACCGAACCTAACCTAATGTGCTAGATGACCGCGTATTCTGATATGATTAAATAATAATTACTCGTACTGTTATGTACTCGTGATTACTCGTACATAACATTTTCATGGAATTCAGAATATTTACTAGATTTCATATGATTTTACCTACGAGTGAAGTTCGCAAAAATAATTTAATTTTTTTTGTAAAGTATATTTTTGTAGACGACTATTTTCGAATTTTCAGTCAAATTCGACTTTTAGAAAAGTGGGAGTTTCCGAGGATATTTTTGACAAATCGCGCAGCGAAATTAAAGTGCGTGGACTGTTCTGGTGACAGTAGGCGTTTCAAAAGATTACGTGGACAAAATTTTTACAATGAGAAAACTTTTAGCGTGGTGAGTCCTGCGCTTACTTATTTCGGACAACAATCGCGATAGTCGACGAAAAATGGGACGTACCAAGTACCATGGAACAGTCCAAGCATAGATTTATCTGACGCATGTGTTTAAAAAAAGGCAAAGACTGTCCTTTCGGGGGGAAAAGTGATGTTAAACGTTCTTTGGTATTTACAATGTCTGATCTACATCGCCTATATGGAGAAAGGTGACATCGTCAAAATTTTTTTTATGTCGAACTATTGGGCCGGTTCCATACAAAATTAAAAAAAAACACCCCATTTGGAAAAGAAAAAGTGCTCTTTCACCCTGATAACGCGTCCGTCCCGTCTCGACGAGATTGGTTGAATTGGGCTACGCACTGCTGACTCAGTAACCGTATTCTCTGGTTTTATACCAGGGCGATTTTTTTGTACCCAAACATGAAAAATGTTCAGAAATTTCAGTCGTCCAAGGCGGTCATCGTCCCAACGAAATTTAGAGAAAAATATGTAAACTAAAATGAGACAATATTAAAAATCTTTATTTTTTTGTGGTTTAAGTACTAAGTACCCCACCCAATTAAGATACCATTTTCGACATCAATTTTCTCGAAACCGAAATTTCTTTGTACTTTTTCAGGATGATATATTGAAATGGGGGGAAGCATTAGAAATATGCAGAAAGCACGTATACGATTATCCATTCAGTGTATGTCTTTGGTATCCTGGAGGAAGCGCTAAATCAAATTATTTCGTACACTGCATAGCCGCCTTCTTTTTTCACATAATTCCTGCTTATTTCGTAGATTTTCTGATGACTTTAACCGGCAATAAACCTTTGTAAGTATCAACAGCAGTAGTTTTGACGTAATATACTTATCAAATATATCGTTAAGTTTCTTTCGGTCAAAATCCGTCATGTGAATTGAACAGCAACTATTATATATACGAGGATATATTGAAAAATTCTTAGCCTATTATAGAACCAAACAAAATTTGAACGTCAAAATATTTTATTACTCAATATATTCTCCCCTTAATTGGATACATTTATTACAGCAAATCTGTAACGCAAAATTTACGAACTTTTAAACTTTTTTTCAGTTGAGGAAAGAGATGATAGTCTGACGGAGTCAAATCTGGTGAATGAGGGGGGGTGTTCCCGTAATTCAAACCGTAAATCACGAATTTTTTGCATGGGAACATGAGATTTGTGTGCAGGGGCCTGCAAAAACAAAACACCTTTGAATAGCTTTCCACGTCTGTTCTCTTTAATTTTTTTCCGTAGAGTAGTCAGTAATGTCGAATAGTAATCTACAGTTATTGCTTTACCCTTATCCAAAAAATCAATTATGATTACTCCATGGCAATCCCAAAAAACTGAAGCAAGAACTTTTCCAGCAGATATTTGGTCACGAAACTTATTAGGTCTTGGAGAACCAGAGTGTCGCCACTCCATCGATTGTTGCTATGTTTCTGTATCGTAGAAATGTACCCAAATCTCATCCATAGTAACAATTCGGTTTAAGAAGTCTACATCTTTTTAAAATGGGGCACAGATCGAAGGCGAAGCTTCTACCCTCACACGCTTTTGGTCAACATTCGAACATTTGGGGATCCATATTGCAGCAATTTTTCTCATGTCCAAATTGACGTGAACTATATGATGAACGCATATTCAGTGCTTCAGATATCCGTTTTATTCCAATTCGACGGACTGATAATATCATATCATGTCTTCAATGGAAAATTTACATCTTATGAAGCTTGCAGTCCAATTTTTCATGGTCGAATACGAAGGACATTGATCATCAAGGGTATTAAGCATATCTTCGTAAATCTGCTTACCTCTTAACCCTTTTAAATACAACAGGTAATTGATGATGGACATCTTTTTTCTTTTAATTTATTGCGTCGCTCTGGTTTACTTTTTTGATGTCAAACTCTACACTGACACTTCTAATAAGTTATTGTTCGTTACTATGTATATTACTCCTCGTATATGTAAACTAAATATGATGTGGATAGGTACGGAAAGAACAGTGGGCGTTCAGTGGCATTCGCAAAGAAACAAAGAACTGTTTCTTATACGCTGTAAACGACGGATCACGAATCACCTACTTTTCCAATGTCCATTATAATATACAGTATTACTCCTTGGACATCTACCTTGTTAGATGAGTGGACAGTGGACAATGCGGGAAGAGTCCAATTTTTAGAGTAGTTTCGGTTTTCGTTTCAAATTATTAATAAGTTATTTCTACTACATTGGTGTCCAATAAAATCAAGATCAAAATCGGTCAAAATAACCATGAACAAACAATGCAAGACCATCTAATAATAGTTTTTTTAACTGTAGAACTTCTCTGCAACCAAGACAAGATATAGAATTTCGTTTAAAGCTCTCAACTTTCAAGTTTGCTCGCAGTAGTCTAAATCTGGTGTCGCCCTAAGAAATCAGCCAAGTGTCTGATAAAAAAGAAAAATTTGTAATAGAAGAAAAAAGGCACCTCGTGATGAAATAATAACATCTCTTTATAAAAAATCGACTCACTGACAGTAATAGAAAGAAGAATAGATATCAAAATCAAAAAATAAGAAACACAAAGAAAAATCAACTAAAGGAAAACAGCAGAAAGAGAAAACTAGTCCCATTGATTAAAATGACGAAGAAAAAATAAACTATACCACAGACAGTGAGCTTGATGCCGCTATAGGACAGAAAGCTTCTGTCTCAGAAGATGCAGAGTGTTTGATCTGTAACATCATGGATGAAATGTATCATGTGGGGGTTCTGAGCCCATGGTGATTGCGCAGGTGCAAGTAACTTGACAAAATTATTATTATTTATAGTTTTTTATGTTGATGTTGAATTCATGATCAAAAATGAAATGGCTCGAAAGGCATTTGTCAAGTACTCCTCAATGTTTGCGAAGAAAAATCTGAACCTCCACGTCAGAACAGGATTCATGGAATGTTATGTGTGGTAAGCATTTATATACGGAGTGGAAACCTGGACCTTGAAAGCTCAAGTGATAAAAAAACTTGAAGCATTTGAGATGTGGCTCTATAGACGCATCCTGAAGCCACCCTGGACTGACAGAATCACCAACGACGAAGTACTAAGACGCATTGGTCGAAAAAGCAAGCTGTTGACAATTATTAAGACAAGAAAAACACTTTACATAGGACACAACTTACGCAACGACATATACCTACTGCTACAGAACATAATGCAGAACAGAGTAGAGTGAAAGAAAGGCATCGGCAAGAAGAAGAAATCTTGGCTCAGTAACATAAGAGAATTGACAAATCTCAGCTCGGAGAATTGTTTCATGTTGTGAGGGATAGAGACGCATTTAAAAACGTGGTCACCAACCTTCGATGAGAAGACGGCATGAGAAGAAGAAGAATGTTGATTTTGTTTTTGTACGATTCTTATATTTTAAATAAATATATGTAAAACAAGACTGTCAACAATTTAAGCGCAGCTATATGACTTGATATGTTATGATGTTCTTCTATAACACAAAAACAAAATGGTATTCCATATTAGGTCACTTTCCCCAGTTCAAGAGCGATTTCTTAGACCTAAACGTTTGCCTCAAAAGATAAACGCATTGCCTTAAGTTCACTAGTGTGTATAACTTCTTCAAATTTTTTAACTACTTAGTTCCTAGTATCAATTATGTCCATATGGAAATAATGGAGTTGTGGACACATAACGGATTTTGACCCCACTTTACTAATTTTTTTTGAGCATTTAACATGTTTTCAGTATGATTCGTATTCAAAAGAGAGTTAGTCAAGGACTGAAATTATTACAATATTACACAACGAGACCCTGGTACTTCCACAACGATAAATTGACGAGGATTTACGAGTCTTTGAATGAAACAGATCAACAGATATTCTACAGTAATCGACAAAAGATAGATTATAATAAATATTTTTTAAATTACATATTGGCTACTAGGAAATATTGTGTTAAAGAGGATCCTTCCACTCTTCCTCACGCTAGAAAGGTTCTTAGAAGGTGATCATCATTGCAATCACTGGGGAATTAATAAAATTATTGTTTTTTAATATTTTTTAGGTTATATTATTTGGACGTTGCGAAGAATATTCTTTTATATGGATTACTGTTATGGCTCTTCTACGTATTTGTATCAAAATTTCTTGTAGATGATAGAAATTCTTTGTTTTAAATTAATTATAAATATTTTCTAAATCTATTGAGGCATACAATCTATTTTCATATTTTCTAAAAAGTAAAATAATAAAAATCGGTTGAATTGAATTTTTTTCTATTCCTATCAGCCGCAAACATTATGGAGGATAGATGTTACGAAGACCATCTCATATGGGGGCTTAGCTTTAAAACTGTCCGTTTGTAGACGGTAAATTATAATTAAAAATTAGACCAGAATGGCGCTCCTGTCGGACGAAATATTTGTTCCGGTGAAATTAGACCAAAAAATAAAAATGAAGCTACATAAATTCCCATCAAGCTAAAAATCAGTAAAATTGTTTAAAATACAATTGAAAATAAAATTTGAATGTTCCCCATCAATTCCGTGTATAGAAAAAATTTTATTCAAGGTGAAAGTTTTTGTCGATTATCAGCAAAACGGGAAGTTTTATGATAAAAATAGTTCAGACAAAAACTGTAGATCAAAAAATTATTTACAAAAAACGTATTCATAATTTTTGTCTTACGAGTCACCGTTTCTGAGATATAACGATTCAAAAAACTGTAAAATTTATAATGTTTCAGATTTACCGTCGTATTTAATGGCTATAATGATTGCATGAGAAATACCAAAGCTGCAGAACAACATCGTCGAACTTTAGCAGCATCTTCGTCAATTGATAATTTATTTGATGAACTTATGACAGTTCCAATCCGTCAACAGAAATTTCTCACAAGTCTCGGTTCATTTCAATGTTGTAAGAAAAGTTTACTGCTGAAAATATATTGGCGAAACTATTAAATACGACAACTTTTATAATTTTTTGAATCATTGTATCTCAGAAACAGTGGCTTGTAGGAAAAAAAGAATCGATACGTTTTTTGTAGATAATTTTATGATCTACAATTTTCGTCAAAAGTACTTTTATGTAAAACTCACCGTTTTGTCGAAAATTGTGAAAAACTAATTTTTTTGACATTTGACATTGAATAAAATTTTTTCCATACACGGAAATTATGGGGAATATTCAAATTTTATTTTCAATTGTATTTTAAACAATTTTACCGATTTTCAACTTGATGGGAATTTATGTAACTTCGAATGTCTAAATTGACCGCACTAATTGATATACACAATCTAAGCTATTCACGTAGTCCATAATAACTTTAAATAAAATCTATCAAAGCTGCTGTGAGATAACGCCGAATGTTAATTAATTATTGTGAATTTGTAAGAATTGTTGTATTTCTTTCCTTCTCTGTCCTTATTCTTAAATTTCTAGCGCTTTATTTAAAATTTACACTCAAGCTGTAGTGGCGCCTCCCTAACGTAAAGGATTTGATGGACACTTTCTGTAGCACAGAGATGGTTCTTCTTACCTCTACCCTCCATAGGAAACATATCACATAGGGCCCAAGGTTCAAAAGGACCACACGATATTATAGATTTTAAACCATTTTTGTATCAGAATAAGTAAAGAAAAAAGTCAAATATGCAAATTGCATATAAAACAGTAATAATTCCGAAACATTTGATAAGATCTTTGAACCTAGGAGGACCTGAATCACACCACCCAGTTTGAAAGCGACGACGAATTATAAAATTAAATATATAAAGAATTTCAAGGTCGGTGACTACATTTGTAAAGGCCGCTTGACATGATGCAATGCAACGTGCAAGAAATTGCATGCTAGGCTATGTAAACAATAAAAGTAAATAAATACCTAACCTCAAATTTTATCTAATATTTTTAGTTTAAAAATGAAAATAACAAAGTTTTACGAAAGTTAGCTGATCTGTTAAGTCACAAGTAAATAGATTGCAACTTGCACGCAATAAAAATGACACAGATCGATAACAACAATCAGATGAACTATTGCATCTTGCATCGCTTTGCAAGTTGTCTTGCGTCATGTCAAGCGGCATTTAGAAGGTTAATAACAGTTGTCAAATGTGGTGGCTCATGAAGTTTTGAAAAGTTTTGTATTTATTGGTGAAACAAATTTTAAAACAATGTTACATCTGAGTAGTTTCTGGTCATTAATCAGAGAGCAGAGTTGTTTTTCGGAAATTGAGCTATATGAGAAATAAAGATCAATTGAATAAAAAATTAGTTGATGATATTCGATTCAAAAATAAAACAAATTGTTTTTTTGTTCTATATAGAAATAAATCATCAAAAATATCTGTAGATTTTAGCAGAATAATGTATTTGTCATCATTTTCTTATTTTTTTAATATATATTTTATTATATTTCTTATTTGGAACATTTCATAGTACAGATTAGGTACAGGTTGTCAAACAAAAGTTAAACCATATACTTTTCTCAAAACCTGTAACTTTGTTTTGATGGTGATATTCTATGTCAAGACAGGACCAAATCCTGAGCCGCAGTGTCAGCCTTCTTTGTAAAAACCGCAGCCTAGGTCTCAATCAGATTGCTTCTACCCCACACCTGCAGAATGTTTTCAAGATCGGATCGGAATGATGTTGATGTTTCTACTGATTATCAGTTCGCAGTTTTGTCGAGTAGATCATTGATGTACATGAAAAAGAGAATCGGTGATAAGATGAATCCCTGGGGAACATCAGCGTTGACCTTAAACCTTTTTGAGGTGTGACCATCATCAACGATCTAAATGGATCGGTCTTTGAGGAGCTACTAAACCAATCAATAAGTGAGGATGACAAACTGTACGATCTTAATTTATTTCGAAGGTTGGTGTACCAAACTCTATCAAAATCCTTCGATATATCTAGTGCGATTGCTCTGGATTCCCCATATTTCTTTATAAATTCAGTATATTCGTTGGGGACATTGCCCCCCCCCCCCGGTTGATCTATTGATGATCGCTGATGAAGTTAGCAGACTCAATATTTGTTGGTTAACGACTTTTCCCATGACTTTGACAATGGCTGGTATCAAAAAACTTCAATTACAAAAGTTCTTTGTATTAAAAAGATTATTGATACAGAGTATCCCAATTTTTCAGTATCGACATCAACTTTGGAATTTTAAATGGAACACCCTATAATTTATTGCGTTTTTTGATCCACACAATCCATCGTCCGATATTTGTTTATACAAATTCACAATGTTTTGGACTTAAATAACAGAGTTCCTATGATGGAGCACAAATGATGTCTGCTAGTATTCAGAATATTATCTGAGCCCATTTTCAAATTAGTCCTTACAAGAACTGTTTTCATATTTTAATGAAAAAATAACAAGAATACAAGAAAGGACACTGTTTACAAATCATGGCAAAAGTGCTGTGTAAAACCGGCTGCGATTTGACCAATCAAGAATCTGCAGAATTGCCAATTTAAATTCAAATCAGTCCTCCTAGTTACCAATAAGTTCTCATTCCTACCACCTATGTCATATTCGTTAAAAACATCTGGCAACAATGAACCTGTTTCTCTATAATTCCGGGAATCCCAAATTGACTCAATCGTTCGTATTTTGTTTTCATTCATACTATGTCAAGGCATCATTTTTATTTACTATCCAGGATGACTCCCAGATATTTTACTTCGTTGGAAATTATCGGTTGAGTTCCATGAAGGATAGGTGCGCGTATATTTACCTCCTTTACTATCACTACCATATTATCAGCGTAGCCTAGAACTGTGAATCCAGCGCTGCTAAATCAAGTAATAATTTAGTCCAGTACCAATGACCACAGTAGGATTGATAGAACTCCGCCTTGCGGACAGTCTTTCACTCTGGTAATTATGGAAATGTTTCCGTTCATTCCCGCCATTACTATACGTCGTTGTATCATCACTTGGGTGCATTTGAAAGTAGGGATTTCCCCCTCCCGTTCTTCTAACGTCTTTTTTATGGATTATCTATATCGATGTAAACTGCTACAGCAATATCTCTCCTGTAATAGCCTTTTCTATGTTTTGAGTGAAGTAGCAGTCTGTTCGTGAGAGGGAAATGTAGTACAAATTAGTCCTACTCGGATGTAGCGCCCCTAAATTTTTTTTTTAATGAAATACTAGTGGTAAAGGGCTGTTGATTCCTTACTCTTAGGTTTTTGTTAATATTGACATACTGCCTATTCGTCTAACTCAAATTAAATCGTTTCCTTTCAAAAACCTACAGTGTTATGGAAGGGAATGCTGAAAATATGGATTGGTTATATCTTTTGTTGCGTGTTCGTTAAACCACCTAGTACACCACATAGGAAAATAAATATGAAACATAATTTAGATCTAGATATCATAACGATAAATAATCAAATCATCATCAAAAATCACTTACATATTGGATTTTCCGAGAGACATTTTCATATTAACTGTGATTCTATAGAGATAATTCTTAGTTTAAAACGCATTTAAAATATATAAATGAAAAACAATGACCAGCACTTGTTTTATATGTATGTTTAAATTAACATCAATTTTCACTTCTTTGTGCTATGGTTTGATGAATTATAATTGTCCACATAATAAAAAAGATCCTTGGAGGAAAACATGGGTTTCAGATTCTCCAACTAAAAGATTATTGTGTTCTATTTTTCATACATCAGTTGTTATATTAGGTTGGTATACTTTAATTGAATTGCATTGTTTGTGATCCTTTTCCGATTTCCACTTCTCATTGGTTCCTATTATTGTTATTCCTCTCTCACTTAGCCCTTGCTCGCTTATTTATCGTTTTATTCCTTCCATCCAAGTTTTTCTTGATGTTCCTCATTTTCCGTATACTGGTGTTCTACTTTACTTTACTTTACTTTACTTACTACATCACTTCCTTAAAATATTTTATTACTCAACATATTCTCCTCTTGATTGAATACATCACATCGAACCTGCAACTTCTCTAGACCTTTCAAAAAAAATGTTTCTTCTTGCTCTGCAAACCAGACCTCCACAGTTTTTATTACCTCCTCGTTGGAAGAAAATTTACGACTTTTTAAACGTTTTTTCAGTTGAGGAAAGAGATGATAGTCGAACGGAGCCACATTTGGTGAATAAGAGGGGTGTTCTAGTAATTCAAACCCTAAATTACGAATTTTTTACATGGCAACATGAGATTTGTGTGCAGGGCATTGTCGTGCAAAAACAAAACACCTTTGGATAGCTTTCCGCGTCTTTTCTATTTAATTTTTTCCCGTAAAGTGGTCAGTAATGTCGAATAGTAATCTCTGGTTATTGTTCTACCTTTATCCAAAAAATCAATCATGATTACTCCATGGCAATCCCAAAAAACTGAAGCAAGAACTTTTCCAGTAGATTTTTGGACACGAAATTTCTTAGGTCCTGGAGAACTAGAATGTCGCCATTCCATCGATTGTTCCTTTGTTTCTGGATCGTAGAAATGTGCCCAAGTCTTATCCATAGTAACAATTCGGCTTAAGAAGTCGACATCGTTTTCAAATCGAACACAGATCGAACGCGATGCTTCTACCCTTGCACGCATTTGGTCAACATTCAAACATTGAGGATCCATTTTGCAGCAATTTTTCTCATGTCCAAATTGACTAGATCTAGTATACCATTTTTGGCCAATCTACTAACCGCGGTCGATCTACTGAAGTGATTGGTAATTTTTTTCTTTGGTATTCAAGCCAATCGCTTGGGCAGACGATTTTGTCCAATTTTTAATCGTGATTCTTCCAATAGACATTTTATAATATCAGTGATCATTTTTGGATTTCCAGTAACGATTTATTCTTAAATCTGTTGATTTTAATATTTGAGTCTTTTTTTACGTAAATTTCTTAAATAATCTGACAGGACAAACGTTGCCGCCGTTTTTTTTATTAAACATTTGCTTTCAGTGCACATTCTAGAACCACCTTAGCAAAATTTGCTTCAGATATCCGTTTCAGCCCAATTTGACGGACTGATAAAATCGTGTCATGAACTGCATCGATATTTTCGGGGACTGACACAGAAACTGGCCTTCTCGATCGGTCATCATCTTCAATGGAAAATTTAACTCTTTTGAAGCTTGCAGTCGATTTTTTCACGTTCAAATACGAAGGACATTGATTACCAAGGGTATTAAGCATATCTTCGTAAATCTGCTTACCTCTTAACCCTTTTAAATACAACAGGTACTTGATGATGGCTCGATACTTTCGATCGATCTCATTTTTCGTACTCTTCTTTAAGTTTTTTACCCATAGTATCAGTATAGGTAATACTCTATTTGCATGCTAGCCTTTTGGTCCGCCACTCTATAAATGTATATAATTGTGAAGCCTTTTTATACCATTTCCCCTTTTCTTTGTTTCTGTCAGTATAATCATTTGTTGGCTGTTTATTTTACCTCTGCAGCATTGTACATTTAAAGTTCTAAAATTAACTATGCGTTTTCCTTGCCTTTATTATTCACCTTTTATTCTAGTTCCATTATGGATGATAGTATAGAGTTAGTTTTTTTACATTCTTTTTTCCATCGTCACAAACCCCAACCTGACTAAAGTTTCTGTAGGGGGGCTTCTTGGCTTCTTTTAGCTTTTTGTTCCCGTTATTTAGAGGAGCCGTCTACTACATAATGTATACCTCACTGTACGCCATGCACCATACACATCTTAGAGGATATGAGGGTAGAATTTTCGACCTCCAAGACCTATAATACCAATCTTTAACCTCCTTGTGCTTCTACGAAACTATCCAATTGCCATATTTCATACATACACCCATCGGTCTACCAGGGTAGAAAGGATCCTATCATATGACTATGGTTAACCCGATCATAGTTTCCGAAAAGTCCTATAATGTATCATTTTTCTGTCAGGAATTATGGAACTTTACCTTATAATAAAAACAGAACACATAGGAGATGCTACCGCTCTAAGCATCATGGAACTCGTAACGTCTATAGCTACAATCATTACAATCATACAAGCAAATTTATTTTGGAAGAAAAAGCTTACAGAAACCAGGGTAATGATTCACATATCACATTATCTCAATAAATTCCCAGTGGAGGATCGTTACTTCGTATGGAATTACAGAATATCGATTGCTTGGATTCTGTTAACGATCGGTATATCTAGTTTCGAAATCACAATGTTATTGATAAAAGACGATATAAATATTTTAATTTATCTCAAATGTATAAACAGAATAAGTTTTGGTAAGTATTGTGATGTTTTAAGTATATTGTCAGTAGTAATAACCCAAGGACATTGATAATTTTTGGAGAAAAAATTTCAGATTTCGAAGTTTGTCGCTTGGAAACAGACCGACGCCGTCGCTTAGAAGCAACTAGCTTGTGAAAGTTCTTATAAAATTTTTCAGCTTTTATCAATGTTCGAGGGGTAATTCGGATAGAAATTTTTTGCTAATTATAGAAAAAATGCAGAAAAAAAAACAAAGTTTTGAAGGTGCAATTAGCAAAAGAACAGTGAAGATCCAGACTTGATCTGATGAAGATTTCCAATGGGCAAGCTGTTAATAATTTGATTATAATGTTCTTCGTCAGGGTTTTATTTGTGGGCATTGTAATGTTTATAAGCTCTTGATCTTGTACATCACTTTTGGCGAATCTACTAACCGCGGTCGATCTACTGGAGTGATTGATATTTTTTTTTCTTTGGTATTTAAGATTATCATATCAGTGATCATTTCCGGATTTCCAGTGACGATTATTATTATTAAATCTGTTAATTTTAATATTTGAACCTCTTTTTGACAAAAATTTTTTAAATAATCTGACAGGATAAACTTTATTGCCGTTGTTTTCTATTAACACTTGCTTTCAGTGCACATTCTCTTGAACCACCCTCGCAAAACTTGCTGGATACAGAGTTATAGTTAACTCAATTTGTTACAGAACCATCGTTGTTTGATTTGATTCAAAAAAAGTCAGTCAAGCAAGCAGCAGCTTCCCCACCTCGCGAATTTCTATCGCAGCAATGTGATAGAATTTCCGTTGCAGCCCTTTTGGTGTATTTTCATTCCATAAATTTATCATTTTCGATATTTCTACGGAACTTATGCTATCTGACTTTGTTTCCTTTTACAGGGATTTGATTGTATTTTTGATTGGGTCAGTAATAACGTTCATTTATTTATAATATTTTTCTTGTAGGTTCCACATGGTTTTGACCGTAGTTTCCTTAAACTTTGTACCATCTTTTCTTCTCATGTTTAGCCCAATCTATTAAAATCAACGCCAATTCTTCCGCCGTCTGATTACCATCTAATAGATACTTTATATTATACCAAAAGTCCATAAATATGTTATAAATCAATATGTATCCAGCTCATGGGATCTGTTTTCATTATAATGTTGTACTGATTAGTTGTCTTCAATCATATGACTTAAAATAAATTGACTTCATTTGATTTCTACTGGAGCAAAAAATTGATTTCTACTGGAGCAAAAAATTTTTATGGTAAAAAAAGTTGATTATAAAATTTTGTAGGTTATCTTCAAGCTGGGTTCTATTTGAAATTTTGGTTGGACATGTCTAGTTACGTAATATTTCTCAAAAGATTATTTGATCAAATATCCAGAGAAGTCAAATCCAAAATGTATGAATTCGAATCAACTCTAATAACTAACCAAATATTCGTCGTAAATCCTCAAACAAATTTTTTGAAAAAACTAAAAACGTTGAGGAGACATTATCTAATGATATTAGAAAGCTTTCAACGAACTAGACATTTATATTTAGGTATATTACAAAATACTATTCTAGGAAACTTTTTAATAGCTATTTGGATACTAGCTATGTCTTGTATAGCTTTAGTTGGAAGACATTCATTGGGATTTAACGATTATGCTGTTTTTATAAGGTTTACTTTGAAATCTGCTTTGTTAATAACGTTCTCTCTTCTTACGGATAGCATACAAACATTGGTAAGCAGTTGTTTATGACAAATAAATTTAGAAAAAAACTGGCCACAAGACATAACTGAATTTCTATATATATATGAAAAGTTTCGCAATGCTAGTTTATGTTGTCATGTCAAATTTTATTAGCTCTTTTTTTATATTCTCATGGTTTTTCTTATATTTCCAGATGTTTTTTTCCAATATTTATTTATATTGTAGCTTTGTTTAAATGCATTGAAATATTTTTCTTCAATATTTACGATAAATTAGTACCTACTAAGCTGACTTATTTATTAGGCAACAGATAACGGTATTCCGTTTTGTATTTACAACAAAATTTAAGATAATTCTCAAAAATAATCATAGGCAAGTTTAAATATATAAAGAAGTCAATCAACAATTATTCATTCCAATCAGCCTTCAGGTTTGCGAACAAAAATTAGTCGAACGAGGCTAGATTAGGGCTATATGGTGGGTGTTTAATCTCTGCGAAACCACATTAGTGTTCAGTAGCCTTGGAAATGTGGAAAAGATTGTAGCGATCAATTTCTTGGTGCTTGGACTCAGGACTTTCGTTTCTATGCTACTCCATAGAATCTCTTTTGGCCGTCGGATCATAGTAAAGGTCCATACTTTCAACACCCGTTTCGGTTGATTGGATTACATTTTCTTCGTTGTCGCGGCAAAGCTCTAAAAATCCCTCACATTCTTCTCGACGCTGCTTTTGTACTGCGTTGAGAATTCGAGGCATCCAACTTGCATTAAAGTTTTTCACATTTAAATGCTTATGTAAGTTTCTCAGAATACTTATTTTGGAAATGCCGATCTGTGCTGCAATTTCTTTTGGTTCTAGGCGCCGGTTCATTCAAAATTTTCTCGAGTAGTCACCGTCATAGCACCTCCCGCACTTGGGTCATCTTCTAATGATTTTCCTTCACAGTGAAGCAACTTAGACCAATTTTCAATTGTTGAAAAGGATGGACACAAGTCAAAGTCACATCTTTTCCAAAAATGTATCAAATAAAATGAAAAATGAATATACAAAAGTCTTCATTCCAACTTTTTTCATTAGAAACTATCTAAAAACAAAATTTAAAACATTTACGAAACGCTGTGATGTCACGAAAATAGAATAAATCGAACTGAACAAAATCTAAATATCCAATGACTAAATCTAGGTAATTGGATCAGAATTTGTTGTTTTATATTTGGAAATTTCCGCTCCCGTTTGCTATATTAGTTGAATATGATCATAATAATAATATCGGAAAAAATTACAACGTGGTAACGATGTAAAACATCTGTAATTTCTGCAGATTTATCACGTAAAATCCGTTTCGGATTTTGTCTAAAATCACACTCGAGTCTTCACGAGGTTACACGAGGGAACTGAGTACAAGTACAAGTTTCATTAATGGTCACTCTTAGAAAGCATTTGAAAACGAAAAAAGCTTCAATTAATTGCGTTATAAACGTCACTTAAATCACATCCCTTTTGTAGTATACGCAGCGAGCAACTAAATCGAGGGCGTGTGTGCCTAGCAGTGCTTCTAGGTGGTGTCTCGCGAGGCTTCACTATCTTAGCACCTCCGTGTGAAATTTCGATTGACCAATTATACCATCTGAATGGTCAGAAATTGGTCATAAAAAGCCATTTGGTCTTATTATTTGGTCAGCGCTAGAAAATTTTTTATTAAGGGTTAAAATTTTTCCTTGAGAAATTATAGCACCTCATTTGCGAAAAAAAATTCCACCCATGTGCGTTTATTTTAATATTAAACAAAAAATAAATAAGTTGTAATTGTCGTAACGCGCATGCTTTGGGCCGATTGATTGTATCAGGGCAATGAAGAATTGCGCTCAGTTCTTTGCAATGAACCAGATGGAGTGGGGGAATAGTTCGGTAATTATCTAGATTAGATTACACCTCTCCGAATTCGTTAAAATTTTAGTATGTTATAAAGAAAGTTACGCTGAACAAGAATATGTATATATAGAGCGCGGAAATCATCCGTTCAGGTACTTTTTTGCGTTTAAAGAATCAAATAATTAATCGTTGAAACCTAACCTAACCTAACATAACCCAACCTACATACTTCTCTACAAAATGAAATCCAATCACAACCAGGGATTGCTGTTATCGAAAACTCTTCCATGGTTTTTTATTAATGAGGTGATCGACTATAAACAAAATAGATATACAAACTGAATGTAGAATCATCATAATTTTATTTATTGAGATATTAAGATAGGTCGACAATAAATAAAATTATGATGATTCTACATTCAGTTTGTATATCTATTTTGTTTATAGTCGATCACCTCATCAAGAAAAAACCATGGAAGAGTTTTCGATAACAGCAACCCCTGATTGTGATTGGATTTCATTTTGTAGAGAAGTATGTGGGATAGGTTAGGTTAGATTCATTTAAATATTGCAATCATTACAATTGTTTGTTTCTTTAGACGCAAAAAAGTACCTGAAGAGATTATTTCCGCACCTTTAAATACACATATTCTTGTTCAGCGTAATTTTCTTTATAACATACTAAAATTTTAACGAAATCGGAGGGGTGCAACCTAATCCAGATAATTAGCAATATTTCTCTTATAGAAAAGCGACTTAGGTATATTGGAGTATAACTATAAAGCTTAATAAAAATTTTTCTGATTAATTAATAAGACTAACTGACCTTTTATGACCAATTTCTGACCATTCAGTTGGAGACGCCTAACGAGAGTCTAGAGCATGACTTTGAAAATGTTTCTAATGCCAGGGTAGTAGGGAGCAAAATTTATTATTTGATGTTGAGTAGTTAGATGAAGAGCAGAGTTATTTATGTAGATCTAGCTCACGAAGTCGTTTCTGTAGTTACGAAATGGTAATTTTGAATTAAAAAAAAATACGAAAATCATTCATTTTGTGTCGTAGTTTGGGTTAAACATGGCGGCTACTCTCATGTGGCCAAACTGTCTCTATCAAGCCACTGTAATTTATATTGAAAAGTGCAAAGGCTTTAATTTTAAAAATTCCTTTCTAATAAATTCATTATATTTTTTTCATATTTGAAATATTACGATTACATTCAGATTGAAAACCTGCAAACCGTGCTATACAAACTTCCATCTAGACAATTAACTCTTGAAGAAGAAGCAGAGGTAAATTTAGAAGCTTCATCAATTCTGTTTAAAATTTTATTATTTTCAATTTTTTTAGGTGGAAAATTTCATTAAATTATTAAGCTGGAAACAACCAATGCATACTACTAGAGATTCTTATCAATTTAGTCTTGGTTCACTTTGTTCTGTAAGTGACACATATAAAAATTTGCTTAATTTACAAAATGAGTATTAAATGGAAAATAGTTAAATTTTTGGTCAAAGAGCTGACCAAAACAATCGGTTTTTATAATTATTCCTTCTAATTACTATTTACTGTAATAGATTACTGCTACGAAGGTCTTTCTTCTCATATTTATTTTTTCGGAATAACTTACCTTGTTTTTATTCGACTTAACGTTTTTATTTTTTGGTTTATGATAGAAATAATTGTACAATTTTAATACAGAGGTCGGCATTAGTCAGGTAACAAATTTGCATTAAGAGAAAAAAATGCAGCGTCAAAATCAATTTATTTAATGAAATTACACAATGGATTCGAAAAAGGGTTGCTGTAAGTGTTCAAATTGATACACATCTTTAGAGAAGCGACAGGTCGAATCGTGTTTGTGCGTGTCTGCGTACAAATTAACTCGTAGCTGGCTTCCGCGAAGAGATTTATGTTACAGAAGCCAACTACGAGATAATTCGTAACACCTTTTTAAAAAACCAAACATTTTTTATGCAATTTATGATAACTATGCACTAGAATTTGAGTTTTTAATAATATAATATAATTAAATCAACCATTAATTAAATCGGAATTCTGAACCTTGCGTGGCAATCAACGTGTTAAGTAATTCGGAAACCCGGAAAAATTAAAAAAATAATATTAATACGTTAGATTTGTGGTATCGACACATCAAAAAACACAGAATGTTTTTCCAAAGATGTGGCCTGGGAATAATAAGGTCTAAAATCGATCAAATGAATTCAAAAACCATCAAAATATACGACAAAAGCATTCAGCTTAGGCATCAGCTAATTTTGACAATTTTTTAGATTTCTTAATTGGAAAGCAATTAATTTATGTGAAAATTGAGGCACCACGGAACTGAGGGAACTATTGAATAATGTTGCCAACTGTTATTTTCGTCAATTTGATTTTTTTATGCTGGCAAACCCATCTAGGAGTTTAATCGAAAATCAAAATCAACTTGACTTTATGTCATCTTTGCAAAATGATTATGGAATAAGTTTGTACTTTTGATTCATTACGTGTATTTTGGAATTTAAAGAATTAGAAAACATTAACGTACACTTTTAGAAACTCGAGCTGCAAATATTATCTGGTGGCAAAAAAAATTCAGAAGCCACAACAGCCTTCAAATATTCAAAACAATATCAGTTATGTTTAATAAATTTATTTTTTTTATAGCTGTCACTGGAAGTAGTTGTGAACTCCATGGTCGTAACCCAACTGTATATATTCTTGGATCAACAAATAAAAGACACATGAGTTTTTCAAATGTTTTTTATAACAACCAATTGTTCAAAGAATTCGTTTAACAAATAAATATATTAATACATTAAAAAGTGTTTTTATTGAGCTGCTATAATGCGACAACCAAATTGATACAAGAAATATCCTAGCAAAATGAAAAATGATAACTTGACGACTCTATCCAATACAAACATTCTGCAACAAAAGAAATTAATTACGAATGGGTTGAAATTATAAATATATACTGAGAAAAGGGTTTTTTTGGTAGTAATTGGCTGCTATAGCATCAAATACCAATTTATTATTATTTATTATAGTTTGAACTTTTTCACTTTTCTACTCCCTTCCATTTTTCTTTTTTTCCAATTGACAATTGACGCTTTTTAAGCTTTCTTCTGTCATCTTTTATTTAATCTTCATTTTTTTACTAAATGGATTTCAGTGTTATATTCAGTACAGTACAAATGCCATCAAAAACATTACTTGTTGAAAAACCCAGCTTTTCCACCGTAAAAAGTCGTGAGACCCATCTAATACCAAGTCAGTTGATTTATTCAGTCCGTACTTGAGGGACTTTCTTTCTTAAGTTATTCGTAATTAGCTAAACTGACAACATCTTATAGTGAGAACATTAATATTAAAAATCTTTTATGTTTAAATAAAATAGATTTTTACAAATTTGTTTTTGATGGCATCTCATTTCTTTTTGAAGATAGACCTTCTTTTTTCCAGTACCATCTAATTCTTAAATACGACAACGAATTTTCATAAAGCCCATTCACTGCCTTATGAGCTTTTCTTATTTCTGTAGGTAGTCTTCCTCTTTTACTTTTTCGGTTCTATTTCTTGAGCTTCAGCTACAGAATTTCTCAAACTCCTCTCTCTGTCTCTATGGGTTTTCTCGGATGCTTTGATCTTACAATTTTTGATAAGTTTACTAGACATTAATTGTATTCAAAATTTGAAACTTCTATGTCTTCAAAAAGTGCCTTAGAGTTTTGATGATCAGTCAATCCGTGAGTGACAAATTAAAATCTTTGATTAGTTATAATTCTTAAGCAACTGGTTCAAATTGAATAAAATTTGAAATATACCGTGTTTATATGATGCTTGCTTTGTTACTAGAAATACAGGCTTCTATTTTAATCCTCAACGAAGTTATAAGTGGTCAAAAATGGCTTGAACTGCTTCGAGAGAAGGATGGTACGGCAATGGCGCGGAGGGTGCTGCCTCCAGATATCTTTCAGTTCTTTGATTCTTCTCCTTCAACCTTGCTTTGTATTAAGTTTGTCATCTATTACTTAAAGAATTTTCTTTTCACATAGATCGATCTGTAGTAGTATTCACGTACAATAAATTCAGTTTGCTATTGATCTGATTATTGTCCTTTAGTTACATATTATCTTATTTTTATTGAGACATTTTCTATATAATTAACTAGTAGACCCGGCCACGCGTTGCTGTGGCTGAGTGATTTGATTTGAAATAATTCTAATGACAATACAATTGCTCTCTCTTCTGTTTGTTCAATGAAATTATACTGGCATCGAGTTGTCACACGTTCGTCACAATTGCCCATAAAATAGATCTGCAGAAATTTTGGATCTTCATTTGACATTGGCATCAATGATCCATGCCAATTTTCAGCTAAATCGGTTCAGCCGTTCTTGAGTTATAAGTGGAGTAACTAACACGACTTTCTTTTATATATATATATATATATATATATATATATATATATATATATATATAGATAGATAGAAATAGTTTTATTATTGATTTCTTACAAATATCAAATTGTCATCCATACGTCATTACATAGCTGTCATTTGCGTTTTGTTATTCCAACTCTGATTCTTTTTTGTTATACCACGTTTTATAGTGACTGACGTTTCATGTCAAGTCACACGGGAATGTTGTCAAACGGGATAAAAAGTATCATATGTCCTTCTCCTGGCTCTAAACTACCTTCCTGCCAATTTTCAGCTAAATCGGTTCAGCCGTTCTTGAGTTATAAGTGGAGTAACTAACACGACTTTCTTTTATATATATATATATATATATATATATATATATATATATATATATATATATATATAGATATAGAAGATAGACAGACTAAGATTTTTTTCATTACCTTTATTTTGGATCAGATCCGCGACCGATGCCATATTCATTATAAAACAACTAAAAGAAAAATCGATCGAATTTAATACACCAGCGTATGTCTGTCTCATCGATTTGACCAGGGCATTTGATAGTGTCCGCCTCTCCGATATACTGATATCGCCAGACACCATCGTCAGAGCAGTCCGCAGTCTCAAGACGAACAACAAGACCAAGGTAAAGGTAAGAGACACTTATACGGAAGAGATACCAACACCAGGAGGCATCAGGCAATGCGATAGCCTCAATCTATTTCAGTTTAATCTATTATTAATGGACAGAATCTACGATACGACTTACATAGACAACTACACAAATTCTGCTAGGTCAGCCAAGCGATGAATATGACTACATCCACAGAAAAAACGAAAAGCATAACTTATGCTAAAGAACCCGTACGATGTAAGATGGTAGTTCAGGACAAAATAATCGAAAAAGTCTCACAATTTAAATACCTGGGTATGGACCTGACGAGTTACCACGACCCAGTGAAGAACCTGAGAAACTAGATGAACAAAGCGACTGCCATATCGGGCTGCTTAAGGCAGATAATATGGGCGAACGAATACATGTGAAAGGATAGCAAGATTAGGATCTATAAGACTTGTATCAGGCCAATCATGACATTCGGAAGAGAAACTAACAAAAGGAAAAGCATGCTTCGGGTAGCCGAAATGAAAACGCTCAGGACTATAGTGGGAAAAACAAGAGTAGATCGAATCAGGAATTCTGACATCAGGGAACAATATGGGGTGCGGGATATCGTAAGATGAGGGAAACAAACAAAAAGATACTGGTACGCCCATGTGAGAAGAATGGAAGAGAGTAGAATGCCACGTATCGTACTTGAAGGGAAACCAATAGGAAAAAGAGAACTCGGACGACCACCTAAGAGATGGATAGACAGCTGGCAGTTCGCCTCCCAGGTACTGATACAGAGGAACCTGCAAAACTAACAGATCATGAGATCCTAAAAATGAATAAGATTTTAGCTTGGATTTCATCATGTTTTTCGTAGCATTTCTGGTATAATTTTACCCCTTACTAAATTGTTCAGTTTTACGATTCTGTCAAAAGCGTAATGATTGTCACTACATACTTGATATTATTTATTGTTCTGTTTCTTCTTGAATTTGCTCCTTTAGTCCGTTTCTTGTTATTCCTTCAAGATCTTCAGCTATCGTTAGACATTGTTGGTTTCACTAATCTACTGTTTTTCGTAATATTGTGACCGGAAATTATTTAAAAAACGAACATTTTTACTTACATTTTCATATTCCTCTTGGCCGCAGGAATCATATCATCAGTTTCTTTAAGAATATGTCTACGGCAAGACAACATACACTTTATTAAATAATCTCTTATATTTATGGAACCCGCTTTGAGAACATAATTTCCAAGCTCTCTTTCGTTCAACAATTCTCTAATTTTCAAAGTATTTTCAGTTTCGAAATCCCAAGCTCTGGTTGTATAAAATTCAAACATTTCTGTACCTTTCAGAATACGCATTTGGAAGTTGAATAAACTGAAAAACAATCAAAATATTTTTAACATATACGAGGGTTAATTAGAATGTTTCCGTTGCTTGTCATTAGTGTTAACCTTGTTATTTTTATCAGAATATCACATACGAAGTATTTCCAACTATACTGAAATATAATAAATGAAACTTCCTATCGGAAATAGTAATTTGGTATGAAAAGTACTCAACTAACTTTGAAGAAAACAGCTATGTGACTGATAAACTAAGGTTAATAAACAAATTATGTAGGTAAAATCATTGCGTTCCTTTTGCAATTGATCTGATTTATTTTATATTGAGCTGATATGGAGGGTAAAATGTAATGACAAACTGAGACATTCATTCAGTTCATTCCAAACCAAAATGTATTCGATAATACAAAAGTAAAATACAAATAAATTCGTAAATCTTAACCACGATGTAAATCACTAGGCACTAATCAAAAAACAAGTAAATATACCCTCAAACTTTTCAATCATTCGTCAAATAACTCAACTGACTTTTGTTAAACAAAAGTTGATGCTGCGTCAGTTAGGGGGTAGGTAAATATAACTATTCATCTGATTTGAGTAAAATTAAATGGGACGTAGAATTGAATGAGCTACACTTGAATGAGTTCAAACTATCTGAGATTTCATGCAAAAGAAACGCAACTTATATCACTTTGATTCTATATGCCTCACGGATTTTATGATTGAAACTAGTAGACCCGGCCACGCGTTGCTGTGGCTGAGTGATTTGATTTGAAATAATTCTAATGACAATACAATTACTCTCTCTTCTGCTTGTTCAATGAAATTATACTGGCATCGAGTTGTTACACGTTCGTCACAATTGCCCATAAAATAGATCTGCAGAAATTTTGGATCTTCATTTGACATTGGCATCAATGATCCATTTTTATGATATACCTGGCCTTGAATTTTGATTGTTGTCTCAAAATTACGACCATTTGATGACAAATCACAAACTTTGGATGCTACAAACGAAGTCATTTGGAAGCAAGAACGAAATTCTCGTGTCTTACGCAAAAATAATTTTGATTCATTCGAAATGCAGAAAGAAGGGATTTCAAAGGTATAGGTGGAGTACGGAGTGGCGACAATACAACTTTTCCTGATGCGCAACACATGCCGGGTGCTTCGTTGCGAAATGTTAACGCCTGACAATAATTGCATATTTTGTCCATCGCACCAATAGTAACTTTGGAATCAACCGAGTGATTGATGTTTGGTTCATAATTAAATGACGAACAAATGATCCACGTGTTACTGCGCGGTTGGTTCGATGATTTTCTCGGGTTTGTTCTATATGTATAAGAATCTATGTGTTGATGACGTGCCACCCTGGTTCTCAATGCATTTCCTTGTCGACGATTATCACGGTGTTCTCGTGCACGAATTTCAGCTGTGCGAATTCTTTGTGCTCCATTTCTTTCTGCTCTGTTCGACTGATTCATTAGCTCTTTCAACACGTGCACGTCGAGTCTTCTTGCTTGCATTAAGGTTGGATTTTTTAGATGGCATTTTACTAAAAATAGTAATTGAATTTTTAATGTAAATAAATTTCGCTAATCGCTAAGTTAGAAGTAAAAAAATATTCGAAGTAGTGTACGCAACGAAGACAAAATGAAAAATGATTTGAAAGACGCGACGTTAAGTGGCATAGGCAAAATAAGACATCTATAGTGTGTAGTCTCAGAAAATATATCACATTAAAGTGTGGGGCCATCTATGAGGTGTAAAGGACGAAATTTTACAGTTCTCTGTAAAGAAATTAGCTTGACGCGCCATCTGCTCCAGACTTATGGAACATTATAATTGTTAATTATTTATTTAATAGAAATAATTTTATTATTGATTTCTTACAAATATCAAATTGTCATCCATACGTCATTACATATCTGCCTTTTATATATATATATATATATATATATATATATAGATTGTTAAACAAAAATGAACGAGTTTATGGTGATTCAAGAACTACTCAACTCATTCAAATAGAAGCGATTTTCAGTTGTTTCAGAGGATGAAGAACTAACTAACAAGGCACAGTTTTTACAACAATACAAAAATTCTGCAAGAACAGAAATGATGATGCAAAAGGTGACAGCATAGTAAAGCGAACGATTATCGATTGAAGACAGCTGTGGAATTTAATTTCTCGGCCGGATAGTGAAGCATATGAAACTGAGAAGACATAATTCCGGCAACGCTGAACATAACCAATTTAAATGCTCGAGGTTATGGCAGCGTTTCTAGAGAAATCAAAAGTGATATATCTATAGTACTTAATCTAGGCTAACGTTCTTACGATTTATGTGGCAGGGAGTGTTCTTCTGAAGTATTTGCATGAGAAATATTTCGTTAATGGAAAGACCTTCAGAAGGAGACGATGAAGTTACAGTTAACAACGGAAAATCTAATTGAAATTACTCTATAAACATGTGGAAATGTTTGAAAACAGAACTATTTATTGTAAATTATGGAAAAAATTAACATTCATATCACGTTACATATCTTTAACATCTTCTGAATTTTTATATTTTTGACGATGCCAGATGTAGAGTATTTTACGAGGTGACAAAGATGTCTTTATGATATTGCTTTACTTACATCGGTTTGTAACCCAATACAAATAGCAGCATGTCGATGAACAGAGCTGGGATAATTTGGAAAAGAATAAAGTTTATTTTCGCATATAATCGATTTTTCGTTATACCTCCACCTGGATACCACAGAATACCGTTAAAAGGTACATCGTTTTCGATAATATCTCTACCCAAATCCAATATATCTTCCCAAGTTTTCTTGACGTCCGTTTCGGGGACGCATAAATTAAATATGTACGGTGAATTCCTTAAATAAATAAAAATTTTCAAGTGCCGCAACTGATTAAATATAATAAGCTCACTTTGTATTCAAATAGTACCACGAAAACACCAATATTCCACTAACTGTCGCGTCCACTGGTATTAAATTAGCGTAAGATTTACTATCCATATACATACATCTTATGATACCTTTACCAGCTCCAACGAACAAACCCATCGGACCTTGTAAGTTGTTGAACCAACCTGGCATTGGGTCTCGAAAGGATGGTATTACTGGAAAAATGAATCTCTAACAAAAACTATTTGAAATTTGTTTTGGTAAAGTATCTTTCATAATCTAAGAACGTGTCTTTACTACGGAAACCCATATAAAATTCGATGAAAATCAGAAGTCGCAAATTTATGAAAATTGAGACAAAATTGTACATGCACTACATATATTACATTTTATTTACGAATCATAAGTTTCAATCAATTTTTTTCACATATTGAATACAGTTTCTCCAGTTTTCAGCGGTTACATTATTAACTTTATCTATATCTTTATCAATTCGATCATACTACTGTTTACAATAGATGTATTATCAACTCGATCAGGTTAAAAATCCAATAATATGGTGGAAGCCGAATTACTTCGTGACCTGCTTCCTTTGAAATTTTATCACAAACGTAATCCTTTGAAAAATTTAAACTTTTTACAGTTGTTGAACATTATAACTTTCGTTAAAATATATAAACACGTTTGCACAAAAAGGATCACAATTTATTTTGAAACCATCTTCGTTCTAGTAGTAATTGTTTATTTTTATTTTTATTAGCTTTTGAAACATCAACCCATTCTTTACTGGGTTTATTATGGGTGGCGTATCAAGTCTCATCTACGTAGATTATCGTTCGGTTTTCCGTTCTAGCTCACCCAATATTTAGTTATCGAAAGTGTGTCTAAAAAAGTCCGAAAGTACCTTTCGGCGTATCTAATGTTTGGAGTAAGCTATTTTTTCAAATATAAATGGATACGTTTACGTATAAGGTCATTCCGGGGGAGATGGTCCTAGTAACTTTAATCAACGATTAATCACTTTGGTGAAGTAAAAAAATATAGTTTTAACCATTCAAAAAACGATGACTGACCATCTATCGCAGAGTATCCAGGAGTGATGGCCATAGTAGTTTGAGGAAGATGTCCATAGTGATCTGATAAAGATAACGAGTACTTATTTTGCCTTTCCCGTTAATATTCAAATCATTTTTTCTTATTACCGCATTACACATGTCCTCAACTTTTTCTGTGGACGTTGACATAGCTTCAGCTTTGAAACCTTTTTCGGCCAAAACATGACCTGGTCGATTATTTCATTGCAACCCGAATTCGTCCTTATTGTAAATATGGTCAGGTTGATTTATAAAGTCATGATCACTGAGATTCCTATGAAGCGTTTCAAAATAGGAACTTACTTCCGCTTTATTTATCCCTTAACTTCTAGCATATGACAACCCTTCTGATTTTCTCAATGAAGTATCGGAATTTTTTCTCAAACATATTTGTAACTAATCATAACTCGCCTTCTTTGATGTTATGATAAAACTGTGTTTAATTCCTAATTGCTCAGCATACTTGAATGCAACAGTTCTTGAATCATGGATAGTCAAAGAATAACCTCGTAACTGCATGTCTTTTATATGATTGCTCAGTCTTTTTTCGTTGTCTGCACCAAAGGTTGGTAATGGTCCCATAGGTTCCTTTATGCAATTGTCTTTCTAGTGTTTTCTCGTGGAATATTGTAAATTAAAGAGGCACTATAACAGTCATTCCGTCATTTTGTCTGGCATGGCATTTTTCAAATCGTCTTCCCCGCATACCGTTTGTATTGATTGGGCATTGAAGATTAAAAATCAATCGAAATTACCATATCGAATTTCATGGCTATCACTCCCAATCGACAGATGGACATATTAAGTAATTAAAGCAATTTCTCAAATTTGTAGGTTATTTTGAGGTTAGAATACCCGGCCAATATTTCACTTCACAAAGAGAGCACGTAAACAGACAAAACCTTTATGTGACCAGTTAATATGTTAACCCTTTAACTTAAATCGAACGTTTGATTGAAAAACAATGTCAAATTACTTACTTTTCATCATTATTTTTACGAAAAAAAATTCTTGTCACACGTGCCGAAAAGTAACGAACTAAATTGAAAGTAGTGCCATCGGCCTATTAATACCAGAACTTTTTTCTATTGGCCATCCCCCGGAATTTCGGTTCAAGTAAATAACTCATTTTAAATGAAGAAAGATGATTATGTCAGTATGGTAGTACTTACCCACAGCTGGCCTGCATATAATAATAGGAAGCGTTCCAATTTTTTCATATACAAGATTTTCCGCCAAAGCTTTTGAAAATGTGTAAGTATTTGGATTATTGCCTATCATTCTAAAAATAACCAAGATAACCATGTAGTCACTACAGATTGAACATATTTAAAATTTTAGTAGCTCCCAAGAGATTGGAAATTATTTTAGTGAAAATTTACCTTTTTGTTTGTATAGTTTTGTGCGAGAATTATTTCATTTTAACGTGCCTCGACAGCGCTGATCGTTGGCACACAAAAACATACATATGATACATAAGTTAAAGGTTTTGGTTTTCATATCAAGCTGCTGGTATGCGGTAAAGTATTCTCTACAGTTAGTGAGGATGTGCTTAACAGACACGAGAAGATAGGATGACTTTTTGACGACATCAAACAGTCGTGAGTAAGTTTTGTGTGGTTGAAGCTTGAAGCGCAGTGTCTTCTTATTGTCACAGCTTCTCTCCTACTCAAAAAGTTGACAAGGTGTCAAATAGATGGGAGGATGTTATGTAATACTGTGGTGTTCTTGCTCTATATATCGCGCCAAGATCCTTGAATGAGGTTTTTGAAGTTATTCTTCAGATCATTGGCCAGCTGAACTGGGATTTCAGAAGGATTCTTTGCGGCTTCTTTGGCATAGCGATCTGCGGATTCGTTTCCACCGATTCCAGTGTGCGATGGAAACCAGATGAGATAGACTGTTATATCAAGAGCAATGAGAGTTTGGTAGATGTCGTGAATGTTTTGGATTATTGGATGGTCGGTGAATATGGTTTTAATTGACTGTATGGATGAAAGAGAGTCAGTACATTTGGCGATGTTAATGGGGAAGAGACATACATTTAAAAGCTTGAAGGAACACTACACGTAGAAACTTATAATTTCGTGGTTTGTAGTGACTGCGCAAGCAACACCGGATTCAGCTTTGGAGGTATCCGTATATAGAGATTTAGGTCGAAGGATTTTTTATGCAGAATTTTTAGGATTGCTTTCTCTACAAGGACGCTAGGGGATTCATGTTTATTGTAAACGGTAAGTGAGGTGTCTACTAAGGGAATATTTTTCGTCCAAGGGCGTGAAGAAGGAAAAGAAAAGTTCGTATTTCGGAGTAGAGGTGTTCGTGATTGTTCGTGAGTTAGTAGGTAGGGACGTGGTGATAAGTAGCGAATGAACTGGATTAGAAATATTGGAAGATACTTTAGCAGCGTATGACTGGAGAAGAGATTGTCGTCTTAAGGATAGTGGTGGCTCATTAGCTTTTACATTGATACTACCATCGGGGCTTGGCCGAAAGGCACCAAGGCAGAGGCGAAGAGTTCAATAAGTCAGTTTTAGACTTGGAAGCGGATAGATAAAACAACCATAGTCAAGTTCTGAAGGTATGAGAGACCTATAAACTCTTAGACGTATAGTTTCGTTGGAACCCCATTGAAGTGTTTTAATTATATTTAGCCTCTTTAGGTAAATGCCTTCTAAATTATGAATATGGTGACTCCAGTTGAGTCGAGAATCGAAAGTAATACCAAGGATTTTGCACTGATTCACAATATGTTATCAAGGAAGATTTGAGTAAATAGATCTTTTCAAGAGAATTTTATCAGCATGGACGAGATATTCATCAACTGAATTTATGCAATAAAAATTGTATAAATATTTATCTAAAATCGGAGTAAAATTCAATAAAGAATGATTTCTAAGTGTTTAAATATGTCCGCAGCTAGAGGAGCAACGAAATGGATTCAAGTATAATACCCATTCAAAAGTAAGAACTCTCCGATTTCCAAAAAAATAGTTACGGAAGAGGGATTGCTCAAGAAAGAGATATTGAAAACGACATTTAAACAACATTGTTTTAAAATTTAAGTATAGTATAGGTATAATGTGAATGAAAACATTAAAACGTTAAAATGATTTGGTTACCAATTTATCATTGTGAACTTAACCTTATTGAACTAATCTGCGCTTAAATGAAGAAGATATATCGCGAGAAATGAAATAATACTTTTTAATCTTGATATGTTCGTCAACTATTATGTGACTTAATATCAAAAAACTCACAACAATTATAGTCAAAACTAATACACGTCATGACTGAAGAGGTCTACAAAGCGATTCAGAAACCAATATAAAGTTATAGGATGAAACACTGAGGTGCAGTATGCAAACCCAGCATAGAAACTCTAGAAAAGTTTCAGTTCAAAGTTATTCGTATTGTAGAGGCTCATTGGTGTGTACCTAATAATGTAATGGCTTAGGTCACCCAAATGAAAAGTGTTAAAGAAGAAATATTCAATCTATCCCAGAAATATGCTCTAAGACTCAGCAACCACCCCAATAATCTAGCAAGGAACCTAACGGTACCACCCAATCCATAGAGGCTGAGTAGATAACACACTTGTGACTTAGCTAAAAGATTTTAGAACTGTTAGACTGAAAAAGTCTCATAAAATTAATTATTAGTTATCATGGTTCCCTATACACAACTCAATTATTTATTCGAAAATGTAAATAAGAGGATTAGAGCTACCAATTAGCTCAATGTAATTAATCTATGGATTGTAAATGAAGTAAGATATTAGCAGGATCTCTTCAATCACTTTTTCTCTAATTATAGCACAGCAAATCTATAGGGTATAATTTATGAGATGAAACTTAAGTATAGTGAAATTTCAAATGTAAATCTGTAGGCATTTATTGAACTTTTTTAAAGAAATCAAATATTTTAGTTTGTCGGAAGGTATTTAGTGACAATTAAAAACCTTGTCTCGTAAAGTATTTTGTTTGGCAAAGATATATCCACTTGCTCAACTCATGCAAGACACCACGCTTGAATTAGAAGCGCTTGCTACTGGTTCAACGTGAGACATTTCTTCACTTTTGCCCTCACATTCTTGTGTTACTTTTCTCGTTATTTCATCATCAGCGAGATTTTCGGTCACCATTGTTTACCAAAAAACCATTAATTTCAGCCTCAGAGAAGCCTCTATCAAATAAAAAAACTAAAGGAATCTCAGTTTCAGGTTCAAGGTCACCGTCTGTAATTCTTCGCTGTTTAATTAAGGCTAATATTTTTTTATTAGGTTCGCATTCAACTGATACCAACTTTCTACCAATGAAAAAACAGCTTTTTTCAAAGTGGTCTTCTTAAGGACATCGGATATAGTACAATCAGAGCCAAATTATAATTCAACTTTATATTTTGAAGAACATTTTGGTCCATTGGCTGATTGATATCTGTGTAATTAGGAGGCTTGTATAAAACTGTGCAATTTTCATCAATGGATTGCAGGTCTTCACCAAGCGTATGTGCCGGCGCATTATTGAGAAACAAGATTTCTTTCAGTGGTAGGCTCTTCTTAGAAAAGAATATTTTTACTTCAGGAAATCAAGTAACATTTTATCCACTTCAGATATATAGGTCTTGTCTCCCATGCCCCAGCAATGTACTGATAGCTTTCATATAGATGCAGAAGCATTGGGCTTGTTTATTATTTCTTTGTAAACCTTGGAACTTGAGGCTCTAACTTCTAAATCAGATGACAGCCCTTTGTCTGGTATAGTTTTTCAATACAAACGACACCCATCCGCATTATAGATTTCCGATGCAGATAAATCTATCTATATGAATTTGTACTGGAATGGTTTTACGGCTTCTTCGTTGTTTGACAACTTCTCACCGGTTATTTTGAGTTGACGTATCCGTGTTTTTTTTTTTAAATTTTTCTAACCAATCTTTACTGACCTTACTCTCGTTGCCAAGCCTTCCATGGAAGTATTTTGTTTTCTCCATCAAAATATCGCCTGATAAAGAAACGTTTTTCCCTCGCTGATGTGGATTTTCGGGTATTTCAAGCACCTGGACACTTTTCAGTTCTCACAACATAAGATCGTATCTGTTCTTTCTTCTTCTTAAAATCGAATATGAAAGATTTACCCAAATCATATTTCAGCGCTAGAAGTATATTCATTGAGTTGATCCAATATCTCGCATTTAACAGAAATAGTGAGGGTGTTTTTTCTTTGACGCCGAAACTATGATTAAAAACAGAAAGGAGAAATGCGTATGATACCTCTCGACATTCGGTAAGTACTAGGCGTGACAAAAATTGAAAAAGCGAGCGGTGGGGTGCTCGGATTATAAATCATCATTTTTCTATTTCTTTTGTGAAAGAAATATCAGAAAAACAGAAGAGATTTCTTTTCGAAATAACGGTTGTTTGAAGCAAATGTATATCAATATAATTATGTATTGATTAGAATAGCGAATTCTCTTTAAAATGAAAAATACTTACTTTTTCGTTTTTTCGGGAGTCATATCATCAAGCCAAGTTAACGTACTTAAAACGTTATGTGGATTCACGTTCGATTTGTATTCCTTTTCAAGCGTTCTTTTTTCGTTCGGGAAAGCGTAAGCCGTTGAAACATGAACGAATAACTGGAAAAATTTTTTTCTCATCCTTCTATTGTAAACAACCCATTTTATTTATGAGGATATATGTGAAAATTACCAAAAAAGGTATCAATTGCCCTCGACAACGGGTTGTAAGTAAACTCACCTTAGTTGGTAATAATTTATAATATTTATATAAAATCTGTATCTCACTTAATTAAAAAACAATCATTATTTTTCGATTATAAACATAGGATATATTTTTTATTTTTCATTTAATGAAAAACGTCAAAGTAAAAATGGAGGGCTATTAGGTATATTCGGTTGTTTAGACCCTTCAAACTGTTTAATTGAATTTGTGTAACATTAAATCGACCCTAAGGTGGAGGAGTGTATGAGCCCCATATCGACCTTTGTTTTTTGCTATTAATATTAAATATAGAAGAAGAATCCCATGTAAGGGGTTTTTCAATAAGAGGTGTTATTTTGATATTCAAAGAAAAATGCCATTTTTTGAGATAAATGATCGGATGTTTATTTCATTATAAAGAGTAAGGTATGCCGTTAATAATGGAACACAACATCAGCCAAATGGCCGCCACGACTGCGCTTACAGGACCATATCCTTTTCATGAAATTTTCCGTAACCAAATTGCAAAGCGGCTGCCCTATGTCCTCGATAGCCTCACAAATTTCATCTTTGAGGTCTTGAATCGATGCTGGATTGTTGGCGTAGACCTTATCTTTCACGTGGCCCCAAAGGAAAAGTCGCAAGGTGTCAAATCACAAGATCTCGGTGGCCAGTTGTGATCACCTCTTCGAGAGATAACACGGTCCGGAAGTTTTTCCCGTAAAAGATCGAGATGGTTTCGTTGCTTTTGTGGCACGTAGCGCCGTCTTGTTGAATGTAAACGTTGTCCAAATCAATACCATCCAATTCCGGCCATAAAAAATCATTAATCATCTCGCGATAGCGCAATCCATTCACCGTAACTGTTGCTCCAGCCTCATTTTCGAAAAAGTAAGGTCCAATGACACCGCCAGACCATAAACCGCACCAAACAGTCACGCGTTGAGGATGGAGAGGATTTTCAACAATAACTCTTGGGTTTTCCGAGCCCCAGATTCGACAATTTTGTTTATTGACGTAACAACCAAGGTGGGAACGGGCCTCATCAGTTAAGATGATTTTTCGATGAAATTCCGGATCATTTTCATGCATTTCAAGGACCCAATCAGCAAAGACACGACGTTGTTGATGATCGGCCGGCTTGAGTTTGTTGTGTTAACTGAACTTTATAGGCCTTGAGACCCAAGTCTTTATGCAAAATACGGTGTTATGACGTTTGTGGAATGGCTAATTCCAAAGAACAACAAGGAATGGACAAACCTGGGTTTTCTTCAACACTTTGGGCTACAGCACCAATATTCTCAGTTCTCCTGAGCGACGTGCACGGGTTTTATTCTTCACATCACTAACTTGTCCCAACAGCTCAAATTTTTCCATCAATTTCTGTATTGCGGTCCGAGAAGGTACTTCACGTCGACCCAACAATGTTTTAGTTTTTCGAACCGTCTCTGTCAAACTTTCACCACTTTTATAGTGAATTTTAATAATTTCAATGCGTTGTTGAAGCGTGTATCGTTCCATTGTCATTTGTCAAAAAATAACAGCTTCAAAAGTGATATTTACCAAAATAGCGGGCTTTCCAAAATAACTCATCTTACTGGAAAACCCTTTATTAGGTTGGGACCTTCCAAAAACTTATTAGACGGACGTCAATGTCTACTAGTGACTGATCGTTTCTGTTCTTTCGTCTTTATTCAATATGTGGGTTTGAGTTGAACATTTTCGAAGTATGTATTAAGATTGTGAACAGTTTTATGTTTATTTCAACCTTTTTCGAGTTAATTGGGTTTTATGTTGTCATAAAATAATTTTCTACAACCAGACAGATGTGTGTCACATCTTTATATTTCTCATGGCTATTTCTTTTACTGTTCCAAGTAATAAAGCTTATGTTGAGAATGATGAGAAAGTAGTCTTAAGCAAATCAAGCTTCTATTATTATCAAGTCCCATTATTTCTGACTAACCTCTTAGGTTATGATTATTAATTGGTCGTCCATTAACTTATTTTTAAGCAATTTTTTTATACTGCTATTAAATGGAGTATAATTAGAGTTCAATCATAAAACAATCGACCAATACTATACTTAAATGTAGAACAACAATCATGTTTGCCCACAGACGCCATGAATAAAAATTTATTATTAAAATCCATAATTTAAATGAATTACAGAATGATTGTTAATTGGTCGTCTGTTAACTTGTTTTTGAGCAATTTTTTTATACTGCAATTAAATGGAGTATAATTAGAGTTCAATCATAAAACAATCGGCCAAAGCTATACTTAAATGTAGGACAACAATCATATTTGCCCACAGCAACTGTAATCCATTCAAAATAACTTAATTACCAATTATATTGCTTATTTGTGCAATTAAAAATTTTTTAGACCATCTGGATAATCTGTCCTATTCCTTCTAAATTGATAAAGATTGGTTACATTCCTACGTACATAGTTTTTGTTTGCGCGGGTGAAAACGCCGATTTTTTACTATTTTCAGAACAATTCAATTTTTAAGCGGGATAATGTATGGCTAACAAGCAAGATATGAATTGCTTTAAAGAAATCAGGCACGAACTCATTATCAAATACAATCTAAAGCCTTTGATACGCCCTAAAAAATGACAACAACACTTACATCCTCAACCTTTTAGTTTGTTAATATGTATAGTTCTTTCAATATCAATTGCAGAAGACAGTTATGCGAGGAACAATCAATATATCACAAATTCGCACGGCACTCATACCAAATTAAGAAATGAAAAATAATGTTTACTCCTCGTATAAGATTCGGTAAACATCTAAAAAACCGCCAGTCCACGTGGACTCATCATCTCCACTGTTTACCAATGAAATAATCTGCAATAAACAGTGGCGTGGCTGAGTGACATTTCTTTAAATAAATAGAAATATGGCATTCTTTACATCATGGACGAATGAAGACAATGAAATTGCGCAGTCTAGTAAGAATAAAGACAGCTATGAATTTAATAATAAATATTTAGTTTTGCAAGATGAGTATGTGGTATCACCCTCTTCACAACCCATCATAATTCAATCAAATGATGACTCTAGTTTAGAAGATTCTGACTACCATGATTATTTATAAAGATATTTTGGAATTGAAATATTTTTTATTCTTTCGTTTTATTTGCAAAGAATTTATTTTTCTTTGTGGTTTTTGCTTAAAAATTTCGTTTTCTAGAAAAACAAACGAATGGGGTACAAAAAGGGTTTAGTTCACATCTGGTATCCTGTTTAAACCAAACTCCCTTACAGGCAGATACATTTTACTCGTCTATTTACGTTTTATAATTTAATAAGTTATAGTCAGTTAACGAGATTGCCTTTTAACTAATACTTTCTCGCATAAGATATAAATATTTTGAAAAGTATTTATAAAAATAATAAATTTATAAAACGAGGTATCTACACCTATGGTAGATCAAACAAAATTGTCGGTAAGTTTTTATAATATGCAGTTTATATTGGAAAAACTTTACCTACATATTAACCTCGAAAAATATCCATGAAAAGTACAACAAAATCTGATGGATATTCTTGAAATTATTGCAGAAACAAATACCTTTAACTTTTTACATTGTTCTGCAAGATCTAACATGTACTTGGTGCCTCTTGTATTTATTGTAACAGCTGTTTTGATACTATCGTCAAATCTCGTGGTAGCCGCACTGTGGAATATAAAATCAACTTCATTTACAAGCAATTCTCTATCTTTGGTTGAGATACCAAGATCCACTTCCGATACATCTCCAGCAATAACGATACATTTTTTTGGTGCATCTGGTTTCTTAGATAACAATGAAGAATAAAGCTGAAATATTAATATTTTTTATTAACCACCTTTGTGGACACATATAACCCGAAAGGATTAAATTAAATGTTTTGAATACAAAAACGAAGAACATAATGAGGGCAGCAGAGATATAAACATTGAAGAGTGAGCTATAAGAACTATAAAGGGTAAAGTAAAGCTATAAGAGAAGATACAGTACGATTCACGAGATCTAGACGACGATATTGAAGAGACGTCGTCAGAATGATGGAAGATCGACGGGATAAATGATGAAAAACAAACTTCAAGGAGACCTCCCGGCCGAATTCTCAAGAGATGGCACGAAAGCTGTACATCCACTTCTCAGGATGCTGAATAATATAAGAAACAAGAACATGTCTTAGAAAAAGAGAAAGAGGAAGAAGAAATAGATAAAAGATGTAAAAAAAACTTACAACATTGGTGAAAAGATCACTTATCCTTTCCGTTGGACTTTTACCTTTCTTAGATCTAATAAGAATGTAAATTTTTTTGACGTTTGTATTTCTTAATAATATTTCCAATAGAGCTTTCCCAACAAAACCTGTAACGCCTGTTATTAATACGGTACTTCCATTGAAAGTATCAGATACTCGATCTAATAATTCACTTGATGCCATCGCGGATTATTTCACCTAAAAATTGAAAATTGTTTCATTGATTAATCATGGTATAATAATTATTTTTACATTAAATTAGTTCTAATCGTATATTACACGCCATATTAACTAGATATCATAGTTTAGAGGATTAGTTATTGGACGAAGATACGATATTATCGTCCATCAAGAAGAAAGGCGAGCGCTCACTGTCTCATAAATATTATGTAGGTTGATACATAGATGGAGCTACAAGTATTGAATCCATATGATTTTCAGTTAGTCCTAACCTTTAAAAAATAATTGTAGAAATTTGACAACTATCAGTCTATTAGTTTGTGAGTTATAGCGTTTTGAATGGAGCAGTTTTTGTTAGTTTGAAGATATACATAAAAACAAAGTTCGTGCGTTAAGAAAGCATTGCTTTTTGGTAACAAACACCTTCAAATACAAGTTTCGGCTTGATAAACATTAATCAGACTTGGCTCCAGGAAAATTAATCATTGACAAGTGGTTTGCTAAGTCCAAACGAAGCAAAATGAGCACAAAGAAAGATATACGAAGTGAACGCCCCAATGAGGCTGTCACCGAGGAAAACATCAAAGTCCACAAAATAATTTCTTATAACAATAAAGGGAAACATATTGAGATAGCTGAAGCTTTAGAGTTATCAAAGGAACATATTGGATATATCTTGAATGAATATTTTGGTATATGAAAGATCTATTCAAAATGGGTGTCGCACGAGATCACAATAGACCAAAACAACAATGATTTGATGATTCTGAGAAGTGCGTGGAACTATTTTCAATTTTCATAAAACCAAGATTTTGCTTCGATTTGTGACAATGGATGAAACAAGGCTCTATCATTTCATATACATATACGCTACCGTTCAAAAGATTTTCTCCAGTTCAAAATAATACACTTTAACCAATTTCTCTTTTATATTGTCAAGCGAAGGTCGAAACGTTGTCTTACAAACCAAAAGTAGTAATTTCCATTATTTGTTTATTGTCGATGGGGGCGACAAGTTAAAACATGCCTACAAGTACCTACCTGTTCTAATACCTAATAATTTGATTATTTAACGTACTAATTTTCCAAGCGCATATCACCCTTTTTGTCATCCGAATCTTTCTCACTTTAACTTCGTGCCCCTCGTACGTTTCTCGACATTCACTTCTGTATTTGCCAAACTGTACCGTGAACTATAACGTGAAAAAAATTGCATCCACTAAAAGCTGTGATGACAGAAAGGCCTCTAACAACCACAACCAATGAAGATAAATCTGAGTACTTCCAAAGTGAAGAGAAGATTGAGAGAAGCGGACTTTTTTGGAAATCCGTCAGTGAAGAGGACATCTAAATAAAATTAAGAGGTTGTATTCGTCTAAATTGGACGCATGAAAATAGTTTGTGCGCATGTCAAAGGAAGAATATATGTTAGCTCCATTTGTAATCCTAACTGTAAAATAGGAAAATAGGAGGGTCTGTTATGGTTTGGGGATGTTTTGGAGAAAGAGCGACTGAGGACCTGGCAAAATTGAAGGGATTTTAAAGAAAGAAGGCTATAAAAGATATTAAAGAAAAGTGTAATATGTTTTGGACAGCGCCTGATTGGAATAAAATTTATTTTCCAGCATAATAACGACCCCAGGCATTCATCGAAGCTGTGTGAAGAGTATTTGAAAGGATTGGAAACAAAGAATGTACTGGAAGTGTCCAACTTCCTTTTCATATCTTTGGAATATTTTGAAAAACGAATGTAATCCACTAGACGACTATTATTTTTCGAAATTGTTACAAATAATGCCAAGAGAATATGTTCCTCAAAACATAAATATCAAAATCGATCGTGTTTTTATTTGTTATGTATCATGCAAAATATAGTGTAGGCAAAAACTTTTGACAGATAGTGTACATTAAATACAGATATTGGTCCTTGATAGGGATGTAACTTGAATAATTTACATTGAGAAACAAAAGTGAGAATATACTTTTTGGGGGAAAATATTGCTTCTGGTTTAAAGAACATACCATTTTACACATTTTATCGTAGAATGATTAGATCTAAATAAGCATTTAGACGTGAAATTAATTAAATGAAAGTAAGCTGAAATTCTCCAGCTAATATATCTCATTTTTATTTAAAAAACTTGTTTATTCATTCGGTACATACTAATTATTTTGCGTTGAATGACCTAAATAACTAAATAATAATCTAATCATTTCAAAGATGCTATTTTTGTTAATAAAATTTCGTCTGAATTGAAAACAAGTATCTCTGAACTTACCTGAAACGAATAAAATTTGAAACTATTCGTTGTTTGATTTTGATTACAATCTATAATCATCAGATACCTTCACTTATATTATAAAATGATGGGAGAAATAATGTGTTTGCGTTTAAATATATAATATATAGGTACACATTAATTCAATGACCTAGAAATCAATAATGATATTATATCTTTTTAATTTAATGATGTCCATAGTTTTTTTTCCACAGTCGTACGTAATTTGACCGTTGTTTTGATACTAGTACTTCGAAAAGTGTCTAGACATGTTTTTTTACTACACTTTGGAGTCTGTAAATTTGATTGTGAGCCTGGGCAGAAGTCTTCTGTCATATTTCCCCGACTAAGATTTTTGCCTAGTACACTTGCAAAAAAAAAATAATGGCAACACTGTGATTTGAAATGAGTTAATTCATCTCATTAGCATTATTCATATAAGTATTGTCAGTCTCAAGAACAGAGAATAAAGCAGCTCAGAAATCTAAAACAGAGTAGAAGATTATTATTTTGAAACTAAATAAACTGAGTGTGTCGTGAAAACTTAAAAGGCACCCCTCGTAGTTGTTACTTTATCGATAAAAGCATCTTGCAAACTACTAAAGATTTCGATAACCTTGATAAATCTTATTTTAGAAAAGTTCGACAAACATTGGGAGAATTGCATAATAAAATAAATTGAATTTTTATTCAAAAACTTTCATTACTTCATAATTAGCAATCGACCTTGCATTTCGTCATTTTTATCTAAATTCCTTACCTTCAGCGTCTTCTATCTGTTAAACATAGAAAAAAGTTTTTATGGCTTTTGGTACAGAAATCATTTAGTTCAGTAAAGATAAATAAATATATACAAAAAAAAATTATCATCTTTGTTGACATTAAAAAAAAAACAATTATAATTTCCGGTTTCTTCATGTTCTATTAAAGTGCCAAATAGTTATTAGTAGAATAACTTTAGTAGGAACTTTTAATTGTCGAATAAATTGCAATTGCAATTCAGACACGAAGAAGTCGTCCAACATCTGCACATAAAGCTGTGAATTCACTGTAACTGTACGTCCCCCCCGTAAGGGCCTATAATTCATCGCGCAAATATCACAGCCCATACGGTCACTTTAGGCGATGTAGGCTTTTCTGATGTTTGTTTTTTGGATTGGTTGTACTCAAGTAGCGGCAATTTTGCTTGTTGACATGTGTATTAAGATGTAAATGAGTTTCATACGAAAATAAGATGTTAGTAAACGTTGGTAACCGCTCAACCATGTGGTCTACGAAGTCTCTGACCAGCATCCTGAAGCTTCAATTCTTCCCCAACTGCGTGCAGCTCTAAATCAATCAAATGTGATAAAATGTACTTCTCGACCCATTTTCCAATCAGACAAGCGTCTAGCGTATCAATTGAGTGACGAACACGAATTTTTCTACGCTCTAGTGACTAAATTCCCATGAGCCAGGCTGATTGACATTCCTCCCGCGTCCGCCCGAATAGCTGAGTCCACGCAATAAGCTAGTGAACTTTTTTCAAGACACCTCGTAGATGTTTTTTATGAAGCTTCTAATATAATAATTTTTTTTTCAATAGAACTTTGTAATTAAAAAAATTAATAACATCGTTTTCCAGTTGCACTCCACCTGAATCTTGTTTTTTAATTCAATGTGTTATTTTCATTACATAATAATTAACGAAAATTCATTAAAAACGTTTTTTAGTGTCAAGTAAGTAAAATGCCAGTAAGTAACTATTTATTAATTATTAATTTGTTAAGAACAAAGTACTATAGTATGTTCTTTGCACAACCTTGATCAGAAAATAAGTAAAATGCAACATTAACGAAACACACGGTTTCTATGTCTAGAATTTTTTTTAAATTGTTGTTATATTTATATTGATGGCGAAGTTTTTAATTGTCTCGTTGGTTTTGAGATATGGCAACACTGATATGAATATTTCAAATTTGACATTATTGTAAACAATAATAATATTTTCTCACAATTTCATTCTATCTAAAATAAATAACAAGAAGCATTAAATGAAATCTATTTAACGACTTTTTATTCTTATATACCACTCTAGAAATACACACAGACTCATGGTGTTTGTACGAGGGTTGCTACTGTTTTGAGATATGACAACACTGATATGAATATGTCAAATCTGACATCGCAATCATAAAGTTTGACATTTTTAATGTGTTGTCATATGATTTTCCATGATCGCTCGCGCGTGGAACAGTTTTTTTTTTCTTTAAGTATTCTTCAAAAACTGTTCGTGTACAAAAAACCATTTCTATTGGTTTTCATGTCACTCGGTCTATATGATTTCAACCTTTCTCCCAGTATTAAGAAATTTATTTTAATTGATGTGGAACTATAGATAATGAAATATGCTAATTATACATTTAACTTTCGAAACTTTATTATTACAAAAAAGCATAATTTACAATTTTATAAGCTAATACTTAAAATAATATAATAACTTAATTAATTTTAAAATAGAATCAACTAATACTCATTAAAAAGTGTTTACAACAATCCTATTTTTATATTAAAATAAATGCTGACACATATTTAGAAAATATGATCTTTTTGCGTATTACTTTTCAGAATATTCTAGATTGTTCTTCGTGTAACTCCCCCATCTCTAAAAATAACGGAGGTATTTTTCAGATCCTGTTCTGTGGTTCCCATTCTTTATTCTAGATCAGGGGTCTCCAAACTACGACCCGAGGGCCACATCCGGCCCGAGGAGAGCTAGCATACTTGGAAACTCTTTTTAGAGAACATATTTTTTATAGCAAATTAAATTTAGTTCACTGAAGTATTCTAATTTTATGTTGAGTCATAAATAAATAATTCGAACTGTCAAAGCTGTTTTCAGAATCGGGAAGCGAATGCTCAAATATCAATTTTGTATAACCAGCAAATCAACAATTATTATTATGAGAATCTAATTTCTGTCTACTCAAATCACGAATCCACACAGTTCCAGCCCAATTAACTTGAGCATGCGCGTCACAACTCTCATTAATGAAAAACAACACTTCAGGGCCACCAAAATAGAGACATTTAGATATTTTTTATACGAATTTTCACGCTCTAAATACTTTTTTCTCTAATTTCTTAGACCGTTTATATATGTTTATATTTCTAAATCGTCTTGATGTTGGGTCTATTCTGTTTTAAAATTAGTGTTTTTATTTTTTATAATTTTTAAAAGACAGATAAAAATTTGACGTTTCGACTACTTTCGACTATCTTAATTAATAGATCACCTAAATCATGACTATCAGAATAAGAATGAAATCAAAATATAAATTCGTTTTAACAAGAAAAATTAATTTTTCACATCCCAAAAATATGTAGCAGTCATAAATTAAATTATTTGTAGTTGTACTAGACTTTACAAAATAGAGCTATAAATTTTACTTAAATTACTTAGGTCTTTTTTATTATTAATAGCTTTGTCGTTTTTATTGTATGTGACTCATTTCTAAAAATTCTTTTTCGTGTATTAGATTCCGTTTCAAGAATTTTTGAATCATTATAATTGAATTTATGTTTTTTTTTTATATTTCCTGGTTCGTTAATGCTGTTTTATTTTTTTCATCGTATTGATGACCATTTGGTCTATTTTCTAAATACCGATATGTACGGTCCATCTAGACAGGGGGAGGGGTTTAATGAAATTTCGCCAAATCTCATTTAAACCGAGGGGGGATAATGGAAAATCTCACGTCAACAATATTACAGATATTAAAAAGAAATTATTTTAAAAATTCCTATGGGCAGCTAAAATATATCTCATGGCTATTAAAATCTTATAATACAAATTACAAATTATCAATTTCAATATATCAATAATTCAATATCAATAAATTATCAACAATTATTTAAAGCCGGGAAACCAATATAAGTTTTCATTTTTTTATACCCATAATTTTTTTCGTAAATCCGCCGTAAAAACGAAGATTTAAAAAAAATCATCGAAAACGGATGATTTTTCGATTTTGTAGAGCCAAAAAACGAGGGGACCGCGAAATATAAAATTACCATAATTCGATAGTTGTTGGGAGGGTCCTTGTACATATGGTAAGGGGAAATGTTTTGTGGTTTGATGTTTAATTTTTATTTTAAGTTGAAATGTCTTGAACATTTGGTAATATTCATACTGAATACACTGTTTACACCACCACTAAACCAACACTCACAATTACACTGTCTGATGCGCGTTTCGATAACCAAGTTATCGTCTTCAGAGACTGAAGGTTAACTGTTTTACCTTCACTACTACAGTGTAATTGTGAGTGTTGTTTTAGTGGTGGTGTGAACAGTGTGTTCGGTAACTATCTGTTTTCTTTCTTAATTGATTATAGTATCTGTTTATCCTTCTCTTGAATATGTTGTTTATCATTTTATTTCGGATAATTATTTTCTTTCGATGCAGTTTTTGCTTTTTGAATAGCTACGGATCTTAATTCATGATATGATAGTTGGATATATTTATCAGCTAAACTTAGCATCAATGATTTTGTTTGCCACATAATAAGACATGATTTTATTTTTTTGATCGATTTCGATTGCGAATTGGAGTTTTTTTTATAAGAACTGAATTTTTTATTTATGTTTTCAATTTGATTTTTTGGTACGGCAGTAATGCAATCATATACATAAAATGTAAAAGTAGTCGAAACGTCAAATTTTTTCTTGTTTTTGAGAAATTATAAAAAAAATTAATTTTAAAACAGAAGAAACTTAAAATCAAGAACATTTATAGAGACATAAAAATACTTGTTGACATACATCGTATCGACATTTCTACCACGTTATTAGCGAAATACTAAATTTTTAGAGTTTTTTCCGATGGTTTTCCCCATTTTCCATGGCAGCTCGCGCGAAGAATATTTTTTTTTCCCTCAAAGACTCTTCAGAATCTACTTCTGTGCCAAAAATCATTAATTATGGTTGCAATGGCAGGTTTTACTAAAATTTTAGCTATATCTAGAAATTTAAAATATTGTACAAATTTAGTGAGTCGCAAATTGCATTTTGTTTTTTAGTGTAATTTGCTAGGAAAAAATAAAAGAAAATAGTTTTTAAAATCTTTATTATAAACAAAACAAATATCATCTAAAAAAAACTATTATTTATCTACAGTTTAGCAAATAACATATAACGTATAAAAGTTTGATGCCGTCCGTGATGTACAAAACGTATTACGTCATATCTCAAAAAAATATAAAAAATAAAAGGACGTCGAAATATCTTGAAAAATGAAAATAAACTAAATATTCATCTTCAATCCTCAACCCTCAACTTCAAATTAATGTCTTAATCAAATATATATATATATATATATATATATATATATATATATATATATATATAGGTTAGGTTACTTTAAATTAGGTTAGATTAGGTTGGTTAAGTTAGGTTAGGATAAAGTCAAAAAATGTCGCAAAAATCTTAATTTTTTGTAAATATATACTTTTAAAAGGTATAAGTACAATAATTAAACAAATAAACTAAAGGTTGGTACTATTATTTTGGTCCATAATAGGTATAGCATTCCAACTATAAAGGTCACTTTACAAATTTTGTCGACGTACCACATACTGAAAATAAATGAAAAATAAATGATTACAGTATGAATACACTCATCAACATTGCATTCCACTAAGCGTCCACGGCGCCTGAAACCTGAAGTTACTTTTTTGGACATTCCACAAAGCGACTACGGCCTTTGTGGTCGCGACGATAATGTCCTTCACGACTAAGTTGAAATTTCTGGAACCGTTGGTGATATTCATATTGAATACACTGTTTATACCACCACTAAATCAATACTCGATTCTGACGCGCGTTTCGATAACCAAGTTATCGTCTTCAGAGACTGAAGGTAAACCAGTTTACTGAAGACGATAAGTTGGTCATCGAAACGCACCTCAGACAGTGCAATTGTGAGTGTCGTAGTCACGTCACGACTAACGTTCACCACAACCGTTGTCAAGAGGTGAGTCGAAGCGAACGTTGAAAAAATGGAAGAAATTTCAAAACTGAAGCAACACAGATCGCAGCCATGAGAATCTATTTCATTATTTGATGCGGTGTGGGATATTATAAGTTCTTTTGATGCACCACCAAATATTTTACTATCGTCGCAGAAGATATTTTGATTTTATTTTAATGTAAATCGGTTAAGCACTTCGCTAAATAATTCAATAATTTTCAAATTACAACGTAACCTCTTAAAACTTTTACTTTATTTTTTCTGTTTTGCCATTCGTTGATATTTATCTCAACGCTCAACGGGTTTACGATTGTTACACTCTGGACTAAGTGAAACGGGAAAGATCATGGTCGTGAACGCTTAGTGGAATGCACCCCAAATCGATATTGACACTGACTTCTTACGCAACGAAAACACAAAAATGATTAATAGTACATTACGCACCTAGGGAGAAAAGTAGGGCATTCTCGTCCGCGATTTTTATCACCCGTGGGCAAGGATGTCCTACTTTTCTCCCGTGATACGTATACTATTTTTTCTCACGCCGGGATGAAAAGTTCGTCTTTGACGTATTCTAATTCATTATCACTAGATTTCGATAAAGAAGTTGCTACGATACCGGTAGCAAAAGAAAGATCTTTCTGGAAGAGAATAGGCCCGCATACCAGCGACGAAAAGCGAACTTTTCATCTCGGCAAGAGAAAAAAATACTAAAAAGTAGAACGAAATGGCCACTGTTTTTTTCTAATTCATATATTTCCTTTTCGAATTTCTTAGACCGAAATTGATAATAGAACATTGTATTTGAATATGAAGTGGTTAATCTTCTATTAATTCATATATTTCTTGTCGAATGTCAGGTTATAATTTCATAGACCGAAATTATATCAAAACAAAACAAAAATTTATAAAAATAATATACGAGGACGGTTTAACTGAATAATGATTATTAATTGAAAAGGTACGAGGGTTGCTATTTAAGTCTTGAGATATGGCAACACCGAAGTGAATATATCAAATTGCCATCATAAAGGTTGACATGTTTTATCATAAGAGTGTTTACAGATATAATTCATCTTGGTTAAATCGCCGATGATTTTCTATGACTTTCGACGTGGAATAAACCATCAGCGAAGATCGATCACCTTTCTTTAACATTTGGTGATGAAGCACCATCTACAGCCACCGTATTTCGCTGGTTTTCCGAATTTATTCGTGTTCGCACTTCGCTACACGATGAAGTTCGTGAAGGTCCACCAAAAACGGTTGTTGTGCCAGAAAACATCGATGCTACGCGTAAACCGATATTGCAAGTAACATACCGTGAGATTGAGGCATTTTAGGGCGTTAATTTCACTCGCATACATTCAATATTGTATGAACACTGTCAAAAAGCTTTTTACGCGTTGGTGCAAAGAAATGCTGAAAAAATTCAATCACTGTGCTCAAAAGACGTCCGTAAGATCGTGACAGGTGACGAATTATGGATCTAAATGGAACTAAACAACAATCGATTGTATGAGTCTTTCAAGGCGAGCCAAATTCAACAAAAGTTGCTCGTGCACGAAGCACTTCGAAGCGAATGATCGCTTGTTTTTTCGAAATAACATGTCGCCACCATTTCATCGAAGCAACTTAAAAGAGGCAATGGTACACCAGCATTTGTATGTCAGATATATTCGAAAAAATCAGGGAAACCAATCGCAAAAGACGAATCATTATCCACCACGACAATGCGAGCTCTCACACATCAGTTTAAACAAAAATGTTTTTGAATAGTCAAAACATCGAATTGATGGGTGATCCTCCGTACAGTCCTTGTTTGGCACCCAATGATTTCTTCTTATTCTCGCAGATCAAAAATAAATTGCGAGATCAACGTTTTTCTACATTTAAAGAGGCGGTTGGAGTGTTGAAATCACATGTTTTAGATGTAACTCAATCGGAATGGAAAAGATGCTTTGACAACTGATATAAAATTGTATTGACTTTAATAAAGAATATTTTGTGAAACAATAAAGCCATATTCAATTATAAATATTTGTTTTTCTTTGTCTAGCTCAAAACTCAAGTAACAACCCTCTTATACTATTAATATAATTCATTTTTCTATACTTAATGTAATGGTTAAATTATTAACAAAATTTTTGTTCCTTGTAACACCATCTACTAGTGAAATTTTCAAGTTTGATTTGAAATATCCGTAATAGTCTGTTTCAAATAAAATATAGTTTCCAATTTGAGAAGCTTTATAATTACATTAATTTATAGAAAATTTTGCTTTATTATAACGATTTTTTTTATTTAAACAGTTTTTAATTCTCTAATATATAATGCGGTCCATATGTATGGAATACATAAGAAAATATTAGCGTAGTCCTAATCTAGAAACCCTGGGTTAACTGGGAACATGTCAAGGGACTAACCTGAAGAAACGCCAAGGTAATATATGACACAAGTAGTGATAGATCATGTATCTTGGTAAAAAACGACATAAATCACCTTTATCTTTCAGAATTTCTGACCAGAGACCTCGTACCAATTTGAAAAAAAAAGTCAAGAAATGGTCATAGTGTCCTGCTATTTCGATGGGAACGGGCCCGTACCGCCACCAGAACTGCAAAGACTGGTAGAGTACTGCCAGATAAAGAAATTGCCAATACTCCTAGGATGCGATGCAACACTGTTTGGGGAAGCAATTACAACAAACAGCAGAGCTTAGCAAGTCATAGCGTATATTTAAACTAATAACTTTTACATACACAAGAGGAAGTTTTAGACATAACATTGAGTACATCGAACCTAGGAAAACTGGATGTTATCGAATGAGTCGTGTCTCTCTGATCGTAGAATAATCATATTCGGACTAGAAATAGATTCCACTAAGCCAGAAATCAGTAGAAATCCGATTGTGAAACATACAAAACCAATCTACACTATAACTTAGGGCGTATCCAGACCAGTAAGGCTAGGCATCATATGAGACTGGAGCAAGATCTAAGAGAAGTGAATGAGGCCATACTCGATGCATACGAATCGAGTTGCCTCATAGAAAAAAGCAAAAAAGGTAGCGATGCTCCCTGCTGGAATGATCATCTCTTGTCAAGTTAAGATCTGTTCAAGGAATAAATTAAATTTTAGCGTTATTTGTACTTTGTGTAAAACATCTGAAAAAGGTCGATTTCTATTTTTAAATTGACAATTTACAGTATAAAAATATTATCCCCCTTTAGAAGCTGCTCTGAATTATAAGGACCCCTTCAAAAATTTTAAATAAAAAAGGGGGTCGTGTGGCACCTTGTTAGAAAGGGGTGTTAGTCCGCCGTTAAAAATTTGGTGGAATCATAACTGAGAAAATTAATTTTTAAGATGTAAAATTATCAATTTAAGAATAAAAATCGACCTGTTTCAGGTGTTTTTTTTTCACATAGTACATGATAACGCTAAAATTGAATGTATTCCATACATATGGACCGCATTGTATATACATTCGTGGTCAAAAATAACGCACCACCTCGATTTCTGAAAATATTTTTTTGTTTAATAAATTTAAATTAATATTGATATTGTTTAACTTCTTTCCAATCATTTTGACGCAATAATAAGAAATTTGTAGTAACTTTGAGTGATTTTTAATGAGTAAAAAAATTAAAATAGAAACATGGCAATAAAACTAAATCTTCTTACAAATAAAACTAGTATTCTAAACAATAATGTTCCTTTTTTTAAATCGCTATTAGCGTGTATTTCCGCCTCTGGATGTAATTGTTGCTAACATTCTCCTGGACATGCTTTCAATTAGGTGATGTATCACTTCTTGAGGTATGCTCTCCCATGTCTCTAATGCCCCTTGCACAAGCTCATTTAAATTTTGAGCAGATAGATTTCAACGACGAATACGGCATTTAAAATGTCCCAAACCCAGTCCCCAACCCAGTATGATTTCCTACTTCGTTTAGGTACTTCATAACATTTGCCGCAATGTGTGGTCTAGCATTATCATTCATTAAACGGAAATCATCACCAATAAATGGCCCAAACGGATCGACGTGATTTTCAAGAATGTCAGTTTTGTATCTTGCTGCGTTAAGGGCGGTTCTAGGAAGAGACACTAAATCTGTGCGGGCATCAAAACAATTTCCCCCAAAACATGATAGACTCTCCTTGGAACGGCTTCCTGGGAATAATACAAGACTGCGCAAATCTTTCTCCTTGCTGTCTTCGAATTTGATTCCATCCATCTGGACATCTTAGACTGATTCTTGTATCATCAATAAATAAAACTTGGCACCAATATTCTAAATTCCAATCTAAATGTTGTCTTGCAAATCTTAGTCTAGTAACACGATGCTGCCTGGTTAGCAAAGGTGCGTAGGTGTGTAGACCAGCATTCTGAAGGTGTCGTCTCATTGATCTATTAGAGATCTCGTAAAAGGCTGTTGAGCTCGACACTTGACCGATTTGTTAATTAATTTAATTGCAAAAAACGGTCATCTCGAGCAGTTAAAACTGAAGGATATCCTTGTCCATTCCTCCCAGAATGTGAACCGGTCTCTCGACAGCCAATTGTTGTGTGGTGTACTTGCAAACAGGTTTGCCAATTCACATTAACTTTGTCCCTGTCCAACTAACTGTCACTTAACTGCCTAACTCTATTAATTTTATGTTTAACTGGTCTCGACATTAACACACCTTGATTGACTTAAATACTGCTGTCCACAAGTTGGTACAACAATACAATAAAAGAAACATTAAAATATGCATAAAATTAAAATTTTAAAAAACCAGAAAAAGTTATTTCCTACATTTTATCGCTAAAATTTAGGATACTTTAACTTTTTGTGATAGAAAAAAAAAGAAACCCAAAAGATTAACATTTTATGTTTTGATATTGAAATAAAGGGTGATGCGTTATTTATGGCCACGAGTTTATAAATAATAATTTATTAATGATTCAATTAAGTTTGAAATATTTTTGCTGTACTCACTTTCTCATATGTCTCTTTGCGGCAGGTATAGTATCATCAGTTTCTTTAAGAATATATAATCTCGTACAATGAACGCAATGTGTAAAATAATCAACGTAATCTATACCATCACCGTCCAATTTGTATATTTGTCGCTCTTTTGGATTCAAAAACTCTCTTGCTTTAAGAGAATCTTCATTATCAAAGTCCCATTGATTGTTAGCGTAGTATTCGAAAACTTCGAAACCTTTAGAAATTCTCTTTTGCACCCGCATCAATCTTAAAGTAAAAATAAATAATTCCAATACGTTTTTTACCGTAAATTAATCATTTTTTTATTATAGAGAGTGAGTTTTATGTATGGAATGTCTCAAATTTTTGTGTACAAGGAACTTGTGATTAGGCCAGTGTTATGGTGGTATCTAAATTGTTATCAGATCTTTCCTTTTTTCGGAGAAACAATGAACTTTGTTATTTCAAACGCCCAGTATATTTATCCTCATGAATGTATAGGCTGGAGTAATAGGTGACAAAATAATTGGTCCATTTGAAATAACAAAGTTCATTATTTTTCCGGGAAAAGGAAAGATCTGGCAACAATGTAGATAACACCATAATGTTCCCCATACCTAAATCTCATAATTTCGGAGTTATAGCTACATTTGCCGAAGTTATAATAATACATTTAGGTAGCTATGACTGCTACAATAACAAATTTGACGTTATACGTAATAAATTATTATTGTTGAAGTTTATTGAAAGTCATGATGGATCGTTTATTTGAAAAAGAACGAATTGATATTTTAATGATATTAGGACGTGGTGATGGGCGTAGGAGTCAACAAGAAACGTATAATATCTTTAATAATTTATATCCTAACCGAAATCCCATAACAAGTGATTTCGGATAGTCTGTAAACTGTAAATTGGTTCAGTGAAAGATTGATCCAAATCAGGGCGCAGAAAAACTGCATCAACAGGAAACAAATCTTTAGATGTTGAGTACCAGAAAAATATCCAGGAAACTTAATATTTCGCAAACATCCGTAATGAAAATTTTAAGTGAATAAATTCCATTCATACAAAGTAACTTTGGTTCAAGAGTTGTCAGATGACGTGAAGAGTTTGCTGACCTAATGATGGGGATGCCACTTTTTGTATTAATGGAAACGTAAATCGGCATAATTGTAGATACTGATACAATCCTCGTTAGATGCGTCAATCCCACACCCAATATCCTGAAAAACTGAATGTATGAACTGGAATAATAAGCGACAAAATAATTGGTCCATTTGAAATAACATTATTCATTATTTTTCCGGAAAAAGGAAAGACCTTACAACAATGTAAATACCACCATAATACCGGCCGTATCACAAGAACCTTGCGTTGAAATAAGTTCGCATAATACTCGCCATTGATAGTTTTTCCTTTTTCAAGATAGTCAATGAAAATTATCCCAAAAAACTGACGCCATAACGCTGCTCGCAGATTGAAAAGTCTTTGCCTTCTTTAGAGCCGGTTCTCTCTTTTCAGTTAATTGACTTGATTGGTCTTTTGTTTTGGGTGTGGGCCCACGGTTATGAAACGGCGCAAAATTAGGGTTTATTTCTATAAAACATTACCAAACACTGGATGGAAACATCTTCACAACGATGTTTTTGTTCAATTGTGACCTAACGCGGCTACCATCTTGCGCACAGCTTTCTCATGCCTAAACTTTCAGTTTTTTGAAATGTCTACGATATATGCTAACTCGCGCACTTTCAGTCTACGATCATCCAATACCGCTTCGTGGATTTTCTCAACATTTCTGGAGTCGTCACCTAATTTGGTCGACCACTGTAATGCTGGTCTTCGTTGGGCTCATGCTACTACTGGGACTATCCTCGTCCAAACCTTAGTGTAATAAGGGAAGAAGTATTTTGTTGATACCATATACCATCATAATATGAGACAATCTAGTGTTTATTGTCTATAATAGATAATATCAAAGCTGATAAGTTTACCCATGGAAGAAATATAAGAGATTGCAAAATAATTTGATGAAGAATTTCCGCTAGTTGTTTAACCAGGGGTTGGTTGAACACTAACAATGTGGTCAAGTTGAATATCGAGTTTTGGATAACAGTATTTACGAAGAATATGCGATACGTTTCCATTTAACTTCAAGTCCAGAGTGATTTGAGAAGGTATAGAAAAACTAGCATGTAACGAACTTAGCCTATTTACACCCCAGATCGTCCCACACTCCTCGACTAGACTACAAATTGAATCACAGCTTGAATTTTAATGTACAACTTCTTGTTGATACTTCCTCTCGTTTTTGTTAATTAGAAATGGAAAAAACACAAAATTAGTTGATCCGTTTTGTTGAATTATAAAATAAACCGTCTCACGGCAATCCAGAATATTCCATTTCAGTCCTGTTGGGATTGAGCGAAGATGCTGTTGTAATAAGTACTGTCCTTACATTAATTGAATCATCTGATGAATGAAAATAATTTTCAGTTAAATAAGATATAAAACTTACACTGGTTTGTATCCCAAAAGAATTAAAAGCGCATCGACCAATATAGCTGGTAATATGTGAAATAGATAAAAACATATGTTATGAACCAATCTGGATTTCTTCATCGAACCTCCCGGATACCACGCTACGTTATTCAACGGCATCTTTTTCTCTATTACTTCCCTTCCTATATCTATTATTTCCGACCAGGATATTTTGTATTCTGCAGAACTGGTTAAATTGTATATTCTTCTCTTTCTGTAAAATTGAATTTTGTTAGAAAAAAAGCTGATGGTATAAGGACGAAATAAAATTTGAAACAATCATTTTATGATTTAAAAAAACAAACACTTAAAATGTATCTTCTACAAAACACTACAATTGATTATCAATACACTTATCGATACTTAAAACCATAATTGAAAGTAGAACACTAATAAAGGCTCTAAATACTACTTTGTAGACGCCGTACCATATTAAAACTCATAATCACTCATGGGGTGATATTCTGGAATACCAAATTAAGTCAGAGTTTTATAAGGAAATCCCTCGATGAACTATAAGAACGTGTCCAACTAGGAGACTGAAGATCATTAGAGATTTCACACCTAGTGATAAAGCACCTATAAGGAGATTCTTAGGATATCTAAGAAAGGTACAAGTTATAAAAATTAAAAATCCTAGTAGCAGATCTTTCTAATAACGAAAAGATCAAGATAATAAGCGTCAAAATATCTTTCAACCCGATGTAAAGCAAGAAGATAAGGACATAGTTATCCGTTTAGATAGTTTACATTCCAAAGTCCTCGATTCAAAACTTATTTGGGAGAGCTACAAGAAATTCAATAAGTTAAGCAAGGAGTCCAAAAGCTTGTCATTGAACTTGAAACTTTTGGTGATACAATGAAGTAAAGAAAGAAAAACCTGGTCTGTGCTCTGTTGATACCTTTGGAAGCACCTAAGGAGACTATCTCAAACAGAAATTGACTGTGGGTAAGAAAATTAACAAGTTACAAAATGCTTTGCCATTAAAAGCCAACGTGGAGATTTCATCTAAAGGGAAAATCTTGATACTTGAGTTTATAAAGACTCTGGAACTGGAAAATGAGCTTTCAATGGTTTTCACGTAAAGCAGCTGTGATGGAATTACAAAAGAGACATTGAGATATTGTAGCTTTACCATACTAAAAGACATAATCAGAAGGCTTTCGTCGAAAGGCTTTCACCTACTCTATCGTGGTCGCGTGTCAAATCTTCCATACTTTAGAATTTTTATATAACCAGATACTATATGGTACTAAATATGGTGAATAAAGTGGATGCGAATAGGCAGAAAGACTTTAGGTACCAAAAAATATACGACTTGTATCATAACATGGTACTATGTTGAAAGAAGTAATCTCTGGTCCATTATAAAGGTTTTTTTCTTCTGATGTAGCATCGCAAAAGTTCCATTATCCCAATAGCCTGCTTCAACAAACAGATTTATCAACTTTCTGCAAATTTTTAACGGTTAATCCTAGCTAACTTGGAGACTCCTTGGGTCGAATAAACCAGGATACTTCAGTTTTATGGACTCTGCAACTGGAAGATAAGCTTCAAATGTAGACCTTGAAATAGTGTAAATTTACCCTCTGTACAATCTATAATCTACAAGGTATAATTAGAAGGCTTATTTCGAAATGGCTTTCATTTGCTCTCTTGTGGTCACTCCATGTGTCGAAACTTACATATTTAAGAACCATTTTTACATACACACCACACCGTCTTTAAACATTTTGTTAGTTTCTTTTAGGTCTAGTTGAAATAGATGTATCTAGAAACAGTTAAACACTGGTCATATTTTGAGATAAACTACCCAATGGATTACCGCTATAGATTTTGTCTTTAATTACATTTGACAATGAAGGAACGAAGCAAAAAATTGTTTTTGTGATTATCCCATAGAAAAAAACTCACCCAAAAGTGACGTAATCATATGTACTAGCAATGATAGCATTCACACCAATATCTACCGGTAAAAAATCGGCATATCCATCTGAATTACAATACATAGTTCTTATAACTCCTTTTCCAGCACCGATCAATAGTCCTGCAGGACCATTTATGTTGTCAGTCCAACCAGGAATAGGTTCCTTCCATACTGGAATTACTGAAAAATGATATTTACATATAGATACTTATATAACTTATTCCTAGATATTTTACATTACCTATCGATGGTCTTAAAATAATAGCTGGTAAATTATCCATTTGATCTGCTACTAAAGATTCGCCTAGAGCTTTTGTAAAAGCATACGTATTAGGTATATCTCCTAATATTCTGAAAGATAAAATAATATTGTCTTACAAGCGACACACCCTCTTGTAATAAATTTGAACAAGTTGGGGCTAGTATAGTCCCTTTATACATGTGAAATGAGCTTTTGTACTGTTTCCAGGGTTCAATCTTCAATATTGTTAGGAACTCGTCCCCGACATGGACCGCGAAGTCGGACCTATCCGGTTATAATGAAAGTCTAAAATTTGGCGAAAGTGGAGTTCATTTGAGGTTTGTTTTTCGGCTGCATCGTCAATAGAGCCCGATGATAGTTACGTGACATCGCAAGGTTTATAGCATTGGCAGCTGGCCGCGAGTTAAGCAGGGCAACCGCAACCGGATACTGATTACATGGACGAAAAGCTGCTGGATTCTATCGACGCAGCCTCTCGGCTGGTTGAAAATCATATCTTAATTCGTCGTCAAAGGACCAGATCGGATTTTCAAAAGACATGAGCTTTCGGTAATTTTAAGAAAAGCACGACGGACCTATGTGCTTTACACCCTTGGCCGCCCACTATTCTGCTATGAACTATCATCAAATATTATACAAATGTATCTTTGTTTGTCGAATTAGAGTTTGATATGCTTCTTTCAGTGATTTCTTTATGGAACAGACTTTTTTAGATATAATTAATTGATCATAAAAATGTTCAAGATATACTATATAATATGTATTAAACGCGAAATAATTCAAGCAATTGAATGTCGTTTGTTAATTGTTCGCTTATAAAAAGTAAATAAAATAAAATTAAACGAAAGACATGTAAAACATACTTTGGAGTCATATCCTCAATAATATCGTCGCTTAACCATTCCACAGTCTTCATTACTTGGTATGGATCTGCAGGAGGAGGATAAATTTTCTCTTTAAGTACCCTCTCGTGGAGATGACAATAGGATGTGGATAAATGAGAAAATATCTGAAAATATACCAACATTTTATAAATTTCTCTTTCTTTTGGAGTACAGAAAGATCATAGAAAGTACTTGCGATTCGTAGAAAGCTCCTTGAGTTCTCAATGACATTTTCTTGGGAAACTCATATTTCCAACGATTTAAATCGATTTTATGACAAAATTATTTTTGGCATGAGAGTTGCAAGTTGTATATATAAATTTCTTTAATTTCTTATTTCTTAGACCTTTTGATATGTTTCTAAATGTTCTTGATTTTACGTCTCTTCTGATTCAAAATTAGTTTTCTTAATAATTTTTAAAAGATAGATAAAAATTGACGTTTCGACTTTTCTTTAAGTCGAAGCCGTGATTATAATAAAAGGTCTCTCACGGTCTCAGGTGAGAATTTTCCGAAAAATTTTGCGAGGCTCAGGGGCATGAGTGTCCTGCCAACATTTTTTCTGATCATTTTGAATCAAATATGTTCAATAGCTTTAGTTGACAGGACTCAGAATATCACGGAAAATCGATGATTTTCCTCTCATTTTCATATATATATTTTAACCCTTAGAAACTTTGCAACTTTCCTGTACTGTCCAAATTTTGTTACTAAACTATCGTTCTATAAACATGAATAAGAAAATCCTTTCAGGACAGGACTTGTTTTTGGTTTTCATAAAATCTCAGTTCCCCAGGATAATTTCAATGGAAACCCAAGGATTTTTCAAAGAATCATAAGTACTTTCTATTCTCTTTCAGTACTCCGGAAGGAAGGAATCAGAAATTCGCGTACAATCACTGGTTCAATTCCGATTTATAAACCTATTTATACTTGAATATTATTACCAATATTATTATTCAATCAAAATAAAGATTAGAACTTCTTCATATTATAATTCAAAAAGAGGACATCATATAAAGATGAGTGTAGATTGACTAAAGAATAAATTCAAGTACAGTTTGAACTGATTGCTGTAGATTTCGCTAGTTTTTCTGCAACATTAGCAGATGAATGATTTTCTCAAGTTTGACATCGAAATGTATCAACAAATCAGTATAAATAATCAATGAACATTACAACTACAAATCATTCCAAGGGATGGATCATTTTCAGAATAATATTTACATTATTATTCATCGGATATCTTAATTGTTTTTTTACTCTAAATTCTTTTTTTTTTTTTCATATTTACGTACAATAAAAACATTTTTCTCTACGTGAATATCAAAACTAATAACTTTAAGAAAATTTTCTCAGGCGACATTAAAAATATAGCGGAAAGTAAACAATACAAACAATTACTTTTCTACAAATGTCGTGTATACTTACTATCAATTTTTTGCATTCTTTGGCCAAATCTAGCATGAATTTCGTGCCTCGGACGTTTAATATCACAGCTTTCTTCAGGTGCTCGTCGAATCTAATAGTAGCAGCCAAATGAAATATGAAATCTGTTTCATTTGCGATCAGCTGTCTGTGCTCTTTGGATATACCCAACTCTGGTAGAGTTACGTCTCCGGGTATGGCTACAACTTTCTTTATTATATCAGGTCCTCTACATTTTTTTAACAAGTCGAAAAGCTACAAGAAATATTATCACATCTATTATTAAGTGATTCTATTTAATGAAAACGATATAAAGAAATCAACTTTGACATAAATCAAGCGATAGTGCATTCAAAGCCCTTCTATCTTCATCTACAGCAGGAGGATGGTCCCGGAAGTACTTGGCCTTACCTAGAGATGGCGATAGTTGCTTGAAAAATACCACTGCATTAGAAAGTACACAATCTGTGCAGCTTATGTTTCAAGTTTGGAGACGCCACGTTGTTTATTATTTGTTTGGCAGCTATTAATAGTGAACGAGGGTATCGAACTTATTGAACATTGGAAAAGTGTAGGAGATAAAAGGATATAACGTTTAAAAAATTTTTTTTCCAAAATTTCTGTGTTTTCTTTGTTGGACCAGGTACTTCTTGGACCATCCCCGTACTAGAAACACAATTTTATAACAGCATTCTTATAATTAAATACGTTATATTTCAAATTTTGTTCACCTATTGTTATTTTATAGCAATTGTAGAAATGGAAACTAAGAAAGTAACCAAAAAAATTATTTTTCTATTACATAACCTCAAATACACAACATCAAAAGTATTGCAACCCCTCCATTCTTGTTAAATGAATAATTTTTACAAACTAGGAGAATCAAGAATTATCTAGTATTTAAAGGTAGCTGGACATGGTGCAAGACAACGTGCAAGAAATTGAATGCAATGTTTTTCAAAGTTAAAATATTTCACAAATTAATATTGGACGTCATTTGACACAAGTATTTTACCACTGGATGATGACTGTCCCAATCAAAACTTCCAGAAGTAAAATAAACAAATTCCTAACGTCAAATTTCATTTAATATTTTGTGACCGGTTCAAACCAATTTAAAAATAACATAGCTAAGTGAAATGTCAAAGAAAGATGTAACTGGACTGTTGAACTTCATCTGCGCACGCTTTTGATCAAGAAATATTGCGACTTGCATTGCATTGCACGTTTTAATGCATCATGTCAAGCGGCCTTAAGTTCATGTTGAACATGTTGAAACATGAAACATGTTGAACTTTGATTAAAACTCTGTTTCAATAGCATGTTGACACGTTTGTGCATTGAAATGCGATGTGGATGGCCCTAGTAACAGATTTGACATGTTTACAATTAGATTGAGATCAAGAGAATGGGCTGGACAATTAAATTTCCTGATATACTATTTCCGGTGCGCCCTTTTTGTAAACCGTTGCATATGAGTAGATAATGTGTGAACCAGGTAAGGGTAAAAAAGATGATTATGAAAAGTTTCTCTAAACTTTGGAAAAACGGTAAACCTTGAAAGAAATGTCAAATCATAGTAGTAGATTTTTCAATTTTACGCAAAAATAATCCGTTAAGGTTTTTTCGATATCTACAAAGTTAGGGTAGCTAGAGCTTCAGTAATGGTGATATTTTTAAGTATAGCTCAAATGTAATAAAATATTTTTTAATGATTAACAAATTATGATTGTTTAGAGCTGTAAAAGAAAGATTTTTGAGTACTTTGATTTGAAGTTTCTGTTCTAACTCTTACATTTTTCCATAATTCACAAAACATATTGTTTATACATTTTTCTCTCCCATTTCTGGGGAATGATTACAAAAAGTTCACATTAATACACCTCTAAATTTCTCATATTGAAAACTCTGTAAATTACCCAGAATTAGAATTTGGGGACCCATTTTCTTAGACTACTAGTTTGCATTCTACGTTAAAAATCTAAAATTTGTTATAAAATAAATGAAATCTTCAATAAAACACGATTACCATAATTTTTTTCTATTTTTAACAGTGAACTACATAAAACAATTCCAATTTTATTATATTATTTAGAAATCATACGATTTTTCCCCATGCCTGCATAGTTATTCTGCAAATGTTAATAACCTATGAAATGTCGAAATTTTTTCTGGGCAATTATCAACAACGTGACCATTTACAACTTTCTTATTGCAAAATTGTTTTTATAACTGTAGAGCTTCTAACAAATACATTCTAATTTAACGGTCTGTTTAAAAGAATGTCCCCAATACAATTAGGTGAATCTTAAGAAAAACTCTCTGTTAACCTCGGAATAATTAACTTATTCATCAAAATAAGTATCCGAATATCCATATTTTATATTCAAATAAAATCTTCAGATTCAAACAACCATCGTATTTATTGATATAAAGACAAATACGGCTGTTAATTCAAGATGTTAATACATAATACATATTTATCCATATAAAAAACCCATAAATTGAGGCTTGTTATCAAATCTAGATGTTTGATAATAGTTAAATGTAATATAGTGATGCGGCATATCTTCCTCAATGTCTTTGAAACATCACAAGCGAGTTATATCACTACACTTGTACGAAAACCCCAAAACAACAAATTTTCTATCCTATAATGTGATAACCCCCCTCTATCCCATATAAAGAATTAAATTCAACTACTTTGGAATTGACATAACCAGACGTGGAGGACGACGAAAGAAGACAAAAAGCCAGATAATAAAGTTCTGTTCAAAAATATTTCCAGAAAACCTGTTACAAAAGCAAGAAAATCGAATGCTAGTCCCAGAAGACTGCTGCTTGATCGCCTTATTACGGATGATGATAATTTAGTACGTCCCCGAAACGGAGCGCCGGAGTCAACATTGACTATGATCAAATGATCCAAGACCAAAAAAAAATCGGATTTGATATAACGATGCTTCTGTGCTTCTTTGGCATATCATGAGTTAGTTCCACGCATGGGGACAATTTTTTAAAGCTTCGCCCTTTCTTATAGTAAAAAAAAAAAATATAATTTCAATTTTGACATTTGGAAGAGCACAAACTAGAAACTACTTGACGGTACAATCGATTAAGTCATCAGTTGAGATAAAAGGCCGAAGCATAAACTTGACGTTCGCGGGTGACGTCTGCCGTTCGACGTCTACTGACCCTATTCATAAACCTGACATTGCTGACGTTAACCTAAAAATTTCGTTATTATTTTTGACGTGTGTACTGCGTTTTGTTTTCGTAATATCTTTGTGTTTTTGTTGATATTATGGAAAATAACGAAGAATTTTCAATTGTTGAAGCATTAGGCAAAATCACGTGACAAACGCAAACGAATCTGATTGGCTCTTTTCGACGAAAGTTGCAGCGAACGTGAAAGTCAACAACGGCAGACCTATCAGCAAACAGCGACGTCAAACGGCAACTATGAGTGGTCTTATGCATTTTAAAGTCAAATCAAGTTTATGAATCGGCCTAAATGGTTTTGATATATCACACAATTAAGCTTACCGGGTCATTCATGATGTCTTTGATCCTATCCTCGGGTTTCTTATCTTTTTTAGTTCTAATAAGTAAAAGAATTTGTTTTAAACCGCTACAGGATCTTAACAATTTTTCAAGAAGAACTTTTCCCATGAATCCTGTACCACCTGTTATAAATATAGTCTTATTTTTGTAAAGTTCCGCTATTCGATCTGGATACATATCGATGTCGTTCATTTTTTGGCACTGAAACAGATAAATAAATTCCTTGAAACGTGTAAGAGAAAGTAGTAGAACTTTTTGTCCTCCACTCGTACATTTGATGTTTAAAAAAATTATAAGCTCACTGTATGTTTAAACGGCGTTTAATACAAATTTATACAAAGTTTTCTTTTCCATTTAACTATCAGCAAAATGAAAGTTTATGTAATTGTATACATACATTGATGATAGTTATATAATAGACTTAACCTAGTTACAAAGTTTTTACCTCAATAGAATTTAACGTAAAAGTATTAGCCTTGATAAATGAAAGAAATACATAGACACTGCAATATGGACATAGTTATTGTGTAAGTAATTAAGAATCAATGTGCTTTTATAGGAAATCAAATGATGTAAATAATGCTTCAATGATAATATATGAATGATCTCATATTATGGCATGAAGCCTCTAATCCCAAATACTCAAGCTTTATACACAGCTACTCCTGTAGTAACATATAATATTAGAAACATTTGAAATTCAACGAAGAACACAAGTAAAAGGTAAAGTCCATTGTGTCGAATCAATTTGTACATCAAAGGCGAAGATTAATGAATATATCAATTTTTCTTATAATGATTCATCTTAATTTTAGGTCTGTTTTCATATAAAATCAGCTTATGATTTTGTGTTGAGCGATCTAACGAATTGTCAAAATCACCTGATGTTCATTTTAAAATGGCCGCCGTGGGGTAAACAAATGCTTTTGCCATATGTTTCTGAATCATTTGAGAAGTTATTTGTTGGATTATTATTTCCAGTTTTATTACGAAATGGTTTTTGGAAAGTTGTACAAAATTGTTGTTGTTTTTTACTATGCAGTGTTGTGCTTAGTATAAATGAGCGGTAAGTTTAGTCAGAAAAGCAAGTATATTGTAAACTTGTGGAAAATGAGCAGAATTCTAACTGAAATTCTTTTTATCTCATGCATCTTTCAGATGCCACTGGGCTATTACTTATTTGCAACCTTAAAAAGTGCTCACTCTTGAACGCAACAGTGGAAAACTTACTAAAAAAGCTAAATAAAACAACTTCGAAATTACTCAGCTACAACTATATTAGTTCCACTTAAACAAATCTGAAAAGTATCCTCTTCAACAAAACAGAACTATACAAAAACAACTCTCACAACCGGTAAAAACCAAGAAAAGCTAACTCGGGTACATACGAGAAAATCGATTGTTTACCCCCACGGCCGTCATTTTGACGTATATCAACTGTTTTTTTTTATTGTATGATGCTTCACTTCCCTATCATTATCATTCTCAGATGCTTATCTATTTGATACTACACTCGATGCGGCTTTGTCTTCACTCGTAAGTAAGTTAGTGCATACTCAATTAGAAACTTCCTTTTCTAATGGCCACCATTTTGTAATACGCAAAATGCTTAACTCCCAAGTTCAGTTTTGCTCTAGGAAAACTCATCAATCATATTATGAAAGGTGTGATTCTTAAACTACTAGGTACCTAAGACTTCATGAAGACTTATGAAGGATCTTTGTTTTATATTTCATAAGATAATTAATAAAAATAATTAATAGGTTTAAAACTAAACGTTGTGCCTAAATAAACAATAATACTAAGAGTTTTGTTGAAAATTTTCTGTTCATTTTTAATACACACATTTGATTATGATTAAAATTGTTACTCTCTGTGAATAGGAAGTTTTTGTAAAAATATTCTTGCCTTTTTTCACAAAATTATTACCCAGTATATTGTAAGCAAAGTTATAAATGAAAAGAATAAAAAGTCCTAGCTCCACTCGAACTTCGTGTGTGAGTAAGAAATTTTTGTAAAAATATTATCGATGGCTTTTTCTCAAAATTTATTACCCAGTATTTTGTAAGCTGCTAAATACCTCCTATAAAATACTGGCAAATACAATAAATAAAAGGTTGAAGGAATTAGCAGAGAGAGAATTAGGGGATTAACAAAACGGCTTTAGACCAGGAAGATCAACTATAGACGCTATAGACGCAAATCACACTATAGACCAAATGATAGAAAAGACAGCAGAATATAAAAGGGAAATACAATAGTTTTTATTGATTTCATAAGTGCTTTCGACTCAATAAAAACAGAGGAATTAGAAAGACAAAGATATCCAAAAAAATTGATAAAACTCATAGAAATAATACTAAATAAGAGTGACATTAAAGTGACATTCCAAGGTACAACATAAGATAAAACGTATACAAATAAAGGCGGTAAGCGGGGAGACTCAATGTCACCAACGCTATTCAACATAATTCTGGAAGGCATTGTGAGAAACGCAGGACTACAAAATAAGAACATGCAATACAGATAGTAGCATACGCAGATGATGTAACGATCATAGCAAATAGACAGAGGGAATTAATAAAATCGACCAACAAATTAGAAGAAGAAGCAAGAAATTACGGACTGGAAATAAATGCAGAAAAAACAAAAACTAGCAAATACAATTTTGTATCGACCTTTAACTATCTAGGAATATCTAGGAATACAAAAGAGCTATTAAGCCTATGGGAAAAACAAAAACATAACCAAATAAAACAAAATAAAGATGTACAAAACCCTAATAAGACCAGTAAATCAAATATGCAATGGAAACAACAGTAATAAACAGAAGAGAAAAAGAACGTAAAGAACAGAAAGAAAGATAATGAGAACTATAACAGGTCCAAACATAAACGGAGAAATAGAGAGAGAACTGGGGAAGGAGAATATAGTGAGACACATTAAAGCAAGCAAGCAACTGGGCCGGGCACATAATGAGAAGAAAACCAATTGAAATGATCAAAAGAAAAACGCAATGGATCCCATTGTGGCCAAGGAGAAGATGCAGGCCGAGAAAGACTTGGAGAAACGAAATAGAAGAGGACATAAGAGCACTTAATATAGAGAACTGGAGGGCAAAATGCCGGAACCAAAAAGAATGGAAAATAATAACAAAAGCAGCCAAAACAAACGATAAACTATGAAGAAAATAAAAATTACAAAACGAGGAGTAATCCACCTCAAATAAAAAAAGGATTTAAAGCGCCAAAAGCGATACCCATAATCCACATAGGATTGGAAGCCTTGATATTTATTACTACTAGATTTCAAGTAAAAATAAATAGTTTTCACTTGCTCTTGTAAAGTTCACCCAAAAGGAGTTACGCATTCTGATAATTAGGCTGTCGATATGTAAAGTTCCTTGAAAAAATTCTCAATTAGAATAATTGATTCTTGAACAAGTCTTCAAAAACTGAAACTAACATTAATAGGTTTGACTGATTAATTTGACGTAAATATTATCATTAGTAACAGTACTTAATCAAATATTAAATGGAATGTCCACTCTCTATTATTTATAGATTTCCAATAATTAATAAAGTCGTTAATTGTTACAAAAACTAATACGTCATACTAAGAGGATAATTAGTGATATTATTAGGAAATTTCGCAGAAGTACCACAAATTGCGTAAGCGGTTTTTCTGAGTAACTTTGTCATAAATTGTTTATGTCAATGATATTAAACAGGTATATTATTGAAGTTCTCCAATAGTAATTTGTTTTTAAATACTTTATAATGCAGAGAAAATACTTTCTTATAACCTGCATTAAAAATTTGGCTTTTAATGGCATATTGACCATTCGAAACTAATTGCAAACTAATGCAACCGTTGCTTAATCATATCCATCCATAAATACAATCAGTTATTAAATAATTATATTGGCTAGTCTGAAAACGTGGACATGTGTGTCATTACATATGAAAAAATTCATTAACTATCCAAACAAGAAACCTGCTTTTAGGTTTACAAAAAGAATGAATTTTTCTTCAATATACAACCAATTCTAAACCAAAAAGCTTTCTGGCTATTCGTAAAGATACAATTTATACAAAAAATTCTGAATATTAACTTTTTGTTGTAATCGAAAGCATTAGACGAAACAACATATGTATTGAACTATTTCGAAATTATGTTAAAATTATTTGGAATCATTTCTGCTTTCACGTATTGTGACATATGTATTTCTAAAATAATATTTTTTTACTATTATGATGGGAAGTGTAAATATTTGGCAACCACGAGGCTAGACAACTTTCGTCATTACGTAATCAAATTCTACTAATCTGTTGATAGGTATTATATAAACTAACACAATTAGACCATACGAAACTAACAACTAACCTAAAATAATAATAGGTACCTAACAGACAATCACTCAATTGATACAAGTATAGAAATATTAAACAATAAACAATACATTCAAGAATTTTTAAATTCATATAAGTTCAGTTCAAAAGATGAAATTGCATTCAAGAAATGTACAACCCATTCGTTGAATTTTATTACAAGTCCAGGAGCTGTCAATCTAAAAAGTCCCCTCATATCGTACATGACTTTATTTTATGAAAATTGATAGTTCAAAACTGTAGGAATTGAAAACATGATAGATTTGCAAAGCTGGAAAAATTAATTATTAAAAAAATGGATAAATGTTTCTCTCTCATAGTATGGAATGGTTTGCCTAAAGTTTATTCGATAAAAAATTTCATTCTCTTTCAGAATTCATGCAAACCAATTTTTTTCGTCGGGAGAGTTGGGCAAGTCTTTTTTAAAGTATGTGACGAGGGAGAAAATTTTTCCCTCATTATGTAACATATTCTTTTTATTTTATTCGTTTTAATGTCTACTTTAAGATTATCTTGGTCTGCAGGCTCAAAAACGACCGAAAATATTCAGCAATCCACTGACTCCGACTCATTTTCGATAAATAGAATTATACTCAATGAATATAATCTAGAATAAATGTTTTTCTGTGTATAATGATGATCTCCTACCACTGAAGACGATAAATATGCTTTAGAAACGTCAGACATTATCATGTAGTGTGGTGGTAATAACCAGAATATTCAATATGAATATCAACAACTTCCAAGTTAACTAATCTAATACAGAATATTCAAATAAAAACATTTTTCATAGACAAAGTTAATTTATCTTATATTGATCCATGGTTCGCGAAATAAAATGATCTTTATTTACTACCTTCCATATTTTATTCATTATTATGTCTATAATCCGCAATCAGATAGATCAGACGATTGCGGATATTACCCAGAACGAAATTTTGATAAGATTGTCCGAACGTCGCGTTGTGTAATAGTTCAAGCTATGAGATACGGCAACATCGATGTGAAAATATCAAATTTGACGTTGTCATCATAAAGTTTGACATTTTTAATGGTGAACGTACTCAGAACGTGTTGTCATCCTAGTGCTATTTAAGTTGTTTACATATACTTGACACATTCAACTTGGTCAAAAATAAATCGCCGATGATTTTCTATGACTTCCGACGTGGATTAAACCAACAGCGGTGACCGATCACCTTTCTTTAACTTTTGGTGATGAAGCACCATGTTTCGCTGGTTTTCCGAATTTTTCGTGTTCGCACTTCGCTACATGATGAAGTTCGTGAAAGTCGACCAAAATCGGCTGTTGTGACAGAAAACATTGATGCTATGCGTAAACCGATATTGCAAATGACATATCATGAGATTGAGGCATGCTTGTGCATTAGTTTCACTGGCATACATTCAATATTGCATGAACACTTGACGGTTGGATACCGATTGGTGCAAAGAAATGGTGAAAAAATTTGAACTCGAGACTTCAAAAGACGTCTATACGATCGTTACAGGCGATTAATCTTGGATCAATGCATATAAACCCGAAACTAAACAACAATCGCCTGTATGGGTCTTTCAAGGCGAGCCACATCCAACAAAAGTTGTTCGCGCATGAAGCACTTTGATGTAAATAGTCGGAATAACTGAACATGTCATTCTACGTTGCTCTAATGGAACGGTCAATTCTGAATGATACACCAGTTTTTTTTACAGAAGTATTCGAAAAAATCAGGGAAACCAATCACAGAAGACGAGTCATTCTTTACTACTACAATGCGAGTCAAAATATCGAATTGATTGCTTATCCGCTGTACGAGTACAGTCCTTGTTCGGCACCCAATGATTTCTTCTTATTCCCGTAGATCAAAAATAAATTGTGAGGTCCACGTTTTTCTACACCCGAAGAAGCGATTGATGCGTTCAAAGTATCTCAAACGGAATGGAATAAATGCTTCGATAATTGGTTCAAACGCAAGCAAATGCTTATATCTTAATGGAGAATATTTTCAAAAACAATGAAGCCATATCCAATTAGAAATATTTTTTTTATTTGTCCATTTCAAAACTTCATTAGTAACCCTCGTACATGTTATGTTTATATAATTTCAATCGGATTCTTGTATTGTACATTTTCAAACAACATCTGTTATATACCATCTACATCTCTGTTTAACGAGACTGAATTTTTTTGTGATATATATTGTATCCTTTCATATGTTCGTAAAAAGTTATTTTTCGTTATCGAAACCAAGTAAAAGAGAAGTTCTAAATGTATGAAAGTAATATAATAAAATTTAATTATCGCACTCATTCAATCAACCATCGTACATCACAGCAATGAACATAAAATAAAGCTCTCTAAGCAAATCAAAACATCAAATACCAACAAGCTATTTTTATAGCTTTTATAGCTCGAAAAGTCAAAAAATCTCAACCCTCAGTAACTTGTTAATTGAATTTCAATAAAAATTATTATAGAAAATTATTAAAATATGGACGGTAGAGAAAAGAAGAATTGAAGTATGTCGAATTAAAACATTTAATATCTTTTTTGACTCACGCAGCTCATTATTAAAAATTTCAACAACTAGCATTGTACACATTCTGATGGACTTTTCATATACACAGATGATTCTTCTTTCCTCCACTATCCATATATGAAACTATGCTAGAAATTGTAACATGTCTACCGAATTATGCTAAGTAAGTGGCTATGAAATGGGAGTGACTACTGCGCTTAATAATTAACTAACGAAATTGGAAAATCTTTGATGGAAAACGTAAAATTCCAAATGTCATTCTACATTCTCTCTCCTCTATCGAGGCTTTCCTTTTCTGTAAAATTAATAGTCTACGAAAGAAGAAGCAAAAACAATACTGTCGAAATCAACAGGAAGAACAAACATTAGGACATACATACTAATCATACGAGAATAAACGAAAACTAATAGAAAGATAAAAGAAGAGTAATAAAATAAAATATATTTATTAGAAATTTTCTTTTTTCTGTACTTTAAAATCACTAAGCCATGAATTACAGTAATGGATATAGTTTCATTTGTTTTTTTTTTAACTTGCTTGCTAATATTGGATAATATAGAACCCTCCCCTAAATAGGTCATTTCAAAATTTTGGCCAATAATGTAGTTTAATTGTGCCAATAAAATGTTTATAAACAGTAACTTGATTTCACCATTTAAGAATATTTGCTTGGTCCGCTGTACTAATTTGATTTGGTCGACTATAGAGTTTGTTTACCGATTACAAATTGACAGAAGCGATCGATTTTTGACACGATTTGTTTTGTTCACAAGTTTTTCCGTATATTATTAAGAAAAACACATTTATATGTAATTTGCACAATTTATTTCAAGCATTAACAATAATTTTTTCTCACAATTTCATTTTGTAGAAGATAAATAAAAAGAAACATTAAATGAAATCTACGCAACGTCCTTATTCTTATAGGCATTCCACTCGCCAAAAAAAATTGAAGACTGATTGTGTTTGTATGAATGTATGTATCATGTATTATTGTGGTAGCGTATTGTGAGAAATGTGATACTTGGGGATGTAAAAATACGAGGGTTGAAAGTTATGAAGATGTATGTCGGTTAATACGTGGAAACTTTTAACAATTTCACAAAATATTTCTAACATTTCAAGTTTCTTGGGCAGGATTGTTATATAGATTGTTATATAGAAAGTAGAAAATATTATATGTTTATCAGAATAAAAAATTTCGATATAAAAAGTATCTTTAAATATAAAAAAATCGATAGAAACATATTAAATAAAATTATTGATTATATGACTAAAAAACCCAACTAAACAGTTGCTGGTAGCTTATTAATAATAATAAAAATAAAGTTATACTATATTTTAAAATAAATTTGTAAAATTACAGATACATGCTAATACTATGAACATATCTACTTCTAAATTCATAATTTCGAAAATAATTACTTTTATTTTCAATTTAAAAACTTACCTCAGTTTGTGACATGTTCCTTTTAACACAAACTTATAATTTCACTAACAATTAGGTACATATATTTATATGGTAGTAATCGAGTTACGTTTAATTATAATATAATTGAAGTAATCAAATATCGCCCCACTTATAATTCCGTAAGGCGGAAAAACTATCGCAAGCGTCACAGAAAAGGTGCAAGTGCAAATACACCTGGCGAAGGTCTTGGAATTGAATGAGTATTACCAGTAATAGATTCTAAGAAGCACATCTACTTTCATTTTAAAGAAATTATGGAAGGTGGGGTATATGGCACCTAAATATTTACTTATACTAACGTTATTTATTCTATTTTTTTAAAACCAAGTCGGCGTGTTAATTTTATTGAATATACATAGGGTTATTAATTATAAATACTCATCCCTTAGCAATGTAATTATTTTCTGTGCAAAATAAATTTCGAAATTGAATTTGTGAGGTTATGTTAAAATGCTTTTAAAACAGGAGTAGAAAAGGTGAATCCCTTCCATCACTTGACTTAATTTACAATTTATCGAGCAAATATGTTCCACCTACTATCTTCTTCTATCAAAAGAAATCAAATAACATAAGATCGACTATCTTCTTTTCAAGAGCAACTACAAGACATGCGAAATGATTTCTTTGAATCTTATATGTAATACTTCTATATGGACAGTTTCTATAAGTGGAAGCTGTTCCGAATGACAGAATGACAACGATTTCTCTATCCTCCGAGGTTCCAGCTCGGTTCTGCGCATTCTCAAGCATGCGCAGTATAGATAAAGTGTCTCGAACGAGAGAGAAAATGAATATTGTCGGCACCGAAACGTAGGGACGTTTTCCCCATACCAACTGTCCATATAAGAGTATTACATATATGCTTTGAATGGACAGTAGTAATCTTAGAAATAGACATCAATATAACTGAAGTTACGTGAATAACTGACTGTGTTAAAAGTTGAATTTGACGTTACCGCATTTTGAGGTTATGTGAGCTTTGTTTAACATATTGTTCTTAGCGAATTTTTAAATTGAACATGTATTTATTGTTATAATCAGTTCTTTTATGAACTAATTTGACTTTTTATATAATTTTACATCGGCAAGTACGAATATAGTCCATCATTGACTTGTAAAATTTTGACTTTTTATAACCTAAAGTGGCGGAAGATTACAATGTTTATTTTACTACTTATTAGTGGTAAATAGGGTTTATAATTTTGTACGATTTGTAAATTTCTGTTGAATTTTCAAAATTACATCAATCAAGTGCCTGATTATACTTTTAACGTTATAGTAACCAACAGGTATTTTTAGAAAATGGCTGAAAAACAACATTCACGAGCACAGGAGTTTGTTTTAAATTTGATTGAGTATTTTGAGATGAAAAAAAAAACAATGGCGGGCCTTTTCAACCTCTTTCATATGTTCAGGAGGAATTATACTAAAATTAACATCTATTTAATGACATTTTTATTTATATTATATATTTTATTGAATGACAACTGTGCTGAAAGTATTTGTAAAAACGGTATGCTACGTTAATGTAATTTTTTAAATTTGTTTGTTAATAATTGTTGCTGTAAAGTGTCAAGTAGAAGGCCAACCTTCGGAACATTAGCTATAAAGATTATTCATACTGAGTTTCCATTTGATTCATTTGAATATTGTGCTGACGTATTAGATACGTGATGGAAGACCTCCACCGTTTGTACTTTGGGTTATGAGGCAATCTACGAAAATATCTGATCTACGTCAAAATGACGACCGTGGGTTAAGCAATAGAATTTTTCGCACCCGAGCTAGCTATTCTTTGTTTTTTATTTCATTGTACCAATACAGCAGAAACTGGGTATTTTTGAAGTTTTTTTAGTCAGTTAGCTTCCAAATATTTCAGAAAATTTATGCTTAGTTTTCTTTGGAAATTAACTTTCAATGTTGAGTTCACGTTTATCAAAGATGAGCGATTAATTTTGAGGTTACAAAATGATAATCCAGTGACATCTGAAAGGTACAACGACAGACTTGAAAGCTTTAAGTGAAGTTTCAGTAGATAGATTAGTTACGAATTTTGCTCATTTCCCACCAGTTTGTAATATACTCACTTTTCCAGCTTATCTACACTAAGCCATGTTTCTGTGAAGAAATTCCGCATTTCTCAATTAAATTGGATCTAAAATTCAACAAATAATTTCACAAACCATACAGAAATTTATGGCGAAAGCATTTGTTTACCCCACGGCGACTTTTTTCAAATGGATTTTGTCAATTCGTTAGATTTCTCTATTCTTCTTTTTTCTCTATCTTCTTGTACTTTCCCTTTATGATTATACAATTAAAGAATACTCTTGATGGGCAAGAAAATGAAACACTGATTAAATTCAATTATAATTTTATTATATTCAAAAAGTATTATTCAAAAATGATTTTCGACAAAAATAATAAATTGATTTTATGCAACTGCAAGCTAAAATATACAAAATTGGTTAATTTAATAAATAAACATCTCAATTTCATAATTTAGTAATTATTATAAAAATTTGAAAAAAACATGAAAATGCAAAATATTTTCACTGAATGAAATTGACTAATATATGTCATAAGCAAGTAATAAATCATTTTATCTCAATGTATTATTGGAATAAATTCTTAAATTTATTTACACCAACCTTTCATGATGATTGAAAAGTTATTTCACTAAAACTGTTATTTATATTTATCAAAAATGGGAATAATCATATGTACAATCTAATGTAAAGAAACCCTTAGATCCATTAATTCTAACAATATCAACCAAACCCACAAGTTTTCCTACCTTTATTGTTCCTCATTACCAGTAAGGAGTTTTCCAATTCTGCATGTTTTGAAGATAACTGAGCACTCTGTTTACTACCACTACAACCGCCTGGTCCTTCGAGCCGGATAATAATAAACAACTAATAGAAAGCTACAAGGACCAAACATTGTAGTACAAGAAGCAAGTTAGTGAACATTAGGATAGTGTTGGGGTTGTTTTTAATATCTTTCCTATTTTGGATCGTTTTTGGTGGAAGTTATTAAAACTTTAACTTTTCAGATTTTGAAAATTATCGATCAAAATAGTTTTTTAATAAAAATTTGAGTTGAAATATCCAGTATGGTATTAATGTTTACTAATTCTTACTTCCCTTAACATTTACAATACTGGTTTTTGAATGGAGTGAGAAATGGTGAATATTTTTTGAAGATCCTATAAGAATTGGACTTCACCAATGTTGAATGTTCTATACCTATATGCAATTAAAGTTTCTGAAGATTCATTAAATAATGTTAATAATTATGCTACAAAACTAATGAAAGAAGGTACTAAACTAGAGAGGAAAAATACTTTGAAGTACCCATGAGGGAGAGAAAAAATAAACATGAGGAAAAAAATTGCTTGTTCCGTTTTCAATCAAGAAGTAGAACAACTTATATGTAATAAAGTTAAAGATAAAAACTAATAAGCATATTAGCAAGGGAATTGCCTAACTTGTTCTCTTGTAAGAACGAAGTAGAGCAGCTTGAATTTGAGAAAGTAAAAGGTGGTATTGATGAGGGGATAGAAGATTAGTATAGGGTATGTTAAGAAAAAATGATCTTGGATCAAAAATTGATAATTAAGTTGATAGATTTAGAAGAAAGCTGAAATTTTAATCCTCAAGTTGGTGTGGATAAAAAATAATAGCAATGTAAATTCAAATTTACAGTCAAAACTATCATATGAAATAATTGCTTTGTTTTCAAAGGAGATGCTGGAACAAATTAAATTCATATATACATAAATAAACATCAATTTCTAATTCTCTCAATAAAATTTGTCTCTTTTTCATAATTATTTTTCCATTAGTCACCGCATCTAAGTCTGCCTTATTGGCCTTCCAAAGTTCATCGTACTTTTGTATTCTTCATATGTTAGAATAGATTGAGTAGTAAAGGTGAACCAATAGCAAACAGAACGGGCCATCATTACTCATTTTGTGTTGAAGATTGCAGAAGTTTTTTGGTGAAATTCTCTCCTAAGCTAGTGAACTAATAGAAAAGATGATATCTTTCTACAATTGGCCTTCTGCAGCAAGTTATTTTCCCTTTTGTACTCTTTATCATGAGTTATGATAAAAGTTGCAAAGGTATTTTTTATGTAATACCAACTTATCATAAGCCTGAGGGAGAATAGTAATCAGCAAGGTGGTAGATGATATCTTCAAGAAACTGACCATTATCAGGAAGTTTTTTGTCCTTTTGCAAAAGTATTGTTGGTGGAATTCCAAACTAATCATCCGAACTAATAAGAAATAACAAGGTTGTAGGTGATATCTTTCTATATTTGGCCATTTTCAACAAGTTTTTGCTTTTTTGTACTCTTCATCATGTGTTACAATAAACGTTGCAAAGATATTTTTGATATAATGTCCATCTGTTCATATGCCCGTGAATCAATATTAAATAGCAAGGTGTAGATGATATGTTTCTATAATTGGCCATCCTCAACATGACCAACTATAGAAATTTCCAGAAGTCATTTTGGAATTCCCAAGTAAACTTATGAACTAATAGGAAACAACAAGGTTGTAGATGATATAATTCGCCTTCCTCAGCATTTTTTATTTTTTTAACTCCTATCAAAATGTTCAAGCGACAACTGAAGTTACAAAATTGTATTTGATTGAATGCTCATGAAAATATAATGTACTAAAGAAAAAATACTTTAATGAGAAAATTCATTAAAAACAACATTGATGACTGTAACATATCTCAAAGTAGCATTATTTTCAATCAAAAAATCTAAACATTGGAGAGATAATACAAAAAGCAAGAGTAAGATGACTGGGACGAATATGAAGAGCTGGAATAAGATTGATGAAAGAATGCAACCGAGGTGAGAGAGGAAGACCATGCTCAAGATGGTTGGATAGGGTGAAGATGGATTTGATAACAACAGGAGGAACTGGAAAAAAATGGCGATGAATGAGCAGAAATGGAAAACGCTGGTAAACAAGCAGAAGGTGTAATTATAACTAGTATTTTCTGAAAATTACTAACAAAAATGTGTTGAAGCCCAACGTTTCTTTGTTATACTTTTATTTTGAAAATAGAACATTTTTTCCTTGTATTAAATATGATGACAGTAACAAATACCAAAAACGATCTAATGAAAGCAAAAAAATATGGTTTATACAACTCATATTGAATTTTTAAAGCTGATATATGTACATATAGAAAGCACAATAAAAATTAATGAAATTAAAATAAAAACAAAAATTTTATAATTGTTTTGTTTTTTTTTTTACAAAACTGCCTGCACCACGGTTCTTACAACCACAAGATCGTTTTTTGATTTTTAAAACTGTATCAAATTCATTCAGTGACGGTTATCTATAATAAATGAGAATTAATTTAGTCCGCTGGTCTTTTCTCGCTGTGTTTTTTCGTATATTCTTCCGCATTTTTCGTAAATTTCTTCTTATCTTTGATATATTCTTCTGCTAAATCACCTCTAAGAGGGTGTTCCGGTTCAGGTTCATTTACCAAAGCTACTAAAGCTTGTATCACTAAACAAGAAAAATTAATAAGTTGCAGTCATACTTCACAGTTATTTAAATATAGTTAAAACTGCTATTTTTATTGTGGATACATGTTATAACATATTATTAATCAATTTATCGGAACAAATAGAAAGATTTTTTAAATGCTAGTAAATGGTATCATGGTATACTTTCAAAGCTATATAATAAATAAGATGTATAAAGCAAGTTTAGATACCACAGATTTGTTAGAACATAATGAACATAAAATTATAATCCTAAACAATTGTAAATGTAGAAAAAATTAACTTGATTGATAATTTTCACGCCAAGTATGTTTTGTTTAAAAGTAGAAGTGCTTATAAATTATTGTATTTGATAGTCAAAAACATAAAAATATTTTAATAACTACATATCTTTTCAAATATGACTAGCATTTGGTGTTTTAACATACGAAACAATGTGCAGCATTATTGAAATATACCAAATTTTTGAAAATATTACCTTGGTCTGTTTTAGTTGCAGGTTTCCAATGTTCAGCACTTATGATAGGTAAACACACTTGACCTTTTTCATCTATATTTGGATGATAAATTTTGGTTTTGAAATTTATTTTGGGTGGTTTGAAAGGGTATTCGGCAGGGAAATTGATTTCTATTTTGAAAGCTCCTTTATTATAAGGAGGATTATCCTAAAATAAGTATTTCAACATATTATTTCAATTACTAAAACATTTATAATTATAAATAAGTATTTGTTCATTCTATAAAAATTTTTGAAGATATTTGGAAGTGGAATCTTCTCTATTTGTAGTCATAAAAAATTAATGTTTTTATTTTTTATAAATAAAATCATAAATTACACAATTTGTGTTCAAAAAGTGTACTTAAAAATGTGTTTTACTAAGTACATACAAAAACAAAGAATTTCAAGTATCCACTTGAATATCATAATTCTAACAATTTTAAGAACTTTTAACTAAGTTTCGAAAAAGTTGAAATTTTTGTCATTTTCTCATAAATTATTAATATTTCAATAATTTTTTTTTCCATTTTGTTAATTTTTTTAGCACATTTATGATAAAAGTTAGAACTAAGTTTGAAAACCAGAATTTCAAGTCTTATTTAGCCAATAAAACATCATTTTCCTTCTTTATTCCATAACAGTTCTATTGCCTTTTGCTTCTGCAATATCTTTCCTCAACCTCTCTCTAGGCTCTTTCGTAGTCGATCTTCACTTATGTTCCAGTTCCAATGTTATTTATGCTGTGATATGCACATGTCAATAACTCATCCTGCATCGGTTTTGGGTGGATTAGCCTAGTAGTACTGTTACCAGTCCCAAGCTCAAAAGACAGAAGAGGGTTGGGGAGCAAGGTTGGCAGCCTACCCCCCAGAAACACTAACCCAATATTCCAATAGAAAGCCTCATATATGAATAATAAAAATCCAAAAATTGAATTATCCAATATTTTTTTATTAATACTAAAACGAAAAATTTTAATAAAAAATTGATTATCATAATTGAAACAATTTAAACAAATTTGAAATTTCTAAAAAACTGAAATTTTTTACTCTAAAATGATCAACATTTTCCATAAATTTTTTTAATAAACCTAAAGTTAAAAACCAAAATTTCAACACTTTTTTGATAATAGTTTTACTACTTCTATTAACAAGAAATTAATTTTCATACACTAATTCCTAAACTAACCTAAAAAATATTAATATTTTTCGATTTTTTAAGATCAAAAATAGGGTGGACTCCACTTTCAAATAATAACCAAAATTTTAATGAATACAATAACGTTTTAGTGAATCTAATTATCTATTAGCCATTATTATTAATAAGTTTGAATACATACTGGAACTATCAAACCCTGCCAAGTTAAAATATTAGTTTCATCAACTTGTATATCACGGAATGATTTCAATCCTGAATTTCTAATATCTCCTAGTTCCTAATGAAGAATAAAATCGTTAATTTCAACAAAGACAGGTAAAATAGAAATTTATTTAATTTTACATTTCACATAGTTTATGTGTTTATGAGTTGATATGATAATAACATTTGTATGGTAATTGTTACTAAGATGCAACTTTTAAATAAAAAATAAATTCCCCAGAAATATTTTTTGATATTCAAGATTTTAAATAGACATCACAATTAATAATAACTTTGTTTTATGATACTACATAGAAACGTTTAAAAATATAGCGAGGTCTGCGAGGGTCATTACCCCCCACTACTGGTTTCTTAAAATACCTTAATAAAACTGAGTTGATTACAAGTCAAGTAATACTAATGTGAATATCTTCATACTCTTAGAATTTACCTGGAAATTGTTATTCTTAATACTTCTAAATATGTAGTTAATTAAGTTAGCTTGTGAAAATACCTCGACAAATGTGATTTATCGTTTACATAATGTTACAAAAATTCTATATATAAATTATAACAAACAATAATCTCAAATAAATGATACGCAAAAACATTACATGCTTTACATAAATTTTGATTAACCCCAACTTACTTTTTGTAATCTCCTAGTGGCTGCCATTTTGTTAAATCTTTGGGCAACTCACGTCTATAATATATTTACAAACTTATGACAAATTAAATAAGAAAACGACTAAATAACAGTTGATTTATGCATTAACTATCAACAACACTCATATGGAGTTTTTTTCATCACTATCCAATTTTAATTATATATCTCGGAAATTTGACACTTTTCATTGACAGAGCATTAAGAGCCATCTGTCAATGTGATTGGATAGAATGGAAGACACTTTTCTAAGTCATATTTTAGCGCTTCATTATTTAATATCACAATTTATTACGAAAAAACTATATTGAGAAGAATTCGCAATTTAATAAGTTATATAGTTAATTTTTAATAATAAACGATATGAATATCAAGAGCCAATACGTCATTTGGAGTAAGGTGATTTCAAACGTCGGCCATATTGTCATGGTGGATAAACAAAGATTTTATTTCAGTGTGCATGGAAAATTGATTGTTTTGAGATCTTTTTTATTGAAATCAATATCTTTATACAAAGGCATTAAAATATAAAACCACTAATAATAATAATTTTAATCTAAATAGCCCAATATTTGTCCCCCAAGACAATATGGCGGTTGATTGTGACGTCATTTCGAAATGGCATATTCTAGTTTATTTGGTTTTTGTGTACAATCGAAAACATGACCTATTAAACTTCAAAATACATGACAGTTTTCTCTCACAATTCAAACAAATTCAAAATTTGACAACGGAAATACAAACAAATTTAATATTTTTTTGTTGTATTAGCTTGTCGCTGATATTAATTTTTAGCATGTAATAATAATATCTGCGATGTCATTTGTACCATCTCAGTATTTAGTTAGATTACAAGAATTGAAACTATGGCAAGGAAATTATGATAATCTGTTACAGAAGCAAAAAAATAATTTAGCTAAAGAAATAGAATTGTCTGATTTGGATGATTTGGACGACGTAACTCCGATAAGCGAAAAATCACAAATTAAGACATGCGAATCTGTGGACTGGGATCAACAAGCCATTTTACCGAAAACTAAACCATTCAATGAACTTATTGAAGAAAAACTGGCTGTAGATGAACCTATAGAAGTATCTACTAAAACCAAAAAACCTTTTCTAAGAAAGGGATCAGGTTTAGCCCGATATAATCTGAATCCTATTAAAAAAAAGTTCAAGGAACAGAAAATAATTCAAAATAATCAACAAAAACGTCACAATGATATTAAGGGCATTGAACAAAAACGTCATGCAGATATCAAGGGCAATACAAGTATTAATAGCAATGCAGATATTAAGGGCAATGAAGAAAAATATTACACAGATATTAAGGGCAATGAACAGGCATATGTAGAGAATTCTATAACACCTTTAAAGGCACCGGAGATTAATATTAAGTCTAAGGCTACATGGACTAAGGTTATTAACGAGGAAAATCCAGTAGAATGTTCTGAAGAAAACAAGTTTAATCCTCAATACGTGATTGAGAAGATTAATGAGTTTGCTCACTCATTCTGCACTTCTAAGAAGTACAATGATGAAAAAATTTTGTAAGTAACAAATCTTAAAGTTTATATTTTTCACCTTATTAATTAAGATCTCACTTATTTATAGATCTAGCATGATTTTTTAACATTTCTAGTTCATAACTTATCTTTCAAAGCAAATTAATTTATTTATAATTTGTCTGAATTACTTTATTATCTAGGAAATTCATTTTGAACTCAATTCTTTTGTTTGTTAATGTGATATTGAGTCACTGCATATTTTTATGAATATAGAAGCTTTTTCAGAATAAGCTTAATTTTTTTATTTCAGAGAATCATATTTTGACAGATATAACCATGAGGGCATGTTAGAAAACTCATTCAGTAACCAATCAGAAGAAGAACTACATATTTTTGAAACTCTTGAAAAAAAAATTAATCACTCTAGTTTTGTGTCTACTAATACTAGTGTTATTAGATTGCTGGCTAGTACTCCTAATAGTGTTCACACATCTCCGCAAAAGAATACTAATGATGAAAATTTGAAAATGTGTCAGGAGATTCAGAGTTCAAATGTTTTGACTAAAATTTTAAATAATTTAAAGTTGATATCTGCTGAAAATACTAAAGGAGAATATAGAGGTGAGAAATTTTAATTCATTGTTATTGTTACAAATAATTTGTATTGGATCAAAAATTCCAAGTTTTGAGTTCAGAAACTAATTACTTGGGAATGAGGGAATTAGTATGAACTAATTAAGGTGTACTCAATTAATGATGGAAACATTTTCATTTTCAAGTTATATTCATAAAGTGACTGCCTGTTGTAATTGGTGGACAGGTGGTGCCAGTCCAAAGGGCTGAGGATTAACCTAGGGTAAACTGATATCCTTTTCACCAGGAGGTGCAATAATGGCATGCTCTCAAATATAACGTTGGGAGACGTGACTCTTACATATTCTAGAGCGATAAAATATCTGGGAGTAATCCTGGATATAAAACTGCTCTGGTACAAACACGTGGATAACAAAATAAAAAAGGCCACCTTGCACTCACTGGGCATGCAGAAGGGTCAAACTTCTTCTTATATACGGGGCCATCTGGTACACATCTCTGAGCGGGAGCAGTGGAATGGTGACTCCAAGCCTGCTATATTGAATAATGGAGCCACACGGTACACAAATGTCCCTTGGAGGAATAGCTTGGCCGGAGCAGTCTTCTGTGGAGGACACCACAAAATAAGCGAATCTTTTTCGGTTGAGGAACACGTTGAGGAACCAACTTCCAAGCCGAGGTATTCGCTGTGATGGAATGCGGACGCGCGATATTCAATCGACGCCACAGGATCACTGTAATCTCAATCTGTTCAGACAGTAAAGCTGACATACAAGCCATAACGGCTGGAAAGGTGTGCTATAGATTAGTGCTGGAGTGCTAGAGAGTCCTACAGAATCTGGTGTGTGATGGATGCAATATCCAGCTCGTTTGGGTGCCCGGTCACCCAGGCAACAAAGGCAACGACGAGGCGGACTCACAGACGATACGGAATGCCGTTGGTTCATGGAGGAGGACTATACCGCAGACCACGTCATCTGTGATACCCAAGTTTGTTAATTATAGTTAGCAAAACTCATTTTTATAAATGTTTCTATCCATGATATATATAACATGTATTGTTTCATGATTATTGCCTACATATCAATTGAAAATGAACATTTTATTTTCAATTTATTGGTACTTAAAAGGAGAAATTCGCCATAGATAATTCATCAGCAAGAACCAGTCGCACCAATAGTTTTTCTGAAGATAAAAAGTATGTGAAAAATCCAGATAGCTACTGTCTATCCCCCTCTAGCTTCTATACAGATTTCGAAAGTACTTTGGAACGTTTTAATAAAATAAACACTGCTGTAAATACCAGTTTTTCCCAAAATAAAGAAGCAAGTTGTCAAAACTGTATAGATCTTCAAGATAAACTAGAGAAATTATTGTATGAATCAACTAATGTAGAGGTGAGTTGGAACTTTTTCAAGCTTTTCATGGTACATATTCGACTCAAAGGACCAAATAGTGTAATTTGAGAAATATTTTGTTGCCTCTAGGTAGAAAAGAGAAAATTATGTGATTTAACGAAAGAATTGGAACATCAATGTAGAGAACTTACTGCAGAAATAGAAAAATTAAAATTGAATTATGATAAAGACATAGAAGATTTGAGGGAAGAATTGGAAGAGGAACGAAAAAAGTTTTCTAGAGAAAAAGCTTTACTTGATATGTAAGTTACTAGCAGCTGTTTATTTTATTTTTAATTGTTTTTTTTAAGGTATGTAAAAGATGTTAGACCCAAAAAGAAAGACGGTATTGAAATGGATAGTTTGAAAAAAGAATTGATTGATCTAAAAGAATTAATGAAACTGAAAGAAACTAAAAACGGTACAACTCAGGCTCGGTTGCGCAATCAAATCAGACAATTGGAAAAAGAAAAATCCGAACTGAAGTTATCTGTGGAGCAACTGCAAAAAGAAAATGGCAAACTCAGTGCTTCTCAGAAGATAAATAGGAACGCAGAAGCTAGAATGTTACAAGAAATTAACAGAAATTTACACAGGTTTTATTTTTAATTAATATTCAATCGAATATTTTCCAAATTGGTACAATTGTAGGTTAACAGAAGAGACAATAAAAGATGGAGACTTGAAAAAAGACAATAGAACTAAATTTGTTCAGAAAAAAGATAAGCGACGAGGTATGGGAGAATTAAAAGAAAGAGTTGAAAGGGAACTACAAGTAGAAGTTATATATAATAATGAATTGGTTGATAAAAATTTAGATAAACAAAACGAATCATCGACAGGATTAGTAAATAACGAATTCGGACAAAATGAAGGAACCAATCAACGTAAAAAAGGTATTCTACTAAAAATCTTTTATTCATAAAAATTATAGCCGCCAATATTAAAATCTTCCATACCAATTTTGACTTTTATAAATCATATAAATTATATATATATAATATAAATAAATTTCTTAATATTTCTTTATTTACTGCCTAGTGATTGAATTAAATATAACTTCAACCAACTCACAACGCTACAACCGGAAAAGTATTACAACGTGGCAACTATGTAAACATCTGTCATATGTTCAAGGTTGTTTTTAACGTCATAAATGTAAAACGGGTAATCGGTAACATAGGAAGCTGGCTGCGAGTGCTATTAGGGCAATCCAAGAAAACAGCTGATCTACGTTAAAATGGCGGCTGTGGAGTACACATTCTTTATTATAGTTTGACATGTAATGAACGAACTAATGACATTAATTCAATGCTTGATTACATTTAAAACTAGATTTTTTTGGTCTAAATCTCTGACATCTTAAAATACGTACATTCCAGAAAGTTTTTACTTGTTATTTCATATTGATTGAATTGAATATAACAACTTACAATGTTCATCATCATCAACTGGAAAAAAATTGACAACCCAACGTGACAAATATGTTAACATCTGTCATATATATTCGTCAATATATCATATAAATTGTATATTCATGTAAATGTTTCTAGCGATTCAATGAGAATTAATTAATTTCAATTTATGAGGAAAAATTTGGTATTAGAGGTTATTTTTAACGTCAAAAATATAAAAACAGTAATCGACAACATGCCAATGCGTGAAGTGGCTGCGAATTCGAAATGCGTAATCTGAGGAAATAGTTATCTGTTTTAAAATGGCGGTCGTGGGTTAAACAACCGATTATCTCGTATATATCCGTGTTTTCTTTTGGTAGTGAGAGTTGTTTTGAATTCTTTTTAGATCTATTTTAGTGGAAGTAATATAGATGAAACTGAATATTTGTGCAGTTTTTTCTTTAGGTAGTAAACTTTCAAGAAAATGTGTGCCTATTTTTGCTCAAATTACGCCTCTTTTCAGTTTTATCCACTCATATTGTTACATTATGTATTATAATTGGTAGTTTTGTACTTTTTATTTAGTTTTAATAGAGAGAGAATTTCCTGATGGATCGAAAGAAATAAAATTTACTAATGGGACAATAAAAACCATATCACCTGATGGTAAACTGATCTATCTCCAGTATTCAAACGGTGATATCAGAGAAACAGATATAATTAAAAACACCGAAAAGTATTATTTTCTCAAGAAAGATATATGGTTAACGAAACACTCAGATGGAACAGAACTTATTGAGTTTCCCAAGTAAGTAACCAATTATCTTGTATTTTTTCAACTAAAATTAGTTATTTTAGTGGTCAAAAAGAAGAAAGATTCCCAGATGGTAGAGTGCGAATAACAGCTGTAGATGGTACTACATTAACGACCTACAAAGAAGGCAATCAGGAAATAAATTATCCAGACGGATCTAAAATGGTCAAAAACAAAGAAGAGAAAATAATATATCTAACCAATGGTCAAAAGGAAACACATACGCCACAGTTTAAAGTAATTACTACAAAAAAATGCATATTTCAAAATGTACTCGATACTTGAATCTCAAAAAAAATCAGTTGCTTGGGTATTAAATACATTTTTGTTAAATTTCTTTTCATTACAAGAATCTATAATTCTTTTGTATATTTGGTACTCAATTAGAATTCTAAAAAAATTATCATCATCAATAGATACGCATTTACTTCTGTTTTGAATTTGTGGAAGATTTTTTGTTCTACTTTTTTATCTGATTCAGATTGAGAAGAATTAGATTTGACTATATGTATTTTTTTAGAAAAGGGAATATCCTGATGGTACCGTTAAAATAATTTATCCAGATGGTACTCAAGAATCTCGATACGCAAACGGGAGGGTTCGTATCAAAGATGAAAATGGCACGTTACTTATGGACTCCCATATTAATGAAACACAATGACAAAACTTTTTAATTTATTTAATTAAATGTATATATTTTATGTTAATTATATCGGTCTCTATTCGTCCGTTTATTTGTTCCCTGCAATATATTACAATCTAAACATTTTTTATTTAATAAAAATCAATTTATTAAAGGTGAATAAAACAATTTTTATTATCTAATTTTTAATAATACAAATTTAATCTTTATTTACATGTTTATGTAGCCTCTGAATTGCGTCAATCGCCGCAGTTTCTTGCGCTATTTTAGTACTTTCGCCCCAACCTAAAACAATTACAAATTTACTTAAGGTCACAGAGGTTCAAAGGGGAGTTAATTTGCATATAAAAAACCTGTAGATCAGTATGCCAGTGTAATTTATTACGGTTTGTTTTTAATTATTTATATTAAAAAATGTGTTATAACGAATATTATTCTTATGGTAACAATGAGTGATATGGAATTGGCCACCACAAATGTCACATCCAGAAATAGTAGGACTAATTAACAACTTGTTGTCTCCGTTTCAAAATTGTTAGTTCGGTGTCTGATTTAAATTTATCAATACAAAAAAATACAGATTTGTCGTTAATAATATATTGTTTCTGTGATTGTATGAACTGTTCCTACACTTCCTGTCCAATTACACGACTTTCTTCTGTTGCTATTATAATTTACCTACTACAGTATTTTTTCAACTTTAAAAACAATTCCAGTGCAAAAAATTCGGTTATTTTAATAATAGTAGTTGCCTTAAAGATTCATTTCGTTTAATTTTCTCGAGTTATATAGAGTATATATATCATAATCCAGGGATTCTCAAATTGGGTTCTGTAAACTAGTCATCAGAGTTCACCCAAAATTATTCATCATTAGCTAATAATCGTTATCTGGTTACTTTCCTGGAATTTATATTGATATTGAATGAATACAAAATCTATTTATTGTAAACTGTCAACTAGTCCGTCAAAATTCAACATTAAAATACATATTTGAATATTAATAACTCCAAGTTACATCAACCATTGCTAGGGTCTGCCAGCCATTTGCCAAGGAGATGCTTAAACATTCAGTATAGTAACCAAAAATTTTTTTAAAATATATGATGAAAAATACATCATAAAGTCATATAATGAGCTCCTTGCTCTTGTAAAATCGATGTAATACTAAGAGGTACCTTACGATATATATTTTCTACCACGATCTTCTAATTTAGCAGGAGTTAGAAAATACTACAGTTATTCCACTATATTAGAACATCTTACCATCTTACAGAATAAAGGCATTTTTTATATCAATTTCAAATTTTAAAACTAGTTCTTTTTCGTTACAATATATATGAAGTTATATTTATGTGTCCCTCTTGCAGTATGGCTCAATTGAATACATAACTACGAATTTAAAGACTAGCAAATTCAATGGAGTTTACAGTAAATAATGTTTTCGGTTTTTTAATTTATTAAAAGTGTAAAAATACAATCTGCAAATTCTGTATTTATAGATTCACATGAAATTCTACTTCTCTACTTCCAAAATATAGATACATCTTTATATTTATACATAAAAACTGCTCAATTTGGATAAGAGGCACTTTTCAAAATAATATTAGTTTTGTTGAATACATTTTTATGTAAAAAGCAAGCGCATGAAGGTAAACCCTCTTACATTTCAGTGTATATTTATCTTGAATTTCTGTATGTTGTAGTACAGTGGTAGTTGATTCCAACGGCTTGCACTTCTTCAAAGAAAGAAGTTCTGATAAATTCAAGTTTTGGGCTCCTGCAGGCAAACTCAGTGTTCATGAATCAAGTCTACCTGTTGAGTAGGTCTTGCAAATATTGCTCTAGGTGAGATTATATTGGACAGCTTCAAAAAGCATCTGCCATTGTAGAATTTGTAAATCGGTGTCAGGTTAGCGACCTTTTTTCTATGCTCTAAGCTGTCGCAAGTTTCTGGTCAACTCTAAGTCGCTTATAAGTCTAATTGCTCTGTTCTGTATGCCCGGAAGCCGAGCTCCAAAGATAAACTAATATGGGCATTGTGGAGGATATGAAGCTGTTGCAGAGTACACAGCTTTTTGATAATAAAGGGAGCTCAAAGTTTTTGTGAAGTTGCCACACATGACTATACCAGAACATATTGTTTTCAACCTCAACACCCAACAAGCAGTGATGGTGATATTTTATGTCCAGAAACAACCAAATCCTGAGCTGCAGTGTCAGCCTTCTTTGTAAAAACAGAAGCCTAATAATCAACTCAATCAGATTGCTTCCATTCAACTCCAGAATTTTTTCAAGGGTATTAATGGTGGTGGTCTGTTGCTGCTTACAGATTTGAGTGTCAAAGCATAAAAATACGAATCAAATTAATAATAATAATGTAAACAGTAAATTATTAAAAGCTATTTCCCTGACCTATAAGATTGTATTGAGAAATAAGTCTTTAGAAACTCTTTTTCGAAACAAAACAAAGTTTTATTACAGTGACATATGTTTTATCAGTTGATACATACCTATTCCCAATAATTTCTTATCATTGTACAATCCTACTTGGTAACACGCCATGATGGTATTAGAACCAGATACAGCACACAAACGAGGTTCAATATCAGTGATGCCTTTTTCTTTTAATAACCTTGTTAGGTATTCATAAGGATCTTTGAGATTCCATATCTCGTATACATTTTTTCCGTTAAGTTGTACCAAAACAAAGTCTTTAACGAAATTTTCGGCACGTGCTAAATCTTGAGAACGCTTCAAAGCTGCTACAACAGCTTTAAATGTATCACTTAAAGTTTTAGATGTAGGTGGATACTCCTATAATATTACATATACTAGATTTAAGATTCATAGGCTTCTAGAATGAAGAATATTTCAAATAAGTTAATAACCTCCATAGTAACACTCTCAGATAAGAAGTTTATATTAAATATGTGAGAGATTTCAACAAAACTAAATCATTGATTAATGACATGGACCATGAAGTCGGCCCTGTTCAGTGATGATGTAAAGGTCTAAAGTTTGGCGAATGCGCTGGTTCTCGGTAATTATTCAAATAAGTTATATAAGTAGTGAATAGTTAATTATTGTAAATATTGAGTAAGTCTAGTTTGTGTCTATAAATTAAGTAAGTAAGAGACGGTGTCTATAAATTAATATAATAAATAAAACATTACAGTAGAAATTACCAAAGCATCATATTAAGATGTGAAATAATTAAATACCATGTTTGATCATTAATAATCTTTGTGGAGAGTATGATTTCCGTGGCGCCGCAATCTGATGAATTTAGCTTCATTATGCCAAAATAAAACGAAAATGAAAAAAAAATGTTAGATATCTCGCTTTGTTTTCGCGATATCGACACTTGAAATCACAACCAATCAATAGTTCAGTATGGCATTTAATATTTAGTCTAGAATAAATATTTTACACCTGTAAATTCAACAGAAGCCTTGTAATTTATCAAAAAAAAAATATTTTTTATTCAATTTTTATAATAATAATAATAATAATAATAATTTACCTTAACATTTGAATAATATATTACAAAGAACAGATTGCTGAAGCAAAATGGGCTGTTATAAATGACTTCCATCTGCGATAAATATTACATAATATATGATGAATACAGGAATAGTTCAACCTTTTCAAACATGCTTCACCTTATGTTAGTTTATTTGTGAGCTTATTTGCAACCCTCCTTTGGACTAAGAGCAAGTGACTTATTTAATAAAAATTTCGTACAACGAATCGCCGATCTCCGTGTTTTTAATTGAGCATTATGACTACTTTACCAACTACACCATTACGGTATAGTTGGTATGAAATGAAGCGAGATATCTAAAAATTTTATTATTCATTTTTGACTTATTTTGGTTTGATTCACAAAATCACATAGCCAAATCCTGGCTCTACATAAATTGAACTCTTGTGTAATCAATGTAATTGTCCTTTTAATAAAGTGAAAATAATAATTGAAATCTTTCCACTTACATCTGTTAAAACTAAATCTTTAAGACCAATATGACTACCTATATTTGCCAACATTTCTTCTTCAGTTAGATATCTTAAAACTGCATCTACAATATCTTTTGGATAAGTTTTATTCAACTCTGTTTTTAAATAGTCATTAATTATATCTTCCCCTTCTTGAACTAACTCGTAATTATGTTTCAACTCCTCTGAAGGTGCTCCTAAAGAATTTTATTATTACTTTATAATTATATATAAGTTGTTATTAGGCCTCTACCTTTACGTTGAGCTTTTACTTCTTGTATATTAGCGTATTCTCTTTGTACAAGGGCTTGCTTAAGTAAACTTCTGTCCAATTCTTCACCTAGACGTTTTCCAAATGCGAATAGTTCAGCATCATAATTCCACTCAAGATGACTAGATCTCGGTTGTTCAGGTTCTGGTCCCAATCTTTCTTTTCGTCTATACAGTTCTTTTAAAGTAGGTGCTACCCATCTATGGATATGACGAGATGGTATCTCTAGTAAATAAAAAATGTCGGTATGAATAGGGATAGTAGAAAAAAAACATTTTTATATCAACCTGTTATTCTGAGAGGTTTGTAAAATGATATACATTGTCTTATTACCCAACCGGTTTTTGTCCAAAAAGCCATTATTATTCGATTGTTTACTTCAAATGTTAAACATGTGTATATGACATTAATGACAATAGTCATCTACATTTTTTTTTGTTTTTTTTGGTCTTTTACTAGTAGCATGGAAGACAATGAAATGGCAGATAAATTTGACTGTTCGTGCTCTCGGAGATAATCAATCTTTTGTCTGAAATATAATGTACTATATGTTCAACGAAATATTGAGCATAGCTTATATTTAGGGGCGCATTTATTCACTCCATTATAAAATAGGCAGAGGGTTGTTTAAGCATCCGGAAAGTAATCTGTTGTATTGTTATAATATGTGTCTAAAGATTTGATACTAATTCAACCGTGCCTCAAATTTAACCTGTAAACTGCTCAATGTTAAAAATTGTATTGTTATAATAAGTGTCTGTTGAATGTAAAGACGTGTAACTTATTTGAACCCTGCCTAAAATTAACCCTCTATATTATTTTTTTATCTATGACCAATACAACGTTGCCAAGCAGTAATAATGTGAATGATTTTCTTTCATTAACATTTTATTGTAGTTTAGTACAATAAAATTATCATTTTGTATTTGAGAAGTTAAAAAGAGTGGTATGTATAGTAAGTAAATTTAGATGTTCATGAAATGCTGTAGAGGATATTGGTGCATTTATGTAACCGAATCATATTTGTATGGATTATGATTGGTTATTGAAGAACTGGAATTTGTTTTTTTCCAATTATCACTATACATAAATACACATTTTTGCAAGAATTGGAAATTGATTTAATTGGACGTATTTGACGTAATCTATCATAAAAATAAAATTAAATTGGAAATATATATTTTGTTTTCTAAATCTAGAAATTGTGTGTCAAGTTCATTTAATTTTCGGTCTTTTTCGGTCATCACCTCAATTTTAGAATTTGCCACCTTTTTCCTAAGATCTCCTTTTTATTTTCATAAAATCTCTTCAGTACTTCCTTTGAAAATTGATCCCAGTTGAAGACGTTACATTAAGTATATTTGGAATTTTATTTCCAAGCCAAGTGTTTCTCCATTTTATTTTCACAGAAATTAGAGGACCTTTTCTTTTTTGTAACAGATCGTTTTTCATTTAATAGATATTGGTTTCTACCTCTTACACACTAAAGTAAAATTGCACCAGTAATTAGTTATCACATAAAAAAGTAAGTAATGGACAATAGGCAGCCACTTTTCACTTTGGCAAATTTGATAAAAGAAACAGAAAAAGACAAATTATGAAGAATTCTAGAACACGTGAGTTTGTCGGCCATGTTGTCTGGGTGGCGAACAAAAGATTTATTCTTCGTTTGTTATCGTACGTATTTTGTGTTTTAACTGTGACTTTTGTGTTTTTCGCATTTTCTTTACCATTATCTTGACAAAATGGATCGAATTGGATATTATCTAACCCTAAGCGGCGATGGGAAGTGCAATTTTACGATATATCAGATGAAAACTTTTTCTAAATAAAGTGATACAAGTCAATGGCAGTATTTATCTAAATTTTATGCTTTTCTGCTTATTATAAAATAATTCAACGTAGTTGATTATCACATCTCGTATGCTGGTAGATTAGTTTGTGAAATTTGGAAAAAGTACTGTTCTTTTGAATTATGTTTATAAAATAACATCTAAAAGTTTTCTATATAAAAAATTATAAAGTTTCAGTTCAAAAGACTGACAAGTTTGAGAACTCATAAAAATCAGTCAAGTTAATTAGATAATTGGCAAGTTATATGACTTTTGTAAATATATTTTCAATTATAAAACCATGAAAACTGTATTTAAATATGTAATTTACATTTATATATAGGCACTTCTTCAACATTTTCTCATTCAATGTTTTGAGAGATTTAGTTAGTTAATTTAATATCAATATAAAATCTTCATTAACTTTTTTCGTCTTCACCTTTTTATATATATTTCGTAATGATTTGTATTGATTTTCTAAGAAAAGAGCCCTAAAATTAAGAAAAATCAACATGAAATATAAAATCTATATATAAATATAAAAATATAAATGATTTTTCAGTTCACATCATCAACTTAAATGAATGTTCACACATTAATCAATTATTTTAAATACAAAATAATATTAATAAGATATACGCTTGTATCAACTATTATGTATTTCTTTTAAAATGATTCCTTAGTTAATAATACAGGGAGGGAGATTTGTATATGATTTGAAGGTTATGTGTTCAAATGAAATCACTACTTATAATATAAATTTTGTGATAGAATTTCATTTTCAGTTCAGTTCAGTATTCATCTTAATAACTATCTCAATAACTATTTACAGCTAACCATTCTAAGACCCCCGTTTCTGTAAACCAATCATTTTGTCTGACTTTCGTATTCAAAATTTTTCTGAGCTTAAGGATTTGGAAATAAAATACTCGCCGATGTTTACAAATGCAACAAGTATTCGAATAATATAGTTCGCCACCCAGCAAAGATGGCGGAACTGTCAATTACGTCATTCTGGAATGGTCCATACGCCGGCAGCATAACACAAAAAAATGTACTCCCGGAAGTTCTAATACCAACATCCCTATTTTCAATCAAATTTTCCTAAACAGAAAGTTAAATTTCAACTATGGGTTGATATCATATGGTGCAATGATAAGAAAATCGGTTAGTTAGTTTTAAACTGCTGTTTAGTTCTAGCAGTAATTTAAGCGGAACGCTACAAGTGGTCATAAAAAATACGTACACGATGACATTCGTTTAAATGTTAATTATATTAACAAATCTTTAGTGATTGTTGTTACCTTAAAAATCAACATAATACAATCTCAACATTCTTTTAATTGGGATGTCATTCACTTTATCTGGTATTGAAGGCATTAAATAAAACTAGATATCTACGACAACCTTTTATTAATTTTTATTACAAAAATTTTCGACTGTTAATGATCTTCCAACAGTTTATTCTAATCGTAAAAAGATGAAAGGCGGATTATCAGCTTTTTTATATTAATTAAGCTTTGGTTGTGGTTACTGCTGCGTCGTCAGGAACTGGAGCTACAGTTGGGATTTCAGGGTATTCCAATTTTGCACCATCTTCGCATTTGAAAGTTGGACAGCAGAATGGGAATGCGGCTGTTTTGTTAGTTTTTTCTGAAAAGAAATGAGAACAATTATTTATCTCCAGCTGAAAAATATCACATAGAGCTAATCATGAAGGTATTTAGAGTAAAATTACCTTCGTCAAGTTTGCATTTTGGATTGGCCAAAGGAAGAGGTCCACAGTCTTCTACCAACTCCAAAAGACGTGGTGGTTTGTCTTCAGAGACAACGCAAGTTGAACGACCACAGAAGGGAGTAAGGTCCCAAGTTTTACCTGGTTCTACAGTGGCACATTTAGTTGAAGCAAAGCACATACCAGGGAAATCTAAAAATAAGAAATATATGTAAAAATTGTATCATAACATAATAATAGATAGAGTCGAACAGAATTCAAAGCACCAGTCTAATTGAATACATTTTCCTGTCAATATCTTGTTTATTAATAACTTGAAACGAAAGGTTGATCATCCTTATGTAATTTATAAGAAATATAAAGGATAAAAATATATACAAATTACTGTAAGAAAGTCGTCAAGTATATTGATATCGTAACGACAGACGTAGCGTTAGGTACGGCCAAATTAACCGTCGTCTATCAGATGATTCGTCAACATCGAGTAAACAATTTAATAACTGTTTCGAATTTATTATTAAATGAAAATTAATAACAGCATTTAAATAAAAAAGTTGGCATTCAATATAAAATTGAAAATATAATTTACATAATTACGTAATTGGAAACATAAATTCACTATGGGTACCATGCGTGAAAAAGAAAAATCAATAATAAATGGTAGGTAAAATTAATAGAGAAATGGATGAAAAAAGGATTTACAGTATATCTAAAAGGGGAAAAAATCTCTTTTACATGGCATCTTTTTAGAGAGATAATGATTTAATCTGATTGAAATTATGTTTGAAACATAGAAAATATATTTCAATACATTTTTCACAAATATAATTTCGAATTTTATTAGATTGTTTGATGTGTACATTCAATTTATTGAATTTTCTTCAACATACGTCCAGTAGTCAACCGGTTTTAATCTTTAAAATGAAATTTCATCCAATTAGTGGGTGTATTTTCATTATTACTCCCAATGCAAACTTTATGGTCAGTCGTACAAAATATTGTGAATAAGATAAGATTTTCCTAAGGGAAGAAAGTCTTTATTTGGAATATATTCACACATTCTGACAATTATGGTACATTTTCATATATTTCAAATATTATTTCGAGTCCTCTGGCTTGAAATAATCTGTATTGTATAATTTATCATTTCAAAGCAATAAGTATACGTTTAAAATGGCTATGACATCAACTTTTTCTATTTTCACTATGTAAGTGTTATATAAGACGTTTTTTTAGTTAATAAAAGGTAGTACCTAGTTATTTCCGCAACTACTCCAAACAAGATAGAGCGATATTTGTACCATTAAATCAAGTTTCATAACTCACAGTTACGTTAAACGTAAAATAATTGAACGTAGAAACATATCAATTAGTGAAACTGCTTGAAATTGCAATACTTTTCAATTACTTAAATTAATTCGAAAGTCTTGTTACATTTATTTGATGTCGGTATTTTCTAAATTCTCAAGTTTCATATAATTCAACAACGTTGCCAAAGTTCGAGACTAGTTTGAAGTCGAGTACATGTAAAACAAATAAGTTGCTGATATTCTAATTTTAGTGTCTATGGAATAACAACTATTTCGTCTGATTTGAGTTACTTACAAAGTTCTCAATTCTTTCCAAGTAATCAACAACTTAATGAAGTTTTACTTTCGGTGCTAATTCAAAATAGTTTAATAATATATGCAGAGTCGGAACTGTAAACACAACCGATTCGACAATCTCACAAAACATAATAAAATTGACGTTTATAGATCGGAATGATTGATGATATATAAAAAAAATTAAATTACGAATAATGCAGATAAATATTTGAGTTTTACACCTTGATTCTTTCAAATTATACAAAATTATATGAAGAGTGTAATATTTACACAAGGCATTGTTCATCTAATGCCATAAAGTATTAAAATTGAAAACAAACTGATTCGATCTGCTCCAGATTAAACGAAACGAACATAATGTTTATGTCAATGAGAATTAAGTTCTCATTGGTTTACATCAAGTTTGAAAACACTATTGTTAAAAATCGTACTTGCTGAAAGTACTATAACAATGACTGAACGGGAAATTGAGTTTCCGTCATAAAAGATTACAAACACATTGAATAATAATAGAAATTACCAATGCAGAACAACTATTGCAATTAGTAGGTTAGTTTATGAACTGTAGCATGTGTACAGTTACAATAGGGTTTAACGGAAATTATGTTAAAATACAATTCCATATTAGATGTTAGAAATTGTTTATGATAACGAAATTAGTGTATTTATTATATTTTTAATAATTCAAATTAGACTCTACAGAAATGAACTCATGGTCAGCAATAATTGCCAGGAGACTCAAATTCCTTAAACCTTCATGTTGAAATTTCACTTCCTGTTGTGATGTAGTTATAAAAAAATAAATGTCTTGTTTTGTATTCGTCTTTTTAAAATAATTGTTTCGCCTTGTTTTCTTCTATATAAGTGTTGCGAAATCGTGTACTGAATTTAAATTCTATCTATAATCAAATCGCCCAACACCTTACGTAATATACTTTTCTAAAATTATAAACATCACTTATATCTATTTGCAACTTTCTATTTATAAGTCTAAAGAGAAGCTAATTGTTGAATTAAATCTATAAGGACAATTGCATATTTATATATTTCTTTTTCGTTGCCACATGTTCAATTTAGCATATTATAAACTATCCCTCGTAACAGTTTCTGCTTTTCGCCACTCCCACTCGCGATCTTCTTTACTTTCTCCACGGTTCCGTTGAAAATTGCAACATAATTTTGCATACAAGATCGAATGCATAAACTTCCAAATAAATTAATATCCCACAGCTGTACGACAACAAAAAAAATTAAGTGTGCCACTAAACGATATAAGTTTAAAGTAAAAGTTGGCGAAAGTGTTTTTGTTGCCCTTACAATATGACGTATCAATGCCGGCGATTTGCAAGTAATTCAACGAAAGTGAGTGACTCACAATGTATACAAAGTGAAGTGTCATTCAAAATTGAAACCACCCACGTTTAAACAAATTGAGATTAATAAATTATTACTACAGAAAAAAATGTTATTATATTGAACAAATTAGGAAAGTTGTAAATATACGGAAATTAATGATTATAAAGAATAAAGAAAACTGAACATATAGTATATTTCATTACATTACCTGAATTGATGATTTTTAACATGTTCGTTTTTAACATTATATTCCACGATATTTTGTAAGTTTATTTTTTTTATAAGATTAAGGATAACTTAGCTAAACCGACTGGGTAGTAGTAGTAAATCTTCTAATGTATAGTAATTTCTCAAGACATTGTCTATATAATATAGAAAATGCCAAAATTTTAACAGAATATGAAGTACTGGTTGTCTACTTATTAAGGATCTTTACAGGTGCTACAAAATGATCAATTAGGCAAACGATGAAAAAGAAGAATAATCATGTGATATTTTATTGATTTAAATTTATTTCTTCATATAAACTATTAAGTAAGAGACTTTCAACTAGGAGGAAATCAATTTTCCGTTATTACGGCGACAGAGAGGAGAACGGTTGCAAATATCTGTTATTGGTGATTATGATGAAGTGATATACCTTTGTAAATATTAAAAAGATAAGTACGGCAGGCAATGAACTTTGAAATCTGGTCTAAAGACTAAAGTATTCTATTTATTAATGTCAAATATTATATATTGTAAAATATTTTAATAAATAATATGAATTATTAACCGCGTTTAGTGAATTTTCTATAGAAGTGTGTAGCAATAGCAGTATTAGAGTTTTTGACCATTTAATCCTAATTTTGTAATTTTGGCCTCGTAAATTAACAGGACGATGTTGAAAAGTTTGGCGTGTTTCACGGTAAGATATACATCCTTAGTAACCACACCTATTTATTATAAAAATATTAATTAAAAGAAATCGCACCCATCCATGTCGGTTTATACATAAATTATTTCTGCAATTATTCAAGCTTGACTATTATTATGTATCTAATATTATTTATCTCGTGCATTTATTTGTATGTAAATTTCTATGATTTTGAAATTAGCATACAAGTTGCACGTCCTTCATTGGATATTAAATTGAGGTGATCTCATTTTCCACATATTCGTGTAATGATCTAAATGCGAAGGATGACAAGGAAGTAGTTTAAGCTCAACTTTTGGAATATGAAAAAAATTTAAAATGTACGTATTAGAATAAATATTCCACCAAAAAATATTCGTCAATCAATTTTTCTAATATTTATATTCTAATGAGTTCAAATAATAAAAACAATCTGAGTTTTTAATATTTCCATAGTATGTTCTGTCGCTCTAAATGAGTAAAACACCGATTTTTTTGTTTAAATGTAAAAATAATCTTTTGAGAAATAATGAAGAGACATCGGAATGAAAAGTATATATATATATATATATATATATATATATATATATATATATATATATATATATATATCTTCGCCGTCTTCCGATTCCCAGTTTCCATTTTTCTCGATCTTCCCAAAGATCTTCTTTCAATCCTCTCTCTCGAATATCCTTCTCGATACCTTCTCTCCAACTTAATCTTGGTCTTCCTCTCTTTCTTCTTCCTTTTGGTGCCCAATTTAAGATTTGTTTGGGTATGCGGTCTTCAGGCATTCTTTGGAATGAAAAGTAATATACTTAAAAACGACTAGCACACTTGGGATAATGAGAAAACTTGAAAGGAGAATTTCAGTTCTCCCACATCGATTTGAAACCTTGACCTCTAAGTGAAGTACTTGCTCTACGAGTTAGTGCTAAAATACTTAATCTAATTAGAGATCTAGAATTGCTGCTAGGGATCCTATTGGCCACTAAAAACAAAGACTACGATTTCCAAAAAACCCTAGAATTGGATTTTGACTGACTAAGAATGTCTACTATCTTAACAACCCAACGAATTTTAAGCCTAACTTCACGAACATCACATTATTTCAAAGAAGGTTTCTATAGAAAATTGTGGACTATTTTTTACAGGCAGATTGGCACTATGTTCAGGAAGTAGAGGAGTCACATATAATTCCATATGTGCAACCTATGCATGATTACAGTTTTCAGAAAGTCAATACCAACCCACCTTGTCTACTTGGATAAACACCATATCGTTTACTCTGGTCACCAAGATCGCCCGATCTGTGTTCAATTGAATATGTTGGATTTATAAAAGCAATGCTTTCTTGTGAACTTGCAATTAAATACTCGAAGAAGTCCACTGTATTATAACAGAACCTAGTTGCATAAAAGATAAGGAATGTCGACTTATGAAACAGATAATATGATTCTTTGTTGGTTGGGTTAGGTTCTTATTAGTGAGAACATTTTTCGTCTTAAGCATAGTTTGTTATATAAAAACACGTGTTGAATTCAATACTTAAAACCAGTTTGTTGAGAATGGTGAAATTTTGACACGAAATATATTTAAAAGAAAACCTTTTTTCTGGTATTTTGTTAAATACAAGGTTCATAATATTCATAACCTGACTTTTTTAACAGGAACTATCCGTATTAAATATTAATGTCACCATAAATATATGTTTTAATTAATGTGAATCGATAAGTATTTTTGATTCATCATTCATATACATATTGAATATAAATGCATGACATTTAAATAATTTATATAAATAAAAATATTCAATGAATAATGTAGAACAAACATTCTAATATAGTTTACATATTTAGAAAACCAGGTAATTATAATATTATTTTGCATTTTTAATATAAAATAAAAGAATATTTATAAATTATTTCAGGTTTACGTAATTTTTACTGCATTTTAAAATTTTTAAGTTTCATAATAAAAACGAATCAAATATGTAAAACTGAAATGTTAATAAGGATATTGGGAAATTGTGGTTTTAAAATAAATCCTTGAAGTATTCCGTCAACATCAATCAATTGAAATATCGATCTACAAATCGTGCTAATAAGAAACTTGAAATATTGTCAACGTTAAAATTTTTTGCCACAAAATTGGATGGATCACCTTGAATAATAAATGCATTTATGGGACGGGCTCAAATCAATAATAATAATTTCTACACAAGAACCTGAGATATTACGAATCTGTATATAGAACTGAATCCATTTGCTTTAGTAGAGTTGAAAAGATCTGAAAGTAATGATAATAATTTCTTTGAATTCGAAGTGAAAACATTTACTGTAAACCAGAGATATCATATTCCTGCTACTTGTTATGATTCAAAAAATTGTGATTACTATTCTAAGTTCATTTAAAAGCAAAATGCGTATTAATTTGGATATAATGGATGGTTTCCATAATATTATATTTTAAACAAAATAATTATCTCTTTATAAGACTTATTGGAAACTATAAGGGCAGGTAGATCATCTATCAGTAAATTATTTGCAGTTTTTCTATTATTTCAATCTTTATTCAGCCAGGGTCATCGGAATGACCAGAGTAGGTAGATAGGATCATATCATATAACTACGACCTGATTAACTCGATCAGTTTCCGAACAATAATAAACGTGATCCTTTTGATGACATTGGAGCTTTACACAAAACATATTTCTTCTTCTTACGACGCAGTCTCCTTACGGAAGTTGGCGATCCAAATGGCTATTGTCGCACGAGAAACCGCAGCTCTGAAAATTACTGAAGATATCTGTCCGAGCCATCTGCGCAAGTCTTTCAGCCACGAATTTTGTCTACGACCGACCGTTTTCCATTGATCTTCCCTTCTTTTAGCAGACGGAGAATCTCATATCGCTAGCCTCTAATTTCTAAGTTCTTTATGTTTACCCAATTGCTGTAGGGCCTCTATGTTTATATATTCGTATCCGTACACGAATTAACAATTTTTAAAGTAAAAAAAAATAAAATACAAACAATCAGCTGGTCGCATTTACTAACAATACACTATAGAATGGAAAGGCATGACCTGATTACTTTTATCAGTTTTAGAATAGCAGTGAACGGAATCCGGATTACTTTCCAAACAATCAGATCATGATCGAGTTGATCCGATCATAGTATCCGAATGATCAAGCGTAAGTACTCTATGAAAGTTTTAAAGAGAGAATTATATTTTGAAACCGTTATTTGTTTTGTGAATTGAACCAGAAAAAATTTAAAAAATATTAACAGCCGTTATTATCAACGCATCTCTATTGTGACAATTCAATTTTTCAACGGAAACTGGGAGTTCATCGATCTATAACAATCGTTCTGCAATTTATTGCATACAATGGATTTGAAAAAGTGTATGGAACATGATTTTGAATGAACTTTATTGTGAAAAACCGTTTCCTACTAACTAAGAAAACTTTCAATTGATGTTTATTAATTTTAAACATGATTTAGATATACTCAACTTCTGTTTTTTTTATATTTTTTGAGTTTAGACCAGAAAAATGTCTCAGGTTTAGGAATTTCTTTGACTTTAAATGAAATTACTTGAGGATTTAACTTTGAAATAGTTTATTCGGGTGACATTAAAAGTTGAAGGAATCAAGCTCATATTTAATTAAAAAACAAAATAAACATTCAAGACTACAAAAAAGTGATTGTACAATGAAATTAAGATTCTTAGGTTTAAATATGGTTTCATCAGGTATAGGTTAAAATGGTTCTTCTAAAAAAATAGTCTGAGATACCAAAAAAGGTAAGATGAACTATTTGATGTCATTAACTGAGTAAAAATGGATGCTAGAGTATTTTAGATATCAATAATATGGTAAAATGTAAAATAGCATCAAAATGAATTTATTGGAGCGTTTAGCAATCATGTGTGATCATGGAAAAGACTCAGAACGCGACCTCTTATCAACAGCATAAAATTAGACTGCAAAGAATCATCATGAGAAGCCTAGAAAATATCAGCCAGAAGCAAACAATGAACGCTCCTTGAAAAAATAAAAGAATCCAGCTGATCTAGCGAGAGTTGGATGGGAAGCAGATACAAGAAATCTTAGTTAACACCAGGAGAAGATTCAAAGAGCTAAGTGCACACCTCAGCATTTAGTTAAAAGAGGCGCTAAAGTTGAGAAAACAGCTGGACCATTCAAGCAGAGAAGACATCAAGATTAACAAGAAGAAAGCCTATTAGAATGTCTACTAATTGGTAAATATAAGAAGGTTTCGAGAAGAGACACTTTAAGAAACGAAAAGAGTTTCTGGATTAGAATGTGTGGACAACATGAACCACAGAAAAGAATCAAGAGTATTTATCAAATAAATCAAATTTTTTTTAAATATATTGACATTGAAGTAAACAAGTTTCGAGAGGTAAGTACAGACACATTTTTGGAATCTCCGGGGTTGACCATTTGTACAACAAGACAGCTTCAAAACGAGAATTTATTAAATATATTGGATATCTACAAAAACCATGAGTATTGCCTGCTACAGAAGATATTCATGAAAAAGTTTCAAGCAGAATCCTTTTTTAGCTAAAATAGCGTAATTCCTAAACACCATCTGTCTTTTATTTTGTTTTTGTAGGCTCGATTTGAAATACTAAGGGTGTCACATGGGAGATTTCGGTTTTCCTATGTGAAAATGCAGTAACATGTCATAACTTGTTAAGACTAGTCTTTCGATCTATGAAAAGTGCAATTGCTTTACTTTCTTTTAATCATTTTTTCTTTGTTTATTGACAACGCAGTACTTTTTTTAATAAATAGTATTGAGTGCGACAAATATGGAATTCGCGTATTGGAAACAAAAGTTTAAAGTAGTCGTGCCAGTGAGGAAAATATTTGAAATTGAAGTCACAATTGATGGGCAAACGGAACAGCGTTAGTTCCATCGTTTTATTAGTGGAGATTTGACCTCTGCGTGAGGTATTGAGGTTACAAGGGAAGCAGTAGAGAATCAACCTAGTACTAGTGCCGATTATCGGTTTCCGTTGGACCTTCTAAATCATCAGATAAGATCTATAGAAATTGTCGAATAGAGCCATACAAATTAACTAAGATTCAAGCGAAATATCGAGTAGAGGTCTGTGAACATCTCATTGCCCTGCCGAAAAGAAAAAAATGGATTTATCTAAGCAAACCGAATATGGGAAATCAGTGGTTTGACAAAAGACACTTATTAGAAGCCGTCCCAAAAAGAGGTCTATTCGAGCGAAAATTCTTGTTGTGTCCGGAAGCATTATGAATGTTTGGTGTAACTTCGACATCATGATGATCGAGCTTTCAGTACGTACGAGCTTTTATCGGAGAAATAATCATGTTTAGTTAACCGATAGCGAATAAGATCGAAGACCTTGGTGTTATTGAAGCATTTAGTTCAGACTTTGCAACGTCAGATCACTCTTTATTCAGATCCATCGCAAAATTTTTGCGTGAGGAAATATTGGAATCCAAAGAAGATGTTGAAAATGCAGTGCTACAATTTTTTGCATCTAAGCTCAAAGAATAGTTTTACGAAGGTCTCAAACAGCTTGCTGAACGTTAAAACCTTAGAATACGATGGGCTAAACTTAAAATATTAATGCTTTTTTCTATGATTATTTAATGAACAAAATTAAAATTAAAAACTATTCATGAGATACCCTGATATTTAATTGTTCTGAAAAATTAGTCAAAAGTGATATTTAAATGATTAAATTTTATGCTTAATAAAGAAATTCATTAAATTAATTTCAATTATTATTAAGTATTTAATGTGTAAAATTGTGAAAAAATAATTATTGATATATTAAAATATATTTTCAAAAAGAATTATAATCTGAATGGAACTTACCCCTAAGTACGTCAGCAGGGATCAACCTCCTGTAAGTTTTGATTCCATCTACGGTTTGTTCGGTCTTTTCATCAGCAAATACTGTGACCAAAAACAAAGCAGCGAACACTACGTAGCTGTTCATGTTTGTAAAGTCAAGGTAGTAAGTTGTTGAGGGTGCCGACCCCTTGGTTTTTGCGAGTTATAGAAAGACTGAATCAAATTATGGTTCTAAATGGGTTTTATAGTTTTTTTAAGTGCATACGCCCCACCATTTGCTCTCAGTTCTTTTCGCTCGAATGCCGGCGTTTAGTGATTGTGTTGGTTGATGGAAATATACGAGAGCGAAAAGATATTTTGTTTTTATAGACAATGCGTTTGAATACAGAGTGACATCATTAATAATAAATGGAAAACATACAGGACTGAACACCCTACGTTATATGTTTTGTTTGTCCTACAAATAGTTTTTAGTTCGTGTTGTATCGCGCTAATCAAATCAAATGTCTTGTATGTAGTACAATAAATATTTTGAAAAAATTATTGATAAGATTTTAATCATGTTGTAATATTACACAATATAAACTTTTTGTCAATACTAAAAAAAACGAATTCTAAACACGTTTTACAACATTACAACTAGTGTTGTCAAACTTTTTAAAAGACTTTCCTTCACATGATCAACTATAATTTTTTATATTCTCCACAACTGTGGCGGGTAGATTTGGGCAAACTATTTTGCCAAAAGAATACTGACACACATCCACCCCTTAACAAAGTTCAAGGATAGATGCGAAACAGAACATTCCAACACTGTCATTTCGAATTCTCGTAACGTGATTCCTCTCTCCCAAGTTCTGTGAGTGATTTAGGGAAGTCTTTTTATTTTGAAAGGGTTAACTCTAGTGGTTATGCATCTTTTTCATCGTATAAAGTCTGTATGTGTTTTCATTACCGCGTTTAGAACCTTTCTATTCTTTCTTCGTTGAGAAAAGCTCTAATCCGCGTGGTCTTTCACCTTGTCTAAAGTTTTCCCCGATGTAGAACTATGGGGGTGTCATCTTGCGGGTTAATAAATACAATATACAGAGGTCGAAATAAGTCTGGTAATAAATTTTCATCAACAAAAAAAATGTAGCTTTCAAATAAATTTATTAAAATAAATTACAGCAAAGGATTCATAAAAAGGTAACTGTCAAGCATGTCCAGCTATCCGCCAATATTTTTCGATAGCGTTGTCGGACTTGGCAACACCGATTATGTTAATGATGTTTTTGGTCTTAATTACTAAACGCAGAGGTAGGCAATACTTTAAACAATAGATATAAGCGATTGCATAATTTAAATACTGAGCTGGGCATAAAAGTAATAAATATCAATAGATTATTTCACTTTTATATTTATATTTTGACAGAAGGGTGGAACCTGTAAAAAATGTAGTAAGATTCATCCCCGATCATTTTCTTTTTTTTTTTTATTCAGCTTTCGTAGGCAAGAGGTCTTCTTTCACGTTGGGGCCGTTGTGAGTGCCCCATTAGCCCATTACTGTTATCTTCACGATCTCCATGGGACTTATGGTCGACAGGTCATTACTGTTGGTATTCATCTTCCGGGTCTTGTTGTTGATTTTTGTGCATTGTCGCGTATCTGGGTTTCCCCTAGGAGCTGGTTGTCGTGTTGAAACTGGCCTCATTACCATTCGGTAGTCGAACATGTGTATAGTCAGAATTAGTTTCTAGAAGTTCAACCTCTTCTACAAGGGTTCATATTTGATTTGCCTCACTTGTTTTATAAAGAATACTGAACCAAGAGTAGGTAGCTAAGTAGGAAATTAAGACCCATTTGCAGATCTTCGAGGATAATTAATCATACGTTCATGTGGCGTCCAGTTTATTACAGTACATAAAAGTGATCTAATTGAATGGACTTACCCAAATAGAGTTAGACTAACGTATTTGATAAGGATGTTAACTTTATTTTGAGAGCTTCAGACTACTCTATGTCAAGTCGTTCTGGCTTAAGTTAATCAGTTTATCAAATAATGGTTTATTATAATAAAGGTAATAAAGGCAAACATCAGAGATATACCCGACAGAGACATAAAATAGTAAACAATGACATATTAAGGATAAAAGTAGAAGTAAATCCATGTCAGATAACCGACATCTTTAATCAACTTTGGTTCAACATACAAGAACATCAAAAGCAGATTGTATTAAAATAAGCAGAACAGGTGTTTGGGTCCTCTATAATCTGAGCGAAGAGAGTCAATTGATCCTTCACAAGCAACGTATTACTTTAACGGCACCATACAGAATTGTTTTTTGATGGCTTGATTACCAAAGATGACCCAGAACGCAAAATGAAGCAGAAAAGGCTTGTTTATTTTAAAATATTGGAAATTGAACAAACTGTTTATGCAGTTCTATTCTCTTCTGTCTTATAAGTATATATTATAACAAGGAAGTCTCCTCAGAGATCCAGTTGCATATTGTAAAGATACTGTTTGAATTCTTAGGCTCTCCGCACACGGGTCGATTCATTTGCAATTTGAGTTTGCAACTTGACTATGCAACGCTCAATTGGAATCGTGCAATCGGAGTTGTGCAACCTGTTTGCAACTGGAGTCCGCACACAGGAGGGCCATGTATGCAACTCTCGGCTGATAGTCGGTTTCAGTTGGTAACAGAGCTCGGACAAGTGAAATTATATTTCTATGATTATACTTTATGTGGTGCTAGTTTTTGAAAATGCATTCTAACAGTTATAAGTCTGAGTAAGAAATGATAGATTACTAGGTTGTTTGTTGCTGCCGAAGAATTGAAAGAAACAGATGCAAAGTTTGTAGCATTCTATAGGATGACAAAAGAAAGCTTTGAAGAATTGGTGAGATTGATTACTCCTACAATACAGAGGCAGAATACATCTTTTTTTGAATAATCAGGAAGGTGGTAGTTATACAACAATTGATGCTTCTCCACCTCTTCAACCAAAGGAATAATGATTGATTGAGATTGATCAACTGATCCGATTCACGTTGCCAACTGAATTTGAGTTGACGATTGGCAGTTCATATGACATTTCAAACATTTTTCAGATATCTATACGTATAAAAATAAATTGCTGTTCGTTAGTCTCGCTAAAACTCTACAACGGCTGAACCGATTTGGTTAATTTTGGTCTTGAATTATTTATGAAAGTGGAGAGGAGGTTTAAAAGGTAAATAAATATGAAAATGCTGGGAATAAAATAAAATCGACAATTTTGTTTCTCCTTGATGTTTTATCACAAATTAAGGCAACCATAATATTTGACATTTGACAACTAACTAAAAGGTATGTCGATCCATCATCTATGTCGATTGTTACCTCAGACAAAGAGTGTATCCTTCTATCTTTGTGAGTGATGATTACTGCTACGTGCGCGACAACTTTCTTTAGTGATCCTTGGTGATAGTGACGTTTCAAGTTATGTGCTCAAACACAAATGTGTTTGCAAAGCAATCGTTAGACTTTGAGAATAAAAAAGTCGCACTGGACACATCATCACATTACCCACAAATTTCTGTCACATCACAGACTCAAAAGAAGAAATTCAGCGTGTTTTCCCAGATATAGCGCAACCGTTCAATAACCATAATTGACTGGGCGAACGACCAATATTGACGGCGAAAAATAAAGACGTCGCGGATCTTAATGTGACCATTCAATATTTTCTTCCGTGATAGTTGGTTTCCTTCAACTCAGTCGACACCGTTATGAACCAGGATGACGTAGTTAATTATCCCATTAATCAACGTCGACTGTGCAATAGAACAAGATTGGCTGTGAAAAAGGTAAGGCAACAATCATAAAGGAAAAATACAAATGAAAGGATGCCTTGATCCCGCGTAAACCGATGATTCCATACGTCTGACCTTTGCGTTGACCATAAATAAATCGCAAGGCCAGGCGTTAGAAGTTTGCGGAATCAACGTGGAGTTTCCCTGTTTCGCGCATGGACATTTTTGTTTTTTTATGCACCACAAAACAAAACAAAAAATGTAGTTTATAAGAAAGCTTTATAAAAGACTGTATAATAACTGTGTGTGTCTGTCAATAAAATTGAAACTAGGTTTGTAAGTAATTAAACGAAAATAATAATAAAAATTCATTTTTTCTTTGTTTTAATATTAAAAGGATTCCTTTTGTTTGTTTTATGTTTATTTGATACAAAAGTTCAAGTCTTTTATTCGATTGAGTCAGTCTGACGGGTAAGATAGTTCAATATAATACATTTTACGAGCTAACCTGGTAAGTAAATGGGCTTTTACTTTAAATGTATAAAAAGTTGCTCGTAGAATACGTATCATTATAATAAATTATTCTAATTGCCTATCAAGAAATCAAATTTTATGAATAACGCCGTAATTATTTAAAATAACAATTATTTCTTTTTATTCATTTTATAGGTCGTTATACTAATTTGTATGTTGTTTGATGTTTCGTCTTTTTTGGTAACACTATTCATCATTATTAAAATCTTAGATATCTCAGGTCCTTTCTCTTTCTCTTGAAATGTGAAATGGCGAAGCAAAAATTTTCTAATAAACATTAAGAGAAATTGTTAAGCCAAAATAAAAATTATAAAATAAAGAAGCAATACAAATAAGCAGAGGCGGCGTAAGGCATGGACGGTGTGGGCCACCGTCCACGGCCTCGAGGTGCTAAGAGCCTCGCGCCTCACAGCCGAAAATAAACTTAAAAAAGTATGGAAAATTCAAAGGTACACGCTACAAGGTTTTTCTTGTTCTAGAGTATCTGGTAGATACTCGGCGCCAAGCACACATTCGCCCCACTACCGTACGAGCACCACCTCCTCCTGTGTCCTCCGAGCCACCAGGAATAATCTTGTGTGACGTCATTATAAAATCTTTGGATCCCAATATCTCAGTAATTACTGTATATTAAGCGTTCATATTTTACAAGTAATCAATATCGAAAATAAGCTTTCGTTTGGTCGTAAAAAAATTAAGTTCCGGCGAACGCTGGAAAATAATCAAAGATAAATTAGAAATTACTATGAAGCCTTTATCATACACAATATGAGAAAGCGAAAACCAGGCGGTGAACGCTGTATTATTGCAATTTGATAATGTTGTTGAATGTATAGAAAACTTAAAATGCCAAAACGGATCAATCGGACCCACTCAGTGATTGCGATTCCGTTTTAAACGAAATGTTTAGTTTAGAATTTATCATATGAGTTATTAACGCGTGTCAATACCATAAGCAAATTATAGCAATCTGTACAAGTTCATTTAAGCATTACTCTTGAACATTTGAGTACATTTTGTGACTGGATCAAAGAATATCGACAAACTGGATTCAAAAAATATTTGTCTGACGCTCGTCAGTTTGTTGAGAAAAGCAGTTATGATTTGTCGAAAGATTTTAAAAATAAAAGAGTAGCCAAAAAGAAAAGCATGTTTGATTATGAAGGTAGCGATCAATCTATAGACTGTTAAAAGTTTTTTAACACCATGAATGATTCTGTGATAAGTAACTGTGATCAACATTTTGAAATTTTTAACTTAAACAAGTTAAAAAAAAATTCCAAAAGAGGAAATACTGAAAACTGTCGGGATTAACATACAGTCCTGCAAGTAGGTGAGAGCAGTGACGTCCAACATTATGAGTTGTGTGAGGAGTTACAAAATATGATCCCAAATTTACCCAACTCCATTAAAGACAGGAAACATCTGCTCCAATATATCATAGAGAACGATTTGAAAAAAATTTACTCAAATATTAACATTGTCATTAGAATTTTGTTAACAATACCTGTAAGTACTGCATCCGCTGAAAGGAGCTTCTCAAAATTAAAACTAATTAAAAATTATTTAAGAAATACTATGTGTCAAAAAAGACTTTCAACAATTGCAGTTTTATCTATTGAAGCAGATATAGCGTCTAAGATAAATTACGAACCAATCATTAAGGAGTTCAGTAAAATCAAAAGTAGAAAATTTCTGTTTCTTTTTTTCATTTTTGTTTGGTGCTCCAAATAATTATAAGTAAAAATTGGGTTTTATGTTCAATGAATAAAAAACTGTATAATTTCAATTGATTTTTTATTTTATATTCCCTCTTTTTTGCACCAAATGCGAAATGTACCTTTCTCACATTGAGTTTAGGTCTTGCGCCGCCACTGCAAATGTTTTTCTCTCTATTTATTTATAATCTGTATACTTACATACAGGAGAAAAATATAGAGGCTGTGGAAATGGACTACTTAAGAAGATCGTGCAGGATATTCAGAACAGAGCATATGTGACGAAGAACAGGTCGAGTATACATGACTTCAGGGAGAATACTGACTAAGCAATTGCTCTGGTACGGACATGTGATGAGGATGGAGTAGAGCAGGTGGCAATTGAAAGCATTGATGTATCAACCGTAGAATAGAAGGAGACGAGTAAGACCCTCAAGAACCTGAAAAGAAGGAATTGAACAAAATATGGAAGACAGAGCTAGCCAGGAAAACGAGTTAGAAAAGGTTGGCGTACGGAATGTGGGATGCGGCACAGAAAACAACAAGTAAATTATTTGACATTATAATGACTTGTTGGTAAAATATCCATTTTAGACGACACCATCTGAAAGTTGTTCGTTCTGTATTCATTTACATACCGAAAGTTGCGTTTTGAGTGTTCCATGTAATGAAAGTGACAGTTCCGTACTGCAAAACACTTTCGGGACGCTTTGGAGTTAACTTCCTTAAATGTGACTCAAGTCACTTCAATATTGACAGTTTAAAGTTTCACTTCGATGATTTTACATAACCTAAAATTTTTAATTTTTTGAAATTATTTGTTTTATCCGAAGTTTTGTCTAAATTAATGAATAACAATGAATGATGATGAAAAAGAAAACATCAGCGATGAAAAGTTACTCGAATCCACTCCACTTGATCTCACCGAAGAAAGCAATGCGGCCGTTCTTAATTCGTTACCGGATAAATTTCGTGCAAGGTACGAAAAATATTGTTTTATCAAATTTCTGCGATGTTTTTTTCGAACGACGTGTTTCTTCAAAAATGATAGAAATTAAACGGTTCTTTAAACAAGGTAGCAATTAAATTTCCATACGATTGAACCAGTTCAACTTTATTTCTTTAGAACAATAGATACGAAAACTTTCTTTTGTTTACATGAATATGCTTCTAATCGAAGAATCTACTTTCTGTTGTTATCACCTATTTAAGATTTCAAAATATTTGTTTATTTTTTATTGTCAAAATAACAATGTAATTTTCATTTAATAATTGGTTGTTATTAACGGTATTTGATGATGCTCAAATGATAGTGTATAAAGATTGTACAAAAACTTAGTATATACCAGGAGCGACGGCTCTTGACCTAGCTTGAGCTTCCTATAAGAATATTTCTGTAAAAGGCCTCTTCCTGATGACAAAGTACAGCTTCTAAAGTTGAATTTTTCTACAAGCCAATCATAAATAGTTTTAGCTCAAAATAGTTTAAATTATCCTTTTTTAAAGTTTCAAAATTTTTTGATAGAAGGCGGTAGCAGCATTGATTACCTTTATACTTGAGCTTGGGACAGCTGAACCTCTTATGGGATCTTTCACTTAAGATCCTCCACTGTATTTATATCTCAATTTGACCCTTCTCACATACAGGGCCATTATGTAGTGGCCCTACAGTAGAGCCGCAGGCTGACCAACTGGCCATGCAGAATTATTTTGATGGGCACTAACCAAATAATGCCCACGACTATTACTAATAAGGGCTTGGATGCATATATCACAATAGACTGGTGATTCCTAGCCTGCTATACTAAATAATGGAGCCATCTGGTACACAGGCGACTCTAGGATGATTGTCTTAGCCGGATCAGGCTTCTGCGGAGGACACCTCAAAATAAGCGAATATTTTTTCCTAAGCCTCTCTTTTTTGAATTTAGTTTGTGATTTCTTGAAAAAAATAAAACTGAAATAAATCGCAACACATATTATGAAACGGGGTTTTAACTGTGATTGGGAAGAAGGATTTGTTTTTGTCGAGAGAAACCGATATGTCAAATAACCTTGTCACAGTACAAGAATCTATTCTATTTAGCTACTATTGAAAACTATTTTAAGGTTTGCGGCTCACACAGACAAGGCTAGTGGCCACTCTTATTATATAGAGTAGAAACAAGCTACTTAAAACATAACAACACATAATACGAAGTTAATTTCCATAAAACTTGAAATTTTATAAGAATTATCTGTCAAAAAAATGTTAGGTTAGGATCTTTTTCCGTAAGAGACGATTTTAGGACACGTGACTTTGACAAATCGGCCTGAGTGACACAAAATATTTATTCCTCGTTTGTTAACGTGCGTTTTAATTGTGATTTTTGTATTTTTCGCATTATTTCGACAAAATGGAAGTGAATATTATATGACCTTAAGCGGTGATGTAAGGGGCCGATGTGTTAAAAAAATGAGAATTTATGAACAATTTTAACCCCTTTGCAATTCCTTTCAGAGTCCCACGTTGAAAACTGTAATTCAAGTTTTTCTTCTGATTTCCGACAGCTAGTGCAATCAAATGTTCTTCTCTGTTGATCGAAATGCCAGGAAAGACGAATAAGTATAAGCTATCTTGCTCAATAAGCGATGAGCAATTAACACAACAATAATGAGCCATTTTTTAATGGCTCACAAATACAATGAATATATGAATGAGATTATCTGCCACCCAGCAAAGATGGACAAGCTGTCAATGACATCATACTCTCGCCTGTATAAATCAATTTCATATTTTTTTATCGTTATAGATTAATTAGTCACTTGTTTCAGGTAAACTGCATTTAATAATTTCTGTGTCTATTGCTTTCATCCATTTTACTATATTTAACCCCTTTATACACCATATATTCTCCCAAATGTGTTAAAAAGGTTAGAATGTAGATAGATTGTATATGTATATATATGGTGATAACATATAGGTTGATATCAATTTGATCGATTGTATATGTCACTCAATTTTAAACGTGATAATGTTTCTCATATATTTCTAATTACACCAGTTTTTAATATTTGAGTTTGTTTTATTTCTATTTATTATATTGGGAATAATATCAATATATCGGTAAAATTAGATAGCTCGTAAACTTTTGTAGGTCAGTAAGTTTATCATATTATTTGACGTGAGACACGCCTCTTCTTTTTTATTTATGACTAGCCTTCATCTGTCAAGTTTATTACCATATCCAAAAGTACACCTGGCTGGATAGGAATCTCTTCATTGTAACTTATAGCATGGAATACGTATATTATATCATAAAATTAAATTTATTATTGAAACAACCACAAAAAAATCTTAATTTAGCATATGGGATAATACAAGATAATATAAATCTATACTACACGTAACGCCTATAACTTTCTAATTTTTAATATCGTATTTTTCACTACCCAGCAAAGCCCAGCTTGTCCAGTATCGGGACAATCTAAATAGGCCAGTCAATGTTTGTATTATGTTATATATATATATATATTTAGTGTGCCCCAAATGAGTTTTTTTTGACCTAGTAATCTTTTCAAACTATGCTTTATTTGGTAACCATATGATCACAATCATTCACTGAAAAAATGCTTACCAACCAGCACAATGATACTGAAAAAAGGTACATGCTTACCAACCAGCATAAAGATACATTTTTCTTCAAAATTGAAAAATGAATAAATGAAAGTTTTAACTGTCAACATTGGTAGAATCACGTCAAAATAATTGAAACCTTATCAAGCGAAGACATCTATTTGGATATGGTCCGAATCAAGATGTCAGAATCATTATCATAGAGTTAATATCAAAGATAGATAGAGCGAGGTATTGGAGCTTCTTCAAGGTGACCCGAACTTTTGATAGAGATAGAAAGAGCATCGGTATATCACTTTCTATCTCTATCTATTCTTTTCAGATTGGATCACCACTCGAATGGTGAGAATGACATAGGACGAGAATAACAAGTTTTTCATTCCAATAGCGAATAGAGAGAAATAGATTTTGGAAAACTTTCTCTTCCAATAGTACAATATCTTAAATACTAATTCTATGGTCTCTTCACGAGAATCTTTCCCAGTACTGGTACAATTATTTTCTGTTGACGACTTAACAGTCTAAAAGAAAACCTACAGCACCGACGATTGACAAGGTGGAGTATGCAAGAGAGTAACGCAAAATAACGATAGGGGATAGGAAAGTTTTATCTTGAGCTTTGAGAAAACTCTTAGTGGTGATCCAGGAGTTAAGTAGGGTGTTTTTATCAAGGAAATTGTTTAATTCGATGTCGCGAATCACGTATCGAGTCTAGAGGTCATTTAGACGACGTCATTTGGGTTTTATGTCAATATCAACATCAACGGTATTACTAGAAGTCTGGTGGAAGGTAAATGGTTAAGATAAGCAATAATCGACTTTGATACTAATGAAGCGGTCAGTGAAATATAAATATATCAATCTTTTTATCGGATATGGCAGTCGGATAGCCAGAAGCTTTCTAACGAGTCCGGCGTGCCAGACCTTATCGAAAGCCTTCTGGGCGGTCGAGGAGGTAGCGGTGGTGCAGTGTTTTAGATTGATAGCATCAGTTATGGTAGTATGAAGATTGGTGATGGCGTTGTGACTAGAATGCTCGGGCCTTAATCCGAATTGGAATTTTAGAATTATATTTTGCTGTCTGCAAAAATCCCAGATTCTGTCTTTGATCAGACGTTCGAAAAAATCTGATGAACGATATGGGGTGGTAAGAATCAGTTTTAGTAGTGTCTTTGCCGGGTTTGGGAATGAAAACTGTGTTGGCAAAATACCAGGCGCTAAAGATGCTGTAGAGCTGGGGAAAGGCTACGATAGCCGACAGGTTTTTCAATTACTGCTCATTGAACGATATCGGTGGCTAAGAATTCGGTTTCATTGGCAAAGTCTCTTAAGAAATTCGTGTTGTAAATTGGAGCAAAAATAATTTGGCGGGCTCATTTTGAAGATGGCGATTTCGTCTTTTCGGGTGAAGTATTTTCGACATTGCACTTCAAGGTGTTTGTTGGCCTGTAAACTGTTGCCAAAACTTCTCTCATGTAATAATTAATTTAAATGAGCCTCAATGAACGAATAGAAAATATAGAACCTTGCATATTGGTAGAAGTTTTTCCATATGTTTAGCCACTTTTTCGGTCAAAGTAGCAGTGGAAATGATTGTATGGTTGAATATTTTCATCGATTTAATACCTCCCACTGTTTTTTACGGTTTATTCCAAATTACTTCGACTTTTGCCTAACAACAACTGTAAAATTCAAATGTCAAATCATAAAATGATTCGACATTCTAATTTTACAGTTGTTTACAATTATATTAGATGAAATTTGGAGATTTTGAGTATAAATGTGATAGTTCAAACATAATTGCGAAAATATGAAATCTATAATAAGTATTTATGTCTATCGACTGGTCTACTTTAAATGTAGTTTACTATACAGTTCATTTTATCTAAATATCATCACGATTAACCTTTAGCCTTACCTCCCCGGTTAGTCATAATCTTCCTAAACCTGATCGACCGGTTCGTTACGCAATTATAAGAATTGTTTATTTTTCACTATATCGCGATTATTTAGGAGACAATTGTGAAAGTGACAACTGTGTCATTGTCACAATGTAACTCATTTAATTAATTTTTGGTTCTCATCACTGACGACGATGGTTTTAAGAATTAATTGTCACAAACATGCATTTGGTTGAAACAATACAGTTGTTATTCTTATTCTAGCTTAAGGTCGAAGAAGAAACCGTGAAATTTTAATATTTCATTCTTATTTATTATTGTTAAGTTGTAGATTTACTGTTTTATTTGTATTTACTTTATTAAATAATATGTAAAATTTAAAAAAAACAAGTTCGTTTGAAATTTAATCAAATCAAAAGTTCATGTAAATTCATAAGTAGATTTCACATTTTTACAACGTTGTCAGACTGTGGAAGTATTATGTAGATTGAGAAATGTTGAACAGTAAGATTATGGTTATATTTAACTCATTTTCCGGTTAATAAAAACAGAACAACTTTTTTATTCATCAACAAATGTGAAACTACGTAAACCAACATACTATTATTTGAAGAATCTTATATTTATACCAAAATAATAACAAATCACATTCATAATTGCTTCTTTTTCGTACATAATATTTTTCAACTAAGAAAAAAATCTTAATAAAATCAATCAATTTGAATATAACATATGTAGTGTGAGCTCGTGCCAAAAAAAGGTTACGAAAAGCACCAAAAAAGGGATGGCTACAATATTTTGGGATTGGCGAGATATTTTTTGGATTGACTTTAAAGATCAAATACAACCGCGAATGCGGCATAATACTGATTTATTGAGACGGTTTACGAGGATGGTCCTTGGCCCAACAAAGTAAACACGAAAATTTTGGAAAAAAATATATTTATTTTTCAACGTTATCTCCTTTTAGCTCCATACACTTCTCCCAGAGAGTTCGACATTCTTTTTATAATAGGAATCGTCAAGCTCCTCAAAATAGCCATTAACTGGCGACTACGCCTCTCCATTGTTAGAAAATCTTTGACCACCAAGCCATTTTTCCAAGTCTGTGAACAGAAAATAATCCTAGGGGGTTAAATCAGGCGAATAGGGTGCTTGAGATAGACATTCAAACTTTAATTCATTAATTTTGACCATTGCAATAACGGATGTCTGAGCTGGTGCATTGTTTTGATGAAACAACACTTTCTTTTCAACCAAATGCGTCCTTTTTGCTTGATTTCTTCGCCCAAAAATTGTAATAAGTTCACATAATACTCGCCGTTGATTGTTTTTCTTTTTCCAAGAAAATCAATGAAAAATGTACTACGTGCATCTCAAAAAACCAACGCCAAGACCTTTCCTGAAAGGATTAAAGGTTTTAGTCTTCTTTGGAGCCGGTTCTCCCTTTTCAGTCCATTGTTTCGATCGTTCTTTTGTTTCGGGAGTGAAGTAATGGACCCACGTTTCATCTTTGGTTATGAAAGGGTTCATAAATTTTTTTCTGTGAAATATTGCCAAACAGTCGATGGAAATGTGGCACTCATCTTGTCCAAATTTTCAACCGCTCTTTATGAAATGCCTGGTTTTGTTTCATTGTGAGCTAACGCGGCACCCATTTGGGGCAAAGCTTTCTCATATCCAAATTTTCAGTTATTATACAATGTATCGAAGTTTATGAAATGCCTACTATGTCTACTAGCTTGCGCAATTTCAGTCGACGATTATCCAGTACCGCTGTATGGATCTTCTTCAAGATTTCTGGAGTCGTCCAATCAAGTCGCGATCAATGATTGTGACATGGTATTTAAATGGTTATATCTCATATTTGGCGGTCCGCTCACGCTAAGCTCAGGATCTTTGATCGCGCCCTTTCTTCTCGCGGATATTTTGAATGGCACGTGAGCGAACCGTTGCGTCAGTGTGTACGAGGTAGCTTCAGGCGGTGTTTGTCTATTTGTATTTATTTATTTAACTAGTACGACCCAAAAATAAAATATTAGCGTAATAAAATAAATGATCGTAATGTTATTTTATAGTACCTAATTACCAGTTTTCAACTTACCTTAGGCAAACGGTTAAATTTTCCAGTGGTGTAAGTGCCTCTCGAAATGTAGTGTTTTGCTTTGTCAAATCTGGTGAAATTTTACGTAATATGTATTGAAATGTGTGTTTTGTCATACGAAAGTACAGGAAAAATTTTGTTTCATCGTCTACAAGGCCTTTATATAGAGTAAAGAATTCCCCTTCGGTTTTCCGCTTTTTCAAAATATCATGAACCCATTTCTTCTTGTGTTTTTTGTTTTGTTGCTCATCATCATCCAAACATATGGCAATTGCAGCTAAATCAATTATGGAAAATTTGTCGATGCTATGTGTTTACGCTTCATACTTACTTCAATACTTTGATTGTGAGCGGAACGTGAGCGTAGTGTGACCTGAGCGCCTAGTGTGAATTCACCTTTATGTGGTCGACCACTGCGATGCTGGTCTTAACAGATCGTACGGCTTCGCTTAAACTCTGGTACCTAATATTTTACTGTTGATATCGAACTTCGGCTTTTATATTGGTTGAACTAATGCCTTTTAAATAAAAGTATTGTATCACATAACGATGACCCATTTCTTCAATGTTTATAAATTCACAAATTGTGGGTGCCTAACAAATATTAAAGAACGTGACGTCTTCAAACTTGAAACATATTCTATAGATTGTGTACTTTCTGATTCAGTGGTATTTTTCAAGCAACTATCGCCATCTCTAGTTCAGGACAGGTACTTCTGGGATCATCCTCGTAAAAAAAAGGGCGGTAAAATCAGATAAAGTATGCGCTTGGTTCATGACGGTTTTCTACGGAGCATTGAACACCCTCCCTCATCTGGCCCCGTCCGATTATTCTTTGTTCATAAAGCTGGAGGCCAAGTTAAACAGGCGGTGTATGAACATTTTGATTCTATAGATGCATCATATATTTAAAGTGGTATAGAACCTTTAGTCAGACGTTCTGAAAAGTGTGTGGAAATGGTTAAATAAAAAAAAATAACAATATCATGAAACTTATGCATTTCTTAGTAACACGAAAACCATTCTTGGTCCCTAAAAGCATTAAAAGCTAAACAAGATCGTTTCAACATTTCTTTCTTGAAAATTTTGGCCAACATAGCAGTTCATATAATATTGTGGTCTAAGGTAAAGAGTGTCAATCTAGTAAATCTTAACGAGAAAACTTTTAATGCATATTTTTAGACCTATTAGAGAGAAAAGGCTTTTGAAAATATTAACTATTGACACTCTTAGCCAAACTTACATAGTCGAATTAGTTGCACACATTTTATACGTTTGGTTTCTCAGCTTTCTTGGTTTTAAAAGACTTTATCTTTGTTATGTTTATTTTATTAAGTCTTACGGTTATTTATGCCAATTTAAAAAACGACAAGGATGTATAAAAGTCCGAGAAATATAAAATTAGTAATCAGATCAAGCGTATAATTTGCGGACAAACAAAAAGTTCAAAACCAACGCTTATGACTGTGACAAATAATAAAAACCAACTAAACCTGACTCACTCGCTTAAGATCAAGGGCAAATCAACAAAATTATAACCATAAACATGTTTCACTTTTGTTTATGTATGTAAGTGTCTACAATGAATGGATTATTATACATAAATTTAGTATTCATGACTTGCCATAAAAATAAAACAATTTTCAAAAATCTTCAAATCAATATTATATACGGGGATGGTTCCAAAAGTACCTGGTTGACATAGAGCAAATTAGACATACACCGGTGTGCCTATGCGCGGACACGCGTGATCTGTCTCGCACAATGTGAAGTATAATATATGTTGTCATAGAGTTTTATTTTGATTCCAAGAGTAATATTTGATGCAAAGACATGTCAAGGAATATAATTCCTTCCCAGTTCCGTTAAATAAGAGACTATATAAAATAATATTCGCAAAATTATGAAATTATTCAAGTTAATAATATTATTTCTGGTATATTTTATTGATTTCTTTGAGCGAATCATATATAAGTAAATGTTTTGAGTCTAGACACTTTGCATTATATGGAACTACCCTCTTCGAAACGAGTGTAGCAAACATGCGCTAAAATAAATAATATAATAAATAAGGGGTATCGTATCTAAATATTTCCAACCAGACTGATACCGTTTTTGTTAATAATCCTACAAGTGAATCGACAACGACATAAAATAAGTATAATTATTAGAAAAAATAGGAATTATGTGTGTTATTTTGTGATTTGCGACATTAATTTACCATATTTTAAATTAATTTTATCCTCTCGACCACAGGGTCCTATCCACTGTTTCGCCAAGTCTTTTTGTATTTTAGAAACCAAAATATTTAATAGCTGATTCTTTGATATTTCGATTAGTGTTTTTGCATGTAGCGACGGCATTATGGTCTCGTAATAAGAAAGTACAATCTTTTAAAAGAAAATAATAACAGTTAAGTCAAGTCTATAATAACAGCTAAACACAATCACAATAACCCAGTGAATACATATAACTCAAACCTAATCTTAATGGCCAAGAAAACATTCTGATTCCAGCGTGACGTCTTGCGCGAGGCGTGTCAAATTTGATCCCTCAATTAAGCATACCAGTGTATGTGTATCATGACCTAGAGATCGCGGTAGTTGCTTGAAAAATACCACTGAATCAGAAAATACACAATCTGTACAGTTTTCGGTGAATTTGTAAGCATATGGAAAATTGATTATCGTTATGTAATACCATACTTTTATTTGGAAGGTCTTAGCCCAACCAATTTGAAAGCTTAACTAGATTCTACTCTGGGTGAGACTGCTCTTTCGTTATCAATAGTAAAATATTGGGTAGCAGAGTCTAAACGAGGCCGTACGATCCACGGAGACCAGCATCGCAGTGGTCGACCAAATGATGTGACGACTCCAGAAATCTTGAAGAATATCCACACAGTGGTACTGGATGATCGTTGACTGAAATTGCACGAGTTAGCAGACATAGTAGGCATTTCAAAAAGTGCGGACCATCGCATATAAAATAAAAATTTGGACATGAGAAAACTGTGCCCAAGATGAATGCTGCGTTTGCTCACAATGGAACAAAAACAGCGTCGTGAAGATGTTTCTATCGAGGGTTTGGCAAAGTTTCACGGAAATAAAGATGAATTTTCGCAACTTTTCATAACCATAGATGAAAAGTGGGTCCTTCACTCTACATCCGAAATAAAAGAACAATGGACTGAAAATGGAGAACGGACTTCAGAGAAGGCAAAGATGGTTCCATCTGCAGGCAAGGTCATGCGCGTGGGATAATTTCCATTGACTATCTTGAAAAAGGAAAAACTATTAACGGCGAATATTACGCGAATTTATTGAAAGGTTCAAGCAAAAACGGCCGCATTTGACTAAGAAGAAAGTGTTGTTTCATCAAAACAAAGACATAATTAAAGTTTGAATTGGTACCTCATGCACCCTATTCGCCAGATTTACCACTCTCGGATTATTTTCTTTTCCCAGAATTGAAAAAACGGTCGGTGGTCAAAAATGAAGAGATGATGTCGTCAGTTAATGGTTATTTTGAGGAGCTTCACGATTCTTATTATAAAAAGGGTATCGAACTTATTGAACATCGCTGAGAAGAGTGTATGCAGCTAAAAGGAGATAACGTTAAAAAATAAATATATTTTTTTCCAAAATTTTTGTGTTTTCTCTGTTGAAGAAAGGGACCATCCTCGTAATATAAATTTCTTTAATTTCTTCTTCAAGAGACATTAAATCAAAATCATTAATTGACTGGGTACTAATAATATGTAGATCATAATAAATGTTTACTTAAATATTACAACATCCATATTATTCTCGTTAATATCCAGGTGTAATTATTATGTTCCCCGTGATTATACCTATAACATTGCTGAAAGCAGAACTCAATGTGATACTTAATATAAGTGAAAAAAATACTAAATTTATGTATTCTAGTATATCAAGTGTATCTGAATTTATAAAATAGTCTGTGAATCTCGTTGCAAATAGTTCGTTATCAAATTTGATTAGAATCTCTTTCTTACTGCATTACATTACATTCTACATCTTCATAATTTTGTAATTATTTACTTTCATTTTATATTATATAACATGTTGTTCAGATTCCTTTTGAGAAAAATATAGTATTATAATGTGAAATGCCAAAGACCACATCAACTATTACATATTATAGTGAAAAAAGCTACTCTGCGATATTTAATAGCTTTTTTATTATTGTATTTTTATATAATCTATTCAAAATGAATAAATACTCTTTATAATGAGTCAATTTAATCAATATTATTTCTTCATTAACTACTATTTACATAATTTGACTTAGTCGTTACTACAAATACGACCCTGTTCAATATTGTAGTTATGTGTCTGAAGGGTGATTGTATTACATTAGTTATTATTTTGAGCACGTTAACTACAGAAACATAAGAATGAAATCTTTCTTTTTTACATGTCCCCATCGAATTATCTTGTAGTTCCTAAAATTAAATTAACCTTTTAAAATCTTTGATGACCTTTTACGTTACTTGAATATTGGTTTTGGTACTCTTTTCCAGAACGAATTCCATCTTTGTTAAAATCTTAACCGAGTACGAGTAATTTCATACAATGAATTTCACACTGAAAAACTATTTCCTGTCGCCGTTTTCGCAATCATTGTTGTTCAGTTCTTTGGTAATGGCAAGTATAATTATTTTTCAAGGTATTGAAAAGCAGTGAAAGTGCACCTTGACCAGTAATTTGCTTTGAATTGAACTCAAATTGCAAAGTATTCTATTTTTAGTAAAAAGGGAGCATGTGTATGACGTGTTGCCTATTTGAGCTAATCAGCTGATTTTTATACATTCGAAGTTTTTGTCATGTATAAAAATAATTGTTTAAAATTGTTGTGTCGTTAATACAGAAAATTGTTATTATTATTTTCCAATTTGATCAACAACAACTTGCTGATTATGTACTATATTTGGGAGTGTAAATAATTATGAAAATAATATTTATAACTTCATTATACAAACTTTGTATATTGTATTTCGAAATTTATTAATAAATATTGAAGAAACGTTATTGTATAAATTAATTGTAAGTAACATATGAAAAGACACTTTTATTGGTATATGCGAGTGCAAGGGAACGACTTTACATTACATTTTCGTTTCTCTTATTTTGAAGACGTTTCCTGTTAGCAAATTCACATTTCATGGTCAATACATGAAGAAATACGTGAGTACCAATTTATGTAGGAGCGAATAATATAACCTAATTTCTAATGCAAGTACTATATATTATTAAAAAATAAACTAAATATTTCCTAAAATTTTCATAATTGTCCCTGAGCTAATACAAGTGTTTCGTCTTTTATCGGTCTAGTCTAACCATAATCTATACCTACAGAACAACAGAAAAGTGTTTGGAGTGGCCAAAAGCCCTGTGTATTGAAGATTACAGAACCGTATCATAAGATTTCTTTTTCAATAAGTACCTATTTGTCAATAAAGGTTAGAAATTTTATTTCATTTCAATTCCAAGAATCTCTTCACAACAATTGTCACCGAGAATATGATTTTAGGCTTTTCCATTTTCTTAGGAGATCCAGGTTGTGTATTATTAACAGTTTAGTTTAGTTGCAGCTTGCAAGGTGCAAGTGTGCAGTCTATTGTGAATATGGAAATTTTTGAAGGACCCCGTAAATGTTGTAAAATCGGACCTTTGACAGTTGATGAGAAAAGCATTAATGTTCAATTGATTTAAATCATTTATAGCTAAACATTTATGTAAAAGTGTTTATGATACAGTGAATTTATAGAATAATTATGGAAGAGAAATTCTTTTAAAATGAGTTATGTAAAACAGTTGGTTTTGAGGGCTGTAAATAATGTAAAGCCTGAAAAAGTTGCACTTCTTATCTCCAGTTGTTAAAAAGATATAGGTAAGCAGATTAATTAGGTGAATGAAAATAGACTTTAGTAATAAAAAATTGAATCTATCTGTCCTTCTTGAGGAACAGTAAGATGTAAGGACCACGAAACTCTAAAATTATTTACATTTTCCAGTGAAATGTTTACACATCTCGAATATTTTAAGAAGGTTCAAGTTCCATTCTACTAGTTACGTAACCCACCATACAAATCTGTATTACATTTTTTATATCTCTTAGTAACGTTATCGACTATTTTATTAAAGGTCGGAGTTCACTAGTTCCAAAATAACAACACATACATAAATTCGACTATGCTTGGATGCTTGTTTATTGATTTGGCAACACCGCGTACTAGTATTCGTCGATCGTTGAAAATATCTCACCCAACAAAATCAGAGGTATCTTTAAAATCTCGCCCTCTTAAATATTGCGTTCGTGGAAAATGTTATTTCACTGAGGATTGAAGATCTGTCTACTTTTTTGTATATTACGAAACCAATTCATTCACATTAATTATGAAGTGATCAAGATCAATTAACATTATTTTGCTTTTACGAAAATATGTCAGATTATGTGTGTGCCTTCATTTTATCAGAATCTTTAATGAAAAAGTTTTTTTATATTTAGAAACACAACTCTAACAGTGGTATTATAATATTGAGTTAATAGTGGTGTTAAAACAATGTGTGGTATTTATTTATTAAATATTTATTGGTGAGTAGTTTAAGAATTGATACAATATTGAAAATCTAATTAATTAGTTAGCAACGTCTGCAATAGAGCTAATCATGTGCAATATCTTTACATAAATAATTAGTATTGGATACCTACTGTTTTGTTATGTCTAGTTAGAATGTTTATTTTATTTATTTTTACGAATCCTAAAGATTATGTGCTGATCTAAATAAATGCTTTGTGGGTGTAATGCTTGTGTGTATAAATAAAAGTCGATAAAATTTATACAGACGATTGTACCTAGTAAGTTGAAAAGTTGTGAATGTCAAGCATATTTAGAAATGTTTGTAAATAGGTCACGGAGGTATTTAGGTAAACAGGCCTTGTAATAAGCAGGTGGCTTACTTCTTAAGTGAAGCTGAGAAGTTATTTTAGACGAAGATCAATAGGATACTGGAATTTATTTTGAAAACGTCTAATAAATTCTTTCGTTTACGCGCATTTCGAATTCGATAAAATAGACTGGTTAACCTAAAAAAAATAAACGTATAGAATAAAGTTAAATAGATAGCATAGTTTATTTAACTATTTTTCACGGTTGGTTATTAATTAAACCCATACATTTTATAGCAATTTCTTACGGGAGTAAAAATATTTCAGTATGTCGAAACAGGTGTGGGATCGGCTATTTTGCAAAAAATTGAGAAATTGATTTGAGTACGTTAAATTAGATAGTCGTACATTTTTAACTAATCTATCCGGAAAGTTAGATTAGAATTCCCTGTTTTGGTAAAGATAAAAAAATATCCGCTGTTTAGAATGTTTATTCAAGGTGAATATTTTAACACAGTCGATACGAATTTACATTATAAAAAGTATTGAAATATCTCATTTTAATTAAGTCGAAATAATAATTCGATTCTGTTTTTTGGAATGTTTGCATTTTATTAGCATCAAGTTTGTACTTTCTGTAGCGAAAAACGCATTTCCATTGTGTTATTTTTTTACGAATTAACATTTACGGGGGGAGGAAGATATGCAAATAAATTTTTGTTTACATAATCAATTTACATCGCACTAGTGATTTTTTCATTATAATTTGCGTAGAAATGGTGATTATAGGCATTTTAATTTTTATAACTATATCCGTATAGGCATTTTTTGATGTTATAATAGATTTTTTTAGCACATTGGTGATGGTTATAGGTTTTTACATATTTATTTTCGTATGTTCGTGATAATTGGGTTGAATAACATTTTTTTATCAGATTAAACGGGAAAAAAACGTTGATATGAAGCACTTCAATTAAATAGAGTGGCACTTCAAAGCCGCTATTGTCACGAAAAGGTATATCTTTGAACTTCCCTTATTTATTCGGCAAATTATGTTGATTTAATGCAGGAATATTGGATAACGGAATTTTAATAACAGATGTGCTTGACCCATATAATTTTTCAACAGTTACAGGGGGAGTTCAATAAATTTCTATTAGAAAGCATCAAATAACAGTTTTTATTACTGAATATTATACATACAATTCTAAATGTCCTAAATATAATGTAGAACATTATGATAAATAATTAGATGTATTAGATGCGGGAATTATCATAGTTATTTTTAAATACCTAGGTTTTATTTAATTATTTTATATATTTGTTTGTAGATACTTCTCTGGAAATTTAATGTCTACGACTTGTATGTGGGTGCCTGTAGCTCACAAAATGAAACTTTACTTCTAAACTGTTACAGTTCCCTTGTAACGTTGGTACAATATAAACATGCTTCGCAGCAAAGTTGAATTTCGATTATATTTATTCACAGACAATTCAAAATTGAAATATCAAAAAACAGAGGAATAACATTGAGTATTACTTACGGATATGCCAGGGCTGGTGGTATTTAGAAGACGATGGAGTGTTGGTTCAGATGATTTGGTTGTACCTGGAGTGTTTCTTTCTACTGTACATTTGATATGGTGAGTAAAATTGATTTATAAGATCTCTGAAAATGTCTCTATAAATTCATGTGAAAATTAATAGTACGAAATAAAAAATTGATTAGGGTCTAGAAGAATATGTTTATGAATGGAATAATCCAAAATAGATTCACACCATACTGAACCAGCAATTATATATTCAGATATCTAGCTTATTGTTGTTGAAATTAAAAAAAACAATATTTTTTGAAAACATTGATCCTTAGGCATATAAAAAATTAAAGAATGTCATATCAATACCTTTATTTAGTACTATTAGAGGCGGCTAGCGCATAATCGCTATAGATATCTCAAGAAAACTAAATAAAATGATAATAATAATCTAAATACAATTTATATTATGTAGCCTTCACAAGGAGTTGCAGATGCTAGGAACGATGTTAGGCGGGATTTTATGACACTGTCGTGTAGCTTGGCTCCCTTTCTCTCAGTTCCTGTCTCAACTAGCTGTTAATGTTAATTCTTAAGCTTCCATTAGATTGTAGTACTTACCTTGAAAAACAACAACGCAAAATCGACCAATTGTTTGCTGCATTCAGTCCAGCGCAATATGATATAAATTAGGTAGATGCCAAATAAATAAATTTTTTCGAGATTTTCTAGTTCTTGAACTGAATAGCAATATACTATCATAGCGTGAATGTTATTTGTTGCAATATGGAAGAGCAAAAAATTATGAAGAAAAACTTAATATGATAATATATGGGCCAAAAACATTAGGCAGATTTATGAATTTGTATCAAATAAGATAGCAGGATACATGAAATGGAAGAAAAATAACAGTGCAGCTGAAAAAATAAAAAACAGAATGGAAACCGGCCTACAGAAAGACCAAAAAGTCAGGTAACAAATTATCTGAAAAAAAATGGCAGTCGGCGGATGGTGGAGATATTATTACGTGTTTGAGAAAATTGAAGAACTAAAATGAAACCACTAGAAGAAAATCTCTAAATGTAGGAATTTTTTGTGCGAACAGTTGTGAAGGTTTAAACTAAACAGTATTGTCAGAATATGGTAAAAATACTTATAAAATATAAAACAATATGCCCGAAGATTAAGTAAAATAAAGTGTATGGACAGACTTTACTAAAATATTTCGAATTGTCTAATTAAATTGAACCACCCAAAACCATTGTTAGAATGTGGTAGAGAGTATGGCAACGTTGTAAATACAGAGTTCACCACAGATGTAAAGTGAAAACACTTAAATGAGTTTTTCTGGAAATATGATCAAAGATTAAGTAAAATAAAGTGTAGGAAGACACTTTAATAAAATATTTTAGAATTGTCTTGTGATATTTTATAGTATTTTTGTTTCAGGACCATTATACTGAGTGTGATACTCTCCCTAGTAAATTACGACAGAAGCGTTTATTCTATTTTTTTACTATGGTGTCTGATTATCGGATATCTAGTCATATTAATATTTTCTATGCTCATCGAACTCGTCATCTGCGTAGTGGCCATGCGTGGAAGCATTCTAGATACAGGCAAAAGGGCCTCTATGCAGTATATACTCTACCTCAGACTAAGTAAGCAGTCATTGATTGCACCATTTTCATTTTTTTTTTGTCATCGTGGTGTTTGAGCTTTACTTTCTTTGCTGTATCTTCATCTAATATGTTTTTTTTTTTCATTTAATATTATATGGAATCTTTCCCAAACCTTGGTTAACTAGAACCTTTGTTAATATTATTTGATTTTCTTCTTTATTTTTATGGAATTTGTTTCAATTACTTTTTCTGGGATTTACCACATTATTCCTATAATACTCTCTATAAATTATCAGTTTACCACTTTTGGAAATACTTCATTATCTGCTCGGCTTAGAATCATAATAAAACATGCCAATTTGGCGTTTTCGAGATAGCAGAATCCATTTATCGCGGTCTCAGGTGGCGGAAATAAATACTTCCTGTTTTACCTATGATTAGATTTGTTGACTGGTTCGCTTTTTGAAAACCGGATTTATGATCAAGAAATAGCCGTTCTTCTAGATTATGAAAACATATCGTAGTACATAGAAAATAACTTTTTCTCAAGTTATCAGCTGATTAAGATAACCTAACTTAAGCTAGAGTAAACATTACCTTACTTAAAGTAAACATAACCTTATCAAAACATACATCCCTTCATCGCTTTTGGTTTAACATAGACAGTTCCCAATTCGAATGTATATAAAATTTGAAATAAAAACGTCAACAATTATTTTTTACTTTTTTCGTACTGTTCTCCTTTCCTGTCAAGCACCCATCTTTTAAAAATTTACTTCCAAAATTAAACCTTCGCTTCAATTCACAATTCCAGTTGAACTGAAAGTCAACAAATCCAGTTATTGGTAAAACTGGAAATAATTCAGAAAACTGGATCTCGATAAATGGATTTCACAATTTCAAAAACGCTAAACTAACGTGTATTCATTATAATAATAAACCGGACAGTTTCGGAAGTATAGCTTCATTTTTCGTTTTTTTTCCTAACAAAACATTCATTTAAATTATTTTTTATCTTTTGTCTACTAAAACTGAATATACAGATCTTTTTTCTCCTAGCTGTGATGCTAGTAGAAGCTGCTTGGTTATCAGCAGGAATAGCCTGGTTAGTAAAATATTATTTAGAATGTCCAATAGATAACGCCAAGGAAATTGTTTTAGGTAAACATTAAAACACATAAATAATAAATTAAAAATTATTTTTTACATAATTGTTTCTAGTTATGGTAGTTTTCAATTGGTGCATCCTTTTCTCAGTGATAATAACCGTTTGGTGTACTTACGATAGCGCTGGACGCTCATGGGTCAAAATGAAACAGTACCAAAGGTCAATGAGGGAATCGGAATCCAAGTTTCAGTACAAAAGATCAGGTAGTACGAGGAATTGGAGACAGAGGTATGTATGTAGATTTAATTATTTCAATTAGTTTTCTCTTAAAAAAGATCTTTTAGAGGTAGCATCAGTAGAGGGTGTATTTATTTTGATTTAACGTCATAATTAGATAATAAAATTGAAGTTAACAGAAGATGTTGAACTAAAAGCGAAAATAAAATCATATTTGCATGCTGTGTTCGGCTGTTTTTGGTTTTAAAAGTTCAATTGTAGACCATAACCTTACAAAATATTGGGTTTTGCCTGTTTTAGGTATTAGAAGTTCAGTCTTGGACGATAACCTTACAAAATATTGTGGTTTGGCTGACAGTTACTAATATAAATAACAGTTGCTGGTAACTGATTTGAGTTTTATTCCATTTTAATTAAAGTTTAATACCCACAAATATTTTTTAATCGTTAAATATCTTTTTCTTAATGAAAGCCCAATGTTTATTAGGCAGAATAATTAATTTTTTTACTTTAATTTATTTATTTCAGTCAAATGGTATTGGTTTAACATTACTCGGAATCAAAATATATGTACCCCCCAGTAGTGATGCCTCTCGTGGATTTTTTCCTAAGTCTTCTGGGAAATAAGCTAATTGAAAATATACAACGAAGCACGTTTATTTGTTTAAAAAATTCAATTTTTTTCTGTTTTTTTACAATATTGTAAATTTGGTGGAATTATTTTTAAGATTTATGAGGTTTGAAAACAAGATATAATCTAATCGTAAATTTAATGGGTGTATAAAAATATTGAAAAAAAAATTAATAATTAGTTTTTCCCCATAAAAAATAAAATAGGATTTTTTCTACCATTATTTAAGTCAAATTTCCTGTTAATTATTGGATTTTCTAAAGTAACTAATATAAAAAATATACAGATTATTTCTCTCAAACTACTCAGATCAAATTTTTATTACTCATTAATGTTGTTTTTTGATATTAAATATGAACATAACCTCATTGTTTTATATTTCATTAATACTTTAAAAGTTTGGTAACGTTGTACAAATCTGACTTTACACCCGTGACGGGTAACGATTTTTATAGTATACAACCTATACCTAGAATGTAATTTTCTCATTTTTCAGAAAAGTTCTTAGAGCTTATCAAGACAGTTGGCATAATAGATGCCGTTTTCTATTTTGTTGTTCAACGTCCGATAGAAATAGGAATTCTTTTACCGATATCGCAAGATTATTATCGGATTTTTTTAGAGATTTAGATGTAGTACCTTCTGACGTCATTGTGGGTTTAGTATTACTTCGAAAATTCCAAAAAATCGAACGAAAAGCGATAGTAGAACAGGTGAGAAGCGATATTGTGATCTTTTCTTGAAAGAATAACCACAAATCAAACTAAATGATAATTTAAAAAAAAGTTTATGAAGAAATTTACAAAAATGTTGTGCTTACATAGTAAAAATGCTGTTTTTATTATATAGCCTTAAAAAATTGAAAAGTAATTGTCAATTCTACCAGAAATTATAAAAAAATAGAAGCGTGTATATTTTTTTCTATTCTTCATTTTCAATTTTAATAAGAGCAGAATTTCAAGGCAGGTCAAGTCGTTAAAAGCTCGAATTTTCAAAAACTCTCATTTCATTTTAACGAAAGGTTTCGACAATACTGCAATCCTTCTTAAATTGTTCTTGAAAGTTGAGAAATTTAACATTGTAACCATCCTGGGTGGTCTCAAAAGGAACAATACATGTTGCAAGTCATTGTTAACATAAGAAAATCGTTGTAACATTAATATTTCAATATATGTAGTAGAAACTTGGTCGGTAATGCGAAGATTTATAGAATTTCAAGTCTAACATCCAAATCTATTCTAAACTATGAAAATTTAGCGTCATTCATAATCTAACCAAATCACAAAAATTTGAATAGCAACCAGAATCGATAAACTCAATATTTGTCAAGTGTCAATTTGAATATTGATTTTTAAATCATATGTTTATTTTGTGTATCTCCACCATCTGTCGGAATCTCTGGAGGGGAAGGCTCCTTTAAGTGATTACCTTCTATCATTGAATCTTTCTAGGTATCCTCACGTAATCGTACAAATTTCTATCTTTCCCCTACTTCTTCACCACTTTGGTCATTTTTCTTTTAGTTGCTGTCTGTTTTTGATCATTTTTATCTATTCAGGTATTTCCAGGTAACTATTTCATACAAAACTAAACATTTTGTCACTTCCCGTTATTCCGATGCTGTTCTGTAAATTAACATCTTTTCACAGTTGGTCGGTAATGTGAAGATTTCAAAAAATTTCAAGGCAGGTGCAGTTTTTAAAAGCTCGAATTTCTTGCAATTATTATAATTTCTTTTTAACCCAAAAATAGTCAATTTTCCTCACAATTTTTTTTCTTTTCATCATCTGGTACAGTGAAACTTGAAGTGTCATAAAAATCTATCACAAATCTGAAAAAATAACTATATTGAAGAATTAACGTCTTTTCAGCGCAAGAACGACACTTACGAGTTTCTATCGGGAGTGGCTATCACACCGTCAACGCAGTTTCTATCTTTACATGAAGAAGGCGCGGATCTAGAACTGTTTCAATCGGTGATCCATTTCGCTCACTTCGCTGTCAAAGCATACGGTTGGCCAGTCTTCATAATAAATAACCCATTAGGAATGTGTAAACTGTGTCCTAGTCTGAGGTATTTAGATACCGCCGTTTCGACACGCGCACTTAAAATTTTCTTTTGTTTTATTTGTTGTTTCAGGTGTTGTTGTTGTGTTCCTATTATACATAATACATCTCCGCAGATAGTCGACGATAACTGTTGTCATTGCAATTATGCTGCAACTGAAAAATTAAGTATAGTCGGAGATATCGAAATTATTTATGCTACTTACCACGTAGACATAGGCCAGACACCGTTCTTTGTAGCTTTAGATTACGATAGAAAAAAAATTGTGATAAGTATTCGAGGAACTCTTTCCATGAAGGTAAGTCATTTCAATATAAACGAATTTTTTTCAATAAAAATATTGTTTTCTTCAATATTTGGGTAGCAAAAGTATAGGAACATCTCTTAAACTAAAAAAATATGAAATATTATGATGACCCCCTAGTTTTTACTTGAAATTTATCTATAATTCACTTGTCAGTCATTAACCCTCTTCTATAATCATTTCTTTCATAAATATAATTAATTCAATCTTTTTATAAGTTTGGAACAGGAAATTTGGGTGTATCATCATAGCCTTTCTTTATTTCAATAGCTTTTTACCATTTTTTCCATCATTTATTTAGTTTAGAAATTCTTGTAGTTTTCTTACTTTTGTTTTAGAATACATTCTTGATATTGTATTCTAATTGTACTCTAATCTATTCATATTTTCTTTTATATTCTCTCAAATTTTATTCTAGCTCTAAATACTCTTCTTTTTAACATTTGCCTATTTATTCTTTCCATAAGACTAATCTGTGACTAATCACATTCCATGTTGTCACAAAAATTCAACCATATTGCTTACAGATACATTTTGTTGTAGGATATTCTAACAGATTTGAATGCTGAAGGTGAAACATTACCTTTAAACCCACCCAAAGAAGATTGGTTGGGTCATAAAGGAATGGTTCAAGCGGCTCAGTACATTTTGGAAATATTGGATGAGGAACAATTAGTTGAACGGGCTTGGGCTCACAATCCTGAAAGGGGTACTCACGAATTTGAATTAGTCATTGTGGGACACTCTTTGGGTTGGTACCAAAATGTTATGTTGATACTTTTGCCCATAAGAAATTTATTTAGGTGCTGGAACTGCTAGTATACTCGGGATATTGTTAAGGCAAAGACAACCTACTCTTCAATGTTTTTGTTATTCTCCACCAGGAGGTCTTCTGTCAGCTCCAGCTGTTGATTATACCAAAGAGTTTACAGTTTCGGTAGTGGTAGGAAAGGACGTTGTACCTAGGATAGGACTCTATCAAATGGAGACTCTCAGAACTGATCTTATTAATGCCATTAAAAGAAGTGTTGATCCAAAAGTAAGTTTGGAGTTAACATTTCTATTGACTCAAGTAATTTTTTAATTTGATTAATAAAAAATAAGGGAGTGATTATGTTTTTTACAGTGGAAAACAATCTCGTGTAGCGTCCTCTGTTGTGGGTGTTCACAACCAACTTCTGCTGTGGAATTGTCAACTGGAGAGAAAGACGTCACTGAATATATGAGGAGTAAAGAAAAAGCTCGAGCGATAAGCATTCATCCATCGGATTGTACGATCGCCTTATCTAGTCATCCGCCATTATACCCACCTGGAAGAATGATACACATTGTTAGACATCATCCAACATCCGGACAGTGAGTTTTCTCATTTTTTTTGTAATCAGTATTTTTGTTAATATTTTTTTTATCTAAAGAAAGTGTTTGAAGTTGTTTTACTTGAAAGTAAAAAAAATATAATTGTTTATAACAATATCAATCTAAAATATACAAAAAGACATAAAATTATCTCAAAAAATAAAAATGAAGAGAAAACTTTAAAATAATTTAACATTAAATGTAGAATGAAGTTAGTCAAGAAAAATAATTCCTCGATGCCTACTGAGGCGATAAAGTAGAGACTTTTGAGGAGTTTATTTGCACTAAATTTATTATATTTATTTCATAGTAGATTGTAATTTTACCCTCATTTTTTGGAACAATGTATCAACTAACATCAATGAAAACCTTGATGTACAAATTTTTCTTCAAAAAGTTTGTCCCTGAAACATAAGACTGCACAAAATTGAAATTCCTCTTGTAAAAACTGACTATTGATAGTTAACCGGAAAAAGTTAAAAAAAAAAGGAAATTAACAAGAAATTAACCAATTGTTTTACAGGGATTTGTCATTGTCCACATTATTTACCTTTTAAAAAAGATTTTAATTTTGTTATAAATAAAAAGAATTTTTTTGTACATATTATATTTTGTCATTTACTGTTTTAAATTATAAAACCATCGTTTTGAAAGTTATGTACGTTTCAATTTAAACAATACAGAGTGATTAAATCATGAACAATTTTTCTGGTTACTTCTACCGGAATCTTAAGAAGACAATTTCGAATACTTTCTTAAAAATTGGTTTGTTTTTATATTCAATGTTGAGTCAGTAGTAACAATTACTAACAGTATCGTCTTAACAATTTCAGACAAAAGTATGAAAAAAGATGGAGGTAAATGATATTAACCCAATTTACTAACCAAACCATATCCTACGCATGATTAATGAAAAAATGAAACCATATCTTTTTGATTTTCTTTAAATAAAATGAAAAAATTGAAATTTTTGATTTTTGTCGTTCTAAAATTAGAAATGATAGGTTTCATTTTTTCATTAGTGTCACACATGACAATATATTTGAAGTATAAAGTAACCAGGTACATATTGTGTGCAAGATTTGTATTTTAATTGAAAATAATAAAAATTCTGCCTACAAGAAGAGTATATTATGCAGAATAATGCAGAGAATCATAATCTTGTCTGAGAGCATGCTAAAGTAGAAGGAAATAAAATAGCTGATAAATTATCTAACCAATTCACATTGCAGCTCGGTGTAAGCCTTGGTCTCCTCTACAATTCGCTTCTAAGCCTCCGTGAATTTGATCCATCTGCTGTATATTTTGGCATCCAGCTGAGGAATTATTAAAAAAAGACCTAAATACCTTCTGTATAATCTAAATGAAAACAAAATTGGACTACTGGGACAACGTAGCTGGAGCTAAGACATGATACTATGAACAAAAGGAATCAGAAGAATGTATTAACCAGAGCAGTAAGGGTTTTATCAGAGGTTATAACAAAACATTGTCGCATTAATGGATGTGAAACCCAAACTGGTGGGAACAGATGTTTGAAAAAGAAACATCTATCCACATATTTGTTGAATACAACTCACTCGAGTATCCATACTAAGTAGAGCTGAATTACTCAAACTGAAGCTAACGTATATCCTCCTGATCCATGTTTAAGGATCAGGAATACAGCCCCCAATAAATAAAAAATCGTTTTAATTACCATAATATCTAATAATATACAGTGCAGTTTACATTTAGGTTTTGTTTTGCATAATTTGTCAACAAGATAAATGAATTGAATCGTTTTCGCAATATAAATGGAAATGTTGCTTCTTGTTTGTAAACTGAGTGAAATATGAGTGGTGAAATTTGAGTTTGATACCCAAATGCATGTTTGAATAATATATATGCACTTAATTACATAGTTTGTGACGTCATGTGAAGTGGTAGACAATCAAATTGTAGTTACTGATGATTTGAAAAAAAAAGTTTTTGCACATTTTTTGGGATAATAAATAAAAAATAAGAAACCGAGAATAATAATTTATTCTGTGATTTGTTTTGGATTCTTCTATGATGAGATACTTTTAAAACACTTTTTTCTAAACAACTATACAGAATACGAATATTTTGAAAAATGAAATGATCATGACCCTGAAAGCAGTATTTTCGAGATTTTCAGTTATTAATGTTATCATCAAAATGTGCGTTTTCTCTAATCTTTTTTTCCAATATTTTTAGCTCTTAAAGTTATTAGCAAAATTAACAAAAATCAAAATTCAAAGATTGAATATTATTTTTTTAAAAAAATTTTATTCTAAAAATTGACACTTGTGTATTTGTCAATAATTTAGTACCTTTTCTTATTTAATGAAAAAAATTAATTTTTCAAATTATGTTTACGTACGTAAGTAAGTAAATAGTTTTTTTAATTTATAAAAAATAACTGGTTAATGATGGAAATATTCCCTTAAATTGCACATGTAGAGAAATAAAAAACGAACAAATTTTCAAGTTTAAATTCTAGGAATTTTCATTTTTCACTGAGATATCCCCAACCTAAATTTTGTTTTGCCTGCTATTTTCAGGGTCATGGAATAATAATACAATTATCAAGATCACGTTATTAGAATTTTTTCTAATATTAGTGTTGCCACTACTAACTCGTAGAAGCCACTAATGAACAAATTTCATTGTGTTCAATTTTGAGTTTAGTACTAAAGAAAAAACTCATAGAACATATCGTTCTAAATCTAGAATATTGTACTTAGTGTTTAGTGCACTAATTTACTTACTACAATACCAAAATTTCAGTTCAGAATTCGCGCTTGTTTTGATTTTTGACACCTTGCTAATAGCGTCAAGAATGACAAATCATACTCGTTTTAAGGTTAGGTTCGAGAAATACTCTTAGACTAGGAAAAAGAGTGAACATGTGACCTTCAAAATTTGCCCGTGACCATTTGGTCCAAAGCAGGTAGCGCACAGTAACGTATCAAAGCATTATAATTGGGAAAATATTACTTATTAATAATGTATTTAGTTTGGAACATCACAACTTTTTACAAAATGTTTGTTTTAATTGTTTCTACATATTTTGTTGAATGATCTTATTATGGATGGACAGTTCTTCTCTTGAGTATGTTTTTATCAACTGTGTTCAAATTTTTTTAACATCAACTACTAAGAATTTTTCGAATTCTCGCATTGATGTATCAATTTTCTAAACTTGCCTTGGTAAGTTGATAATTTTTTATGAAAATTACCCCGGCAATTGTATGGACCATGTGAAAAATTATTTCATTCTTTTTGTAGATGCTCTGTCAAAAAATAGTTTCTTTCTAATCACCCTCATATGATCGTATCCCTACAAGATTGATTCGGTTTTATGCTCAACGGTCACTACTCGTGAATTCATAAATTATTTACCTATAGAAATTATAATCGACGGTGCAATTATGGCATGTCATATGAATCGCTGGCTCTGATCTGTTTTTGGAAGCATCAGTAAGGTCAGTGTTTATGTTGACGACAGTGTTATTCACATTAACAGGACCAGGAGCAGGTACAAAGGGAGTTAAAGCAGAAGTTGAAGGTAGTATTTCAACTGATGATGTAGCCAGCGACATTGATGTTCGTTGCACCATTCTTGGAATTGTTTTTATAACAGCAAGGCTGTCTTCAACATAGCCCTCTGCTACTGCTGGTGATTTCTAACACCCATCTTGTTTAAGTTGAAGAGTATTTCCACCACCAGCAGCTAAAATAGTAACAGAGTATATTCTATAACTGTGTTCCGTGTAAGATGCGGGATCTGCTAATTTTAAATAACCTGCAATTTTGATAAAAAACAAAATGTCGGTATATATATTAGAAATAGTACACTTTGGTGTTTAATTTTGCCCCAATCCCACAACGAAAACGTTTAAATGTGTGTTTACATAGTACATTCATCTAGTATAATTTGTTTTCTTTATCTGAATGTGTATTTTTAGGCAATCATTAAATAGAAAAGGACCAGTGTACCAAGCCCTATGGGCGCGTAATACGGATTTCGACGAAGTATTAATATCTCCCGTTATGGTTACGGATCATATGCCGGATAAACTACTGGATGCTTTGAATAAGGTATGTGATGATATGAAACAGTGTCTGTCATATTCGTTTCGCATACAATCTAGTGAATAATGAGTTGCATGAAGCTTTTGATGTATTTTTTATTTTATATAAAGTTTATAAAGAAAAAGAAGAGACATTAAATTGGAAAAAAATATATATTAAATTGAACATTCAATTTATTTTTATTGAGATATTAAATGCGATTCGTTTTATTATATAAATAAGCAGATAAGCAAAAGTCATTTTTAGGAATCAAATTTGGATAATTGAGGGCGACAAAAAATGATTATAAACATAGAATAAATTTTTTGACATACATGAAGTCGAATCAAATGCTCACTAATGGATTACTTAAAAAAAGATGAAAATTATAATTTTACAATGATCCAACTTTTAAAATATTTTTTTTTATTACAAAGTAAATTCATTAGCCCTAATTTCGATGGAAATTGTTGTTTGAGCAGCTGCTGAAATGGCAGCTGTTAATCGATTATATTTTGGACCCTGTCGTGTATAAAAGGATTAAGTTCATGTAGATCTATATAGATCTGAGAAATTATGATAAATCTCATTTATTTCTATTTGAAACATTTGAGCTGTGATTTAGGAGCTAGGTGTTATTTTTTTTGAGTATATATAAAACAGTGATTCTTCTTTTTCATTATTTTGAATAAGTTTGATAAAATTAAACTTGATCTTGTAATTTATAAAACATATTGTGTATTTTTAAACTATTAAGAGATGAAAAATGTTCGCGAGTTATATAGATATATTTAATTAAGGGTTACATTACACTACAAGTTTAATATTTATTGTGTCTCCCATATCAGAGCTCATTTTCGACCTAAGTAGCTCTCTTTGCAATTCCAGTGTAAACTCCAGTGACTGTTTTCGGCTCGAGGAGACTAGATCTATACTTGTTAGTTTCAGCTAGACTCCTAATGTCATCTGATGCTTCCTGGGGTGACAGTGCTTTGTGAGGAAACCAGTGAGGTGTTGACTAGTAAGACACTACCAAACTAATTTACTCTCAGTTTCCTTCTTCGAAAAGAACTATTTTTTATAGGTGCATTTCCTATACCACAGACAAGCTCTAGGCCGATTCCAAGCTTTTGTCTTTATTTTGGAACTATTTCTTGTAGGTGCATTTTCTACACCACAGAAAAACTCCAGGTCAGTTGAAAGCTTTTGACTTCCTTTTGAAACTATTTATTATTGGTGCACTTTCTACACGATAGAAAAGCTCTAGGTCAGTTGAAAACTTTTGACTTCCTACTGAAATTATTTTTTATAGGTGTATTTTCTATTCTAGAGAAATTCTCCAGGTTAATAAGAAGCTTTCATTCTTCTTTTGAAACTATTTTCTACACCACCTAAAGTTTTTGAGCCAATAAAAAGCCTTAGTGCTTCTTCTTTTGTATTGGTTTTCTAATTTTGAGTAACCAGGAAACTCAGTTGTTTCGATAGATGCTGCAGTTTTTTTCCAGCTTATTTTTACGTATCTTTTTAAATTACTTTGAATGTTAATTTGTTCAAAATTTCAAATTTCATCTTTAGCCATATAATACTTGTGACTGATATCATAACCCTATTCTGTGATGATAACAATTAGAATAATTTGATTTCAAAATTTTACAATTCAGTAAATTTCCGTACAAATGTTGGCTCTAATTTTATTATAATAGAATGTTAAGTAAACTATTCATCATCATCACGCCGTTTAATCTCTTGGATTATGGCTAGCGCTTGGGGCGCCTATATATCCCTTTATTAGGGTGGATTACTCCCCTTGTTCTTTTGTTATAGTTTTTTGTTGGTCTTAGCTTCGTTTGTCCTTTCTCCATTCTTTTCTGTTTTTGCATTTGTCTTTTCAGTCTACTATTTCTATTATTCTGGTATCTTCTTCAATTTGGTTTCTCCAGATATTTCTTGGTCTGCCTCTGTCTCCTGGCCATAGAGGTATCCATTGTTTTATCCTCCTCACCATTACTGTAGGTTTCTTTCTCATGATGTGTCCTGCCCAATTTATTGCTTTTAAATGCCTTATTATATTTTCTACTCCCAGTTCTTCTTCTATTATAATAATAGTAAACTATTGTGGTTCTCTATTAGCGAAAAAATATGATTTAATTACAATGTGTGCAAAGAGGATTTTTGGTAATTTAAAATGTTTATATTGTTATAATTTATAAAGTTTATATGAAGCACGAATCAAGTCTTGTTTATGTACTTTTGACTACTGTCAAATTTCTAGACTTCTTTTTTCAGATATTTACATGTTTATTGTAAGAATTTTTTCCACAAATTCTTTCCTAGAATTATTTAAATAAATATCATGATTAAGTTTAACAATGAAACTGTTTAAAGCTCATACTTTGACCTATTTTTGTTGCTTTGAACTTTCCTCGTAAACAGAGATATTCGTGGCTGTGTTACTGATTCGAATGTTTTTTTATTTTATATTGAATTGATTTTGGAAATAATTTTAAAGATAAAATTTTTGAAATTACTTTCATAGAGTGGTTAATAGTTGGGCTTTTAGTTTGCAATTTGAAGAGCATATGGTATAGACAAGCATAAAAATGACTTTGCTTTATCTTTTTTTTAATTGCAAACAAAAGTGAACGATTTGTGATAAAATGTGTGTTTAGAAAAGAAATATTTAAAAAATTTAATGCGAAAGTTGTTTAAAACACTATTTTGGTGAATTACTTTCAGCATGGTTTTTTTCCTATGAAGTTACCACAAATCTTTTATAAAATCTTCCTTAGTTTTGACAGAAATTTATCTCTCTATTGTTTTTAATTTATTTCTTATTTTTTTTTTATATTAGATTTAATTTTTTTTTAATTTGCCTTTATTTGATATGATTTTATTATTATATTTTTAGATACCAGTATTGTTATTAAAGCTTTTTTTAAATTTGTTTTTTTTTAATTTTTCACCCATAACCCATCACCAACTAAAATTTAAGAAGGGGTTCGAAGTTTTTTCACATTTTGCTGTTAATAAATTCAAAATAATTTACTAAAGTGGCCTTAAATGCTTGATTACTATATGAAAATGTTGATAAAAGACAGTTTTTAATTTTGTAATACAGTGTTTACTGGTACAATACCAACATTCATAATTCTGTCTGCTTCTTTGAGCTCCGTATGACCCAGGTTATCAGCTTGGAGCACCATACAGTAAGATTTTGAGTTGGTACAGGGCACAGAACATTACCTAAGAAGAAATGCAAACTTAGTTGTTATTCAGTGGAATTTTCGATGCCAGTGCCCTCGATGGTAGTTGGCAGAACTAATCTATTTTCGCGGTTCATTTAAATTTACATTTCTATCCAGTTCCGATTTCACAGTTTCCCCAATTTAAATCTTACAAAATAATATTCACATACATTTTCAACTAAACCAAGGAAAATTAGTGGACGTTGATTACAATATCATTTTCAAAATGAAAACTATAAATATAAAAATACAGTAATTTTGGTTTTGTGGTATAAAATAAAACACTTTTCTAACAAAAAATTCTGTAAATTTCGAACTAAATGGTAATCAGATGGTGCCAGATCAGGGCTGTATGGGGAATGTGGCATCATTTCCAATAGTTTACCACGAGTTACCAAAGATGTGTGAGGCCTTGAAATCATGGCGCTATACTAAATCTTTCCGATTAGTTAGTGGCAGAACTAAATTTGTGTTGCCTAAATTTACATGCAAGTTTATGTTCTTATTGGGTATGTTTTCTGGGTTCGGTTAACGAAGAAATCTCAGTGTCTACTAAACCTGAAGTTACACCATATGAATGTTCTTGGTTTACTATACAGTCATCATCAACTTTAGCATAACTGTGATCTCCATAAATAGAAGTAGACAATGAAGGCAGATGTGAGGTAGGAATAGATAGGAAAACTTTATACCTAACTTTATACACAAAAGATAATTTAATGTTAAGCATTGTATTTTACAAAATTCTTTCTATTTAGAAAACACATCAGAAAAGCGTTTGGGACATTTAAACAAATGATTATTTATCATGACAATTGACAGTAATGACACATTTTTATTACACGACCGTCACGTGTAGTAGTGGCAGAACTAAATTTAGATGCAAGTCGACCTTCTTATTGGGTATGTTCTGTGGTGCAGGGGTAGTAGATGTATTCAGTATGAACATCACCAAAAATACCAATCTAATTTTGGATTTTTTTTGAACATTGAAAGTACAATAATTATGCAATTTACATTTGTCGAAATCTATCCAACTTTTAATTGTTGTTCCAGAAAACTCTACTATCCGCTGTAATTCTTGTAAATTCTCTCTTACTAATAATACAAGGGTTGGAAATATTGATTATGGGCCTATTTATTGAGGTGCACTCTATGCAGGTTCATAAATACCTCATTTATTCGATTAAACAATACTAATTAACGTTTCGATGAGTTTCTAATGTGTAGTTGAACATTTATCAGTCATTCTCCATTAAAACCTCATAGTTTTCTATCCAATGGTATTAAAAATTAATCTTAGATCCAGTTACTTGACTTCAGTTACTTATTCAAAAGTTACTCTCAGTATTTTTATGAAAAAATGGCTTTACGAAATTGTAACCTGCACGTGGCATGGCCCCAAAAAAGTAGGTACCTTCCTTACATTAAGAGACGGTGTCTGACACGATGTGTATGGACAGGTTCAACATAAGGATAGAAGACATCAGGGCTCACACATCAGAGTTACCACTCCCATAGATTTCAAACCTCCACCGTCTGATACCAGGTACAGTATATATGCCCCCCAAAAGCTTGTTCCAATTATTATCAAGCGAGTTATTTAGACAAATAAATCAATTAGTTGAGAAAATAATTCGAAAAATTATTCAATGAATATGAAACATAAGAATTATTATTTATAAATAAATATGTCAGAAATACACCTGACAGTTTCGATTTGCAGTTAAAGCAACTCATAGTGCTCCTTCTCCTGAAATGTAGGCACAATTTTTTTCACTGTATCGGTATATTATGTCAAAGGTATGCCGACGATATAGTCATCTATGTAAGAGGATGCTTGAGAAAATGCTCTGTGACATAGTTCAAACAGGATTCAACTATACAAGAAGGTGGTGTCGAGCATTGGGACTAAATGTCAACCCGAATAAGATCTACCTAATTTCTTTCACTAGGAAGAAAAACTATACCTCAAGCCAATGCAGTTAGACGGGCAAGTCATTGAGTGAAAAATAGAGAGGAAATATCTGGGACTCACACGAGATAGTAAACTTATCTGGAACAAACACGAGAAGGAAATAACCAGAAAAACCTTGATGGTCTTCAGAAACTTCGCTTGTAACCCAAAAATCCTACAGTGGATGTATACGGCAATTGTGAGACCAACCATCACATATCGGGCAGTGGTTTGGGGTACTAAAACTAGTTTAAATATTACGAGAAATAATCTCTTGAAGATACCAAGACAGGCTTGCATATGTGCAACCGGGGCCATTGAATCATACCCAACAGCTGCACTAGAAGTGATTCTAAATCTTCCACCTCTCCATATAGTACTGGATGGCAGAAAAAACATCACTTAGAATGTTCTGAGACGGAATCACCAAAGAAAAACCGTCTCTAAATAATGACCAATGCAGCTTAGCTTTGAGAAAAAAATTACCTCAATTCTAAGTTGTAGAAGTTAACAGAAATTTCATCAAATGGTGTACAGATAGCTCCAAATTAGCAGATAGAAATGAACGGGTTTAGAACCATTATCGTGTCCGATAACCAAGCAGCCATTAGAGATTTAAGTTCCAATAACATAAAATCTCTAATTGGGATTGCCTAGAAACCAGCTAGGCAAGAAAAATGAAATTATTCTACAACGGATTCTGGGACACACCGAAGTGAAAGGAAATAAAACAGTTGATAAGCTTACTAAAGCGGGTGTAGACAAGCCCTTCGTAGGACCTGAATCCTTCTGTGGTGTTAGCTACAGAACAATAAAAAAACATTGGAAAAGAAGGTAGATATAAGCAAAACCAATAATCGTGACAACTTACACGGACTGAGACAGACAAAAACTCTCCTCGGAGGCTATACCCAGAGAAGATCTGCTTGAGTAAGAACAACCTGCGAAGACTAACATGAGTCCTATCGGGGCACTATCGCTTTAATGGACACCTGAAGACTTGGGGGCATGTACCTCTATTCACAATGTGAAATACTATGGACCTCCAGAGCACTACACCTGGAAGCGTATGAAATAAAAGACGAAGACTTTCTAAAAGAAGTGGGATTAACAGATTAATGTTAAGTCTCTCGTTTTATGTATGCTGGAAGCAAACTTTAAGTATGCTAAACATATACCCTTAGAAAAAGCTTTATAAAGTAAATACTCGGGATATGGGTAGCATTAACTGAATGATTACTTGACAGATTTCGTGGTCTCAAGTCGTAAGGCCGCGGTCAAAAGTCTAGCAAAAATTTTGTACCTTATTTTTTTGGAAAATATCGAACGACAAAGCATCTGAAACTATGAAAAATACGAGTTTAAATTCGTCAAAATAATAATTCATTTGAAATAAATTAACTTGTCAATATTTATCAATATTTAGTGTTCCTTTCCCTTGCCCTTATAACAGCTTCCAATTGCTTTTTCATGGATTGAATAAGTTTATTTACTCGATTTTATAGCTAGTGCAGGATTTCTAGCCCAAATTTTCCGCTTAACTTCATTCCATAAATGCTCAATAGGATTTAAGTCCGGGATACGCGCTGACCAATCCATAGCGGCAATTTCGATATTCGTTAAATACAAATGGAACTTGGAATTGCAGTATGTGGACGGGCATTGTCCTGCATTAGAATGAAGTTTTCGTCGATGAAACGGCGTAGAGAACATAGAAAAATCTCTTGTATATATCAGTTCGCTGTTAATCTCCCCGCTCCACTGCCAGTTTCAATAAAAATCAACTCGATTTTCGCTTCCCTTGAAATAGGCGCCCAAACCATCCAAAAGCCAAGTTTCCCTTAATGAAATACTGCGCAAATCTTTCTCCAGGTCTCCTGTAGACTCTTCTATCGCTACCATGCAGACACACTCTCCTTTCTGAGAAGAACGGATCCCTTTCTGTTCGTCAGCCCAATTAACGTGTTCTCTAGCAAATTGTAGACGGACTGGGGTTAATTTGAGGCTAATATTTGGCTCAATGTTAGCTGTCTTAAATTTTCTTTCGGCCCTCTGAGCTCTTGTTGGACTTAAACACCAGTGAGGGTCAGTTTTGTTCGTGATTTGCTGACAATCAATCGGTCATGTCTCTCGGATGTGCACCTTTTTTTTTCGATGAAAGTTACGAGTCTTTTGGTGACGAAGGTAAATTCTGGAAACATCAGACTAATTCACGTTCAGCGCACTGGCCACTTCTCGCCGACTCTGGCCTTGTCGCAATAGGTTGACCCCTTGAGCAGCTGTATCACTTGATGTCTCCATTTTCAAGTAGAATTATTGTTTGTTGTTAACTGATAGTCGTGAGACAGGTAGATAACCTTTTATCAGGGTCAGTTATCCCTAATTAGCACTATTGTAAACATGCATAAAAAGGACAGTTACCGATCATAACATATTGTTGGACTGTGAGAACATTACATTATTCCATATCATTTTCAAGCTAATGCCATTAGCTTCAAGTTTTCACTAAGAAAAAATACAATTTCGTATTCAGTTTTTTTGCCAAAGACTTGCGATTGCAGGGGTGTCACCTGAGTCGAGTATTTTTTTTCTCAAGAGTGTAGTTTCTTCAATATTAGGGTCAGTATATATGATTTTGATTTACTCGACCAAAAATTATCAATTTCGTGTCACAAAAATATCACGTTAATACTTAACGAGGACTCCTACAAGTTAATAACTGAAAAACCCAAACGAACTCAATGCTGCTGCTTCGATAGGTCACTAAACTTGCGTAAGATGGAGTACAATCTAGACTTTGAAACCTCTGTAAATTTCGTAGACAAAGCAGTAATGGTGAATCTGCGGCTTTCTTTAACCATTCTGTCAACTCGTTGAACCAAGTCATTTGAAACGATAGAATCGCGTCCTTGGCTCTCAGCATTAAGCACATCATTACGGCCATCTTTAAACTTTCGACACCATCCACGCACAACATCACTTATGAAGTTTTCCCCATACACACGACTCATTCTCCAATAGATCTCTGCAGCGCTATGGAAGCAGCATGTAGAAAACCAACCACACCTTCGCAATTCACACTTGTAGGAAGAATCAATAATGGTGGACATGTTTACGTGGCTGCAGCACAACGCCGACTGACGCCTCGTATATTGATACATGAAAAAATATAGATATAACCTAAATCCAATATTTTAAAGAATAGTAATAGAAAGTATACGCCAAATTATAGTAAACGACAGCCGATGTGTTTGAAAAATCAAAATGTCCTTGTCCAATAGAATAATATTATACTGCTACCACAATTATAGCATATTATCAACCCAAAAATATTTGTTATTGACATCTGTAACTCGTACTAAATGAAACAAAACGTGCTCCTTAGTAATATCATTAGCATATAAATTCTCCTTTTAGGTTGTAACCAGCAAAGGTCCCAAAAAACCTCAACGTTCCGCTTCAACCAGCGAACCTTCTTCCAACTATTATTCAGCCCCATCCTTACCTAATTGCTTATTAGAAACAAGTTTCACTTCTTTACAAAGCCCTTCCAGTAATTCGTCCATAACCAACGGTTACTATTCGACCAGAAGTCAACAGTCTCCAGTTTCTTCCACACCTAATATCATTTACCCGAAGCAGTTGCCGTCCAGGGAAGAACCAAAAACTGTATGCAGAAGTTTGAGTCTCAGTTTAAAAAGTACTACTAGTACGCAGAGAGCAGAGCTGATACATGATGATTGGTTGGGATTAGCTCCACTAGCTAGTCCTGAAAGTTTGTCGGAATTGTCTAGTATAAGTTCTAGAGCTAGTTTAGTTACTACCAGTAATGTTATCGTCGAGATTAATCGTACACCGAAGGTAAGTAAGTTAATTTTTTTCACGATTAGAATGTTAATAAAAGTGATAATACAGCATCAGGAATTTTCAAAATTCATTTCAAAAAACAGTATTCTTTCCTCAAGTGGATATGTGTTAGTTTATTTAGAAATAAATACTTGCAATCAAAAGAAGTGTAGATGTAGGGGAATTATTTTTTTTTAGATTTAAGTCAATTTGATTGAAGTTATTCTCAAAAAATTGATGTACGGGGGGGCATTTAAGATCAGCTTATCTCAGGAATGGATTATATTACAGCTTCAGGGAAAAAATATAACAAAAGTGGCGGGAATTTTATATTGCACCAATATTATATGATCCTACACCAGAGTCTGAATGTTCGACAAAAACTTTCACGAATTTTGTGGACTGATGAAGCTACGTCTCATAGTAATGGTAGAGTAAATCGCTATAATATACAGTACTGATCCTAAACGAATCCCCATTGGATGCAGAAGATCAAACAAATAATTAGTTCATTTTTTTTATAAGATAGTATATGGGGAAAGATATTTAGGCAATGTTCACCGGCAATTTTACCGAATATTTATGTTACCGGCTATTATTTCGTAATTGGAAGTGGAAATAAAACTATAAATAAACTTTATTTACAACCATATATGCAATGCTGTCACTACTAACGTCATTGAAGGTTAGAAAGTGTCATATTACACACCTCTACTTCCCGCTCTCGGTAGGAAGTTTTATTCCTGTCTCGAGATCATATCTAACCTCGACGCTACGCGATATCTAATCTCTCGATAGTAATGAAATTCTTCCCACCTCGGTGTGTAATATACTATTACTAACTTTTATTCATTATTCAACTTTTAAAATTTATTTTTCGTAAGGTGAACAGTATAACAATAACCTAGGTGTAATGGTACATAAGAGATTTTACAAATATATTTCGTTTCGCTTCGTTGAATAGCATACTCTACACGTTTTAGTTGGATTTTTTTTTCTGGCAGTAAATATTTTTTCTAAGACGTGGTCTTTCTTGTTCGGAAAGTCTGAAGGGTGTGTCTTTATAATGAGCTGTTTTATAAATTCAGAAGTGTCAGGTGCAATAATACATTCTTTAAAAACAACACTCATCGATACTCTAGCTATTTCCTAGAAATAGCTAGAAATTTTTTGTATCTTGTACTATACTCTAGCACATAGGTAGGTAACCTTTTTACCATTAGAGGCCACATTTAAATTAGGCAGCAATAAGAGAGGCCGCATAAGCTGATTGACCTAAGAAAGTGACTTTTGTGAAATTATTATAGTTTTTCTATAGATTTAACAATGTATTGCATTATATAGAAAAAATAAAATATAATACTACAAAATTTTAAATATAATATCCATATAAAATAATATAAAAATATTATAAAGAAATACAATAAAAGATATTTTTTTATTCACTAAGTTAGTGATTTATTTGGCTTTGTTTTTTGTATGACATTAATTGTATATATGGATCAAGCTTCGTGACACACAGCTTTAATTGATCCTCTAAATGTGCATCTGTAATTTGCTTTCTTAAATTTGTTTTTATTTTTGACATGAGAGAAAATGTTGTCTCGCAACAGTAGGTACTTCCGAAGCAGGAAAGTAAACGGCGAGCATGTTCTCGAAGGCATGGATATTCAACAGCATTTTTCCAGATTTCTATGGGATCCATTTTAGCGTTAAAAAGGAATTTGATGATACTATATTCCTCTAAATCAATTAACTCCATTTGTAGTTCTGCAGGAGCCTCGGATAAATCTATTAAATGTGGTTCAAATGCCAGTTTCATAGCAGGAGTGTGCTCGTCAAAATCAGAAAATCTATTAGTATACTCTTCTATTAAACAATCCAAGACACCTACATATTCATCGAATATTTTATTTTCCTCATCTAAAGAGAGCATCTGCCGAAATTCACGGATACGCATTGCATTTACGCGAATATAGTTGACAATGGCTCTATCCAGAGTGTCTTGCAAAATGGTAGATTTTGCGCAAAGATTTTGCTGATGCAAAATGCAGTGGAATGGTATCAGTTTTTTCAAGTTTAAGTTTTCCTAACAAAGCAACGAATCCTTCTTTTTTGCCTCTCATGGAAGGTGCGCCATCGGTGCAGACACTGACTAAATTACTGACATTCAACTGTAATTTATTACATACTTCTTCGAAGTTTTCGAAAATATCGGCTCCGTTAGTTCTTCCAGTTAGTGTATCCAACGCAAGTAGTTCGTAACGTAACATTGAAAAAATCTTTAGTTATAGCACGAATAAAATAAACTCTACCATTTTGTACTAGGTGGCAAAGTGCCGCACAAGAACCTCGTGGAGGCCGCAGGTTCCCCACCTATGCTCTAGCAGATAGGTACAGTCGAGTTTATAAGCGTTGAGGAAGGTGCAGTTTATAAAAAAAAAATGTTAGCACGATGTCATGGAAGCATCTTAAATAGTTGATATTCGTACTATTCTTTTATACTTTCAAGCAATATATCAGGTCCCTTCCGTAAAAAAATCATTTTTCAGTGTGTAGGCTTTAGGATTTTTCTATCAGGATCTTTGGTAAGCCACGGCTGTAGATATATTATTATAATAATTGTCTTGGTATATATGATGCCAATATTATTTTCTGTAGCTTGTTGCCTTCCTTTAATAGACCTTGAAGTTTTATATATACACACTCGCAAATTCCGAAAGCATTGAGATTAAAATTCCATATCCCGTTTTTTTTTTCGCTGGATTGTATGTCATCTGTATGGTACTATTGCTTTGTCTAAAGCCAATTCCCGCTTGAGTTCATATAGGAATTGAAATTTTGGAATTATAATATTTCAAAAGAAGTCTAATATGTTCAAATCGCATTCTGGATATAGTTGCTCGAAATATTGGTGCTTCAACTAAAGGATCAGATAACTAATAATCTCTCAAATGAGATTTTCTGGTTTGGGCCATCAATACTAGTAATCCAATAAGTTTTTATTTCATTATTGGTAACTTCTGTCTATGGTGACGTTTTTGCAGAAATTTTAAATACTTCTTTCATTGAATAATTCAAATTGGTCTGTGTAACGACTAAATAAAAACTATCAAAAAATGAAGCCGTCACACCACTGATTAGTCGGCGCGTCACAAAGTTCAATAGCTGCACCAAGAATATTTAATTTATTCTACAAGTGAGTCTCTAGCACTCACGTTGGTAATTAAATTGCGTAGAATTCGATTATTGTATATAACGCGTCGCGTTGAAAACGCTTTTTGATAAATTGACGAAATCCGGTCTCAGCAATTTTTGTGTTCGACCTATTCAGAACATATACAGAAAGTTAAAAGGTGTAGTCAAGTTGGGAAATACCCTATCGAAACCATTTTCGCATTCGAAAGGTTTGAGACAAGGGTGCACCAACATTATTTAAAATATACATTCAGGAAGCTCTGAGTAGTTAGAGAAATAAAATTGCGAGTATGGGAATTGAGATAGAGGATAAGTGCTTAACAACTCTATATTTCGAAAGCGACGAGGACGCTGCAGATTATATGCTGAGAAAGTTGGATGACAAATATGCAAAATGGGGTTTGAATATGATACAGAATAGAATTCAAGTAGAAAGTACAAAAGGAGACGATTCAAATACCTAGGAAGCATAATTTAGGAAGATGGAATAACAAAAAACGATAGTCAGTGGTCAGAAAAAATTAACCTAAGCACAAAAATGACAATATACAAAGTTAAAGTGAAACCTTTTTTACCGTATGGTTATGAATGCTGGCAACTAACAGATAGACGGAAGAAAAATATGGGGAGTCTGTGGGAATTGACTACTTATGAAGATCGTGCAAGGTATCCAGAATAGAGTATATACGGAATGAAGATATACGACGAAGAACAGGTCGAGTATACACGACATCAAAGAGAATACAGTCTAAGCAACTGCTCTGGTACGTACATGTGATGAGGACGGAGCATTTGGCTGAAGAAAGCATTGATGTATCAACCGCAGAATAAAAAGAGACGAGAAAGACCCTCAAAGACCTGAAAGGAAGGAATTGAACAAAATATGAAATACAGAGCTATCCAGGAAAACGAGTGGATAGATATAAAAGTGGTATGCGCTGTATGTATATAATTTTAATTTCTCAACTATTTCCTCTAGTGGTGGACCTAAAATTCTGGAAGTTATTTTCACGTATTTTTTTTGCCACTTTTGTTTTATTTTTCTTCTCTGGAAACTATGATGGCCGATAGTCTTAGTTGCCCACCCTTCGTACTTATTTCAATTACTTTTCAACTTGTTAATTGTTTAAATCTCTTTAGATTATACGGAGAACACCTAAAATTATTGGTAACTTAAGTTCTTGCGCTGATGATATAAGAAACATTCGAAATTTCCAGAAAGCTAAAACTTTCAGAACAAGACTAATCACCAATAATAATATCGAAAGTTCATCTAGCAGTAATTTGAGCTACGAATCGGCATCAAGCAGTACTAAATGTTGCACGGAAAATGGTACTGCCGATAACAGTAGTGTGATTAATAAATGCTGGTAAGTAGAATAGTGATAATTTTAAGTGAAGTTCGGTTCTTATTCTCTCAATAAGTTACTAAAATTATTTTTTCAATATTAGTGTAGCTGCAAGTCCTCCATATCTCTTATATTATATTTTTTATAGTGGCATACTAGTCTTAACTGTACGCTTATTTAAAGTAAATAGAAATCAAATAAATATATTTTATGTCTCTATTTTAAGAAGTAATTTTCAATCAGAAGAGCCCTAAAATCAAGACATCTTAGGAATAAAAACATTAATAAAAGTCTAATAAGAAACTAAAGACATTTATGTATAAATCAATCAGTATCAAAACCTAAAATGTTAATCTTTTGAGCTTCTTTTTTTTATATCACAAAAAGTTAAAGTATCTTAAATGTTAGCGATGTAATGTAACAAAATTTCTTATCAGCAAATAACTGCTTTTGTGGTTTTTTTAAATTTTAATTTTATACATATTTTAATGTTTCTTTCATTGTATTGTTATACCAACTTGTGGACAGCAGTATTTAAGTCAATCAAGGTGTGTTAATGTCGAGACCAAATAAACAAAAAATGAATAGAGTTAGGCAGTTAAGTGAACGCGACGCTGAAAGAATAGCCGAGTTAGTTAGAGAAGCAAATCTGTTTGGCGTTCACCACACAACCACTGGCAGATTGGTGCAAAGATTTCGAGAGACCGGTTCACGTTCTAGGAGGCCTGGATAAGGACGTTCTTCAGTTTTAACTCCTCGAGATGACCGTTTTTTGCAATTAAATTCATTTAGAAATCGGTCAATGACAAATGTCGAGCTCAACGGCCTTTTACGAGAAGTTCGAAATGTAAATATCTCTGATAGATCAATAAGACGACACCTTCAGAATGCTGGTCTACACACCTACGCACCATTGCTAACCAGGCAGCATCGTACTGCTAGACTAAGATTTGCAAGGCAAATTGGTGTCAACTTTTAATTACTGATGAGACAAGAGGTTCTATCATGTTTTGGGGAGGAATTTGTTTTGATGCCCGTACAGAATTAGTGTCTCTTCCTAGACCCGCCCTTAACGCAGCAAGATACATAACTGATATTCTTGAAAATCACGTCGTTCCGTTTGGGCCATTTATTGGTGATGATTTCCGTTTAATGCACGATAATGCTATACCTCACGTTCTGAATTACTTAAACGAAGTAGGAATTCATACCCTGGACTGGCCACCAAGAAGTCCAGATATGAATCTTATCGAGCATGTCTGGAACCTTTTAAAACGCTGCATTCATCGTTGAAATCCATCTTCTCAAAATTTTAATAAGCTTGAGCAAGCGGCATTAGAGGAATGGGGGAACATACCTCAAGAAGTGATACAGCATCAAATTGCATGTCCGGGAGAATGTTAGCAACAATTGAATCCAGAGGTGAAAATACCAGCTACTAGCGTTTTAAAAAGAGGAAAATTATTGTTTGGAATGTAAGTTTTATTTTTAAGAAAATTTGGTTTTATTGCAATGTTTTTATTTTTATTTTTTACTCATTAAAAATCACTCAAAATTACTACACATTTCTTATTATTGCGTCAAAATGATTGGAAAGAAATTTTTGACCACGAGTACGAACGAGTGCGAACTAAATTCAAATTTTCTCTGTATGTTATTGTTGTTATTTAAGCAAGAAGGCTGCACACTATACACAATTTTTATTTTTGTAAATTACATTTATCACTGACTGACAACTGCGAATCAGTATAAACTTGGACCTTGACTTGATTTAGACCCCAGATTATAGATGGCGTTTATCGACAAACTACGCCTGGGGGTAGCTTAAGCTTCAGTTTAACATGAAACGAATGATCCGAACCTAACTTTTTCATATTGACTACATTTTCACAATATTACAAAGGGTTTTTGTAAGGTGATTGAAGATTTAAACTTAATATTTGATGAACCCGACGGCGATGATGAAGAAATTATCAACATTGTCGACGTGCCGAGAAAACGAAAATGTATTTGTTCTAGAGCGAATTGTTATATTTTTTCACATTTTTTAGATTTGTTGTGGTTCAATCGAAAACATATATGACCGTTTTGTAATTTTCATCATTAAATTCCCTTCCCAACTCTTCCCAATTTTTTTCTTTTTCCTGCACGATTTTTGTTCTTTAGACAACTCTCCTAAATAATTCAACTTTAAAACAAATATCGAAAAAATGTGACATCTGGCAGAAAAGTTCAAATCATAGCTTAAACTCCAGTTTTTTCTCCATTTTCTCACTGTGAAATTGACCCTTAGAGGAGAATTCAACCACTGAAAGTGGAACTCTAACTCATAATAGTCCTACTCACTTAAAAATGATGACCTCTAACATTTGAAGCCTTTATAATGAAATTATTAGATTCCTAAAGCCTTCTGTCTTTTTCAAAGGCTTGTCAGGACCTAAATAACTAAATAAAGCACTAGTTAACAGAAAAAAATAACCATGGTGTGGTTACGTCACTAGAGTATACTAAGCAATGAGGAAACAGACAGCCTTGCCAAAAAAGAGGTAACGACTCTCTACCTTAGACCAGAGCCCTACTGTGAGTTGCCACATCAATAACAAACTGAACTGATGCCTAAAGAATCAAATAGAATCTTACTGGAATAATATAATTCATAACATAATCAGCAGAGAACTTCTCGTGATGACTAGAAACGACATTAAACTGGTGGTTGGTCTTTTGATGGGTCACCGTCTTAAGATGATAGATTTAGCAGAGGACGACAACAGCAGATCATCTACTCCACGAGTGTTCTGCCCATTTCATCAAAAGGCTTGAGTACCTGGAAGTGGGACACAAAAATCATCTAGATTTAGATGTTGAGTGGCTGAAAAGCCAAAGCGACTTTCCAATTTACAGGGTCTAAATTTGCAACCAGATTATTGTGATGTTTTTGGTAATATATTTTCACAGGGATCAGCCTTTTTAAGCGACATGAGTGACGTTTTAAATAAGGAGCTAAATTACATAAGCAAGTAAAATGCAAAAATTGAATGAACGGGCTTAGAAACGAGCCTGGAGAGTGCTGAATAATGTTAATGGTGTATTTGAACAAAACTGTGACTATTAACAGTTTTTTTAAGCAGACTTGTTCAGAAAATAACCTTAAACGCCTCGGGAGAGCTTCTAAAACATTTCTTTGGAAGTAAAACTGTTTTTGAATTGATAGCAATTTTCAAGTGATTCATTGAAACAAATTATTTTATATATTTTCATTAACATAAAGTGATAATTGACCTCAATTGGCTTCAATGGATGCCAATCAACAATATCTGACAAAAGTAAATGCCAATCCACCCAAATTTAAATTTTCTATTACAATAGTGTCTTTCAGAAAACAAAAAACAAGGAGAAAAATAACCTCTTTAAACTGCCTTAGATTCTCGATGTGGATAATTGAATTTGTGTTTATTCTAGTGAAGTTGACAACGAAACGAGCGATGCTGAATTCCAATCAGCAGAAGATATATTAGACAACGTTCTCGCCAGTGCCGGATGTAAAGAATTTTTTAACTCTGATTCAAATATTTTAGAAGTCAACTTCGACTTTCTACAAGACCAATCCGCTGAAAATATAACTTCGGGATATTACGCCAATTCTCCTAATTATCCAACGGTAAGTCAAAAAATTATAAGTCTAGAGGTTATATAGGTAATAGATGAATTTGTATTTTTTAAAGGTTATGTCACCTTGTTCACCTCTCCCCATTGATCAAGATATGATATCTAACCTAGCCATAGATCTAAATTTGGATGAAGACCACAGATCGATAAAATTTCAAAGACAACCTTCCAGTCAACCATCAAGCAGTGTAGATTCCGGGAGCGTTTGTCGCACACCTTCAGACATAACTAAAAATGTGACCTTCAATCCAGAAGTTATCACCGTAGACGCAGTCATTCGCGAACGACGTCCTTCACCGCCTAGATGGCGGCAGTTGTTTCGGGGAAAAGCTTCTAGACAACGACCCGAGGTTACGTCACCTATAGTCGAAATAAATACCAGTGCCGTGCCAATAAAAACGATTCTATCGGTTAAAAGAAAAAGTCACGAGGATTTGGAAACTTCGGTACCGAGTGATTTACCGTTAAAAAGTGCGTTATCGAAAAAGAACAACGAGGAAGGCGAGCAGTGTTTTTCGAGGACAGAACAGCTACCCCTGTTGAGTGGTTTGAACAACAGCGCGAGTGAAAGAAAGCCCAGTCCTTGTTACGTGAGAAGGAAAAAATACGTTTATCCTTCGGATGTAGTTATGATGACACAACCGAATGAAAGTGCTGTATAAAAATGACAGTTTTAACTAAAAATATGTATAAATATTATAGAAAGAAGTCGATTTTTTTTAATGTATGTATATATAGGATTAAAGTAGATATATACTAAATTTTGTTTTATTTGAAAAAACAAATTTTTTGGTAAAATATTGGTCTTTAAGTTTTAGAAGTTTACTGTACTCGTATAGGTACAAAAATGTGAAAGAAAGTTGGTCATAAAAGAATTATTACTTTCTAATAATTCTTTTGAAAATCTGCCATTGAGTAAAGTTAAAATTCATTGTTATCGAAACTGAAGTACATTATCCAAAAATGATTGTAAAGTTTGAAAAAATACTTGAAGGAGTAAATGAAAGACATAATGTAAAGTGTTTTAAAATTTATTCCACTGGACCTGATAGGCTTATACAGGGTATCTAGTAAAAACTGAAAATCAAGTTCCCGTCTCTCTCCCGGTTTTTCCACTGCTCCAAGATGTTTTTGAGATTCTTCAATAATTGTTTTCTTTTTTGTTTCCAATTTTTCTTGTTACGGTTTCCTGCAAATCTTGTCATTTTTTGTATTTATGCTGCGTCAAATATTGAGTAGGCATTCCTCATAGATTTTGATCAATTTTTTCAGCATAATTTTCTCTATAACATACTAAAATTTTAACAAAATCGGAGGGGTGTAGGGCGCGAAATCATCCCTTCACATAGCTTTTTAACTTTGAAGTTCCAGAAAAAGAAAAATAATTTATACCTCATAGTTTAGCTTCGCATGTCTTTATATCAATATTTTTTTATTTTGACCATGAAAAAGATGAAATTCTATGAATTTTTGTGTATTGCTGTTTATTGATTGATAGTCTATCATTATTCTTAGTTAAAATTAGTGGTTAGGTTAGGTTAGGTTAGACATGCGAAGCTAAACTATGTATATATTATTTTTCTTTTTCTGGAACTTCAAAGTTGAAAAACTATGTGAAGGGATGATTTCCGCGCCCTACATATATATATATATATATATATATATATATATATATATATATATATATATATATATATATAATTTTTCAGTATAATCTTCTCTGTAACATACTAAAATTTTAACGAAATCGGTGGGGTGTAACCTAATCTAGATAATTACCATATTTGGTCCTATAAGTGATTCTTCTTTCAAAATTTCAACCAAACACTCCAAATTGACAGCTGCTGTCGCAATGCCAAGAGAAATTATTAGATGAAGTTGCACCACCTTTTTTAAACTACTTCTTCTTCTCTATCGTACGTTAAGACAAGTCTTGTGTTTGAATTCATGGGATGTTTAAGACCAGCTTTCATACCATTTTGTAGGTGGTCGTTGGTGCAATCTCTGCCAACCGGTTATCTGACATTCTGTCCACGTGGTATCTCCATTCCCTTTGCCGTTTTCTCGCCCATTTTACTACATCCTGGATGTCACATATCTCCTTTATTTCATCATTTCTTTCGTGGTCAAATACTGTGTGTCCCGCTATTGATCTACTAAATCACTGTTTCCGATAATTTCCATCCAAAAATCATCTACTCTATTCCATCTGGAATAGTTTCTCATCTTATCAGATTCATCAGTATATCTCGAAAAGTCCTGTCTACTTGTTCAGATGTAGTGACAAAAAGTCAAATGCTTCAGACATCAGCTGGATCGATGCCAGACTTATTGGGATTAAAGAAACTTATTTCTTCGGTTAATTCGAATGCTAAGGGGCAAGGTTTGGAAACCGTGTACATCAAACAGATTCTATAATCCTTGAGAAAGATCAACATTTCCTAATCTTTGACCCCAATCCTTTTTTTCCATTGGCGTGTCCTAAATCGATATCTTGCACTTTTTTGAGGCCGCAAAATAACCAATGGCTTATTTTTTGAAAATATCTATTTTATAAATAGAAGTGCTTCGAAGAATTTCAACGAACAGCTTAAGTAAGTTATTCATAACGGAACTCAGGTCTTCATAATGAAATGGAGTTAGGGGTTAATCACTTTGAGGAATTTTTAAGGAACGGTTCTTCGGATAAGAACTGAAAGAATGCTATTATCCAACGGTTTTTAAACTTTCACGTGATGGCTTTTGATCAGTGTTGCCAACTTCTGGTGACAGAAATCCGGGACACACAAGATTTATCAAGCCCTCATCTTGTTTAAAATTAGACAAGAAATGAGAACTTCGGTTCTAATCAAATCCACTGCAATAGTCTCTGGATTTCGTTCATTTGAACGGCATATGAGAAAATTCTTTCTCGACTTAGGCGTTACAAGAAAGGATACAACGGTTTTTAGCGCATCCAAATTCGCTTCTTTGGCACTAGTGAAAATCTGACCCCATTTCTACTGAACTTTCAATTTGAACGCTTGCAGATGAACGTCACTTGTACATTTTTACTGCTTATATCCCAAAACCGGGGTAATCCATGTCCCGGGGGCAGACAAGACGGTACAAGTGAATGGGAATCGGGGAAATCCGGGATGGTTGGCAACCGGGCTTCTGATTCGTGTTCTGCGAAGAAGATATGAATTATTTTAAATGCTGATACAGTGACTGAATTTTTTGAGAATCAGGTATGTTTCCTAGCCATCGTACTGAACAGGATTTCGGAGCTACAATGGTTAAGAACATTTCATGTGTGGAAGGACTGTCTTTGAACAAGTTTTTAGCATGCTCTCAATTTAGGCAACCATAGATACGTGAGCTCGTAAGAGTGCAGTTACGAGGAAGGTGCAACAGGTTTTTTCCATTGAATGATGCGATTTTTGAGCTCAGTCGGAAAGTTTTTGAGCTATACCAACATCAACTTGTTATGTCGGGTTGGATCACTTAAAATTCCTAGTTTATTAGAAAATTCCCGTTGAATCCCCGGCTCTACCAAATTCCCGGATTCGCTATTGTATACAGAGCTGAAAAGTTTAAAAACTACTGCGCGTTAATTTCACATTCAATTAGCATTGTTGAGCTAAGAAATTTTCAGTAAAATCAGTTCAACTGTTTTATCATTGTGATTATTTTGTAGTCGATGCCAAAGTGTGAAATCTTGTTTTTCATAGGATCAGATAAATTACAAATTGAATAAAACAATATCATTTAGAATATTTTTAATAGTTCCAAAATGTGTTTACAAGTTATTCAATGTGAAATACTAGCAGACAGTAGAAAATGTGTGCTTCAACCATCAGAAAAATACGTATATCTCTTCCAGAATTAAATTACAACATTTTATCATTTTTATCTCACAGATAGTTGTTAGTGTTATAATTATTAGAATGACAGATTAAAATGAAAAATAAATTACCTCAAGAGTTTTTTGGAAACTATGATCCTGGATCAGCAAATGGAAAAAGAAGAAGGATACTTGAAGAAGTGATCTAATTTGAATATCTGGGGGTAACAATTATAAATAAAAAAAACAGGATTTCAAGAGATGGGAAAAAGAATTTGAAAGGAAAGCAAAGCTACAGAAAACTGCAGTGTAAAATTCCAAATCTTATCAAGATAAGTGAAAACTACAGATTATATAACAGTTTTCCGGCCAACTGCTTCGAGCTATGGATATTATTGAAACAGGCTGCAAATAAATTGGAAATGTAGGAGAGAAAAATACTTGTGGAGAAATTCATTCTGATGAAGGAGTCTGGAGAAGAACGAATGTAAAAATAATAATCGTTTGCGATCAATCATCTATTGCCCAAGTGCACAAAGAGTTATGGCTGGGACTAGCGTGGCCAGACGTCCGGATTAAGCCGGACATAGATAGGCCTTTTGTAACGCTTTTTACATAACGCAAACGAGCGTAGTCGAGCGCAAGCGACGAGAGTCGAATATCGGTCGCTCATACAGGCCCAAGTGCCACCAGTCGTTCGTTATCTAATCACTAACAAAAAGAACGTTGATTTCAAGAAGCTGTTAGCTTATAAAAAATGAGTAGCCTATTTTAAATCAATGATAAGTCAAGATTGCTTTTCAGAATTCCTAACAAGTTGTCAGTATTACTTTTTTTTATCCCAGATAATGCAAACGTTGGAAGAGCTTTCTTAATAGGTCAGCATTGGACGAAAAATGTATGTTGACACTGTTGCCAAAATGTTGGTTGTAGAATTCAATTTAAGATGTAAGGATTTTTATAAATAAATTTTAAAAGAAATGAGCTCTTAAAGCAGATTTCGGTAAACCAAAAAATATAAATAATTATTTTTATTGTGTAACTCAAAGAGAAGAAATTTTTTCGTTCTATAGTTTAAATTGAAGAGAAGAAGTTTTTGCTTATTTTTTTTTCAGTTAAGAAAATCTTATTATTTTTTTGTTGTACCGTTTTAATAATGAGTCAAAATCCTCCGTCCGACTATTAGGTTTGGCCACCTGGCAACCTTAGCTGGGATACGTCTTCTGAATAAATATTTATAGAATACAGCAAAGGTAGGGAAAGGAGGAAAGACAAATAAGGAATACCGAAGAAGAAATGGATAGAAGACGTAAAGATAGATATAAAAAAATTGTTATGAATAAATAGGGGCAAGAGGCAGTGGACAGGATCAAATGGAAAAATTTACTAAAAAAAATAGAGCTAACAATATTAAGAAAGTTGTTAAGTCATGGGTCAATGCGATCTTTTTGCTCTATATATGATCCTAGATCACCTATTAGCTAATAGCGAATCCTAAACGAGAACGATATTTTAATGAAAGGAATTTTCCATGATATTTAATGTTTATAGATCTTTATTCAGTTGTATGATTGATTCTAGATATTAAATAATTGTTATTGAGCCGTTATTTACCCAAGTACAAGGCTTTTACATTCAACTGCAAGCCTAAGTAAATCGAAAATGAGATAACCAATCACCTGATATAATACTTCGATTAGTAAACTGGATCGGGATCATTGTGGCAGAATTGTGTGTTGGCGAACTGGTGGGTTGGGATATGATTTCTAATATCCCACATGGAACAAAGTGCGAGGCATATTTTTTAAGTAAGTACCGTTTTGCGATTCCGTCGGCGCAACCCCAAGGTCTACGCATAGACGCCATTACAGTCTGATTCTTCATTGTGTACGCTATTTACTGAGTGTTTAAGATGCCTCCGACAATCGTGAATCCCGCCTATTGTGAAGTACGAGTTGTTATACGATTTCTTAGTGCTAAGGGCGTAATACCGATCGATATTCATCGTGAGATCTGTGAAGTTTACGGACAATACATTATGAGTGATGGAATGGTAAGAAAATGGGTGAGAGGATTTAAAGATGGCCGCACAAATGTGCTTGATTAAGAACGGAGTGGGCGTCCTTCGGTCGTTAAAGATTTGGTGCAAAAAGTGGTCGAAAAGGTGAATGAAAATAGACGCTTTACAAATTCATCATTGTACGACTACTTTCCTCAATATTCTCGTAGTGTTTTGTATCGCATTGTGACCGAGAACTTGAAATACCATAAATTGTGTTCACGTTGGGTTCCAAAAAATGTTGACGAATTTGAACAAAACCCAACGCTTAGGCAGTGCATTGACTTTCCTTGAGTGGTAGCACAATGAAGGTGAAGATTTTTTAGAACAAATTGTTACTGGGGACGAAACATGGCTGGGTGGCCTACGTCACACCAGAATCGAAGCAACAATCCATGGAATGGCGACATTCATCATCATCCAAAAAAGTGAAGTTTAAGCAAACAATTTCTGCCCGGAAAATCATGGGTCTTATTGTGAGACATTGAACAATCTGCGTCGTGCAATCCAGAACAAAAGACGTGGCAGGTTGAGTAAAGGTATCGTTTTGCTGAATGACAATGCTCGTCCACATGTGGCTAATCGAACCAAAGATTTCAACAAATCTTTTCAATGGGAAACTCTAGATCATCCTCCCTACAGCCCTAATCTGGCGCCCAGCATCTACCATTTGTTCCTGCACTTGAAGGAACACCTGGGCGGTCAACAGTTGTGATACAGTGGTTAACAAGAAGTCAGGCGGCAGAATTTTAGGAGGGTATTCAAAAACTGTTGACACGTTATGACAAATGAGGTACAGGCTTTCATGTAAAAATAAAATTATTGCGATATCTTTGCACTTCCTTTTTTCATTCCAAAACGGTACTTACTTAAAAAATATACCTCGTAGAATCGATGATAAGTGGCAGTAGAGTAAGATGATACAACAACCGTTATGGTTCTTCCGATATCAATTGCAGAAGACAGTTATGCGAGGAACAATCAATATTTTATAAATACGCACGGCAGTTATATCAAATTAAGAAATGAAAAATAATGTTTACTCCCCGTATAAAATCCGTAAGCATCTAACAAACCGTCAGTCCACGTGAACGCATCCTCTCCATTGTTTTTTCTATTGATATTGGAAGAATTTTAACCTCAAATCCATTATTTTGTTTGAACTATTCGGAATAGGATAATTTTAATTATTCAGATCATAGTTTCCGAAATATAAAATAAATTTTATATGAAATTTCTCAAAGAGTTTTTGATTTAATCAGATAATGTATCACTAATTAAAAAGAATTCTGAACCTTGCTGATATGTTCGCTATGTATTACCAAAAGCTTAGTCTAGGTCATAATCTAGATATATTCTTCACTTTTCTCACGTTTTCCAACCATATTTCCAGCCAAGCAAAAAAAACTACGGCTATAACCATGAGGAAAGCTATAGAGTACAATTTCCATATGTTACAGAGGAAACCGTGGAGAAAAAACGATAGAGACAGTCCCGAAAACTTGAAAAAGGCCGTATTGATAAAAGGGGCTTCCCAGTGATCGGCATAATGTCCAGTTAGGAAAGCTGAAACAAAACAATTAATTAAAGTGGATACGTTTAATTTTGTTAGTCTATATCGAATTTCAATATAAAAATATGGGTTTTATTTGAAAGTTGGATTCATTTTAATTTTGGTCACAAAATATCGAAATTCAATTTTTTTTTAGGTTGGGCTAGGATTCCCTTCATGCTTTTTTGTAAGTTTGCGTGATTTTCAGAATGATTTAATTAGTTTTTTGTTTATAAAAGTAATGATAAGACTTTAGTTTTTTCTATGAAACAAAATTGATTTTTTTCCTCTTCCATTCATTTACCCAAAATATTTGTTTTCCTTTTTCAATTCTTCTCCTTTTTATGTTTCTCTCGTGGACATAACTTCTTAAGACTACTATATTTTTATGTGTTTAATTCTATAATAATGGTTTGGAGTATATTAAGGATTATACTAAGCAAATATTAGTTATGTATGCAAGAAGTGACTAAAGTAATACTTTTTTTCACGAGTAGGAATTGCTACGAGTGAAAAAAAAGTTTCTTTACTCACGAGTTACTTACAAAGTTTTTTCTACGTCCATAAAATTAAAAAAAATCGACAAAACTTTTATCAATTTTTGAAATAGTGATATTAAAAGTACAACTGTGAGCATTATTAATTTGAAGTGAAGAAGTTATATTACTATTGGTACTTGATTTGGCAGCATGTAACGAGTTCAAAGAAATAACATCGTCTATAGTTGTATCAGTTCTTATTGGATTATTGGTAAAACGTGAACGTTTACAATGTTGCTTGAAATCGAACTAGTTGTTCACGTTAACATTTTTACTGCCGAATCCATTTTATTTTTGATTGAGCCGTCCACGTAACCCTCCGCAACTGTGTTGGATTTCCACCCACCGTGCTTCTTTAGTTGAATTATATCATAACCGGAATCCACTAATAGAGGTGCCGAAGAGCGTCGAAATGTATGCACAGTGTAGTTTTTTGGATTAGGTAAATTCAAATATGTCGCGATAAGCGAGGGAAGTTTTGAAAAGGTATTGATACTTTCAACTTGGGTTTTGCATTTTCAATTTCTATACTGCAAAAGAAATGATCTGTTTTGACATTTGCGGGTCGTTGGTTGTTATATTTTTTATAAATGTTTACCAAGTTTGGTAATTATTGAGTTTAGATTGCATACGCACGATTTCCTTGAAATTTTAGTATATTATATAGTTTTTTCTGCTGAAAAAGAAGATATATTTTGTGTAAGAGCCTAACCTAATTTAACCTAACCTAATCTAACCTAACCTAACTCAACCTAACCTATCCTAACGTATCTAGCCTAACCTATCTAAATTTTCAACCTCAAAAAAGTATGTGAAGGAATAATTTCTGCGCCCTATATATAAATGTTAAATTAATCAGCATAATTTTCTCCATACATACAAAAATTTCAAGGAAATCGGACATATGCAACCTAAACTGAATATTTACCCCAAGTTTAATCTATTGTCAGATATTTTACGTTGAACATGAGTTTTTTTATCAGGTATTGTGATAATTAAAATATTTCCGGTATTATTATTATTATCGTTACACTTCATTTTATATAATTCCTCTCTCCGCAGAGCTCCTGCGATTCTGAATATTGAAGCAACTTGAAAGATGTTACAAATAATATCTAAGCTTACATTAAAATTTTTTGCTGTCATACCATACGCATGAGATAATGATCGTCAGAAACAGAAACTTATTAATTTCTTCACGTACAAATGTTTTACATTTTTTGGGTCTATAGCCAACTGATTTATTTTTCAAATATGCAATGAGTTTCGAGTATTTACTTATGTCTACGTCGTTATTTACCATTAGGGCGCCTTTCAGTTTTAAATAAGTTGACCAAAGTGTTGAAGACTTCCAGATTTTGGATTTAGTTTCAAAGTAAGCTAGTAACACTCTTTCGGTGAAGCTGTTTATACCTTTTTTAGTACGCTACTCCATAAAAAAATTATATTCCTTCAAATACTGTTTCCTATATTTCTCAGGAAGAAGATTCATAGCTGCAGTTGCCGATTCAACAACATCTTCTGGTGTGCAGTTTAAACTTTCTTCACTTCTACACTTCTTTTAATTAGACACAAAACGGATTTTCTTGAACAAAAATCAAGAAATAAAAGTGTGACAGTTTATCGGAGGAACGAATTGACATGAGAAAGAAAGCGTTCACAGCCCAATATTTTGATAAAACAATTTTATAATTGTGTTAAAAAATAACACGTTACAGCACGTTTTTTTTGACGCAAAAGCGTGAAAAAATTGTTTACCTACTTGTTTTCATCACAAGGTTGTGTTTTTATTAGTTAAATAAAACTCCTATGGCAAAGAAAAAACATAAAAAATTATTTAAATAACACCATATGAAAATTAATTTTGCAAATATTCTTTTTTATCGATATTAAATCAAGATTAAAATCGTCTTTTATATTGTTGAAACATTTATTAATTTGACTTTTATATTCATTCAATTTGGCTCATATTACTGCTTAGGAAATTAAACTACAATCCAAATTAAAATATAAGGTAATAAGTATATATCGCATAAAATTTTTGGTTTTTACCATGAAATAAATTTAAATTTAATAATAATTCCAGAATATTTGAATTTGCAGAAAAAAGTGACAGCATTTCCAACAGTCAGACTTGAGAAAACTTCATCTTTATAGATACTATCAATTGTTCAAAAGTAGTTTAAATTACTAGTAAGCATATGGTTCGAATTGGTGAATAAAATTAATTTTATTATTGGTTGCTGGTTTCATGAAATAAACACTTGTTTACTCACTGAAACTGAGCATTTCCCACGTGGCATTACACACTCCCCAGGCTGCCGATATCACATAGAAGATAGCTGGGTCATCTTCGCTAGGTTTTAACACGATAAGAACCATAAAAAGACAACCATGAAACGCGAAACCTACACCTAAAATATAATCACATTAAAATAATTCTGTCAGCGAACAACTATCGTTCTGGTTGGTCAAAAAAGAATGTCGCAGATACTTCTGGTAGAAAAAATTTGCATAAAAGTGTTTGGAAAAAGACCGCTTAAAATATTTTCATGTTTTATATCAATATGTGATGAAGTATACTTTACAATATGTTCCCGGATCTCATAACTATAAACTCTAAAGAATAAAGTCTCTTCATCCATCCAGGGGCACAGTATATGTCCCTATCTATTCAACTCCGTGTTCTTTGATTTCCTGGTGTGACCCAATTGCCTATTTTATTAGAAAATGTGTCTTTGCACTCAAATTGTTACCATTACATCAAACGATTCTAAGCTACAAGCTTTAAATCACATCTCTGCCCTTGACCCTTTTATGAATCATTTATCTTTACATCTGCAATAGTAGTTAAATTTGAGCAACGTAGGGTGATTAAATACTTGGTAATGGTAACAGAGAGAATTAGACATATCACAGAAAAGATGGAATGTTTTTTCTAAAGATACCAAGTTTATTGAAATCGGTTCAGTTGTTTTGAAGAGGAACTCTTGTGGCGTCGGTGAGTAAAACTTGCCCCAAATTATATCAGTCAAGGCTACTAATTCGTTTTTTATATAACAATTCGATTGTTAATTTTTTATAGCCGCCAAATTAGGTTTTAAGCAATCTATTACCAATTTTTTTATGTATTTAAATGTTAAACTTAATAGATGTATAACGAACAGCTAAAATAAGTATGTGCGAAGCAATATTAAGACCGTCAGCAATAGTAAGACGCCGAGAAAGATTTATGGTGGAATTTAAGGAGATGGAATTTACAGAAGAAGAATAAACAAAGAAATATCAGAATTGTATAAGCACCCAAGTATATCCCATATAATTAGAGCATAGAGAGAAATGGTTAGGGATATACTGTCAGAATGATAGAAGATGGATGGGTAAAACGTGGAGAATTTGGAAAAAAGTTGAAGAAGATCCAGAAAAAAATATAATTTAATGTAGATATGCTACAATTACCGTGATGCCATGCCTATGTGACATCCTTTCGTTGTGATGCCATGACAAGTCATCAAAACCATCCTTTCGTACAACGGCGTACCGTAAGTACACTAATGAAATTGTGTCTCCTACTGTCCCAACTCTAGTATCATAGAACTAGTCCTTAATAGAAAATCAAAATTTACAGTACGCATTTTTCAACAGGAAAGCGGAAACCTCCAAAAAATTCGTCATGGGAATACTGTTGGAGGAAGTTAGAAGAGATTTGGAATGGTGGGAGCAAGGGACTGGTAAAATGAGACAAAAAACATAGAAAATGGAAAAACTCGAAGCCCAGGACCAGATAGGTCTGATTAAAACTTTATCATTAAATTAACTTTGAACTGTTGCACAACAATGACAGGAATTAAATTTTTCTCTCTCATTTTTAACCATTTTTGAGTATATAATAGTAAGTGTCCGCTTTTCTAGTATTTATGGTTGAGAGTCTAAATAAATGAAAAAATTTCAATCGTATACTTAGAATTTGTTACTTTTTAGCTTACCCACAACGTAATATCTTCTGACAGATCTCAGCAGCATGCTGAGCGTACAAGCTGCTACTGATTGTAATAACCCCATTCCCAAAAAAACAAAATTCAGTCTATTTATTCCTAAAGTGCAAACAACGTAAGACTGAAACAAAAAACATTGCTTGATATGACTACTAATGGGTTTTCCAATAAGGACTTGACAATTTTGAATTTAGTTTGTGAACGCACCTTTTCACTTAACATCGAACTGTCACTGTTAGTTTATTGAGTAGACATAACCTGCTCATCATGGTGAAGTACACGAGCGAACAACATTTTCAAATTCTAAAAATTTACTACAGAAATTCGGAGTCGGTGTCCGCTACTTTAAGAGCGTTAACTCTGATTTTCGGTCGTAATTCTCGACGTAGTAGACAGGCAGTCACAAGGTGTAAGGATCTTACTTTACATCCATACAAGATCAGGCTCACACAAGAATTGAAGCCGATGGACCATTCGAAGCGACGTGCATTCTCCGATTGGGCTCTGGAAAAGATGCGCCAAGATGATCAATTTCATCGCAAAATCATCTTCAGTGACGAAGCTCATTTCTGGCTCAATGGGTTAGTCAATAAACAGAATATGTGGTATTGAGCGGGTGAAAAACCACTTCATCCACAAAAGATAACTGTTTGGTGCGGTTTGCATGCCGGTGGCGTCATAGGGCCATATTTTTTCGTCAACGATAATGGTCGCCACTTTACTGTGAATGGTGATCGTTATCGCGCCATGATTATCGATTAGTTTTTGCCCGAATTGGAATATATGGACTTGAACATCATGTGGTTTCAACAGAACGGCGCCACACCGCACACGTTACAATCGATTTGTTGAAGAACAAGTTTGATGAGTATGTTATCTCAAGAAATGGACCAGTTGATTGGCCGCCTCGTTCGTGCGATTTAACGCCTCTAGATTTTTTCTTTTGAGCTGCGTCAAGTTATTGGTCTATGCTAATAAGCTGATGACGTTGGAAGAGCTCAAAGCCAACATCGAACGCACGCGAAATAGCAGCCGTTTCAGCACAAATGTGTAGCCGAGTAATGAAAAATTGGATCCAACGAAACAACCGCTGCAAACGTGCCAGCGGTGGCCATATGAACGAAGTTAGTTCTATTCATAAATGTTTTGAATGTACTTCAACTCGATAATGAAGTTTTGAAATATCTCTAATGGTTTACATTTTATTTTGAAAAAAAGTTGTCAAGTCCTTATCGATCCCATGCCAAAAACATGAATGTGCAGAATTATAGTACGAGATAATTGCTCATTTTTTGTTTTGAAAAAAAAAGTGTTTTTGCCGTTGAAAGATTTAAAATAAATGTATTCGTTAACTTCTTGCAAATTCATTTAATGAACATAAACAAGGAAATAAACTGTAGTACTTAGCTAATTAAGAATAAATAAAAACCAAAAATCATTTGTAACAAAAAACATAACATAAAAATTAAACACTTTCTTCCGAATCATTTTTCGACGCTTTTGGCTCTGGTAATCAGTCCCGGATTTTTTCATTACTTTCAAAGATCTGTAGTATTGTAAATCTTAGGTAATATAAGATCATTACACATTTTCTTCAAAGTCTTCAAACTTTACATTGGAAACTGGCAGCTGATTTTAATATAACTTTTCTTGGTCATACTTTTTTAGAACAATTCACTTCCTTAAAATATTGTAATTGGTTCAAAACAAAATTTGTATTGTCTTATCCTTCACAAAGCGAAGCCAGCAAACTTCGCGCCACGGAATTTGATCCATGTTAAAAGACTGTGTTCGGAATATCTTAAAATCAAAATAGTCAGATTTGTGTCTAGAAAAGGTCGCGGTCTTATCCTTGCACTATAAACAATTTGTGTCCAATCTTCTGCAGAATACACCGGAACATATTTCGCTTTTACTACTATTTTTGAATGTACTCCATTTCTGTGTCACCGGTTTCAAAAAATTTATAATCTACTTGATTTCGAGTACATGACAGCAAAATGGAGTTTTTTTGTTGGAGGTCACAACAGTCGGAGCCGACAGACGAATATTATTTTGATGTGGGAGAATGGAATCATGAAAGCAAAAAGAGATTTCAACTGATCCTCTTTTTCCTCGAGCTTCCTCCCAAACATAACAAAGAGCATCTTGGTTGGCTAAGCTGTAAACTGTAATTGCCGATAGCTAATTGTTATCGGCTATTTATAGAATTCCTTTTGTTGTGGCACTCACGTTTTTTAGAAGCAAATATTTGTAAAATTAAATGCCAAAGTCCTACTTGATATTTCACAACACATTCACTTGAATTTATCCAGTTTTTTGCCACGTGAAAAACACGAAATTGCAATATTCACAGATATATACCTAGTCTGCAATTCCCAAAGCACGAAAATGTTACATTCAGGATTACAAGCTCATCAAAATAGATAATCGCTAAACTGACACTTTCCGATCTATCTAAATAAATGTTCGCAATGTCAAACTCGCGAATTTGGTATTCAGATAAATTAAATATAAGACTTTTCAACGGCGAATTCACGTAAGTGGCACATTCAGATATTTTGAATAATTGTTTCCAAAGCCAAAAACGCGAAGCTGTCACATTTGTGGAGAGACCTTGGTGAAATCCACTGGAGACCTTTTGGAGAATTGGCGTGACTAATATGGGTCATTTTAAGACTTATAGTGCATTCAGGTCAAACGAATAACGGTCAAAACTATTCATGGTTTTGGCATGGGACCGACAATATTTTCAAACTACTACCTTGTATAATATACGAGGGCTGTTTAACGATAGAGATTCAATATTTTCGCGACGGTGTTTACATGGTTAGTTTCCACCATGTTTCTAATGTCACCCGTCAAAATTTCACGTAAATTTGACAGAGAGATTGGTTTTATTACGCATATGAAAAAAATTATATGCGTTGTTGGAAAGAAAAAAATTGTGCGCGGAAAAACAATTAAACAAACCTGAAACAAGTTATGTAAATATTGTTCAGAATGACTCATGAAAAGATTTATAAGTTGTTCTTGGCTTCCAAAAATGGGCATATGAATATGGATGATACTGAACGTCCGGGACTGTCATTGATTGTAATAAATGAAATGATAATAGCAGAAAAATAATTTTTGGATACTTTGAAAAAATTATAAACGCTAATTTAAATGTGTGAAGTGAAAAGGAGATGTGAAAAGTTAAACGACCCTTGTATAATAAAGATTTTAGCTAAGAAATCATATATTTACCTTGCTGAAACTAGCATACATGAAAGCTTGTTCAATTCCTATGAAAACAGCTAACGGTGCAGCCATTTGCAGTCTTATATCTCTAAAGCTCTCCTTTACTGCCCTTAAAGCTACCAATATACTTCCCTTGTCCATAGAATTCTTAATAAAAAGGAAAAAATCGTTTTTTTTTTATTTTTAAGATGACAAAACAAAAATTACAAGTAAAAAATGTGGAACAACCTCGCTGATTGTAATTGTATTATGAAGCAATAGAAAGTACAAAGGGAAACCGGAAAGTAATGTTGTTTTCTTAAATTAAATTCAAAAGAATACTTTTTTATTTTAATCAATAATGTAATCATTATCATTATAAGAAATATTTTACCAAATTTTCAAAGCTGGACCGATAAAAATCAATTTAAATATCATCCAAATACCACTAGAAAATGTTATAGCAATAGGAATCAATGAAAACCAGAGGGTGTTTATCCGGCGAGTATGGTGGGTTCTTTCCAAAGTCGCGTTGCAGAATATCGCCTTTTCTGTTGAAGTACCATATACTTTTCGATTAAAGATAGATTTACTGTGTCCAATTGTTTATAATAATGATATGTATTAACCGAATGTTCAGGTTTTCGCGTGTAATCCACATAGAAGCCCGGCTTCCCAGTGTTATCCAATTAAAAAAAAACCATTGCCTTTTACTTTCGAGATCATGTAGGATCCATGTTTCCTTCCAATAACAAAGCGATGAAAAAAACGGTTTTGTATGGTACAATTGGCTTTGTTTTGTTTTCGAATAGGTCACGAGGGATCCAAATAACTGCTTTGCTTATTTTCCTAAGGTTGGTAAGGGTGTTTGAGAACCCCTCGATTGTCTGACAAGAATTTACCTCCGCCTCTAGCATGTCGTGGCCTAATATTTTTGGTCTTCCCATTCAATAAGAGTCAGATATATCAAAATTACCTCATCCGAGCTTAGAGAATCATCTTTGGCAATCACGAAGGCACTTACAACATCATGTTTTGTGGTACTACCCATACGAAATTCAATAAGCATAACATTATTGTATATGGCTGACCATTTTTCATGTTCAAATCACTTTGGCAAGATTTGAAAGTAGGTAATAAGCTAACAAATTATAATAAAATATCGACATGTGCACAAAGGACATTACTTTCCAGTCTGTCCAGTATAAAGACTTTTCGGACATGATCTGAATGTTCGGAAACTAAGCTGGATTACATTCAATGTTGTTCGGAAACTGATTGAGTTAATCGGGTCAATGTCATATGTTAGGGTCCTTTCTACCCCGGTAGATCGGTGGGTAAATGCAATCAGCTGACGGTTTTTTTCATTTGTTTATAGTTTTTTGTATTTTGAAAGTGATTTATTTCCCTTAAATGACTAATTTCCACGAGCAGCGTTATTGATCGTAAAGGTTTGCAGTTATTTATAGTTATTTGTATACCAAGGACTGAAAGTGCTACTCTGTTAAACGAGTCTGAAAATTGAGAGACGAGTGAAGGGAGGCGAGCAGCAACGATTCCAACAAAGTAGTATTTTAGCCGCGGCGTACACAACTTTTTTTAGACGGCGCATAAGATCCAAAACTTTTTCAATTACACTGAAGGAAAAAAATAAATAATAAAAAATTATAAACATTTTATTTATAATTTTTCCTAGTGACACCACTTCATAAAGAACTCGTACTGATTTTCGTACCTTTAACGAGATTTATCCAGCAACGAATTAAGAACGGCCGCATTGTTTTCTTCGATGAGATCAGGTGGCGTGGATTCGAGTAACTTCATCGCTGATGTTTTCTTTTTCATCATTATTTATTAATTTAGACAAAACTTTGGATAAAACAAATAATTTCAGAAAATTAATAATTTAAGGTTTTGCAAAATCATCGAAGTGAAACTGTCAACTGTCAACATTGAAGTGGCCTACTTCAGAGCGTCCCGAAAGTGTTTTGCAGTACGGAACTGTCACTTTCACTACATGGTACAATTAAAACGCAACTTTCAGTATGTAAATGAATACAGAACGAACAACTTTTTATTAAACTTTAGTGTAAAATCCGTGTGAGGGAGAAATCGTTATTAACTGGTCAATAACAATTATTTAACATCTAGAATTTACTATACAACTAAAATAGTGATAAAAATCAAAAGTTCCTGTGGATCATGTTTCAAATTTGAAATTTCCACCGAAAATTAAACCAGTAAAGTGTGATCTCAATCTCGATCTGGGTTAGGATCCGCGATCAGCTGATAGTTGATCTACCTGAATCCGAGTGATAGTTTCCGAAAAGTCATATATTTAGGTTATATCCCTATCTTAATACCTGATATATAACTTGTCTTCTAGTGTCCAATCCAAAGATAGCTAAAACCATTGCTACTCCACACATTACCCCATAAACTGTCACTAAAATGTTTGTTGTATGTTCGGGTAAAATCCTAAATCCTGATTCTATTATAGATGATGAATTCCATGAAGAACTACTAACTGGACACGCCTGGGCACCGCACAGTCTTCCATCTTCCGATTTATCAAAAATGTCGTCCAAAATACTATTAGAATCATAAAGATTGGAAGAACTGTAATCTGTGCTATTTTGGCAGTATGGTAGTAGGTAACTGGTGTTATAAGTACAAACCTAGAAATTGTATACAAATATATAGGATATTATCGAATTCCTGGTGGACAAATATGACTTTCAAAAACATTAATTTTGATAATCTGTAAGTACGAGAAAAATAAACAAGATTTATAACAAGGAATTACTACATCTTGTCACAACATTTTATTCTTAAGTAATAAGAATTACTAATTCACTATTAGGTACGACCAGAAGGGTGGTTTAGCTTTTAATTTCAATATAATGGTTCTCTGCATTACAATTTTCTGTTTTTTACAATATATCTCATAGTTACATCATCGTATACAAAATTGTGTTATTGTTCTACAAAAAAGGATCTTAACGTTTTTTTTTCGAAAACCTCTCACTATTTGAAAGATATTGGAGGTTAACAGGGCCTGATTAAGATTTATAAGGCACCGGGCTAAAATAATGACGGAGCCCCTTTAAGGAATTCGGATTAGCATCCTTAATTTCACGCGCACGCTTTCCCGTGAGTTACACGTTTAAAAAACAAATACAATTTTCGTTTTTGATTGCTTATTTGTTTCCTTTGTGCTAAAGATTACGTTAGATACGATCAAGAGTGCGTAGGCTAAAAAGGTAGATGGGATCAATTTTTTTGCCTAAAAAAATAATATCAATACGTTAGATTTGTGATATCAACACATCAATAAATACAGAATGTTTTTCAAATGATGGGGCCCTCTTGGACTCGAGGCCCGAGGCTCGAGGTTAAAGTTAAATAATTTTAAGACTATTCCATTTTAATTAGTACATTTTTTCACTTGTAAATTAATGAGCTTTATGGAATTGACAATATAATTTTTTGTAAAATGAGACAGTGTATGGCAGTAGTATACAATGTGTTCAGTACCATTTTTGACATTGTCACGCCAGAGAATTCCGAAAAAAACCTAGAAATGATTCTACTCATGGAAATAAAATTGGAATGAAGACATTGTTAATCAAGAGATACTAATTCAAATTTTTCATTTCCTTCCTTCTTTGTTTTTAATAAAATAGTTTACTGGATTTTTTATCACAATTCGTATAAACGTTCACTAAAAATAATTAATACTTACATTAGATTCGACAGTAGAATTTGTATACACAAGAACATTGGTATTGTTCAAGCGAAAAGTGTGACTTATAATCATTGCTGATAATAAAGACCCCAACATAAGTCCAATATCATGTGAGCCCTGAAACGATTAAAAAATATATAAGGTTTGTTGCAACGCATCAAAAGAAACAAAAGTCAGAAACAAAATAAACAATATTATCACGTTAACGAATTAATAACAGTGATTTAGATTGGGAAGGATGATACGCAGGATAGCCGGAAAACCCCTACTGGACAGAAAAAGAAGTGAGAACATCAGAAGATTGTGCAAAATAGTTGACGTCAACCAATAGGTTTTACCAAGAAAGAAAGAGGTGGAGCGACAACCTTGAAGCAGGATAGGAAGCAAGGATGTCTGCGCCTAATACATGCATGAAGAAGAAGCATCAAAAAAACCGTCTATGGTACGGTGACGATTCTGCGCTATAGAGTTTACGTGTTACAACCGGGTAGTTACCGTTATTCGATTCTATTTTCTGTTCCAACTGACTTGTGAACCGTTTCCTATAATAGGTTGATAGACAGTACCGTGCATAGCCGAATATTGTGCAGAAAATATCTTTTAAACGCTTCCAAGAACGGTCCGGGTTGGAACAAACCTTTAGTGACTAATATTCTTTTTAGTATTCAAATTTTCAATATATTTTCAATTCTTTCAACTCCTTTTGATTTATTCTAATTATCCCACATTCATACCACATATTAAAGCACTTTGTACAATTTGCGAAATTAAATGTTTTAACTGCTTCCTAGCGATGAAGATTCACATTTACATACAAAAAAAATTGCCAATGTCTGTACGTGGAACAGCGTCCTCTACAGATTCATATTTAAGTTCACTTTTCATAATTTTTTCGTATTTTTTAATCACATCACATCCACAAAGGTAACAGAAACACTTTGAGTCGATATAAGAATATTTTTAAAAATTCCGAAGTGCAATCACAACACAAAATTAAGTTCTAAATAATAAGTGACCAGCCGAAAGAGCTCATTACTGCCACCATACACACTTTAAAACTAGAACAAATTTTGAAAAAAAAAAATTGAAGATTTGAGTTCTAGACCTCAAAATACGTTCCAAAATCCAACTAAATTTGTAGTTATTTCACGAATATTGAATATTTTTTTATTTCGAATCGTGTTGCGGATCGAAGACTCAAAATAAAACTGAGCTTCTTAAAATGCCAACGTTTCGATCTCTTATTTGATCTTTATCGACGCTATGTGCCATATGTGTTGTCGATAGCTTTAGAAAACCCAGTTGAAGATGTCATTCTTGATATTATTTTATTTTAGTTTTAGTTTTATGAATTTCTGAAGGGATCTAATCATTCTCATCGAGGAAGTATAGTATCAAATATTAAGAATACGTACCTGAAACGCCCTCGCTGTTCTACGAATAATGACGGTTCTTCTGGTTATTCTTCCATCATCGTCTTCCTCGTGAAACAATCCGGTGATTTTATGTGACAGAATAAGAAGAAATGATATATTGGCGCAATACAGTACACCCTGTATTATTCCTAGTAAAATATAAGCTGGGATTGTCACGAATACGGTGTTGTACATGTGAGAGAGATAGAAAATCATCATTAAACCTGTAAAAATGAATCTTAAAGTAATACAAGGTTCACTAAGACGCATTTGATATGCTAATTTTGAGGACGTTCCCAAGGGCGATTCATGATCAACTTATCAAATTATAAAAGTCGAGACAAACCCGAAAAAATTGCGAAGATTAACTGTACTAAAGGTCAATGCCTTTAATAACATGTACAACATTAGCTTGAAATGATATTTCAAGTGGAAAAATAGGGACGGGTAAATTTAGTTCGATTTTCTTTTCAATTCACGAAATTAAAAAAAGAAAAAGATATTTCAAAAACATAATGTATATTTATAGCAGTGCCTTATCAACGAAGTTATTACAATTTGCTTACACGTCTTATACTATTATTATTTTTCATGGATTTGTAGAAAACTTCCGTACAAAAGTTTCGTTTCAATCCAGTCCGAATTTTCCTTAAAGAATTTCCGATGAATACTCATCAAACACCAACCCAGTCAGTTTGTACTATCCATTGTACTTCTCAGCTAGGTTTTTACCCTTCGAAGGGTACTTAAAATGAGGAGTGCATGCCTAGTTGCAGGGAAAAAATGTTAGTCTCATCTTAAAGTACATCTACAGATCTAATTCTGAAGATACGAGGATGGTCCCAGAAGTACTTAGCCTCACCTAGAGATAGGCGGTAGCTACTTAAAAATCACCACTATTTTAGAAAGTACACAATCTATGCAGTATAAGTTTGAAGACGCCACGTTGTTTAGTGTTTGTTTGGCAGACATCAATGGTGAATGTTTTCTATGAATTTGTACACATGGAAAACATAGGTCAGAAGGCAAACACCGTTCAATCTGCAGGCAAGGTCATGGCGTCGGTTTTTTGGGATGCGAGTGGGATAATTTTCATTGATTATCAATCGCGAGTATTATGCGAACTTATTGCAACAGCTCACACATCAGTTATTGCAATGGCCAAAATTAATGAGTTAAAAATTGAATTGTTACCTCATGCACCCTATTCGCCAGATGTAGCCTGCTTGGATTATTTTCTGTTTCCAGATTTGAAAAAATGGCTCGGTGATCAAAGATTTTCCAACAATGAGGAAGTGATGTCGGCAGTTAATGGCTGTTTTGAGGAGTTTGACGATTCTTATTATGTTGTGGACAATTCCTTGAAGTGGGAGTTACATATGGCCACCTTAACTAAAAAAATTAAGTTCCTGTTGTTTTGCGCTGAGATTAGTTTCCAATGAACTCAAGCTACCAATCTTCTTAACAGTCTATTATGCCCTTATTTAGTCGCATCTACTATATGACCTTTTCTTCTGGGGAACGTGTGGTGCGTTAGATATTTACTCGGACTAAACAGCAGGGCTCACTGCAGAGACTGCAGATTAAAAATTCTGAATATTTCTTTCTTATTCATCTTTGAATCCGAATGCCTGTTTTGTAAGCACGCTTCTCCAATTTCAGACAGATCGTTGCACGGCTATCCACTTAGGAAAGCGGACCACGGCCTTTACCTACTTACCTACTTTACTTCTGAATTAAGGGCTCAATATTTTAAAATACGAAAAAATGCACAATCACTTGCCAATTGAAATCAAATCGATATCATCTTTTCCCGCACTCCGCAAAAAAGGGGACATATTTACTGGAAAGTGCCTTCTACTCTGAATCAACTTCTATTCTAATAATATTTAATTTCGAACATGCTGCATATTGGTATAATTTTTGCTATGGACTATACTAATTATTACCTATTACTATTACCTATAATTTTATTTGTTTTATTTTTATTTAATTATTTTTGTTTTTTAGTTTTTACTTGCTTTTGCCTACAAATTGTAATAATTTTTTGACAATAGAGCATTTATCTCTTTTTCTCTCTCTATAAAAAGGGTATCGAACTTATTGAACATCGCTGGGAAAATTGTATAGAGCTAAAAGGAGATGGGATAAGCCAGGTGTATTTTTTTGGGATTAACTATCATTTAATGATAAAGTTGAAGAGTCAATGTAAGAGATGATCAACGACAGTCTCCAGTATTCAATCGCAGTCTCAGATGACGGATTACTCGTGTGTATATGCTTTTGAACAATTCGTGAAACTGTCAACTCAACGCGATATCATGCGATTTTTTAAGGATTTCAATATTATAATCAAATCCATATTTTTACTAGGTCAAACCTTTACAATAGGTTACAAAATCGCAGAATATTTTGTAATCATGACTAAACTTTTTATGAAAATTGGTTTAGAAATTGTACAGTATAATAATTGATAGGCAAATTTTCTTGTAGTATAATTTCGACTGAGAGACAAGAGAATTTATGGATCTGTTCGAGAACTTCCTATTGCTCTTGTATTTCTAAGACCATCTGATCTCTTGTTAAAATTGGAGTCGAATTCCTGCAAGCTAGCGACTCACAAGAGAAGGATATTACATTCTTAAGTTTTGTAATTTTCTTATTTCCGGTAATTTGCTAGCTTGATTGACTACAAGATTTAGTTTGTGCCATGAGCAAAGGAAGAAATAGAGATTTATTAATTTTCTCCTTTTCCAGCTATCTTAGAGCATCCGTAACATCCAACTCATTATCTACTGAATGGCTCTGATCAACTGAACAATTTTTTCATCATTGAAATAGTTCTTTCTAGAATTCCAGCAACAAAATTCAATAGCGATCGTTTTTCGCCCATCGCTGGGTACGCCCATGTGTCTATCTATCTCTTGCTTTACATAAAGTTAATATTAAAGATGGAGAAAGGTTAGTAAGTGAAATTGATCTATTGAAATGGAGACAAAGGACATCTGTTTATCATTCTCAATATCACTTCACTCACATCTGATTGGTGTTTTATGCATATAGTTGATATTAAAGATCCATTAAGAATTGGGTAGAGAGAGTGGTATATATGTTCCTTCTCTCTCCACCAGCAGTTTAGACTCACTTGCTTCCATACCTCTCTCTTTCTCTAACTCTATTGTCGGATCACGAAAAGATTATGGAAAACAAACTGCGCAATAAACAAGAAAATAGTTATCTACACGATTAAACTTGTTACTTTGAGTAATTCCACTTAGATTATTATCTAAATTGGCAAATTACCGTGGCAAAAGGCAGCAGTGGTACCGGGACTGAGTATTCTCAATATACATGGCGACAGTAAAGTCATTATAGCCGCTATCAGGAAACTACCAGCTACCAAATAAGATCCTCGGTACGCGTTTATTTCTGAAACAGATGAATCGTACCATACCGTAACGGAGCTTTGTAGTACCAAAAACGACAACAACGGTACCGACGAAAATAAATGACTGAAACATATTACTATCAAATTTGCTATCAGTATCCTCTTCGTGTAAACTGGACATTCATGTCGACCTAAAAAAAATAAGAGAATATTCTGCAATATACTGAGAACTCAATGTAATAGTGGATCAAATTGAACTTGTTTACGCCAATAACAGTAAATTATTTTCGGATTTTTTATGCCTCACAACGGATCCACATTAGTGCCGCCATTTATACTCGTATGTTTTTTAATAATGTGAATTATAACTTATCGTCTTTACAAAGTTTGTTTATATATAATCCATGTTTATGAATAAGAGAGTAATAAAAACATGAAGGATTCGTAATCCATTGGCGTATCATTTCTTTTAGTACACAATTAAAAATATGTTTTCAAGTTATTTCTTGAGTATTTCCGTATGAAATAATATTTTTATGCATATAATGAATAGATCAGGTATACCCATATATTTTACTTTTTTTATTATATACTTATAAATACATACTTGGATATTTATGTCAGCGTATTGCGTTAGTGTTTAGTTAAGGTTAGAAAATGTCTATTTTTAATATTTGTCAGGAGTTAAAACGAAAACTAGGGAAAAAATAGACAAAATGTCTGAATGAAAAAAATTTTTAACTTGAATTTTAATGTAAATTAATCGATTCATGTTAATATTTACTTATTCATTTTCGTTTTATATGATAGGTTATAATTATGTACAACCGAATTCTAAGCATGACATATTTATGTTGAGGCGATTTCACAACGTAACTTTAGACATTTCTTATATTTTAAACACCAAAACCCTATAATTTCGCGTATTTTCGAGAGTTTTTGATTTTGATTTTTTGTGTTTTAAAGGCGTAAAGTGGTTTCTGTAAGCCGCCTCCCCACTGGACAAACATTGTTTGCCAAACATTTGTCGAAAATTTACACTATCCCAACAAACATTTCATGTATGGAACGAAAAGGGGCCACCATTTTTGTTTGTCTAGAATGTTCCCGTCCTAGATCGAACATTGTTTGTCAGTAACTTCCCCTACCATCTGTTTGACTTGTTTAGTGTATTTTGAAGTGGTTTTCCGGCGTAATTTTTGGATGTAAACATTTTTATTTGTATTTTTTATTGAAAATATTCAGTAGAAAAGTGTGTGTGTGGTTTTTCCGCAAAATGAGTAAACAGTTTTGGAGCCAGGAGAATTTGATGAGGTTAATTAACATTTACGAAGGTAAACCTTTATTGTGGAACCCTAATAATGATGATTATAAAAACAAAATCAAAAGAAGGGATGCATTAGATGACATTGCAAAAGATTTAGGTGTAAATAATTTCGCCGAGAAAGATTGAAACTCTTATAGTGCAATATAGACGAGAAAAGAGTCCGAGATGGGGGCTACAGAAAAAAAGAAGCCTTGGTGGGGATTAACTTATTTTAATTTTTTGGCTGACAAGTCAACACCCCGGGAAACGTTTTCCAGCGTTGTATCAGTCCAACTGGAAAATGGCGAGTCAAGTGGGATCGCCATCCATTAACACCAGTGTGGGATCGTCAGAAAAAGCTCCACGAGTGGCATGCCGTCAACGAATTCTAATAAAAAGTCTAGCAAGCAAAGTCTAGCAAGAGGCAAGCTTCAGAAGAAGCTTATATGATAATGAAAGAGTGCTATGAAAAAATGAACAAAGAGGGAGATGAACAATCTGTTTATGGCGAAAACGTAGCCATTAGATTAAGGAAAATAAAGAATCCAAAGAGACAGACGATGTTGAACGCTGATTGCTTGGCGAAAATTAGTATTTTGTTTACTTATCACTGGTCCTATCATCGATATTAACAATTCAAAATCCCAATTGACATTCTTGTAAAATTTGTAATCAAACACCCGGCTGTCAAATAATTTCGGAAATCATCACCACTATATTCATAACGCCGTAAAAACAATTGTCTCTGACACCATCGACGAGAACGAGGGTCTTCCATTAAAATATAAGCCGCTGCAATGCAGGCAAGACGACGGCGGCGGCGGTTCAGATCACCCATTCTTCGACAAAACCTAACTGACTAATGTTTTGTGATTCGAAGACGAATAAGGACAAACCAGTCAGAATATTTAATCTTTTGAAGATATCCCCTCAGTTAAGTCCGAGTAAACTTGGACTTGGATACCAAAATCAACACGCTGCATCATCTGCTAAGTCCAACATCTCAAGGTATCACCAGATCCTTTATGGTCATAGTTTTTTTGACTGTCTCGCCCCTTGTGTGGATCAATTTTGCTCTTATCCATTTTCCTTATCCCGTGAAGGGTTGGTCTACCCCCCGTTTGAACGTGATTATCAATCGATTTATTTCTTAGTTGCTTAGCTCGTTTGGACTTGATGATATTGGATCTTCAAGCTGTTTGGATGATAATATCCTCTTTAAATCGAACTTGGTGTGTTGTACAAGCTTCCAGAAGGTTTGATTCTGCTCCTGCAAACTCCTATTCCAGTTCTGTCTGCTACCTTAGATCCCATTCATATCCTGAGGCTTCTCCGAGGTTTTATCATTATTTAATGACGGTTTTGCTTTGGTGGTGTGAACGCCCTACGTTTTCCAAAAAATATATGGAGACGTAGGGGATTTGGAATCCCTTCTGGTGCAGCTTTTGGGCGTGATTCCATGACCCAATGTTTGTACCTTCGAGAAATTGTTTCTCGTGGTATCCAGATCAATTCTTTATCTGATTAATTTCAAAAAACAAACATTTATATATTTAGATGTATAGTAGTTTTTCTAAAGACAAGTTGCGACGGTCCGTATCACTAAACAATTGTTTGTTGAAATAAGAAATGTTTGTTAAAACTGCTCTTTAATCAACGTGTTTGACAAACTTGTTTCCCCATTGTTTGTTCAACGCACCTTTAAGTGAAACATAAAATTAAGATTCCAATTAATTGAGAACTTTATGCAGAAATTTATTCCTGATATTATTGGGTGGGTATTTGACAATACAACTAATGATCATTTTCATGAATTAATTGTAATAATTCCAAAATAAATTAACAAAATGTCTAATTTACATAACGGTGTTCAATAAGTCCTTTTTTAAGGTACGAGTATAAAAATTAGCTGAGTTTGATATTACTTTGACACCCATCATTCAAAAGCTGATCTTACTATTTATTATTTTATTTTCTTCACAGGCATAAACTGTTGCCAAATTTACTATAAATAATTCCTGTAATTTATTATAAATATGCTCGATTCTTTCCGTTTTCAACTTTTTCAAATTTCGCGTTACTTTTAGATCATACCAATCGATGAAGAAATGTTAAAAAATTACACGCGTACGATGAGTGCAATTTTTTCTAAATGCGATAAACTCGCATGAATTCCGCAGTCGGCCTGCAACATAAACATTCTCACTCGTGTGTTAAATGTCGCTTTCCACGCTCGTTATGTAATATGCTAAAACTATACGAAGTGTGGCTATTAAGTATCGTTACAGAAAAAGAACGCATGTGCCAAAGGTTAGCGACTGGAATTTCACATGAAACTTGGAAGAACTGCAACTGAAACCTGTAATTGAAACCTTACCATACAAGTAAGGAATATTTATCATGTCCACATATTTTTAAGTAGTTTTCAAGATGGCCAAGAAGATGTTGAATAGGATTCACCCTCCTTCCACGTCAAAAACGGATGGAAATATCAAAAAAGTCTGTAATTTTGTTCGATCTGACCCATAGGTTAAGTATTCGTGCTATTGCTGAATTTATAACGATTGACAAAGAATGTGTGCGGGAAATTTAACATGAAAATTTCAACATACAAAACGTGTGTGCAAAACAGTCCATCAAGAAGTTTCTAGTTAAGTACAACATTCTTTAACCTCTTTCCTAAAGTCAAATTTACATTAAAAGAAACAAAATTTGAGACTTTTGAAGCTGTGAAAGAGAAAGCAGCGTGCGTTCTGAAGGAACTAACAGAAAGACTTCCTGTACGGTTACGAACAAAAAAATATTCGCATGGAGTTATGTAGGGATGCTATATATTGAAGGTAATAATAAATACTAATATATGAAAAATATATATAAAATGAAAATCAAATATTTTATATCAGCAGTCTTGTTATTTAATAACCACACATCGTATAATAAATTTTGTACAATTGCGTATATTTCTAATCAAACATTTTTTTGTTAACGGTTGTATATTTATTCATATTGTATTCGCTCCACAGTGAGAGTTATTTTGAGAATAATAAATTTGATAATAAGGGTTAAAATATAAATATATAAATGTAATAGTTGATAATAACGTCAAATAAAAATGATTGAAAAATAGTAATTACTAAAAATACAAATGTCCTTGATACATATTTGAAATAAAAGGTTATTCAAAATTTTCAAAAATATTACCGATATGACCACTTTGGTTTCCTCCTCTCACTACAGCCAAGAGTCTTCTAACAGATGTAGCACCAATGGAACTGTTGATTGAATCCCTTCGCCTTATTCCCTGTAAATGAGTGCTAATCAGCTTTTCTGAACCCCTCAATTGAAAAACAGCTATTTTACTGAAAAATCAAATTTATATAATACCTCCACTGTCACTTCATCATATACTATCTTATGAGGGTCTTGTGGATCACTTCTGGCTTTAGTAATTCTATTATGGCCGGAAAATCTATGTAAAATTTTCGTTCTTTCCATTTCTGTAAGGGCATTAGTACATCCACCACACAAATGACCAAGGGCAGGCCCTGAAATGTTGTGAATATAATAATAATGAAAGCATGTTGAGAAATTTTGTTTTTTAGAGTAAAATACTAATAATAGAGATCAATACATATTTCAAAAAAGGTTCTCAGTTCACTTTGTGAATAGACGTACTCTTTAATTAGGATATCACACAGCTGTTACACACACCTAAATTGAGAAAAATAACCGTCTACATGGAAATGTGAATGTTCATTTTTGTACATCAAACAGTATAAAACGTTTCAGTCAGTCAAACTCGTGTAGTGCAGTCTTTGAACATCCACCTTATTTGCTAGATTTGTCTGTGTGTGATTTCTAGTTATTCTAAAGAAACGTTTACGTCACCACGTAGAATGAATTAGATCAAGCATTTAATCAATTTTTTGAAGGCATTTCAAAAGATGACTAGCTTCATGCTTTTAATTTGTGGATACTTCGGTTAAAAAAGTAAATTGATGTAGATGGTGGTTTGAACATAAATCAAATTATTTTTCTAATAATATGTTTAGTTTTCTTATTACCCTCGTATAAGTGATAAAAGAGAAGCAAGGAATAGAGCTTGTTAAGGACGTTCACATGATGCAAGACAACATGCAATTTTTTTGGAAGGTCAAAATATTGCATAGATGAATATTGCACGTCGCTTGACATTGTGTGACTCTCTTATCATTACATTATTGCTACAACTAACAAATATTTCATCAGTAAAAGTAAACAATTTCCTAACCTCAAATTTTACTTTATAATACTGGGTGACCGGTTTAAAAATAAAAATAACAAAGCTAAGTAGGGTAAGAAAAATCTTAGCTAGAATTGTAGCTTGTACGCAATACAAATGACACAAAACCGATCATGTTGCAAATACGATATCTACATAAAAAAATAAGCTGAATTTGAATTGCGCATGCGTTTTATTAAGAAATATTAAGCCACGCATTACATTGAACGTTGGGTTGCATCATGTCAAGCGGCCTTTATAAAATTTAATTATTACCTGGTCTGTAGCCCGATTCTCCTCCTTGAGACCTTCCAAGCTCGTGCAAATTCGGTAGGCTCCCCATTTTGTGAAAAGTTCTACATCTGCACTCATTACATAGTAGATCTTTAAATAATCATATAAAATCGTTTTGTATCGACACTTTAGAATTCCGCTTCTTTCCAAACTTTCGAGTCATTTTTTTGAACTTAACCAATAAATTAAGAAATTAGTTTGTATAACATTTTGACAAATTGTGAATGAATTTTTTATGTACCGGTTTTTTATGTTAATTTTATTTTAATTTTATAACTATACGAGTATAGGATATAAAAAATGTTTTTTGTACAAGTTCTACGAAATCATCCAGTTTTTTACTAAATGACATATATATAAAATGTGCAATTTACATTTTTGAAACCAATGTAAAAACAAGGCAAATAGTTTATCAAGTTAGGAAAATAAAATTCCAATTTGTCAAAGTTACGATATCAACAATATTGTTTTTTAAATATGAAGCTAGGATTTTTTTAATATCATTTGATTAAGCCTTTTTGTTCTTTGTAATAAAAACATAAGTAGGTGTAAACAGAACAGAAATTTTTCATTAATATATTTAGATTTTCATAACCAAAAAATAAAAAGAAATGTATAAGCCACTAGATTCAATGAAATCGACAAATAAATTTATTCCTAATTTGCGACTCTTTTTGAATAACCTTTGTATAATCAAATGGTCTGAGAAGAAAATATGTATAAAGACAATGCTCTATTGTTATAAATATTTAATTTGTTTTTGGTTAAAAATAAACCACATTTTTAACAGAATCTCAATGTCGTTTCGGTAGACATAGAATGATTTTGCGATTTATCATATCGACTTAGAAATTGGTGCAAATTATTAACGAACCAATTCGTCACAGACCTTTTTTTACCTTGCGTTGTATAATAAATTCGATCAATGCCAAGGTTGCCATTGAAAAAAAATTTTTTTAAATAATATTCGGTGTTATTTCTCACCCAAACTAAATACATACAAAAATCAACGTGAAGATGATATCAGCACTTATGACAACAGCCAAAAACTACTACCAATATTCATGGTAGTAGAAGAGCCCGCAGAAGAACAGTTCTACAAAAATCTGACAATGCTTTAAGTGCCAAGGCTTCCACCACGGATAATGCACGAGTAACATGGACAGGCCTTGCGTAAGATGCACAGGAGAAACATGGACAGGCCCTGCGTGAAACAGAGGAAAGTACCCGGCGAACTGCAGAGGATGCCTGTATAGCCCGAAGAAAAAAGAAACAAACAAACCAGTGACGATAACCATACAGGAAGTAGCTACGCACTAGCTGCTAAGAAGACGCCAACTACAGCACGACAAGAAACGCCTGAGCAATGGAGTATGCTGCAGAATATGCAGACACTTATAGTAGCACTGATTGCCCAACAGGTAAAGTAAAAAGGAGGACAACAGGATCGATAGGTTAAGTTAGGTTATCTTAAAATCTATAAAAAATACAAAAATACACACTAAGAGGACACCCCAAGACACGGTAACTTCGTACTTCATAAGCAAAGGTAACGGACAGTTGTAAAGAAGGCGAAGGACCACTCCGATTAGATTCTTCCTTGCAGAAGAAAGTTGGAAAGGGTTTACCGGATGCATCGAAGTCACACACATACACACAAATTAAGACGTCCAGACAACCAGGAAGACAAGAGAGTATAGCCAAAGGGCTAACTTTTAACAAAAAAATAAGATTTTCCGAATCTCCCTTAGAACTCTGAAGAGAGAATGTAGTAGACGTGCTAAATTGCGACGCGAACGAGGATGGAACCTGCTTGACGCGGCTTAAGGAAAATAAGGTGAACATGTTTTTAAAAAGGCAAAGATGGTTTTATAAGCCGGTAGAATGAAGACGACTTTTTTTTGGAATAGTCAGGGCATATGAAAAAAAAGTGTTTTTCAATCACGACAACGGATCTTCTTACATTAAGGAGGCACAAATCACAAATGGTTAAAATTCACGAATTGCACTTCAAATTGATTGACCACCCATCGTATTCACAAAATCTGGTCCCCAGCGACTTATTTCTGTTTATTAACCTCAAAGTTTCACTTGCAGGAGAGATATTTTCGTCAGACGAGAACATTATCGATTACATTTTGATAAGAAAGATGGAAGCATCGTTAGAATAGTGTATAGACTTGGAATAGAAATGATTATAAAAGAATTCTTGTTTCTTAATAGCAGATTTAAGTAATTACAACTAAAATATTTTTAGCATCGTTATAGTTAAATATCAAAATGAGTGGATAAAGTTCTTTCTATTTACTTGTTTCTAAGTATTTATTTTTATAAAGGGTGTGTCATAAATAATGTCGATTTCAGATGTTCACTTTGTTCATAAAATAAGCATGATAAAGCCTTAATAAGTATAAACCTTCGTATTTTATGGCTTCACCCCAACGTTCTGCAAGCTCTTTGAGAACTTGGTAAAAGCATCTTCTAGAACCAATTTTTTTCCAAGCAAGAATTTTGTCAGTGATCTGAATAAACAGTAATTTGTCGTTGTAAGGTCTGATCCAGGACTAAATGCTGGATGTAATAGGAGGTCAATTCCATCAAATTTTTCGATCTTATTCCGTCTAATTTTTGCAATATGTTGTTCAGCATTATTTTGTTGCAAGAGAAAATACTTTCGGTTAACTAAACCTGGATATTTCTCTGATAAAAGCTCATACGATCGCATCAGCTGGAATGTTTGCGAACTACAATCTCACTTTAATACTATTTCTGGTAATTGTTTATTGTCTAACCACTGAATTGATTAGATATATCCATTTTTCATCGCAAGTAACAATGCGTCTAATAAAACAATGATGTTTCGACAGGGTAAGTAGCTGTTTACACGCATCTACTCGACTCACGTTTCGCTTAAATCTCGGTTAATTCGACAGCTTTTATATAATTATTCTAAATGGTGATGTATGGTATCTTAAGAAGGTCTAAGGGAGTTTGATAATCGGCGAGTGCCTTTGTTACCACCGCTGTGCCGTTCGCTCATTAATTGTGTCTTTTCTTTCAATTTCACATATTTTCCTTACTACCATGGCTGCTTTAAACTTTTGTTCCCAATAATGTTTCGACAATACACGAATTTCATTTTTATAGCACTTCATACTATTCATTATATAACCGTTCTAATTGTCAATAAAGACAGAGAAAATGATTACAAGAAAATAAAGAAATTGTAGACTAGTAAATTGTTTAAATTAAGGCGTAGGAAACTGACATTAAATATAAAACACCCTCTGTCTAATCGTAGGCATTCAACTGGTTGTAATGGTCTTCATATGCATGAATTATCATGTGCATTACCGATTCTCAAATAATTTTATAACATGTTTGAAATATAATAAATCATAATAAAAATTAAATATTATTTTCCGTAATTGCGACTGTTGATATTAGTAGAAACAACTGGGAGGTAAACCCAAATATATAATAAAAACCTAAACAAACTTATAATAATAAATATAAGTCGATTGTTTTGACTATTTATCCTATTATTTTAAGATATTAAATATGAAATTGTAAGCAGTAAAGTTAAAATTAGTTTGTATAAATTTTCATAGTTGCCTCGATTTGACCTTACATGGCAAATGACTAATTCACATTCTAAATATTGATATAAGAACAACATGCGAATCCTATATAAAAATACAATAATTTACCCAATATTTTCACTTTTTAATATCACCCATTTTATACTTCCAACCACTAATTTGATACCAGTTAAATTCGATAATAAAACTCCAGACACGGTGTTGATATCAAAACTAAAAGCAGATTCCGTACAGGATTCGGAGTTGGGGTTGATTCGTTATTTAGCTCACGGTCAGAACGCCTCTCAGATCAATAAAGAGGGGTTGGAGGAGGGGGTGAGAGACACAGGTTGTTGTGAGCCTTGTTTTTTCATCGACTTAACCATGAACTATTTATAGTTACAAATAAGGCTCTGATTTACATGCAAAGAAGTTACTTGAAATATGATCATATTTTGGGAATTAAATGAGTAAATTTAGGAAGAAAGCAATAAAATTTAGAATTATGCCACGATAAAAAATCAAATGAATTAGCTCAATTTTAAAAGATTCATTGAGTATTAATTTGTACATAGTGCTACCCACGATATTCTCGCTTACGAGACGAGACTCGATACGGTACATTAAATTTTCCTTTGGAGACAAGACGAGATTTTCGCATAGCCTCGTTCTAAATCTTGCACGAGAGACTTTCAAAAGTTCTAATTATCACGAAATGTTATTGAAACGTATTTTCAAGACCTCATAATAGCGAGTAAACTTTGTTTACAAGAACTGTTACGTAATGTTTACCCTTTCGAGCTTTCCGAGAAATTGCCACGTGTACTACTAGCATACTAGAATTATTGCCTCTTAAATCTAATATTACCAACAATGGGAACAAATCTAACAATGAACAACTTAATAACTAGTTACGTAATTAGTTGCGCTCTAGGTGTTCAAAATGTCCACAAGTCGGCAGTTCCAGTTTCTGTTTTTGAAATACTTCGCATTACCTGTCGTATTCTTTCAATCATATCATCTCTTGGTGTAGATCACATCTTTTATTCGGCCCCACAAATAAGAATCTAAGTAACTCAGGCCTAAACTTCTACATCCCCTCCACCTATTGGGATCTAAAAAATGCTGGACATATATGGAATAATTTACCATTATGTGGTAATGGCCAAAGGTATGTCTTCTGAAAGAAGTGACAATTAGTTTCTTAGAAAGTCTAAATATATTTTTCTATCAACTGTCTCATAAAAAAAATGGCTCAGGTATTTGTCTGTCTAGAATTCCGCACCACTCATTCACAGATCAACGACCCTAATGTTGGATCTCCTGCATCCAACGGGGATTCGTTTCGGATCAGTAGTGCATATTATGGCGATTCACTCTACCGTTACTATGAGACGTAGCATCTTCTGTCCACAAAATTCGTGATTTCAGTATCGTCGTTGGAATAATCCAGCCATTTAACGGCATGAGTTTAACTAACAGTTTAATTTACTGCAAGTAGGCCAATGTGAGAACTTTCCATTCAGAATATGCAAAAATATGCATTTTGCATATAATCCGAGTTTTAATTATACGTGATTCAATGTTATTGTGAATTTTTTTTTAGTATAATGATGAGCTGAATCGTTTTTTTTTCGTCTTCGTCTATTTACTAGGAAAGATTTCGAGGCATCTCGTTATAAAAAAATCTTATTTAAATTAATATGATATTGGTGGCCTCCGAATCGATTAATTGAAGCTTGTGCCAAGGCTGTTAAGTATTTAATTGTATATCATTATATAAATCAACCGAACTCATATATTTCCGGTAATTTTGCTACAATATAAACAATATTACGCATTTTTAATAAACAGTTAAAAGTTCAGTTATAAATATATCAAATAATTATTCTGATATTGGATTTTCAATTTTGTTGTACTGAGGTATACACATAGAGTGATCAAAAAGTAAAGTTGTCGGGACGTAAATCATTTTTAATACCATTTCTGTGTAAACAATACATGTGTTTTAATGATCGTCAGTATCGCGATAAGAATTTAATGAACTAATTTTCAGTATTTACAGAGTCAATGTCAGAGGTTAAAATTTCAATATTTCAAAAAGAAAATAACCTGCAATGTAGCTGCTATAGAGGAATTATGCTTTTAAGCACCACATACAAAATTTTAACCACAATGGTGATACAAAAAATAAGGGAGCACTTGGAAGACGAAATACACATTATTACGAACATAATATAAACCTACATTTGCTATTTATCGATTTTAAAGAGAATAAATAGAAAAAACTAACAAGAGACATAGAAGATATAAACGTACCGACAAAACTTATGAAATTAACAAAAATTACAAAATAAAGGTCGCGGTATTAATCATAGAAAGTTTGACAAATGATAGGCTGCTTCAAAAGAATCCTCCGATCGGTTCGAAGAAGCAACACTTAGGATAATAGAAGAAGCAAAAGAAAGATTATTGAAAATAAACTAGGAATACTGAATTCTTGATAAACACAAGAAAAAAATGAATTTAAAAATTATAAAAATAGGAGAAACAGTTTTGAAAGAAGTGAATGTAACTTCGAGTAGTTGTACGAGGATATATTGAAAAATTCTTAGCGTACTATAGAACCAAACAAAATTTCAATTTCAAAATATTCTTATATTCTCCTCTTAACTGGATACATTTATTAGAACGAACCTGTAACGTCTCTAGACCTTTAAAAAAATGTTTCTTCTTGCTCTGCAAACCGGACCTCCACAGCTTTTATTACCTCGTCGATGGAAGAAAATTTACGACCTTTTAAACTTTTTTCAGTTGAGGAAAGATATGCTAGTCGAATGGAGCTAAATCTAGTAATTCAAACCCTAAATCACGAATTTTTTGCATTGCAGCATGGGATTGGTGTGCAGGTGCAAAAAAAACATCTTTGGATAGCTTTCCGCGTTTTTTCTCTTCAATTTTTTCAGTGGTTAGTAATGTCGAATAGTAAGCTCCAGTTATTGTTCTACCCTTATCAAAAATAATTAATCATGATTACTCCATGGCAATCCCAAAAAACTGAAGCAAGAACTTTTCCAGCAGATTTCTGGACACGAAACTTCTTAGGTCTTGGAGAACCAGAGTGTCGCCATTCCATCGATTGTTGTTTTGTTTCTGGATCGTAGAAATGTACCCAAGTCTCATCCATAGTAACAATTTGGCTTAAGAAGTATACATCGTTTTCAAATCGAACACAGATCGAACGCGATGCTTCTACTCTTGCACGCTTTTGGTCAACATTCAAACATTTGAGGGTCCATTTTGCTGCAATTTTTCTCATGTCAAAATTGACTTGAACTATATGATGATCGGTCATCATCTTCAATGGAAAATTTACCTCTTCGGAAGCTTGCAGTCCAATTATTCACGGTCGCATACGAAGGACATTGATCACCAAGGATATTAAGCATATCTTCGTAATATGTTTACCTCTTAACCCTTTTAAATACAGGTACATGATGGTGGCTCGATACTCCAGTTTTTCGATTTTCAGTATTTCGGTAGACATCTTTTTTCTTTTAATTTATTGCGTAACTCTAGTTTACTTTTTTGACGTCAAACTACTTTACACTGACACTTCTAATAATTTATTGTTCGTTGCTGTGCTAACGCAATATTTTGTTTATACATGGAACTGGTCTAGACTAATTAGATATCAACACATCCACGTATTAATGACAGATCAGAAGAGATTAACTGTATACAATCTAGAAATAGAGCATTCTGGAAATAGATTTGTAAAAGACAAATATGTAATTGCCAAAAAAAAAATTGTTAGTTATTCTTTACTGTATTTTTGGTTTTTCCATTGTATTAATCACATCGATTTATGTCTTCAAATCCTCAAGGAAAGCATTTTGAGTTCAAGCAAAATATAGCAAAGTCTAGCTTGTTTTTTTATTTTTTTAAAGCACGAAAATGTAAAAGGAAGTGAACATTCATTCTAATTGTTTTATCACGGTAGGTTAGATTTTATCGACGAAAACTGAGATTTAAGTAAAACGCAAAACGACATTGAACTTCTTACGAACAAGGTCAATGTGTAAATGTTTCATTTGTCACTGCGTTGTTTCTCTTTATGTTTTTCAACAAATATCAGTATTTGGAACAATATACAGGATAAAATGTACAGATAACATAGAAAGTAAAACTCTAGAGATGCGGACGAAATTTGTAGATTTTTTTACTTCTTTTCAAGCAATAAACATAGTACAGTGCCACATTAAATTAGTTTAGTTTAGAACTAATTTCCTGATAAATGTTTTAAGCAGTGAATCTTGTGTGTAAGTAATACAGGGCGTTCTGGGAATTTATGCAAAAATTCAGGAGAGAGTAGATGATGTGAAAATAATGCTGTGACATAAAATAAATTTCTCATACTATCCCTCCTTTCTGAGTTATATGCCTTTAAAGTTGCGAGATGAGAACAATCTAAATATAGCAAAAATGAATGATTCAAACGATTTTTTAACAAAAAGTTGTATAACTCGATCAAATTTATGGTTTGGAAGATATGTAGATTCTTAGATCGTTGTATATGCCAAGGAAACGGTTCGCCATAGACATTCTAAAGAAAATTATCATAAATTGCAATCATTTATTAAAAATACTTGCAGAAGGTATTAAAACAGAATCGAACATTTCTAATTGAACTGCATACTGTCGAACATCGTGTTAATTACATAAGGAAAAACTTCAATTGCTGAAAAATTTAGTTGGTTAGCCTACAACTTTAAATAAAAACAAAAAAATATGAATGTTCGAAGTGGGCATCCTGCACTTCTACACACTTCCAGAGTCTACGGAGGATATTTATTTGAACTTGGATGGGGATTCCAAGATTCTGCCTCATAGCGTTTATTTTTTCGATGATTTTGTTCCTTTTTGTTTATGGGTGCTGCATATTATTTCTAGATAAACAACTAGTTGATAATACATTTGTTGGAAAAGTACTGTTTACTGATGAAGCTGGTTTAACACAAGGCGGTTTTATTAATTCTCATAATTTACATTTATGAGCAGATGAAAATCCTCTTGGTACAATTTAAACAATCAATTTCAATATCGATTTTGTGTTAATGTGTAGGCAGGAAGGATGGTAATAATTTAGTCCATTTTTTTTATAATAACCTGAATGGTAAACGATACTTACGTTACCCTAAATTAAATAAAATGGAATCATTTTTTGAGGGGATGTCTCAAAAGCTTGGTATATGCAACACCGGTAAACACAAGGAACGAAATGATCGATAGAATAAACTTCCATTGTGACGCTATAAGGCAGAATCTTGGAATATTCTTTCAAGCTCAAAGAAAAATCATCCGTAGACTCTGTAAGTTTGTGAAAGTGCTTACTTAGATTATTTATTATAGTTTGTTTTGGTTTTATTTGGTATTAATGTACACGATGTTCGACAGTACGCAAATCAATTAGAAATAATTACAATTTATGATAATTTTCTTCAGAATGTCTCTTTATGGCAAACCGTTCCCTTGCCATGTAAAACGAATTAAAAATCTACATATCTTCTAAACCATTAATTTTATCGAGTACTTTTTCGTCAAAAAATCGATGGAAAAGTTTTTGCTATGTTTAGATTGTGAAAGTTACGGATTGTTAACCATTGGGCATGAGCCGCCCCTGGCCTTCAGATAGTAGTGTAGAATTGTTCGAATTTAGAGTTTAGAAAATCTAGTTAAATATAAGTTCTGATTTCGCAGGCCTATAAATCAGAAATGAAGGATAGTATAAGGATTTTTTTATGTCACAACATTTCATGTGATCTATTCACTTCCGAATTTTTTGCTCAAGTCCCGGAGCACCCTGTATAGGGAGCCGCGCTTAAAATCAGCCACTGTATACTTGTTTTATAAAATGCGCATTTAAAAATACAATACGAAGTGTCCACGCGTCTTTACTAACACATCCTGATTTATTTATTAACGAATTAATTCCATTTGACTGTTCAACACCGATTATATTTGATTAATTGGAGAAAAAAAACTATACAGGACGACTTGAAATTTTAATTAATAAGTTTTATGAATGAGCTATTGCCACTAAGGTTTCAGAAAGAAGTTTCTGAAGAATTATGGGTTCAATAAGTCGGAGCAGAAGGCAAATTCTGAAGATGAAACGACACGAATAGGCGAAACGTCAAGTAATTGTCCAAGAAAAGTAATGGACGACAATACTGGGGCAAAAAGGCCCAAAACCTGTCAATAAATCAAAAACTCTATAAATATATGCTAAAATTGCTTATTATTAATAGAGTGTATTACTACAAATGAAACACATAGTTAACATTTTTAGTTTTATTTTAATTCAAAAAAACATTATCGTAAGATATAAATATTTTCGTCTAGTTATTTATTTACGTGATTACATATCCATACAAAAAATATACGGCTATTATATTTCATCATCTTCAGAATCGAAAGAGTTATTCTTGCCATCGCTTTCTCTCACATCGTTGGCGTCATTAATGTTGTCAAAGCCACAGTGTTGCAGATGTACCGGTTTTAATAAATCGGAACACAGTAAAAATGAAATTTTTCAGGAGCATTCATCCTGATTATATCATACTGGTATCGAGATAACTTGAGGTCTACTAAAACCGCTAGAGCATCTTCACCTGACATAATTTGTTTCTTAAGCGACTTCTCAAATGCTTTTCTGTATCGACTCACACGTTTCGGAGATGTGCTGGTAATATCATCAAGCACTTTTGAAGCTTGCATTTGTCCAGAAGCTCTTAAACTTATTTGAGTTGCATAATTTAATACTTTTATTGATGTGGAATCTCTCAACTGTTTTGTTTTTAGTCGTTTCGTTCGCTCGGAAATAGATTCAAATGGAATTTCTGGGGGAACTTTTTCCCTTTTAGGTGTCTCTATATCTTCTCTTCTTGTAAATGAAGTTGATATATCAAGTCACTCAGCATTATTGTTGAGAAACCTTTTTTCTATCCTAAACGCATTCACCCAGCGCGATTTAAACTGTGATTTGAAATATGATAATGTTTCATTTAAGCGCTTTAGAAGCTCTTCGCTTTCACATTTCGTTCGCAACTTATTTCATCTTTTAAATAATCAAATTGTTCATTAATTTCATTCTGAGAATATTAAAAAGTCCTCTCCATGATTTCGTGCCTGAAATAAAATAATGATAAAATTAAAACATTATTCCTACACTATTAATCCGGCCAATTTAGACAATATTAGAAGTTACATAAATTCCCATCAAGCTGAAAATCAGTAAAATTGCTTAAAATACAATTGAACATAGAATTTAAATGTATGGAAAAAATTTTATTCAAGGTCAAAGGTCGAAAAAAGGAGTTTTTCACAATTTTCAGCAAAACGGTGAGTTTTATCCTAAAAACACGTCAGACAAAAAACGTATCATAGTTTTGTTCCTACAAGCCACTGTTTCTGAGATATAATGATTCAAAAAGTTGTCGTTTTTAATGGTTTCACCAATATATTTTCAGCAGTAAGCTTTTAGTACAACATTGAAATGAACCGAGACTTGTAAGTATTTGTAAGAAATTTCTGTTGACTGAATGGAACTGTCATAAGTTCATCAAATAAATTATCAATTGACGAAGATGTTGCTAAAGTTCGACGATGTTGCTTTGCAGCTTTGGTATTTCTCGTGCAATCGTTATAGCCATTAAATACGACAGTAAATCTGAAACATTGACTTTTACAACTTTTTGAATCGTTATATCTCAGAAACGGTGGCTCGTAGATAAAATTGTATTAATACATTTTTTGTAGATAATTTTTGTGCAACGTATTTACATGATAAAACTTACAGATATGCTGATAATTGCAAAAAACTCTTTTTATTGACCTTTGACTTTGAATAAAATTTTTGCCATAATTTTACTGATTTTCAGCTTGATGGGAATTTATGTAGCTATACTCTTATTTATTTGGTCTAATTTGACCGAACTATATCTCATTTTATCAGTAAACAGAGAAAATATTTGTTTAAAGAAAAGTGCAAATAAGTACAAGAAAACTAAACAATTTTAAAAAGCTAAAATAAAACCAATTATAACAAAAATTAAATAATATTAACTAAATACATAAACTTTTCTGCGGATAAGACTTTATGAAAATGTTATAACATACTTGAAGTCGAATGATCCATGCTTAAATTAAAACAGAAACTAAGAAAACATGGTTTTAAATCCACTAAAAAAATTATAATAAATCTACAACAGTACACGTATACTATCCGTAGATAACTGACTTTAGTAGGTACAGGGATGGTTTGTAAACGCTTGGTATTAATGATAACATTTGCCTGTGTTATAATGAGGGAAATATTGGTTTTTCCAAAAACTATGAAAAGTAGGCTTACTCTGCTAATTACATTTCGATTTATTGCCAGGTATAGGACCTTTCTGCCCCAGTGTGCGGTCGCGAAAACCTCAAACAATTAATGCATTTTTTTTCTCTCTCCAGCAATCAGTAGTAGTCTTAAAAATTGTGTCTCGTTCTGTTTGTCGCTATGCCATTTAAGGATTTATCAATGCTTTCGGTCCAATAACCACAGTGTGAGATAGGAATTTATATCTCAGATAACAAGAAAGCGAACAAAAAGTACATTCCATTATTAACATTTAACCTTCAAGGTACCACATGCTTTGCATGTCCTTTTATAATCGTGGGCGTTGTTAGTAACTTTTAACGTATGATAAAGGATATCCTAACTAAATAATAAATAATGTCATTAGAATGAGATATCAGTATCAATTGTTATGATTCATTTTAAACTGCTTTCAAATTAGTTACTTATAATTGTAATTAATACAGCGAAGTAACTAAAAAATCGAAGAGTCCAGGAAGGAACTAATAAAACATGGAACAAATAAACTCTTACAATCCTCAGCTTGTATATTAAGAGAACAAAGAAATCGTGAGAATATACTATGGTGGATTATCGGTAACAAGTATGCTGGGTTTATAAGAGATATTATAGAGCATATGAAGCAGATATGAAGTCTGCAGTAGAAATCGAAAGCCTTCAACAAAAGTCTAAGACAAGGATGCTGCATCTCCCCAACACTTTTTGAAATATATGTTTCTTGATCATTGAAGATTATTTTGAACTATGAATACGATCATTTAAATTATATCTTTAGTTATTTAGTTTTAAACGAAAAAATAAAAATTAAAAATAATAGGGTAGTTGCATGACTCGAGAAAAAACAGTTTTGGAAGGTTTACAACTAGTTTCATTATAATTTTTATTCAATTCTTTGATGAACATTTATAGAGAAAAAAATTGATGAAAATTCAAAAAATTTGTAGGTAGTTTAAACATTTCAATAAGGCCGCCATACCGCGTGACGTCATAGGTGTAAAATAAACACTAATCATATGATACAAAGTAAATAAGACATTTATTATTTCGGTTATACTAAAATAAATTAATTAAACTTTGATTAATCTGAAAAATGGTATTTAAATCGTATTTTGTGCCAGGATATAAAAATACCACGACTAAAACACCTGATAAAGTTTTTTATGGTGCTAAGCAATTCGAATATACAGCAAAAATCGTTTTTTGGTCATTTACGATCCTGCTAGATGTATTTGTAATTTTTTTGACAGGATCATTTTAATGTAAGTAAGATTCCAATTTAACTTATTTTAATATTCTATAGCGATTGAGTTTATTATGCTTTTAATGTTGTATGTGATTATGTAATAATGTAATAACTTAACCTATAAAAGGTTTATTCATTTTATTCTTATATGTAGAAAAACCGTATTATAACAGCATACGCTATGTTGCCGGCAACGATAACCTCGTGATCGTTTTTATTAAACCTATGACATCACAACTGAAAACCAATGACAATCGTTTTCTTATGTAGTTAAAAATTTGAAACTCTTGCGATTTTCAATTAAATATTTAGATATTATTATTCCATTTTTTATTAATCAGTTTAGTTTCTGACATTATTTCATATGAAGAGTTTACAAAATGAACAAAAAAATAAATACTTTTTAAAAAATACTCTATTGATTCAATAAACCGATTGATAAGTTTTATAAGAAATTATAAACGACTTTAAGGTAAATTCAAAGATGTTTTACAGGTTCTACGTCATCATTATCGCGCAATTCTACTAATATTACCAGCTTATCCTTTACAACCTCTCGCATGGTTCAAGTCATACCTTACAAACAGAACAGAAGTCAGCTTGTAGTGGCTGATACAACGACGTCTTCTTGCAAGCCACTGGAATGTGGAGTGCCCCAAGGCTCAGTACCACGCCCTATTTTGTTTCTTCTGTTTATAAACAACATCGCCTATCTAGGCTTTAGTTGTAAAATATGTCTATTTGCAGACGACACTAGTTCACTACTTGGAGCAACCCTGATCTCAAGGGAATTCATAGGACCATATCTAGTGACCTAATCACCATTAAATCATGGTACGATTCTAATCTTCTCTGTCTGAACGTTTCTAAAACTAAAGTTTTATCATATAAAAATACATTGGAGACTTTTTTATTAAATAACACCATTTACGTCGTTAAATCTGTAAAATTCTTAGGGCTTGTTATGGACAATTCTTTGAAATGAGAGTTATATATTGCCGCCTTATCCAAAAAATTAAGTTCCTCCGTTTTGCGCTGGAATCAGTTTCCAAACAACTGAACTTATCCATTTCCTTAACAGTCTATTATGCCCTTATTGAGCATATTTTCAAACTAAAAAAGAGAGATATTTACTGGGACTAAACAGCAGGGCTCACTGCAGGGACTTCTTTAAAGATTAAAACTTCTGATTCATTTCTTATTCATGTTTGAATCCCTTTGCCTAATTCGAAGCACGAAGCACGATCTTTACCTGCCTACTCCTTGTTCAGAATTAGTTAAAGGCTCAATATTTTACATTGCAAAAAATGCACAATCACTTGCCAATTGAAATCAAATCGAAATCATCTTTTTTCGCATTTCCCAATAATTTGAGGGCATATATATAATTTTATTATTGTGGTGTTCTTCTGTATTTTGAAATTTTATTTTATTTATTTTACATTTATTCAGTTATTTTTGTGTTATTTTTTACAAGCTGTTGTCTGCAAATTCTAACAATTTTTTGACAATAAAGCATTTCTCTTTCTCTCTCATTTGATGCCAATAAGAAAGGAGTACTTCTGAATAGTTAATATAAAGCTTGTACCATCTATTTCCTGTAGTCTTTAAACACCTTACCAGTGGAAATAAATTGATATTTTGATAATGATAAAACAAATAACTTTATATTCAGTTCAGTGAGATATATTCTGTGCTATACCATGTATATTATACCTGTATCGGGTTTATTTATTATGTTTCGATTCGATGAACAATACAAGCTTTACCACACCTTTTTGTTATAACTACTAAAGTAGTAATTATTTTGCAAATAGTACTTCCACAATTGGAAAGTCGTGATTTTAATTTGTTTTTTAATACCTATGTAACTTTGTAATTAGAAAATGCATCTTCGAAACATACAAAATGTTTTTAAAGCAGATGTGTGCAGAGAAAGGCATAATTTTTTAAAATATTAACTAAACACCTAAGCAAAAATGAAATAGAAGAAGTTCTTGTGACGTTATAATTGAAAAAATAGCGTTAATGCATACTAAAAGCGGTCCATGAATTTGTCAAATTTTTCTGCAACTGCACACCTACTAGTACTTTCAAATTTTCGAATAAATGAGGTTCAAATTTTATATTTCAAGTATTATAAGCGCTCCATAAAAAGTTATGGCATGGCTGGCGAAGGTAACGTCCAATAGAACTCACCGAAACGTGCTCAGGAAACATTTTTAACTCCATCCTGTTGTTTTGTCGATTGAAAAGCTTTAACAGGTATATGCAAAAATTTGTCTATCATTTTGACACAACGTGAAGATTTAGTACACCATGCTAATAGCAAAAGTAAATTATGGATCAAAGTCAACAAAGCCGAAAAGAAAACAGCTACAATATCGAAATACTTAAGTAGAAGTGGGAGGTGTATTTATAAAACTTTGATTAGACGTACATCTTCTTAATTATCAATTTTTACGTTACTTATATTGAATCTTGTTTTTCCTTCTTTTAAATAATCTTGGTAGTTGGGGGTTTTTCTTCGAATTATTAACTGTTTGACGTATTGTGTTATATTTGTATTTCTAATTCTGTTTCTTCTGTTTTTACCAACAGAGGTTCATGGATTTTCCATTTCTACTATTCGTGTGTCATTATCGGAATCATGATTGAAGAAAATTATCATCGGTGCTCTAAACATCAGATGAAGAATGATAATTCTCGTGTTAGATACCAATTTGCGAAAGGGAATTGACTACAATGCTTTGGTCTATATTTGTGTTGTTGAAACGATTAGAGCTATAGTGAACTATAAAGTAGTCCAAACAGCAGAATATATAATAAGAACACATTAAGAAAATTTGGACTACTGGTTATCACCAAAAATGCTATTAATGGAGAGACGATGAAACAAACAGACAGATGGATTGCTAAGGAGACCAAGAATTACAAACCTGACACAAAACGTCTAGGCAAGTTTCCATGATAGATGAGCATCAGCGTCTAAAGTATTTCAGGACATGAAGATATAACTTATCTGGAAATTGGTTAGTTTGGTGCTAGAATATAGTTTTGAAAAAGGCTGAATGTCGTACTAAGGAATGATATACCATTGTAAACATCAAGAAATTTTATATGAGAATGAGTACTTTGAGTACTGAATCAAAAAAGGATCTAGAAGTAGTATTTGATGAATATAATCTTTTAATAAACACAAATGAAACAAAATATAATAAGATAAAATAAGAAACAACGTACTGGTTGTTTTTAGAACAAATAGTTAGATATACATGAAGAAACAGTCGAAACAGTCGAAATTAGTAAAAAGTTTTCGAGGAAAAAGAGCTTTCAGCTTTCATTGTAATGTAAATTAAATTCGTAGGTTTCCATCCTGGATATTCACACAAAACACTGAGAATATGGATCATGAAGAGGACTAATCAATAAAGGGAAGCTTATCATCTAAAGACACAAAGAATAAGATGGCTGAAATATGTAGAGAGAGGCTATACGAGGATATATTGAAAAGTTCTTTGCCGACTATAGAACCAAACAAAATTTCAATGTCAAAATATTTTATTACTCAACATATTCTCCTCTTAATTGGATACATTTATCCCAGCGATCCTGCAACGTCTCTAGACCTTTAAAAAAATGTTTCTTCTTGCTTTACAAACCAGATCTCCACAGCCTTTATTACCTCTTCGTTGGGAGAAAATTTACGACCTTTTAAACTTTTTTTCAGTTGAGACAATAGATGATAGTCGAAAGGAGCCAAATCTGGTGAATAGGGGTGGTGTTCTAGTAATTCAAACCGTAAATCACGAATTTTTTACATGGCAACATGGATTTGTATGCAGAGGCGTTGTTCTGCAAAAACAAAACACCATTGGATAGCTTTCTGCGTTTTTTCTCTTTAATTTTTTCCCATATAGAGGTGAGTAATGTCGAATAGTAATCTCCAGTTATTGATCTACCCTTATTCAAGAAAATCAATTATGATTACTCCACGGCTATCCCAAAAAACTGAAGCAAGAACTTTTCCAGCAGATTTTTGGACATGAAACTTCATAGATCTTGGAGAACCAGAGTGTCGATATTCCATCGATTGTTACTTTGCTTCTGGATCATAGAAATGTACCCAAGTCTCATTCATAGTAACAATTCGGCTTAAGAAATCTACATCGCTTTCAAATCAAGCACAGATCGGACGCGATGCACGCTTTTGGTCAACATTCAAATATTTGGGGAACCATTTTGCAGCAATTTTTCTCATATCCAAATTGACGTGATCTATAAAATGAACGCGTTCGTATGAAATATTCAGTGCTTCAGGTATCCGTTTTAGTCCTATTCGACGGTTTGATAAAGTCATGCCATGAACTGCATCGATATTTTCGGAGGCTGACACAGAAACTGACCTTCCCGATCGGTCATCATCTTCAATGGAGAATTTACCTCTTTTGAAGCTTGCAGAACTTTAAATACAGGTACTTGATGACGGCTCGATACTCCAATTTTTCGATATTCACAATTTCGGTGGACATCTTTTTTCTCATAATTTATTGCCTAACTCTGGCTTACTTTTTTGACGTCAAACTTTACACTGACACTTCTAATAAGTTATTGTTCGTTGCTATGGTAACGCAATATTTTGTTTATACATGGAACTGGTCTAGGCTAACTAGATATCGATACATCCTCGTAGCGATAGTCACATTGGACTTTTAGAAAAAATAAGTGGAGGAATGATAGGCTATAGACAAAAATGAACGATACTTGTAAAACGTATAGGAAAAGAATTTTTATTTAAGCGTGCATTGCTGTAATTGTAGATTTTTCTCAATTAAACTCACTATTTTTCACGAAAACATATTTATTCAGTTATATATTTTAAACGTTTTGTATGATACTGCGGCTCATCTAAAATTGAGCTATAAATAAGGCAACTTTTCAAAACTTCTTGTATATTTTATTGATTTGAGAAGATAATCATCAGCAGCTCATTGATCACACACTTATACCTCATTATATACATTTACAAAATGAAGCTTGAAATTCTTACCCAAAACGAATTGTTTAAATCTCGTAATTCAAAATGACCTTCTGCTATTCTCAATAGCAAGGACTTTTCTAGGCCTACTTCAGTAAGTGGGAGACTGAAAAATATTGTGAATGTAAGAAAAAGTTGAAGTCACAACCATCATTCGTTACTTTTCATACGGGTCATGCGGTGAAGTAGACTTCGGGGTGTGGAAGTGACTTTACCCTAGGGACCCTCAATATTTTTTGTGTTTAGTTGTATAACTTTCTGAAGGAAGTGTTTTTTAGGTAAGTAATTAGACTCAACCATGGTTGGTGAATTTTCATAGAATTTTATTGTTCTAAAATATAAGAAAAATCGGCCTACCCCTTAAGAGTTATTTATAAAACAATAATTTTCAACCCTATTTATTAAGAAGGAATCTAAGATTACATAAGACTTTTTACAGAATAACATTTTTGAAATTTTATACACTGAAAACATAGTTAAGTTAATCTTGAAACAAATAGTATTTCTTATCGAATTTTTATGAAAAATAACTTGTTCTTGGAAAGTTTTTAGGGGTTGATTTCTATCACTGAATGTTCTCTTAAGCTGTGGTATATTATTAACATTAATTTGAATAGAGTTTTCCTCTTGTCATTTCCTTTTATCTTCTCCAGTTTCTTTCATTATTTATTGTCTTTTGCTATCTTATGCTTTTCGTTTTCTTTATTAGTTGCTTGAACCATTTTTTCTTTAAACTTCTCCCTACTTTTTAATGGGGTTTAATGGGGTTTTTAATGCATTAACATAAAACCCTCTTGCATAAAGCCAACGTGTGAATAATAATTTGGATAAAGTCTTCTTCTCATTTCTCTTCAGCTTTAGACGTTTCTTCTATTGTTTATTATCTTTTGATGCGTCTTATGTTTTCTCTTTTTTGTTCTTAGTTGCTTTATGCATTACTTCCTTATATTTTTTTGCCTTCTTTTCTCTATTGTCGATTCTAATTCAATCTTACAATATTTCCTTACCAAGTTGAATGTTCTTGTTCATCTTTTTCCATTCTATCCTTTATTCCGCACCAGTTTGTTTCTTTCTACTAATTGTTTTATTATTTTTGTCTAACTTTCACTTGTAAGAGTCCAATTCGTCTCAAAATCTAATGGAGTACAATCAAATTTTGTTTAACTATTTCTAGCTTTTCCACAGGGACGAGATAGTCTCCAAGAAACGTTATTAATAGAATTATCACTTATTATTTTCTGTGAGTTGTAAAATCGATTCTAAAATTTCAATGAGAGTTTTTGTACATTTTCTTGCGCATTCAATTTTACTGGAAAAATTACACTCACATTGTAACTGCAGCTGCCTAAAAAAACTTATAGATTGTCTAGAAACAGAAATATTCGGAAATTTAAAAATTTCCTGTGTCACTTTCAAGAAATCTCAAATTTTTCGTGTTAAGCGTTTAAAATTTTTGCTTTGTCACTATATACATATAAAATAAAAATCAATATTTTTTCTTCTCTGTATTTAAATATTTCTAATGCAGTCGCTCGACCTAGCAAATATTTTCTATCAGAGTTACATAATAACTGTATTCTAAAGATGCTGTAATAGATCTTGAACTTGATTTGATGTATTCATCGTTAGATTATGAGACAACAATACTAAGTTCAAGCTACAAGTTCGATTTAATTAATTATGGAGTCGGGTTTTGTGTTTTTTATGACAATAATAGCAGAATCAAATAAAAATATTGTAGTAGGACAGTCCGATAAGTACTTGACGCCTACTGTTGAAATTCTAGCTGGATTGTTTCGGCGGGTTTTAGAAAAATAGAAAAACAGCCACATCGATATTCGGTTCTTGTTTTTGAAAGTGAAATTGCATAGATAAATCGACGAGCGTTTGTATGTTATGCATGTTGACTCTTCGTCTGTTATAGCGACTGTATATATAAGTTGTATATACGACTTTCAATGTTAATTTTTGATGAGCCTCGTCCAAGTGTCCCGAAAACGGCTACCACGCTATTAAAGCGCAATCCGAAGAAGCTTAAGCGTCATTTCGTGATAGTAGATGATATATAATACACACCAGATACCAAGAAACAGTTTTACCAGTGGACTTTACCCGTAGAACGTGTTCCGAAGAAAGTGAAGACTCTATAGAACGAAAAGGGGTTTTGAAAAGGTATAATGGTGTAATCTACATCGAGTATTTGTAGAAAAGCGAAACAGTCACAGGGTAATACTAAAAAGACTCCATCGAAGAATATAGTATTCTTTCATCATGATAATGCAACATATCTCAGCTCCGACCTCGACTCGACTAAATTGGTCGAATTAGAATAAGAACTATTGCTTTATCATTCATATTCTTTAGATTTGGCGACTTTTATTTGAGGAGATGATTGTTAACACGAAGGCCCGTTTTGCACACCTCGAGGAAATGTATTTTTCAGACAGGTTATCGAGAGGTATTACATAATCTAACTATAGAAAATCATCACCAATACACTGTAGAGTCCAAGCCCTTTATACTATTCAGGTTAATTTTTCTGTCATTTTATCGAGTTTGCTTCATCTAGATGAAGAAATTTCCGGTTTCAAGTTGAAATTATGTTCTCTTGAAGTGTTACGAAACTAGAGAAGTTAGAGCCGCCAACAATGTTCTTAAATACTTAAATTAACTCAAGTAGTAAAGTCTGGCTTTAGTAGATTGATATCAGGGAGTAAATAGAGGTACTTAAGATTTGTCTTCCAAATATGTCAATCTACTATGAGTTTAAAGTCTATTTAAGGGTTGAAATGCGCATTTGTTGATAAAAGCCCTTCTGTAGCAACTATATTTAGTATAGAACTGGAAGCATGTAAGCTTGAATCACAAAAAAGTCTTTCTAATATCGGCAAATAATTACATAAACTAATAAGAGGAAATCTTCTGAAACTCATATTCTAAGCGTGTAAAAAGGAAATGCTCATTTTCTTTACGATCGACTATTGTTATTTGAAAATAAAAAAAAATAAAGGAGACAAATAATTACTTTTAATTATAATAAAATAGTCACGAGCATGATTTCAATAAATAGTTATATCAAGAACAGGATGTATGTAGATTGATTTGTGAATGATCCTTGAAACTGACAAATTTATAGCAAGAATATATAAAAAAGCGGATGGTAGGTGATACATTTTGTGGGTGGATTCCATTTTCATATTAACACTAGCTTTTTCCCGCGGCTTGGCTCGCATTTAAGCCATTATAGTATCAGAAATCATTACAATAGAGATAAATCAATCAATACGATAACTATATTTTATCGCTTGGCTGGGATTATCAATTTTCAAAAATTAAACATATTTCTCTGTAACAAAAATAAATAATATGGAATATTAACAATTTCAAAAGATATAAATGCAGAGTATTAATCCAAGACACGTGAACAGGCTACATATAGTTGACCATGAGCGACATCTGTTAATTTTCTTTCAAACTTCAATAGAGGTGAACAAGAAAGCCAGAATACCAACAAATTTTGTTGTTCTATAAGCAATAGAAAGTGTTATTTGAAATTTTGAATTTGAAAACAATAAAAAATCGGTGAAAATTGTAGTAAATGTTCCATTCTCTTGGCCAATAAAGCTCTTGTGCCACTTTTTGCTAGTTTGGTGTCGACATGCAAGTCTCTTCCTGCCGTATTCACATGAAGAAATATTTTACAATATTTAACTACATCATTCAGATTAATTATCTCATGAGGCTGCGAAGTTAGATCTGACTTTGTAGACCATGATATATCTAGCCTTGTACAGTGAAAGCTGGTGAAAATCCGGGCATTCTTATCTCTTTATCAACTCCAAAGGATATGACTTGAAAGCAAGAGTTATACTTTCTTATTTTGCTTAAAACTTGCTTTGACTCATCTCTATTGTTTTAACAATAAAGTTCTTAAAGGCTCTTCTGGTGCACCAAGTAATGGAAGTGAAACTTTACCGCTGGAACAGCAAATTCCAACAGATTCAACTTTCCATTTGATAGCATCGCAGAAGTGACATTTTTTATTCATTGATACAATGAAAATCAAAAGATAATTATGATATTCAATTGAAGGATCATATTGAAACTGGCGTTTCTATCGCTCTTTTAGCTGTCTGCAGCGTATCTTGTCTTTCTGAACGAACTCGTGCCTGAGGAGAAGTTTCAGCTGCTCTCTAAACACTTTGTCGCTCTGCTTGCTGTTATCTTCTCAGCTCTGCGTGAAACGAAGATTCCTCATTTCGTGCAATTTTGCTGCACCGACCCGCGACGAATAGATAGATCAGATTTCCGCTTTCAAGACATTTTCAAAGAAGAACAAAGTAAGAATTAGAAACAAAGAGTAAGATCTAAAACAAAGAATAGCATCTAACCACAAAATACATCTAACCTCAAAAATTCCAATAGTTTTATACTGCATACGAAATTATAGAAAAAAATAACAATTGGATTGGATATTGATATGACCGTCGGTAATACAGAGCAACGGTATTACAGTACTCAGGGTTGGAACTTCATTACTGGACTGCTAGATGGCGTTGAAACAGCTAGATTTTGAGATTTTTTGACAAATAATTTTTTTCTTTCTTAAAAAATACCCCCAAGAATATGTGTACAAAGTTTCATACTGATAGGTAGTAGGTTTCGTAGCATTCACATTTACAATATTAGTAAGGATTTTCTACATAAACTGAAATTGGATTGAAGCTCCCCGTTTTATTTCACTATCTCATGTTAGCAAAAGCAGAAGAAGTGAAGAACAAATAGAAGATATAATTCTGATATCGGACTTTTTAACTGAAATTATCTTCTAAAATAAGTTAATATGAATCATGAGCTAAGTAGAAAATCTCCAAATCTATGAGCCTAAATAACAGTTGCTCAATATGATAAGTCAAAATTGCGAAGTAGGAGATGGGTTAGAAATAGAAAGAGAGACTGCAGATATTGTGTGAAGAGAATGGATAGTCAAAGGAAAACCTTCGGCACTACTGAAATCCTGAATAGAACTCTGTAGATAGTACAAATCTGTGGTTCATGGTTGAGATAGTCTGCTTGAAATTGTATACTTGATTTCTAGATCCAAGCATATAGTACATCTATTGATACTATAGAAATAATAACATAGTTTTAGGATCTCATTACAATTTGTTCAAATTCTCTTTGATTGTAAGATGCGTAACCAAAAAAAGGAGGAAAGAATTTACGCTAAAATGAAATATCATCCAAATGACTATTCCGTAACTAGTCGCAAGTTTTTAGAATTGAACCAAAACTCAGTTTCTTCTGAATTAGAGCCAATACTTTAGCCCACTGACCTATTCTATAGCCTGGACTGTTTATCATTCTGGTAGCAACGACTTTGCAATATGAGTTACCCGCCTGGGGCCGCTTGAAGAAACTGGAATGTGAGTACCATAACCTTTATCGATAAACGGCCTCGCACTTAAGAAGGAGGTGCTCGGATGCTTCCTTTGTTACCTTATAGAAACGATGACAGCTGTCGACAGTTTCTCCTATGTTTTCAGATGGAACTTCACTGTACACTGTCTAGTCAGCATGAAAGTAACTCTTCTTAGCCCCTCTGCGTAATGAAATAATCTTATGAATTCAGTTAGTAAAATTTAAAAAATCGCCTCGATTGTTGCAGACCTGTAATCTCCAAATTTCTGATTTCTTCCTGTTTTCGCATATTTCCAAATCCATGCCTTGATCACTTTTGAAAAAGCTATTAACAATTATGGTACTATGAAAGAACCAGAACTTTCTTGACTTGTGGTTTAAAATATGAATAGTATGCAAACACATATACAGAATTTGTGCATAAGCTCTCATTATATCTACCTAAAATGATATTTTGTGCATGACTTTGCATCTCTTTGCTCTGTCTCTAAAAAAAAAAAGAAATATTGTTGGAGGTATTTTGTCCCATTTTACAAGATGTTACCTCCAATCTTTCGAGGCACCTCAGCTTCAGTAGAGCTGTTCATAATATTGAATGGTTGCCCCTCTTTTGACAATACTCTCTGCTTCCTTATTGCCTTGTATACTCTGATGGCTTGGTAACCCCATTAGGGTTACTTTGTTTCTGTGCACTGATTGGATGTGCACTCAAGAGCCGTCAGGATCTTCAAGGCCGCTTAGCTATCAGAGAGAATGTAAATTTATTCATTAGCGAGGTTTCCACTTTAAATGCTTTTGAGCATAAATGTGTATTGCTAGAAACTTTGCCGGAATTTTAGTAATTTTTCTAGTAGTATGAAAAACTCACATCTTGTTCCAAAAAATACCTAATCCAGCTTATCCTTGATTACCACAGAGACTCATTTGAGGCTTGAGGAAAATCTCAATTGACCCATGATCGGCGGTAATTGTTAACCACTTGGTATGTCATGGAATGGTACGTCAATGGTATGTCAATGACCATCAGTTAATTATTTGGTCCAATACTTTGTCACTGCTTTTTAGCTTTATCGATTCTAGAACCCTTAGGTAGCATGTGGGCGTCGCTAAATGCCTCTTTTTTCCCTAAAAGGTAAAATGAACTTAGGTTTACTAGTGCCACAAAGGATGTAGTGAGGTATGTGATACCCAAACAGATCAACCTTTAAATTTACCACCAAATAAGCGATGCATATATAATCATGAGTTTGGTAACCGTTAAGTATACCAAGATTATACGAAAATTGCATCGTCTTGATCATTGTTTCTATTAAGTGCTTTATCCAGGATGACTCCTTTACTTCATTAGAAAGTATTAGTTGGGTTTCATTAAGGGTAGGTGCGCGTATGGTTAGCTACTTTTCTTCTTCTTTTGAATATTATTACACACTATACCTACCATATTATCAGCGTAGCCTAAAACTGTGAATCCAGCGCTGCTAAATCTAGTAATAATTTAGTCCATTACTAATGACAATGGTAGTGGTGATTAGACTTTTATTTCAAAATTGAAATAATTCAATTTTCTTGTTTTGTATGTTTCTGAAGAAAACTATATCAAACAATGGAATCAATACGAGGGTTGATACTTAAGTTTTGAGATAAACTAATAAACACAAATATTTATATTGGATAAGGCTTTGTTTTGCATACTATTCACCATAAGGTACATTTTGCATGCGTTTGAAACAATTCCGATTGAGGTTCCTCCATAACTTGTTATTTGAAGGCATCAGCTGCTTCTTTAGGTGTTGGAAAACGTGAAATAATAAGAAATTTTTGGGTACCAAACAAAGACTGTACGGCGATCACTCATCAATTCAATGTTTTGACTGTTCGAAAACGTTTTTTTTTTAATTGCTGTGTGAGAGCTTGCATTGTAGTGGTGGAAAATGATTTACCTTCTAGCAAAATAATACTGATCTATTATTCAAAATTGTCTGTTCCTAGTTGCTCTAATGGAAAGCTGGAACATGTCCAGTTATCGGCTATTGTGTGAGAAAATATTGATGCTGTGCATAAACTGATATAGGAAGATCGTCTTGTCACATACCATAAGGCCAAACGAATCCGAATCAATCAGAATCACTCCGAATCAAGTTGAATCTGATTGACCAAGATTCGGCTTCGAGCGCTCCGTTTAAATGTGAAGGGACTCTTTTCCCGCCTTCAGACCGGACGAATCTGGTTCAATCAGGTTTGATTCGAGGTCGCACTTGATTCAACCTGTCAGATTCCTCGTCCGATCAGTCTTGAATCAATAACCATACGAGATGGACGTGGAGTTATTAATTTTAAATGTTAAAGAAAATAGTGCGATTTATGACGCCAGTGATAAAAATCACAGCAACAGAAATCTCATATCTTCTGTGTGGAGGAAAATTGGCGAAGAATTAAACATTTCTGTTTCCGCCGTTGCCTCCTACGAAACACTATTGCATTTAAATCAACTGCGTTCATGCTGATAGCTCAAAAGCAACTAAAAGAAGGAAAACAAAAAGAAGATGGAAGGATTTTTATAGATTCAGGTTGATTCAGCTGGTGTGAAAGAGTGAAGATGAGGAATCAGATTCAACTTGATTCGGAGTGATCCAGATTGATTCGGATTCGTTTGGTGTGAAAGGGGCCTTATGGTATGCGACAAGACGATCTTCCTATATCAGTTTATGCACAGCATCAATGTTTTCTCACACAATAGCTTATTTTGGAGACCTTCAGGAAATTAATCCTGTAGCGACGTGCGACCACGATTGAATTATGAAAACCAGCAAAACACGCTGCCTCGAGAAAGTGCTTCATCACCAAAAGTCGGTTAATCTGTATGAATGTTTCAAGTATCTGTAAAAAAATCACATAGCACTCAACACGTTCTGCGCATTATCACCATTAAAAATCTCTTTACTTTATGATGCCAATCTCAGATTTGACATGCTCACATCAATGTTGCCATATCTCTAAACTTAAGTAGCATCACTTGTACAACAAACCTGACCTTACTTATTTATAAAATAATATTCCTAATATACGTTTTTTTTTTCAATTATATACAATTGTTGATAATATGGTATTTAATTAACTGAAGTAACAATAACCTTCCTAATGACACAATTACATCATTATATGTGACATACGTATCAAAATACACGCATGCTAATCGAAACGAAATAATCATTGCAATTATTTCATCCTATTATAATAAAATGCTTTTTTCTTGTCCATCCGTTTACACAGAAAATGTTTTCTGGAAGTATCCAATTCGCCCTTCCCAGAATTTAATTCCTACCTGCAGGAGATAGCAGATAAAGTAGTGAATTTTTTCAATCGAATTTAATAATCATTCTTCATATCCGCCATTAACCATCTGTCGTCTCCAAGGTTCAGTCTTTCTTCAGGCTATGTTTTTTCAACTTTATGCGTAGAATATTTCTAAAAAAATGTAATAAAAAATATATTTTATTCATATAATTTTAATTGTGTCTTGTAATATGTATACGAATTGGCAAATTATCGAATTTAAGTATGTCACTTTCATTTATGCTTGACATATCAGGGTCATACTACAGATAATGGCTATTATTAAAATTCATTTATATTATCTACAGGAAAAGCCGATAGATGGAAGACTGTCGAAATATTTATTACAAGTTTGTTATTCTAAATAGAGAAATCCTTCTTTATTCCAGTTTTCAATTTTATTATTTTGCAGGTATTCCTTGATACAATCATATTTTTCTTAGTCCCTCCTGCATTATTCGTTCTTCACGTAGTCTCTCTATGTCAACATAAACATATTTATTCTAAATTCTTCTTTAAGTTAATAAAATTATTTTTCTACGTCCGCTATAATATTCACTATTCAATATTTTTTTTATTCATTTGCATTCATAAAGAATATAATTTCTAAATCGGTCCAAAAGCGAAAAAAAAAAGTACCGCTGTTCATTTTTTCACGTTTTTGCGTTAAAAAAAGTGCCTTGATATTCGTTCAAGAAAATCCGTTTTGTATCTAATTAAAAGGAGTGTAGTATTTGAAGGTATATAATTCTTTTATGGAGTGGCGTAGTATTTGGAACCGCAGGAGCTCCGCGGAGCGAGGAATTATATAAAATAAAGTGTAACGATATTAATAATACCGGAAATTTTTTAATTATCACAGTACCTGATACAAAAACTCATGTTCAACGTCGATTTACTGTTATTGGTATAATATCTGACAATATATTGAACTTGGTAAACATTCATAAAAAATATAAAAATCAACTACTCACAAATGTCAAAACAGATCATTTCTTTTTGTAGTATAGAAATGGCAAATGCAAAACCCAAGTTGTAGGTATTAATACCTTTTCAAAAATTCCCCCGCTTATAGCGACATATTTGAATTTACCTAATCCAAAAAACTACACTAGTCATACATTTCGAAGCTCTTCGGCGTCTCTAGGAAGCACGGTGGGTGGAAATCCAACACAGTTGCGGCGGTTTACGTGGACGACTCAATAAAAAACAATATGGAATCCGCAGTGAAATTTTTAACGGGAAGAACTAGTTCGACTTAAAACAACTTCTCCTCACTTCAAATTAATAATGCTTGCAATTGTACTTTTAATATTACAATTACAAAATAAATTGATAAAAGCTCTGTCGAATTTTTCCAATTCTACGGACCTAGAAAAAATTTTGTATTAAACTCGTGAGTAAAGTAACTATTTTTCACTCGTAGGAATTGCCAAACTGTCCTAGACCTATTATTTATTTCAGAGTTTTCAGTTTGTACCGACAATGTTGTATTAGAAGCAGCCTTAATGGATTTATTTATTGGCTAGCCAGGTGTCCAGATCTTACTGATTTTTGCTTTCTTGGTGCAACCGTTGGACGTATCGTTTAGTTGCAGCACTGTATCCAGCCTTCCTTCCAATGTTCAGCACTAGGTTGGAACAGGAATGTTAACGTAAACGTTGGACGCATCTTGTGATACGGGTTAAGTTATAGTAAAATTTATCCGCGTTAAATATCTGATTTTTCAATGTGAGTTGATTGATAACGATATTAAATTTTAGAGCTCCGTTCGTACTACCTGTGTAATGTATCCGCTATAGCCACACCCGATTTATGCAAAACTTGAAGTTATGTAACCTTGAGACTAAACTACTTTTATTATTTTATTATGGATCGTATTTTTCATGACAATGTACATATTTCCATTAATTATTCAATCAACATTACCATGAAATTTTGTGAATGTCACCATTCACCGAAAGTTGCGTACATAACGCAGAAAATCTAGATTATAGAATATACAGTTATTTCATCCATATTCAAAATATAGAATCTATGGGGAACAATATGTTTCGAAGCCACCTTCTGAAAAGTATGTAGTTAATTATATTCTCAAGTTTCATAACATGTTTTGTAGACATTACAAATTTCATTTATTTAATAAAAATCTACTGGTTATCGTCAGCAACACGCAATTACTTTATGCTGTATCGATGAAACTAAATTAGAAATAAATACAAAAATTTAACGAACAGACCAATGTTTTGAATGCCCTCAACATCCCCAAAAAAGAAAATGATTTACTACAAGTAACCTCGATAAATGATCAAGAATGTATTTAGGACAAAAATGGTCCCAAAAGGATGTTAAACATCTGAAAATCATGCTCAAACTTTCTAATCTTAGTATTTGGTGGTAAACCCTTTAAAAAAAAACAATGTTTTGAAACGTATGACTTCAATAAGTAGTCAAGAAGCAATTTAGGACAAAAATGAACCCCAATAAAGAAAATCTCTCAAAAATCATGCTTAAGCTTTCTTATCTTAGATTTTGGTGGTAAACTCTGTGAAAAAAAACAATAATTTGAAACGTATGACTTCAATAAGTAGTAGTAGTCAAAAAGCATATTAAGGACAAAAATGAACCTCTAAAAAAGAGGAAATATTCCAAAAATCACGCTTAAGCTTTCTAATCCTGGAGTTTGGAGGAAATCCCTTTCAAAAAAGAAAATTATTTGAAACAGATCGATAAGTAGTCCAGAAAGAATTTAGGGCAAAAATTACCCCAAAAAGGTGGAAAAATATCAAAAATCATGTTTAAACTTTCTAATTCTAGAATTTGGTGGAAACTCTCGTCAAAATAGAGAATAATTTCTCATGAATGACCTCGATAAATAGTCAAGAAGAATCGTCAAGAATGACGCCAAAAAAGATGCGAAAAAGTAAATAATTTGAAACGAATGATCTCAATATATAGCTAATCTAGGACAAAAATGACACCAAAGGAAATAATAAAATTTCAAAAACTATTTTTAAGCTTTCTAATACTAGAATTTGGTGGCAAACCCTGTCAAAATGACACTAACAGGCGGGAAATCTCCGAAAATCATGTCTAAACTTTCTGATCATTAACTTTTAATTTGAATAATCCAATGGATATTTTTGTTACAGGTATTAAGCACACCCTTTAAAAATGTTGGAATTATCTAAAAAACTTGCCTCTTTTTACCCCACCTACGTTTTGGCGATTGTATCTATTGGATATATATGTGGGGAATTGGGTCACTATCTAATAGGTGTTACAAGTAAAGCTATAGCTCAAGATTTACATTTTGGTGACATCGCATGTCAACTTAATTTGACAGATGTATATCTTAGCGAACTGCCCGTACAATGTTCCAGTGCCAACGACTCGGACACTTGTGCTTCGCTGACGTTAAATGGAACAAGGTAAGACTATTGAAAAATGGAATATAACCTCAAATACCTTTACTTCACGACATTATTCTTTCGTTTTCAGCTAGCTGCTTAAAATTGTATATTATTAGCTGCTTTCCAATTACATCAAAACTCAGATTAACTCAGTTCAATACACGTTCCTTTTCAGTCTCACAAGTGAGACCTAACTGAGTTTTTACCAGCAATCTGCACAAGCTTGAAATCGTGTGCTTTAGTGAGGTTGAGGACATCACATTGTGAGATCTCATCATCAAAATAAGCAAGAAAGTACACAATAATAAATGATTGCAAACAGTCATTGACGTAAATAGAATGGTCAAAATAATATTATTTCAGTTATGTCGTTTCTTTTGCTGCGAGTAAAAAACGGTTGGATCACCAATATTAACTTGCGCGTTCCTTTCATTCACTGAGCAGTGATGTCAATATCTGAGTACAATATACTCATATAATTGAGTGACTCAGTTCATGTGAAAGCAAATGGAAACCAGCTAATGATTACACAATTCGGTTGTATCAAATGATATCGTTTACTACCATGTGGTAAATAAAAATGTTTAAACTAGCACATAGTCCATGTATACTTTGAACTCTGCGGATCCCGTACGTTCTTCCCAAAACATTGAGTAGATATCACGAAGTCTTACGCTTCGGGTATTGATATAGTTGAAAACGCTGACTTGGGTTTTTTGAGAATTGAGAGTTATTCTTCATCTCCTACACCAATCCGAGAATTGATTCAGGAGATATTATGTCCTTAAGCCGCCGCTGAATTTTAACCGATATCGTTACGGTTATCAATTTTCTGATAAGCTGTACAGTTATTGAAACATAAACATAAATAGCCGTACCCGTATGACATATCACAGTTACCCAATATTAAATTACAGACGTATTTTTTTTCAGAGTAGGTCATGGTGTACACAATGAGATATCAACATAAATTTGTCAAAATAGCACAATTAAATGATATGAAAAAAAAACACAAACTAATTAAATTTGATTAATCGTTATAGTAGTCCGTCTACAAAGACGAAAAAATCTCTTATTTAGTCCGTTCAACCAGGTTTCTTCAAACAAATGAACACTATCGATAATTTATTGATAACGCATTGCAAATTACTGATTCTTTAGAATATTTTTGTTTAAAAAACCTTTCAGTTTTTATTGAGTAAGTAGTAAATAGCTAAGTAAATCTACCCAGGATCGTTTAGTAAAGCATTGACGACATTTCACTTACAAATCTAGGCATATTTAATATTAACGAACTACACAGTTAAATTTGAAAGCGAAATAACGCTACATAAGTTATAACAAAAAAACGAATAGCAAATTTTCACGGATTCACTCACCAATAGTCAATATAGGCAATCAATACAGCAATTATTTGATGTATGGGTTGCCTAAATACGCAAATACTTAATCGTTCGTTGATTCAAGTTTGTCTATCGAAGAAAAATAGTAAATCAAAACATATTCACGCATAATACACGTGATCAGGGTTCAAAACAACAAAGCCGGACATGTAACAGGACCGCACTCCGCTTTTAAGAATTAATTTGCGGTTTCATATAGCAGATTAATACTATAAATTATGAAATTATCAGTCTCTTTTATTTTCCTAAATTAAAATTTTCCCTATAAAACCAGGCACGTATAAAACCAAATATAAATTGTGCAGTTGAGTGAGAAATTACTAAAAGAAGATGAGTAAATTCACTTATGTTTTATAGTTTTGGAGATAGTCTTTGATCAAATAAGAAGAGAAGATATAGTGCTAGGAGTCCATCAAAATCAACTTCTTGGATTTGATTACACACATACATAAACAGACGGTTGACACGTAAATAAACACTTGTAAAATAGTTTTTTTGGTACATTATCACCCTGGTTGTTTTAACCCGGTGGAAAGTTTATCCAAGAATGCTTGCCTTAAGGATTGTATGTAAGAGTCCACCCAAACTTTATGTTTAGTATGCCCAGCCTTTACCCATGTTTCATCCAGGTAGTAAATTTTTCTAGTTTGTTCACGAAGTTTCTTAATTTCTCGCCTTCACACAATTATTTCTACTTTTTCTAATAATAAACTGTTTTTTTTTCCTCAATTTTTGTATTGAAATCCTATTTCTTCTAATAAATTATGAAATATTGTTCTTTTAAAATCCGCCAAGTCCTTATCTTCGTTAACTTTCAAACTTTATCCTCTGTAGGTAACTCATTTTGTATTTGATAGACACTTTAAGAATGAAGTATTATATATAGCGTTAAAATGATGATTCCTAGTTCTCTTCTTAGGCGGAGTATAGCTAATGTCAACAACTTGTCGGTGTCAGACACGTTTAAGAAAATTGCGCAACAGAAAAATATAAACATTCTCACTGCGGAACGATAATTCGATACCATCCCTGTATTATAACTGATCTACTGGATTCAGTAGCGATCCAGCGCTCGCCCCTCCTATGCAGCTTTTTATTTTTTGGTTTACTATTTTTCTTCAATAAATAGACTTTTTTTGATTTTTCAGCCTTAAATTACGTTCGTAATTTACTGATGATGGCATTAACTTAATGCTCTAATTTTGATTGTAATTTGTGGTTTTTACCATTTATAAATGCTCTGGAAAACTTATCTGAGATTTTTCGATTTTACGAGGAGTGGCTATTAAGTAACGAGACTAGCGCTGCTATAGAAAAAGTACGCTTGCATTATAATTTATTGAAACAAGTTTATGATAATGAATGTTAATCGTATACACGTATTTTTGAGCGTATTCAAGATGTTCGACCGTCAGCTAAGTATTCGTGACATTGCTTAATCTATAGGAATTGACAAAGAATGTGTGCGGCAAATTTTACATGATGATTTTATCATAAAATCATTTAAACAACAAGAAACCCCGTAAAAATATTTGTATTGTCACTTTGAATGGAATTAGAATAGGTATTAACTTGTGACGAATCAAATTTACATCAAAAGGACAAAAATTGAGCTGTTGCAGCTGTGTCCTAAAGGAACTGAGAGGAAAAGACTCCCTATACTGTTTTGAACAATATAATATGTATTCGCATGGAGCGATGTAGGGATAGAGGAGAGTATGTTGATAATACATAATATCAAAATAAAATTTTTGTATCACCTGTCTTGTTATTTAGTAGCCACACCTCGTATACTGAACTTTGGTATCTAAAGGATAAAGTAAAGCTTCTGGAGATTAAACAAAATTTTTCTTTCCTTATTTGAGCAAACTTTTGTTTAGTAACAGTAAGGTAACAAACAACAAGCATGTATCAGAACCATCTTTGGAAGCAAAGAGGACAATTTTCGTTTTAGGATACAAAAATTTTAATACTGGGGAATTGGTGAGTAAATTTTTCTAGTCGATATAGAGGTGAATATGATTCCAATACCCCTTAAAATACGCCACTGAGCATTGTTACGAGTGAAATCATGTAGGGGAGCAGAAACTTTCGAAAAACAAGGAGTTTCACAAATTAGACTGACATAATAACTCGATCTTAACACATCTGCATACATATGCTTTCGATGATGGTAACTTCAAAAGGTTTCCACACGACCAGGTCTTTGTTTTTTCTCTGTATCGGATTAGGTATCTTCAGTAAAAATATTTAGTCTAGTATTTATTCATCGAATACCTATCCAGTTACTCGTAAAATTTGACTAAACTAGAAAAAAAGGCGTACATACTTCGGACACAATTATAGAAATTTAATATTTAGATACCTCACATAAATACATCAAACTTTGACAGCTGTTACTGGTAGAATCTCAATATTATTGTTCTTTACAGAAATTTATGTTTTGCTAGCACACCTTTGCTCCGATTACAACCATGAGGTTCTCCAAATCAGTGCAAGTCATTTCCATAAAGTCTCCAAAGTAAACTGAGAAAGAAGTTTTCTCTGCTAGTCAATAACAACCTCACTCAAGTATCTGTCAATTTATTTCGCAAATTATGCAGAAGAGATGGTGGAAGATGGTGAAGGAGTCATCTTGGTTTAACTCCGAAATAAATGTAGAGCTTTTTGTCGATAAAACAAAATACCGGCTACACGATGATGTATCAGTTTTTTACATGACCTCTTCATGTAGTTTTGGTCCATCTTATCATTTAAAACAATTATTATTGAAGCGTCGGGTATTCTAATTATATTTAAGATGCTTTCATATGGGGTAGTGAAGCTTGGATTGATTTTGTTCGGTCACTGGAGATGAGCGTTTCATATTTCGAAACGTTGGCTATCATATACCAAAAGTTATCATATACCAAAAAGTTTGTTGTTTTCTTTTTAAACTTTTATATATTTAGTTTCAACTTCAATTATTTGTGAATGAAGAGAATTCCGATTTTTTTATTACAGATACTGCGAATGGACTTACAACGGATTGGGTTTAGATTACCAAATTTTAGCTGGACCCAGTTTTATAGCCGTTTTTACTATAGTTGGGGTTGTTATGGGTTATTTAGCTGATAAATTCAACAGGTATGTTTAGTGTATGATGAATTGAAAATTTGTAATAATGGATTTGTACATTTTGGTTCATTTTTCAGTTTCGTCATACCTTAAATTCCTAATCGAATGTGGTACATAAATTCAATACAAATCCAAATGAATCTGATCATTTTTCAAGAAAACAAGTATTTGAACTATCGAATTCATTCCGACTTGTATACTGACCATAAGGTGTCACACTAAATTTTTTTGTTTGTTTAAAATTTTCGTCTTTTGTTGTTTTGATATTCTCATCTCTATTTACTAAGAAAACTTTTTTGTTAATTGGTTCAATTGAAGAATTTTTCGAACACTACTCTATATTTTATAAATTTTAGAGTGAGAATGTTAGCGATTTGCACTGTGGTTTTTGGCGTTGCTATAATTTTGAGTGGCGCTGTTAATGAATTCTGGCAATTGGTACTTTTACGTATGGTAATGGCAGCTGGGGAATCTGGATGCAATCCTCTAGCAACAGGAATACTTTCAGATATTTTTCCAGAGGATAAAAGAGCTCTGGTCATGTCAGTTTTTAATTGGGGAATATACGGAGGATACGGTAAGATTCAATATATTTTACATGGATTTTTTTAAACCAATACAAAAGTTTCATTTCAACATTATAAAAAACGGCAGTTTCAGTAGTTCATACTATTTCTGTTCACATATATGAAATAAATTCAGATATTTCATTTATTTACCTAATGCAAATAAAAAAAAAAACTATTGAAATATTAAATGTGGATTTCAGAAGTTATTATATCTGGAAATAATATATTTATGTTTACATTGTAAATTTAAATGTACTTGTATTATTATTATCATTGTTAACATTTTCAACTGCAGCGTTCAACTGGAGAATTTTATTTGCAATATCTTGAAGAATTTCTCAATATAATCTTCAGATGGGTTTCTGCATCTTTGGCACTTTAAACAAATCAAATAAACTTTTGGATAAACTATTATGTAGCTGAAGTCCTTCTTAAGTAATACCCTCTAGATTGACTCACTGACCATTTGGTTTTGTCGATGTTTTGTTTGTTATTTATTGATTCATCAATCAAACCTTTAGCTCGGTTTTGCTTAAACCACTTATGAAGCTGAAGATCTTCTTAAGTAATACCCTGTAAATTGGCACAATGACCATTTGGTTTGGTCAATGTTCTGTTTGCTATTTATCGATTCATCAATCAAATCTTTATCTCGGTTTCTGTATCTTCCATGACACTTTAACCAGCACAAATCAACTATTGCATCAACCATTATCTAGCTGAAGTTCTTTATAAGTAATACCCTGTAGATTGTCATTGTTTTCTTTGTCATTTATTGATTCATGAAACCCTTTATCTTGGTTTCTGCATCTTCCGTGGCACTTTAAGCAGCTCAAATCAACTATTGCATCAACCATTATCTGGCTGAAGCTCTTCAAAAGTAATACCCTGTAGATTCACTCAGTGACCATTTAGTTTTGCCAATGTTTTATTAGTTATTCATTCACACATCAATACAACTTCTAGCTGGATTTGGCACTTTAAATAGGTCCAATCAGCTTTTGTATCAATCAGTTATATAGCTGATTTTTTTAAATAATTCCCTATAGATTGCCACACTGACCATTTAATTTTATAATATTTTGTTTGTTATTGATTGATCCCTCAGTAAAACTTGAAATTGCTTTTTTATCAACCAATTATGTAGCTGAAGTTCTGAGTAATGCTGAGGGTCAGAATATGAGTTATAATAAAATATTTTTATAACTAGGTATTGCTTTTCCTGTCGGTCGTTACGTTCCTCCGATGAACACTTGGGGTCTAGGTTGGAGAATAACTTACTACGGTGCAGGGATCGTAGCTTTAATTCTTGCTGCTCTCGTTTGGTTCACTCTGAAGGAACCGAAACGTACTGTTATCGGAGAAGATAATTCTCAAGACGAAGACGCGAAAAAAATAACAATTTGGCACATTATAATAGATCCCAAAATAATTCTGTTGTGTTTGGCTGCTTCCATTAGACATTGTGGTGGAATGTGCGTGGCTTACAATTGCGATTTATATTATCAAACTTACTTTCCAGACTACGATTTGGGTAAGTTCATTTTTTGTATTTACAATAAGCTTTGATATGAATGTTTGTTTTATTCATTATATTGAGACATTTGATAAAGTAAGACAAAAACGATTAATTGAAGTCCTGGAACGAACCTTGGTTCAAGTGATACACAAATAATAATCGAACTACCTGCGTCTGTTAGCATTCAGTCAAAACTGACAACTCCAGTCGAAGGAGTAAGATAGGAGTGTGCTCTTTCTTCACTTCTTTTCAACGTCTACTCGGAGGAAATCTCCAAAGCCTACAAAAATGATGCCGGCGGGATAAGATTTAACGGCATTCCACTGAATAATCTACCCTGATCTGACAATTAAGAAATTCCTTGCATCGTTTATGAGAATTCAGAAACTCTGTAGCTGTGACCTGAGCTTGAATCTGAGACTATGGATGCTCAAGTGCTATGTTATTCTCAGTATTCATATAAAGTGTAGAAGCTTGAACCCTCAAAGCATATTGTGAAAGAAAATTAGAGCTTTTCGAGATGTGGGCCTACCGTACGATGTTGCGAATATTGTGGACAAGTAGATAATTTTAGAAAATAAGGAAGACTTAGAGAGGGAGAGAGAGAGTGGAAAAAAATTACCAATATTTTGTCCACATCATGAGAAGTCCAAAATATGAAATTGTACTCCTCATAAATTAGGTAAAAATTGTAGCAAAAATATTGGAAAGAGAAGAATATCTGGGTTTAGCAGCCTGCGAAAATGGTTTAACGTCACATCATCTGACATTGACAACCGTATTTCCAAAATCAAAATAACTATGATGATAGTCAAATGGAGATTATGGATAAAGAAGAAGAAAAAGCTCAACTGTGCGAGACGATTACGTGGCGTAACTAGAAGTCAATCAAGGGCCTGTTACCATCATCGTTTAAATAAGGGTTCAGTTCGTTATCGCTTTTTATGAAGTGGCGGTTAATAGGAACATGAGGAAGTGAGTTTTTGGACTAGAAAATTGGTGTACTTATTAAATAATCTTGAAACTGTAATCGATCTTTTGCAACATTTAAAATAACACCACCGAAATCCGGTAATCATATCTGCTGTTTCATAGATATTTATCTTCTCTATGAGAACTGTATGTGCACTAGCTGCCGATAAACGATACGATTAGCTCTTAAGTAACCCATAATAAAATGTGAATATATTTTTTGTAGGTTGGTGGTTGTTTGCTGTAACTATAGTTATTGGTTCAATTGGAGTAGTTGCGGGAGGAGTTATTTCAGATAAATTTGTGGCTAAGATGGGTATAAGATCTAGATGTGTTATTTTAGCTGTTAGCCAGATAGCAGCGACACCTTTCGCATTTGGAAGTGTTTATTGTTCTCCCGTAGGAGCTATGATCACCTTGGGAATCTCCTATTTCTTCGGTAAATTATTTATATACTCCCCAAACAAGTATATTAATTTTTTGTTATTCGGTTTTAGCTGAAATGTGGTTCGGGATTCTTTTCGCTATGGTAGTGGAAATCGTACCGTTGCATGTCAGGTCTACAACAGTTGGAGTATTTTTGTTTGTGATGAACAACATTGGAGGAAATTTACCGATTGTTGTCGAACCGGTTTCGAAACAAATAGGATACAGAGAGAGCTTGTATATATTCTATGTAGGAGCTTATGCTTTTAGTAAGTATTATATAAATATATAATTGGAATATTCATTATGTATCTGTTTTGAAATAAAAAAATATATTATATAAAAGCTGAAATGCAGCTACGACGATGGTCCCAGAAGTATTTGCCCCAACAAGGAAATAAATTTTGGAAGAAAATATATCTATTCTCCAACGTAATCTCCTTTTATTTTTCACTATATTAATTGAAGAAATTACGGATGTGTAAGCTGGTGCATTATCTTGATGGAACAATATTTTCTTCTTAGCCTGCAAATGCGATCGTTTTTGCTTAATTTCTTCAATCAAACGTTGCATAATACTCGCGGTTGTGAAACATTGCCAAACACTCGATGGAAATATCTTAAAATCTGTTTTTGATCCATTGTGAGCAAACGCGGCACCCATTTCGTGCACAGTTTTCTCATGTCCAAATTTTCAGTTAATATGCGATGTACAGCAAATTTTGCAATTTTGCAGTCGTCATCTCATTTGGTCGACTACTGCGATGTCAATTTTCGCAGGTTGTAGGGCCTCGTTTAAACTCTGCTACCCACCATCTTACTGTTGATAACGAAGGAGTTGTCTCACCCAGAATAGAATGTAGCTCTGCTTTTATATTGGTTGGGCTAAAGCCTTTCAAATAAAAGTATTGTACCACATAACGATAACCAATTGTTTCCATGTTTACAAATTCACTGAAAACGTTCACTATTAATGGCTGCCGAACAAATACTGAACAACTTGGCGTCCTCAAACTTGAAACATGTTGTATAGATTAAAAATCATAGTCAATTCTATCAGGTCTTTGCAGCTGGTCTTCTGGTGTAGGCTGATCATCAAAGTCTCTATTATCAAGAGCACTGTAGGTGAGCTTGCACGGCAGTGCTTGATGAAGAGCGTCACGATTACAGACTTATCACACAGATATCGTGGCTCTTGTTGCATTATAAGTATTTTCATTGGTTACCTTCTGTTAAAAGCCCGAACATACAAAAATTAACGCTTATTAGCACTATTGACATGTCTATAACGGTATTATGATAAGGGCGACTTCTTGGACTAAACAGCATCAACGGCATAGTATGGTGTTATGAAACATGAAGGATATTCTACTCACTGATTTCTTTCCATGTGGTTGAACAATAAACGATAGCCGGGATTGTGAAACACTGAGGAAATTGCTATTAAAAAAAATTCCTGCTCAGCTGTTTTGACGGAACCCACTTCACACACACCCAACGATTTTCACGTCTTCTGCACCTCTTACGGTGAAACAACGACAACAACGAAAACTTGAAGACTTCTGTCAAAGGCAGCGGAGTTTTACTACAGAGAGTTATAAAAGTATCCCGAGTTTCGACCATTGTCTGAATGTGGTGATCGCTAAATCATTGGTGTACTTGTTGAAGATAAATATTTTTCCGAAGGTGTAGGCTTCTTTTTCTGGGAAACTTACTTTTTGACGAAATTGATTCAGTTATTTCCACCGAATCTTCTATCTTACCAAAGATTCTTTGATACAACAGAACTACTCATGATTTGAAGATGTTTTATTTTGTAACTTCGGTTAATTAATTTCTTATAAAAAAATTGTTTCTCGACTTTTTGCTTTACTGTCAACAGAGCGGGTAAAATTTGGTTATTAAACTTCTCTCCATATTGTACATCAGTAAAGTACTAATTGTTTTATCCCAAGTCGCTTCAGGTCTTCCTCTTTTTTATTTTTGCCTACATTTGCGCACCATACGCTCTCCAATGGTCTTGAATCTTCCATTTTTTGTAAATGACCCGCACCAACTCTTCTGTCTTTGCTCAAGGAACTCAATGGGTGGACATATTTGGCCATTTGTTATTCTTTGCTCCAATACCTGTCACACACCACACACGATATTTCATCCCCGTAGCTTGCAATGTACTTTTTTATCTATTTATTCTGTAAGTCAATATTGGTCTATAAATTGCTTTATAAACATTCAACTTTGTCTTGTTGAGACTTGTTGGGACTTGGGGGTTATCAAACACTTAAACACTGGCGGGATTGCAATGTAATATTCTTGTTTTTCTGATACCAATTACGACTTAGATTCGAACTTTTCTCAATCTGCTTAGATTGAGAGTATTGCTAAAATAGACAGTCGTTTATATACTTCATATTGTTTCCTAAGTAGTTCTTAATAAATTTTACCTCGCGTGCACACCACTGGCGACATTTCTCGATATTGCAACATGTCTTGAAAGGACGTCAAGCATATCATTCAAGAGATCGACTAGCGAGTGAAAATTTATAACCATGCTACTAATTAATAATAAGTCTAATTATTTTTATTATTATCATATATTTCTCGTAGTATTATTATTAATTCGAGTATATTAATTTTATATGGACTTTTATATTATCTCATACTTGTCAAGTAAATCCCTGTTTCCAATACCAATTTTTTCATAATAAAAAAACAGAATAATATAATGAAATGTTCGTTCTGATGCTATGTAAGTTAAACTTCTTTTAACACTTGATACGTTTGTTTAGGTTCTTTATTGTTCCTGTTTACGACGTTCCTCATGGAAGGACCGAAAAAACCACAAGATCCTCCAAAGAATTTGACCGGTCATGATAATGTTGTTTTCACAGGGGACGAAATCCATTTACCAACGATTACATCTTTAGTGAAAAACACCAAAAATATGGAGAACGAAAATCATCGGTTATAGAAATTTGTAGTACAAATGAATAGTAACATTTTACGATATCATTCATATTGTTCATGTTAATAACACGCTTTACTAGAATGGAATTACGATGTGTTATTTCCGCTATAATGACTATAAAAATAATTAAACAAAAATAGAATGTATGAATGAATTTTTGTTATGAAAAATGATCGTAAAATGTTAATGTATATTTTTTGTATATAAATTTTATTTTTATTAAGTTATACTGTGATCCAAGATATTTCTTAATACTGTAGACAGTAACAAATTAAATTTTACGATAAATATTTGTCTTATTTATAAATACCTTAGCGAAATGGTCATAATTGAGAGTTATTTTAGGGTTAGGAAAATTTCAATTATTTTTAATTTGATTTCTATGAGTCTGATTTTGACTAGCTACGTCTAACTAATATAAAAAAACAAACGTCTAATTAATGGAAAAATCACATCAACGTATCAATAATGGAGAAGAATGAACAATTATTAATATGGAGAAGGACAAACTAAATGAACATCTTATTTTATAGAGGATGATAAACAAAGCAATTATCAATGAAAAAAGAAACGGATGACCAATTTAATACCTAATGGAAAAAACAAAACTCCAATGATGATGAAAATAAAAATTTAATAAACTTGTAACCAATAGAGACAATGCATTAACGTCTATCTAATGGAAGAAGATAAACAGCCATCTTACATGGAGAGAACATTAATGGAAAATGATAACCAAACGTCTAAAGTACAGATAAAAATTTAACGAGAAAACCAACAAACTTTTATTAATAAAAAGAAATTAACAAACCATCTAGTAAAGGAAGACAACAGACAAAAGTATCTCATTAGTCGAAAAAAACAAACGAACTTGTAATGGAAAACATGAACGAACGTGGCACTAATGGAAGAAAACAATAAATTCTTTTTTAATAAAAAAAAAAACATTTTTATTAGAAAAATCCAACAAAGGTCTAATTAGGATAGAAGAAATTAGATAAAGGTAGTAATGGAGATAATTAACGTTCTATTAATGAAATGAGTTCAAAAAACGTCTAGCATGGAAAAAATCGAATAAACGTTTAGTTTATTGAGGAAAACAAATGGAAAAACAAACGTCTCGTTGATAGAGGAAAATAAAGAAATTATTTATGAATGGAAGAAAATTAACGAACTTCGTATTATTGGAAAGATAAATAAATGTCTCATAAAAGTTAGAAAATAATACATAGTTAATATTATAGATAGAGAGAGAGAGTAATGTAAGTGGAATTTTATGGTAGGAAGACGTTTGTTTACCATACTCTATCTCCTTTCCCGTTCCGAGCATTGTCATGACTGTCAACGTCATGGCAATCTAATAAGAGAGGAGTAGAGAGAGATTGATAGTGGTATACTGATGCTCTTTTTCTCTCTATCAACAGTTCAAGCTCACTTGAATGTGTTTGAGAAAAAAAACTAAGGAAGACAGCAAAAAAAACTAAGGAAGAAAGCAAAAAAGCTAATGAAAGAGAACAAAAAACACAAATGGAAGGAAGCAAAGAAGCAGTAACAAAAAAACAATAAACTACTGGAAGAAAACGCAGAAAGTACTGGAAGAAAACAAAGAAGCATTAATAGACAAATACACAAAAATTGATGGAAGAAAACAAAAAAACATTCATAGAGAAAAACACGAAAACTAAAGGAAGAAAATAAAAAATCTAATTAAAGAAACCAAAAACGCTAACGGTAGGAAATAAAAAATTAATGGAAACAACAAAAATCACATATGGAAGAAAACAAAAACTAACGAAAAAAAAAAACAAAAAACACAAATGGAAGGAAACAAAAAAATATTAAGGAGAAAAAACAACAAACTACTGAAAGAAAATAAAGGAAACACAAAAATTACTGGAGGAAAACAAAGAAGCACTAATAGACAAACAAACACAAAAATTAGCGGAATAAAACAAAAAAACTCTTATTCTTTCTGAAATAGTAACAGATGACTAAACACACCAGATTAGAGAAAGCTGTTTTGTTCGTTTCCATTTCCAAGAAAACTAGAGCAGTACAGCAACGTCAGGAATCGGTCAGAATCTTAATGGCCGATGGTTGCGCGCTTGAAAGTCGTTTACTTAAGTTTTGATAATAATAAACAGATAATTTCTATAGTGGTCTATTATTTATACGATCCTAACATAACAAAACTAATTCAGCTCGAAGATTGACGTACAGTTATAGCAAACTGGTACACAACAAAATATTTACCTGCAGTTCTTGCACATCATTGACCATCCACCCTATTCGTCGGATTTGACCAAGTGTGATGGCTATTCTTTAAGACAAAGAAGGAATAATTCATTAATTTGTAGAGATCATTCCAAAAGTTTTCAAGTTTTGGTAACTTCGTTAGAAAAATGGGTTTATGTAGATCGTGATTACTTTGAATATAAATAAAATATATAGCGCCAACCTGGTATAAATTAAAAAACCAGCATTTTTCTGTATAGTTCAAAGTAATGAAAATAAAATGCTACAATGTGAGTTGAAACTTTGTTTATTGCAAAAAATTGTGTGCTTGTATATGAAACCGATAGAACCTTTACTGTTAACACTGTTTTAGTCTACTTTTCTTACTATGTTATACAAAAAATCGAATAATTTCCAGAAAAAATTAGTATCAATTCTAAATATCCCTATTCCGGTTTCCAATTGGGATTACAGTGTATCATAATCTTAATGGGATTTCCAATCTTATCCCTGTGCGTTTCATAAGCTTTTTGGGTTTCTTCCAATGTGAAATGATGCGTAACAAGACCTCGAACATCGGCCCTTCCAGATCTCACCATTTCTATAGCCTCGGGATAATCGTTATTATATCTAAAAGATCCTATAGAAGTTATTTCTTTAACCAAAGCAGCACCGAACGGCATCGTCATTTCAAGTCCACCCATACCTAACAGTATCATAACCCCTCCAGCTCTAGTTACTTTCATACAAAGTCTTGCGCATTGTTCGGATCCAGCGCATTCGACAGATACGTGAGGTTCTTCTTTTAGTAAACTCAATACTTTCTCAGTAACTGCATCTTCATCCATTCCCGAGGTATTCAAAGTAAAGTTTGCACCCATTTTTTTCGCTAGTTCTAATCTATAATCTAATAGATCGGTGATGAGGATTTTACGCGCTCCGTAAGCCCTGAAAGCAGCTACCGTGCATAGCCCAATAGGTCCAGCACCTAGTACTAAACAGACGGAACCAATAGTAACTTTCCCAAGTTTGCATGCGTGTACTGCTACTGCTAACGGTTCCATTAAAGTCCCATCTTCAAAACTCATATTACAAGGTAGTTTGAAACAAAAATCTTCGTCTGTGACGAAATATCTTGCGAGATTTCCATCAACGGGCGGAGTTGCGCAGAAAAGTATATCAGGACAAATGTTATACCTGCCAGTTTTGCAAAATTCACATCTTCTACAAGGTACTCCCGGTTCTATAGCGACTCTATCTCCTGGTTCTAACGAAGTTACTTCGGATCCACACTTTACCACTGTTCCGGATGCTTCGTGACCCATTACCATGGGTTTTTCTAAAATAAAAGGTCCGCAACGTCCTTCTAACCAGTAATGTACGTCTGATCCACAAATTCCGACTACCTCCATCTGCAATAGCACCTGATTTGGTCCTGGTTCAGGAATTGGTCTTTGTTCTAATTTAATTTCGTTCGGTTTGACTAGAATTGCTGATAGATTATCTTGTGCCATTTTGTTTTGGTTTTTTTCACGGGTTTAAAATGGAAGATTGTAATTTAAACTAAAAATTTTGACTAATGCTACGTCCGAAAGTGACAATAATTGTCATTTTTTTTCCTATAGATTTTAGTGTGTTTCAGACTTTTCACTTTTTGTCTTATTTTCGTCAAACAAAAATTAAAAATAGAATAATATTGATGACATCATATTGTTAATTACACCAGAGCATATTTTAACTGGTTATCATGTAAATGAATACTAGTACACATAGTAAAACTTCAAATAATATTTAAGGATACAAGGACGTGTACTTCATTTCGATAGAAAAAAAAATAAGTTTTCCTTTAAACTTTGAACCAAGGTAATTATGTTGATAATTAGCACAATTATAAATTCATTGTCATTTTAAAATCAATTTTATTTGTGTAAAACTCTTATTAAGCTGTAAAATATGAAATTCTTTTTATTATGTAGTTGTTTTTCAATTGCATTAGCAGCGAAATTGCGTAAGTAATCATCTACTAATTTTATTTTCTGTAATTTTAAATTAGTTGTCTTTCCAATTTCTCTGAAGTTATACTAATATAAAAAGAAAACTTAATGATTGTGTAACTATAGTCTGGCCTATTATTTTATTTAAATTGAATTGTCGGTGAATTTAATTTTCAGAAGTTTTTTTGAGAAATTAGTGAGCTCTGTCATCTAACACGGGTAGGAGGCAGAGAGGCAGCTTCTATATCAGGGCCAACTCCAACAAACCTTCCTCTTATCAAAAATTTCCCTTATCCTACCTAAAAACCATCTAACGAATCTCTCTCCCTCTGCCACGGGTAGGAAAACCACTTTTTTGGTAACGGGGTAGTGTATAGCTAATGGAAAAACGAGTCTCTGACATTTTTGCCTTCCAAAAAAAAATTGTTGACATCAAAATCGTAAAAAATTTTTTACCCTATAACAAGATAAACCTACCAAAAAAATTGGACCAGTGATTGTTCGCGATTTCCTGCCTTTTGTCGTAGTATTTATGACGTTTCAAAAAAAATATTGGGTATACATTGACATTTTCCTCGGAAAATTAGATTTTCTTATCCTTGTCATGTTCATAGAACGATAGCTTACATCAATCCACGTCTTCTTGAAAAAGGTCTTTTTCTGAAACATATTAAACACTTGGAGACTTTTACGAATGTTCATACATATTTTGGATGCCGAAAAAGTTTTTATAATAAAATCGATGATAAGCTGTCGCTCTTTAAACATGGTAGGAATCATAATGGGATTTTTCTACGAATCGTGAGTACTTTCTATACTTTTTCAGTACTCTAAAAGGCAGAAAATCGCGGACGAGCTTCCAATCCCTCCTGGTCTACAAATCTTATATTTCACGCAACTTTTGCAGTAAGTTGTTCATCATATTAGCTGTTTACACACTTTACCCACAGATCAACCACATCCTTAATCTACACGTATCTTTTGAATCTCAGTTAATTTGCACTCACTTGGGAGATCTGAGCGCGAAAAATCTTCAAGCTTGAAATGTTCACTATTCAAAAGATTAAACCAATGCACAATGTTGTACCGTTCTCTCATCAACGCTGTCTTCTCTTTCAATTCCACTTATTTTCTTTGACGCAATGGCTGCTTTTCCAATTTAATTAATTTTAAAAATTTTAAGATGCGATTGAAGGCAATAGATATTTGAAGACAGTTTGATAGACACTGTCAACAAAATTTCCAAAACTTTACTCACATACTTTTCTAACGGATGATTTGAAAAAATGTTTTGGAAAATTAATTTTAACTTTTCAAAAATTTCAAATTGTAAAAGAATAAGCCTAGGAATTCTTCATAAACGATGGTATGATGATTAGAATCCGAATTATCCATTAACTGATAATTCCTTCCATTTTTCACGATTTCTCCGAAACTATTGCAATGTTATTTCAAATGAATACGTCTTGAAAACTGATACGTCCCATGAATTTGTTTTTATATCTGAATCTCATAGAGGGTGCTAGTTATACGTTTAGTAACAAGTAGTATTAAACGTAACTTTTTGAAGGTTATATTTATCAATCACATTTTTAAATGATTTAAATCATTCAGTTTTAAACCAAAAACGTACTCTTGATAATACTCAATACTGTATACTCCATATGTCTTTAGCAAAAGAATGTTCCAGGCGTGTACATAAGACCGCAAAGGCCTTAATAGTTTTGGTTTTGTTTCCCCAACAATTTCATAGACAAACTGCAATTCCCTAGCCAACTCCTTCCAAGTCATTGTACGGCTGTTCTTAGCTGATTTGAGGAAAGTTGGATGATCCTATTTATTCTTTGTCCATTTTTGTTTAATCACCTTTCTTGAACAATTTAACTTGAAAAGCAGATCAGTACTACATACAATTGAGTAGCATTCTTGAGCGAGAGACAACTGACAAAGAAATTTCTTCAATTGCTCGGTCTCTAACTTGACTAATATCTTCCTAAAAAGTCAAAATCGGATATGAAGGTTCAATTTTGACATTATAGAGTTCGTTATAAAAAAAATAGAGGGTCTTGCTCAGAGCAACTTTCTGCTAATATTTCAACTACTGATTTTTGGTGTTTTTTCTTCTCACTATTCTTCTCATATTTGTTGCCAGATATCTTTCGCATCCAGTTTGCTATAATATTATATTCTCTCCTTTCCCCCAATCATCTCATGCATTCAGTAAGAGCTGTAGACATTTCTTGTTCATGTCCAGTGAGTTGGATCCGTGTTATCGGGTCTAATAATAGTTTTCTGTTAACCCACATTTTCTTTATCCATATCCCAACTTTTGTTTCCGTTAGTTTTTTCCCTGATCTATTCACATTCTTTCTTCTACCAACAAGTTTATTGATTTCCAGTTTTATTATCAGTGGTTTCAATTAGGGGCATAATATGAATAATATAATAAATATGAGATTCATTTTGGGACCTCAGATTTCCGGAGTAATTCTCCTAAATAGTGTTACAGTTCTCTCAGAGTTTTATAAAATTGTAAAAAAGTTAACTCAAATTTTTGAGGTAGAATTTGTGGAGCAGTTAATGATAATGAATGAACGTTGAAATAGTGATAATAAACAAAATGCTTAATACGATAGTACATATTGAAAAGATGTTATTATTTTAGCTAGCAGCATTCAAAAATGTCACCGAAACCAACCTGACTTACCACAATGCGTAGCCAGAGCTATAGAAGCATCTTTTGAAACTTTCAAAAACGGTAAATATTGAAAAAATCATATAAGTATATAAATTTGTGAAATTATTCTAGATTTAGTTCAGAAACGGCTAGTATATCATTTTTCGTTCAGACTAATTTTGTGCAAGCATCAAATAGTTGTATCAAAATAAAAAGACAAAGAGTTGTCGGTATTATGAATATTATCTTAGAAGAAATTGGAGAAAGAATTTCCAAAAAATCAAAACGCTTATCAATCAAAGGATGCTAAGGTGTTCAAAACCTTTCAGAATACTTCAATGCACTCAGAACGTACGTACGTAAAGCAAAATCTCAAAATCTACGGGAATACGCGATTCCAATACAATATGTGTTGTATCTTCTTACAGCGACATTTTGGTTTGTTGTGTTGTAAACTAATCGACTTAACACTCGCGTTTAGACTTGGTTTAGGGACGTTTAGTTAGCAGCACTTGATAGGGAACTCTAACTGATCCCAAAAATAGAATCGGATCTATTTACTTGACTAAGCTACTATACTAAACTACTCTTGCTGTTTTCACTGGCCACGGGCAATAACGGGCAATTTTTAACGACTCTACTAAATTTGTTGCTGTATTGATCAGTAATCGTAATCGACGACTCACAGGCCTAAAAATAGCAGCTCGAATCAATGAATCTAGGGATCTGTCTTAGAGTACTTCTACTACAGTGAAGAGGAAATTGAGGAAAACTGTCCTTTTTGAAAGGGTGGCATTGAAAAAACATCTTTTAAGACGTCTAAATGAAATTAAAAGGTTGCAGTAGGCTAAAGAATATAAAAACAGGACGCATGAAGAGAATGATGAGTTAAAGTTCGAGTTTTTTGGGTCTGAGAGAAGAATTTTTGTGCGCAGATCAAAGGAAGAACGGATATTAGATCCATGTGTAATCCCGACTGTAAAACACGGCGAACACTTGGTGATAGTTTGGAAATGTTTTGTAGAAACGGCGACTAAATACCTGGTGAAAATTGAAGAGAAGTTGAAGAAAGAAGGTTATAAAAAATATTGAAGGAAAATGTAAAACGTTCTAGCCAACGTCTGATCGGCAGAAAATTCATCTTCCAGCGTGACAAAGATCCCAAACATTCTTCGAAGCTATGCAAACAGCATTGGAAACAATTGTAAAGATGAATAAACTGAGAGTAATGAATTGGCCTTCACAGTCGCTTGATCTCAACCTGATTTAGTTATTCTGAGACAAATTAAAGTCGAATAACAATATCCTACTTCCACTTAACTTCTTTGGAATATCCTGAAAAACAAATGGAACCAAATAGACGACAATTATTTGTCGAAATCTTTATAACAAAATTGTGTATCGTAATAATAAAAGCAGAAGATGATTACATCGATGAATTGAAAATTCAAAATACAAATCATTTTTTAGAATAGTGATTATTTCATTAAAAATATTAGTTGTTTTATCCTATTATGTCATTGCTACTATTACACAGGTGTTCAAGATGTGAATTTCATCGAAATTATCGCTATAATTTCAAAATATATAATAGTTTATTAACATGCTTTTCCATTTTCAGGTAACAAAGAACTCGGTCTGCCCCAAAACGAACCATACTTTGTGAAAGAGATAAATTTAGTTTCTGATTCTTCAAAGCAGTTTTCTTCGCGTATAAAATTCGTAAATGTAACCGTACATGGGACAACTAACAACATTCACGTTACCAATGTCAAGTTAGTGTATTATTTTTATTTTATAAGGTGTAGAATAAATTATTTCTGTTTCTGGTATAGTGAAGGATATTCAGATCATAATCGTCATAAATAAAGAAAAACTGGTAGACACCACATATCGAGATACGATTTTCTGCGTGAAATCCCATGAAACCGATTCAAAATATAGTAGATTCAAAAATTCCATTAGAGTGCAATCAATGCATCTTGCAATTGCATAATTACTTTCAAAATTATTATTCAGGGATTCTGAATCCAATTCTACCATAAGAATTGGTAAGGAGCGCCCGCGAATGACTCTACGAGGGTTGATTGAGGCGGAAATTTCGGGGTCCGTCGAAATTATCTGAAAGAAATAATAATACACCATAAAGTGTTGAGGCTGACCCGGCTGACTTTGTACTGTCTCAATCAATAAATAAAACTTTTGTATAAAATAAACTGAACACAAACAAAAGGAGTCCTTTCTTATTAAAACAAATAATAAAAATGCTCCGTATGAATGAATTTTTATTATTATGTTCGATTAATTACACCTGATAAATTTAGAGCTTTCTGATAAAGTTTTATTTTGTTTTGTGGTACGTAAATAAACAAAGATAACTGTTTTCTGACGCGCGAACAAGCGACTTATAACTGTCCATGCGCGAAACAGGGAAACTCCAAGTTAATTCTGCAAATTTCCAAAGACTGTCCTTGCGATTTATTTATGGTCAACGCAAAGGCCAGACGTATGGAATCATCGGTTTACGCGGGATCAAGACATCCTCTTCTTTGTATTTTTTCTTTATGATTAATGCCTCCATAACGTTATTCATCACCTTTTTCACAGTCAGTCAGTCGTCACTCACAAAGATAGAAGAATGCACTCTTTGTCTGAGGTTGGCTGTCAAATATAAAATATTATGGTTGTATTCAGAAATTTAATTTGTGACAAAACATATAGGAATAACAAAATGGTTGTTTTTATTTAATTCCGAGCATTTTCATATTTATTCACCTTTTAAACCTCCTCTCCACTTTCATAATTAATTCTAGACCCAAATTAACCAAATAGGTCCAGCCGTTTTTGAGTTCCTGCAAGACTGACGAACATTTTATTTTCATATATTTATAGATACTGCAAAACGGAAACAATTTATTATAAACTGTTGTCCCAGAGAGGTGATTTTCATTCCAGTCCTGCTTGGCTGACGACTAATGTTGAATGTTTGAAAAATGTTCAAAAAACCTATTTTTCTATACATTAAAGTTTCTTTTGTATAGCAAATACGACAGAAATGATATTGAAATTAGTGGTGTAAAATTAACATTTAAGTCGATGTACGAAACTTAAAAATCATTGGTCTACTATGATTTTAAATATTTAAATTTTTTTCACAAATCAAAGACTAATATTTTTAACAAAAACCACCTCGTGAAAACAAAGTTTTATCTATAAACATATTAATATTTTGAAATGAATTGTCAAATCCTACTTAAAACTGTTTTTAAGTACAACTACCAAAGTTGTTGATAAAACGGATGCAGCTACTTTAGTTTCTTTTCTTTTTATGAGGATCAATGAAAAAATTGTATAGAAAACTCGATCTGTTAATTCAGAAGACTCTGAAGAACGAATCTCACCTGCAATTAGATAGTATTTCGTTTAAGATGTTAAGAAAATTACTTCTTTTCGATTGTAGCTTGGTATAATGCAGTTACTAATATTAAAAAAAACTTGGCTTCACAATTTACTAAAATTTCGTTTTAGAATAAATCTAGGAACTGATTGCAATTGGATTGTCGATACAAGAACTCCACAAGCAACTATGGAAGGTGATTACGAAATGGAAGCAACCATACTTTTTCCCATCAAAGCACATGGAAAATTCAATTCAACAATGGGTAAGAAAGATCTTGTAGATGAAACTATTAAAAGAATAAGTTGTATTTTTATATATTTTCTGTAAAATTATATACAGTGTGTTGATAAATAACGTAACTTGCTAATATTTTGATTTCTATTAGATTTACAAAAGAAAAGTGAAATAAAAAATTCAGATCAAGTGCATAATTCAATTGAACGTGTACAGAATGCACCGTTATTTGAAAATAACAATGATCATTGAGTGCAGAATGGAATTTTTTTAAAACCCTAATGCAAAAGATTGATGCAGTTTCGAGGGCTGGGAACCAAAAAATGACTGAATAAAAATCAACTATTTGGAGTTAACGTGACCAAATTACTATTAAGAGTAACGACATGTTGATCATAATCATGTTAGTGGTGAAAGGGGTTGTAATTCAATATTCGTCGAGGCATTAGCCAGGAAAGTAGTTGTTTTCCCCTTTGAAGAACGGGTATAGTACAAATCCTTTATTTTATACATTTTGCAGACCTCAGTTACCACGGAAATTGGCGACTATACCCGACCAGTGGTTCGCAGTTAGAAGTGAGGATGGCGTCACTTAATATTCGCTGGGAAATATTTAACTACATGTACTGAATAGCGACGCTTTTTGACGTTTTCTTCAGTTCGGGTCTCAAACCCGAACAATGATAGTTACTCCTTGCAATTGCGAGCCATTGGGGATGTTAATTTCGACAAAGGGGTCTATTGACATCACGCTTTTCAGAGGAGTTGTGATTCAATATTCGTCGAGGCATTAGCCAGGGAAGTAGTTGTTTTCTTCTTTGAGGAACGGCAAAAGTCATTTTCGAAATATCGAAGGTGAATAGTAAAAGTCCTTTATTTTGACACTTCATAAAGTACTACAATAAAAATAAAACTTAATTTATTATAAGTAAGAAAAAAATTAAATATAATAAATGAAATTTTAATTTTTTATTGACTATTAAAAGAATTCTAGTTGTTTCATTATTTTTGGTATTTGACATAATGTAATTTATAATGTAATTGTTGCCTTATTAACTTTCTTTTTTATGTTATTAGCAGAACCAAAGTCCCGAATAGCAGAACAAGTATTAAAAAAACCTAAACAAATAAAGAATCGACTGTTAGGCGGTACGAAGTTCGCCGGCGCCGGGTCAGCTAGTTTTAATATGAAAATATTTTATTATTTCAGTTGTGAAACTCTCAAAAATTTGAAAATATGTCAATTGTTTTTTATGCTTACACAGTTTACCTATTGGTAGAGCTTGTCAAGAGCAATGGGTATGAAGAAATTGACTCTTGAGAAGAAATATGGAGCCTAGACAAAAATATAGTCCAGAATCCATTCTTTGACAAAATGATCCTTCCTGGTGGAAGGATAAATATGAAACTGGAGATATCACTAGATAAAGAGGGGAACATTTGACAAAAATTCCCTCAGCTCACTATGGAAAATATTGAAGCTGGTATTTTTGATGGCCCCTAAATAATCAATTTAGAGCTAAAGGCTTGGATATATGTTGTATCTGTGATGCAGTATTTGCTTAGAAATATAAAATCTGACAATTATGGGGAACTTGTTGAAGACAACACTGCAAATAAAAAATAGGAGATGCAATAAGAGATTCCTAAAGGGGTCAATATCGGTTTCCAAGGGGTCGACATAAACGAAAACTGTTTTTGGGAGTCAACGACGTCTAAAAATCGGCCCGTATTAACTAGCCCGAGTTCTTATTTAAAATTTCTTAGATACTGTATAACTTGTTCTAGGGTACCGACCTGTTATGAGAATGACTAATATTTTAGTAGGAAGTTTCATTCTCGTACTTTTAAAAAAACTTAACAATCGATAAGCATGCACAAGTTCGTAGAAGATGAGTAATTTGACTAGTTAAAAAGCGTGAAAAATTCCTGTAAGATAATATAATGTATTCATGCGTATAAATCTTTCAGGCATGTTTTGACTCGCACTGCTTTAAGCGCATATACGCAATTTAACCCGAACGAGATTATGATAAAGTTGCTCTTATGTTAAAAGTGCATTTGCGTTTTCAATTTCGTCGGAACTTGAATGATAATACTGTAGGTTTCTCAGGCAAAAAAAGTCGTACAGGGCTTCTAAAAAAGGGGATCGAAAGGGCAATATACTGTCGCCATGATTTTTCTAAAAAAAAAAACATTTTGACAAAACAAAGGTACCGTTTGAAAATCAACGAAAGTGGCGATTTAAAACTGCAGCTCACCAATATTGAACCAAATTTAGCCAGATTGGTAGAAAGTCACCAGAATCATCCATCACACTGAATTTTTCATTTTTTTTATCTTCACTTTACGATTTAAATGTTTTTTCAAAAAATAATTCCTACTCAAGTATTCTTACGTAACTTGTATTAATAATTATTAATAACACTTGATATTTACTGAGTTTAATTGTATTTATTTTGATGACTAAAGAATGTTAAGTTCACTCACTTAACCAACCGCGAAGTTTCTAAATTGGTAAGTATTTTGTATCAATAGAAGAAAATAGAGATAGAATTTTTTAATTAATTGTAAAGTAATTACGGGGGTCTGAGATATCAGTTCAGTAAAGAAAATGGGCCTCTTACCTAAAATGGTTTGGGAATCCCTGGCCTATACTAAGGGCTAAGAGCATAGAGAGCCTATGTAACATGGAAGAGCGCTACAAGGGTTTCTGGGATACAAGTATAATGTCTGACTTGTTGATGTCTGATACGTCTCTCTAAAAAAGATCATTGAATTGTTGTTTTTTAGAACTCAATTAACAATTAAATATATGGCCGAAGCTCAAAGACTAGAAATGATAAAAATCTTTTGAATCATATAACATAGCAAAAGCTAAAATTCCTTCGGCAACTGATGTACAATAAACTAATATTTTTCTTGTTTTATTTCAGTTGATTATACCGATCGTCATACGATTAAATGCGAATTTTTCGAGAAAAATGGCAAAAAGTATATGAAGCTTAACAGTTATACTATGGATTTGCGTCCGTCACGTGTGATATACTATTTCCAAGATATATTTCCAACCAACCGAAAAATAGAAGCAGATATATTAAATACAATGAACGAAAACTCTCTTGATATCTTCAAGGAGATCAAGCCATCGTTTGATGCGACATTCAGCAAAATTTATATGGATGGGATGAATATTGTACTGTCACAAATTCCTTTCGATGACATGTTTTTATAATCAAATTTTTGTTTATTGAACTTGGTAGAAAGTTTCTAAATATACTTGGGAAATATCCATATTTCTTTTTATTCCCACAAGTAGGAGCGCTACCCCTACATCATCAGTCACAGTTACACTGGCGCGCGTTTCTATAACTAAGTTATCGTCTTCAGAGACGGTAGGTAATTTCGAATGATGTTGTGGGCTGAAGACTCGATCATTTATTTGATCTCTATCAAGGCTAAAAAATATATGGTAAGTAATAAAAATTATTAAATTAAAAAGTAAAACAATAATCAGTTTAGTGTAACAATATAAAAAAACTATCTCGACACGAAAAAAAAAATTCTAATTAACAAGTTTTCGACTTAACGAAAACTTCGAGATACATATAATTTAACTGCTGCAATTTTGACTGACCAAGGCGCTATTTGTAAGTATATTTTTCGATTTGTGGAGTCAAGTTTGAATAACAATTCAACTTAATTTATATAATATGCATATATTTTTTACATATTAAAACAAATAACCTATTAGTGAAGTGAAGTGTACACTGAAGAAAATCCGTTATTTACTTTTGTTTTATACAATTTGCAGATTTTTTGTCAACTATTTTTTCAACCTCAATCAAAGAAATGAATACATTATCCTCGATATCATCACAACAAAAGATTATACTCATATATGGGACCCAAATAATAATTTATAAACCTAAAATATAAATTATTAAGCAATAAATTTACTTTTTCAAAATTTCTAGTTCATCCCCATAAACTAAAACTAATTTACATCCCCAAATGTAAACTATAAAATGATAAAACAATTTATTCAAAATTTCTAGTTTATTCCCATAAACTAAAACTAATTTTCATCCCATAATGTAAACTATTAAATTATAAAACAATTTATTTAAAGTTTTAAAGTTTCTAATTTACCCTTATAAACTAAAATTAATTTACATCTCCTAATGTAAACTATGAAATGATAATTCAATTTATTTAAAATTTCTAGTTTATCCCCATGAACCAAAATTAATTATCATTAAAATTATATTTCTTAACCTTGAAATTAAATCAAAATACTGCTCATCAAAATTTTTCGTTGACAAAAAAATGGGGGTTTTTAAAAAAACGATATTAATATCTTCAAATTTCAATCGAATTAAAATATAAAATCAACCAATGAAAATAATAAAGAAAAAAATAGTTCAAAGAAAATTAAAAAAAAATAATGCGTTAAAACTTATTTTAAATAAAATAAAATAAAATATAAACATAAAAACAAACTATATCCTGAAAATTTCTATATTTTTATTGTTCATTTATTTGATTTTATATAAAAATAAAACAATTTTCAATGAATTTAATCTTTTAATCATATAAGACCTTATTTTATTATTAGATAACAGACAACAAAAGTAAGTTCGTAGTGTGTTGATTGCAGCTCTGGATTCGTTATTTATTATTAGTGATTTAAAACTTCCTCAATGAGTATCATCAACGTCTTTTTTATCAACGTCATCGTCGTCCATATTCTGATTAACTATGTCGGTGATTTCAGCATCATTTCGTGTTCCAGTAGTAGCTAGACTTGCACATGTTACATAATTTATTCCAATTAGCCTCTACAGTCTACACTCATGTCCGGTTCAAAAGGTTCTTCCGAAGCTTCTTCTCAATCATCCTAATTGCATGTAATACATTAATAGATAAAGCTGACTGTTGTTCCATATTTGTTTTCAGTTTCCTAACAACTTCCTTTCTGTAAGCGAATTAGAAGTTTTTTATTATTCCTTGATCTAAGGGCTGTAGCTTAGAGGTTGTATTGGGTGGAAAAAATTTAACTTTTTCTGCTTTCAAAGGCGGTATTACGTGGTGAGCTGTACAGTTGTCAATGAATAGTACTTTAATGAGCCATCCTTTGAATATTTCGGCTGCTATCTAGGCTTTCTTGTTAGCATCATAGTCTAGTAGTAGAGATTTACAACCAGAAAAACAACGAGGCCTTCTAGCATTTCCTATAACTAATGGTTTGAGTTTTTCAGAGCCTGTCATGTCTGTTGCCAGCAATATTGTTAATCGCTCTTTACTGTGCTTACCGCCATGATATTTTTCATTTTTTAAAATGAGTGTTTTATCAGGTAAGCACTTGAAAAATGATTTATCACATATCTCGTTATTGACACTTGCACTTTTGCTGCAAACTTTCCTAAACACAATTTCATGACACTAAAAATTTACCAATCAACCGTTGCTGGTACGAAAAGAACTGTGTCCCAGTGATTTTGAAAATTCTTCTGCCTTGTCGCGTAAGATAAGCCCAGGTACACTATTTGTCTCGACACTGTTTGAACCAGGTGGGTAAGACGATGTTCGACAGAATGCATTTCAATTAGAAATGTTTGATTGTGTTTTAGAACCTCCTGTGAATATTTTCAATAAATATGCTAATACTTTACAGAATGTCTCTTTATGGCAAACGGGTTCCTTGGCATGTACAAGGATCTAATTTATATTTAAATGGTCAAAAACTCAAAAGAAAGAGCTATATGAGAACCTGAGATATAGATCTTTGAATGTAGAAAAATTGCCAAAAACCTACAAAAATCCATAACTCCACATTGAATGTCCACGCCTAGCTCCTCTCCAACTCAACCGATTTAAGTGTTCAAAAACTCAAAAGAAAGAGGATATTTTAGCCATAAGTAATGTAGCAAATCGGTTTGGTAGAACGCCTGAACGGACTTGGAATGGAAATCATCAATTTTTTTAATATATAAGATCTTTATTAAAATACCCTCGAATATCTACAGTTTCTATTAAAGCTAATAATACTTTTTAATAATAATTTTACGAAAAGTAGTGAAATTATCATTCCAAATCTAAGAATATATCTTTTAGAGGTACTCTAGAAAACACTCTGTTTCCTAATCCATGAAAAATGAGACCAAAACTCTTCTCGTATCCATCTCTTACATCTGTGAAAACTTCATTCCAGTTATCGTTCAAAACATTCAAAACTTGTTCGCCTAATTGTCGATCTCCATTGAATAAGTTGTCGAATTTGTAAATCATCTTCTCTGGTCTCAAAGTTACAGTATAGTTGTAGATATTAAAAAAAGTGTGTCCTTTCTTCTCTACAGTTTCTCCCAATATAGTGTGATTAATTTTAGTATTAACTGCAAATAAAATTTAATTTAATGTAAATTAAAAACAATTCAGCATATTTCTTTCTCTTAACATTTTTTTTTTCTTGAGTGAGAGTGAATTTGCATTCTTGCGACACAATTTTGATTTGATTATTGAGGTACTTAAGGAGGCTCCCGCGTCTACTAAATTACTCACATTGAAGTGACAACCTTCTATGAAGAAGACATACAAGTGCCTTAAAAATTTCGGTAGAAAGTTAGTTCAACAATTATACTTATCGAAGCGAAACTTTGGCGTGTGTGCCGAGAATATTTTTAGTCTGTGTTCTTTTTGTGACTGTATTTTATAGATATAATTTCTAAGAAAGCCATTGTATTTTTATTTTATTTTATATTTCAAGAATTCCAAGGTTCCAGAAGGTGTTTTTATATATAAAGCGAAAGTCCAACAGCTCTAAGTGAGTCAACGATTTGATGGAATAGTGAGTAGATCGGGACAATGAGAAGTGAATAGTTAGCGTGTATAAATAAATTACATAAATAAGATACACCATTTGTATAAATTTATCTTACTCGTTTTGTGATTGAATAAATATGATAAACCTTACAATACATTAGAACTTTCTAGTAAAACTCAAAGTACTCACTCAATGTAATATTACAGTCTCCGTCTCCATAGATTGGTAGCAACAGTACTCTCCCCTTCATTGAATATTTGCCTTGTAGTCTCAACTCGGGCGTTATAGATCTTGCTGTCAATATATTATTTTTCGAGTCGAAACTACAATAGAATTTGCATTTAAATTGTTTCATTTCCTTGATGTAGTGGGACTGACATGTGATACTGTTTAAAAGAGTAAAGCAGACAAACCAGCGTTGGACACACGTTTAAAGTTAAAAATAATTAAAAAGAAATGTGGAAAGAACATATCTGTATTATTAAGAGAAGAGTTGATTGCTCTATAAAAAGTTGCACGAATTTTGAAGTAACCTCTTCGTTGATTTTTTCGGCATTTTGTCGTAGAAATTCTACACAAAAACAAAAAACATTCGCCAGCGATGGCAGCCGGCGCTTGAAAACTGTTTACACAAGGCAAATACCAAGCTGACGATGTGACTGGTGGCTAGCGATGGCCTCGTGCAAACTAGGCTTAACAAAGAACAATATTGTCATCACTGAACAATTAGAGTCACTCTAGATGGCCGGTGAGGTCAATAATTTGATATTCTACGCACTTCATTAAATCTCATTGAATTAATGACCAATGTTTGTATATCAGCGTACCATGCAAACCGCAATCCAAAGAATCTACTGTGTGTTAGTGTGTTACCGGGTAATGCTCAGTCTTTACAGCTAATCAGACTCCTCCTATAAAGTTCAGAATGTGAGTTGGCTCTAGCCAGAGATGTTCAAGTCCTCTAATTCATGTTCCCAGGTGTACTGCTCCGAAGTTGTGTAGTGTCTCAAACTTCGAGAGAATGTGGATAGCGGTTTCGTCCTCTGCACAACAGAATCTACTTAATTTAGCGTCTTCAGGTGTCCATTTAGTCAACCTCTGTTAGTATTCGAATGTTGTTCTCGAGTAGGTTGATAACAGTATATCTTCTTTGGATATAACCTGCCTCATCTCCTATAGATTGTCACAGTAACTTCTCTATTGTTCTGTAGCTAATAACACAAAAGGGTTCAGGTCCTATAAGGGTTTGTCTGCCCCTACTTTAGCTAGTCTGTCAGCTATTTCGTTTACCTCCACTCCAGTGTATCCCGGAATCCATTGCAAGGTAACTTTTTTTCCCGTTTAGCTAGATTTGGAAATTTTCAAACTGAAGCAGTTTATATTCAATTTCATTTATAATTGAATAAATTATTTATTTAAGATTGTATAACATTTATTAAGCTATATTGACGTGAAACTATTCTAAATTGTACAGAATTGCGTCAAAATAATGAAATATTAAAATAGAAGATCAAGAAGATCAATTAATTAATTAAAAGAGAAAAACTTACTGCGCGTCTAGACATGATGAACTTGTTAATCCATGTAATTTAATATTTTTGAAATTTTGTACTACATTTACTGGACCAGTTCCTTCTCCAATTACCAACTCGGGAATATCCAAAGGATCCAGCGTTGCCAGGCCTAGTTCCGGCGTATCTAAAAGATTTTGTCTTGTATATGTATATTATTTTGTATATTCTTTAGGTTAAACTAAAAATCATACATAGCTAAATCAGGTAAATAAGGTGGATGTTCAATAACCCGCGGACATTAACTAATACTAGTTTACTAGTTTACCGTATAATATTTATCATTAAATATACAGAGGCCCTCGTATTAGATAATTAGAGAATATATTATAGGACCCAATTTAAAAAAAAGGTTTTTTCCTATTGATATATGGAAGTTATTCAAGAGTAGCTTGGTTTGTCGAATAAAATTAAAATTAACTAACATGAAAATTCAATTTAAAATCCTCAAATGGTTGACCAAAATCGAATGATCGTTTTCACTAGACAGGTTTCATCGCTGTTATGACTTTTATGATGATTATTGTCAAATTTATCGTTTCTTAACTATACCCCACTTTGAGTTTTTTTTTGTTTTTATTATAAAATATGTTGTTTTCTGGTGAGGGTGTCGATCATTTTTCAAAAGATCATTGCGCTGAGTTTAGATTGTGTAGAAAGAGCCTGTATACTCTTGAGAGTAGAAAGAGGGGTTAGGGGTCCAGGGAAATGTATTAGATTAGATATATATTACAAATATAAATATAATCCCGAAATATAAACACTCAATGACTATAGACGTGCTTACTACGAACGTCACACAGTTTGTAGTTTGAAAAAGTTTGCCAAGTCTAGTCAAATTACTTGATACCGATGATCGATTTCGCGATTACTTAATCTTGTCACCTAATAATAGTAATAATAATAATATGAAAGTAGAAATGAAGATTTTTATTATTGTTTTTACCTGCTTTAAGTAAATGAATTGCATCTTCAACATTTTTAGCTAAACATTTATCCATTTCTGGATCTTTTACACTACATCTGCCAAAAGAACTAGCTGGAAATAAAAAATTAAATTGAAAATCAAAATAAATTAAGTACGTCTATATAAGTACTCGTAGATTATTGAATATTGCAGAATACATACATAATAATTCACATATTGAATTAAATTTTTGTAATAATCTCAAATATACCCTGCAACTAGTTAAATATAATAACATAATGAAACAAAATTATTAATATATTGACAAATTTTGTTTATTAACCTTGGGCCACAATCCATTTAACCATATAGTTGATATAAAAAAAACAAGTAGCTTAAATATTTGAGTTATTTTACGTAATATTTCTAATCAATTCACTCAAGTGTATATAAAAAAATTTAATCAAAATTTTGAATTTTTTATCTGTTTATGGGTGAATATACAAAAGTTGCCGTTACATTTTTAAGTGTTGAAAAATAAAAATTTGAAATGATTAAGTTTGCTTCAACAAAAGGAAGGAAAATGTATACATGATAATTAGTCTTTATTAATATATAATGATCATTATTATTAATTATATGTATCTCCTAAGTAATAATAAATATTGGTTATTTTATTGTTTTAAAACTGCTTCTTACAAAATATTTCTTTATAGATATGTAAAATTAATAAAAGTATCTATTGAATTAATTATAGATGATCATTTACAATTCAAAATCTAGTCTTGTTCTCTTAACTACATTTTTCAAATTTAAAGCTAAGCGTGAGACAATTTGCTAGTATAATTTACATAATCTATAATGTATGAGGATATATTAAAAAACTTTTAGCCTACTATAGAACCAACCAAAATTTCAATGTCAAAATATTTTATTACTCAACATATTCTCCTCTTAATTGGATACATTTATCACAGCGATCCTGCAACGTCTCTAGACCTTTAAAAAAAATGTTTCTTCTTGCTCTGCAAACCAGACCTCCACAGCTTTTATTACCTCCTCGTTGGAACAAAATTTACGACCTTTTAAACTTTTTTTCCAGTTGAGGAGAGAGATGATAGTCGGACGGAGCCGAATCTGGTGAAGTAGGGGGGTGTTCTAGTAATTCAAATCCTAAATCACGAATTTTTTACATGGCAACATGAGATTTGTGTGCAGGGCGTTGTCGTGCAAAAACAAAACACCTTTGGATAGCTTTCCGCGTCTTTACTATTTAATTTTTTCAGTGGTCGAAAAGTAATCTCCAGTTATTGATCTACCCTTATTCAAAAAAATCAATCATGATTACTCCATGGCAATCCCAACAAACTGAAGCAAGAACTTTTCCAGCAGATTTTTGGACACGAAATTTTTTAGGTTTTGGAGAACTAGAATGTCGCCATTCCATCGATTATTGCTTTGTTTCTGTATGGTAGAAATGTACACAAGTCTCATCCATAGTAACAATTCGGTTTAAGAAGTCTACATCGTTTTCAAATCGAGCTCAGATCGAACGCGATGCTTCTAACCTTGCACGCTTTTGGTCAACATTCAAACATTTGAGGGTCCATTTTGCAGCAATTTTTCTCATGTCCAAATTGACTTGAACTATATGATGAACGCCTTCGTATGGAATATTCAGTGCTTCAGATATCCGTTTTAGCCCAATTCGACGGACTGATAAAATCATGTCATGAACTGCATCGATATTTTCGGGGACTGACACAGAAACTGGCCTTCCCGATCGGTCATCATCTTCAATGGAAAATTTACCTCTTTCGAAACTTGCAGTCGATTTTTTCACGGTCACATACGAAGGACATTGATCACCAATGGTGTTAAGCATATCTTCGTAGATCTGCTTACCTCTTAACCCTTTTAAATACAGGTACTTGATGTTGGCTCAATACACCAATTTTTCTATTTTCACAATTTCGGTGGATATCGTTTTTCTCATAATTTATTTCGTAACTCTGGATTACTTGTTTGACGTCAAACTTTACACTGACACTTCTATTAAGTTATTGTTCGTTGCTATGGTGACGCAATATTTTGTTTGTGCATGGAACTGGTCTAGGTTAACTAGATTTCAATACATCCTCGTATAATAAATAAAAACTGCTTTTTTAGCACGAAAAGACACGGTTTTTTCTATGACCAATAACCCCAAGGGAATTTGGTCGCGGTGGGTGGTTTTGGGTGACGAAAATGTGATAACTTATATTTCTGTACTTTTTTAACGCATGAAGACTTATGAAAAGCTCTCAAAATTTCTAGAATGATCTAGAAAGTTACAAAATGAATGCAATTTATTATGATCGATTAGGAATGTTCGAAAAAATTATAGAAGTTTCTAGGATGATCTAGAAAGATTCAAAATGAGTTAAGTTTATAATGACCGATTTAGAATATTAGAGGAAGTTCTAGAAATTTCCTGAATGATCTGGAAAGTTCCACAATGAATGCAATTTTATTATGATCGATTAGAAATGTTCGAAAAAATTTTAGAAGTTTCTAGGATGATCTAGAAAGATTCAAAATGAGTTTATAATGATCGATTTAGAATATTAGAGGACGCTCTAAAGTTAATTAGTTCACTTTATTAGATATACTCTATATACACCGCATGTTTAATAACCGAAAAAGTCTTTCAATATCGAAAACAGTATCTACGTTAACAAATGTATCCTTGTATATTTTCTAATTAAACATGCAACGTATTCCAACTCGAACAACGCCGGGTTTCGCTGCTAGTAGTATATTAGGGTCTAAGTGAATATTAAGGTAATATCAGTTTGAACAGCATTTCCTTTGATTTAAAAGGAAGTATCAACATTGCAAACAATACAAATTGTACCTTTCACATTCATTTGGAAAAGATTGCTGAATATTTGTGCCCCGGGAACGAGTTAAGTCCGCTAGACAGTTGCGGATATGGTGTTGCCGGATATAATATAATTAAGATCTATAAGTGTTTTTGATGATTTTTTTTTTAACTTTTCAGTGGTCTTGTCATTATTGGCGGTGAAATCATGAGGATTCCTGCTAATGTATTTGGTTATTATAACACTTTTGTACTATTTGAATCACAGAACTTTTTTATAGTGTTTCTAACAAGGGGAACTCTAGGTATTTGTGGATTTCACTATTTTACGTACTATGGCGCGTTCACTATTATGTGTAGCATCTTATTTTTATACATTTAAAAGCGATTTTTGTTATAGTATGGGACGTTAAGAGGGCTTTAACATGCGTAAATTGTTACTAAAGTCGACGTAGGACACAATTAGACGGTGCTGAATGGACGTGCGTTACAACTATTGCAGAACGGGGTGAGAGAGAGAGACGCACGTCCATCCCGCAACGTCTAATTGGGCCCTTAGTTGGTGGTAGATCAGCAATAAATAATAAGAATAAGGCTAAAAAGGTATTGTGCCCATGGCGCGAATTAAGCTGGCTACGCTACTAAACATTTGGGGTTACAAACATAAGTTGTTGCCGGATTTAATATAATTGAGATCTATATACTAATTTAATTTTTTTTTTTAAATACAAAACTGTGTTATCAATTTTTAGTGTTAATGTAGTACTTGAAATTAAGCTAAAAAAATTAATATTTGTCTAAAAAATATCGATCTATTTTGATGTAATTCAACTGGAGAATAATCCCTACAACTGATTTATGACTTGGAATCCTGAAGTGAAATTTTCGGTAATTGATCACGTGATTCCAAGAATTTTATCTACATAAAAAATATTAAAGGGGAAATTTAAGTAAATTAGATTGTGAAGGGTTGTTCTGTGAAATTATACAAAACATATTTTGCTGTGTATTATTAACTATAATATGAATTTATTAAATAAAATTCGTGTTCGTATTACTTAATTTATTAACTTCGAGATAAAATATCAATAAAAAAACTTACGTAATTTCGCTATTGAGGCTATTTGACTTACGACACTCAAAAATGTCACGATCAAAAGACCAGCTTTGACACAAAAACCCATAGCGGCAAACGTTTCGTGGGTAGAAGAGACACGAGGTTAGATTTTCTTCGAGTGTGTGTACTTACCTACACGAAGTAATAACGCAGATAATTTTTTTTTCCTTTTATAGCCGGTCACATTATCTAAACAATAATTGGAAGAATGGCGGGAAAATGAGGTGCTCAGCGTCTAGCAAGGTGAGCAAGGTATCGAAAATTCGAAGCAATTTTTTTATAACGGGAACAATATTTTAATAATTAATTTGGAAAAGTAGTTTTGGAAATACCGGACGTGAGTGAATATAAACGATAAATTTGTTACCAAAAAAAGCAAAATTTTTTATAATTCAAATATAGGTTGAATCAATAGAAATATTTCTATCAACGTCAATTTGAACATTGAATTCTATGAGTTTAAAAATTTTTAAAAGCTTTAATAATGTCTAAAATCACCGGAAATCTCAATTAATTATTTCCCAGACGATGAATACATTAGTATTCGAAAGCTCGGAAAATATATTGAAGTTAATCCACTTTGGTGTTTCATTGCCACATTCCCAATAAAAAACTACTCATAATATAGCTGGCAAAGACTTCTTTACAATTCATATATATATATATATATAAGCGTTTTCTTATTGGGAATGTGGCAATGAAACACTAAAGTAAACTATCTTTAATGAACATTTTGAGCTTTCGAAAACTTATGTATTCATCGTCTGGAACTGAATTTATGGTCAAGTATAATATAAAAAATATGTATAAATGTATAACAATAAATAAAAATAAAATTTTCACTTACAATAATTAATTAAGATTTGCGTCGGTTTGAAATTTTGTTAGTTCTTGTGAAAATATATAATCCATGGGTTTAAACATTCCATATTCAAAATGACGTTTGATAGAAATATTGACTCTGGTTTCTATAGAAATCTTTTCAGAACTTTTGATATGTTTATGTTTCTAAATGTTCTTGATTTCAGGTCTCTTCTGTTTCAAAATTAGTTTTTTCAATAATTTCTAAAAGATAGATAAGAATTGACGTTTTGACTTTTCTTTAAGTCTTTATCAAAACATAAAGATAAAGACTTAAAGAAAAATCGAAACTCAAAATCGGCAAAATCACAAAAAAAAACAGAGCCACATAAAACTTATATTGTGAGATATATATTTCATCAAGTACAGAAAACATAGCGCATTTATTTTATTTTTTTTTTGCTTAAAAAGAAAAGGTAATGGACGATTTTTCTTTCTTTAGTCTTTCAATTATCTTCGATAATATTGGTAATAATTCAATAGGACGATAGTTACTATTGGGTTGGTTGTATGTATATAATCTATTTTAGTTCTCGATTTTTTTATTGAAAGCTCTGCAGTGTAACGCCCCTAATAAGAATAATAATATTATAGTTTATACTTGTTACTATCCCTCTAGAAACTTGTGCTTTCTAGAGCTTAGAGTAAGTTTCCAGTTTTTTAATGTTTTTCTTGTTAAATAGTCTTTATCAAAAACAGCTAAAAATTTACTTTTCAACCTATTTGAATATTAGTCAAAATATTACTTGACGACGACGTTAATGTCCAAACTAATTTCTAATCAAAATAACCTAAAATAAAGGAAATGTATAACAAAGAATTTATGGAAAGATCTAAGAATAAAAAAGAAATTTTGAAAAAAATTAAATATGTAAACGTATACCTGTTAAAAAAAATTTTTCCTATAACCATTCAAAATAAAAGTTAATAACAATTGTAGATTTGAAGAAAATCTAAAAATAGTTGATTTAGTCAATGCCATAATAAACATGTGATTCCCATTTGACTAACCTCTCTGCTCCAATTATTTGAGGACTTACTTTAGGCGGACCAATATTTGGGCCCTTTTTTTAATAAGAATGTCAGTAGAAAAAGATATTCAAACTTTTTAAGAAAATAATCGCCACTTTTTTTAGAAGATCAAACAAATCTTTATAGGTGGATAAAATATGGAAGTTTATTTATTTGGCCACCCATATCTCCAGACCTAACTTTTTTTTGTGGGGCCGAATAAACGATCCCGTTTACATCAAAAGTTCAACGACAAAAAATGATATGATTGAAATAATACGACAGTTTCAATTGCAAAAATTGAAACTGCTGTCCTATCCCCGCGTCAACGATTGATTTCATTTATAGCAAAGGATGGATGACAATTTGATTTAGAGCGCCACTAATTACGTAGTTAATTATCTAAGCTGCTAATTTTTAGATTTGCTTAATAGTTTATTCAATGATTTTTTTCTCGTTGTTATTCGTATTCGATTGTAGTATATATTTATTCGGTGAATTTTAAAAAAAGTTTGCTTTTCCATTTATATATTTTCCAATACGTCCTCTAGTAGTAGACCTATAATACTGAAAGTAATTTCCACGTGTGTCTCGGGATTACTGTTGTAATTTTTTTTTCTTGAACCGGCATAAGTGTGGCAACGCTGCCGAAAAATATTGAAACGAATCATCGGCGAATTGCGAAACGCATGGGCATCAATTTGAACACTTACAGCAAACTTTTTTACCTCAAAACCACTTTCGAAATACTAATTACTAGTTGATACATTCACACCATATTACTCGTTAAAAAATCAGATCTAACTATCGAACTGTGGAGCCTTGGAGGTGCACTTGGACCTCTTAGGGAATCACTGACTTAAATAACACTTTTTCGAATTCCTTTTGTAATTTTTTTAATGAAATCATTTTGACGATGCATTTTTTTTAAATCCGAAAAGATATGACTAACAGCCGTTCTTAATTGCAAAGAAAATTAAATAAAGGTTCCCGTCAAGTGGAAATTTGTTAACCCCAAACAAAAATTAAAAAAGATTATCCACACAACCGCTCAATTGTATCATAAATATTCATAAGATGCAATATTATACTCAATTTTGGAAAGTTCTACCTATTGTACAGGAATAAAATGAATCTAATCAATAATTAAAATAGAAATAACGTAAGTAGATCGGTTAAATAAATTAAAAACTCTTTGATATTAATAAATACTAATAGTTGCGGTATGTTCTTGGTAAGTACTTTGAAGGATTCACGTACTCACTTCCTAAAATTTATCTTAATAATCATCTATAATGACACGTTTCGAATTTCAAGTAATCTTTGAAATTCTGAGAATGTTTTTGTGTCTGTAGTGACGTACATTTCCTACTTTGTATTCACTTCTTGATAATATATTATTATTATAAAAGTTGACTAGTCGAATACACAGATCGTTTTTGTGATAAGAGAATTTGAAGTCATGAAACTTAAGCCCGACGATCTGGAAAGCGTGGCAGAGAAAACATCGCTAAGAATGTTTAGGGACGGAATCATCAAAGAAAACCAGTACCTAAATAATGATCAACCCTGGGACATACCTCAGGACGATGCATCGCAAAGTTTAGAGAAAAACTTCATGTCAATAATAAAGTGTGAAAGCAAGTGGGATCAAAATACCATACAAGACAGAAATGCCATTAAATGATATACGGATGGATCAAAAACAGCAAACGGAACAGGAATAGAAGTGTACGGGCCCGGAACCAAACACTCTGAAAGCCTGGACAGCGCACCAAACATTTTTTTTTTTTGGCAGAAATTGAAAAATGTGTTCAGTTCAATCTATATAGGAGATCATCATCTTGTCCGGTCAAGAAACCATTGGAGCTCTAAGCTCCAATATCATAGAATCCGAACTCGTTTTGGACTGCCTAGAAAAATTAAACGAGCTAGGTAAGAAAACTAAAATTACCGCACAATGGATTTCGAAACACACCGGAGCGAAGGGAATTGAAATAGCTGTTAAGCTCGCTAAAGTGGGGGAAGACAAGCCCTTCATGGAACCTGAACCCTTCTGTGGTATCAGCTACAGAACAATGGAAAACTCACTGAAAAAAAGGTGGATAGGAGCAAAACCAATTATTGGGGAAACCTACAGGAGCTGAGACTCTTCTGGGAAACTATAGCCTGAGTAGATCTGCTTAATGTATCACCCTAAGTAAGAAAAATCTACGAATATCAACAGGAGTTCTATCAGGGCTTTGTCGCCTAAATAAACACCTGAAGACGCTAGACCAAGCAGATAATACGCCATGCAGATTTTGTTACACAGACGACGAAAGCTCTATCCACATTTTCCGGGGCACTACACCTAGGTGCGTATGAAATAGATGACGAAGACTTTTTAAACGGAGTAGGATTAATGGATCAGCTGTAAACTCAGGGTTCTGAAGTATCGCAGGAAGAAAGGGGGACAAAATAGATCCATTAGGTCGTAGTGTATACGAGATCCCAAATCCATACATACATAAACCCGGCGATCAATTTAAATAATGTCGATTTTCCCAATAAACACTGAGAAAAAAACATAAATAAGAAAATGTTAATTTTAAACATTTCACATACATGTGTTACATGATTACCGCTTCAAAGCAAATGCAATTATTTGAGGTTTGTTTAAATATTTTTCGACTTGAACTAACAATCTATTAAACGTGACAGACATCAATAAAATTTTAAATTCAATCGTCATATTCAAATTACTCAAAAACAAGTTTTAATTCGAATAATTTATTCTTAGTTTTTAACAATAAGTAGGTTAATCAGCTTATACAGATTAAAACTATGGAAATAATTTTTATCACTATGCTAACTATTGAGAATGTTTTTTGTATTTGCTTGTCTCGTTGTGACATCCTTATAGTAACTTTAATCGCGGATCGAATTCCGAATCAGTTTAGAACTGATCGCATGCGCACTTTTAAAATTGTTGTATATCGATGAAAGTGTGCATGCGATTGGGCCCAATATGATTCGGAATTTACCGAATAAAGATAGTTTTAAAATATGTATTAGAAATACGTAACAGGGTTGCTTTCATTCTTTTAAGGTACACATATCTATTCTATCACAATCTGCATTTGCCATCAAAATTCAACCGATACATATCTCAGTTAACAACAAATTGCCGCTATAGCCAGCGCATATCCCGGACTTAAATCCTATCGAGAATTTATTTCAAGAGAAAAGTTCGGGCTAGAAATCCTGCTCCAGACGCAAAATCGGTCTTTGAAACGATTAGAACCTATTATTAGGGCCAGGGGAGGGAACATTTAATTTTGATAAGTAAGCGTAAGAGGATATACAGAAGCAGCTCAGATATAACACGACAAGATGCAGCAATCTTCGAACACACTAGAACAATATAAACGTGGCAACAACAGAAGAAAAATCAGGTGAATGGACGCGAGAACTAATAAAAAACCTTAGGAAGTTCGGAGATGTGAACTTCTACATTACTCAGTTTCTGACGGGATACTCAAACATCTGAGTGTACGTATTGTAAACATGTCTCAGATGATGCCGAACACACGTTCTTCGTGTTTAACCACTGGAATCGTCGAGACAGGAAGTACAGAAGACTGTCGGCAGCATAAACCCTGATACTATTATTCAGGTGATGCTGCACAAGGTAGAATGGTAGCAACTGGTTCCTACCCACACATAAAGAATTCTTGGGCTGCCTGGTATGACGATATCATAGAAACGTAACAGACGGAACAACACACACGGACCGACCTACCTACCATAAGTAATGTCACAGTTGTTCCTGATTGGCGGTGGCGGTTTAGTAGGTGGGCTACGGGAGTTCCACCCCTCAGCTCTCCTAGTGAAATCCGTTACATAGATTCCGAATATTCTTAAACAATGTTAATAAGAAAATTAGTTTTTGAGCTCGTGTTTTATTTACTGTTAATTATAACCCTTTTTCATTATTTAAGATTCCTTTACGTTTTTATATTTTTTCTTTTACAAAAAAATAACTCAATAACAATATACGACGTCTGGCTATTGAATAACGAAACTGGTTACGAAAAAGAGTTTTATTATGAAAATTATTCTGCATTCGAATGCTCCCCTTCAATATACTCAATATACTCGCCTCCCTTCGCCACACACCTTTCCATACGCTCGTTTTTTCCATTGATCGAAGCAGAGCTGGAAGTCTTCTTCGGTGAGGGCCATTAGGAGCTCTGCCGTTTTTTGCTTTGCCGCTTCTATCGACTCAAATCGAGTCCCTTTCAAAGCAGATTTTATCTTCGGAAACAAAAAAAGTCGCACGGTGCCAAATCTGGTGAATACGGCGGGTGTTCGAACACTGGAGTGCGTAATGTTTAATTTTTCGTATAATATTTTTCTAACCGTTTCTTTACCGGCGTTTACAGTCTCTGCATTCATCAGGATGCTCATTTGACGATCTGCACGCACAATTTGGTTGATTTTGGTCTGTTTCCGGAGTTGAAACAGTCGTCCTGAGCGCTAGTCATCCTCAGTGCTCTCTCGGTCCTCGCCGAAGCGCTTACACGCGCACGAGATAGAGAATTGTCCCCATAGGCCTCTTGCAACTAAATCGGAGAAATTTGAGTTTGATAAGTTGCTCCTGTTTTTCGTCACACATGGTTTTCGACACCAGACGTGTTTTGAGACGTGCATAGACAAGATAACAAGATACCCAACGCATTACCCAACGCATTACATTACCATCTAAGGCGCCCTCTAAACACGCAGTCTTGTTATTTAATAGCCAGACCTTGTAAATCATTCATTATAAGGTAAGACTAATGGCTTCGAAATGCCTTGTATAATCAGAAAAAGAATGGAAGCTACAGATTTTTTGTTAGAGACTTTTGACTTCGAGTGTGGGACTTGAGTCGATTTTTTTGTACATGAATGTAGTTGAAATAGATGCAAAATAGGTAATTTCTGCTACAGCAATTGATTTACCAATTTTTTTGACCTCATTTCGAATGTATAGCTAATTTTTGAACGGCAGTCAAATAATAATAATTTATTCAGTGACAAAACGTGCGAAATAGAAACCTATCATCAAACATCTGTTTAAAAATTGTTACAAATTACATTTGGGACATTATACTTTGATTTAACGAACCGCGTAAAAATAATGATACATTTAATTTGTTTAACTATGACATCAAATTAAAATCTTCTAGTAAACATTTTTTTAATTGGTAAATTGAGCTATTGAATAATTACTTAATCACCGGTATTTCATTTAGAACATTGTCAAAATTACAATTTTCAAAAAAATCATAATGAGAATATAATAGATACGTCCTTTCGTTGTTTATTTATGTAGAAGTGATTTTGTCAGATAATTAACTTTAATTCAATTTGTTAAAAACATCCTGAATCGTTTTAGGTGAATTATTTAAATCAATTTCAACAGGGTCTAGTTCAATATAGGGGTAATCATGGTGCCGGTTAATTTATTTTTCTTTAAATTTAAACCTCATTCACAATCTGCTTTTATTAGCAAACAAAAAGTAAATATGATCATAAAAGATGTTTTAAAATAGTACCCACTGAAAACTCTCGTATTTTTGTTTTGTTTTAATGTTTATACGTCTAATAATGTTTGCTTCAATTCCAATGACACTTCAGTGTCTACAAACGAGATTTCAGAAGTAATTTTGGCAGGTATGGAAACCTATATTCCTTACTCCTTCAAGTATTTCAACAATCCGTGGTTTAATAAAAACTGCACTAGAGCACTAACCTAACCTAACTAGGTTAGGTTAGTGCAACAACAATAAAAATGCTGCTTATCACAAATGGCGCTTAAATCCTAGCGCCGAAAATAGTATAAACTTTGTTATCTCGAGAAATATCTGCAAGCAGACTATACTCGCACATAACGATATAATGAGAGAGTGGGAAACAAAGTTCTCAATTAACCAAATTGATCAAAGTCTTTCTGGTCAAGAGCCTTCTGATCCAAGGCTTTTGCAATTAAAAAATTGCACCATTAACTGGAGAATATGGTTAGGTTAGGTTAGGATCGCGAAGGAGAAGGCAGACTTGTTGAATCGCATGTTTTCTTCAAATTTTGATTTGATTGATTGAACTCTTGATTTGCGAAGAATAGTACCACCCAGCCTGCGTAAAGTGACTAGATCTATGCCAAAAATAAACTTTCGATACAGAGATGTGGCAAATTTTCTCAAAGGCTTTAACATCAATTAAGCGACTAGCTTAGATTGAATACCACCAATCGTATTGAAGATTGGAAAGTTACTAGAGTTTAACCAATGCCAAAAAAGGAAAAAAGACGGTTCCCAATAACTACCGTCCGATTGCTTTAGTCCCAACCATTGAGAAGGTCTTGGAGAAAGTTGGTAAACGGCGGTAAACATAGATCAACTGGGAACATCCTGGTCTATGTCATCAACGTATAGACTGAATTTATAGAGAAATATGGGGAATCTAGAGCAATCGCACTGGACATATCGAAGGCTTTTGAAAGGGTTTGCATTGACAATCTTCTAAATAAATTAAGATAGTACGGATTGTCGTCCTTCCTTATAGACTGTCGCTATGGACGCACCTCAACCTCAAAAGGGTTCGAGGTCAATGCTGGTGCTTCACAGAGATATATATGTCTCCTGCACATCAGCGATCTACTTGACAAAACCGCAAACCTTTCTCCGACGATAGCACACTAGTGTCATTTAAATTAACCGCTCCAATAAACTCGGCTACTACCCAAATCTGTAAACAGCAACAGATCAACATCATCAATACCGATGTTGAAAACATTTTGGAGTGGGGTGGGACCAATCTGATTTAATGCAGCAAAGACCCAGGCTGTTATTTTTACAAAGGAGGTTAGCAATGCAGCTCAGAATTTGGTCCTGTTTGGACATCTCCGTGAAATCGCCTGTTGGGTGTTGAGGTTGGAAGCAATAAGTCCTGGTGTAGTCACGTGGCCGATTTATTCAAAGCGCTGGGAGGTCTGCTTAAGGCCAAAAAGGTATATACTCCGCAACAGCTTCTAATCCTCTGCAAGGTGCAGATTCATACATCTTTGGAATATAACTCGCACATTTGAAGCTCGGCCCCCAAACATAACTTGAAGATGCTCGACTCAATACAGAAGAGAGCAGGTCGACTCATAGGCAATACAGAGTTGACCAAAAATTTGGACAGCTTTAAACGTAGAAGAAAGCTCGCTGACCTAGAACAGTTTTTGCAAGACCCACTCGACGGACAGACGTGACTCATGAACATCGAGTTAGACTGCAGACACCCAAAACTTCTATTTATCGAGACTCATTTATTTGGAGTAGTGCAAGCCTGTGGAATCAGCTACCAAGTCAAGTCTCTCCCGAGCACTACAACCTACAGTTCAAAATCAATATCCACAGGAATCTCGAGTACTTCGAGTGTAAAAAGTTTTACCCCCTTGTGCTTGATTCAGATGATCGTTTTCTGTTTAGTCTTTTAAGCACTGGTAGTGTTTTGTTCAACTTCATCATTTTGATGACCGGGTAGTTTTCGATGGTAGCTTGTACTCAGAGTGTCTATTTCCTTCTCTACTGAAGTGTTTTATATCTTCATGTACCATTGGGCGTTAACAATGTTGCGGAGTATTTTTGACTGAATTGGTTGTATTATTTTTGTGTTTGAAGGCTTGATCATGCTTTTGTACATTGTTTTCTTATTTGAGCTTGGATCTTTTATCGAGAAGACAATGTCTTTGTTTGATCTTGTTATTAATTTGGTTTTGTTACTCTTTATGGAATTTCCATGTTAGTTTTTAGTCCAGAATTAGACCCTTTGGGAGGAGGGAATTATTATTATTTTATTATTATTATTATTGTTTGACAATAGTAGGCGGTTAAAAAAACCAATGAAGCTATTGTTTTATAAATTTAAAAATGAAAGTTTTTCAGAATACTGCTCACACTTTTTCAGTCTACTAAGAGTAGTGTACAATTTGATTGTTTGTAGCTGAGTGTCCAGCATCAAATCTGTTCTTGAAAATATTTGTATTTGCAGCAGTCACTGTCTCTTCTTCTAATGTATTCCACATATTTACTATACGATTTGTCAAAAAGTTCTTCCGGGCAACTTGCAATTTCTTTCCTTAGATAGTTTTCTTGAATGCCCTCTTAACTGCCATTTTGTATTCACATGGAAAATGTCCAAGTCGCAAGTGTAGTTGCAAGGTTTCTATTAAGTCTCCTCTGAAGCGACGTTCTCTGGGAGTGGGTAGGGCAAATATTCTTAGGCGTTCTTCATAGCATAAATCTTTCAGCGGGGGAGGTATTTTAGTAACCCTTCGCTGAACTTATTCTAAAAGCTCAATATCCTTCACAAAATATGGATTACACACTGAATTCGCAAATTCAAGCTTTGGCCTCTTACATACACCTTTTAATGTATAAGCTCTTCTGGTATTGTTTGAACCAATGTATAGGACACTACATTTTATTTCATTGAGCTTCAGGTGTTTGTCCAATCATCTACTGTGTGCAAGTCATCTTCGAATAACTGCCGCAAAAATCTTTGTATCATCAGCAATGAATGATATATTTGTTTTAATGTTCACAGCATGATTACTAATGTAGATCACAAAGAGAAGAGGACCAATAACAGACCCTTGAGGTACTCCACTAAGAACCTCGTGCTTGGTTGACACAGTACCTACCATTCGCTTTCACTTGGAACTGCCTAAGCTGGAGAAAGGATTAAATTAGGGCCAAAAGATTCCCTCTTATTCCAAAATGCTCTAGTTTGTGTAGCAATAATCTATGAGGGACATTGCAATAGTGGGACATTCAATAACTCTTGTAGTGAAGGCTATTTTATTCGAGTCGTCGTTTATTCGCCAGTCGGTAAACCATTTTTCCAGGATATTGAAATGTTCTTGAAGTTTATTTGTGGGTACGGATTAGGATATAAGAAAAAAAAAATATGCTTTCAAAATATATTTGGAACAATTTTGTAACATTACATAACAGAAATAAACATTGCACAACAAAAATCGAGTACCATTCCATAAAATGGTACCTAACCACATCGAAATACAATCGATACAATACAATTTTGATTTTCTTATATAGAAATATTATTTGAAATAACAAAATTTTACACTTAAGTTGATATGTTAAATAACTAGTAGGATACTTCACAACAGGGTATTTGCATTTATTAAAAAGTATTTTGCTACGAACACTTATGAAAATGATAGATTGCACACTCATTTTTACCTAAGAAAATATTTCACACATGTACTAAAAAAGAACAAAACATATATGTATTGAAATGCTTCTTTTTCTTATGTTATATATGGTCTCGAACGATAGAGGCAATACGCGAAAAAAATATGAATCTGGCTGGGTGCCGAAAGAAGACTGAAGAAGTAGACAATATGATTTTTTGAGGTTATATTAGTAATTGCAATAAAAATTGAAAGTTTGTTGTGATTTATGTTAAAATACATACTAGTGTCTGAAAGATAATTTAAACGTTAAATTTCAGTGTTATTACTATTACCGGGAAATGTATAAAGTAGTTGAATAAAAATTTATTCTCCATAGAGGAGGAAAACATTATTCATAACTGTCTTGATTTTACTAACAGTTAAGTTTATGTACTTTTCAATTTTTACGTGTTTATAGGAAAAATAGTGTACACAACTAGTTGGAAAGTGTATTTCGCCCCTGTTACGTTTCAGCTACGCGGCTCGTGTAAAACAGTAGCTAGTGCGAAGTTGTATATAAACTATTCAAAAATATTTTTTCTCAAACCATGCAATTACTCTATTGGAACATTAAAATTGATTAGTAAATTGTTTAATATAAGGGAAGTCTTTGTAACTAGAATTAGAATATTATTAGGTGAGATAATGTCTGCATTTCTTTTTAATTATGTATTTTTACTTGGTTAATATATTTTATTCAAAATTGATACATCTACACTGACTTAAACTCCATCTACGGTTTCCAATCGTCCGGTTAAAGTCGGACTTTCCACAGGATAGAAGACCCCATCACGTTACTAAGAGCTGATAGCACTATATGTAATCTGATGGGATTATCGGAATTTTTTATGCAAAAGACATACTAGATAATTGATCTGCTAACATAAAGATGAAACAACAGCCGTTATTTGTTTTGAAATGGAAAATATATTTATTCTTCCCAAAAATAGAGGACCTACAATTTGTCAGCTCATTTTAATACTGAACACACTGTTTATTCTACTACTACACTAACACTCACACTATGTGATATCGATAACCAAGTTATCGTCTTCAGAAACAGAACATAAAGTGTGTAATTGTTCGTGTTGGTGTAGTGGTAGCGCATAAACAGTGTGTTCAATATGAATATCACCAACGAATCTTGTGTTATATGATCAAAAGGGCAAATAGGATTGGAAAAATAGTTCCCAGCAAAAAAAAAAGTTCTAATAATAGCCCATACTTATCTGCTATTTTCACAAAATATCAGTTTTTTATGTGAAGTGGTCTCATTTTTTAGAATTTTTAAGGATATATGATAATTTGATAAACATTCATTCATAACCAAGTTGGAATTTTTGGAACAGTTGGTGATATTCATACTTTACACCACCACTACACCAACATTCAGAATATAAACCTTTTCCGGTGAAAAATAATACCAGCGGGAAAACCACCTTGGCGGGAATCTTGCGTGCCTCGACTACTAAACTATAGAGTGGGCAGTAAGGAATTGGTCCATTTGTCCTTATTCAAACTTATCTTACATTTAGCAATTTCAATGCATTCATCAATTTATTATTGGAAACATTTTTTAACAATTATTATTTAAAATTTAAAATAAATTCTTCAGTAGTCGAGGAATAACCTCCCGCCAAGGAGGTATTTCCGCTGGAATTATTTTTCGCCGGAGAAGGTTTATTGGTGGATAATTGAGTATAAAACAGATTGTAGTTTACCTTCAGTCTCTGAAGACAATAACTTGATAATCGAAGCACGCGTCAGTCAGTGTAATTTTGAGTGTTGGTGTAGTGATAGTGTAAACACTGTATTCAAAACGTCTCATTCATATCCAAATTTCCTAATTAAAATATAAGACCATACATAATGTAGAACAATATGTTTTCACGGACAGCATCTTCTGTCTTTTCAAAACATTTTTCTTGAAATTAGACCTTGTAACATATCGAAGGTGTTGCCGTCGGGATGAATAGTGCTTACGTCACCCTCTGGTGACTGTACTTTTAAAAATCCAAACTCGTCTATACCAACGATTTTCATTTTCATCGATTGACCTGAAGTTGACGCTACGCTAACTTCGCTGTCACTAAAATCAAAAAAGAAATAAAAATAATCATAATTAACCGGGCACGACGGGCTTATTAGAAAACCTAAGCGCCTTAAGGCACTTGGCCGCACACTACGCTACTACTTAAAAGTGCTCAATGTTTGAAAAATACCTTTATAGATTATGTTTTATTTTTAAATAATTTCAATAACAAAATATGAACAAAAAAACTTTTTATAGTTTATTGTTTTCTATAGATTGTAGGGCGATAAGATATAAACTATTGTATAGATGTAGGTATTTTTAATTGTTCATTGATAAGAAAAGGTATAAAAGAATACAAGATATAAGAAAAATTCATAATTTAACGGTAAGGTTATATTAGGTATAAATCGCCAAAATAAAAACAAACAAACTAACATTGTCAATTCAACAAAACAAGAACTATTGCATTTTACTTTGACACTAGAAGCGCTGGTGTTGAGTGAGATCTCTGACATGTCATGTCAAATGTCTCTATCCGACTGGATGCTTTAATGCATAATCTTTAGGGCTAGAATTGGGTATAGTTATTACCAACTACTGCTTCTAGTCTCTCAGAAACACAATAAAATCGTCAAAATAAAAATATTGTCAATTCAAGAAATCAATGAGAATTACTGTATTTGACTTTCACACTAGAGGTGCTTGTGTTTAAGTCATGTCTTTTTTTGGTTTTTTTGTTTATTTTAAATTTAAAAGGGGGCAGGTGGGTACAGATGCGGCTGCGTTATTCCCTATCGTCGACCATTTGGATAGAGAACTGATTCACCAGGTTGCAGGGAAACCGCAGAAAACCTACAACACCGACGATAATTTTTAGATTAACTGAAGCCATATCTCTTTGTTTGTTTATTGCAATGCAGGTTGCGTGGATTAAAGCTTGTCCCCTAAGTGCCCTATATCAAGTGCCCTCTTTTCCCAGCCAGTTCATTGAGTATTATGTCTACCAGAGTGTCTGTCCGCCTTTACTCAGCTACAGTATTTTTGCTATATAGTCCAAATGATTTGCTTTATTTATAAAGTTTTAACCTTTCTAAAAGCATATATCTTTATTTATATTTCTTATGGCAGATTGAGTAGCTCCAAAGTTGGTTTCTGAGTACCAGCCATTTCATTTAGTGCCTTATAACATTGTAGAATCAGTTTTAATTTGAAGGTTATCCTTTGAAGTGCTTTTAGGGTCGTTGCACTTTCTATGTTTGTTATCTTGTGCAGTAAACTGGGCACTAGTTCTGACTACACAACAGAAACGTGTCTTCCTAGAGGAAGGATGTGTCCTTCAATCCCCTTGCTCTTATATACTCCTTTTTCGTCTTTTTTTGATCAAACCGTGAATTAGCACAGTAGAAGAGTATCAGCTGTTAACTACACTTCATAGTCTTTGAAAAGTGGTAGTATATTTTAATGGATTACCTGTGTAACCAATACTTGTAGTATAAATCGAAAAAATAATCGATATTTCCACTTTGTACTATATTGTATATCCTCTCGAGTTCATTAAAAACATCAGCGAAATAGACTTCATAAGGTATTGTTTTTAAAGAGGTTCTTTCATCGGTATTAATTTTTTTAATGATATCGTTAATACAAGTAGTCGGATTAGAATTATCCAAATTAACACCACAACCTAAAATAAGAAAATTAATGAGATAAATTAACACTACACGAGTACCGAAATGTAGTTACCGATATTAACAATAGCTGTCGTATCTGTAATAACAGAACTAACTATCAATCCACCAATTTTGACGTTCCCATAGGCGTACAAATCGTTCGGCCATTTTATCCCTATGTCCAGATCGAATTCACTTCTTTTCTTTACGGCAGAAACTATGGCTACCATCGTTAGATGTTGTATAAGCGGAAGGGCTCTACCCAAAGGAGATTTCGTAGGCACGTGAAGTTGAAGAGAAAAGTTAGCGCTTCCTTCCGGACTGATCCATTGGTTATTCGAACGACCTGTACCGGAGGTTTGTTGTCTTGGAATAACTGCGATACCGTGGGTTAAAGTTTTATCCAATAACAACTGGGAGCTAGTCATTACGTTGGAATAAATAACTAACCGACCTATTTGATCTGTGGTAAGCGATTCGAAATAAGTTACAGTGGAAAAATTCGAAGGACAAGTGTGGATGAATACAGGCATAAAATTCGAAGTTGGATTCGGAGGGTTTTCGTCTTTACCGCAAAATAATAACGATATTTTTTTACAGTCCATTTTCATGTCTTGTATTTCTTCGCAGTCTGTTAATAATTTCAATTTGAGCTGAAATGAATAAAAAAAAATTAGCACATCTACCAGATGATATAAAGACCAGCTAACACATTTCAAATAAATCGTTTAAACATTATGCAACACTGCACAAATTATTTTTATACAAAAATGTCGAGTTGTACATTTACTGCAAGACAAAATTGACGCACCACTCATGTTTTTCTCGATATTCTTTATTTATTGATAACTTACTGTACGACAACTACGCCATCTCGTTCCACAGTGACAGTCATTATTTAACTAGAGTAATTTGTATAAAACCTAGTTTGATATTAAAACTGTTTTAACATTTTCTTAAACAGTGCCGTTTGAATCAAAGTTTCTGTTAGAAGCAAGCTGGTGATTGTAATTGTTCAGGATATTCAATGCGTCATGTTACTGGTTTGTTAATAAGACATCATTGCACGATCATCAAATTGATGATCATTTTTTGATACATTATCTCAGAAACAGGAGAATCACCAGCAATCTGCTAAATTATCAGATGTTCGAACAAAACCCTTGCTGATTAAATTTTGCAAGAATTGGACCATCAATGATTGGAAACGGGTTCTGTTCTCCGATGAAACTGGAGTTAGCCTTAAAGCTTCAGATGGACGCGAGCATCTCTGGTGAAGGCATGGAGAAAGATTTGCCATCTGTAATATCTCGCATCAAGTGCCTTTTGGTGGTGGCTCTAAAATATTTTGGGGAGGAATTTGCTTCGATGCTCGTACGGAATTCCTATATGTACGAGGTCTATGAATGCCCAATATTACTTAAACAACATTACTTTCCAATATGTAACGCCTTTTGCTCCGTTTATTGAACCTAACTTTTTATTCATGTAGGACAACACTAGTCCCCACGTGGCTAGACAGGTTATTGGCTACTGATGTCAATATCCCTTTATTAAAGTGGCCACATAACAGTACGAATATGAATCCTATAGATCTATGGAACTATCTCAAGAATTAGAAGTCATAGTCCTCCTGTTTTTAGTGACAACCAACTCATAGAGGTCGCTATTGAAGAATGGGAGAATATACCGCAAGTTTTTGTTGAACATAGAGGAGGGCCAACGAGATATTAGGGTTGACCGATATGCATTTATTCTTTTATTGATTTTTTTTTATTTTCAATTTGAAGGTTTATTTAATCATTGCCAGCAAAAACAAACTTTTGTAGAAAAAATAACGCAAATTAGGTTATGTTAAGGTCATATTCGACTAATTAGTAGGTGGTCATTATTATTTCAATGTAACTCAAGTTTTATTTCGTGTTTATATTGTGAATATTCAGATTAATTGAAGTGGTGCGTTAGTTTTGTTCAGAAGTTTATATATCATTAATTTAATATCGAACAAATGTGATTGGATCATATTTAAAATAATTTCTTCGTTTGTACTTTTTGGGGAAACGTCCACAATACCTCTCCCCTAAATTAGATAATGAATTATGTTGTTGAGAAGTCGCATCAACCGCCTAATAAATGTAAACTGTTAGCGCAAGTCTTGGGAAACACGGAAATGTTATTGGGGGAAGTACATAAACAGTTTTCGTCTAGAAATACACTAGAACAGTTTAGTTTTGATCTGATCGAGTTGGAGTCCATATTTCTGCTTCATTTTTACAAAATATGCCGAATACTTGACGCAAAGGCAGCTAGAACTGGCTTTAGAGGAGGTGGTGAATTGAACGATAAAAGTAATAAGTAGAATATCTTCAGGATTGTGCACGTTTGAACATATTACTTTTTCTGTTATGTATTACTCGATCTTTCTAGAAGAAAGTCACGCTGTCTACATTCTAACCGAAGTAGACCAACTGACACACGAGGAATATTGTGCAGAAGAGTCAGTACGGATAATATGAGAAAGCGGCACGTGACAATTACGGTTAAAGTCAAAGGTCAAAGGCCGACCAAGGTCAATAACCTGTCAATGTCAAGTATATGTCAAGATCAAGGCCAATGATCTGTAAAATTCAAGGTCAAAGGCAGTAGGAAGTCAAGTTGACATTGAATTTTACTTTGATTTTGATCTGTCATTGCCCTGTCCCGCCGGACTTTCCTCATATTTTCTCTACTTCTAGAGCCTGAAAATAATGATCAGGACTTTCGAAGCTCATACCAGCCCAGGTGATCTAGATGAGGAATCTGATCATCAACATTTAGCAACACGTCTTAGAAGACGTCAACGACGGGAAGTGAGAAGCCGATTTGAAGAGCTGGACAATTTGTACGCCAAAATCTACTTGTATCCAACGAAGAGGAACAAATTCAAGGGTACTTTTTAAGTTTATTAATGAGGACCTTATTCAGTTTTCGGAAGAATATGCTGGGGACAATAACAACCTATTTTTGAGTGATAATGACGACATAGATGTAACTGACTAATTCACAAGACTCCGTCACATTTTTTACTCGCTCAATCATAAATTTTTTCAATCAACTTGAGCAAATAGTTCTTTTTGGCGACATTCTTGCAAGATGTACATCAAAGACAGACCTGTCCATTTTGTATACAAGACTTGGTGCATTTGTTTTTCAATGGATACCTTTACCAGTTTTTAAATAAGTTATTTTTAATCAAAAAATAATATTTTTGATATATTTTTTTCTTTTTTGATTTTTTGTTTGTTGTTTCTGAAATTATATAAACAATTTGGTTGAACATGGATATTATATAAATATACTATTCAATATACCCAGTAATGAAACTTCGGGTGCTCTTAACCGAAAGTAGTTGTGTATACAGTATGTTTAATCAGTGTTGTACCATACGGTTACATTTATTCCTGACGTTCCCAGAAGACCTGGTTAGTATTTAAACAAAAACAGTAATCACGGAAGGTTTTCCAGATTATCCAGATTTATTTCTATTTAGTGGAAAAATTAGCAGAACTGGATAATAAAAATCAATTAGTACTATATCATACTACCATAAAATAATGTTATGACAGTTTAATCCAGCATTTTGCCATTAAACGTATCCATTATAGAATCAAATTTGAATTAATACTCTATTAAACATTAAACTATCCAAAAATTTACAATTTGTTTTAAAAAATATCCATAGACCATATTGATATGTGTATAATCCTATACATTTGTATCACCTACTAAGTTATTCGGTATATTTAAGGTTTGTAACAATTTCCATGCTCCATTAAGGAACAGCACCGTTAATTAGAATCAAGCTATTGAGCCACCCACCGCTTAATACTATATCCAAACCCTGAAGATGTATTACAAATTCTAATTAGTCGGACAACGTAGGAAAATGATTAATTCAACAGCTAGGTTATGTAATAATAGTAAAAAAATTGTCAAAGGATATTTTTATACTCACATCATGTCGACCTAAGAAGTACCCAGGTGTATATTCCACATTTTTACTGCCAGAACAGTCGATTTCCAAATGATTCGTTAAAATATCTTTCAGAATCTCCAAGCGAGCTGCGTTACTTTCTTTTAAAGCTTGAAATTTACTTTCATCATCCTCAAATTGATCGGGGTTGATCTCCAAATGTACCTGAGAAAAAACTGTTCGTCCACTACCTCCTTTCACTGTAGCTAATAGCAAGCTTGGTGTTTGCCATGTTTCTTCAGTACCAAGAACTTTGACTTGGATAACGTAATCTTTCCCGTTATTTTGTATCTCTACTGCTGATGGGGTTCTAGGTGCCACGGGGCTTGAACTGTTGTCGCTGCTTTGATCGGATTCTTTGGAAAATTGTTTTTTCGTCGGAGATGCTTGATAACAGAAAATGTGATGCATCATTTTCACTTGTTTCCATTGTCCGTAACTGAATCTTACTAGTTCGTGCTCCCTAACCTAAAAACATCATTATTTCGATAATATTTTATCAATTATAACAATTTCTGGGATTTCTAGGTTATGTTCAAGGTTGTTTTAAAATAGTTTTTGACAGGAAAATGTATCAATTAGTTTTGGTTTAAAAAAAAACATTTTTTATAATCAAAAATGGCATACCCAATACTTTCTATATCTACCGGTTTAACGAATAACTTACTTCAGCTGTTGTAAATGTATTTAGAACGCTGTAAAGAAAATCGCTACACAGGCAAAGCAATTGACCGCCGTTTAAAAAATATTGGAGTAAATGTGAGGTTAGATTGGGCGGTATATCACCGCATACTACCACCAAAGCCGTGGAATCGTTCCACACGTTTTGTTTTGAATCAATTGGAAGATCATAGATGACGTACCTACAATTAGATCAGATTATACATACTTTTAAGAAAAATAGGATACTGCAATGATTTTTGAAAAATTATCAGTTATGTCGGTGAACGACTTACTTTTCTTTATTTAACATATTGTCGAATGTCACTTTGACGTTTTCTTTGGCTATTAAACTATCAGAAAAGATTAGTATGTTCGGAGGTTTAGTTTTATTTTTTCCTATACTATTATTTTTATTAATGTGCGTGTTAGCATTGTTAAGAGATTCATTATTTTTATCACTTTTGGGATTAACTGCTAAATAATCCTTAGGTTTTTGTGAATAACCATCGTCTACGTCTTCACAAAGAGCTGTACTTTTCACTAATTTCTTTTCAGAGCTAGAGCGTTTCGATAGTTTTCCAATTCCGCTTTTAGATTTTTTAATATGTTCTTTTTTATATTTTTCTTTGGGTTCTTTTGTAGATACTACTCCATCGGTGACTGTCGTTGCTTGTTCAACTTTTGTTTCTTTTCTTTTCTGATCAGTTTTTATATCTGTTTCCTTTTCCTTTCTCTTGTTATCTTCTTTAGCTTCTTTTATTGTTATTTCTTCTGTTTGCTTTGTCGCTTTAGCTTCTTTCTTCTTTTGATCCTCACTTTCTAATTTAATATCTTCTTTATTTTTATGTTTGTCTTCGTTTTTTTTATGCTTTACATCATCTTTCGTTTTTGTGGTTACTTCTGGTTTGGTGTTTGTAGCAGTTTTGTGTTTTTCTACTGTTTTATCTCGTCTGTGTTCGCCGGATTTGTGTCTTCTGTAATCACCGCTGCCAACTTCTAGAGTATTTTTGTCATCTTTTTTAATCGGTTTAACTTCATTTATTGGGACTTTCCTTTCTTCAGATTTTCCGCTTTCTATTGTGATTTTTGGACTAAAAAAATTAAATGAATTCAAAAACAGGAATTAAATTTATTGAAAGAAAGTGATTGGCAAAAAATTGGAATATATATAGTGGAATTTATATTTTTTAAAATAATATGATGGCCAGCAATAAAAAAAATTAGTACATAACATAATTATCATCATCATTCTCCATCAAACAGTAGAGTTTACTATTTTTTTTAGCTTATTAACGTGGTTTTTATTTATATTTTTATATTTGGTTTCAAAACAAACCGCAAGCAATTTAATTTTTATTGAAATCTTTATAAAAACAAAATTTTCCTTTTTATTTATAAAGAGGCACTGTAGCCTGTAGATTAACCTTGTACATTATTATTGTTATAAGTTATTAGTTGATACAAGGTTCACCGAAAAATGCAATGTCAACTTTTATTTGTCTAATTTGTACAAGTGCTTCTACTAAGAACAAAACATCTTTTTTTATAGTAAACTAAATTCTAGTAGTGTATCTCAGTTAATAGATACTAGTGAGCATTTAAATAAATCCCAGTGATGGTAAATTGGCTCTAAGAATTAATTACAACACTTTTTTCATTAATTTAACTAATCACTAAATTTGTAGTATAATTGTCAATTTGAACATATTCATAATTCAGGTATTGGATTTGAAGTAATTTGAAATATTCAATATCATTCAGTCAATTAAACAATTGTATAATCGTAATTAAAGTGAAAAATTTTTGAAATAGAAACAAATTCAATAAACGGTAACTCTTTAAGTGATTTCCAAAGTAGTTCAGATGCACCCCCAAGGGTCCGTAGGAAGTTCTACAATTGGATTATACTTGAATTTCCATTGTTAGATCTGATTCTTTAACGAATTGGTAATATGGTGTGGATAAAATATTATCCAATACCAAGCTTTTAAATCGTTGATGGTACACTTACTTTTTTACGTCCCTGATTTTACCATATAAGTCTTTTGTTGTTTCGGCAAATTTTTTCCAATAAATGGGAGCATATGAGTATTTTAAAATATTTTCTTTGGTAAATTTTTTTTCGAATTTAATCTTAACTGGAAAACCTTCGACATCAACAGCTAAAACCCAAAATAATCATCATTATCCCCTCAAAACAATGAAAAATATGTTCTACGTGATTAACAAGATTTCTTAAAGTTAGGAATACATTCCACCTTTCTACACAAATTTATCAAGTTAAAACTCCAAATAAAAGGATTTATCATTATATTGAATATACACTTCGGTACTATATTGAATTAAATATTTTTTTAGATAGTTAACAATATTTCATCTATAAAAAATGTTATATATGCATAAAACTATATGTAATCTTACTTTCAATTTTCAGTAATCTCAACTCATGGTTAATATCGAGTGGATTTTTTGAAAAACAGTGAACAATTCTGGTCAATTTATTGATATCAGATTTTATTATGGCTTCGAAAGTATCGGAAGCCCTCCAAGCAACTAATTCTCCATATTTTTCAACCTAAAACAAGTAAATTTCCCAATTGTTTTAAAAACAAAAGTGGAAGCTGAAATGTCTCAGTTACAACCTGTTCTGACATAACAATTTCCTATTTAAAATTAGTGAACATTGCACGCATGCAACACAAACAGAAGTATAGCCTCTTGCGTTGGAAAGCATTAGGATCTGTTAATCATCTAGTTAAATATTGCAAAGTGCCCCTTATTTTAGCCTACACTTACGTATCTTCTCGGATTACTTAATTTTCATTTTATAATATTGTGACTGTAAAGAATTATAAATGTACCTACCTAACTTCAATTTATTATTGTATTCGTTAAGACTTGTATAGTGACCGCTCCTAATAGGAACCAACGTCATAGTTAAGTACTCGAAGTGTCCCTTAGACACTTGAAGCTCCAATAACGTATCAAATAACTTACTTTATTATATATTTGGTTAGTTGAGATAAAGAAATTAAGTTTTTAACCAAAATTAAATTTACCCAATGCCTTTCCAAGCAACTTATCGCTTGTGTGTATGATTTTCTAGTCTTTTAGGTTAGGTGAGATAAAGAAATTAAGTTTTTAACCAAAATAAATTTACCCAATGCCTTTCCAAGCAACTTATCGCTTGTGTGTATGATTTTCTTATGTACTTAGTTAATAAAGATAAAGAAATCAATTTTTTGACCAAAATACATTTACTCAATACTTTTCCAAGCAACTTATCGCTTGTGTGTATGATTTTCTTATCTATTAGGTTAGTTGAGATAAAGAAAACAAGTTTTTAACCAAAATATATTTATCCATTGCTTTACCAAGCATATTATCGGTTCTGTGTATTTTTTCTAGTCTTTTAGGTTAGTTGAGATAAAGAAATTAGATTTTCAACCAAAATACATTTACCCAATGCATTTTCAAGTAACTTATCGCTTGTGTGTATGATTTTCTTATCTATTGAGTTAGTTGAGATAAAGAAATCAAGTTTTTAACCAAAATATATTTATCCATTGCTTTACCAAGCATATTATCGGTTCTGTGTATTTTTTTCTAGTCTTTTAGGTTAGTTGAGATAAAGAAATTAGATTTTCAACTAAAATACATTTACCCAATGCATTTTCAAGCAACTTATCGCTTGTGTGTATGATTTTCTTATCTATTAGGTTAGTTGAGATAAAGAAAACAAGTTGTTTTTAACCAAAATATATTTATCCAATGCTTTACCAAGCAAATTATATATATATAATTATATATATATATATATATATATATATATATATATATATATATTATATATATATATATATATATATATATATATACTTTACTTTACTTCTGTTTAAGAATTCTAGACTATTTAGTTGAGGTAAAGGAATTAAGAATTTATTCACCCAGAAGTTAAATCTGTACAATATTCTGTGAATAGAAACCTGCTAGTTCATTTAATCATTCGAAAACAATTAATTTATACAAATGTTTATAAATCGCTGGTCAAATTTACAACCTCTAAATATTGATGTGATTACTAACCTGAATCATATCGGCAGAATGTTTAACGTACGTTTCCAGTACAGCTTGCACTAAAACATAAACATGAGGCGGTTCTAACTTTATAGTTTTCTTACTAAAATATATAGGAAACTGCCTGTAATCTTTCGGAAATATCAACCACTGGGATAAGTTGATCTTTTGCTGAAATCAAACTCAAATATTATAGAAGAATTTTTATTTGGTTTTGCTCACTTTTGGTACGACAGTACACCCTACCCTATCCTGCGTTTTGAAAAGCAAATTTTCAAAACTTCTGTTTTTTTTCGAATCGTATATGATAGTTTCGTCGCATACTAGAAGGGCGTTTTGGTTATTTAGGGTCCCGTTTAATTTGTTTTTCAAATTCGACAATCTGAACCATTGGATTACTGTAGCGTACATGTAAAATAATGTTAAAAACATTTTATCTCAACAGCAATACTGTAATCGTATCTGAAAATAAAAATTTTTGGTTAATTTTTTTTTCTTCAATTGTAATCGATAACGATACGGAAATTATATTGTTTCAACATGTTTTAAATGTCATCTGTCAAAATTTCGCATACATAGTTACAGGTAGTGGTTGATATGGGGATTAAAACCCTCCTATAAAGTGCACTGGACCGAAGCTGATTCTGAATGCATATTTTGGGGGTAATTCCATCCAGTTGGGAAAAACGCTTTTGAAATTATTTTAGAATACTAATCTTAAAGGAAAATAGTAAATAAAAACGTTCCAAATATAAAAAAACATCGTAATAATGAATTGTTTCTTTCTGTAATAAATATGAAATTAAATTTGAACGATAAAGACACAATTGTGCTATTTTCACATCAAAGTCCAAGAGCTACAAAGAAATATAGATAAGAAGTTCAATTATAAAAAATATTTACTGATGTTATATATATATATTAACAAGATAAGAATCTTTATGTTGCAAATCTCATTAGTGAAAGCCTGTCAATGATATAAATATAGTATTATTTCAGTTAGATGTTAATTAAATATTTCAAATATGCAATTTTTTGATAAAAGTTTATTGACCTCATCACCATTATAGACTGTATTCCTAAATATACCGAGTGTCTCAATAAGAATAACTCTCGGCTATATATCCAAATGAGTATTACATGTCCTCATCAAAACGAGTTTCAGCGTAACCATAGATAAAAATTGGATCCACCATTATTCGTTTGAATCAAAATGGAAGTCATCTGAGTGAAAAGAACCTAGTAAAATACAATTTACTGAAGCGAGGATATTTTAATGCATGTAGAGTTTGTTCCTCCAGGTCAAAACGTTGAACCTTCTATTTGGAAGTGTTCGGAAGATTATGTATTAAGGTGTAGACGAACACAACAATGAAATTGGATGAACACTGACTTTATTGACAGTAGTTTTATATCTTTTGACGCAAGGTTAGGTAACTTGAAAAAAAATGAAGTAATAAAAAAGTCACTACAAACTGCGCAGGCGCGGTATCATCTTATTACTGTTTCTAATTTTAAGATGACACTGCTTTCATCATGACAGTCACAACATTATGCCACAGTGACAGACAGAAGACCAGTTCTATCACAATTATAATGACATGTCTGTTCGACAGTTTTCGGCTAAAAATGCCATGTTTATGCTGCTCAGGCACCTTACTCGCCTGACCTGGCTCCGAGTGACTACCACAACATTGTGGAGGTTATTTCGACAGATGAAACACTGGTGCTATAATTGTATTAGTTATAATACTTTATTGAAGGGGATAATGTTATGTTGTGAAAAAATTGAAAAGTAAATATTTAAAAAAAGGGGGAAAATGATAAACCGTAACTATTATATCACTGTAGGTATATTATTGAACTGATTGAAGAAGGAAATGATGAAGAAAGGCCATGTGCCTTCTATGTAAGGATTTACTGGCTGTTTGAAGATCTGAAAACAGAAACAGAAATAGATGTTTTATAAAAATGGTGGAAAAAAAAATAATTGGAACAGTTTCAAAGAAAATTATTTTGTTAAATGAAGTGAAAATTAGCTTAAAAACTTTATTTACCAGTTGAATATTTTAGAAAAGAGTGAAACTTTAATATATTTTTGTATCTCTATACAAAAAGCAGACATTCTTTCGAAGTACTTCAGTTAGCAGTAATTATCGATTGAAAATATACAATATTATCAACTTCTTTTTTTCAAAAAAAAATTGTCGTTGAAGTTTACGTTTATTGATAAAAATAAAATGGCAAATGGAGAAAAAACCGAATTAGAAATAGGTAATAATTCTAACATGTAAGTACTAAGCGGAAAACTAACCTCACTTTGAATCTGTATTAAATATATTATTTATAATGTACCTACTTTTTTTAACAATTTGAAACTTTCCAGAGTTTTGTTGAACCCTGTACCCCCACCTAAATATAGTCGGTCAGTAGATAAGAAATCGAAGAAATAGGATTAAACAACGCTTTGTTTTCAAACTGATACACTCGTAGAACAATTTCAATATTTTCAAACCGAAATAAAAGCAAATAAATTAATTGTGAGAGAGACGGGTAAATAGTGATAAATAAAATGTATTCAGATTCATCGGAAAACAGTCTTAACAGTTTGAAATTGTGTGAGTGCGATAATAACAATTTGTGTTCGGTTAAAATTATGAATAATATTTTAAATGAAGTCAAGCAGTTTAACGGGATAACAAATTTCAACAACAATGTCAGTAAAAAGGCACTAAAAACAGTAGGTCAGTAATAGGTTATTTAAATATTAAAAATAATTATTCATATCATATACAGATTGTCATAACTATTCTATCACCGGTAATCGGTTTATAACTGTAATCTAATACTCGGTTATATAAAATTATACAAATATCTATTAAAAACTAAAGTTTATTGGAAATGACAGTTTTGGGGCACAAGACTATATACAGGATAGTAAACTGGAAAAAATGGACATTGATCATTTTTTAACCTAATTGACTTATTTTGTAACACCAAAGAGTTTACTATATATTAGGGCATACCTATCATTCCCATTTAATAATGGTTTTTTGTTGATTTTAGGTCTTATTTAATTGAAAGTTGGTTTCAAAATAGAATCTTGACACAAATTATAAAATTCCACTAAACCAAAATCTAAATCACAAGAACAAAGAAAGTCCTTTGTCATGATAGGGCACATATGACAAATATCTCAATATTGAGAAAATAGATTAAGAAATCACAAATACGACACAAAAAATAGTTGTCTATTTTAGGCCTTTTTCATTAGAAAATTGGTTTATATATAAAACTGAAAAAAAAATACTGCTAACTTTTTATCTGAATTTTCACTAATTCTAGTATAAATAGCTAAAAAAAACATGAAATACAATATATCGTGAAATCTAAATGGGCAAACTCTAAAGTATTTACCAGCTTTGATACAACATATAGTTTATTATAATAAAGACAATTCAATTTAATAATACTTTTTGTTGATTTTAGATTTTTTTTAATTGAAAATTGATTTTAAAGCAGATCAACATTGACGTATATCGAAATATTTCATTAAACTAAAATCTAACACACCTAAAAACAAAAAAAAAGTGCTATATAATGATAGAACATATATGACAAACACCTCAATGTTGAGAAAATAGATTAAGAAGTCATAAATAAGATTCAAAAAATAGTTGCCTATCTATTCGAGCATTCCTTTCAAATTTTATAATACGTTGTTGATGATTTAAAGCATCTCGAGATATTTCATTAAAATAAAATCTACTACACCTAAAAACAAAAAAAGTGTCATGTAACGATAGGACTCATAGGACAAACATCTCAATATTTAGAAAATAGATTGAAAAGACATCAATATGTTATAAAAAAATAAAACAAACCATGGAATATCAAAAAAACATGTATTCAATTAGAAAAATTCTAAAATTTTTGAAACAAGGTCAAATATAAAAAAGAGAATTTTAGAAATGGTTCACATACATAGAAACACGAAAGTTGTCGATGATAAAAAAGCCTAATTTAAATAGGATTCATAATTCAATTTTATTAATTTTAATGTAACTTTCAAGATATGACAACTGGAAATAAATAAATTATCTAGTGACGTTCAAAAAAATATTTTTTATTTCGATATTCATGTTGTAGGTGATCTATTTATCAATATTATCATTGTCAAGGTAAAATTACATTTGGATAAATACCGAAATAGATCGAAGCTTCATGATTTTTATCTGTTTAAACATCAATTTTAAGTTAAAAGACAATTTGCCACAAAAACCACCTACAAAATAATAATAATAATAATGATAATAATATACATAAAAGTTCTTCATATGAATTTATAATACATATGAATATACAGGGAGAGTCACTTGTTAACTTATTTCCAGTTATACAGGATGTCCCAAATGTAACATTTCCTGTACTTATATTTTGTCGTTCTTAATTTATTTTTTCAAATATAAAGAGTTGACGTTAAAGTTTAATCCCGATGAATCCATTATATTTAGACAATTGAAGTTTACAACAATAATTTAGGATACATATTCGTTGATCCATAATTTCTTAATAGGGTGTTGAAATATTGAAGGCCTCGTTCAAACATCAATTAGTTTATCATTTCCTATTAAACAACCTGTATATTTTCAAGGCATTGCATACCACTGTTTAGTTTTCTATCTTAATGCACAAGGGTTCCATGCTGGGCACAAGATGGGTGCCGAGTTTGTTTAAAATGGAACAAAAACAGCGTCGAGGAGATGTTTCCATCGAGTGTTTGGCAGAAATAAAGCTGAATTTTTGCACCGTTTGCACCAAACAAACGGTTTTTTGGGATGTGCGTGGGATAATTTTAACACTTTACTAAAATTAATGTATTTATCTAGACAAATAAAACCTCAATAGCAACGTCGAAAGTTTCTAAAGCGTAGGTCAGTGTCAGGTTATTCAAACACACTGTATGATTTTGCAAACATCCTTGATCCAATTAAAAAAAAATGAGACAAATATTATTCTCTCGAAAATAATCTAAAAGTTTTAAATAATGAAATGAGATCAAAGAATTTCAATCGTGGATTAAATACAGTATGAATCCTAATTTGCGTTTGACGTATATAACTATCACTAAGATTTTATTGGAATTCAAAAAATTTTTTCAAAAGGTAAAAATATATTATTAGGATTAGGATTAGTTTCCTCTGCATAAAGATTCTTTTTCAATAGGAATCTATGCTTGTACGTTGACATATCAATAGCTGGCCGAATCTATACTAAATTAATACGTGGGTGTATGAAAAGTTACCGATTTCGGCGAGAAAAGTAGAGATGGCCCCATTGAACGTGAGAAAATTTTAGCGAGCGATGGAAAGATCCCTATCATGATAACGGTACATACGCCCTCGCAACCAGGCATGTGGCATACTTTACATACAGAGAATACAGAAAAATAATATCTATGATAAAAAGGCATACAGGGTATATCGAAAAAAGATGTCAAAAAAAGCATTATTATCTCTGGTATCTAAGCTTATCAATTTAAGTTGAAAAATATAGTGACATTTCGGCCATTTTGTACGCTTAATTTCCGTTGGACCATCGTATAAGTGAGTCTGTATCATAACCTTAAAGTTAAATTTGCAGAAGAGAGACTTTTATCTGACGAGGATTTTATCAAATTTGTTTTTGAGAAGAAGGACTATCACTATTATTTGGAATTGTTACAAGGTTAGAACATTGTTGAACTAAGTATGTAGACTTAAAACTAAAGTATGATGACAAATGAAAATGAGGTTACATTATTCCATATCGTCAATGTCACTGATGTACGAGATTGTTAGTGTTTAAACTGCCCCAATTTTTAATATTGGAGATATAAAAAATCTTCAAGACCCTTAAGTATTCAAACGCTATTAAGTAAGCTCTAAACTGCTATTATTCAATTCGGAAATGACGTAGCCTGTCAGTTTGTTGTCATGCTATATAATATACAGAGTGTACAAAAAGATTTTCATCATTAGAATACGTTATAAATGGAATTTAGGATAAGAATAGCGGAATTGTGCTTCACTCTCCGAAAAAAATATTGTTAATTATTTGTCTTCTCACTGGATATAAATTAATATCAGTGCACGTGCTCCCGTTTAAAGATCACCCTTTCCGAAAACATGGCTCTGACTAAAACGTTTGCAGTCGGTCAAGTGGCACTTTCCTATTGGAACCAAGTATATAATCTAATACAGCAAATTTGTCGATTTCTGGTATAAAAAAGTTATGAAACATATTGCGTTTTCCAAGATAAGTAAACGTTAAGTGCAGTATCTTTATTGTAAATTAAGTCTAATGAATCCAGAAGCGCTCTTTATCGCTAATACTGTCTTTTTGGAAGATGGTGTTTTTATTTTCTTATGGGGAATTTCAGAGGACCAGTAATGACGGTTTGTTTAGATTAAAAGCTGTCTTAATCAAAGTGCGACTCATAGATGAATAAGAAACCGTCGAAAGAGTTGAGTCATATAAAATAGACACTTCCCAACGTTCGAGTTTATTTTGTAAAGATATATACCTGTCAGGGGGTTATGCGACTTACATCTTTTGTTATAAAGACGTAAATAACTTAATTTATGTCTAAGGAAAGCCTCGCATTCACAGAAGAGCTGTTACCTTCGATTCCTTGTAGAATCGTCATCATCTATTTTTAGTTTTTTTACAATTATTGTCATTTCGATTAAATCAAAATATTCCTCTATGTATTCAATTGAAATGGAAAAATCATACTACAAAAACTGATATAAAAGTTATAAAATAAACAGTTGTGTATTTATGTTGATCATAAAATATTTATAAATAGCTAAATATTATCAGCAAACTATGTGTATTAATTACTGTTTATACGAGGTATAACAAATAATCAATAAACAAACCTTTCTTACAACTAAAAGCGTGCTGTTTATATTCGTCTTCTTTTTCTGCTTCTTCTTCTTTCAATGACTTATCCGTTACGAACATTAGCTATTAGAAGCCTATTCTTATCTTGTTTACCAAGTTTCTAATCAGATCAACAGATGACCTAACCTAACCTCGTCTTGCCTTATTATGTGGCCAAAATACTCCAGTTTCAGTTTTTTTACTGTAAAGTCTTATAGTCTTTTTATAAGCTCCATGCCGGTGATGTGCTCCTTCCAGGATATTTTCAAAATATGCCGATATACCCAGGTAGCCTCGGTCGTGGTCCAAGCCTCTACAGCTACAACCTCTACACCACGACATAACAGAAAATATGTAACACCTGACTAATCTTAATTTTAGTTTTAAAGAAATATCTTTGATGTTAAACGCAGCTCGAGCTTTTTCTATCCGTTATTTTCGCGTTTACTGTGATTCCGAGGTATATATGATCAAACCACTACTGCTTTGAACTGACATCATTAAAAACCAGCGACCAGATATTTCTTATTGATGTACTGATACAAAAAGTAGAAGTAGATGCTAAATCAAAGCTTCATCGTGGTTGGCCCATAGTTTCTGATTAAAAATTGAATTGTCTGTAAGCAAAAATTGACCCGAAAAACAATGATTCGCTTTTTCTTTGACGTTTTCCGAATTAAACGCTTCTACAGCAACAATTGTTGGATTTGGCTCGTCGTGAGGGACTCATATAATCAATAGTTATTTTTTTTTGGTGATCCATGACCAAATGAGTATAAAGTAACTTGCTGATGGTTTGGTTGGCATTAGAGTGAACATAGTCTACGTTTGAATTAATTACACTAGGTGTTGAAATATGAAGGAACGTCATCGCATGTGTAGTCCATTGATAGCATCTTACACTCGACAGGTTGTGAGGTTATGTTTAACAATGAAAGATAACTTATAGAAACAGTCAGTTGTTAACGCCAAGAATATAAGTAACAGCCCTTGCTACTTGTTTTTAAATGGGTTTAAATTGTGAAATCACGAATTAATAGTAACACTGATACTAGGGAACGATATAAAATATGATAAAATTGCAATCATAACTTAAAAAAGTACTCGGGGCATTTTTGAAATATTTTTACGCTAATTTGATACATTTTTTGTATATAATTAATAATACTAATTATTAAGAAAAACTATAACTGAGGCTGTATGATAAACAACTCCGTCTATCTACTTTTTTGTGTACCACACCATTAACGATAATAATAGAATAATCCGAATGATTGAAATCAGAACTTTTCGGTAGTGAAACAACCTTACCAATAAAGAAAATTATATAATAAAGCAATTTTAAAGAATAATATACAAGTCGCATTGAAAAAATAACAAATTCGATTTTTTTCTTTACAGAGGTACGAAGAGAAGAAGTTCTTGCTATTAAAAATCGATTTCCAACTAAAATACCTGTAAGTTTCAATAATTTTTTTTAAATCAAGTATGATTGAATATGATGTTAATATTTTATATCTTTTTATCTCTCAAAATCACCAGATAGGTAGCTGAGAATACTATAATTCTTCTTCTTTTGCAGATAATAGTACAGCGTTATCATAAAGAAACTCAATTACCTCCATTGGATAAAGCAAAATTTTTAGTGCCGCAAGATATTACAATGTCCCAGTTTCAAATAATAATTAGGTACGTACATACAGGGTGCAGCAATAGAAGTGCATCTTGCATTATTTTTTTTCGCGAAGTAAACAATGCGTGGGCGGGGGGAGAGACTAGCGTGGTAGGATAGTGGCACTCGTGGAGTTTTAGTACCCATGAATCACTTCGCCGGAAAGTGTCGCGCTTTTTGTGTTCGCACGTTTCACGAGAACGGTCGTTCATACGTTTTGATTTAAAATATGGGTTAAGCGTTTTGAAGAGACCGGTTCCACGTTTAAACCACCAGCAAAAGTTCGTTCAAGAGCGTCTAGGACCACAGACAATATTGATAGGATGAAGGAGTCACGACGAAATTTACAGCGAATTTTGAAGTTGGATCTTAAACTGCATCCTTATAAGCTCCAGTTAACACAGGAATTAAAAGAGGTTGGCATTTGTTGAAGAAATGCTTAGTCGATTTTCTACTTTTGACAACACTATTTGTTCAGATGAGGCTCATTTTCATTTAAATGGGTTCGTAAACCGACAAAATTGTCGTTATTCAACCGAAAAAATCCAAAAATGAAACATCAAAAACCACTGCATAGTCCGAAGGTAACGGTATGGGCAGCAAACTGAAGCAAATGAATTATTGGCCCTTTCTTCTTTGAAGATTCACAAGGACGAAACATCACCGTTAACACTGACCGATATATTGCGATGTTAGATGGATATTTGACTCCAGAACTTGCGATATCAAGAATATCGAATACGAGAACCTGGTTCTAAGAAGACGGAGCGAACTGTCACACATCAAATAACTCTATGGCGATTGTGAGACAGATATTTCCTGCAAGACTAATTTCCAAAAGAGGTCATATCCCTTGACCCCACGTAGCCCTCGCTTGACGCCTCTTGATTTTTTTTTTTGTCAAACATGTCAACATAAACAGTCTAAGAGACATCAGTCAGCTAAAGGAAAATATCCGCCAGGAAATGGCAGCAATGTTATTTTTAAAAAATAAACTTCATTTAATTACCTAATAATCGTATCTTCTATTCCAACAATACATTATGTATTTATTTTTTTAGCCTATACTTAATAAATGCACGTTCTATTGCGCCACCCTGTACAATATCAAAAATATATCTCATAAAACACAATCAGTATTATTTAATAATTTTCTTTTAAACATAAAAAGTTTAGAAAAATGTCAACATCCCTTTTAAATGATACAAATAATCTACTAGGTACATCTACCGATTTAGAATGTCTTGTAATTTCTATTAGAATTTAAATCAGTACCCTAAGTCGTTGGTCTAGTAAACAAAAAACTTGTTTTGTTTATATTTGTTTTAATGTATCTATTTCTAGAACGATATAATCAGCTTAACTTTCTCCGACCTCCCTTCTTCGGCATTTTTACAGAACATCTGTTTCAGCGATGACTTTTAACTGATATTCCTACCCCTTGAGCATTTTTTCAGATCTTAAAACAACCATTAGTCGCTGAAAATGGGACTAATTCGAAATGCAGTTCCCTTGAATCATCCTCTGATAAATATATATGAATAAGTCTGGAAATTATTTACAAAAAGAATCAATAAGCTTCTATTTTTTCATTGAATAGTGTTCCTAAAAGTTTTACGCAGGTAATTATTATTCTGAAACAAGCCCTGTATAAATTGATTCTGTAACATCTATTTTTTTCGATAAATAAAATGTCTGAGCTTAAAGCATGCCTTCCATTTTTTCAATCGAATATTCCACACAGGTAATTGTTATTCTAAGACAACCCCTATAAGTTGATTCTATGCAAACTAATTTTTTTAATAAACAAATGTCTGATGATGATTCAGGAAAAGAATGAGTTTCGAGCATTTCTTCTATTTTTTTTTTCGTTCAATAAAATGTGCCTGAATTCCCGAGCAGATAATTGTTACTCTTGACACAACCCCTGTATAAGTTGATTGTATGATATTTAATTTTGTTTGATAAATAAAAAAATTGAAGATGATTCAGGAAGAAAATGCCTCTAAAGTTAAAACTGAATCTTGAATTGAGTCTTATATTGTCTAATAAATATCATTATAATTCAAAAATAAGATTTAATACAGTGGTAATCAAATTTTTGAAGTATTTTAGTATCAAATTTTGATCTGACACCTCGATCGTTTCGATCCTTGATTTTACACGTTCAATTGATACCTGTCGCAACTATTTTCAGTTCTAACTGTATAATGGAATACTGTAATATCTATGTACAATTTTATAAATCTACATGTGATATCGTCGGCTTATCTCGTAAACCACGTTTTTTTTATTGTATCACCATTTTGATACCATTAGATAGAATATTTCTGAAAGCATCTAACAGAAAATCTTAAAAGGTTCAAGAAAATCCGTCACAATTTAGAAGTCTACATCGCAACTCCAGACCGTCATTTTGTTTAAAGCTAACCGCGTTTATTTACTTGAACGGTTTTTCTTCAATTATTTTTTCAAAATTGTTGTTCGGACACTATTTCAATTCTTTATTAAAAAAAATCTTCAGTCAAGTCTTCATTCAACTTATGTCATCGTTTCTTGTGTCTACTGTAAAATTGGGTGCTCTGGAGTTACGAGGTTTGTGACTTAATACATCACTCACTAAGTGATGTGACTGACACACAGATGGCGCTGCCATTGTCAAATCTATACGAATCTTTATGAAGTACCAGCTTTCAAAATACTATGTGTAAAATTTCATGACATTTCGATTAGTTAGAAAAAAGTTTTTTGTCATTTTCAAAACAATTACGTTTGTTAATTTATCATTTATCAATGGCTTAAAAAGTGTTATCCGGATTCTGCTCCATCAAAAAGAACCATTTGTTATTGGTTTGCTGAATTTAAACATATCAGAAGTCGTGTGTTTATCATTGTGCATGAACATTTGACCATGAGCAAACTTTTTCCAAAGTGGGTGCCGTGTTTATTAACAGTCGATCAAAAACAACAACGTGCTGATGATTCAGAGCAGTGTTTTGTCATGTTTTCACGAAATAAATCAGATTTTTTGCGTCGATGTAGGACAATGGATGATACATAGCTCCATCACTTCACTCCGGAATCAAAACGATTATCATCAGAGTGGACTGCAGCCGGTGAACCACGTCCAAAGCATCCAAAGGCGAAACAGTCAGCTTGGAAGGTTATGGCTTCAGTATTTGGGATGCACATGGAATATTGTTCATCGACTATTTCCAAAAGGGAGGCCAAACACTGTTCTGGATAATCAATACGTTGTTGTTTTTGAGCGACAGTGAGTAAACGCGGCATTTACTTGGAAAAAAGTTTTCTCTTCTCTCTTTTTTCTGTTACTTTTTTCCAACTAATCAAAATGTCATCAAAGTTTACACATAGTCTTTTGAAAGCTGATACTACATAAAGATTCATATAGATTTGACAATGGCAACGCCATCTGTGTGTTAGTCACCCGACGTTTTGAGTGATTTATTACAAGATGATAATGATAAATCGTCTTGAAGATAATAGGTCTCATTGTCTCAGACCTTTCCCTATCTTGAATTCGGTGGAAGTACTGCCTTCCAAAATAACTTTGCATTCGGTTTTTCGTATTTTTCTTTTCACTAGTCTTCTCAATTTGTCTTTTCCATTGCTTCATAAGTTCTTTTATTTTCCTGATGGTATGATGTAATAGACCTGTCTGTAATCGATGAATAGTATATGTAGAATTTTATTGTTTGTAATAAAGTAAGACAGGTAGAAAACATTGTTTTATATATGGTTCGTCACATAAAACTTAGAAAATATGTGTATGATTAATTATTATCTTCAATACACTTTCGATTTTTTTTGTTTTCATTTTCGCCAGATCGCCATAGTTTTTTAAAAGTTAGTACTTCATAAACGTCATAAACGATTTGGCAATGGCAACGCCATCTGTGTGTCAGTCACATCACTTGTTGAGTGATCTAATATGCCAAAAATTAATTAGAGTTTATTGATTTTAGAATGTATAGTCAAAATATTATATTTTTTGTTCTAGGAATAGGATACGTCTCAATCCTCAGCAAGCGTTATACATTTTAGTAAATAACAAATCTATGACGAGTTTAACTCTAACTATTTCCCAAGTATATGCTGAACATGCTAATGCTAATGGGTTTTTGTACATCACTTATGCTTCTCAAGAAGTTTTCGGCAACTGTACTACCAACAGTAATAATAACTCGGAATGATCTATAGGAATTTTTGGATTGAACTTTTTTCCTTTAAATCTAAACCTCAAATTTTTGATTTACTCAATTTTATAGTGTACCTAAAATTCACAAGATTTTTTATCTTTATAAAAATTCTGTTTGACCCAAACAGAATTATCTAATTTCCAAAATTCATTGACAATAATTTGTATATTGAGTAAGATTTACAAATATTTATTTATAAAACATAAATCTTAATTTTTCGTGAGGTTAATGTAATATAAACGAAATACTTGATATTATTCACCTTTTCGTATTCGAATATTGTAATAATCTCTCATTATTCTAGATAATATTCATAAAACATTGTTGATATATTAATTTAATTGGTTATTAAACATATCAATGTTATCACATTATTTCTAAAGACTAATTAAATGACAAACAAATTTTAGAAAAATAAAATATATCGGAAAGTAATAAGTCTCTTTTTTTATCTTCTTAAATTCAAACGATTTATTAGCAATTTTTACAGAACTCAAATCTTTATATAGCAAATATATGTTTTTAAATCGAAAAAAAAAATCCTTGGAACAAATTGAACTATAGAAAATTCATAAAAAACTCATCATATGTTGCAGCTCTTATTTTATTAAAGTATTCTATATAAAAAAAATCAAGGTACATGATTAAAGTGAAAAAATGCAAATTCAAAAATTCCAATATAAGATCTTAGGTAGGGTTTTCTAATTTTTTAAATTTTTCTAGCATATATTAATGTTAGTTTTAAAGACTGTTTCTTTTATATAAGTAATGTGAGATTTTATATACTTGTTTTTAATGTACTATATCTTTTAATTATTACAACTACAAAAACTAAAATTGTTCAAACAAAATAATTTTACTGTAAATATTTATATCACTTGAATTGTTTCCATTTTAAATAAAAATGAATAAGCATATATTTACTTCAATTTAATCCACAAGTTTTCAAAAAAGAAGATCTCCTACATGAAATCTGATATCAAGCTGTACTACAAATTGTAACATGCCATTCCGCTTGTTACGTTTTTCTTCAAACATTTTGAATATTCCTTTGTTCACGTATTGTGGTACAATAGTCACTTCTGATTTATTTATTCTAAGATTCGAGTGTTTGAAAAAATTAATTTGTGATCGACCTTCCACAAGAAATTCAATAAAACCTCGGTATGTATTCGAATTCTACACCCATCAGAGTAAATTTTTGTAAATTTGTGGTGGTTTTATTCTTCATATTCGCTAGTCTACAACTGCCAGGTTGGAGTTACAACCACACCCAAAGGACTCAACTGGCACACCACAAACAAACAAATTCCAACAACTGGAAATTCAGTTGAGGGTCGCAATCATCCCAGATTTTCATAGATAAGTCCCTCATATTTTACGCTATTGACAAAATTTAAATTTACCCAGAATAAGAAGAAGAATTTGAAAGTTGCAACTGGGACGATTAAATTTCACAACTTTTTTTATCTAAATCGCTTTTATCTTCTCAATCTCTGCTAATTCATTATTTTGCAATAGTATCAAATTAAACATGATCACAACAGACCCGTGGAATAGACCTACTTGGATAACAACATAAAAAAACTCACTAATACACCACTTCATAGGTGGAGTGTGCATATTATAGCAATTACAACTTTTGCAACTTTTTGAATCATTATATCTCAGAAACAGTAGGAAAAAAAGTATTAACACGTTTTTTTTAGATAATTTTATGGTCTACAATTTTTGTCTAATGTATTTTGCTGATTTTATCTTTTTGCTGAAAATCGCGAAATCTCATTTTCTTGACCTTTGACCTTAAATATAAATATATAAATTTTATTTTTAATTATATTTTGAACAATTTCACAAATTTTCATTTCTCATGTAATCTGGAATGTCTAAATTGACGGGACTAAAATACCTGACTAAATTCAGAGGTGTTGTATTGTCGATTTTCCAAATAAGGTTCAAACAGATCCAACTTCCTACATCTGAGTCTGTAATGTTCCATCTTAATTAACAAAATGTCTGAGTCACCCAGTGAAAGTCATAAGTTAGGTCACACATAATGGCATACATGTTTCCACCCTCATCTAGACCCACAACTATGCCCGAAATAACGTTCTCCAGATTGCGTGAATGGGATTCAAATATCAAGTTATTATATTATAAATAAGAGCATAGTTTATTGTTTATCAGTTTTCTAATATTTTAGAGATTACAGTATAATAGCTTATTGAGATTTAAGTCTATACCAATCGCAAAACTATTCCTAGTTCATCTTCAAAGATATCAATATCATAATGTCTAAATCAATACAAGTGAAAAGATACTAAAGAATGGGTAAAAAAGCATAAATGAAATAACAAATAATAAGGTAACATCCATGTATTGATAATCAATAACACTTGGCAAATCTAAAGTTACCAATTATTTTAAACTTTAATGTACTTTTCATGATAAAAATGGAACCAAAAATAATGTATTTTGCATCAACAAACCAATAAATTAAACTGGATCTAAAAGTTTTCATATGATCCTTAAAAAGGTCAATTGCTTTATTATGTATTATTATAAGCTTGTTGGGTAATCGGACTGCCTATATTTATTCTTGTGAATAAACAGAGCTCTGATTCACCTTTTCTGGCGAAGTTCAATTTGAAACAGAAACAACGAATTTATTCAGTAAAAAAACACTAAAAAATGAATAAAATGGGTTTGTAAGATGAATACTAGAATAATAATTAAAAAGAATTTTAAATGGTATCCCTGAGTTCTTTTCATCATAATAAATTTAATAATCACAAGACTTGTTACTATCTTGATCATGCACACACAATTTTACATTGACTATATAGAATTGCTCAGAATCGCCCACATTTTATATAGAATAGTGACAAATTTCCACTTGGAGATCCATTTACAAAGCTTCATTCAATACATTTATATCTACTGTGGAACTTATGCTCGCTTGCAATGCTTGCAATTTGAGATTATACAGTTTTCTTCCGAAGATGCAATATTTAGAATCAGTGGGGAAAACAATGTTCATTCCTGACTACCAATTAATTGAGGATCAATTGAGAAAGTTACATGTAAAGTACAATATTTATATTCTGTAAATCATTATAAAATAATATAATCAAGTAAATGTCATTGTGATGCATTATATTGTTCAATAATAAGCTACAAATAGGTAAGTATGAAAATTCAATAACTTAAGGGAAAAAATGTATTTTACCTTTGTATTGTGGAAAAAAGGAGTTGAATCATTCTATTGATATGTTTAAGATATATCGAGTGATTTGAAATCTGTTTCATTAAATATAAAGACACCAAACCAAATTTTATCATTTTTAAATAGAAACAAATGGAAGGACATAAATATGTAAGCATAATATACAACTCACCTTGCATCAACTATTAACTAAAGATTAATTGTATTATTACATTACAAATTACAAAGTTTATCATTGAGATTTTTATTTTTATAAAATAAATTCTAACACCATTTTCACTTATGTAAATTTAATGACCCACAAACAATCTGTTAGATCATTAGAACCGGTAATTATTGATAACAGCCGATGTCAAAATCGTTTCGATTGTTTCGGGAAAACGCTCTTCTTCTTTTTTTCCTGTGAAAATAAATGAAAATAATAGTGCACGTAATTTGGGTGGCATAATATTCAAACATCGCAGCAGGTAGTTTATACTATTATAGTAAACTGCATTTTGTGTTTAGCTATTCACCAATAGATAGCAGAAGAGGTGTTATTTTAATAAATTTTTATATATTCATATGTTGATACCAAGTTTTTTAGTATATTTATGATTGTTTGGGAAAATCGCTCTTGTTCATTTTTTCCTGTGAAAATAAGTGGAAATGATAGTTTAGATACTTTGTATTGCATAATATTCAAACATAAAAACCGGTAGTTTATACTATTATAGTAAGCTGCGTTTTGTGTCGCTAAATGGCAGGATGGGTGCTATTTAAATAAATTTTCATGTCTTCGTATATTTATAGCAAGGTCTTTCATATATATACATTGTAATTTGATAATTATAATCCTTAGTTTTTTCCTTGTTGATACATGTATGATATCGGGATAAGAACGGTTTAAAACAAGTTTTAATCAACAATACTACGATTATTTTCATTAAACTGACGTTATTGTAGGATCATCAACATCCGTTGCAGTACAGAGCTCAGCTTCTGCTGCCTTTGAATTCATAACTTATAATTATCTAGTAACAGATGGCGGCACTAGTATATAAAGTGATATAATGATTTAATTTTAATAAAAACCGAAGTAGGTCAAAATGTCAATTTTTGCATGCTATTTTAAAATGATCCTTATAGAAAAGAGAACTGAAATCGAGAGAAATAATCACGAAAAATATATAAAAATGTCTAAAGAGTGAAGAATGTAAGAAAACTCATACACATATGCTTTGTGTAGTACAAACTTGAGTAAACTTTTAGTTGGAAGTAGATTTTCTAGATAGCGCTAGGAATGACACCGAATTTCACCAATCATTATGGAAACTAGTGTAAAAGGTTAAGAAATATTAAATTTTCAACGTTCAAAATGTGAAAAATGCTATGTATATTTATTTTGTATATACATTTTATTTGATGTACGTGCTAAACAGTCCTCTTGAATTGCGTGCCCTCGATAGAGACGGTTGTCAACCAATAACAATTCCGTTTCCGCAATGTGATTTGCGCGTGCTGCGCACAAAAAGAAAGATTCGATAAGGTGTTATTATACAATTTACAAGTACCGCTTTTTAACACGTTAACTGCCAAGGTCAATTGCAGAATATTATTTAATAGTAATATATCTTTAAAAACTGTAATTTGTTTATAGTTATAAACGAAAAGGATATCAAATGTAGACTTGGAAAGTTTTTTGTTACATAAATCTCTTAGCGCAAGTGTTTTTTTTTTTAGTAATTGACAGTCAAAGTGTTAAGAAATAAATACGTTGTGGGTGGTTATACGTTGTAAATTTGCTACAAAAACATTCAACTACGAAATAAAACATGGTAATTTATATATAAAATTTATTTTAGAATATCAAATTACACATAATCATAATAATCTTGATGAATGCAGCCAACAAGAAGGCCATTAAAGCATAATGAGCGCAAAGCATTTTGATGTACTTTATTTTTCCTTTTGGAATGGTTTCGAGAGGATCTTCCAGAATGTACAAACGACCGCCTCTTGTGTAGGTGTAGAAATACAAGTCCCAGTCCAGAAGTTTCATACTGAATTCGAATAATTCTTTATCTCTTTTATTCAATCTCTGCCATAACGACTGAATGTTATTATTTGTGAAAACCCACTGTCTTTGACAAAAATAGGACAGCACATCGGCAAATTTATTTATTTTTGCGTATCCTTTAACTAACCTGAAAATGAAAATTAGTTTTTCATAGAGTCCCGCACAAGAACCGATACAGTGTGGATGCCTATATGTAAGCCCAATGACGATTGGGGGCAGTTTACTTGCGCCCATCATCAAATTTCGAGTTCCCCTAAACGCCCTGTACTGTGTGGGTTCATATATGGGACACCCTATATATGTAATAATTATTATAGTTATTTTTCTGTCATTGAGGTTTAAGCACCTTCTTCTGTGTAAAGTAGTAAATAACATTGTAACAACGTAATCTTAGACACAACGTATGTTATATTGACTAAATATTGTCAACAATGAGAATCAATACCACTTATTTATGTTAATAATACTGTACAATAATATCTATGTCTTTTTGTTTCTTGTTTTTCTATTCAATACCATGATCTAGACAAGGATGGATATACATTACCACTGCAGGTTGCCTACCTTCAAACTCATTTCAGTTTTCATATTAATCCACAATCAGTGTATCCCTTGATTACAATCACGCTGTAACAATACACATGCGCAGCAATATGAAGTAAAATAATTTTTAAAGCTAAAGTATCCCTTGTCTTAACCATAGCATTGAAGGAAATAATTCGAAAAAGGCACTGGGTTAAGTAGTGGTCATAAAAAAGAGAAATTTGTGTTTATTTAAATCTAATAGATGGACGAAGAAATCTTTTAACGAGTCACTACATTCGATTTGCACAGCGCCTACTGTCAAAATGACATAGATCCTGTGCTTACGCGTACAAATATGATCGTGATCACAAGATCGCAATCAAGATGTCAAAATTTTGTGATTCTTTACGTCAATACGTCACTCAATATCGTACATTGTCAGTCAATTTGGATTGCGATCATTGATTTGAATTGCAGATCGTGCTTTAAATTGAGCGTTTACAACCTGGCAACTGCAGCGTGCGTTTCAGTTTTATTCATAGTAATTTCATTTTAGTAAAGCATTTGAATACTTTATAATCAAATAAATCAAAATACCGGTAATATTAATAAACATTTGAGATAGTTGATACATCGATTGAATCTTAATAGACAGACTAATAAGTTCAATACTCACATGGGCTTCTTCCCGACACATACTGCTATAAAATCGACGACGTGAGCTGGTATAGTATGAAGCAAAAATGATGCTATCAAAAATAACCATTTATTCTGAATCATCCTGAAATAGCTGTGCCAAATAACTTTTTCTGATGGTATTTGTGTGGCGTGTTTTGTACTCAATCGTTGAAATTCGTCTAAAAAGAAATGAAAATTGTATTATCTTTCTTCCAAACTGAGAATATATGTTTACTCACCCCAACTTATGGGTTTTTCGGGTGTACTCACATAATTATATACAGGTATTTCTTTATCAAATTGCTCTTCTCTGCTGCTTTCCTCTCGTAATTCTTTGTTATCATTCATAGTTCTAAAACAATATTGGGAGTTGTTTATAAAGTTTGTGGTATGGTCTGTTTTTTAAATTAAAATTACAATTACTAAAACTTGATATGCTAGGCGGCCAAATCTCAGAAACGGATTATACAGAGGTCGGCATAAATCAGGCAACGCTCTCTAAAAATCGGCATGTTCGTACTTCAGAAAGTTGTATCTATGTCATGATAACATGTACCAGGAATTCTTAAAAACGGGCTCTGTTGCCGACGCGCCGCGTTCGGGCGATCGGTATCTGTAACAACTAACGAAAATCTGGAAACAGTGGCGCCTGCGTTAGGTTAGGTTAGGTTAGTTGAGTAGCCGAACCAATCATTGCATCCGAGTGGTACCTCGGATGCAATGATCAGCAGTTACAGCATTCCATTTTGTGGTTGTATGAAGTCAAGCTGAACGGGCCAATGTTTGTGTGTGTGTGAGTAGGTATAGATGCGAGAAGTCTCGTGGGTCCGTACTTTTTTGAGGGTCACGTTACGGACCAAAGTTATCCGGAAATGCTCAGAGATTCACGTGGGCGAATGTTATGTGTGCAGAAATACCTTAATGTTAATTTTGGAGAATGAATAGGCGGAAGAGGATTCGTTGAGTGGTTTGCACGTTCATGTGATCTGACACCCTGTGATTTCTTCCTATGGGACCTTCTCAAGAATTGCGTTTTTCACACGTAGCTGTATCGTTGCGGGATAAATTCCTAAAACGTGATTGGAACGTGGTGACCATCCAATAAGTGTTTCACATTTACGTGGTAGCTACGTGACTATTCCGTAGTAACCCTGTGACAGCCACTAGTGGTTTCAAGATTTTCGTTGGTGGCATCTACGTGGTTTCCACTAAAAATGTTACCGGGGAACTATAGAGAAAATAAATATTCATTGAAAGTTATAATGGAAACTGTTGATTGATTCTTTTTTAAGATATGGGGCGTCGGCTCATGGTCAGTTTTTTAAGAGCTGGGTAATCATTTCGAATTTTCAAAAGATTTTTGTAGGATATTCGTTTATATATTTTTAATTTCTATAAATACGTATAGAAAAAAATCAGTAAAGCTATAATCACATTTATTTTTTAGAGTTTAGAGTTCTGATGTGATTTGAAGTGACCAGCTGATTCTAGTAGCTCCATAAGCATTCTAACTCGAAGCATTGTAGTCAAATTTTCTTTTATATACATTAAAATAACGGATTACGTCAGAAAATATGATAATATAAAAAAATAACAAAAAAAATACATTTCTCCACTATCTTATTTCTTAGATCTTTATAAATGTTATAATTGCCAATTTTTCTTGATTTCTAGTTTATTCTCATTGAAAATTAGTGATTTTAACAAAATATTTTGAGGTCATCAATATTTCAATTGTTTTAAAAACTAATTTTCAATCAGAAAAGACTCAAGATCAAGAAAAAACAATTATACAATTATTCATACATAAACAATAAAAATGTGTATACTTACTTTATACAAGCTACATCCCAAGCGCTGGCTAAAACACCATTAATGACGTAATCAGCTGGTACCATATCTGCATAATTTTTAGGATTTCCCCTTAACGTTCTCAACAACCCAATAGCCACACCTATTAACACCCCCGTAGCACCATACACATTGTTGATCCAACCAGCAACTGGTTCTTTCAAAGTAGCAATCACTATAAATATATTAAAAGTATAAATAGTGTTTTTCTTTTTCACAGCTGGCGGTACTTTTATATTTATAGTTTCCGTAGCATAACTCGCAAAAATTAGTTATTATAGTCTATTTCAGAAATGTATAGAGCACTAAAATGGAGTATTCCGTCCAGTTCGGCTCAATTTCGGTGTCGGCCATAGGTGTAGGTATTGAAATATTGTGTGAGGATTACTTAGGTAGTAGATTATACAGTTGAGCTTTGCGTTTTGCTGTTAAGCCGTATTATGAGATTAGTAATAAAATGGCGACATTTACACCAACGAAAAGATGTTCCAATAATTCTCCACTATAAGCGAATGAAAACCTTTTTATTTCAAATGTACACGATTGGATAAAATACGATTACCCGAAATTTACTGGACAAGAAACTGTCGACCGATGATCCCGAATGACTGGAGTTGGAAAGACCACCGTTTTTAAATTATTGCGGGGGAGAAAGATAGCAGGCCAAGGCCCAAGAAAAGTCCAGGCAGACTAGTAAAAGTCCTTGATGAAGACATCAAAAGTGTAATTCGAAGAAAAGTTCACTCTTTTTATTTTAAAAAAGAAATACCCACCCTAGATAAGATTTTAATGGAGCTTGGCCAGGATGGACCAATTTGAGAAATATGAATTTTGCCTGGGAAAAGCATAACAGTAAAGCACTTTTACTGGAAAGCGATGAAATTGTTTGCTGGCGAAGAAAATACTTAAAAAGTATAAAGCAGTACAGAACAGAGCAAAAGAAAATCTTTTATCTTGATGAGACGTGGATTGATGAAGGTTATACAGTACGAAAAATGTAGCAAGACAAAAATATAACCAGTGCTCGCCAAGCTTTCATGGAAGGCCTGTCAACGGGTATTAAGGTGCCTTCAGGTAAAGGGGAAAGACTAATAATCGTCCATATTAGAAGTGAAGAGGGATTTTTAAAAGAAGGTTTTGCTAACCTTTCAGTCGTGCCATACGGGAGATTACCACGGGGACATGGATTCGGATGTTTTTGAAGATTATTTTGTTGAAATGATAAAATATCTTCCGGTTGATTCAGTAGTAGTTATGGATAACACAAGTTATCATTCTCGACGCATAGAGAAGACTCCAACTTCATCTTGGAGAAAACAAGAAATTATTGACTATTAACCACCAAAAGTATCGAATTTGAAGATAATTTTATAAAAAAATAACTATTAGCTATAGCAAATTTACACATCGTTTTATGAAATACGCCGTGGAAGATATAGCAGAAAAACATAGTGTAACTGTGCTGCCCACATCGCCATATCATTGTGAACTAAATCCTCTACAACTTATAAAGGCGCAAGTGAAAGGATTTGTAGCAAGACACAACACGACATTCAAAATGAAAGACGTTAAGCTACTGTTTGATCAAGCCATTAAGGAGGTGACACCAGAGAACTGGCGAAAAGCAGTCCAGCATGTCATTAAAGAAGAGGATCTTGACTACTTGATCGATCGGACCGTCTACCCGTTAATTATGACGTCAAGAGGAGATGACAGTACCTCAGATGACGAAGAATATTATGATTTTTTACAATTTAATTTCTGTATAATGTATTTTTTGTATAATGTTCAATAAAAAATAAGTGTACCTAATACTGTATACATAATGCCTAATTGTTATTCTGTTAAAATAAATTTTTTTCATTTTTACGAGTATCCTATCGGCACGCCTTTGGCACATTATTTTCAGTGTTTGTGAATGGATAACAATAGTCTAAACCCATAAATTGACCCCAACCCGGGTAGTACTACCTGCACTTGATAAAAATTTTTTTTTACAATGAAATCAATGCCAAACTATGAAAGTGGCTTAAATATTCGTTGGGTCACTCTTTGGTCCCTTTGAATACCTAATGAGATTTTGTTACTCTATACATTTCTGAAATAAACTATAATTTGCTCAATTTCGTGGTTTTTACGCATAGATTTTCGTACATCGTTCACTAGATACTTTCGAAATGGTTCAATGATACCAAGATATGTCGAAGATATGTACTTGGTCAAGAGAATATAAACGTATTAACGAAAGTGTGGAAGAAGATGCAAATTTATCACTTCATCGTTGCTTGCAGGAATTGTTCATTCAAAATCGCGTTACAGTGATTTTGTAACGGGAACAAGACAAGACAAGACACAATGACAAGAAAAACAAACGCTGATTGTAATAAATGCAAAGCACTAACAAAGGAAGCAGTTTCCAATGGTTACTTTCAACGCTGAATCTGTTTCAGTTGCTAGTAACGGACATAAAGAGTACTGGTTACAGATCAATAGAATAGTTATTTGTATGCCAAGGACTGAAAGTGCTACTTTGTTGGACGAGTCTGAAAACAGACGAGTCCAACAAAGTAGCATTTCAGCCGCGGCGTACACAACATTTTTTAGACGACGCATAAGAATTCTATTATATTTTCTCTGTTTTTGATTTTTTTGCACTGTATCCTTTGTACACTTTATGAATTTTGGATATTTGTTGATGTGAACATCTTGTTTTATTGCGAGAGTACTTTTAATCATCGAGAATGTAGACCATAAAGTAAAACTTTTCCAGATTCTAGATTTTTCTGAAAAATAAGAGAGCGCTACGTTTTCCGTTGGGTTTTACGCCTTTTTCTGGTGACGCCACTTCATAAAGAGCTCGTAATGTTTTTCGTACCTTGTATGAGATTTATCCGGCAACGAATTAAGAACGGCCGCATTGCTTTCTTCGATGAGATCAGGTGGCGTGTATTCGAGTAACTCTTCATCGCTGATGTTTCCTTTTTCATCATCATTCATTGTTATTCATCTTTAGGGTTATGCAAAATCATCGAAGTGAAACTGCCAACTGTCAACATTGTAGTGGCTAGAGTCACATTTAGGGAAGTTAAAGTTTTTTACTCCAGTGTGTCCCGAAAGTGTTTTGCAATACGGAACAGTCATTTTCACTACATGGAACACACAAAACGCAACTTTCGGTAGGTAAATGAATACAGAACGAACAACTTTCAGATGGCGTCGTCTAAAAAATATTTACCGGCAAGGTGTCTACTTCATTTTCCGACGCAGAATTTATGTTGATGGATAATGTCTTTGTAAAAATACAAAGAAGAAGACAAGGAATACACCCTTAATAAAAAAATAACATTATGAAGAATATAATCTCTTATTTTTATTTTTGATGGAACATATGAATGATGTTGAATACCTTTCATTATATCTCACGAAAAACTGCACACCGCCTGACAAAAATTAGTGCAACTGATATAAACAACCAATTCTTCCCGAAGAAAGACTAGTGATTACTATTAGGAGAGTAAAGTCTACTTTTTCTTCAATTAGTCTTAAGCCATTCGTCCCATAATTCAGGTCTTGTAAAAACAGTAGCAAACAGAATTGCCGCATCAATTTTATTATCTACTGAAAAGACGCGACCGACTCCGAAAACCAGCAGCCAACAACTAAAAATCCATTCCAGTAAAATAGCCCGCGCCGATTCACGCTTATAACAAGTTGCAACACGTTGTGTTTATGTCAATAATTATTTAAAAACGAAGAAAATTATTTGCGCTTATAACGCCTACCGCCAGGGAACTGCGGAGCATCTCCTTTATTTGTGTGTGCACCTCCTACATCCAATTGCTTCCGTTCAAAAGACCGTGGTTCATAGGTGGTCGTAGAATTCAAAGCAGAGATCTAGATCTCTAGTACAAAGACGTAGATCCGGCAGCATTGATACCCTTCCGCTTTTTTGACAATATTGGCTTGTCTTATCTACTAATTCCATATTGAAGTGGATGCTGGACCGATTACCGACTCAAAATGTGGCAATTTTTTGATTTCGAGAATTGGACCAATCAATTGTTCTCCAAGGTTTGACATTTTTCGATTGTTTCCCAAGGACCGAGTGGAATCGTTAGTTTATGTTGATAAACCAGCAGCAATCAACTCCTTGAAGATCAACATTGTTTGGTTTATCAGTGACACTATCGAAATTGCATGCCTAGAATGTACTTTATCAAGAACAACCGCGGCGGCCATTTGTCCGAAATGTTAATACCATGTAATGATTTTTAAAAATTTTCATAATATTTTTCATAATTTAAGTTCTTTAGAGCTTAAAAACATATACTAATAAGAGTTGAATGATCTTTAGTCCATTAAAACACTGTTTTCAAACCCAATCAAACATAGAGACGCTTATTGATGAACAGTCTCGTATAGGTAGTTCCCAAAAATATATGTGCATGTACTTTTGCTTGTTCGCAACCTATTTTCGTCCACGTTTCTTTGCCTGCCTCTATCGGGCAGACGCTTGCGCAATTTAGCGACAGGGTTACCAACATATTTTAAAAAGACCCCCTGAACAAAATATGAATTGAATAGTTCTATACATAGTCGGGTTATGCTACGTTAACAAAGTTAATTGAATTATCTATTACTTTATCTTACCAATAGATGGCCTATATAGTGCTATTGGTAACTTTTTTCCTTCAGTTCGAAGAATATCTTCCGCTATGCATTTCGTAAATGCATACGTGTTAGGAAAGTCTCCAAGTAAGCTGAAAAAAAATCATTTCAAATTTTTATTTATGAAACTCATTCTTTCGTTTGAGGAAGAGCCACATTGTCATATATTGATTCATATGTATCTACTTATAAAAGAAGACGAAGCAATTACTCAATTACCGTTTTGATATATAACCTACAATTCTATCATTGATGTATGTGAGTTTTTATATGCAGGTCTGTATTATTCATTTTGGTGTTTCCTAAAAGGTTGGTTTTCGATTTATTCTAGTTTTTCGTGGGGTTTATTGTTTGTTTAAAGGTATTAACGACGTTTGTATTCGAATTGGTTCGAAATACAAATAAAAATGAAGCAAGTGAAAATTCATTCTTGGTTTGAATGTTGTAGATGTAAAATTTAAATATTATGTATCAAATTTGTCATTGAATTTTGTAATTGCTGCTTTAGATAAGACAAAAAAAGTTAAGCCCATTGCAAAGTATGCGATGAAATCATCAGTTAAAATAATAATCGATGCGGGGAACGTAATCTGCGAAAAAACCCGTTAAGTTTTTCTAATAATTACGTTGAGTTACGAATGAAAAATGATAATCGATTATTTTCGATTGGTCGATTGGCCTTAGTCACAATCATTTTCTATCTTCACAGAACGCCGAAAAAACTGTTTTCAAACGCAATTTTTGTGTTCTATGATGAATTTGCTATTTATAATGGTTAATTTTATTGTAAATTCTGAAATTTGTAAAATTGGAGCTTTCGAATTCTCAACATTCTGAGAATTATCAAAAAATTGGTGGCGCATTTTTAATTCTTTAAAAGCTACTAAGTTAAAATAGGTGTATAAATATATTTAAATGGTTAATGAAGAAATTTACAAAATAAGATGATATACCCAAAATACTTCAATGGTTTTAACATCTTCCAATATTTGTTAAAGTGTTGAAGTACAGTTTCTTCCATTAATAGAGGGGTGCTATAGAAATAAATACTTCCCCTTTCCCCTTTAGAATACCTTTAAAGGCAAATATTTTAAAAACTACCAATTCTATAGCATTGAAACAATTATATATAGGTATGCGAGTATTTGTTGATGTGTGCACAAAATAAACAAACAGTATTGCCTTTATGTTTATGACGAAAGAGATTCCAAGAAGATTTCATTCATGATAGCCCAGCTGGTTTCGTAAGAACAGCCAACGAATCGGGATGGATGCAAGAATATTACTTCCACTTTTTTCTTGAACATTTTAAAAATATTATTATTGACATTTGCCCCAATTTGCAAACATAAGCTACAACCGTTAAATTGAGCCTCTAAAGAAGGCAATTAATACATCTTACGACCATCGGAGGGGATCTAATGGTAGGAAAGTCATTAGTATCTATGATATCCATCTGTAACAAAATCAGCATTTGATGTGACGTTCACTGCACGGAATACCATTTCCGTTTTATTTGCAACTGGAACATGGCCTGTTAATACAGATTACGTTGCGAATTTCTCCCTTCTCCAAAGTCAAGTCACTGATCGTATTTTGCCTAATCCAGAACTAGAACAATCGCCAAGTATTCAATAAACTATGGTCAGATCATGCCACGATATCTAGCAATCTACATTTGACAAGCCTTAATGCCAATAAACCCGCGTTGTCTCCACTTCTACAGCTCGTTCTCCCCATACCACTTCTAAAGTGTTCTCGCCAGAATCAGTAAGGTCGTTGCCAAAGGCTACATTAAGAAAACAGACCCAACCTAATAGGCATATGATCAAATTAGTTATTCTTCCCGACATACCTACAAAGGATGAAACAGCTGCCATAGAATTTGGTAGAAAGTTAAATAGTGCGAAAGAGCTTGTTTTACATGAAGAAAATAAGATACTGTAAAAAGTCAAGAAGCAGACTAACTAATGCTTATTATTGCTGCCTTGAATGAATAGCAGACCAAATGAGAAGTGGGTTTAGTGACTGGAATGTACAAGCTGGAAGATTGCACTGGGGGCGAGCTGCAATATATCTGTCATAACTGTTTGTGAGATTAGATTATATGAAAACATGTATATTTATCTGTCAAATATAGTTTAAGTACATAGCTGTCACAACTAATCTTGGTATCTGTCACAACTTACCTCGGTGCTAGGAGTGTGATAATAGAAGTTGTTTAAGTTTTCGTGGATATAATAATTATGGCATAACGTTTATAATTGTGGTATGTTTTTTTATTGAGATATGTTGCTCTTAGTAAAAATTATCACAACCCTCTTCGGTCTCCCCTACGTAAAAAGTAACCAAGAATAAAAAATCTTACAGAAATAAACTGAATACCGGAAACTTTATAATTTTTATTCTGACAACACTGCTTAATTAAAGCAATGTAGAAAAAATTACAACACTTACGATTTAGTTATGGCATCTAGTTGATTGTCATTCAAGCAATCCACTAATGTTATTAATTTATCCGCCATTATTGGGGGGTCATAAAATTTTTCCTCTATTGTAGATTGGACACAATTAGAATAAGCCGTGGAAATATGTACGAATGCCTGAAAATAAATGTTATTTTTTTAGTTCTTCACCTTACCTTAGTCAGAACTGTTTACAAAAATGTTTTGTCAAAAGTTTGGTTTATGCAGCTAAAATGGAAATTAATTTCAAATTAATAAACTTTCTTGGTGGTAATTTTTTGGTTTATGCAGTAACTGCGAGTACCATCTCAATGTCTTTCAACTAGTAATTAAAATTGTTATTTTAATGTAAAATTTTTAATTTTGGCTGTATAAACCAAGCTTTAATAGATTCTTAATTCATTGCTTTTTAGTTGTATATACGATTTTTTTTAAATTTCAAATCTCTCTCATTTCAAAGCTTCCTGACTACTGCTGTGTGGGATTTATAGACAAAGAAGAAAGACTTTTTATGTTTCTAAATAATCTTGATTTAAGATATCTTCTGATTTAAAATTGGTTTTTTATTATTTTTAAAGACAGATAAAAATTTGACGTTTTGACCTGTTGCGGTCTTTATCAAAATAATATATCAAGTACATTGTAATGATTGTTATGCTTTCTACATAGGGCAGACATCTCAGTGTTTAAAAAATAGATAAAAGGTCATCAATATGATAAAAAAAATAAAACTGCATTAACGAAAGTTAATGATATTTATGATTTAGGTGATCTACTGATTAATACGAAACGTCAAATTTATTTTTATCTGTCTTCATAAATAGAGAAATTAATTTTAAATCGGAAGAAACCTAAAATCAAGACGATTTAGAAACATAAACATATCAAAATGCCTAAGAAATGAGAAATTAAAGACATTTAAACAAACTTTCATAGTTAATCAAACTGCTAATTTATTATAAATATATAGTATGCTCAATATTAATCGTTATAATTTCCTACTAGATTAATTTTTTAAAGCAAAATTAGTTTTGAAAGAAAATCGCTTCAAGGAACAGTGACGTTAATGTTCTTTTATGTTAACCATTATGAATTATTTTGCTATATAATAATTGCTTGTTAAGGTATATATAGAACTGAAATTTTGGAAATTATGAATTTTTATACAGTTTCTCTAATATAAGTAATGAATTATTATCCTGCTAGGTTCATAGTTCGATTTTGAGAGATATATTTTTACCTTAAACAATAATCTTCGAATTATTTGTTGGGTTATATAATATAGATTCGTATATAGATCAATTTCAAACTTTTGCGCTCGCATCATGATTTATAAACACCAACGCTCGCGTTCAAGTTCGCGCTGAGAAATTGCCGATTTTTATGTTCGACGCTCGCGTTTCAACGCCTAGCTTATGAAAACAGGATATGATTTTTTGGAGTTTACTCCTTAAGAATCGATTTGCATATATAAGGGGCCCGGTAAGAGAAAAATGTGAGGAGTAAAATTTATCGATGAATGACCTCGTTACGTTTTTGGTGCGCACCCTATGATGCGCAACTTTCTAATTTGTCAGTGTCAATATACTTATATTGCTGTCATTGTGAAGTTTTATTATCATTGTGTTCAGCTAAAGTAAACTGAAAGTATTTTCAAATAACTATGGCAGAAAGAGGTGTAGGTGATATTGCCGGAACATCTAACAAACACGTGGTTGCAAGGTAAGTTATAATTCATGTATTATATGTATGAGCATGTGCAATTTGTATTTATTAAATATTTTAATAATTATCGATGTAGTTCATATAAATATATATTTGAAAACAACACATAAAATTAGATAATCAACCCAATATGAATTATCGAGCGCATCCACATAAAATAGAAAATTTCTAACCTAACCAAAAATTAATTTTTTTGTCGATGTCTATAAATTCTTCCACGTTATTATGATTTATTTTATAAATAATTTTCAAATATTAACAACTGTAGTCAATAATTCGATAATATTATCAGAAAAATCGACAATATTTTTTCATTATAATAATGTTTTTATATAATTTTCTTTCGAAAAGTTATTTCTTAGCTTATTTAAATAATTTTCATGTACTATTTATTATTGTATGTAAAAGATGTAGTGACATAATTATCTTTTTATAACCATTTTTGTTAATTATTAAGATAATATTATATTTTAAATAAAAAATTAATTATAAGAATTTAAAAAAAATGTTTATTTTATCAAGTTTCTTAAAGTTAAAATTTTTATAATTATGCATTTATAAATTTTCTATTTTTTTTTTATATTTTTTGACTAGGAAAAATCTAAACCTCCAAAAACTCCAGCCGAGAGAGAGCGAGCTTACAGATTCAAAAAAAATTAATGAAGGAAGCCCAAAATATTCTGGCAATCAACCAATCTTTTTTAAGTTAAATAAACTCTTTTTGCGTCTGGTTAGACTATAGAACTTAAGGAGTAAACTCCAGTCGTGCGTCGGAGCTGACACACACAATTTTTAAAATGATTTATGCAATTTGTTTGCGTTTTTCTTTCTGTCGCTTTTTCTTTTTTATAAAAATCTTTTAGTTTACTACAAATATTTCAGGACTTTCTCGATTTTTTTTTTATTATAATTCTAAGAAGGACCATCAGACGTTCCATCCTCCCTGCCGGACCCAATTCAGATGTGGTACAGTCCATTAAAAATTATCACAATTTATCAACTCTCATAGAAAAAACCCCTGGTTTTACACTGGGGCAAACTTATCCAGCAAAGAGATATGTATCTACAGTGGATAAAATTCTGAGAGTAATTAACGAAGATAAGGACTTTGAAAGATCAACATTTTATAATTTATTGAAAGAAATGGAAATTAAATACAAAAAACAGGGAAGGAATAGTTGTTTATTAGTACAAAAAGCAATAATACTTATGTGAAGGCGACAATACCTTAGAAACATTAAGAAATTTCGAGGAAAAACGTGGGTAGCATTCCAGGTGTTCGCAACGAGACGTATGTATGAAAGCGCAAATTATTTCTTAAGTGCGGAATACGGTCCTGTTACAAGCTCGACTTTTTGAGTTTTCAACCCTGATCACGTACACTATTCGCGAATATGTTTTGGTTTACTATTATTCTTCGATAAATAGAATTTAACAGACCTTACAGTCCATTCTCAGTGAAAAACATAGTGTTTAAATTTCAAAGCACTAAAAACATAAAACTTATAATCAAAATTTATAAGTGCCTCAAGCAATAAATTATAATCCTAGAACTTGGTCAGTAGTAACAAGTCTACAGTATAAATAAACCCAAACACGAACCATAAATAGATAGGAAATCTGATAGTCACTAAAAAACGGGCCCAACAGCCCTGACAGCTGAGGTCTTCCCAACCTTAAAAAGAAGAACTGATATTATTTAAATATTTCAGCTTAGATTGATACGAATCTTGTTTTTTTATTTTTAGTTTTCATTTTATTTCATGTAACATACACAGTTTTCTAGTTAGAACTCGTGTTTGATTTGCATACTTTTTGAAATTTATTGTCTTCTTCTTTTTTTTTAATCATAAATTTCACACTATAATAAGATACATTTTTCTGAATAACAAATATGTCCTCTAATTGTCCTTCTATGATGTTCACATTTTTTTCCTAAGCTTATTTCTAAATTCAACCGTAGGGGTGCTGGTATCTACAGAAAAATCTCAAAATTGAGTCTAATAATGACGTTAATGATTCAATGGAAAATAGCCGTTGATTCGTGGTGAAATTCTTTTAAATAACTCCCTGTCTCAGAATTTCTCGTTGATTTATATAAAGACCTATAACTCAAGTAAACTTGAGTTCTGATTCATTTTAGTACACCAATCATATTAGAACTGACATTGTTTAAATAATTTACCTTCAGATTGATACAAATATGTCATTTAATTGTCGTTCTATGCTGTTATAATTGTAATTTCAACCGTTGGGTGCTAGTATCAACAGAAAATACTACTAATACTACTTAAATATGTTTAAATAAATTCCTTGAATACAGTTTTCTACTACAAAGGATTAGTTAAAATATTGTCTATAATTTAAGAATTTTTTTGTTGTAAACAATTTCTATACAACAACTACCATTTAAAATAATTATAATTTGTTTCTGTGTTCGAAAATATGAAATAATTAGCTTAATAAATGCTAATGTTTCACTGGAGGATGTACCTATTGGTTTTTTTGGATTTAAATTTTACGAGCTTATACTTTTTTTCGTCATAACTTAGGTTTATAAAATTGTTATTTATATTGTTTGAAGAATATATTAACATAAATTTATAATAAAAATGTCTATTTCCAAACATAACCAATTATTTGCTTAAATAAAACGTTAATTCCTCATTTTTGTCAATTATTTTGTTGTTCAGAAAACATTTTACAGGGTCATATAAGTTTTCATTTCCGCCTCTGTCGATAATTAAGATTTAAAGACGTATACTTCTTGTTCAAAGTGTCATTATTAAATAATATCATGGATGAAGATTGTCTTATCGCTTTTGGACTGAAAAAAACGCATAATTCCAATAAAGTAAAGCTTGTTTCTTAAAAATAAATTCGTTGTCACATACTAATTACTTTGTTTGGAATACTTCTTCAACTAGTGACACCTATTGTAAAGAAGCGGAAAGTGTTTAGAAGAAGAAATCTACTAAACTGGAATGGAATTGAAACTGAACAAAAAGATGTGGTCCTCCTTTCCGTTCTAGTTTTCCAAATCAGTTTTTACGTTTCACACAAAACTTGAACTGATTTATATTTCTTTTACCGTTCAATCTGTTTAATTCAACACTTACCCTTAATTTTTTGATATCCTTAGCTATTCGTATGAGATCTCTTACTGCTCTAACATTTATATAAGTCGCTATTTTGAGTTTCTCGTCGAACCGCACTGTAGCTGCGTAATGAAACACGCAATCGACTTCTGATTTGATCGTTTCAATATCTTCTTCGCGCAAACCTAGATTCGGTAAGGCTGCGTCACCTGCCATCAAGTGAATCTTCCTGGTGAAATTAGGATACTTCCTTTTTAGTGGAGCGTAACTCTAAAAATATGCAAGAAATTAAAAATACTGAAGGAAATTTATGAAAACAGTGGAAAGAAATGGTAAATCGTTAAGATTTGATATAAGTGAATACGAAGCCTGTAATACTTAATGATACAGCCCATCTGGTTTATGGGTGGCTTCTAAATGAATGGTTTTTCTCTTGTGGAACATTATAGAGTCTTCCAAACCAAAGTGTGGGGACACAGCTGAGCTGCTATAAAAGTCTTAACGTGTGTTCTAAGCTTGTGCTAGAATGTGAACAAAAAGTCTTACAGGAACTGGTGAGTGATGGTCGCAATGTTCAGCTCGTTTGCGTGTCTGATCACTGATACGCTCCCGATACTCAGAGTTTTCGAGTGATTTTCATATCGCTGAGAAATCTGCTCACCCGACAAATGGAAACACTGGTATGAAACAAGCTAAGGCACGCTTAGAAAAGCCTTCTTCTTGTCTTATTAACCATTTAGGCGCGAAATACGACTGGCGGCTGGAATTTTAACCAGACACGGTTATTTAAGACGCCATCTACATGTTATAGTCATCATAGACGATCTGAAATATCGCTGGTTCTTGGAAGAACAAACTGTGGACTTTGTGCGAGGACACTCTTCTATATTGATAAAAATTCACATTTAAAAAAACCAATTTTAAGAAGAGTAAGGAGTTTATTGGAAAAAATGCTTGTTACATATTAAAATACATTGCTCGAGAATTATAAACATCATCCAAATGTAAACCGTTGTGCTCACAGTATTCATTTAATCGAGCACTAAAATCGCCTATGACGACTTGGTACGTATGTATGCTCCGCAATAGCTGCCATTTGGTGATTGTTATTTTCTTGACCCAGGGAATTCGATTTGTTAGCGTAAACTTTAGATTCTACCACAGGAAAAAGTCCATAGATGTTAAATTGGGACTGCGTGGAGGCTAACTGATGTCACTTCTCCTGGAGATCAAATTGCCAGGAAAAACTTGAACTCGTAATAAAAGAAATTTGTTGGACGTGTGTCATGTTGCTGCGTCTAATATCGGCACTCAACGCTCTGAATTCACTGTAACTGTGCGTTGCGTTTTATCTTCAAAATTCCTCGCGCTCACATCTCGATCCATTTTTCAATCTGTCGAACGTCTAGACTACGACGTTCTATTTACATACAGATTCTTCATCCAACAACTTCTCGTTTGTTTAGCCTTCTATTTGATAATGAGGTGATTAATAAAGATGGAAACGGCACGTTTTTGTTTAATTCTAATTCACACAAAAAGAAGTGCAAAGCAAGAAAGACCAAACTTGGAAATCTCATTCGACAAATAGTAAAGTTCGTTGAAATAACGACTCTTCCGGATAGTGTGCGTCGTATGTGATAAAAGTTTTTGTGTAGGAACCGAGCACGTCGTTACGTTTACATTTGACATAAATCATACCTATACGTCTCAAAAAATTTTGCCTCACGCTACGCATTACAATGATTCATTTGAAATATGGACCCGGCTTAAAACTCACGCACAGTCCGCTCCATAGCGACTGAAATCTTAGAGCTAGGCTACCAATTGACATACCTCCCGCGCCCCTCCGAATATCTGCGTTCACACAATTCGTGAAAACTACGAATTAGACAGGATCTGTTGATTTTCTTCCAAACTTTAATACAGGTGAGCAATAAAGCCATAATTCCAGTTAGTTTTGTTGTTTTACAAACAATAGAAAGTATTATTGGAAATTTTAGTCTAAATAGTAACATAATATACCTGTTTAAAGTGCTTTTGTGAGATAAAAACAATCAGAGATTCATAAGGTGCACTTCGAAAATAATAAAAACGTGGTAAAAGTTGTAAAGTTACAAATGTACTGCTTGTATCCCAATCAAGTGGCCAATAAAACTCTTGTGCACATTTTTTGGTAGTTTCGTGTAGATATTGAAGTTCTTTCCTCCACGAACAAATGCATTTCCAATATTTAACTACATTATTTAATTTAATTGTGATCTCATGAATCTGAGAAGTTAGACCTGGTGTCTGTAGACACAAATTTTCTTACAATAACTGTCTTATTTCTGTTCCTTATCGGGTAAAAATTCTTGTTTTTCCACTATTTGGAAGGTTGAGTCTTGGTATTCCTTCTTCACATAGGATGGTGAATGATTCTGGTTTTGGAAAATGCGAATTATGTAAGGCTTAGGAATCTGTTCAACCAAATTATAAATGTTTTTCCCTATTTCCAACTAAAAGGCATTTTATTACAACTGACATAAAAAAATTGACTACTTAATGTTGAAAAAATAGACAATTTTATGATATACAATTTTTGTATTATACCGATACTTAACTTACGAGGAAATAATTTCAGTTTTAATCAAACCATTAGAAACTTGATACTCACAGGATCATTGAAAAGTTCCTCTAATCTCTTTTCTGGATCTTTTCCTTTTTTCGCCCTAACGATAATAAAAATTTTTTTCACGTTACAGACTCTTAACAGCTTCTCCATGTGTAATTTCCCAAGATATCCAGTGGCTCCCGTTAAAAGAATGGTAGAATCGTTATAAAATTTCAAGAGTTCGCTGTCTTCAACGACCATATCAGCGAATGTTATGTCCCCTCCTTCTCGTTCATCTTCAACGCTCTGATTGGATCTATCCATATTTATTTAAACTGAAAAACAAATAAGTGTTAATGAATAAAGAAAACGTAGATATTTCCGTGCCGAAATTAACGGAAACTATTCAAATGCAATGAAAAATAAAAGTAATAAAAAAGACAAAAGTAAATCATAAACTAAAAGAAAATTAACTGAATTGGGCACATCATGAAAAGAAAATCAACAAATATGATTAGAAAAGTAATACAATCCTTTCCACTAGAGTAAAAAGTGATAAACACACCGAGGAAGATCTGAAAGTACGAAAAATATAAAAAAAAATTTACAGTTTAAGCTAGAATCGTTGGAATAACATAAAATATGCATTAATCTCTTTGAAATTACTATATTGGTACTTATTCCAACCATTCCTAGAAAGGTTTCTTCTCGCAATGGTTTCCATCTAGTTTTTCTCTAATTTTTCGATTGTGTAAATCATATAAAATAATTAGCAATGTTTTTGAAGATACAATTTTGAACGAGAAATTTGAAGGTTCTCCTGCCACGAATCACAATGATCCCTATAGACTCATTCCATTCAGAAGTTTGCAATTTCCAATTCCATGACTATAAATAAGTTACAAAAACATTTCTCACATGGCCAATTATATGTGGCGTGATCTCGCGTTGAAAACTATCAAGTTTCTCCATTTATAATCCTCAGAAACTGACTAAAATTATTGTTAATCAACTCGCATCAAGATAAACTTGAACAAACGTTATTGATTTGTTTTTGGAAAAATTTTCGGGTCCGCTAGTAGTGAGAAAACTTTGATTTAAGCAATGACAGTCTAAAGATTAAGAAAAAGATCATACAGGAGAATATATAAATGATAAAACATTAACAGAAGATGAAAAATTGGAACAATGAATAAACGATAGACTGGAGCAACTGGAAGATTATTCAATGCAATTAAGACACAGTTAATTGCTTACATAGAAATAAACAAGCGAAGTATACAAAAGAAATGAGTTTTATTTTAAACTAGTGGAGAAGGGATTACATTTTATCAGAAAATTTGAACTTAAGACCAATTCAAAACAGAATCGAGAAAGGATAACTGAGATGGTTTGACCACGTTATGAGAATTGAGAGAATAACAAATAATAAACAAAGAAGGAAGAAGATGACAGGGGAAACGAGGAATAAGATGGGAGGAAATAAAATAAAAAGGATGGGATATGATTGAATGAAAACTGTGGAACAAGGATTCTATGCAATAACTCAACTCCAACACTTGAAAATGTATGACGATTATGTGAGTAAGTTTTGTAATTTCTTCTTATAATTTTTATTTACAAATGGAACATCGAAATAGGTATTAATTCAATAAATGATGTCATTTTTTGTTTAATTCAATAAGGTAATATTTGATTTGGTTTTTTATTTAATTTAAGAGAAGATCTGAACTGATCCGTGTTACATTTTCCTCTAATTAGGTTTGATATATTGTAAAAAACGTTAATTTTACAAATTATGTACCACACTGTATAAAATTTTGTGACATATTTCTTCTATTAGATTGCAGAGACTGCTATTCGACATTTTTGCATGCATAGGAATGTGGGTATCGAGTGCTACAAAATGGAAATACGTAAATAGATTGTTGCACAACTAGACAGGTTTCGAATTGCCATGTCATTTTTTTTTTCAAATTTTGATCTCGTATAGATGCAATAAAGTGACCTCAATAGATACTATTACACATTCGACTACGTTACTAAACAAACGCATTTGCTATTTTGAAATTTAACATTAAAGAATCTAAAATGGTAATTTACTTTACCGTAAATGAGTATTTAGAATCAGTAAACTGATTATGACGTTTATTGGAATCAGTTTAGCTTGTGAATGTACAAAAATATAAATCGATTTTCATACAACACAAAATATTGAGAATAAAGTTTACAAAGTTATATATACCAATGAAATTTAGCTTTCTCAATTAACTAATAACACCAGTCGACAAAATTTTGTAGTATAAAAGAATGAATAGCATATTGTGATAAAATGGACCTACACAAATACGAAAATATGAGGAAAATAATTGTAACACGTAAGGTGAAATATTTAATATCTATTAAAAATTATTTCACGTTTTTTAAGTCATATATATTGACTATATTTGTAGTTTACATCTTATAAACATACATCACATCTATTAAAAACAAAAACTTTAAAAAAATCACTTTAAATATCAATTAGCTCTAATTTTTAGCCCTTTTATGAGGGTTTGCACTTTCTCTTTTTAAAAATCAACAGTAATCACCCATCATGGCCAATTTCCATTGTTCTAATATCTTGGTGGAACCTTTCACTCTGCTCATCACTGACAGCTCCCAAATTTTCGGGAAAAATGTCAAACGGGAATGGAGGAAATGAATTTTCAATATTAATGTCCCGAGTGCATGTCAAATTGTCGATAATTTAATTTGACGCAATTTGACATACACGAGAGGGCATTTTGGCAAACTATTTCCTGAGAAAAATTTAATTTAAAATAAACAATAATTGTTCCTTTTCTTAAAATATAAAATTAAAACCAAATGATGTTTATTAATCCTAGACGAAAATTTGGCACTAGTGCAAATTATCGATAATTTGCACTAGTGCAGTATTATTGCTGAAATTTGATCGTTGCTAGGTAAACATAAAATATTACAGCTTTTTGGTTGGCTTAAATTTTTCGAAGGAAATAGTCTAGAAGTTCATCAACTAACGGTTGGTAGTTTGGATCTATATTGTTGCCCAAAAATCCCCTAACTACACTAGCAAATGCCTTCCATGCTCCAAGTTCCTGCCTGGTGAGCTCTTATGCCAAATTGTCATCGTCCAGTAATTTTCTTATTTGTGGGCCAATAAAAATACCTTCCCTTCATTTGGCATCACTCAACTGGGGAAAGTCTTGTAGGTATTTGAATCCATCACCCTCTTCATCCACAGCCCTTAGAAAGTTTTTCATCAATCAAAATAACAGATTGTAAATTTGTGGAACAGGTTAAATTAGATACACTGTTAATATATATTATATTTTTGTTTTTGATTTCATAATTAAAATCCCGAGCTGCGTAACTTTCCGTCACGAGTTGTCAAATCTTCAAGACAACCACGTTGGCACATTGTAACAGAAGTTAAACTTTTATGGCGGGTATTGAATTTTCCGCTTTCACCTCACTACAAAGTTTGACACCCAATTCGTACAGACAAACTTTTCAAATTTAATGAATTGTCAAAATCAGTTGATTCATATTTGAAAATGGCCACCGTTTCTGTGTCGTTTGTGAATTTATTTGTTGTATTTTAGACCTCATGATTTTACTTATGAATTGACACTACAAAACTGGTCTGTTCTTTACCAGTGTCTCACATCAAGTTTTCGTGAACGGAGTCTGCTCCTTTTGCTACTGCTGTATTTCAATTAAGAAAATATTTACGTTAGAATTCCTGTAGTAGTTGTTGATATTCATACTAAACACACTTTTTTACTATTACTACTATTTATCGCAAAAGGTATGCTTTGTTCTTCCTATTCATCCACTGCACCAATGACACGCTACAACTAACACAGCACGCGTGGGGAACCCACTGCTAGTCTTGGTCTCCAATTAAAGTACCGAAATAGTTGAAATATAGTAAGATTTGTCAGGAGAAGTTTTGCAAATGCGGCGCGTTTGACTCGAAATTTTAGTCTTTATAATCACTTTTTGCACTATGAACAGAGAACCACTTACCATGGAACTTAACAGAACACTATTTTCTAATGTTATTTTTATGTTTATTATTCTGAATAAAACAGTTCAGGTATTTTTTCGGCCTTAAAATTTACCGATAAAATTACCTACCTGCTAATGTAAACAGGGATAATTAAACTATTGAAAAGTGGTACTTGTTAGGGCTTAATAAATCTTTTTTTTTTTATTATTGGACGTGTATTTCCATTTTAAAAATAAAAGTTCCGCCTGTGTTACGGAAAACTTGTCGTCCAGTGTAATTTTTGTTTTATAAAAGCTGGAAAATCTTTGCCTTATTACTCCCAATTGAAGAATTTTAATAATTAGGATGCCAACATGTTGGGCAAGTTTGTACTACTATCATTTGTCTTTGCAAATATTTCTTGATGTAAAAATAATATAGAGTAAAACAGATCTTGGGATTTTTGTCAATAAAACATAGAAATTCTAAACCGATGGAATTACAAAAAACAAACCGAAAAATGACCAAATGTTAATGACAATAATACCACATATGTAGAGAAGAACTGGTAGATTTGTCCATGAGGAATAGTTGAAGCATCTTTCAAAATCATTGTAGTCATGGGTCATATGGGAGTGGTAAATCATAACCCCTACAATCTTGCATCATGAATGGTTATTTAAGCAATGAGAATGAAAGACGTGTTGTTTTTGTTGCGTGTGATGTTGTGACCTGTTCATTGGGGTACTTATTATAAAAAGGCGGCTCAAATATAATCGAGACAAACGTGTACATGACGCGCCTGTATGTTTTAAAGGTCGCGGTTTGATTATGTGTTAGCTGAGTGAATGTCATTCGTTTTTCCCTGAACCGTTGAGAATGAGCCGCATGGAGGACCATGAAAAATTGATAGTGCAGCGTCTATAGTCCACGAATACCTACAATATCGCCATGGGCTCCCAAATTGTTGACCAAATAATTCATGCGGTTGAAAGTGGTGAATATTCACTACAGGGTACACTTTTAAACTCCCAAGAGCAATGTATCGTGTGGAGAATGAAAGAAGAAAGAGAAAGGGGCGCCAGTCTCAGTGAAAACAACCAGGTTCGTGGGTTAGTTAATGTGTACTGAATTCTGGGACCGACGTTCCATAAATGCTGCCTTTTAAATACACACGTGAAACCCGGTTACCGTTCGAAACGGAAGAGCATTCCAGCTCGGTGTGATTCTTCTTCGGGAAAATGCGCGCCCTCATACACTATCAGAACTGGGATGGGATGTTTGAACCACTGAAAGAAGCCCAAAATTGCTCTTACTAGAATAAGGTATCGCAAAAATATATATACGATTCCCTAGCTCCCTGTATTATAAAGTATTTTTTCGCTTTAATATTTGTTCAACAACTAATTGATAAATTACAGAATTATGTGTTGTTACTTGAATAAATATAGAGTTTCGTAATAACTACTTATTGTAATTGACATGGATTATTCCGACGTAACATTATTGTTTTGATTTTATTTCAAATCATTCATTTAACGATACGTGGCGGAATTTTGCGTTTTTTTTTTGAAATAAAAATTCCACATTATAACATTTTGGTTTGCTTGTAATTTTACGATCCATCTTTCTATAAAAAAGTGAATATCTAGTCATATTTATGTGCGTGTTTACATGGAAAATTTTAATTCCAAAATAAATTAAAATGTTATTAAATTGAATTAGGGAAATCTGGGTGGAAAAGTTATTATTTTTGGAATCTAATTATCAAATCATAATGAGTATATCATTATTTCCCTCTTTTATAATAATATGAAATATTTTATAATTCCAAAAAATATTTATAACATAATAGGTCGAGGAAGTTTTTAAAAAATATTCCAAATCAAAAATATCGGTCAGAATACAGCTAGAGGCACGAGTACGATTTCCGTGGCGCCTACATTTGAATATGTCATTTTGTAAATCGATTCAAAATAAATCGAAAAAGAAGAATAAAATTTTTTGATATCTCGCTTCCTTTTCGAGATATCGATACTTGAAGTTGTAAAAATTTATTTTTATCCAATATTTGTATATATCAACCTAACCTAACCTAACCTAACCTAACCTAACCTAACCTAACCTAACCTAACCTAACCTATCCTAACCTAGCCTAACCTAACCTAACCTAACCTAACCTAACCTAACCTAGCCTAACCTATCCTAACCTAACTTTCTCGTGATGCACTTTGAGTATAAAAAGTTCAGAAATCGTGATTTTTTACAGCCAAAATTGTCTAAAAAAAATTTTTCTTCTTCAATTATAAAACATACGAAAATAAATATCTTTTTTTTTTATTTTATAAATAAAGAAAAACAACCGACAATTCTTTATAAAAAACATTAAATTATTCATGTATTTATCGTATGTTAAGTTATATTCATCACAGAGGGATGAAATTTATCAAAAATGACCCATTTTCTTATAAAAATCTGTTTTTTTTTTTCATTATAATTTTGGAATATCAGGGTAAATAATATAAAAATTAAATAAAAAATCTTTTATTTATTGAATTACAAGATTCATATTGAATTTGAAGTGATAAAATATTGATTTGAAACGAAGTATTGAACGCCATTTGATTATATATTTAAGTATCGATATCTCGAAAACGAAGCGAGATATCAAAAAATACAATTCCTCATTTTCGATTTATTTTGCCCTAATTAAGCCAAATCCGCGGCGATAAGTAAATCGTACTCTCCCCGCTGTAGATGTAACAGCAAGCCTAAACTAAACACAATTTATTGACTCAAATTTAGAAATTTGAGCATTAAGTTTTTAAAAAACAACAACAAATTTGTGCTTACCAACTATTTACTTGAATCAAAAAACGTAAACATATAAGAAGATGCGGTTGAATGTGAAATAAAAGAGATTAAATAAGTTTATAATCTTCACCATAACAACTTGGTACATATCGAGCAAATTCGACATTCATTTAACCATAGAAGAAAGGCTTTTGGGATATTACATTTTGCAATAGATTTATGTGTATTATTTACAGGATACTTCTTTCAATATTTCTTACTTTTTATTATATCCTCGAGATTTGAAAAAAAATGTGATAAATTGAAAATCATTTGACCGGAAATGTCTTGAATCCATTTGATATAAAATGAAATTTCACATTAATTATGACAAGTTAAATTTTGCAGTACAAAAGTTCGAAGAGTAAGATTGTAACTTCAATGTTACTATTTATGAAATAAATAGCCAAATAAGAGCAGAAAAAAACAGTAAGCCGATTATTGTGACGTGTTTTTTTGGAAGGTCTTTGTCCGCAGTGAACGCCTGGAGGTTTAAAATATTATGAAAGATAGCAGAGACGGCTTCACCTTCTTGAAAAAATTTAAAATTCAAGACTATCACAGAAAACTGAAAGTTTATAAACAAGTAGATAACTTTTTAGTCATAAACCTCATTCAAAATATACCCTAAGATCACTTAATTCGATTTCTTTTCTCAAATAACTATTAAACTTTGGAAAATAGGACTTTCACTTTATTTAAATCCAAATATTTAATTTATATTATGAATAAAAATGGTATAGTAATTATTACCACGTTATAAATTTTTTTGGTCGCTCTTCTAACAAGAACACTCCCCATTTTAATGAAAAGTAGCATTTTAACTATTTTTAAGTGAAAATAGTCATCGCCATTGGCAACCCTGCATAATGTATTTGTTTGTTTTTATATCTATTTCTTTGAACTATATGATCATTTTATTTATTAAATATTTTGCTCCTGTTGATTTTTAACCCGAATTCTGCGTGTTGGATCCTTCTTATACTTATAAAAAGATTATTTTTAATGAAGTGAATGGTTCATAATCAATATGAAATATAATGTAATGAAATGTTTTTCAGAAATACGGGGGGTGTCTTATAAGTATTGTCTGTTTTCATATGTAAAACACAAGCAACAAATTCAAAACGATGGATTTAGATATTTCTTATTTCAATGTATATTGTTTACACGAAAATTCTTTTCGTATTAATGGAGTAAATCACAGAACCAGGATATTAACTGCTACAAGGTTAACTACGCATAAATACAGTGAAGTGATTTAAAGAACACGATGCTCACTTCCACAAGGTAAACCGCACACTTTTGACGTAGAAGAGATTCGAATTTATATATTTTTTAATATATTAATTCGGTTGCAATGTGCGTATTGTATATTCGCAGTTGTGCATTGTAAAATTAAAATAATCTTTATAAAATAGAACGCAAAACCAAGAGATAAATTATTCAACAATTAGGAATTTTTTGTACACGTAATTCAGCATGCAAAGTGTTTATTTGTATTGTTAACGATTTGCAGGGCGATCACAAACGTCAGATAATATTGATATACAGGGTATTTCCAAAGTAATTTGCATCATCATTATTCGATTCTCATTAAATGAACTTTGACTGTACATGGGATTCATTTGAACATCTGCACTCGAAGGTATTATTATTTTTAGTTAATGTTTATAACACTATTATTCATGCTATTACAATAAATTCCAAGTAAAGTCAAAGTTTGTCTCTCAAAAACAGTTCAATAGTCTGTAATTCATTAACAACAAGATTTATGAGCAACTTTTATAGAAACGTGCTTGAGAGGATCCATTTACGTAATACCATATTTCTTAATAAGAACAATATTCATTAACAGAATATCGAAATCAGTCTTTTATCACGAAAAGTATATTTCCATTCGAAGAAATTATTCTTAGATACATAGAACAAGATTATGGAGTTGAATGACAAATTGCTTATTCATATCCTAGCAGGGCTTTATCTTTCCTGAATTTTAAGGTAATTCTAGTTTAACAAAAAGTATTTCTCCACGGCGGGGAATCGAACCCCGGTCTCCCGCGTGACAGGCGGGGATACTGACCACTATACTACCGAGGAATATGTTTATAAAAAACATCCAATAAAATTCGTCCAATTTTATGCCTTATAAAGGATCATCCTACCACGTCATAACTGATATTTTCATTTGTACTCTAGTTCTAGATAAAATAAATTATTCCAAGTAGCCTTCCACTGTTTTCTCACTTTGCAGCAGGGCCTCACCTTTTCCAAATATTGAAATAATTTTTCTTTAACAAAAAGTATTTCTCCACGGCGGGGAATCGAACCCCGGTCTCCCGCGTGACAGGCGGGGATACTGACCACTATACTACCGAGGAATATGTTTATAAAAAACATCCAATAAAATTCGTCCAATTTTATGCCTTATAAAGGATCATCCTACCACGTCATAACTGATATTTTCATTTGTACTCTAGTTCTAGATAAAATAAATTATTCCAAGTAGCCTTCCACTGTTTTCTCACTTTGCAGCAGGGCCTCACCTTTTCCAAATATTGAAATAATTTTTCTTTAACAAAAAGTATTTCCCCACGGCGGGGAATCGAACCCCGGTCTCCCGCGTGACAGGCGGGGATACTGACCACAATACTACCGAGGAATATGTTTATAAAAAACATCCAATAAAATTCGTCCAATTTTATGCCTTATAAAGGATCATCCTACCACGTCATAACTGATATTTTCATTTGTACTCTAGTTCTAGATAAAATAAATTATTCCAAGTAGCCTTCCACTGTTTTCTCACTTTGCAGCAGGGCCTCACCTTTTCCAAATATTGAAATAATTTTTCTTTAACAAAAAGTATTTCTCCACGGCGGGGAATCGAACCCCGGTCTCCCGCGTGACAGGCGGGGATACTGACCACTATACTACCGAGGAATATGTTTATAAAAAACATCCAATAAAATTCGTCCAATTTTATGCCATATTAAGGATTATCCTACCACGTCATAACTGATATTTTCATTTGTACTTTAGTTCTAGATAAAATTAATTATTCCAAGTAGCTGTTCACTGTTTCATCACTTTGCAGCAGGGCCTCACCTTTTCCAAATATTGAAATAATTCCAGTTTAACAAAAAGTATTTCTCCACGGCGGGGAATCGAACCCCGGTCTCCCGCGTGACAGGCGGGGATACTGACCACTATACTACCGAGGAATATGTTTATAAAAAACATCCAATAAAATTCGTCCAATTTTATGCCTTATAAAGGATCATCCTACCACGTCATAACTGATATTTTCATTTGTACTCTAGTTCTAGATAAAATAAATTATTCCAAGTAGCCTTCCACTGTTTTCTCACTTTGCAGCAGGGCCTCACCTTTTCCAAATATTGAAATAATTTTTCTTTAACAAAAAGTATTTCTCCACGGCGGGGAATCGAACCCCGGTCTCCCGCGTGACAGGCGGGGATACTGACCACTATACTACCGAGGAATATGTTTATAAAAAACATCCAATAAAATTCGTCCAATTTTATGCCATATTAAGGATTATTCTACCACGTCATAACTGATATTTTCATTTGTACTTTAGTTCTAGATAAAATTAATTATTCCAAGTAGCTGTTCACTGTTTCATCACTTTGCAGCAGGGCCTCACCTTTTCCAAATATTGAAATAATTCCAGTTTAACAAAAAGTATTTCTCCACGGCGGGGAATCGAACCCCGGTCTCCCGCGTGACAGGCGGGGATACTGACCACTATACTACCGAGGAATATGTTTATAAAAAACATCCAATAAAATTCGTCCAATTTTATGCCTTATAAAGGATCATCCTACCACGTCATAACTGATATTTTCATTTGTACTCTAGTTCTAGATAAAATAAATTATTCCAAGTAGCCTTCCACTGTTTTCTCACTTTGCAGCAGGGCCTCACCTTTTCCAAATATTTTAATAATTCCAGTTTAACAAAAAGTATTTCTCCACGGCGGGGAATCGAACCCCGGTCTCCCGCGTGACAGGCGGGGATACTGACCACTATACTACCGAGGAATATGTTTATAAAAAACATCCAATAAAATTCGTCCAATTTTATGCCATATTAAGGATTATCCTATCACGTCATAACTGATATTTTCATTTGTACTGTAGTTCTAGATAAAATAAATTATTCCAAGTAGCCGTTCACTGTTTCGTCACTTTGCAGCAGGGCCTCACCTTTTCTAAATTTTGAAATAATTCCAGTTTAACAAAAAGTATATCTCCACGGCGGGGAATCGAACCCCGGTCTCCCGCGTGACAGGCGGGGATACTGACCACTATACTACCGAGGATTATGTTTATAAAAAACATCCAATAAAATTCGTCCAATTTCATGCCTTATTAAGGATTATCCTACCACGTCATAACTGATATTTTCATTTGTACTCTTGTTCTAGATAAAATAAATTATTCCAAGTAGCTGTTAACTGTTTCACCACGTTGCAGCAGGGCCTCACCGTTTCGAAATATTGAAATAATAATACTACCGAGGATTATGCTTAAAAAAACATCCATTAAATTTCGTCCAATTTTATACCATATAAAGGATCATCCTACCACTTCATAACTGATATATTTTTATTTGTACTCTCGTTCTAGATAAAATAAATTATTCCAAGTAGCCGTTCACTGTTTCCTCACTTTGCAGCAGGCCCTCACCTTTGCAAAATTTTTAAATAATTACAGTTTAACAAAAAGTATTTCCAATATTCGCGTGAAAATATGTGAAAATGTATATTTTTGCGCAAATACAAACTATTTAAGCTTTTACATTTCATATAACTTTATATATAATTTATTCAACTGACGTATTAGAAAGAAAATTTAAATAAGTTGTTTGACTTGAATTTCGAAGACAAATATTAATATTCCATAAGAAATTCATCGCAACTTGTCAATACGGAATTCTCAAGGTAGATTAACAATCAAAAACACATAATAACCTTCCGCATGTATTTTAGTTACTGCTAAATTTCAATGATATTCGGGATACTAAACAATCGAAGCTTGAATTAAATAACATAATTTTCAAATGACATTAGATAAAATTGCAGAAATTAAGGGAATAGAAATAGGAATAGATTAATTATTATCACGAGTAAATTAAAAGCTTACTAAATAAATAAATAAATAAATAAATAAATATATATATATATATATATATATATATATATATATATATATATATATATATATATATATATAATAATATATTGCATACCTGTAAATGTGTTTACAAAATTTCCTCCGTCGTATTCCGTTACAATTCTTAATAATTAAGAAATTAGACTTTTAATGCGAACTATGAGCACGTCACTTATCAACAACACTGTTAAATGTAAATGCTTGGAAGTTCATAGTTAAGTTCAGCTCACCTGTGCACGATAATTGCGTGTTTCCCCACTTTTATACTTTATTTGACTCGATAAAGCGCGATGCTTGCGATACCAATTAAAAATTGTCGAATACAAATTAATTGTGCAGATTAGGCCAATCAGATTAATATATTTTGATGAATCAATTTTCAGCAAGGTGAAAATCATTCATATTTGGTTCTAAATGCATGTAATCTAAGCTTACACCATTCCAGGTATTGACCTTAACATTAGATAGCTAAAAAACTGCCAAACCTTGCACTATTTCACGTTTTCTGCTTGTAGCTGAAAAACTGTGCGTCGTACAACAAATGTCATTCTATTCAAAAATACACAGGATTAAATTCTACGTCGATTGACAGTCAAAAAATCAAATTCGGTTTAGTGGTGTCGCCGAAATCGAATGTTAAAAACGTATTTCCGTGCAAACTTACGTTTTGCAAAACCACATATCTTGACAACAGATACTCCTTTACGTGGAATCCATCATTCACGTTATGAAACCTGGAAAGAGAAATTGCAGTTTGTCAAGCCTCTTGACAAGAGCACGACATTACAAGAGACTGTTTGGCATCATGAAGATGCTTCTCATTTCAGAAGGTTAACGGTTCTTGGCAGCTCTCTATCCACCTCAGACAGACGAGACCTTCTTGGACGAAATCCGCTGTAAGACATTTTCAAGATGACTAAAATAGCCAGCTTTCAAGCTGTATTCTACGGGTGTACCTCCAAATCCAAAGATGGTATGATAGACCAAAGGATCCTCTAAGCTCCAGTTTGACTGTTTCTTGCCGCAACTACAACGACCAGTCATGCTCGAATTTAGCATCCTTCGAGGATAAGAATGTATTGTAGAAGCAGATATTGGTGAGAATAGTTCCGTTGAAGATAATCTTAATGAAGAAGACCTTGATATGCAACCGAGTCGTCCGAGCTTCTCAGATAGAGGAGCATCAATATGGAATGTGAAATTTACTACAACTTTTATACCATAGATTTTTTTCATATAAGTATCTGTTTCCAAAAAATGTGGTCTTACAAAACCGCATAATATAAGGTTGCGTCAAAATATGATTTTTTTCGTTATCAACAGTAAATTATTGGGTAGTAGAGTTTAAACGAGGCCGTACGATCTGTTAAGTGTTAAATGAGGTGACGACTCCAGAATGTTGAAGAAAATACTGGTACTGGATGATCGTTAACTGCAGACATAGTAGGCATTCCATGAAGTGCGATACATCGCATATTAGCTGAAAATTTGGATATGAGAAAGCTTTATCCCAAATCGGTGCCGCATTAGCCCACAATGAAACAAAACCAGGGCCATGAAGATGTTTCCATTGAGTATTTAGCAATGTTTCATACAAATAAAGCCGAATTTTTGCGCTGTTTTATAACAATGACTTCACACCCGAAATCAAAACAATGGACCTAAAAGGGAGAACCAGCTTCAAAGAAGACAGAGACCGTTCCATCTGTATGCAAGATCATGGCGTCGGTTTTTTGGGATGTGCGTGGGATCTTGAAAAAAGGAAAAACTACTAACGGCTAGTATTATGCGTGTGCGCGAAGAAATCAAGCGAAAACAGCCGCATTTGGCTAAGAAGAGAGTGTTATTTCATCAAGACAATGTACGAGCTCACACATCCATTATTTCAACGGTCAAAATTAATGAATTAAAGTTTGAATTGCTACCCCATACACCCTAATCTCCAGATATAGCCCCCTCGGAAGGTAATGGCTATTTTCAGGAGATTGACAATTATTATAAAAACGGTATCGAACTTATTGAACATCGCCGGGAAAAGTGTATAGTTAAAAGGAGATTCTTTGTTAGGCCAGGTACTTTTGGGACAATCCTCGTATTTGAAAGACAGACAGACAAGGATGTAATAACTATATCGCCATTACCTAATTAAGTAACTTATCGAAAATATTTGTCAGAATCATAGGTAAGTAAGTAATTTCGTTTGCAATATCATAAATTCAACGTTTCTGTCGTCTTACTATTTTTCTTCTTCGTCTCTCTTGGTTGCCATGTTCTGATCTTTATGGTCCATCTTGTCTAATATAACCTCTATGAAATTTCAACTTAGTAATACGCTTTATGAAGTACTGTACGTCTTCTGAATTTCTCTTTATGGATCGTATCTCTGGGGCAAGATTCTTAACGTGGATCCCCCCAATGCTTTTCTGTTGTTCTTACGTTTTTTTTTGTGTGTTATTGTTTTCCAGCCGTCTCTTTCATTTGGGATGCTTATGTCCTTTACGATATAACGAGGCTTACCAAATTCTGCTCAAGTTAAATTATTTCTTTTATCCATTTCGGGGGTCTGTTTATCTTTGCCCAATTTCATATTGTGACCCATTTATTACGATATTCTATGATTACATCTATTGTTGCATCGAATATTTAAAAAGTGTAAAAAGTGCTAAGAGGTTAGTGGTGAAACGCAGTTTGGGTTTAAAAACGGGTTAGGTACCAGGGAAGCACTATTCTGTTACTAATTCAAAAATACTATGATCAAAGAAAAAACCTTTTCGTTTGCTTTATAGAGTACTAAAAAGCGTTTGACTTCATTTAGCATGACTTACTGTTTGACATCCTAAAGGATGTTGATATTGATAGTAAAGACTTCAGGATCATACAAAAGCTGTATGCAGATCAAACAGTGGAACTACGAACTACGGAGGAGTACTTAGAGGAGTCCCTCAGGGATGCATACTCTCGCCCATGCTATTTAACATATACGTAGAACGGCTGGCAGAAGAAGGGTGCCTTCAGATAACAGATTAGAAGTTTTGAACAAGAAAACACCTACACGCTGCAAAATGTATGATACTTGAAGAAGAATAAGAAGACACGTTCATCGTAAATTCAACGTTCTTTGTTGCTCTGTTCAGTTCTACCAACTTTTCTGTAAGCAAAGGGTAGATTGTTATCCCTTTTGTTCCAATGATAATAGACGTAGACTACCTGAAAGCTTATCTTCAGAGTGCCTAAATAAAACCACAAAAACATACAGTTTTAGCTGTATTAATTCCTCTGAAATAAATATAAAAAGTATCATTAATACCACAAAACAAAACCTCTATTCGAAACAACACCCACCACCGATTGATTAGCTTGAATCAAAGTAAATGCTACGCATGTCGGAACTGCAATCACATCTACACGGCTAATAAAAATAAAAAAAGGAACTTACATTGTGTATGTACCTCGTAATTTATTATTTCTTCAACTGTATAGGAAAAAAACAATTAGAAGTGAAATTTTTATTTCTGACTAATTTATTTGGAAATACATATAATGAGTTTTTAGTAGGTATTTGACTTATAAAGAGTTTTAATTAACGGAAATTGAAATAATTGCGATTAACAAAACAAAGAGAAAAATCCCAGACGAGAAATTCTATATAAAAATAATGACCTCGATACACTTTTACATAAATATATTGCATATACAATTAAAAGTATTTCATATCTAAAGACCAGTTCAGAAGAGTCTTGCTTTACACATCTATAATTTCTAATGCCAAACTTAGAATGTTCATTTTGGATATTATTAAAGAATGCGGAAAATATTCACTCTGAGACCGTAATTTTCTGATTGCTGCCTTTTTGTGTCTCAGAAAATCACGAACTCAGGGTAATTTTCTACAAAATTTTTCATTGCCCAGGAGCAGTTACACCCTAGTAAACATCCTGACAACATTTTTCTGATCATTTTGAACCAGATATGTTTGATTGTTTTACTTAGTAGGACTCAGGAAATCACCGTTAATCAATTTATCTCACATTTTCATGTATACATACATACTCCTGAGGTGTGTAGGTGTCGTGAAAATTATATTGTGTCATGAAAAATTTTCTCATTCGACCCCCCGTTTTCGGCGGCGCATGCACAACGGTTAAAAATCCGTAACTTTTACACGAACAACCTGTACAATCTAAAGATAAGCAAAATTAATTCTTCAAACGATTTTTCAACGAAAAAGTACTCTTTGTTTAACTCGATAAAATTTATGGTTTAGGATAGGGGTGCTCAAACTTGAAGTGCTGGCGATCTACCTCAATATTTTTAGACTACTAACGATCGACTCTGAGAGGCTGCAAGTATGTGTGATGCAGGGTTGTCGTACATACACGATACACCCTACCTACCTAGGTAGGGTGTACCGTAGCATATATAGATATTAGCTTTCTGCACAATATAGGTACATTATTTTAGTCAAGGTTTGGGTTAGGTTTAGTTAGGTTCTCCTATACAATATCAATGAAAAAGCTCATAGTTATTCAAAATTGCGAGTTTATTGGTTGTTACAAAACAAAAGAGTTACATATGGTGTTAAACCTAACTAAAGAGTGGCTTTGGATGTTGAAGCGTGGCACTGCATGTCCTCAGCATACTTTTCATAAGATGGTACGTAACCACTGAGTGCTAATCGCAAGCATGATGACATATGATCGTCAGTTAGTCGATTGCGATATTTTGACTTAATTATCTTCATTTCAGAAAATGCAGACTCGCACAAGTAAGTTGACCCAAACAATGCCGTCAGTTGAAGGGCGATTTGCCTTAGACTCGAATATTTATCTTCAGATATAAAACACCAGAAATTTGTATCAGATGCTGTAGCTTTGAGATGTATATCTGATATAATCTGCACCAACTCATTTTCAACAGAACATGAGTTCATATTAAACTGACTTGCTATTTCAGTAACTAATTCCTCAATGTTTTTACATGAAAAAGGATAACTCATAAATGATGCTATATTTTCCAATTTACTGCAATCATAAAAACGCATTTCGAATTGTCCCAAAATATTTGATAATTCAGCCTCATACTTATCATAATTAAACTGAGGAATCCTTTCTTTCAAAGACGAAAAATGTTTCAGATCCTTTCTTTTCAGTTGATCTATCATAAGTTGCAATTTACTTTTGAATGCATTTACTGCGCTAATCATCTCAATAATAGTTTTTCCTTTACCTTGAAGCTCCAAGTTAACGATGTTTAAGTGCATTGTGATGTCATTCAAAAATGCCAAATCAGTCAGCCATTTTTCGTTTTTCAAAATCTGAGTGTCATCACCTCTTTCGTCTAGAAAAGCTGTTATTTCGGGCAATAATTCTTGAAGCCTTTGTAGGAACTTTCCGCGACTCAACCACCTGACGTCTGTGTGAAGAACTAAATCAGTGTGTTCAGCTGACTCCCTATCTTCCAACTGCAATTGAAAGAGCCGCCGTTGCAAGCTACGTGCACGAATGGAATTCACAATTTTTGTTGCAATGCCCATAATTTCCTCCGTGTTTAAAACTTTGGAACACAAAACTTGTTGATGTATAATGCAATGGAATGAAAAAAATGAAGGGAATTCTTCGGATGGCTTCTTGTGTTTCGCCAATATATGAGATATTTTAAATGACGCGATCGTAGCAGCTTTTGATTGTTTGGCTGGTCTTGTGAACATGGTTTGTTCTTTTTTCAAACAAGATATAAAATCACTTACTTTTCGTTTTCTTAATTCACTCTGTGGCGGAAAATCCTTTTGATAGTTTTTATGAACCGATTTATGATGCCTCTCTAAGTTACCACGCTTAGGTATTGCAGCTGACGCACGACAAATAACACAAATGCACTTATCCTTCACCATACAAAAGAAAAATTCTTCCTCACAATCCTTATTAAAATGATACGTTTTAGATTTCTTCACTGCACTCATTTTCCACTATTTAATAATAAACTTTGTATCGACGTAGTATCGTTATCAAGTTACAATTCAGAATGACTCCAATTCATGCAGGCGCAACATTTATATCGGCGTGAAAGAAAGTCTCGAATGTTCCCGTCAAACGCGCCGCCCGAAACTAGACAGTACAGTCTAGTCTAGAAACAACGCGGCTTTTCTTTGACAATTGCCGCGCGTTCCTTTGATAAAGCCGCCTTTTGACGCAAGCAGTGTTATTTTATTACGTAATACATTTTTGTAGTTTAGTTACCTACCTACTTATTAAAATTTTTTTTCTTCTCGAGATCTACTCAAAAAGCACTCGTGATCGACTGGTCGATCGCGATCGACCGTTTGAGCACCCCTGGTTTAGGAGATATGTAGATTTTTAGATCATTGTACATGTCAAGGAAACCGTTCGCCATAAAGACATTCTGAAGAAAATTATCATAAATTGTAATTATTTATTGATAATACTTACAGGAGAGGTATTAAAACACAATTAAACATTTCATACTTAGAAAATTTAAATGTAGAAAAATTTTCCTTATTCCATAGTAATATTTTCACGTCATCTACTCACTCCAGAATTTTCCACATAAAGTTCTATTAATCATTAGAACCCTTGCAACCCTTTTGTTAATAAAATTGAAGATAAATTATCGTTCTATAAACATGACAAAAATCAAAAAACTACGGCAGGAAAACCTTTTTTCGTTTTGGGAAAATTTTATTTTCCCAGGAAAATGTTAATAGAAATTCAAGCGGTTTTCCAGGAATCAGAAAATCGTGAACGAACTTCGGTTTAATATTTTCATATAGTTTCATTAAAAAGCTAGTGAGTATCCCTTGTATAAAATTTTTAACTGACGCCGAATACCATTTCCTATTGATTTAGTCTCCAGTTGGAGACCTTAAGGTTACACACTTCATTCAAATAAGCGACATTATTAATTTTTTAAATGAAAAACAGAGTAGGTATTGTTAGGAATATTTACATTCGTTTTTTTTTTAAACAAAAGAAATGCTAATCAGATTATAACTTATTATTTTTTTGCAAATAGGATCATATCATTGTATTTACATTTTACATTGATATAATAACTATTTTATTCATTGATTTTAAGTATATTCGATGATGCAACTCGGAAAAAACTTCCTATAAACTTTTTATAATGGTAAATTACGTAACAAGATTTGTAAGTAACACATTCACATCAAGCTAGCAGCCAAACATTCGGAAAAATTAAAAAAAATATATGAATCGAAAGGATTTTCAATGCTCGTTCTGAAAATCCAAACCCCGAATTTTCTCGTTCACCCGATAGAAAGATATTAATTAAAACCGTGGTTGCAAATTCAGATTAGAAAATATTTTTTATTCCCGTCCCAAAGTGTCCTCTGGAAAAACAAAAAATACCTATCAAATGCTCCTAATTCTCTCGTTTCAAAAATATTTTCCTTTTTCTATAAAGTGTTGGGGAAATCTAAGACAAAAAATTAACTAATTTTTCTGGATTATTCATTGCGCACAGGCCTATGAGTTGGCTGGGCGCGGGCGCAAAAATTGATGATGATTTGATGTTTGAATCAATTTGAATAAAGTAATTGAAATAGTAGCATGTCAAACTGTGGTTAGATTACTTGAATAAAGGGATCCCGACTCGCGGCTTTTCTTATGGCTCCTGACTCAAAGGCACAGTCAAGTCGAACGCTTTTGAATTGGAAATATTAACTTACCATTAAAACAAAGAGAATGTGTAAATCTGGTTTCATACTAAGCGCGTCCCGTCAAGTCCCAACGCGTCAAGACTTGCCAAGACTTATTGCGACTCAGCCGGTCGAAAATTTTAAGAACCAATCAGTCGTGACTGTTGCACGAAGAAAATGGATATAGAAGCACTAATTGGATTAGTGCAGGCGAAAGAAGCAATACACGATCCTAAAAACCCAAAGTACAGAGATCGGGATTTTATTGCTGCTTCTTAGTTGAAGAAACATATCTGGGCTCATGTGAAAATAGTTATAAAATTTTTTGAGGTCATCGAGTAGATGCGGAAAGAACCGAACACTGGTCTTCTTAAATGTATGGGATGAACCCAACAGAAATTTCTTCATCTTCCTTCTTCTGTATAATCGGAGTACAATTATGGCTTGTCACAAATTCTTCGCAACACTTACTGACTCAGACTCAACAAGCGACATATTCGATGATGCAACTCGGAAAAAACTTCCTATAAAATTTTTATAATGGTAAATTACGTAACAAGATTCGTAAGTAACACATTCACGAGAGCTCCATCAAGCTAGCAGCCAAACATTCGGAAAAATTAAAAAAAATATATGGATCGAAAGGATTTTCAATGTTCGTTCTGAAAATCCAAACCATGTCGTCGAGTAGATGCGGAAAAAACCGAACACTGGTCTTCTTAAATGTATGGGATGAACCCAACAGAAATTTCTTCATCTTCCTTCTTCTGTATAATCGAAGTAAAATTATGGCTTGTCACAAATTCTTCACAACACTGACTGACTCAGACTCAACAAGCGACATATTCAGTGCGTAAGCAAATTTTGACGTGACCTGACTGAACAAAACTTGACTAGACGCGAATAGACTGGACTGACTTGGGGCTAAATGGGCCTTAGTATGAAACCAGATTTACACATTCTCTTTGTTTTAATGGTAAGTTAATATTTCCAATTCAAAAGCGTTCGACTTGTCTGGAGGCGAATGGACTAGACTGGCTTGGTGCGAAATGGGCTTTACACTCTTTACCTACTTTGAGGATATGGGTTTTTTTCATATTTCTAATGCCGTGTTTTCATGTTTATCTAAATTTGCGTTTGCGTAGATAGAGACGATTTTTACTAATGAATATTTTTCCGGCGTAGGTAGGTACTTTTCGATCCGACTAGACTAGAAATTTACCTCATATCTCGCCTCACTAATCAAAATTCGATTAGGTACGCTCATAGGGCGGCATCAGGGCCGGATTAAGCTAGGGGCTTGGGTGGGCTCTAGCCCCGGGCCCCAGGTCCAAAAGGGCCCCATCATTTGGAAATCATTCTGTATTTTTTGATGTGTTGATACCACAAATCTAAAGTATTGATATTATTTTGTGAATTTTTCCGGGTTTTCGAATTCCTTAAGGGGGCCCCGTCATTATTTTAGCCCCGAGCCTTATAAATCGTATTCCGGCCCTGGGCGGCATATTTTGTTCTTGCGCCCGGGCGGCGGATACCCTAGGCCCGGCCTTGAAAGAAATAGCAATCATCTAAACTTCATTATAATATTTGTTAAGAACAATTCAATAATCCTTGTAAGTCTTTTGTGCCTTATTACTTATATTTCACTAGTTGGCTCGGCAAAAGTTGCTCTGCCATATAAATTATATCTACGAAATATTTTTCTAGTTCAATAAAAATAACAAACTTACTACAAGTGTTGTATAGACAATGGAAATATGCTTTATTAAGGTTAATGAAGTATTTTTTATTAAAGTAACGAATATATTCCAAATTAATAGATATTTACGATATAAGTGTCGTAAAGATTCATATTACGAAATGAGATGGGAAATTTGAAAACCCATTGAATATCGTAATATGAATTTACGATACGAATATAGTACATTATTTTACCTACTACCAATAATCTTAATTATTTACTCAAAATTAGTAAATATTACTGAAATTAATGATATTAGAATCATGTAACAAGCAAGCGTTGCGCTCATTGTTGATTTATTTTGCGAACTATCAATTTTGACGCGTTCACTTCAGATTCTGATATAGAACTTGCTGCAATTACCACAATACAAACCCTAGTACCCGCTAAATCCCGCAATGGATACGAAAAAGAATATAAGCGATCCGAAGACTGGTGCAGTTCAAAAAAAGTCCGTGATATATCGGAGAAAATTTTATTAGCTTATTTTGCTGGGAAAGTTGAAAAAGAAAAGGCATCATCATTAGAGTATGCTGAGAATAATGATATCTGTGAAGGAAAATGTGGACATAAGTAAATATTCACAGCTTTTGGCTTTTTTGAAGCGGAAAAGTGAAGGTCACAAGCCGAAAAAATCCAGTGTATTTTCAAAGGAAAATATACACAGATTTTTTAAAGAAGCCAATGATGATCAATTCTTGATGATGAAGGTAAGATTATATATAAATATGGTGACATTTTCATGTAGCACTTTAGTTTTTATAGGTTTCCTTAATCGTGGTTGTATTTGGCGCCTGCCGAAGAGAAGAATTGATGAAGTTAAAAATTGGTGATGTAATTGACAAAAAAATAAAACTAAAATTCAGAGAGAATTCGCTTTTACTAGAGGAAACATCGTTGGTTTTGAATGCTTGATTAACGTCCGGAAATATATTCGACTTCACAATATAGTCCATGACCGGTTTTTTTTATTTTATATAAAAATGGAAAATGTTTTTCTCGACCAATTGGTATCAATACTTTTGGGTGCATTCCAAAAGAAATAGCAACGTTTCTGGAGCTACCACATCCATCACATGACAAACAGGTCACTATTTTAGAAGATCATCAGCATCTCTACTTGCTGATGCTGGTGTTGATATGCACATTTTGAAGAGAAATGGTGGATGGAAATCCAGTAGTGTCGCTGAAGGATATGTAAAAACATCCTTAGAAAACAAAAAAAAATATAGCTACTAAAAGAATGGGAGGAGAAATCGTTTCAACAATTCAATTGAAATTGAAAACTACAATTCTTCAATTGCCTCAACGTCAAATGGAATAAACATCACTAATTGTACAGGTGCTGTGTTTAATTATTACAATAAATGAGGTTTAATTTTTTATTTATGAGTTCATACCATTAGTGCGTTAAAGTAACTTTACCGCACTAGTGCGATAAAGTAACTTTACCGCACTAGTGCGATAAAGTATATCATTATGAAACTGATATTAGTATCGTAATGTTTGATATTACATATTGGTGGTAGGTAAAATTCTTGAAAGCTGTCTACTTGTGATTGACATAACAACGCCGTGCTCACACGCACATCTTCATTGTTTTATTCGCCTATTTTGTTCGCGTTCTTATATGCGTGAGATTTGATTGTTCGACGACTCAAATTGGTCCTTTGCTGGCATTACTGAATGTAAATAATCAAAATAAATAATCAAGTTAAAATACTTATTGGTGAGTGACTCAATGTGACTCAATATTGAATTCGTTTGCTCATTATTTGACTTACATTTCACAATAATTTAACCCTTGAACTGGCATGATACTTTTCCTGTTTAGGGGGTACTGGAATCTATAGTTATTTAGCTTTTGGTTTTTTTTTTCAAATTACCATACAAAGATGCCGAATGCTCCTTGATGGAGGCTAAATTTAGATCGTAATTAGTTTATATATATATATATATTGATTTATACCTACAAAATTGTTTGTTTAAATTGAGGTGACATCAACACATCTTAGCTCAAAATAATTTTACTAAAGATCCACAATACTAAATAATATTTAAAAAAGGCGTAAAAGAAACAATTAAGCTGGAATTTCTGGAACCGTTGGCGATATTCATACTGAATATACTGTTTGGTGGTGTAAATAGTATATTCAGTGAAAGAAACAATTTCTCTCACAAGATAACAGAAAATCAGTTATCATGACTTTTCCTCTCCAGAATTGCACAATATTATGAAGCTGTAACAATTTACCGCAATCAAAGAAACACTATAACAAAAAACAAATTACCTTTCCAGAATGAAACGCCATTTCACTGATGAAATGTAAACTATTGAAAGTTTTTGTTGATAAACTTTGTTATAATTTTCGTTGGACGTAAAACAGTGTAACCAACACATTCACAATGAAATGTCGTTGTCCTAACAAAAGGAACCAGGTCCAAATACTGGCATCATATTTGATACCACGCCCGTTTAAGGTTTAAAACTATTTGCAAAAAATGCTAAGTACAATATGTACAGGTACGATAATAGCAATTGTTAGCGGGAGTTCACAACACGTGTTTATTTACATGAGAGCAGAAACTGTCTTTTCAGTTATTAATAAATAATTATTGCACTTGAACTTAATGATAAATTTGCGATGAGAGATACACAGAAAAATCAAAATGATACATTTAACAGTTACTGCTACGATCGATACGAAAAGAAAATTGAAATTATAAGTGAGAATTTATTGTTTTATAATTATTATATTCCATTACCAATTTCAATCGTATATGTGGATAAACTAAAAAAATAAAAAAATCGCGATGGAAAAGTAGGGATTGATCGTAGAGGCGTGAAAAATTCGGAGTAATATTTTTTATTCTAAGCCCTAACAAAAAAAATGCCAATTAAAAAATCGTAGAGGGTTGAAAATAAAAACAAAAAAGTTTATCAAAAAAATTTAGGGGTGGACTACCCTTAACATTTAGGGGGATGAAAAATAGATGCTCGATTTTCAAACAGAACCTACCCGATATGCACACAAAATTTCATGAGAATCAGTCAAGCCGTTCGGAGGAGTTCAATTACAAACACCTCGACACGAGAATTTTATATATTAGATGTTATTGTTATTTTCAGTGGGTTTTTTGTTGAGAAATGATGAAGTCCAAAGTTGACAAAATGTTCAGATTATTGAGTTTCAAAAGGTACCTTTTGAATCGTTTGACAATACAATATAATCGTGGGATTGTTGCTAAATACTTAACAATTCTTGAGATTACAAATTGGAGCACGTTTGCCTATCGCCATTTCATTTCGCTTTTTTGCTGTCGCGTGAGCATATCAAAAGGTGCGTATCGCCTGCCAACTTAACTAAATTAAAAATTAACATGGTTGCCAACTTTGATTCTATTTAAAACAAAACCGTATGAAGTAAGGATGGGGTCGAGGTTGAGATAGGTCGGGTCAGCTGTCAATTTGATCAATTCTCAACAGATGTATAACTGTACCTCAAAAGGTGAAAGTTGAGAATTGGTAATCTCCTCCCTTATTCATAATGCATTGTTTGCATTTTCCCATAGCCTTTCCTTTTCCCATTGTAGAAGATAATCGGCCTCCAACCTACGTTAATGATAGCGCACCAACTCCTGCAACAACTAATGTACTGGCTAACAATATTTTTATCCAATTTCAGCATATATCTGAAAGCTGAAGATATTTTTAAGTGAATTACCATCAATTATATTTATCGCTATAGCTTGTTTTATTATCTATTCCGTAATTAACGACCCCCCGGTTGTTACTGGGGGTCAGATCTGGACTATACGGTAGATGAGGAAGCAATTCGAAGTATATTTCGTTCAATTCCACCATCGTTGCCATCGACTTGTGAATCGGTGCATTGTCTTGGTGAAACAGTGGGTTTTTCTTCGATATGAGTCGTTTTTCCTTCATTTTTGCATTCAAACAATCCGGCAACTCTTTGTAGTATTCACTATTGATTGTATTTCCCTTTAGGAGATAGTTGATAAACAATATTCAATGGGCATTCCAAAATACTGAAGCAATAACCTTCCAAGCTGACTGTTGCGCCTTTGGATGCTTCGGACGTGGTTCACCGGCTGCAGTTCACTCAGATAATGATCGTTTTGATTCCGGATTGAAGTGATCGATCCATGGCTCATCCAATATCACAAATCGACGTAAATAATCTGATTTATTACGTGTAAGCATGGCCAAACACTACTCTGAATCATTATCACGTTGTCGTTTTGAATTGACTGTGAGTTATCGCGGCACCCACTTTGAAAAAAGCTTACAAATCGTCAAATATTCATGCATAATTATAACCACACTGCCTTCTAATATCTTTATGGCACTAGCTATCTCACGCAATTTCAATTTTCGATTAGATATAAACAATTTTGATGTTTTCCCGGTCAGAACGTTCACTTGAATTTCAGTTAACCGATGAAATATTGAGTACACTTTTACCTTAGCTGAATTCAAATTAATTATTGAATTATCTGTCATTGACAATGTCAGTGACATTAGTTAGGAACTTTGATTTACACTGGAAAAGTTTAAGTGTACACTACGTAGATAAAAATTTCATTGCTATTTGATTTAACCAAGAAATTTAAGTTTCCCCATCACATGTTATTAGATATAATTAGGAGAAAATGGGCAGAGTTGATACTCCGGGAACGTTGATACACTATCAAATTTGCCGCCTAAATTTATCGGTGTAAAGTAGAGGCGGCAACGTAGTATATATTTCGTTTCACTCTTACTTAATTGACACGAGTTTTTGAAAGAAAATGTAATGTAATGTAATCTAAAGTAATAATAATAATAACTGTACTTTAATTTTTTTTCGTTTAGTCCACAGTCTACAGTCAAGTACAATGTGAACAAATTGACTGATTGAAATACACATGCTTCGAGAAGTCTTTAAAATACCTATAATTATTGAACGTATCAGTACTAATTTGTGTTTTGGTACTTGAAGTTTCAAGTATTCTGTTTAATACTTGTACTTAGATTTGTTTCAACCCCCAAAAAGAGTTCAGGTATATGCTGTCAGACTGGGTCTCCACGGGTCTCTACAGGTACTCTGTAGGAGTAGCATATTTCGGATTTGAATGTTTATTTATCATTTTCATTACTTTTTAAATAAAAAACTACAATTAGAAAATATTTTTGTGTCAGTAATTTATATAAAAATTTGAGAAATAAAAGAAATATTGTGAGCAAATGTTTATTTCCTATTTGTAACTTATTTTAACAAAACTCTGAATAAGATAAATTTACTAATTACATATAAAATAATTGTTAATATCGAAGCGGAAAGAATTTGACTTATCAGCTTCTTTTTCTGCTTCTCTTTCCCTTCTGTTAAAGTTGACATGGGATCCTTGAGCAAATAAACTCTAATGCCTTTAGAATAACTATCAAAATAAGCCTCCCAGTTCAAATTGAATATGTCGAAATTGAAGAGAGATCTATCTTTGAAGGAGAGTCGTTTGAGTAATTTTTGTGTATTATCATTAGAAAAATACCATTGTTTCAATAAATACGGACTAAAAAGTTCTTGTGTTTGATGAATTTTGTCGTACATGCTCATTATTCTATAACAAAAAAGATAAATACAATCAGTTTATTTGAAGAAAAACTAGAAAAGCATTTATTCAAATAATACCAATACCAGTTTTCTAAGGTCGTTAAAAACCTTAATTTCAGCAATATCTATCACGGATAAGGGATAGTAGGAGGATGTATTCAAGAATAAAAAAGTGTTTTGAAAAGCTACTAAGCAAGATGTAACTAATGTGGAAGTAGAGATGAAATCGTGAGGAATATGTTGAAAAAAGTGAACCACCAGTTTGTAAGTAAATAAAACAAGTTATAAAAAATTCAAATATTGGATAGTCGCCAGGAAAGGAGTTTCTGAAAGGTGGAGGGGAAAGGCTCACAAAGATTTGTGGTTTCAGAACAGGGAGAGCTACTATTAATGAGATTTTAGTATCAGGAATCTCATGGAAAAGGTTTTGGAATTAAACTTCAAACTAAATCAACTTTTCATAGATTTTAAATAAAAATAAGCTGCTATATTTAAAATTATTTTGAAGGAAAAGTAATAAGACTTGTTGAAATAATTATGAAAACCACAAAAGCTGAAGCTAAAATATAAAAAACGGAATTAATACAGGGTGGTTTACTGTTCTTTATTTTTTTAAACTTTTATTCAAAACACATGATAAAGAAAATTTATTCTAGTCGAACGGAAACAATTCCAAACTGGTTTTCACGAATTTTTGCATTTACTGATAATGGAGACTTGATACCAAGATTGAAAAGGCCTTAATTCAAATCTGCATGGACTTAGAAGGACAGATACGAACTGTGGGACTGTTAATTAACATCAGTATAAGAACTGAGTATATTTTGATGAGCTTATGGAAAAAGTATGGACGCAGATGCCTCAAATCCTCAATCTGGTTTTAACAAAATCGCGGAATTTTAATATTAGGGTTTATCATTAAAAAGAATGAATTAAATGCTATTTTCAATGATTAAACTATATAAATCCTCACTACTATCAAGAAAGTTGGAACTAAAACTAAATAATTAGACCTGTAGTTATTCAGCTGAAACTTGGACTAGCCCTTAAAATTGGCAAAAATGCTTATGATTTTATAAGTAAAATATTTGAACCAATATTATGAAGACATCAGAAGTAATCTTTACAACGAAAAATACAGAGTAAACATTATAAAAAACTACAGTGGTTCCAATATTTGTAGCGAATGAACGAAGAAAGTGGAACAATATCTATACAAGAGAAGCGGAAGGTAAAAGAGGATTGAACGCGCCACAAAAATATGGTTAGATGGAATAGAACAAGACTTAAGAAAATAGAAGTTGAAAATTTAAAAAACGAGTGTGATAAATTAGGCCAGACTGTAGAGCCAAAGAGTAAGTGAGTGAGAATAATGTTGAACTGAATTGTTCAATCGAAGGGAGAGGGATAATTGAACTGTATATTGGTGCATTTGTTTTTTTCTTTGAAAATACGTAATAAACCAAATCCAGTGATTTCAATAGAATTTTCAAATTAAACTGAAAAATAAAGTGGCTGGAATATTTGTAGCGGATGAACGAAGAAAGCGGAACAAAGGACACAAAGATGTGGTGGAATGGAGTAGAAAAAGGCCTAAGAAAGTAGAAGTGGAAAATTTAAAAAACAAAGCTACGGAATGAGAGAATTGTAGCTGTGTGATAAATTAGGCCAAATAGAATATAGAGCCGTAGAGGGGGGTCACAATACAACTGTTTATCAGTGCATTTGTTTTATTTTTGTAAATATGTACCTAAAAACTAGACTAAGTTGTTTTGGAACCACTTCTTGCTTATACTTTTTTCGAATGTTTCCTCGAAATTATTATAAAACAATTGATTATGATATTAAATTAAAAAAAATCAATCTGAATTATAAATATTTTGTTTTACTCACGATTGTTTTTTTCCTGCTAATTTTAATCCTAAATCACATAGAAAAGCCATGCACACGTGCAAAAAGAACGTCAAAAATTTATAAACGTAATAAGATGACGTATTAAATTGTATCGGCAATTGGATCATTTTTACAGATGGAACTTCTCTTGTTACCGTATGTATTACTTCAAACCAGTCATCTGGAAGGAATAAAAACTGTGAATTGAGTAGATTTATACATGTGATTTATAAACTCAAAATGTTACTTGTGCTCAATGTTTAAAAACCAAAATTTTCATATTGCCGAATAACCATTTCTTATTTCATAATCCTTCATTTACTTTGAATCACTTAAAAAATGTTTATTCCTAAATTTTCTTTCAAAAAGTGCAAGAGTCTTGGAGTAAGATCAACATCACTTATTATGTTGCAAGATCAAGACTAATCTGATTTTGGTATCATCTTGCATTTATTCATCATCTACTAGAGTGCAAAAATACTTTTATACAGTAGATTCAATCACTTTCGCCTTATCTTGCTTTTCACTTCCGAAGAGGAAAAGCTGTAGTGCAAGCTCTTCGATAATTTCGTGATATTTATGGTGATAAGTGATTAAATGGACGTCAGTATCAGAATCGGTTTTCTCGATATCATTTACATAATCGTCTTTTTGTTATTTGCCTCTTCTTTCCAACTATCTATACCAAACTTCCTTAAATCTATTTTCACATCTATCCATTTCTTCTTTCAGTTTTGTAGTCTTTTTTCTCTTTCCTTTGATAACATTTATTTCGGTATTCTTCAATTATTTATTCGTGCGACATATCTCAGCCATCAATAGCCTTTTATACTCGGGTAATTGACGGTCGGTGGTAAACGGCCATTATTTCTTTCTTCTCCAGATTGAATTCCTCCAAAATATTTCTATCTACCACACTTTCAGTCTAATTGCATCCTCTTTCCATTAGTAGTCTAGAGCAGTAGCATCACTGTTTTTCTTTTTTGCACTTCTTAAAACTCTATATTTTTGTTTATAATTGTCACCCCCACTATTCTTTTCCATTGTCGTTTTTTCGGATCACTTTTAATCTCACACCAACTTAATTACTTCCACTTTTTGATTATGTTGAAGACGATTTCCACTCTGTTTCAATTTTACTGTTCCTATAATAATATAGAAAACTACTCATAATTGTTTTCCCATTACATATACATTTTTCGTTTGCCATTCGTAGCAAATTCTACACCCTATTCATAAACTTTACGTTACTACTGTTACCCTAAAAATTCTGTAACCCGGTATTTATGGACGATACTATGGAAAATAACGAAGAGAAAACAAGCAAAGCCGAGAGACCACCATAAACAAACAACTTGAAAAAGCCCCATCAACATGTTCTAACGTCATACGTCAAAATCACGTGACAAACGCAAACGGATGTTACTACGAACGGTCGATAGGAACTGTCACTAACAGTTTTTAATTTTGTAGCAGCAAACGTCAACGGCAAACGAAAAGTCAAGTTTACGAATCGGCCACTTTTTATAATGGACTGAATATAAAGATAACCTTTATGTCACTTACCAGTAGTGATAGGTTTTTCTTGTGAGGTTATACAATGATATATATTAGCATCAACGGTACTGACGTCACCTCTTTGTAGCCTTAGCCTAAAAAATATAATTCATAAAAAAACAGAATAGAAAGATAGCAATAGAATATGTTGACGAACTCGTCCACTGATATAGACCGTGAAGCCGGTTCTGTTCTATTATATGAATAAGTGCTAGCCAAGTTTGGCGAATGCGCCTATATTTTTCCAATTTAAATTATGGTTTTTTATTTGACGGTAATTATTTGTATTGCTTTTATAAGCTATTTACAATATGTTGCGAGTGTTTTTATGAAAACAGTTTCTAAAAAGGCCTTAGTTTTACGATTTGAAGAGCTCGAATTATTTAGAGTCATTGGATATAAATTGAGTAAATAATTTGATGTCATAGGGAGCATAACGAAATAGTAAAAAGTAAAACATACGGTGAAGTTGAATAAATTAAATAAGTGCTAAATAATAAGTGTTAGTGTATAATTAAATGTATTGGGTGTTGGTGTGTAAATAAATTCTGTAACTAAAATACACGGAGTGTAAAAATTCACTGTTTAAATAAATAAGAAAAACTTCACTACATAAATAAAATACAAGAGGGTCAAATAACAATTTGTATTTCGTAAAACCGTTACATTCTACTCGACGCTGCTTTGAGAATTCGAGGCACTAACGTAGCTCTAATTTTTGTCATAAATAAATACTCCTGTAGGATCCTTATAACATTATTTTTGGAAACGCCGGTCTGTGCTGCAATTGCTTTTAAAAATCTATACAAATTGTCTCCATCGAAGAGCAGTGCACACAACTTTATAATACATCTACCTGGATAACGTAATGGAACTAGGAATCTGCGAGTTTCACTAAATGGCATCGGCGTAACGACAGCGGGTTATTAGGGATATAACGTTACAATTAAACAAATTGAAAGCACAGAATTTAGCTCATATAAGACTTTATGCATTGATAAAATGATTATCTCTATCGAAAGCTTTGACCATGTCGAAGCTATACCTCAAATATTATTGTTTTGCTTACTTTTGTAATCCAGCATACCATCCAGATGCGATAGAAAGATTAACTACATAATCAGCTGGTATAACATCTAGAATTCCACTATTATAATAATTAACCTTGTTAACACCTAAAGCATAAGTTACTGTGTCTCCATAGAGTCCGTTAATATTATCAACAAAACCGGTTATTGGTTCCGATTCAGATGGTAAAACTGCAATAAGAAAAAGTCAATCAGTTATACCTTAACCGCGTGAGAAAATCGATAACATCGATAACAAATCCGATTTCTATTAATTAAATTTTTTCAAAAGCTAGTTCAGAAGAAGAAAATCGTTGGATTATTTCCATATTGGATAAAGTATATTTGGACCTTGAACCTGATATAGGGAAGATTTTTTTCTCTGCAGGTTTGGGATTGTGGTGGTTGTTAGGTAAAGATAACCTCTTCTGTGGTATTCCATGACTACCGCGCGAATGGAGCAAACCAAAACGGCTCGACGTACCAAACGGCTTTTGCCATTTGGCTGATGAATTTGTTACAGGGAAATCGCAAAAAAAATGTACTGTCGTCAAAATAGGGTTTGGAAAAGAATTTCACCTAATGGCGATGAGGGAATTGTCCTGGAAGACAAGATACTTTCCAGGGACTTCACTATATGCCGTGGGATGCGGGTTGTAGGTTATATTGACTTAAAAGATGTTCCTAAAGATATACTGGCACATGTATTGGCAGTACCTGAGAATAAACTGCTAAAGAGGAGATGGTTGGGTACGTTTACTTTACCCAGTACTCTGATGAGCGATATTGGATCAGGTCTTTGCCGGGTTTAGGTATGAGACCGTTTATGCGGGTTTCCAACGTCGAGGAAAGTTTAAAAATTCCAAAGCGTCGAATAGGTCGCAGAGAAAAGGTTATATCAGGTAGGTAACGAAGTTAAAATGGGATGCTCTCATTTAGGTTGATGATTCTAAGGAAGCAAATTGTGTTTTCATCGTTACAAATTCGGAATATTTACTTTGTATCAATGATTAGAAATACGTACGTAAAGAGGGTCTAACGATCGTAACTGGTAATCCTTTTGATTTCCTTTTTATGTAATCTTCCACAACACTCAAAGTAAATGTATAAGCATTTGGCCAATCTCCTTGTAATCTATGAAAAGTATAAATATGAGCACGAAACTATAGTAAATAACACAAAAACATACAGAACAGAACAGAAAAGATTAAATTTAATACCAATTTTTGAAGCTCATGTGATTCTGTGGTATGCTTTGTTGAAGAATTTTCAACTTCTTGATTTATTTTATATAGCAGTTATATTCTTACTTGAACAACGCATCTTAAGTTTTCATCCCTTCTACCAAAGCGATCGCCCAAGAAGTTATATCGAAAATATAAAAACTGGAACGCAAATATATGTACGAATGTATCTTCTTTCAGTGCCGTGCCTGTCTTCAAGCGTGGGCTATCTGGTTGAATTGGTCTCGGAATAGTTGCTCTACTTCCAATGCATTCCAATTTCTAATATTTCGTATCCACGATAGCTTTTTGTGTTCTATAAACCTGTCCGTTAATGATCAGACGAAGCTGTTTGATACTCCGCAGTATATGCCCGACCTTTCTTATTTTTATTATGCTTACGAGCTCTCGATCCTTGTTCAGCTGACTGAGTACCCCTTTATTTCTAGTATGCACAGTCGACGGGATCTTGGGGATTTCCCGATAGCACCACATCTTCAACGTTTCTATTTTATTCATAATATCAGCTTCAAGCGAGTATGTCTTTTATCCGTACAAAAAATCTTCATACGTAACAGCAGTGTGTGAGGTTAGTTAGTTTTAGAGAGTTAGTTTCCATTTTATAAATGTCCTTGCCAGTACAATATTCGCTTTTATGTGATTGTCTTATTGCCTTATTCTTCTTGCAGTCATCCATTTGGTTTTCTCGATGTTTCAACCTCATGCACTCTGTCTAGCAGTATTTGCGTGTTTTCTGCAATAATATCTGTACCTTATGTTGTCTATAATTTCACCACCTATCATTACTCGCTCCATTCTACAAGCTTCGCAAAATATGAACTCTGAATAGGTGAATAATTCGAAATAAATGCCTACATAACCTCAATTATATAGTTTCTGTTTGAAGCGCAATTTGTGACACTCATGAGCCCATATATCTGATGTTTAGGTGACATGAGTCGCACAGGTCTCATGCGTTTGAAGCATGTTCTCGATGGAGTGCTATAATTGTACAATTTAACAAGAAAACATTTATTGATACTTACTGTTGCTGCATTGACTTAGCGCCATCTTCATCGACGTTTTCCAAACTTTTTAGCAAATCCTCTGCTGCGATTGCTGGTTCATAGAACTCTTCGTGTACTTCAAATTTTGGAAAATTTGAATAAATGGATGAAAGATATACGAACGTCTATAAAAAATCAAGTCAATTTCAATTCTGTTTACATCACCAAAGTAACGTGTTTTCTACATTTAGTTCCGGGAACATTGTCTTCAAATGAAGACGACGATGTTATTACCACGTACTGGTACTTACGAAAACACCCGACAATGTTTGAATTATTTTCCCGGAAGTCAAAAGGTCTGTAAGAAATTAGCGTTTATTTCTAAATAAGATTCTCCTGGTTGATAATTTTATAACCAAAGATATATTTCAACATCTGATTTTTATTTTTTTGTTGCTCCATGATCGCACTTTCAGCTTCACAAGTGACATGTCGTATCGCTTGGCAACAAGTAGCTGACGTACAACTCGGTTGTATCTTTGCTGGGACGTTGGTGGATATGCATTTTGTATAAATCAGATGTTCCCAAACTTTTTTTTCTCGTAAACCACTCTCAAAATACTTAATATTAGTTTTAGTTAATACATTTACACCATAGTACCAACTCGTCAAAAAATCAGATCTAACTATAGAAATTCAAGTACACTCCTGTTGTAGAGCTTCCCGTGGAGCCCTGAGGGTGCACCTGGATTACTTTGGGAATCACTGGTATAAACCATGGAAGATTCACGCTGACGACATCGTATCCGTTATTGAACTGGTTTGGTAAGACCATTGCCTAAGTGGAACGCGCCCATAGAGAATTATCGTTGGAATATCAACAGGCAATACATGCTTAGTTGAAACATAACCTGTTTGAGCGAATAAAAATGATTTGCTTATAATAAAGCATTTTTTTCAAAACACATTAACCAACGATTTATCTTTTATTTATCGATCATATTCATGAATTAGTGATTTTAACACGCTTTTTCGTATCGTTTCAAGATACAAATAGACTCGAGATGTCAACAATGTCATAATTTAATGACATATTTCGTTTGTCAACGCCAATTTTGCCAATTCTTGATGCATTCAGTGACACTAAATGATCGTCTTCAAATAAGTAGCTCCAGTATCCCCAAAAATTTGAAACTATTTTTTTTCTCTTAATCTTAAAATCAATTATGGAAAATTGAGGAGTTTATCATCAAATACATGCCTTAAATACGGAATAAAATCATCAATTTGTTAATATAACATTGAAGACAAAAAATTGGGGAAAATTTTTCTAGTATCATTATAATAAAAATTAATGACCCACTATTAATTAGATTCATAATTTGGTTCTGGAAATATTAAGTAATCATTACATTATTTGATACTAATTACATGCTATTATTTAAATTAATCTGTTCTTAAACTGACCTTGATATTTTTTATTTCTTTGGCAATATCTAACAGTGCAATAGTTCCTCTTACATTAACAGACGTGGCATTTTTTAAACTTTCAGAAAGCTTAGAAGCAGCTGCGCAATGGAAAAAACATTTTACTTCGTTTATTATTAGCTGTTTATCAGCTACCGATAAACCTAAATCTGGTTCTTGTATATCGCCTCGAATCAAAGTCACCTTCTTAAAAAAATTTGGATCGCTCCTTTTAAGGGGTTCAAACGCCTGTAAAAAATAAAATTTCCGTAAAGAGGATATATAATATATAAAAACAAACCACTACACAATCATTCACTTCATCACTTTTATTCGTTTTATGCAACATCAAACAAATCGGATCAGATATTCAATGTTAAAAGTTTCTGTAGCAGTTCTTTCTTGATACTTCTTCTCCATGTTCATACAGGTCCTCTTTTGCCTGTTGTATGAAAATTGAATGCTTGACTGGTTACGTTTGTTGCTGGTTTCAGTAGTGTATGACCTATCCATCTCTATTTTCGCTTCGAAATCGTTACGTAAAACGATACGTATTAATTTTCTGTAACATCCTTAACATAGCGCTAGGCCTATTCTTTGGATATAATTGTCAATACCTCCTTTTATACTTTCTATGCTGCCTAATTCTTCTAAATAGACGCCTCGGTATCGATTTTGCTGTGTTGTTATATATATTTTTTTGCTGTTTATATTAATAAACGTACGTATTATAGACTAAATTAATTAATTATGAATGACCTACTTTGAATGCCTTCTCATATATTTTGAATATTTGATGTGAAAGTCTGACCCACAAAACATACCTAATAAAAGGTCTGGCATGTAAATTTCGGCAACACAAATTTAGTTCTGCCACTTACCAATCGTGGCGCTAATGTAATAAAAATGTGTCATTACTTTCAATGTCAATTGTCACGATTAATAAACATTTTTTTCAATTTCCCAAAAGCTTTCATGATGTGTGTTCTAAGTAGGAAGAATTTTCTAAAATTCAATGCTTAGCATCAAATTATCGCTTGTTTGAAAATAATTTTCTGGAAAGTGATTTTACAAATTTCGGTTTTTTTACTGTAGCTGGAACTAGTAAGAACATTTCAACGCCTAGGGAAATGGTAATGTATCAAGTTCATCGGAATACAATAGCCAAAATATCAAAATTGAGAAACAGTTTTAAAAATAACAAAAAGTTGTTGAAGACATTGAAGAAGATGTGTGAAATTGGATCATTTGGGTGTGTAGATAAGGTACAGCAAAATTATGGACTTTACAGGATAAAACAAAAGAAGTTTATTATACAATCTTTTACTTCAACTGTTTATTTATTTTCATCTCACACTTTCCACTGTGGTTTTTAAAAAAAAAATTAGTTGAAAATTTAATTGTCCCAGTTCTAAGATGTTTTTCATCGTGAATTAAGGAAACTGCGAAATCAGAACTGGGTGGATCCGAATAATTTAGAATACAGAAATTCTGTGTTGTAAATTTAAATGAACCGCGAAAATAAATTAGTTCTGCCACGTACCAACGAAGGCACTGGCATCGAAAATCCGCCATGTTGTTTCCATTGAATAACAACAAGTTTGCATCTGTCACCTGACCTTCACATCACTTTTTAGTGCCCTCAAATATGTCAAAAATATGTGTGCTATTGGTCTTTTCTGTTTGGTTCTATTAGATAGTTATACGAATATTTAATAAACCATTCTAACTATAATAAACTTGGCTGTATAGTTATTCAAGTCTCAATCTGTTATAAAAATTGTTTAAAATTGCTCATAGTGCTTACACTAAAGTTTTCCAAGGCACAGATAGTCTGTAACCGCTTTATACTGGTTCTAAGTGCTACGTGTAAGCTTGTAATTAATTATAAATAAGTTTTTAAAGTGTCATGGCTGGCAGAGCTCATAGTTCATGGCATTTTTATCATTTCATGTGACACTAATTCTTCGTTTTCCTGATACCGTTTTGACTATGTCATTCACAGAGAGAGGGATATTCGTTGTGGATATGTGGATGGGATGAGGGAGTTTATATAGAGAGAAAGGATTTGGTCCTGATATAGGAGTTGCTCCTATGCAGAACTGAGGTTGTGGTAATAGGTTTGTGATTGCGTTGTTTCAGACTGAAAAAAAAAACCGGACGACCAACGAGGCTCGAAAAAGAAGAAAAGAAAGCTGTCACTCACAGTTTGAATACTTCAAAAGATAAAATATACGTTTAGGTATTAAACTGTTTTAATATATAAATTACTTATTTAAGCAATGGTTATATTTACCAATGAATCAAACATTTCGGCACAACGTTCTTCGGCACTTTTTCCATCTTTATCTCTTATCAAAACGTAGATACGTTGGGGGTGCAAAGTTCTTAATATCTTTTCCAAAATCAACTTTCCTACAAATCCCGTTGTGCCCGTTAATAGAAACGTGCTGTTTTTATAAAAATGTTGGATTTCACTTAGTTCTAGATTCGCAGCCATTTTCGATAACACTCAAATAAAACAAAGTAAGAAAATGATATTAATTTTAGGCATTCGTGTGGGAACAATAAACTATTGTATTGTAATAAGGGTTAAAATCTATGTTAATTTCGCCATCAATAATAATTATTGCGTCTTACTTATATAAGTACATTTATATATGGTAAAATATAATTTTGAAAATGACTTGTTTGTATCATTATCTTCAAAATAATACCCACAAAATGGTTTTTATTTGAGGAAATCGTCACTATAATGGTCTTCAATTTAGACTTAAAATATATTGAGTAGACTCATAGGTCAAAAACCTGGTCATCTTTCGAAGCTTTGTGAAAATTCATTCTGCTTTGCATTTAAGACTTTTTCTAAAAAATTGAAGAACGATTGACGAGGAAAACAGTCTGATTATATTCCAAATTTCATAGTTTCTAAACGACCTTGTTTTGACCTTTGCGATACGTATCAAAATCACAATTTCTCCTCAAACAATCCGGCTCGAAGGACCATATAAAATATATTGGATTTAGTAAAATCTATGTGAATTTCACCATAAATAATAATTATTGCGACTTACTTATTTAAGTACATTTATATATAGTAGAATATAATTTTGAAAATGACTTGTTTGTATCATTGTCTTCAAAATACTACTCACAAAATTGTTTTTTTTTTTAAGGAAATCGTCACTATAATGAGCTTCACTTTAGACTAGAAAATATATTGAGAAGACTCATAGGTCAAAATCGTGGTCCTCTTTCGAAGCTTTGTGAAAATTCATTCTGCTTTGCATGTGAGGCTTTTTCTAAATAATTGAAGTGCTATGGACCGAGGAAAACAGTTTTTTGACCTTTGCGATACGCATCAAAATCACAACAATCCGGCTCGAAGGACCATGTAAAATATTGGATATTAAAGATATCTATATAAGACCAGTCTAACATCCAGTACAGCCACACTGCGTACAGCGTTTATTCAAAAATGCCGATTTATATTTGAAACAACCTCGTCGCAAGATTGTGCATCACCACACTGAAGTGTAGCGATTTATTGACTTTAGAATTTTCATGTAAATGAATTAAAAATTTCGTAATTCAATCCATCAGCTTTTTATATTAAATTTCGTTTTTGTAAAAGAAGAGATGAATCGCAATATGAAAATATAAATAAATAAGTTATTTATTCCTTTGGAGTTATATTTGGAGTAACAGTGCACCCTGCATTTGATAACTACTTTAACTTACTATATATACAAATATACCAACAAAACAATATATACAAATAAAATTAAAATTGAACGAAGTCGCGCATGCCGAATCTCTAGAAGCCGAGTAACTCTACATAGATCTAGGCATTCTAGATTTGCTCGTTTAGCTGTCTCGAGAAAGAGAGAACATCTATTCCAAACTTCACGCCTTGATTTGTGTGAAGTGAAGAATAGAAGGAGGTGCCATAACATAATGTAGAAGGTAAAGAAATTTAGGTATGCTGGTTTTCCTAAAACGTGTATCAGATGTATCGGAAAGGATTAAGTTAATTGCACGCTATTTGGACATTAAGAAGGTTATAAAACGGTCGAAGAATGAAAAATGTCGTTAATGAACGTATATTATGTATTTTTAAATGCAAAGGCACAAAGCGAGGTCGCCAAATGTCAACAAGTTACGTTACTTTAGAAAAACACTGTATAAATATCTATATCATCAATCTATGCACATATTTGATTCTGTAGATAGAATATTTGTTTAAGTATTCTATTCACGTTATTTTTTGAACAACATGCTTCAGATTTTTAAAATATCTTATTTTATAAACGCATTCTATTACATCAGAATCACGTGATTAGCTTATTGAAAAGATTATTTTTAGACTTCTAATAGCATTAAATAAAACACAGCAAAGCACCAATTCAAAGTTTTTCATAACACGTTTATTTTTCCGTACTAGTCTCCCATTGTTGCTTTTTCCGATACGAAATCAATATTAGGCCATGTAAGAGACACAAAAATAACATAAATTAGTCCGCTGTTTACTACAAGCTCTTAAATACCACTCTTCTCTCTGTAAATTATATGTCCTCTTGCGATGTTGTTATCCAGCTATTCACACACCTGATTTGCTGGGCATCTTGGTTGATCCTTTTGAAGATGTAAATCCGCCATTATATGCAAACAAAAATAATAAATAACATAACTACATAGAGATGGAACCATAGCTAATTGTTTAATGTTTAATTTTTTAACCGTAAACTGTCTCCAAATAACCTAAAAACAATCAAGACTCAAAAACTGAATTCAAAAAAACATATTAATAGTACCTATATGTATAAAAAAATATTTCTATACGTTGGAATCAGCAATAACTGGCCTAGAATTGATAAGCAGAAACTCACTTCAAATTTTGGCATTAATGTTATGAAGCATGCTTCATGATAGTGACACCTTTTGTCATATAATTTTTCTATGATAATATTTTTATCTATAAAAAGAAATATTTAAAAATGGGGGTAGATCACGAGGACATGCTACGCGCCGGAAAACCTGCTGATTTTTCTTTCAGAAGACTTACGTATATAGATGTCGCAAAATTCTTAGAAAGTAAGTCAATTTTTCTCCTTATTACATTATTTTCTTTGCTTCGTTGATTATTTGTGAGGTAAATTCGAAATTTACGAGACAATATTGAGGTACTTAAACCTTTTTTGAACTCAAAAGTTATGTATTTTAATGCGATAATTAATATTTTGATAAAAACCGAATTAGGACGTAATTTTTTATCTGTTTTTTGAAACTTATTTTTCATCAAAAGAGACCTAAAATCAATACGATTTATCAAGAAAAACATATAAAAAGATCTAAGTAGTAAAAAGAAGTTTTTTTATATTTTCAATTATAATCTCAGAAACTGTCCAAATCAAAACATAATTGATATTAAAATTTGAGCAAATTTCATATTTCTTGCTATATTACTTCAATGTTTCAAGTATTACAATTTAAAAATTTCTGGTTTTGAAAAAACAAATTTCTGGTTTTGAAAAAACAAATTTCTGGTTTTGAAAAAACAAATTTTCCCGGTTGTCTGTTAATTTCGTTTTATTTAATTTGAAAGCTATCTTACAACTAATAGATGTACAAGTAAAAATTCTTGTTTATGTATATGTTACAGAAAAAGTGGATTCTCCAGTAAGAGTTGACTCTTCCTAGGTAAAGTCGACTCTTACTGGACTTTTTAGTAAAAGTTGATTAGAGGGAAAAGTGATAAATTTTCAACAACATTTACTGGGCAGAGTTGACTAGACCTAGGGAAAGTATACTCTTACTTACTTACTTGAGTTAGTAAAAGTTGAATAACTAATAAATAAATAAATAAAAAACAAATAAAAAGTTGACTAGACCTAGGGAAAGTATACTCTTACTTACTTACTTGAGTTAGTAAAAGTTGAATAACTAATAAATAAATAAATAAAAAACAAATAAAAACGCAAAAACTCCTAACCTAACCTAACCTCAAATTCGGAGAATCACGACACACATTAAGTAGATAACTTCACAACTTTAAGCTACTCCGTTTACTGGGCTATTAATGAAGTTTTATAACAAACTGCAACTAATTATTGAAATGTAAACACTTACTGAATCCTTGGTCGCTGTTGTTAATAGCATCAAATAGACACGTGAACGGGAAGACAACGGTAAAGACAGTAAACAACTAGAGCTGGAATAAACATAAACAAAACAAAGATATGCGCGCGCAGTTATATGAGAAGGCCAACATCTCGGAATAAACTTTTACTAAAGTTAACTCTTCCTAGGTAAAGTTGATCTGTTTATTTTCATCCAACTTTTACTGAAACTTTTAGTAAGAGTTAACTCTTCCTAGACAGAGTCAACTCTCCCTAACAATCTACTTTTCCTGTAACATATATACACTTTATAGCTGTTGGTCTCGAAGGAGCTAGGTTCACTAGAGTAGCGGGAGTTCCAGGAAAAGGAGAAAAAAAGAAATTCTTAACTAGATCGATTTGGTTAAACAACAATCAATTAAGAAGTATAACCAATATGGATATATTAACCGAAGCAGTCTTGGAATACCCTGATCAGCTGGGTTGGATCGATTTCTCATTTAACCGTATTTCCGAAATTGATGAGGTAAATTTATATGCGTATAACTATGTTGTAAGTTTTAAATGTTGCCAAACTGTTGAAATGGTATTATAATCTAATAACCACAAGGTTGTTGAGGACAGGTTGCCAGTTAACGAAAGAGGGAAGCCGTTACGTCACTTGTTGAAACCGATACGAAGAATAAGCAGTGTAAACATTCTAAATCGTGCCATTTGTGGTTACCTCTTACTTTGTATCCGCTTTTTTTGATGAACTGTGTTTTTAAATTTATTTATTGACATAATATATCAATGCTTTTATATGTTAAATTATTTACTTATATAAAAAATTGCTACAATACTAAGTAAATATAGATTTCTTCTAATTAGACTAAATAGGTATTTGGAATAATCAAGAAATACTTTGTTTGAAAGTGTAAAGTGTGAATTTGGAACAAACAACAGTACCATAATAAAATTACCAAAAAATATTGATGTAATTAAATTTGCAAAGGACTGGAATACCCTTTATACTACTGAATATTTCAAAAAATCTATTCTTTTATTTATAAATATCCGGTTTTATAGTTTTCCTCAAAAAAGGCTGAACAAATCGACTAAAACATTCTTATGTTCTCGTCTGTCGACTTGACAGATGATGTCATGTCTATATCGGACAAATTACTGGGCAACCTCCAAGGACTCTTTCACAAACCATAAATCTACTTTACCAAATGTGTCAAATGTCTTCTGACGTCACAAATCAACTCAAAAGATTGAAGAAATATTATTTGGACTTAATATGACAATTTTCTTGACAGTATAACAAAAATGGAAGCTTTTTGGTGAGGGCTACACAAAATTGGATTGTGTGAGATTAATGGAAGTAAACAGTCATTTGCCTTGTGGAAGAAACTAGCCTTGATAAACGTCAACAATTAAGTTTAATGATTCTTCTTTTTTAATTGGCGATGAAGTCAACTAGCTATTAACATTGTATATATTAACTCTGCATTGAAATAATGTATTTGTATTTTCTAAATAGACTTCCAACAAAAAAAAAACTCAAAGTTTGAGTCAATATTAAATTTGGTCTTCCTTTGGGCCGGTTTCCTAAGTGTTTTTTTTTCAACTTCACTATTATTTTTCATCCTAGCTATCGTATTCGCTGCGATTTTATAAATCTGGTGATAGTCTCTTTATTCAAGATTTCCCTAATTTCTGCGTTCATAAAGATTCTATATTGTCCGTCATTTAACTTTTTTGGCTCATATATTCTTCTGATAAGTTTTCTTTCGAAGGTGTTAAGTTTTTCTTCGTCAGCTTTTGCTAGATTCATCGTTTCTCCTCCAAAGGTTACTGTTGGTCTTATTTCCGGAATTTATGATATGCTCGGTAGCCTGCTTGAATCCTTTAAGTTGTTAACTGATACTCCAAAGTATTTAAAATCGTTAAAATAAAATTATATATTATATATAAAATATTAATATGAGCAACAAATATGTCAACAATACGTAAGTGGAAATTACAATAAAAATATGACATTTGACAACTGACATTGACTTATAATGTTATATTATAGAGGGTAGTTATACTACACCCTATGTCTATACAAATTCCAATATGGAAGTTTTATTTACCGTCTAAAACTTTCTCAACGTGTCTCCCATATGAGGTGATTTCATAGAGGTATGACAGCTTCAAGTAGGATGAGCTAAACTGCTGATAGAGAGAGAAAGATCGGCTTACTACTACTCTCGACTCTATAGAGAAATAGAGAGTGTTGAACTCTGTCTTGACATAGTACAATTTCATACTGTTCTGTCTATCTTTAATATTATTTCTATGGATGATTCTACTTACCTTTACGTTGCATATTTTATAATTAGTATCATAAATGCCTCACAAAATGCTCCACTTACGAAAAGATCTTATTATTAATGGAAAAATATTTATTTCAGTGTATAACGAAATTCAAGTATTTAAAAATAGTCTATTTTCATGGTAACTGCATTTCTGATTTGGACGAAGTGAAAAAATTGAAACCGCTGAGCAATTTGAGAAGTGTTACTTTTCATGGGAATCCCATATCTAATCATCCCCAATATAGAAGTTTTGTAATAGCTATTTTACCACAGGTACTTCTCAAATTAAATTGCAAATATTTTCTCAACTAAAATTTGTGAGATATATAATTAAAAAACATTTCAACAATATGGGATTGAAGAATTAACAAGTATGTAAAATTTTCAGTTGGCAAACTTGGACTTTACTCCGATCCTCGCAAACGAGAAGAAATTCGTACAACCATCTGATTTAATAAAGAAGAAAGAAAAAAAGAATGCCAAATAGTTCCTTAGTATATGGTGTATTGCAAATATTTTTGAATAAAATAGATTTTTAAAAATCTTTTACCAAAAAATTATCATTAACTACTCAATTCTAATTTTTCATTAGTTCATTATTATCTAGATAACTTATGAAAACAGGTTAGTAGAATAATGTTAGAAGAAGAAAATGACAGCTGTTAAATTTAACCTAAATGAATCAATATAATTATGTTTCTCAATATTAATTTTCAAAAATATTTATTCATTCTTATTTAACATTAAATACAAACCATTATTGTAAACTATAATAATTTATGCATTAAAAAACTTCTTCACTCCAAACTCACCATATCAACATAAATCACCACGTAGCTTTGTTTCTATTTATTCTATTCATTAATCAAAATTACATTTTGAATTATTTTAATCTTGACAATTGGCAAAATCTTTCACCAGAAAAACTGTAGGTAATCGATATAAGGACTAATTGTATATATATATTAATACAAATGCAGCAAAAGTTTAGTTTGAGTTGTTTTTTATGAAATACTTTTATAATACTTATAGACATTAGGGAGAAGGATGTAACAATGTCTGTTGCGGAACAAATCATTATTCGTTTTTTGGTCAAAGGTATGAAAAATACGCAGAAATTTATCGAATAATTCGGGGCTGAATATGTCTCCAAAACTTGAATGTATGAATGGTGCTCCGCTTTCCAAAAAGGCCGAGAAGTGGATGCCAAGACTTGAATTTTGAGCAGAAATTCACTTGCTGGGAAGTTTTCACCCGTCTCCTGCAGCGGAATGAAGAGGAAGGAGAAAATGTTTTGCACCGCAGCATTCAGGAAATTTTAGTGTTCTATTATTACCGGACAAGGCCAGCCCACGGTTCATGTCGTAGACGAGTTCGTAGAAATACCATGTTTCCACACATTTAGTTGATTTTTATTTTTACGACCTCTGAAATCTCGAATGTATTGTTGGTAAGATATAGGTTCAAGACTTCTTCTATCAAAGTTACGTTGTCAATCCATGGTATCAGGTATAGATGAATATTGGACAGAATTTACTTTGTATGTCAAAAACTATGGAAATGTGTAGAATAGTTGTTTGGTTGCAACAAATCTAATGAACCATCTAATTAGTCGTTTCATTATTTTGCAAAGCGAATCCTTAAAAATAAGAGACCAAAATTTGATTCTCAAATATTTTTTGGAGCAAAATATGATAAGGTACAAATCGAAAATAGTGAAAATAAATTTCTGGATATGAAAATCGAAATTTGAAAACCCGAAAAATGATTTAAACTCCTCTGTATAAACTTTTGAGCTGGAACATTTAACCTTAAAGAAAACACACGTAAATCGAATATTACTTTATTAATAAAAACAATAAAAGTTTGATACAGAATCTATTATGAATAAAACACATTCCTCAATTCATCAGAATCAATAACTGGTGGAGTTCTACTTGTCTCAGATGGAATTGGTGTAAGATAAAATTGCCCTTCGAAACTAGGGCAATCGAAATCTTCAGTTAAAATGGTCCTCTAAAAAAAAGTGTTTTGTTATGGGTATTAGAAACTATAACGAATTAATGAGAAGCTTTCGTTGGTTGATTTTTGAATGGGATACTGACATTTTCATATGGGATATAGTGTTTTTTAAGGATTGGACCTGATAGAGGAAAGGCTTTCCTCTGCTGAGCTGGGATTATGGTGATTTTAGACCTCACACTTAGTTGGAGAGATTTATTAGTTTGTTTCTGAATGGGGTAGGGACATTTATAGGTGGTATAAGATGTATTGCATGGATTGGACCTGATATAGGAAAGATTTTCCTCATTAGGACTGTGATTGAAGTGATTGTAGACCTCACACAAAGTTGGAAATTCGTTGGATTATTTTGGAATGCGTTAGGAACATTCTCGTGTATGATAAGGTTTGTTTTAAGGATCTGAGCTGATATAGGAAAAAATTTCTTCTGCAGTTATGTGATTATGGTGATTTTAGACCTCACACACAGCTGGAGATTCATTGGATTGTTTTTGAATGGTGTAAGGACATTTTCATGTGATATAAGGTGTGTTGTAAGGATTGGTCCTAATTTAGGAGAGATTTTCCTCGACAGTACTGTGATTGAAGTGATTGTAGACCTCACACAAAGTTGGAGATTCATTGGATTGTTATTGTTTTTGAATGGTGTAGAGACATTTTCATGTGGGATAAGGTGTATTGTAAAGATTGGTCCTGATATAGGAAAGATTTTCCTCAACAGGACTGTGATTAGAGTGATTGTAGACCTCACACAAAGTTGGAGATTCATTGGATTGTTTTTGAATGGTGTAAGGACATTTTCATGTGGTATAAGGTGTGTTGTAAGGATTGGTCCTAATTTAGGAGAGATTTTCCTCAACAGGACTGTGAATAGAGTGATTGTAGACCTCACACAAAGTTGGAGATTCATTGGATTGTTTTTGAATGGTGTAAGGACATTTTCATGTGATATAAGGTGTGTTGTAAGGATTGGTCCTAATTTAGGAGAGATTTTCCTCGACAGTACTGTGATTGAAGTGATTGTAGACCTCACACAAAGTTGAAGATTCGTTGGATTGTTATTGAATGCGTTAGGAACATTCTCGTGTATGATAATTTCCTATACAGGGATGTGATTATGTTGATTTTAGACCTCACACACAGCTGGAGATTCGTTGGCTTGTTTCTGAATGGTGTAGAGACATTTTCATGTGAGATAAGGTGTATTGTGCAGATTGGTCCTGATATAGGAATGATTTTCCTCAACAGGACTGTGATTAGAGTGATTATAGACCTCACACAAAAATGGAGATTCGTTGGATTGTTTTTGAATGCGTTAGGAACATTCTCGTGTATGATAAGGTGTGTTTTAAGGAATACACCTGATATAGGAAACATTTTCCTCTGCAGAGCTGGGATTATAGTGATTATGGGATGTGTTAATCGTGTTAAACTCGCCTGAGGTAGAAAATTGAGAATAATAGGTGTGGAAAAATGCTGAAAGAACCAAACAGCATCTTAAATGATTTGGATAAGTGATCTATAATCTTAAAAATAGTTTATTCAAATTTGGAAATGCAGTATTTTAAAAAAAATTGTTTAGCTTTTGCAGTTATTACATTTTTATCAAAATCAACCAACTAATCATCGGAGCATAACTTACATTTGTTTTTTTGTGAGCTATACAAAATGTGCACACTTGATGTCTATTTGAAACACTATTTTGTTCCTCTTTCAGAAGTCTTAAACAAGGCTGTTCTATCGGTCCTGAAAATGATATTTTAGTGAATTTAGACACGGTACACCAGAATCAATAGTTACCGGCGATTAACTGTGTACCTAAATGTGATATATAACTAGATGCTAATCTCAGAGTCTCGATTTTACTCAATTTTCTATCTTTTGGTTCTGTTGGTATGAGGGTTCTCAGTGTAGAAAATGCCACATTCACACTAAAATAAAATTTCAAATAAAACAAAAGCTGAAGTCTTATGATATATATGAAGTAAAAAATCTGTTTAAATTCAATCAGAATATTTTCTATGCTAGTAATTAATAGAGGTGGCTGACCAAAAATTTTCGTAATTTCATTTCTCAATAATGAAAAATATCCATTAAACATTTATCACACATTATATAATTTCCTTTATTACAGCAGTAGAAAATTATGATTTAATATTTAATCTGATGTTGCCTGATGAGCAATAGTTTTCTTTAGATTTCAATTATACATTGTATAATCAAAACTTGACGCATTCATATTGAAAAATTAACCCAGTAAATGAAAAAGCAGACCAACGTGCCCAAGAAGCAGCAGATAACGAAGCAACAATCAAAAATAAAAAAAAATGTTCTGTACAAGTGGCAAAGTGAGTGGAACAGATCGCAGTCGATATTTAAATCTATAAAACCATCCCCTTAACCATCGAAAAACATTTTTAAAAATCGTACCGACTAAATAAAAATCGATCGTTTAAGGCTAGGTCACAATAAAATGACACACTCATACCTATTTAACCGAGAAAACCCAATAAAGTGAATCTTGTAATGGGAATCTAATCCAGAAACAAATATTCCATTGATTTTCACTTTTTCACTAATATTTAAACAAGATTTGAAAAACAAAAGGGAAGAAAAACAGTTGAAAAATGTATTATTTCGTTTTCTGCAAGTAATAATTTGTTATACCACTAGAGGTCGATGAAGAAACAATATTTCGTAGTGTTAAGTGTGTTGCAGAACTAAAAATAAACATTTAATTATTGAGTTTCAGAAATATCGGATATACATTTATAATATGTACTTCATATTATTTATGTATTCCATAAAAGTTTGTTAATATTATATAAAACGTGAGGTACCAATTGATAATCAGTGTAGCAAAATAGCCTCAACTTTGTTTGTGAAAATTTGATATTATCTAGATCGGAATAAGTTTATTAAAAATCTATTCCAATATTTAAAACTCTTCAAATAATCAAGAAACCAACGTGAACTTTTTTCAACTTTACATATTAAGGCCACTTGACATGAAGGAAGACAGATAAATCTAAGCTGATAGATTCATAAAAGATCTCGTAATTGCAACTTTATGGGTTTCGTGCGAAGGTGGTTGATCTGAGTTTGGTGCAACCAAATATCAGTGAGATCACGAAACAAATTTATATGTGTATCGTGAATGAGATCAGCTGATTGATTAGAGCACGTTTGTAAAACTTTTTTCTTTGTGGTCAATGTAATCTTGTTGTTGGTTCCTTATTTTTATTACTTTGTTTTTAATTTTTAAAAGCTGGTATACAAACAGCTGTACAGAGGAAAAAAGGATTAGTTATAATTAGTGGCAACCATGATATAATAGTAATACCAGTAGAATATTCATCATGTATATTTTGATTTTTGCATACAATTACTTGTAATCTTATTTTTTTTTCACTTTATTTTTCTAACTAAACATATAACGTAAATTATTGTTGGTATAATATGACAGCTACAATGATGTGAAAATAAATTTCAATTAGACTTAATTTCATGACATTACAGCAAATGATTATTAAATGAATTTCAATAATTGCCTTTTAAATGTTAAATTAAATTAACAAATGATTTCTTACCTTTGAGTTCTGTCCCTTTCTCTTGCATTAGCCTGACTTCTTTGCCTAACAGGCACAACGAAATCTCCGTCGAAATTATAAGATCTCCTATGTTTACCCCCCTGTACATATCCGTTAATATTTCGCTCACTCATTTGCCCCGAAAACTGCAAAAACTCCATAATAATTGACGTTCTATCAACGTTCTTTCTTAATTAATAATTTAATATCGGCTAATTAACTTTAATTGCTTCGAGAGACTAAACAACCAACAATTCTGTGTTTTGTTCGGAACTACTAACTTGGGAATAATTCGGGATGTGAAAAAGAGAAGTCATCTAGTAGCGGGTTCCCCATCGACACAGGGACGGTTGGTTAGCAATAGGAAAAAACAACTCTGCATAAATAGATAAGATGCTCTAAAACTTAGTGAATAGAAATTTATTTGAAAATCTATTGAATTAAAATAAAAAACATTCATAATAATGTACGTAATGTACATTAACTTCTTCAAAACAGGTTCCTCTCTTACCAACACTCGTCTCTATTACTAGTTGCAGACTTTTTTCTATCCCCTATCGACTGTAAAGCGTTTCTCTAATAATAAAGTTGATTAACATTTTGTTTGAGCCCCTTACTAATCCCCATCAAGACTAACATGTCTTCAACAGCACTTCCAACAATAATCAAACAACTCCAACTCATATCTTCGTTATATGATTTTAAATATGGAGTAAAACTATTGAAAAATTCCTTATAAAGGGGACTTAAATGAATATTTTAGATCGAGTCCGTCCCTGGTTTGAATTTATTAGACGGATCAGAGTCTGAAAAGAACAAGCAAAGCGAAGTCAACAAGTGTTTGAACGCATGCTGAGGCAATTAGTCAATTTCGATTATTTTAACAGATGCTGTTGAGAAACGCCTACTTTTTCAAAAAATGATGTTGTGGAGGAAGTTACTAAGTTTGCTTATTTTATGTAAAAAAAAAATATTTTGAGGATGTAAACTGACATCGCATATTTTAGATTCTGCACTTTTTAGAAAACCAAAAAAATTCACAAAGAAACTATTCGGAATACCTAGTACCATTTAAATGCATATAATTTATTAAAAATATCACCCAAAGATTCTTAATCATTGCAAGTTTCTCTAAGTATACACACAATTTACTTTATAATTTTTATATGCAAACATTGCAAATGTGTTTTTTGAGAGCACTTTTTATACATTTTGTAAATCGGATTTCAATTGACTTTCGCAATACTATACTCTAGATACAATTTAAAAAATACTTGTACAGATTTTATTAAACGGTGTCTTAAGATTGTTGATATTGATTTTTAATTGAGGCAAATAATAAAGTTCGTTGATACAGATTCAATTGTACTGGCTTCGATTGACACAAATTAATTTTGGAATTATTTAATAAAATTGCGTTCCTCGTTAGTAAATACTATTCTAATAAAAAACAATAGAATAGATTACAGTTAAAAATGTATAAAATTGATATTTTTATTAACCCAAATTATCTAACGCAAAGAAAAATGAAATGTCAGCTGTCAATCCCTAACAAACAATGAAAAGGTATAAACCATTGAATTAAAATTAAAGGAAGGAGCAATAAACAAAAGATTAGTGTCCAGGATGGTTGTTGACTATGGCGGACGGCAATATCCGCTTAACCATAGGCGTGCTATATAAAAATTACTGTATAGTTAATAATTATGTCTTAGCCTTGTCAATTATCAAAATATAAATTTTGTATTTCAATATTTAAAATTAATAGTAGTTAAAATGGATGCAGAAAAATAAATATAGTTTAAAAAGAGCTTAGAAACTCGCTCTTCAAGCACATCAAACTAAAAAGTTGAAAATAAATTTAAAACAATAATGAATGAAAATAATCTCGATACTCATTTAATTTATACCACCCTCTTATAATGGCTGTTTATATTCCTACATCTCGTCGAAACTTGTATCTAGCCTAAGCGGTGTAGTTGGTAAGGTAGTCCAAGTGCTCTATTTCCAGCACGGAGATCGGAGGCTCGAAATTTTTATTGAATAAGCAACTTAAATTCCAAAGAAGAGTGACAGACAAACAAACCCACTTACTGTTGAAGTGAATATAAGCGTGTTAAAAACAACTTATCTGTAAAAGTGATCCGAAAAGTGTTGAGAATCTGCATGCTACATAATTAACAATTTTGTTTGTAATCTAATTACTAATTTTAACAATTGATATAAATCACTACTCTAATTGATCGTACTGGATACCTATATAAATACAAAAAATCTAATCAAACCACTAAAATGGCTACTTCCGTCGCATTCGCTTTTCATGTATATGGATAAATTAATTGGTCTAAACGAAATATTTTACTGTACAACACTTCTTTATTGACCTCAAACGCCAAAATCAGTTTGTCTTCATGTTGTTAATATATTTGTCATTTTCAAATTATTCCACGAATTGAAATAAATAAATTAACTACTCAATTACGATTATAACTGAAGACGTCAGTTGAAATGAAAATTATGAATTTATCTATGCGCTCTCATAAATAAACAATCCTTACTTTATTAAGGTACATTTTATATTGGAATAAAAATAACTTTGTGCTCATAAATGTGATAATTAATTTATTTAGTATGCTTATAATTATTTTGTATAATATCTTCAAGATGTTTAATGTGATATGGTCATTTTAATTTGTGAAGTGAGATTTTGTGAACTGACCATACAGTAATAATACACAGATTTCTTTATATTATGAGTAACAACGATATCATTTTAGTAAATAAATAAAATTGGGTCATTTACATATTGCAACAATTTTTTTAAAAAAATTAAACGTTTTTTTGTGAATTTTTTTATTGATATCTATTTATAGAGGAATTTAGACAGAACGTTTTCTCTCCAACTATTCGGCCATTTAATGTATATCTTGGCCTATCGTCTTTTCATCAATATTTCAACACATGTTGTAAATACGATTAAATTTTGTAACGTCTGAATAATTAAAAAGCTAATAAAATAAGATAAATTATGATGAATTAAACAGACTAAATATTACCCTCTTAAAAATTATAAGTAAATTATTCTTATAGTATATGTACAGGGTGAGTCATTATGTGTATTGCAAATGCGATGTATATTTTAATTACATTTTGTTAACTTTTAATAGGTGTTTTGAAAATTGTGACTTCTGACTGAAAAATCTTAAGAAAACATTGTCGGTACAATTTGTTCACTAGAATTTTATAAATGATCACTAGAGTACTAGCTTCCAGAATACAACTCCCTTCAGAATGACATTTCGACGTATTTTGGTCTTTATCCACATATTTTAATGATTATGAAGATATGTTTTCCTTGATGAATTGTCTTGATTTTGGGTCTATTCTGATAAAGACCAAAACAGGTCGAAACCTGTTTTTTGCAACTAATTTTTTATCAAAAGAGACCTAAAATCAAGACGATTTATCAAGATAAGAATGATTATAAGAAAACTTGTACCAAACACATAATTTGAGCATTGATATTGGAGGTACAAATTTGATAATCGGCATCCCAATGCTAAAGGTGTACATTGATGAGGGAAAATTTGGGGAAACCGGATAATATATCAAGAGAAGGATCTCACTTTCAATTGTGAGTCATTGTGACTTCATGCTATCGTTATAAAAGCACTCAAAAAATGACGATAAAAATACCTTCAAAGTCAAAGTATGAGATGTTGTCTTACAAGGACACTATACAAATGACTGAAACTGAGATGTGATTTGTCTTATCCACTCTTCAAAATATTTCTCAAACAAGCACAGGAAGGACTTTTTTCGAATTTGAATGATCCATTTCTTATAATTCTGGCGATGACTTTATATACAACATCCAACAGGGTCAATTTACAAACTACAAAAACGCTCTTTTTATAGTCTCAACATTTTAGTACCAATAACCAACTACATATATTCAAAAAATAAAATCAACTAGGGTATTGAATGAAATAAAAACTCAGATTATAAATCTTCAATTTATTCATCGTTTTTACAAAGTCAAATGATAAATAAAAGGTTTTTTTAATAATCTTATCTAAAACTTCATTCTATGAGGGTATTGCGATGATCTAAGACCCCACATAGCCGACAAGTAAGGTAACAGTACTTTATGGTCGGGATGTTTTTTAATTGCAGCCATAACTTGTGCATCAACTTTCTTTTGATCAGCTTTTCTTTCTTCGCTTACTTTGTAACTCTGTAATGTAAATAAATAAGAAATCAAAACTCGATATAGTAAATAATTAGAAAAATATCATGAAAAGTGTACTAAAGAAGCATGGGATGTCTCACAAACTTCATTAAAAAAAAAGAAATCTTACATTCTTTCTATCGATAATTTATTTATTTGTAAAATTAGTTTATTAGCAAGTAATTACAAAGTAATTCAGAAATCAGTTAAAATTATTCAAATTATAGACCAGAGTCAATAATCAATCAAAAATTCTCAAGGAAAAATTTCAGCTCTTTCAAAAAAGTGGGAGGGCATTTTGTTCCTTGGAAACTCTACATTCTGGTAACGTAAAAAAATATACAATACTATGGTAAGTTTCCTCAGAAATGCAAAAAGATTGAAAAATCCTTGTGTCCCAAATTTTTTATTGTTATGCAAAATGTTTAGCTATTTTTCGTCAATAAACATTTTACATTAGTAATTATCATATGAAATTTTTATAAATAGCTAATAATAGTACATAATGACAAAATAAAATTTCTGATTAGTTATTTTCAGTATTTTTGCACTATCCCTGCACTTTAGTAACATGGAATTTCAAGTTTTTCAAGTGATTAAAATATAATATTTTGATAAATAGATGAAAATTTTACATAATGATTAGAGTTTTTTTCGTTTTTTCATGCACTTTCTGAGAAAATTCACCAGAGCAATGTATATCAGAAAGTAGAGATATCAAGGAGTAAAAAACCAACCAACTTTTTAAAAAAAGCTGATATTTTGACAAATTTCTATAAAAAAATAGGTCAAAATAGGGTGTAAAATAAGTATATTAAATCAAAATAATTAGAAACTGTTTGGAATATACAGATAAGTTTGCACAGAATATGACACAAAACACAATTTATTTTAAAGAGAAATAAAAACGGAAAACTTGTTTATTTGAATTTTTCACATAAATTTGGACATTATGTGAAAAACTGTGGATACAAAAGTTGTAGATCTTGTTATTACCTACAACTTTGCTATCAAAGGTTTTTTTCGTAAGACTTTTAGTTCTAAGGCAAATCAAAATAAACCATTTTTTACCCTTAAAAACTCCCCCTCTACTACTTCTCGACCTCACAAAACCTGTAAATTACTTCCCTTTCATTTTTATTAATTATCTTCCTTTTCAGATGGGTTTCAAATTACTACTATCATTTTCAAAAGCTTTAGTCAAGGTCTACTATTTAATGTTGAAGAAACAATTCTAAATTTACCTCTTTCTTAGTTTGGAAAATATCTCCTTCGGTTTTCTTGGCCCTCTTTTGCCTTTTTCTAGCAAAATATTCATCGTTAAGATTTTTAGGAAGTTCAACTCCACTGACATCAATTTTGGTAGATGTGGCAATGACATAACGTTGGCTAATGCGTCTTAAAGGACAGGCATTGATTCCAAATGGACCTGAAGTGGAAACACAGAAATCAATACACTTTTTATATGAGATTACTACAAGTTACTCACCAGTTACTAAGAGAAGACCAGAATATAATTGTCTAAGGAAAACAACCCTCTTTCCTTTGTGTGATCCAGCCAGAAGAATAAGAACTGTTCCTGGAGTAATGGTACTTCTTATAGAACGTTTGTGTTGACTGAAACACTTTCTTGCTGGCCTTGCTTTAATTCTAAAATAAAACACAAGGTATATAAATATTATAATGACAAATAATTAGAAAACAAACCTGTCTTGTGTTGGATAATAGGCCCTACGTTTTTTCACCAAAACAAAACGTTTTCCTCCATTTTTCTCTCCGCCTATTGGTTTTTCGATCACCTGAGGTTTTTGAGGCTTCTTTTTAGCCTCTACTTTCTTTCCAACAAATTTGTACAAAGCTTTTTTGTGAAACATTTTAGTTCTGGAAAACCTAAGTACTCCATTTCCTAAATCATAGTTTCTAGGTTTTCCTGGTTTGTGCACCTTCGCAGATGCATCGCCAGCTGGCTTCTTTTCAGCCTTTTTCTCAGCCATCTGTAATAAGTAAAAAACATGTCAAAATTGTTAAATAAACGTGTAGATAAATTTAAGGTTATGATTTGTCTACCAAAAATAGAATTCAGAAATATTGAATTAAAAATGAACTATTTGTAAAATTTATATCATAATCTATAATATAGTAATAAAACTTCAATTCATCAGTATTACTTTTAACCAAACTTTTGTTGACAAATCAACTTAAAAATTATATTATTAAAATTAGAGTATCATGCCAAATATACAGCAGATAATTGAATCCTCGTACTTCTAGCTTTATGATCCTTTTAAAAAAAAATTATTTTATTTAAAGATGTCTTGGATTAATAGGAAAATTCAAATAACTTTCTTTCTACACTCACCTTCTAGGATGTTAAATATGAAAGGTAGAAATGCGCATGCGCGTCAGTGTTGCCAGTTGAAAATAAAATATTACGGTATGCTATGGCGGTAAATATAAATACAATGTTCACTTTCAATCTTCTAGCATATTCTAAAAGACTTAAGAGATACAAAACTGTGAATATAATCAACAAAAGAATTTATAGACATAAAAAAGCGGAAAGCTCATTGTTTTATTAATATAATCTTTGATAAACTGCACACATGGATAAATAAAATATATCGTCGTAGATCAAAATCTACCAAAAGCTGGACAAAAAAAGAAGAGTTGAGGTTATGTTTTTATATATACTATAAATATTTATATTTTCAAAAATGAGTGATTCAGATGAAAAAACAAATAAAAAACGATCAATTGAATCGGAAGAGGGTTCTGATTCAGATGGCTTTGTTGGACCTACCTTAGCCGAAGCTGCGAAGCCGAAAAAGCGCAAAATTCTCCAGTATGAAAATCTCTACTTGGAAAGTTTACCTTCTTCAGAATCTTACGAAAAAAGTTACATGCACAGGGACATTGTAACGCATTGTGTTGTCTCTGCTACTGATTTTATCATTACTGCAAGTTACGATGGACACATAAAATTTTGGAAAAAAATGGAAACTGGAATTGAATTTGTAAAACATTTTAGGAGTCATCTAGGACCCATTGTAAAATTAACTTGTAATAGCGAAGGAACCTTACTTTGTTCAGCATCTTCTGATAAGTCCCTCAAGATATTCGACGTGGTTAATTTTGATATGATTAATATGATGAGGTACAATGTTTTTGAACCCTATAAAGATCTAAAATTAACTATTTTTATTTGATATTTATATTCTTAAATTTATTTTAGATTAGATTTTGTTCCTGGTACAGTAGAATGGATACATGGTTCAGGAGAACCCATACATACTTTGGCTGTGTCAGATAAAGAATCACCAAAAATTTATGTATATGATGGTCGGGGAGATAATAAACCAATTAAAATACTTGAAAAGATTCATATGAATCCCATTGCACTTATAAGGTATAATCATAGATTTGATGTTGCTATTTCAGTAGATAAAAAAGGAATGTTGGGTAAGTAACTATTTATAATAATTATTTCCAGTAAATTTGATCATATTTTATTAGTGGCAGAAATAACCATTGTGGAGCCCTGTGCGAGGTGATATTAGGAGGTCCTCTCCAGGAAAATTTAGATGCCAAATTGTAATTACGCATTTTAAGCCTCTCTAGATTACTTTTTATCAGTGATATATCTCAAATGACAAAATTCACTTTGCAGTAAATCTGCAACATTGGCTTTTTTTATGCATGTATGCTCTCTGTCACCCAGGAAGACTGGTGTGATAATCCAATACTTGAATAATAATACAAATGCTGAGAATGTGAACTTGTAAATATTTCTTTAAAAGCCCCAATCGTCTGGAAGTGTTGTCTATCAAGTAGCAGTAGCAGTTTTGCGGTTTTAAAAATTTGATTTCATACCTCAAAGCTTGCGGGGCCCTAGACAATTTTAAAAAATTTAATATATTTATATAACGTTAGAAAAGGGGAAATATTAGAGATAGTAGAAGTATTAGATAAAAACTTCACAGTTTTTTTAAAATGATAGATTGATAGCGCTTCCGGGCCGTGTTCTATCGCACACACCTGGCGCCACAACTGTATTTTAAAATTCATTTTTATTAAAGTTATGAAATAAGTGAAAAACTTTTGTTAATTTGAAATAAATCTTAATGTATTTGCTATATCACAAATATTAATTCAATTTCAATTTTTTCTCTTGTTTCGTTATAAGGTATGAAAATGTTGATGATAGAAATAAATTTTGTTTTTGTAGAATATTGGCAAGGTAGTAAACATGATTACGATTTTCCAAAAAATGTGGCATTTGATTCTAAGTTGGATACCGATCTTTTTGAATTTGCTAAAAATAAAACTATACCAACTGGATTATCATTTTCTAATGATGGAAGAAAATTTGCAACTATTTCCACTGATCGAAGAATTAGGATATTTAATTTTGTTACAGGAAAATTGGTAAAACACTTAAATATATTGTTTATAAAAGCATAATAGTCTTTATATATACTTTAGTGCTAGTTATGTGAAGTTGATTTTGCACATCTTCTATAACAAATATCTGTGTCAACATTTAACAACAGAATTTCATATTATTATTATTCATTTTTTTGTTTTTTTTTCTGTTTGTTGCTCTAAAACTATAAACTTGTATTTGGCTTGATTATGGAAAATTTCAATTCTAAGTACATTACCTCATTTTTCAATAGTTATTAGTTTTGGATGAAAGTTTACCAAGGTTTACGGAGCATCAACAAAAGACGCAACAATTACCAAATATGGAATTCGGTAGAAGAATGGCAATAGAAAGAGATTTAGAAAAATCCGAGAGTTTTGAATTAGCGAATGTCGTTTTTGATGAAAGCGGATATTTTATAATGTATGCTACTCTTCTGGGAATCAAATTGATTAATATACACACTAATAGATGTGTTAAAATTATAGGAAAAAATGAAAATTTAAGAATGCTCAACATTGCCCTTTATCAAGGTAAATAACTTTATAATCAATTCATTATGTAGTTTGACTACAAAGTTGGAGATATTTTTTGTTATTATAGTTTCTAGTATCATATATCTATTCTAGGTTCTGCGAAAAAATCGAAAGCAGCCGTTACTCTAGAAATAGAAGCCTCAAATAACCCCACGTTGGATGCAATCCTTCCAGATCCTACATTAATCTGCACTGCTTACAAAAAATCGCGGTTTTACCTGTTCACTCGTAGAGAACCCGACGATTTACAAGGGGATCAAGATAGAGATGTTTTCAATGAAAAACCATCTAAGGAAGATACTCTAGCAGCAGCGGAAAACCCTGTAGTTCAACGTTTATACGATAACGCCATTCTTCACACAGTTTTCGGAGATATCCACATCAAGTTGTTCGTTAAAGATACACCAAAGACTGTAGAAAATTTTTGTGTACATAGTAAAAATGGATATTATAACGGTCACATATTCCATAGAGTTATAAAGGGATTTATGATCCAAACAGGTATTTATTTATTTATTATGAATAATTATGAGTGGCTTCTACATACCATTCAAAAACATTCATATCGAAAACTTCAACTTAATATTATTAAAGTAAATATTAATTTTTCCAGATTCAATTTAGTATTAGGAAAAAATAGTATTGAAAATACGCTAGTTATAGTAACAACTATATATTAAAGAAGGAAATACTTGATTTGATACAAAGAGGATTGCTACAAATAGTACTTTTTGTATACAGAGCTTTTTATGTTATATATTTATTATTTGGGGCCCAATCAGATGGTTTATGTTTACTTCAATATTAACGGATTTAAACAATTCAAGTTCTATTTCAATTTTAATTTGTTATCTATTTGGTCTAATATTATGGTATTTCATTTTTTTGTTATAGAACCCTTAGGGGTTTACAATTCATTTAATATAATATTTACGTAAGTGTTTTGCTCTGTTTATCAATGTTCTTTTAATACAGGAAGTATAAAAGTTTCTGTAATCCACAGGTACTACACTTTTTTTTCAACTTCCTATTACAATCTATGTTAAATAGATATTAAGTAATAGATATACTTATTCACTATAGTTTTTGCGAACGCATTTGGATAGACTTCTAGTTTTCTGCGTACTTCTTTATCCCTTTCGCTACAAGTATCTGTATGAGCAGGTCCATACCTGTTTGTGCTTTTGTCACAATGAAGAAAATTTTTAGGTGATCCAACTGGTAACGGTACAGGAGGAGAGAGTATATGGGGCGGAGAGTTTGAAGATGAAATTCGTCCGCATTTGAAACATGATCGGCCATACACGGTATCAATGGCTAATGCTGGTCCAAATACAAACGGTAGTCAATTTTTCATCACCTTAACTCCTACTCCATGGTTGGATAACAAACATACAGTTTTTGGTAGAGTAGTTAAAGGGATGGAAGTTGTGCAAAATATCAGTAACGTCAAGACAAATGCAAAAACTGACAAACCATATGATGATATTCGCATAATTTCAGTTACTGTTAAGTAAAATAAACAAAAAATTGTTTTTGTAATGAAAAATATAAAATAAGTTGTTTTACAATTGTTTTTTTTTTCACCTTCAATTCCAAAATTACATTAAAAAAACAAGATATAACAAATGTGCGATAATATAAGTACTGAGGTCTATGTTAGCAGGAATTATCCTGTATGGTGTTGCTACCTTGTTTTTAGATATATCTATATATCTAAAAAAAACAAACAACATTACGCTTTAAACACTAAAATTATCTTTTTTGCATAATCATAACATAAGAGACCAATCTACTCCAAATATTTTATTGCAACATTCACATCAATATCTTATATTAACTATAACCTTATTTTAGAATATATATAAAATTACAAATATTTCTTTGATTTCTTACTTAGTAGACCTCTTTTATACGCTTTTGTTGATAAATTATCTTGATTTTCGGTCCTTATCAATTAAAATTTTATTTAATAGCTTATAACATTGACGTTTGGAGTACTTTCAGTTAATATTATATGCTTTTAATTGATAGAGACCTAAAATGATTATAATTTTTCAACAAAATTACAAGTGTTATACATCAGTATCTTATTAAATAATATTCACAATAAAATTTTATGATGTAATACTAATAACTTAGTTATTCCGATTAATAAACGACAGCTGGCATTTGACAGTCGATCATATTCTTCTACATTTTCAAGTCAAATTATTTGGTTCATAATTTCTACTCTCCCTATTCAATTTTGCTTATTTATCAAAATTTACAATGATTGTCTTCAAATAAGTTTTGTATAATGTTTTTGCATCTAATATATAAAAGCGAGTCTACTATATAGGTTTTCTTTACTATAAACCTAACATCTTATTTATTGAATTTGTTTCATTCTGTATTGTTCAATTCGTTATAATATCAATAAAGTAGACATGTTACAATTGTATTTAATTTAATGAATCAACAGCTCAAGTGTAAAAGACCATAATAAAATAAAAGAAGAAAATACGGTTTAAATTCCATTTCACGAGAATGTAAACAAAAATACTGTATGCTTTAATATGAAGAAAAAGCGAAATAATTACAGTGTGTATTATTATTTCCTAGTTTTAATCCGAATACTATTAGTTTTTATACCCCAAACTGGTTATATTCATCCAGATGAATTTTTCCAATCTTTGGAAGTTTTAGCAGGTAACATTATATTATTTTAATTTAAATTTTCTCTTGAAAAATGTTTGCATCTTGTTTTAGGGAAACTTCTAGATGTTCAATGTAGCCCACCATGGGAATTTAATGTAACCACTCCGATACGCAGCATGACAATTCCTTATTTCACCATGGGATTAAGTTACACATTTTTAAGAGACGCAAATGAGCTAAGCAAATCTTATTTTAACCAAGCCTTGCTAACACCTTATATGCTGCTTACTATCCCTAGGTTCATAATGTGTCTATTAACTTTCCTTATAGACTACTGTCTATACAAAATCTGCATTAATAATAATGAGAAATATAAATCACGATTAATAATGTTAGCTAGCTCATATATTATCATCATTTATGGTACTAGGACGTTTTCAAATACTATCGAGTTGATTCTGTTTTCCCTATTGTTGTATTTTGTTGGTGAAAGTTTGATTTTTAACAATACTTTATTGAAGAAAAAGGACTATATAAATTATAGATATGAACAATGTAAAACAACAGCTGATAAAGCAAAGTTTCATAAATTAAAACTTTACTTGGTATCAGATTCCTATAGAAATTGCTTTGTTATTAGCACTATAACAGTTTTCGGTTTCTTCAATAGACCAACTTTCCTAGCATATTCAGTTATTCCCATATTTTTCTGGTTATACAGAGGTATTGGTAAGAAAACAATTTCTCCTCTAACTCTCAATTGCAGGGTACTAGTCTTCGCCTTATGCTCAATCCCTTCATTTCTTTTTAATATATTAGTTGATTCATTTTATTATGGTCATATAACTTGGGGGGAAATTGGTATGTTAGATGTTACTATGGATAAATTTGTTTTCACTCCATTAAATTTCTTGAAATATAATAGCAATTTGGATAATTTGGCTGTACATGGATTGCATCCTAGATTTTTGCATGTCCTGGTGAATATTCCTTTACTTTTTAATTTACTGGGAATTTTCGCTCTCTGTACAGTTGGAAAATATGTATATTTGTAAGTACTGTCTTCATTTATTTTTACTTTTTAGTATCAAATTTTGTCACTAATATTTATTTGTTAATTAAAACATTTCACTTGCTCAATATTAAGTACTCAGAAGCTCTATAGTAGAATAATAATTAGGAAGAAGGATTCAAAGTCTATTCACTGTTTTGTAATTGTTGATGACTAGAATTGAAGGAGTGTTTCACTTCTGGGACACCCACATAGATTTGTATTGCAATGGAACTATTAGGAAAGAATATAATGCATTTAAATCCCATATTCGTGGATGACAAATTAATTCTCATTTATATAAATATATTCACCTCCAACCTCCCCATCTCTAATTACACCATAACAGACCATGCAGACTACACTGTTATTCTCTTGTCCCACAAAGATACTATAGTAAGAATATGTGTTCGAAGTAAAAGAATAGCTCAAAAGGTGGAGAATAAATATATATGAAAACAAATAGCAACACATAATTTTTACCCTAGAAAAAGAAAAATGTCCTTCAATATACATTAACAATGTAGAAGTTCTACAATCATCTGGCATTAAATATTTAGGAATGCTTCTAGATGCTAAATTTAACTGAAGAGAACACATTAAAAAGAAACACAAACAAATAGACCTTAAAATGAGAGATTTGAATTGGTTGTTAGCCAGAAAATAAAAAATGTGAACATTTTACTGTACAAGACAGTCATCATTCCAATCTGGACTTACGGCATAAAACAGTAGGGACTTGCCGGTAAATCAAGTATAGCTGTTAGACAAAGGATATCCTGGTATGTATAATATTTCAAACCAGATGATACACTAAGACCTTCTAATTGCAACAGTACAAGAAACCATACAACCGAGGAGCCAAATGCTTCACCAAAGGCTGGAATCACATGCTAATCTCACTAACCAACATACATACAATGAGTTTTGTAAATCTTCTCACTGGAGTAGACTCATCAAGACATATGCAAGGTTTTTTTTATTATAGCTTCTAAGTCAACAAAATAACCTACAGAATTGTGAATCCTGATTGTTATTAAACAAACATTATAAAAAAATTTTTATAAATCTAGCTGAAAATTTTGGAAATAATAACTCTCTCAAGGCTCTTAATTTATATGACAGGAAGACATGTTTTTTGTTATTTTTAGGTGTTATTTGAAGAAGTTCAACCTACTACCATCACTAAGAAGTATTAAATGCCTGATGACTCTTTCATTCATAGTCCCTTTGGCAGCTTTGTCAATATTTCCCCATCAAGAACCACGTTTTTTAATTCCACTCATTTTCCCATTAATCTATCTGTATGCCTCATCTATACTACCAGAAACTGATGTAGCTTTAGTTGAAGCTCCTAACGTACCATATGTAACGCAATCAAGAAAAACATTCAATAATTATAGTTTTATTAGAATTTGGTTGATGTTGAACTTTATATTCAATTTATTTTATGGTTTTTTGCATCAAGGTGGAGTGTACCAAGCTACAGAATATTTATCTCTGCAGATGAAGGTAGTACCAACTAATGTTCAGTACAATATCATAACTAGTCATGTATATTCAATACCAGAGTCGTTATTTTTACAAAAATCGGGTTATCAACTGTACTTAAAAGGTAAGAAGAATAGTATTTTAAAAAAGAAGGTGTTTCTTTATGAAGAAGGTTCTAGAAACGTTTCTTCCGTCCTTGAAAAAACTGTAGGTATTATAAAGAGCTCTACTAAACAATTTAAAACTTTTCTTTTGATATCTGGTAGTCTCGATGATGATCTTGATTATGCTGTAAGGAAAACCAATATAAGATTATATATAATCAAAAAGTTCAGTCTTCATTTGAGTTTAGAGGCTCTTCCTAATTTAACTACTTATTGCTTGGAATTCACAAAATTTTTGTATGGTAATAATTGTTTGCCTTTACCCATTGACGAGTATATTAAATGGCTTTATAGTCTTTTTACTCTTAATCTATATAGAGTGGAATTGAACAATTAATTTTATTTTAAAAAATTATGTTGTGATGTGATACAAAGTAAAGACAAAATAATCTATTTTGTACCATTGGAACCATATTTATTCTAATTTATTTAAGGATATTAGTTACTAAGTCTACATTTTTTAAAAAACTGCATGTTTTTAAGGTATATCATAATGAAAACACTGAAAATTTTCAGAATCAAATCGTGATTTTAAAATAATGGTAAAGCACTCAATTTCATACTAATTCGAAATTTACAAAAAAACGTTTATAACAGTGTTATAATACTTTAATTAATTACAATTATAAATCCAACAAAAAGTGTTTTTCATTATTAAGGTAAAAATAAACTCTAAAAGATGAAAATAAACTTGAAGTTTAAAAATTTATATTCCAAAATAGAATTTTGCATATAGAAATGGTTAGATGGATATTTGTACAAAAAAAATTGAATCATCTACATACAGAATCAATCTTGTATATCGCTCCAAATCTTTTCAAGGATATGAGAATAAATGCATTACATTAATGTATTAATCGCCAGAAGAAAGAAAAAGTTGAGTTTAATTGAAGGATATCTTTTTGAAACAAAACGATTTTTACGAAGTCCAGAATATTAACCGAAGTTTCACAAGAAGCGGAAAATGAAAAGTATAATAATAGTTAGAGCAAAAAAATTGAAAATACACAAACATTTAGATTAATGAAAATATCTCGACGCCTACGGTCAAACAAGTTGCAGTTAAATTAATTTTTAAAGATCAATTTGTGTTACATGTTTAACAAATTTTTCGTATTATTTCCAAGTACAATATAATGAGCCCTAGTCTCTATACAAACGATATAATGCTACACAAAAAATCTATTTGACTCTGTACCATAAAAACTATATAATATACTTACAAATTAAATAAATCTAACTATTAGTGCCGAAAAGGCAAGTATAACACGAAGATTACAAATTAACAACTAGGTTTTGCCAATCTGGATCCCTCATGCACTACCAACAGAAAATTATTTACTTTAGTGTCACCTTTAATATATATTTCTAATGCAATTCACTGGCGGAGTGGCACGCACTTCGACATAAAATTGGCCCATTTCTAATGAACTCTGCAGTACTTGCACAAGCACCTTTGCACCAGTTTTTTGATGTTGAGTTTAATTGGGTCGTGTTTTGATTTAATATGGATACAAAAATAAACGATGAATTTCTTCTCCAGATTATTTGAAATCAAAATGCGAAATATTACAATTCGACCTAATGCGCATGTGTCATGCACAACAAGAAATGCAAAATCTTAAGGCTTGCAGAGCAACTTGCCACTATACTTTATAATAACGTATTCTACTTTATTTTTGGTAATTATACTTTTGCATACAAATAAAGTATATGAAAATACTTTATTTCCAACCTTCACTGTGCTACGTGTAAAAAAACAGTCATTATGGGTATTTAACTATTTACTGGTGCACATAAGTTAAAACGGATGATGGAAACATCACTTCAGCTTTTCCTGGAAGAATTTTTTTAGTGATGAATCTAAAGTAGCGAGAATAAAGAAATATAGCATCAATAAATCCACTTAAAAACGAATTTTTTATTTATTTAGATTAAAATTTTGATTGTCAAACAAGCTTTGAAAAATTTACAGATAGCAAAAAATTGTTAGCATGTGCTAAAAACACACAAAAATACGTTTTTAAGGCAATAAAAACATAAAATTTGAAATCTGGCAACTGCATTAAACATATAACATTATAGTTAAAAATTGAAAAAGAAATATATGAAAATTTGGTCGAGATACATTATTTAAAACTAAATTTTCTTGTATATACATGATGATTTGTGAACCAGTTTTCTTTATAGAATTCATCAACACTGTATTTGCAAGTTATTTCAATATCAATACTTTCTATAATCCTTAAAATATTGTGCAACATTCTACTTGAGAGGTGGAAAGTTATGTCATACGATACGACTTTCAACGCAAGCACGATAAGGGGCGATCCAATCTTGATTTGATAATATATAAAGTAAAAAGTGTTCATCCATATTTGGAATGAATTCGGACGAAATATGAATAGTATGAATGCACACATATTTCATAATATTTTATCTCACCAAGAACAAACTGTGAACAACGTTATAGTTAAGATTGTGAAATATTTTCTAATTATTGATTAGAGAATATTGTCTTGATTATATAGCTTGCTTTTCCAAATTTTATTGTTGTGTACGAGAAAAATTAGTTATATAATGCATGGATGATACTATATTAAAAATAAAAGTACCCAGTATAACAACACAGATGATTTTATAAGTTTACCTTGATGCCTTCACTATTTATGTTATATTAATTTACATTGAATATACTGGTTTTACCAGTTTTTTACAAATCTAATACATATTATTTTTGTTGATGTGTTTGTTATATATATATATTGTTTTTATAATAAAGTTTTCCATTTTTAACGGGCATTTTATTACCCTTCAACTTATTAGGAACCGCACATAAAACTTCGTGGTGGTAACGACGTCATAAATAGACGCCATATTATATTCGTAAGATAAGTTCCATGCAGAGAACATGAGACACAAAATAAGAGATGAAACACGAATTTTGGTGTATCGCTAAATTCTCCATTTTTTGGACAAATATTTTAACAATGAACTCATTACTGTAAATTTAAATTTAAGAAAGCAATGAAGATTTTACTGTAAATATTCCATTTGTAGTTTGAGTAAGTTATTCAGAAGTTTATTATAAATAGAATAGGCATATTTCATGAATACACATTAAAAAATTGACACATACTCAACGTTGTATATGTTTTCAAATTAGGTACTGAAAAGAAATTAACATAGAGTTAATATCAAATATAGAGAAAACGAGATATGGACAGTTGGTATGGAAAAGTTACGGTCCCGATAATATTCATTTTCTCTCTCGTTCAAGGCACTTTATATACATACTGCGCATGCTTGAGAATGCGCAGAACTGAGCTGGAGCCTCGGAGGATACAAAAATTGTCATTTCTGTCTTACTAAGTCGGAACAGCTTCTACTTATAGAAACTGACCATATAGGAGTATTAAGGCGAGTTTACACGGTGCGAGCTAACGGGTCAGTTGAGACGGCAAGTAACTGTATACCAGCTATTGTTACCGTTTAAATGGATCCGCCGAGCTACTGTCTCTTCAAGGATGGGCAGCTACTGAATACGAGTAACTCCAAGATTTTTTGATTTAACTGGCCACTTGCCTTCCCCCACGAGACATTAAGCCAGTAGCTCGCATCCTATTCGTTTAATTTGAACGGCGAGTACAGTATCTTGCTAGACAGTAGACGCGACGCGACGGCGCGCTCGCCGAACTTCTTAAAATGGCGGAATGTTGGCGCAAGCTCACTGCCTCGCAGAATTTTGATACCGTACAGCTACTTAACTAGGTGTAAACGGGTGAGCAACTGCATATTTTGGTCCCCACTCGCCAAGTACAGCGAGTGTAAACTCCCCTTTACATATATGGTTAAACCGAAGTTCTTTCTCTCTCTATCAGCAGTTCGGAATTACTTGAAGAAGATCCCATACCAAGCTCTATCTATCTTTAATATTAACTATATGATGAATAGTTCAGTGTTGAAAAATTCGTATTTCTCTGTTTCGGTATTAGAACAATGTTATTCTTGCTCGCATTTTCGTGTAAGAATGGACTCCATTCTCAAACATTTTTTGGTAATTTTATGTAGTGGATTGGTGCCCCTGAATAACAGTTTCATTTTGACGATGCATTATTCGGTCATGTGTGAGGTTATTTCAATTTTATGATACTATTTACAATAAGTTATAATGAGTTTTTAAAGAAAATAAATGTAGTCATGAAATATGGACAAAACATACAAATCTACAATGAAGAAATTTCTTGAAAAGACCTAACGTTAAAATGAATAACAAACTTTTAATTTCAAATAAAATTTCCAAAGTCAACTGTCAAACATGAATTAGTGCTACCAACCGACCACTTACGATACGGTATAATTTCCCTAATGTACATTTTCAACACTCGTAACAGAAAGCCGAATTTGGAACTTTTTCTGGAATAAAAAGCCTTTTATTACTTGTATTTTAATATACTATTCTTTGATGTAACTTGTTATATTTTGTTTTGGAAATGTTTTCTATAAAAAAATCTGAAAGAAGGCTTTTATACGTTCCTATTCTAAAGTTTGTAATAAATTTGGATTTTTCAATCATCATAAGTTGTTTTTTTAAATTTAAATGAATTATTATATGGATGTAGGTAATTTCATTTAGAACTATTGTTTTGTTTCAAATAAGTGACTTGCAAATTTTAGTTTGTGATACATATAATCCAATCAGTTTCCCAAAAGATGTCTCCAAAGAAGCTGCCATTAGATCTCCATATAAATTGGGGAGTAATTTTAGTAAAAGGTAAAAAAATAATCAAATGTAGGTTACTTAATATATACAAAATCCTTATTTTTGTTGAACCTTTGTTGTAGACCGATTAACCCTGTATAAAGGTGAAGGAGTTGATAAAAACAAATTTTTAATTATAATTTTTATGATTATATGCATTGAATACATAAATTTAAATTGGCATAATAAAAAATATAAAATTATATTGGTACAGTTAATTATCAATGCCTATAAAACATTTTAAAATATAATAATTTATTCAAAAAAACAGTTTTCATCAGGCTTGAGCTTTGTAGATTCTGGTGGCGGTGACATTATTTACGGACATAACCTAAAATAAAAAAATGAGTTGCAGATTTTAGTGTACATTAATTTAGTGCCAATTTTATATTTAGAATAAAACTGGAGATTAAACTGATCAAGATTTTACAGGTGACAGTTAACAGACATTTTTCTGTCAATTGTCACTCACGTGGAAAGATAACCCCAAATTATCCCGATATTTGTTTTAAAGTTGAATTGCTTAAGAAAGTTGTATGACGAACGGGAAAAATCGTTCAATTTCTATGAAGTAGAACTTTTGGTCAACCTTCTAAAAAGATACAAAAAAAGTGATGCGGTAAGTTGGAAGGGGAAGAAAAAAGGTTGGGAGGAGTTTGGCAAGGAAATTTACTGATGAAAATAAAAAAAACTGTCATATTTTCAATAAAACCACAACAAATTGAAAAAATAAATTGGACAGTTTAAAGATTTGCTTAAGAACCAATAACTTTTTGTTTTCTCGGCGCGTAATTATAATTTCTCTATCATGATAGTCGAGTTCATCAAATATAAAATGCAAATATTTAATCATCTACCCTTTAGAATATCGTAAAAATATGAACAATTTCTAAAAGTTAGGTTAGGATCCTCCGTTTCATGTTAAACTGAATACCTGACCCCCGGTAAATTCCAACTATAAAACGGGTTTAAAATGACGTTTGAGGTTTAATATTCACTTATCAAATTGGGCCTTACAGTAGTAGAATGAACAATCATTTAACTTGATAGTATTTTTGATACCTTTTTAAGAATATTACATATTTACTTATGAAATATGCATTAGGTTAAGCAAAAAATTAATGGACGCGTTTGTTTTTGAATAGAGTTCAATATAGAGGTTTGAAAGTATAGTATACGAATATGGAATTTTCCCATTGCTGTTTATAAATACCAAGAGCCTTTTATAATGTATTTTTTATTATTTCCCTACTGTACTTTGTAGGGTTCATAAGTGAGGTTTAAACTTCAATTATAGAGTTAATGTTTTAAATTTTTTATAAAATGTAACTTATAATCTTTTTTTTATAATCAATGAATTGTTTAAAAACTCGATATAGGATAATTAAAAAAAACGCACAAGGTACTATAAAGTTTTACAAAGTACGGTTCAAACGGCTATTACATTAAATTTGCAATTTTTCTAATTTGTTGATAAAAAATGATATTGTAAGTTACCTAACATTACATTTGGTGTAACCAATAGGAAATATGAGTAATCATTTAAAATAGAATAATAATTTGCCGATTTTGAAAACAATAAATATTACAACATCGAAAAGTCATCCACGATAGCCAACATTTAGAATGTAGTTTCCCCCAATAGAAAAGTAATAATCCCCTTTAAATATTTATATTTTGTTCTGTGGTTGCAATTGTTACTAAAATTGACTATTTCAGATCATAACCTCAACAAGTCTTTGTTGTGTATAGAAACTTCAACATCTAATTATAACTGTGCAATTTTGCTTATTTTCGAGACGTTTTTTCGTGTTTTAATTGTGTAGTTGTTTCCGTGGGTAAAACATAGTTTTAAGACTCCGATATGAGTACTTATATTGTGAATTTACATACAGAGAGTCTGGAATTTGCTATTAAATATAAACAAAGAATATCCCCACATTTAAGTAATGATCTAGTGGACTTCCAAAAACTTATAGATATTGATATTATTAATTATTTAGTGTTACCCAAAAGTTATGGCAGGAAGTCGAAAAGTAACAAATTACAATTTTATCAGGACTAAAGTAAGCTACATTTTTCTTCTATTCTTATACGTGAAAGTTCATTCTTCATTGAGAACTAGGTACAATATTATTGCTACCACATTATACTAAACAACAAATGATCCTTTTCGCAAATGAATTTCAATAATACTGAAATAACTTCACTATGGTACAAAAATAAGAATCCGTTGATTTTAGTTTGACATTGTGATAAAATAGCCTATTTTCAAAACTGTAAACTTAAAGTAAAAGCTCAACAAAAACCATAATTAGTTAATACAAATGCAAAGTTGAAATACAAGCTCGTGTTTCACAACAAAACTCATAAATGAAAATACTATAAAACTGATTCCTAAAATTAATATTTAAGGAGGTTCGTAGGTCAATAAATGATTCCACTGTTTGAAAATTGACCTTTGCAATGTTGGTTCAAGTGCCATATTCATATATATCTAAGTTACCTTTGGACGAACATTATTTGTTAGATAAGCAATGCAACTTTTATCACATGGAAACATTGGGTTTAAACCAATTAGAATATCTCGTGGCGATAATATAATAGAAAGAGAATTTGAAGTACTTTTTTATTGCCCGGCAACAATTTTATTAAATTATAAAAACTTAAGCACATCATTAATGCAAATTGATTTGAGTACTAGGATGATTAAAAAATTGAATTTATTAAAAAATTTTCGTGATAATAGGCTAAATTTAGTAACGAGGTGAATTAATTTGCTTGATAAACATACATTGTATAAAATAGCGCGTGCCTGACTCAATTAAAGTCTCTCATGATATTAAAATAATTTATGTTACAGTCACTTAGTTGACAATTTTGATTTAGAATCAAGGAATTTTAAGATTATCTTTGAATTTAAATATTTGACCTTGAATATTTTTTTGTGATATCAATAAATTACTAACCATTTTGATTTCATCGGCTGTGAAAGTCCTGTCTATGGTTGTATCTTTACCGTTGGGGTCCTTTTGGACTTCATGAAGGGTGTTCCCGTCAATGGTAATTGTGGATTTTACTTTACGACCGTCTGGAGTTTCTTGATCAAATTCCACTCCAGGAGTAAACTTAAGAACGACGTTCTTAAATGTCGAATTGGACGATAGAACGTATTGATCACCTTCTTTCACCAAATCAACTACGGGTGATACTGCTCCGCCCATTTTACGAGTGACCAAACCCACACCTGGTAAAAAAATTATGTAAATAATTACAAATAACACTGATATCAAATTTTACTGCAATATGTGTACTTTTTGAAGGACATTGAGGTTTCTTTTGGGGAAAAACAATTTTTGTTTGGTGATAAAATGATATACGTGAACTTAGAACCAAAACTGACCACAGGGATTAAAGCTGTTAGTAGTGAATATATTAAAAAAGCTTAATTGTTTTCACTTTCCAAAAAATTATATCTTTCATCACTTTCTCTTGTGCGAAAAAAGATACATTTGAAATGCAGTACACCCCAATTGGGTTTGTTGCAACACGGTGGAGGTACCCAGTAGCTTGGATTTAGAAGTTACAATTACAATTAATCCGGCTCGAATGACCAAAATGGCTGAAGCGCTGGTTTTTGAAAGTCTGTTTTTGCGGTTTCCTGGAGTGTCCAGGACTTCTAAAGCATGTGGATACAGTCACTTCTTCTCAATAATTAATAAACTACTTAATTGTCCTTTAGAGTAGATAGAATTATTTTTATTTATCTTTAACACAACTTCAATTACAAAACAAAATAGAAAAACTTATATAATAATAGGTTGATCTGTTGGTGCCGTTGTCTTTTAGTCTCATAGCATGGAAGTGATTCCCTTCTACTATTTCCTATTTGTTACTTTCGTTCTTTCGTTTTCCAGATTTGAATTCCTCTCTCTTTTAGGTCTTCCATTACCTCTGCTTATAATTTTTTTCTTGGTCTTCCTTTTTACTTGATCCTGTTTGTTCTATGGTCATTATATTTTAATGTTGATCTCTGATGATTCTCTGTATGTGACCAAGTTACTCTGTTCTTTTGGATCTTATTATTTTGCTTAGTTTGGCTTCTCCAAATAGATTCCTTATTTCATCATTGTTCTTCTCAGACATAACTCACCCTTCTTTTTACCTCCTAGTATTCTTGTGAGTATTTTTCTTTTTTAAAAAACTTCGTTTTTACGGCGGATTTATGAAAAAAATGAAAACTTATATTGGTTAGGTTAGGTTAGGGGGGGGGGTACTAAAAATTCAGAACAAATGTTCACATTTGGTCTGCTTTTCAAACACAACCCTCCATTGCCCCACTCCCAATTCTCTTTAAGAGTCAAGTTAGTAAGGTACCATTTTTTAATGTTGAAAATTCTCAATTTTTCAAAGTTAACTTTTAATATTATACACTTGATTACAATAAGTAATTTTAAGTATGTTTTTGTTCATATAAGTTTAATGATTACTTAATAAAAAAAGGTAATTATTATATGTGAGAAAAGGTCATTTTTAAGAGAAATTGTTATTATATTTAATTGTAAAAACATGATAAATCAACATTTTTGTATAATTTTTTTTTCAATTTGTTCGTTTTTTGTGTAGATTATGAAAAAAAAATATGACAACTTCATTTGATTACTTAGACAAAAGTTATCAACAATTATACATGAATGAGTGCATTTTCATTCTTATAATTTTTAAAAAAAATATTCGAAATCGATTTTTCGATTTTTTAGAGCCAAAAAACGAGGGGATAGGAAAAGTATAAAATTACCAAACTAAACACCTTGTGTAACTTTTTTGTCCTACACTTTGAAATTGGAGAAACTTTAGATCTTCCCTGGTAGTAACATGTAAAATATATTATAACCTCGTACCTACCTTAAATTACAATTTACAAATAATTAATAAAAAACTAAACATTTCAAATCGTAAAAAGCAATTTTTTATACAAATCTGCACTTTTTTTGGATTATAAATCTAAATTATAAGATTCATCAAATTAATTGTATTTTTATTATGATAAACATATATTACTGTACTTTATAAATAAAAAACAAAATACCTAATTCTTTCATATACTCATCGAAATTCTCGCTTTGCTGTAGCTTATATTTTTTTCCTAAAACTTCCATTAAACCCATCTTGTCTGCCGGTTAAATTACGTTCACTAAAAGGATTTCTTCGGAAACGAACTAACGGAAACCCGTATGTTGAAAACAATAAAACGGTTAACCTCCTTCGATCTTTGGAATCGAACTGACCTATCGAACTTGTACACGTTGAATTCCAACCAAGCAACTTTAAACTGTGTTCATTTTATCGGTTGGGGCTTGTTTTAAACGTTATTCTCGTTACGATAACATATACGATAAGAATAAAAAGTTATTTGAGTGTCATACCGGGGTAACTACAAAAGTTTCAGCTGTTTTTATTATTTTAATATTACTAGTGCCTAAAAGCTGAAGTCTGTTGATTTCATTTGAATAGTCGAACTTACACATTTCACTTTTTTCAAAATATCATAATTCGGCATTATTTGATGTGCTATGTGGCTGCGCTGCTTGTTGCCTATCCGGTAGGTTGAGGTATGATTTATAATATGTACCCAACATAGGGAATGCGGTAGTAAAATTATTAAGACAAGAATAACGTGCACTAGCTTGGCTCTAAATAACGTTTCTGTTTTATTTTATTTTTCTAAGTAGATTATATTTTATACAAAATTATAAACCTTGAAAATATATGAAATAAACGGTTGCTTATTGTATAATATAACAGGAATATTGATAAAATACCCGTGGTTAATCTTTTGCGAGTGCACGAAAATTAAAAGATTTAAGTTTGTAGCAATACTGAAATTTTGAAAAAAAATTCGAGCAATGACCTCCTCAGTTTTGTCCTTTTTGACTCAAATTTAAGCAATTATATTTTCAAAATTGTTCAATTTTTATAATACCTTTTCAGCAAAATAATAATTAGTTTCTTGGAAACCCGGTTTTTCTTACTCATGTTATAGAAAACTAGTAATTGAAAAATTGTAATTTGGGTTGTCTATATTGTTGTATAAGTATTAATTGGAATTTCATGGTAGATAACGTATGTTTACCCAATAAATTTTGTAATACAAACATCTGTAAATAAAAAGATAACGTAAAATATGAATTTATATATTTCGAAAAATCTGTTTAACTAAGTCAATGACCTTTTACAAACATTCTGCATTAATTAAGACCTGATTTAATAAATAAATAATAGAATTCCACTTGGTATGAGTTGCGTAATCAATTTATTTATTACTATTAGATATACAGGGTAGTAGAAATGCTAGACATCATATTTCATTAACTTTTTTATATTCTACAAGGGGATAAACAATTAAGATAAAATATTAATCTAACATTATGAATATATCATTTTTGTACATTTATACTTCACCGCAAATAAAGATTATATACAATTTTCCTAAAAGTTTTCGGTCTTTTATAACCTATAAGCTATTCATAACCAGGTTAATTAGGTGGAAATATAAGTGTACACCCTATATAGTCTTAATATTTATATAAATTATTTCATACAAAAAATACTCGAGGTATGATACGCCAATGGAATACGAATGCTTTATTATTTTAATACTCAAATTCGTAAATATATAAATCAATGCTGGTTAAGTTTTGAAACATTAATATAATTTCAATTGGAATAAAAATCTTACCCAGCTCCTTCATAAAATCATCGAAATTTTCGCTGGAGTTGAGCTTGTATTTTTTACCCAAAAATTCGTCAACCATTGTGATCTAAAAATATCAATAGAAAACCATAAATACTTTTCACAATTGGCCACTTTTCTTCTTCTTCAATAACAGGGCACGTATATGGCTTTTCTGACATAAATAATTGGATGTATATTTATTTTATAAACAGTTTCAAATTACGGAGATATTTTTGTAAAATTTATATATTTTGAAAAATATTCAATCAAATTATTAGGGAGACTTAGACAATATAATGATACGCCCATGTGTTTTAAAATAAATTTCTTTGATTATATTCCAATACAACTAAGATATGGGGAATTTAACAATAATACTCAAATACTTTTACATTTAAAACTTTAAAAGATGCCTTTTTCATAAAAACTTAAAATATTAATTGAAGTTAATGCTAGGGCGGAATTTTTTAAATTTCGTAACGTACTTCGTAATAAAAGAATTCTGCCACTTACAATTAGAGTTGATTTATAGCCGACTGAAAGTACTTAAAACAAATAACACTCGGTGTGTACCTTCTGAGACAACCGGATAAAAACTAATAGTTCTAAATTAAGCTTAACGCGACAATCGCTGGGTAATTTAACGACAGGGTATAATAGAGCCGGAATCACGCCACTTTTAGGTTAGGTCAGTTGGGGAAAATGCATGCGCACTACCAGGGGTTCGTGTGGGGGATACAGGAAGACGCTGATTTCGTAATGATTTTTATTTCGATGTTTTCTGGATGGTGAGGGTTTGGGCGTCTCAGCCGGAACACAGAGGCGTACGATAATACGGTTATTAAAAATAAATACAAAATTAAAAAAGCACGTCAGTTGATAAATACTATAAATATTAAAACACAATCAAACATTTTTTGAAGAAATAATGAATAAATAAATAAATATTTGTACTACATGCTATCGAAAATCATATCACAAACATAAGAACGAAATGATCGATAAAATAAACTTCGATTGTGACACTATAAGGTAGAATATTGGAATTCTCAGAAGTGTGTAGAAGTGCATGTACAATGATCTAAAAGTGTACATATCTCCTAAACCATAACTTTTATCGATTTAAACAATCTTTTTGATAAAAACCGATTGAAAAATCCATTTCTGCTATCTTTAGATTGTATAGGTTGTCCCTGTAGAAGTTACAGATTGTTAACCATTGGGCATGAGCCGCCCCTGGCCTTCGAATGTATAATTTAGGAAATATATTCAAACATAAGCTTTGATTTCGGAACTTTAAAGGTCTTTCACGTCATCTACTCACTCCCGAATTTTTTGCAATAAATTCAAAAGTCTCAAATATTGTGTTTTCTCTAAATATAGTATTATTTGTATCTACAGCTATTGGTTTATTTGAAATAAACTTTTTTCTTAAGCTTCATTGTCAGTGGTGAATTTTCCAGAAGACTGAGTAGGTTGTAACCTACGGCGGCTGATTTCAAGGGGCGGCAAATTATGCAAAAATTTTTTGTTTATTACAATTATCAAGATTAAAAAACAAAATTGTTCACCTAGAGAAGTCGAGTTTTGAATTTTTTACAGAAATAGAAGTATTTTACATGAAAAATTGCCGAATGCTTAGTAAAACATGCCTAAAATAATTTTTTGCCGTTAAAGATCAAAATTTTAGACGACACCTCAGTTCTCAATCAAAAGCATCGAATTTCAGAGGACAGTAGAGGCGACAAAAGATAAATAGCCTACTGGAGGCAAATCGGTAAATCCGCACCTGATCATTGTATAGAAATCAAGAAGGTCAATGGAAGGTTAAACAACATCTAAAAGATATGTAATCCTTTGTAAATATAAAGATTTTTTATAGAAAAAATCAATAATATTGAATGAAAAAATGAATCAACAACCTCATTGTATATTTATTACATATTATTGAATGCATACTAACCTTTTTCTTCTAATTCTAGAGATAATTATAACCAATCAAAAAAATATTCTCATGCATCGAGAAATTGTCATAAACAACATTTTAATTGAATAACAAGACTTTAAATTAAGTCCAATTAACAATGAATGGTTACATATTTACAGATCTAAATTAGATCTTTGTCGTAATGCCTCTGACAACTCTGTATTAGTGAGATTTCAAACATGACGGGTCAGTAACATTAACTAATATTCTTACCCCATTGCAGCTTACAAAAAATTGTGGTAGATAAGAATTTACAAGTCTGATTTAAATTTACAAATTGGATATTGAGAAACAAATTTTTGTTGTTTTGTATAATTATCTGAATATTATCAACAACAATTAGCTTTATTCTAACAGAACCCCATCAACAAATTTTGAGAGAGTTTTCAATCATTTGGTGCACCATTCACAGTAGGGTGATCATCCTCGAAATATAAAATTATTGATGAAAACTGTAGAGAAAAGTTCTTCTAGATCCGCTTTACAAGCAATTCATTTTACGAGTAAATAAAGTAAAAAATTAATTAGAAAATTTAATACTTTGTTTACGTACTTATAATTTGTTTATACAAATTAGATAAACTAATAATACGGTTACAGTAATTACATTCCAAATCTAGTAATAAAAAAAAAATTCGGCATACTAAAATTGTCCCGTACATTGCGTGAGATGATTAAACTAGCATGAACCGAACAAATTTACGATTTTCATTCATTACTCACAATAAACTTTGAATAATTTGATTATAATTGATAAAAAAAGCTTTTTATTCCGTGCATCCGGCTCCTTGTGTGTCTATTTTTAAAAGTATTACATTCAGAAGCGAAACGACCAAAACATTTATTTTGTTGATGAAACATTATTGATACTCTTGATAAAATTCGTAAATTCATTTATAATTATAAATTAATATATCCTTATTAAGATAAATTCCTTAAAGGAATGATAGTTATACTGTCAAATGTCAAATAAATGTCACCATAAATAAAAATTGTTATATCAATTATTATTATTAGATATTAGCAATTTTCGTTCAGAAAAATATATAAGTAAATCGTGATTAAAGCCATTGATGAAAACAAAATTCATTAAAAACCAATTACTATTGAGAAACAATAGTTATTTTGTAATAGAATATATTTAATCGCCTTCAAGTTTCAAACATGTACCCTCTATTGTTTGCTTTTGTCTATGAATATCACATAGGCGTCGTACGAACAAGATTGACAGGGGACTACTAAATTTTCAACATCACCATATCAACCTATTCTAGTCATATTATTAAGGTTTGGTATTTTTTTTATTAACATTTAACGAATTAAATTAGGTTCTACATGTGCAATGATAATTATTGCACGAATTTTTTGTGACAATAACTATGCTTATATAATTCTCCGAAAATATTTATAACAATTTGACAACGTTGCTTACAAAATATGGAGAATATAATCAAAATCTTTTAACGGAATTATCAAAAATGTATCTCTTTCGAGATATTTTATGATATTAATTGAATTAGTATTACATTGCTTTAAGACAACAGAATAGTTTTTGTAAAAAGATCATTAGGTCAATCAATTTCGGCGATGTCTCGTCAACTTTACTGCCTAATATAGGAAAATACAACTTTTCCAATTGAAGTGAATGGAAATAATAATAAATAAAACAGAATAGTAAGAATAAAACAGAAACTTGTGATTATCTACATTTATATAAACTGAGTCATAAGTTTTGTAAAAAATGATTGATGATATTTAGAATTTTCTTTATTATATATACTAAAAAACATTCAAATTCTTATGTAGTTTGTGGACCCGAGCTCGTTTTGAAGACTAAGCACCGCCATTGTTGTTTTTCGGAGCAACAGTTTACGATACTTGATTGAATTTGGATTTATAATATTCAATAAGCCATTGTTTTAGGATATCTCATTCGTAGTTATCTTAGTATCACTTTTGGAAAAATTTTATTCCAGATTGAAGCTAGAGGTCTAATGATAAATATTTATGAGCAATAAACGACTAGTAATTGAAAAAAAAATGACGTGAATGTAAATAACATCGAACAGCTTAATGAGTTATCAAAATAATAGCGTTATTATGTGATTTGATTCATGATAATCCCCAAATTTAGTATATTCAAGAAATAAACGAGGTTGAAAATAATTTTTAATCGACGTTACGCACGCGCTTCTCTTTCACGTCCCGTGGTCCAGAATCCGTCAATATCAACTTAGATAAAACAGGAGTGGATTCACCCTCATATCACATATATAAGTTATTTAGCAATATTTTCTGCTGGTATTTAGTACCAAGCAAAAATAATTGATGTAAAAAAATTATTTATAAATCTATAGGAACATTTTTTAGAGTTATAAAGTTCTTAGAAGTAAAATATATCTTCTGAGATTCATAAAATTTTTGACGGCTTTGCCATTTCGGACATAACGTTAAAAAAGAATTATAAAACAGTACCTTGTTACTTTACTTAATAAAATAGTAACAGAACGTTACATTTGGAACAACGAGGACAAAATGTGCTGTCAAATGTAAAGTTGTTTTCATAGACAAAGTAAAACCAAACTGCGCTTTCAATAAAATGCGTGTTCCAATATTAGAAGCAATCTGTCAAGTGTTCCTTCTAATTTTTTGTACGCTACTCATCCTGCCGTTATAATTCCTTACTCCTTTATTTCGTTTCACCAGAGACCTAAAATCTGCACAACTTTTATATATAGAAATTATATATTCAGCATCCAGAATTAATATGTCTATGGTATTTATAATGGTACCGTACTAATAATGATAGTCAACACACATAACTTGATGATGTGTTGGTTGCCTACTACAAGTATATATTTAATAAAAAGCAAATTTTAACATTTATATCAGTTTTCTCGCAGTCTGGATATATGTTCTGATTTAATCAGGAAAACAAACTATAGTTTGGTGATTTTTTCACCAGTCTATTTTTCATTTTTATTATATGAAAAAAGTGTACATGGAGCATCAAAAAGATACCACCGATTGAGATTGTTCGCTTTACAAATTACTTTAGTATCTAATTTGAAGGTTATACAACACTTTTCGATAAATAACACTCATTTAGCATTTCACGGTAATTTTCGAGCTATTTTTGATCTACACCGACAAACCTAGAGGTGACGCTCCACACAAGAACGTTAAATAGGGTCACGTGGTACTAATTAGAGTTGAGCGCCACCTGAAATATATGTAATAGAAAAAAATATAAATTAATCAGCTCTATATTCAATGCATTCTTGTCAATAAATCATTTTAATTTTAGATCTCTGTTCAATAAATAATTATTCTATTATCTAAATTTCATATTGTAGCTAAAAATAAATTATTACATTTTCAAAAACAGGAATGAACCACGTAGTCTGATTCGTGCCACATGACTATTTTTTTAAAATCGATTTCATCGTCGAACGTCATCTTAAATTGAGACATAAAAGGAAAATACTTTATTACAAATTGAGTTTTAGAAAACGTTTAATTTTTTACACTTTCTAATAAAGAAATTCCAGTCGATAAATTTTTACGAAGGACAGAAGACAGAAATTGCTTATCATGAATCTTGCAACTAAGTTGGAATTTCAGGTACCGTTACTGAATAGTTATCGTTTTCAGAGACTGAAGGTGAACTCTGAAGACGATACATTGGTTACAGAAACGCGCGTCAGACAGTGTAATTGTGAGTGTTGGTGTAGTGGTGGTGTAAACAGTGTGCTCAGTATAAATGTTGCAAGCTCAATGCAAAACACATTATGATATAAAACAAAGACAAAATACAAAAATGGGTGACCGACGGGATCCCATTTTCATTCCAAGGCTCATAAGAACAAAATGGAGAATAGCAAAAAATGGTTGGCGTTGGAGAATGTTCAGAAATACAACAACTACAAGATGAACACGATTATTTCAATCTGCATAAAAAGCTGAAAGAGACTGCGGATATATATAAAAAAAAAAGAATCAAATAGTACTCTAGAACAAAGAAAATAATAATGTTTGGGAAAAACACAACTATTTATCACTAACAGACCGCCAGTTGATACCAATATCTCACTAATTGGCTCACTAATAACTAAACACGATATCAAAAAACCAATTAGTGGCTAAAAAAATGATAAACCAGTTGGCCCAGACGCAATCCCTTCAGAAATACATAAACTTCTAGACGAAAGTGTCTATATAGAGTGTGCAACACTATATATGAGACAAGTCACTAGCCCAAACATAGGTTGTGTTTTTGATTTCTAAAAATCATATACCAAAAATGCGAAAAAGATATGAGCGATTCACATTGGGTTTGGACAAGGATTAGGTACACAAGAAGCCATGCAAGTATTAGTCCAGAATTGCCATGACCAAAGAAAAGATGTCTGTTTATCCTTCATTGTCTACGAGAAGGCATTCGATAGTGTACGACACCACAAAATAATGCAGATCTTCAAAAGACATAGATCAAAAGTATATTCAATGCATTGAGCACAAGTGAAAATAAATAATAATACGCCATAACATAAAAATCAAAAGGGAGTAATGAAAAACGTTATCGTAAACATTAATTAATGGATTGCGTTAGAAGAAGAAGAATCTCGCACGTTGTTTGACATTATTCAAGATACTTTCCACTGCATTATGGCTTCCACAAACCAAAAATTACAATTTTATCTTTAATACGACTGGTAAACCTTCAAGGAAAAGTAAATAAATGCCAGCAACATAAATTACGAGCAATCAGAAGACGAAAAAGTCTGTTTTACTTCTTTCTATTAATCAGCTGATTTGATTGGTTGTTGAACGAAACCGATAAAGTTGCAATTGTAAAAACTGGTATGACCAGCTGGTTCGATGAATTATTAATTATATTTTTCTGGGTATTATTATCGAAATATTTGTGTCTTTCTTCATAAATATTGAAATAAATTTCATATTACGATCTATTGACATATTTTCATTTCTAATTCCAAATTTTAAGGTAAATTTTCATTTTATGATAGTAGTAACAAAATTCATCGACTAACTCAACCTCTAGGATCCGTCCCTGAAAAGTAAATGAGCTGTTTATGAAATATTCATTCCAAATAAACAAAGAAAATTCTTGGATGAACCCTCACTACCATTGTAGCGGTTTATTTTATTTTAAAAATATAATAATAAAACAAAAACGACGTAAATAGCAAAAATCTGTGACAGCCGGTGGTGGGGGAGGGAAAATCTACGGAAATCTGACACACCTCTTTGCAGTGTTTACCAGAAAATTGTGAATGAGATCTCCAGATTTGAGTTAAAAGTTTCGCATGTAATTGCTTTAATGTAAGTAATTAAAATTAATTAAATAAATAAGGGGTGTAAAAACATACCTTGTAAACTATCTATTTTTGGATAATTAGAGACAAAGGTTGATTATTTCATATTATTGTTTTGTTTGATAATTGTTTCCTATTTCCATATAGATCCTGTCATTTCACGTATCAAAGTTTAACAAGTTTGTAATTAATTTCGATAGAAAATTATTAAAAACGCATAATTGATTGAACTTATAGTATTGTTTATTTTTCTAGCAGCTGCAAGACTTATATATTTTGTAATTTGTTCTATTCACATAAAATTAATAAGATTACGTCTTCCGATAAACACGTTGATTTTTTGATGTCTTTGGTTGGTTTTTTTACCTCCAATTTGGAGATTTTTATCAAATTTATTATTCTTATAAAATTAAATCTTGTTGAGAATTTATATAAAGTATAACATAGATTATTTTTCCAAAAAACTAGTAAAGCACTGTGTGAATTTCCTGTTTTTTAACTGAAATAACAACACGACATCTTTGAACAGTTATCAGTCACGTGACTCGTGTCAAAATTTGAAACAGCTGCGTCATTTATTTCGAATTTGACCCACATTTATAAACGAATAATTGTGAAGAAAATGAGAAGAAGTAATTTTAATGTGCGTTTTCTTGGAAATGTATCGAAAGTATTTGGCGTCGATCTCAATATGAACGGTATCATAACCGTGAATCCACGATTATACATCGAAAACCAAACAGCAATCAAAACAGAGGAAAAAAAAACGGGTAGTCTCATCATTGAATTTTTAAGCTCTTCCTGTACGCTCTGATTAATATCAAGTTCATTATCTTCATTTGTGGCTGTTCTTGTTCTTCTCCAACTTGGAATATTTTCTACACTGCCAGTTCCTTTATTTTTTTTTCAAATTTCGAGACACTGTAGATTTCTCAAGAGAAGTTCTGTCAGGATATGTATCATTAAACAAATCAGTAGCTTCTTGCAACGATCTCTTTGTATCTCAATAACTTTTATTAAAACTTTTATTAAAAAAGTAATTCATCCACGTTCACTAAACAATAATCAGAACAGTGGGTGTCTTAAGGGTGAATCCGTGCCAAAGAAAGTCAAGATTGGTTAGTTAACTAATAATTAGGAGTATTTGGAGTTGTTCAACTTCAATGTGTACCATTTTGTAACCGTGGATCCTCCATATCTTACTAGAGATCAACAATAATTTAAACAGCAGGTTTTTCGAGGTGACTTGGCGGCAAACAAGATCAAGGTTGGTATTTCAATCATTAAAAAGAGTATTTATTGTAGTTTAACCACGAAATGCGCCGAAACAGTATTCAAATCACATTAGGCATACATGTGCAATTTCTGTGGTAAAAATCCATTAGTTAGGCTTTCTCATCCGCTATATCGTCCGGATTTAGTTCTATGTGACTATTTTTGTTTCTAATACACCCACAAACAAATAAATTAGAGAAAAAATGGGCAAAGCACGGAGCTCAAAAAGAAGTTATACAAAAACCTTTATTTAATTCAAAATGTACTTATTGACTCACACTCGTATTTGCGGGAATTTTTTGTCATTTCCATATAGTAAATGTTGAACATCTGGTGGGAAACTGTATAAGAGTATTTTCTATTACGTCTAGTTTTAATATTATGAAAATAAATAACTTGTATAAAAATGTAAGTTTTGTTTATAGTGTTTTTATCGAACACATTAGTCAGTGGTGGAAAAAAGCTGGTAAGATGTTATAGTTTTATTATTTGAAACAAATTTTTCATAATAGGCAATATATTAATGAATATAAAATATATATAATGAATATAAAAATGTTAAAATATCCGAAATAATTCAAAAATGGTATTTTGCATTCATTACAAATTATCAACAAACTGTAATTGCCAAAAAGTTAGGTTAATGTTTACATGCAGTCATTAGCTGCTTTCCATTTGCTTTCACACGAACTGAGTCACTCAATTATATGAGTATCTTATACTCAGATAACGACGTCATTGCTCAGTGAATAAATGGAAGGTGAAGCAAACGGTCTGAAGTTTGTGCAGAGTGTTGGTAAGCACTCAATTAGGTCTCGCTTGTAACACTGAACTGAATCACAAGTGAGAATAATCTGAGTTTTGACGTAAATAGAAAGAAGCTATTGTGTAATAACTAATATTCAATAATAAGTGGGAGAGAGGAAAACATATCAATAGAAAGATAGAATAGAAAGACACTGCTCTTTGAAATAGTCACTTTCCGTAATTAAGCCCCGCTGAGATTTGTGATGTACATGTCCTTGGGCCTTTGCAAGAAATTTTCTTTTGGGTTCAAAATCCTCGTCACGTTTCTTTAGATGTAAGGATTATCGTTAAATATCTAATAAGATCGATCACCCTGTACGCTTATGTTTATACCACATTAAACCAAAATCTAATAAGAATAACCTCTTAACCCCAATAACCCAAATTTTGTTTCATCCACCTAATTAACCTTCCTAGTTCTATTCAATAACAACCTTTAGTTCATGGAGGGTTTCTCTTAGCACTGACTTTCTTCTCAAGCTCATTAAGGCCTGGAAATCTCCATAACAGTTAGATATACCTACGTCGTTCATGTATTAGATGTGGTTGGGCATTGTCCTGCATTTCCGTGAAATTTCTTCTCATAAAACCGTCGTATGACATTTCATGTTGTTACCTAAACGAATTGAAAATACGTTTTCTTTTCTAAAGAAATTCCGCTCCAATTAGTCCACGAACCTCCTACAAAAGCAAAAGCAATTCTTTCTTCATGTCTTGGGTATATTTTTCTGCGAGTTTATCTAACATTGCTTTCAATATATTGGGTGAAACATAAGAGGTGGAAAGTTCTCAAATGACAAAGAATAAACACAAAAACAAAACTTGTGTCACACGGCTACTAACATTAAGAATCTAATTTCCCTGCTAGAAGAACGTTCCATTTATACTTTGAATCCTTAGATTTTGTTCAGAGACTACGATGGGAAATCTTTTATCTTCACGAAGGATGGAAATACGAATTTATTTAAAAGTTGGTTACTTACTTAATTTATTCATACACTAACACTAAATGCACTAAGACTTATCACTAAACTATGGCTGTTAAAGACTGTTCTTGGAATCGTGTCTATAAAAACGGCCACAACATACTGTGTTATAAAATCAATACAATGAAATTGCCTCTGCTTCCGACGAACTCTAAATTCTGTTAACATAATAGAACAGGACTTGCTTCACGGTCTATGTCAGTGGACGAGTTCGTAACAATATTTTCTTGATGATATGTATAATTGAGCAAGTAGAGGGTATTAATTAAAAAAAAAATCATCTTTTGGTGACATTCGATATATAAAATTTTTCATTTACAGATTCCCTACGAAGTGCTAGAAATTCGGGAAAGTGGCGAAGTTCGAGGGTAAATTTTTTTCTGCGGTTAATAATTTTTTTTCTACTTCACCGTTGGTGAATCAAATAAGGGATTTAATGGTAAGCTCTTCAAAATAATAAATCTGTTAGGTACATTCCATAATTTAGTGCACATTGGTGTTTTATTTTGTCACAATCCCACTACGAAAACTCTCATAACCTAGCTGGCAAAAAGCCGTTCGAATTCACAGTTTATTGTATAATCAACATTTGTTTTGTAAAAGTGGCAGCAGCGCTTGAGCTTTCAGTTTACCGCAAACGGTTGAACCGGAGCCTTATCCAGGGTCTGTTCTAAAATTTGAAGGACTCATGTTTTACAAAAATATTTATTCATAAAAATTATTCAAAATAGCACCCTTCGGCATCTAAACATTGCTGCCAACGAGTTTACCAGTTTTTGTACACCTGTTGGACAGCCTCTACCGGACCGTGATGCTTCCCACTTAGCGTCGATTTTATTTTCGTCAATACAAAAAAGTTTGGTGGGGCCAAGTCTGGGTTGTCAGGGAGATAAGGCAGCGGTGGAATATTGTGCTGGGCAAGATATTCCACTTCGTGCAATGCTGTGTGACACACAGTGTTATGGTGTATTCGCTAATGGTTGGCGATGGTATATCGGGCACAAAAAATGCGTTTTCGCAGTCTTTTAAGGATTTTCACGTAAAAATCTGCCTTAACTGTTTATCCGAGTGGTACCAACTCTTTGTTAATGACACCATGTTTATAAAGAAAACCAAATGAGTATGGACTTTTGCTTTTGCACACAATTGTTTTCTTGGGGCATGGGAAGAAGGGGTGTGCCATCCTGAGCTCTGCCGCTTGCTCTTTAAATTGGCATTTTGTTCCTCTCGGCCAAGTTTTTTGACTAGATCTCAAAAACTTGAGTTTGAGGGATGTCCAGTTTATCAGTAATCATTCTGATACTGTTCCTACGATCACTGTTATGTAATAAATTTTTCACTCGCGACACAGGCGGCCGTCGTCTTTTACCCTTTCTTGTTTTTTTTTAACAATCATAGTGTACCTACCCCTACTATACAGGGTTTCCCACGACTGTAACCTGTAAATAGCAAAATACGTTTAGTAAAATCATGAAAATTTCTAAGTTTGGGTTTTCGGATACGATCTTTTTAACTAAAATCTTTTTAAAGATGACCGACTTCCTGTTCTACCTGAAGTTGACTGTAACTTTGTTATTTTAAATAGAACAACCTGTATATTAATACACATACTTTTTGAGTTATTAATTTTGACCACACCTGCATCTTTGAAAATTTACAGAAAACATTTAATAACTGGATAACGATAAGGTTTAGGTATAGGAAAGTATATATGAATGTGCCTTATTTTTACCCCCGAATGCATTAAAATAGAAAACACCAGGTGGTTCCATTTAAAAAAATGATGAAATTTGATATTTATGAAGTTAAACTTTCAGCACTTATTATACACACCCTGTATAAAATAAAAAATGTTTCATTATAGATTCAAATACGTCTGACCTTGCTTAAAGCAATCAAACAGAAACCATTTTCATATCTTTAAGGGTATCTTCGTAAAAAAATAATTTATGAGGGTCTGCAACCAACGGTCAAATTTTTTACAAAAAAATTAATAACTGAAAAAGTATGCATTTTTCGAAAAAAGTTTTTAGACAAAAGTATACTAAAATATCACGTAGATTTCAAAAATGTATTAATATACAGGGTGTTCCGTTTAAAAAAAAAAACAAAGTTACAGTCGACTTTCGGTAGAACCACAAGTCGGCAATCTTTGAAAATATTTTAGTTAAAAATATCGTATCCGAAAGCCCAAACGTAGACAATTCCATGATTCTACTATAAGTATTTTGCCATATACAAATAGTTTTAACTCGTCGTGGGACACCCTGTATATTGCAATTTATAATGTATACAAAAAAACATAAAATGGTGGGAATTACTCCTTGACACTTTCAATTTGATAAATAAGAGTTTTAGTAGATTTTTAGTTGCAAATTACTTTTACTATAGACAAGACAAACAAATCAATCAGACAGTGAAACGACGATGTCTCTTCGAAATGCACCAGAAGACACTAACGAATCCACGTTCGAAGTACAAGTCGACAAACCTATCGGTACTCCTTCTAGGTCCCCCTCATATGAAAACAATAAACTTAAACTCGAAGATCGTTCAAGAAATCAAAGTTTTTGTATTAGGAATATGCCTGTATCTAGAAGTCAAATGAAAGGTTAGTAATAATAAAATAGATCGAAGAAGATTCTACTTATAAATTTTGTAGAATTTAGAGAAGCTTTTCGACTATTCGATAAAGATGGCGATGGTAGTATAACGAAAGAAGAATTAGGTAGAGTTATGAGGTCGCTTGGACAGTTTGCTCGTACGGAAGAATTACAACAAATGTTACAAGAAATCGACGCTGACGGTGAGAACACGATTTTTTCACAATATATGGCAGTTCTTCTAATCTAAATACTGATTTAGGTGATGGTAACGTTAGTTTTGAAGAATTTGTCGATATAGCTTGGTCGGCAAGCTCTGGAAACGATCCAAATCAAACTTTATCCTTAGAAGAAGAAGAGAAAGAACTTAGAGACGCTTTTAGGGTGTTTGATAAACATAACAGAGGTTACATATCGGCTTCAGATCTCAGAGCAGTGTTACATTGTCTTGGAGAAGATTTATCTGAAGAAGAAAGTGAGTTATATATAATAATTTCTCATATAGATACATAAGATAGTTTATAAATCTAAACAGAAAATAGAAATATTCTGTGAACCAATATAATTCGTGCTAAATTGTTTTTCTAGTTGAAGATATGATCAAAGAAGTTGATGTAGATGGAGATGGACGAATAGATTTCTATGGTAAGTTAGTACGAAGGTTTCTTTGAAAGGATTGTGGCATATTAACAACAAATTTTGCATTTTGAACTCTTTACTTTTAACGAATGTCACGTTTTATTTGTCGTTTTTAGAATTTGTGAATGCTTTGGGAGAACCTGGAACGGAAGATAGCTACGACGAAGATGATGATGACTACCTAGCGTTTTACAATTAAATATTTGAAAATTAAAGAAAATCGACGTTTTTATGTACCTGTATCTTATCCATCTTATCAAATTTGAAGCTTTGAATAACAATTGCAAATATCATAGTATACTAATATATGTCTGCCGTTTTAATTTTTATTTCTGTACTTATAAATTTTATTGTTTGATCTAAATAAATGATTTAACTGCTTTTTTTACTTTCTAACCTTTTCATACCTTTTAAGGTGAAAAAAAAAATATTATTTTCATAACTTTTGGTGGAATGAATAATATTTTCGATTTGGTCTTCATTTTTATGATTGTAAATATAATAAATCCATAATTTTACTTATATTTATTATATGATTTTTTTCAATTTGACAATTATTACTTATAAATGTTTATAAGATTTCATGGTTTGATCCAAATAAAGAATTTACCTGCCTTCTTGTCTTTATTCTAAACATCTCATACCTTTTAAGACGAAAAAATAGTTAGTTTTAATAACTTTGGTAGAATAAACAAAATAAACAATATTTTCGATTTGGTCTTCATTTTTTTACACTAAAAGTAATACAATAAATGGAGTTTTTATAATGAATATAAGTATAGAAAACAATAATTGCTAATTTGGGAATAATCTGGGAAGTTTTGGATATTACATTGTATATATGTCTGCTGTTCCATTTTTTATTTCTGTATTTATAAAATTTTATGTTTGATCTGAATAAACAATTTACCTGCTTTATTGTTTTCTTCCCAACCTTTTAAGATGAACAAATTATTAGTTTTCATAACTTTTGGTGTACTGAATATTATTTTTGATTTGGTATTTATTGTTTTACTCTAATTTATCAAAATCTGTGCAGTTTATATTCTAGTTGCAAGTGTAATAAGGTCATAAATTCTACAGCTGATATTTACTATAAAAACTTTACAATATAACAATAAGTTTCAGGAAAAAACTGGAGAGTTTAGAATATCAAATACCTACTTATATCACTAATATATGTCCGCTGTTCAGATTTTTATTTCGATACACATAAATATTTATAACATTTTATGTTACGTACTAAACAAAGAATTAACTTTCTGGTTTTTGTCCCTTTCTTATTGCTTTTAACATAGAATTATTTATTTTTATAACTTTTGGTGGAATTAACAATATTTTCGATTTGACAAGCATTTTCCGTATGAAGGTTTTAAAATAATTTGAATTTATATTACAATTGCAAGTATAATAAGCCCAGAAATTTCACAGGTTATATCACGTATACAAACTATTTGCAATTTAAGTGTTAATTTAAAAAAAATACTGGCAAGGTAACGGATTTTTACAGTATACTAGCAATCTATGACTTAATGAACACAAACAAAACTTGTAGCGTCATCTATGAAAATGTTTCTATATTTTTAATCGTTTTCTTACATTACGTGTGCTATAGTTCATCCACTCGCTACTAGGGGGCAATATCCATCATATTGGAAGCTCTATTCAGAAATTGTATAAAATAACGTTCATTTTTTAATAAATACTCAATAGTTTTATGAATATTCAATTTTTTGTCTTAAATACAATGCCATCAATAGATACACAGAGTTATTTATAAGGATTGAAAAGGTAAAAAAAAGGTAATCAGGAATAGAAAATTAACAATTCGTCCCCAATACCGTCATTATCTATATAATATCTACAAACTCCTTCATTTTCTCATTTCTTTTACTATTTTATAGGTTTTTATGGCTAAATTGTCTCGAATGCAGTTCTCTTCTGATGGAAAATTAGATTTTAAAACAGTTGAAAAATGACGTATTTCGTTATTTATCAGATAATATATAGTCTCTATATATGGTACTGAATTTACGAAAATCCTGTATTATTTAAATTATTATTTAATCAGTAGATTAAATATAATATAGTTTTATATACTAATACCGCCACCTACGTACTAGAAAATTAACTATAAATCATCATTTCATCAGTAGTTGAAGTGGATTAAATGTTGTATTTTCTAAATCTTCAGTAGTCATAAAAATAAACGAGGTGTCATAAAATGAAACTTGGTTTGTTTCCTGTACCTCAGACCCTAATCATACAAATTCTGTCACGGTTTTGAAAAATTAGAAAAGTTTTTATTTTATTCTTTAAAAAATGACTTATAGATTATACCTGATCACTCTCTTATTAACGGATAGGTGGCGCTAAAGATAATTATTAAAATATTAAACAACAAACATTTCAGAAAGTTCGAAATTTATTCAATACGTCACTTTAGCGAAGTCTTTAACCTGAAAATTTGAAACAATGAAACAATATCAACGAATTTGAATATTGACAATAGTTTGAATCTATATATTTTAAGGTTATGTAATAGGAATTATTATTCGGTCATCAAACTTGAATATTTCAAAAAAATTACATCAAATTATACGAACGGCGTAATATTATGAAATTATGAATGCATTGCAATTAAATAAAATTCTCATGTTTAAGAGAATCGAGTAAAAACGACCAGAAAGGGATTATAATACTAATATTTTCTTATATGTATATGCAGAAATGTTAATATTCAATATGTACATACATAACAACTTTAGTCGAATGTGACACTAGGATTAAAGGGTTCTATATACAGTGTGCTGCATATGTAGTGCAACTTCTTTCATAAACCAAAATATTTTGATTTCAATATAATGAAATTGATTAATATAATTGATTTGGTCAGTATCGGAATCTATAGGGAGGTCGAAGATATAGAAAAATAATTAGACGTCTAATTTGTCTAAAATTTTTGTTTCTATTTTAAGCCAACGTGACTAAAAATTAATGTTAAACAATAGACTGAATATTACGATAATAATAACGTAACCTTTTCAAGAAAATACTTTTGTATGTTAATTATTAGACATTTTCATATAATATATATATATATATATATATATATATATATATATATATATGTATATATATATGTATATATATATATATATATATATATATATATATATATATATATATATATATATATATATATATATATTCTTGTGAATAAATAATTTCAGGTTTATTTTGTTAATTATATATGTCGTTCTGACCGACTTTCTGCGTTTATACAGATATTTATATGAAAATCAAATGGATAATTAAATTGTTTGTAAATTGTGTGTATAATGCCCAACTTAAATTATGGTCTCTCAATGTGTTTATTATTTCTAATAATCGCTTAATGGATAACAATCATTCATACATTCTTTTTATAAGAATTTATTAAAAATAGTAAGATGCCATCTTATCTAAAACGTGTAATCGAAAGATGACATGTAATCAGAATCAGATCTATATCTTATCGAGTTAATGAAAACTGATAGTTGTGTGATTTTATATTTGGTATCGATAAATAACAAACAAGATGCATTTAAGAATAATTTTATTTATTTTTGTTTCGAAAATATGGAAGGCTATTGATTCAGTTGAAGATGAAGGTAAGTTTTTTAAATATGTTTTACCAGGAAGTTACTATACTTCAAATCGGTTAAATAAGGTGGATCGGACAGATATGTGTTGCTATTCTAAGATAGTATATGTAGATAATCTTTGTTTTTACTACTCATAGTTTTTCCCGAAATTCGATACATGAATCTTAGTGTAGATCCCTGCGAAGATTTCTATGAATACACTTGCGGAAATTTCAAACATGTTTATCCTTTACCTGATGGAGTATCTACCATTGACCATTTCACAATCTTGAATGATGAATTAACTCATTTATCAAAATGTAAGTATCCCAACAACAACATTACATTATTTTTGTTTATTGTTTCAGTATATTTTTACTTTTTCTCAGTATAGTTAAATGAAAAATTCAGAAGTCAAAAAACCGAAATAATTTGAAGTACTAAGAATGTATTATAATGAAAAGTTTTTTTGATAAAATCCAATATTTATAATTGGATATGGTTTCATTGTTTGCCAAAATATTCTCCATTAAGATTAATACACATTTACTTTCGTTTGAACCAATTGAACAATCTTTCCATTCCATAACATGTGATTTAAAAGCGTTTCCGTTACCGTTTCATCAGGTGTAGAAAAACGTAAACTTCGCATTTTATTTTTGATCTGCGGGATTAAGAAGAAATCATTTGGTACTAAACAAGGACTGTACCTGGGAAGACCCATCAATTCGATATTTTGACTGGTCAAAAATGTTTTTGTTTTAACTGATGTTTTAAAGTTTACATTTTCGTGGTGGAGAATGATTCGTGTTCGGCGATTGGTTTCCCTGATTCTTTCGAACACTTCTGGCAAACAAATGCTGGTGTACCATTCAGAATTGACCGTTCTATGTTGCCCTAAAGGAACTGTGGCAATGTGTCCAGTTATTCCGAAACTTTTGTTGGATGTGGCAAGTCTTGTTGTTTAGTTTCGGGTTCATACGCACAGATTTGTGATTCGTCGCCTGTTACGTCTTTTGAAGCATCGCAATCGAATTTTTTCAGCATTTCTTCACACCAATCGACACGAGCTTTTTTTTGAGCGATATAAAACGCGAACAAATCTTTTTTACAACCATATTACCATCGTGCAATATCAGATTACGCATAGCATCGATGTTTTCGGGCAGCAGATTTTGGGCGACCTTGCTTAGACCAAAATAAATGTTTCAAGTATCTATAAACAACTTAAATAGTACTTGTATGACACTGAGTACGTTCACCGTTAAAAATATCTCAAACTTTATGATGTCAATTTGACATTTGAGTGATGTAAATCAGTGAACATCACTATATCTCAAAACTTAAGTAGCAACCCTCGTATCTTATCGTTATGTGACCAAACGATTGCTATTGTTATAATAATTGATCCCAACTATATTATTACTTACTTCTGACGTCATACACACGCTAGAACCCCAATGATATCCTTATTTTTTACTTTTTAGTATACTTTTAAATCTTTATTTAGTGTGGTTTTTGAAAAAGTTTTTTTTTTGATATATTACACTTTAATAATAATTAAAACAGTAGATAACAATATTGGATAGCTTTCTTGTTGAAATATAAAAGACATACATGGATTCCTCTTCTCCCCAGCAAAAGAAATATGGGATCGTGCATGGTCGTACAAAATCGTTTTGACTTTACTTCCAAGATTGTTTATTGTTACAGTTTGCCATTCTGCACATTTTGTTCCTCTTGAGGATTTTGAACACTTGATCCTCTATACCGCTTTTCTATTTTAAATGCTACATGGGATGTTTGACATTTGCTTCTTCTTCTCAGCAGCGCTAGAGTTGTGGTGGAATCTAGAGCGAACTGTACTGTAATAGAACGAAAGATAAAAGAAAGAAAGAAAGAAGAAGGAACAAATGTTCGACAAAAATAAACGTTTCATCGCAGAATGTGATTGTTTCTTTTTGTTTAATAATGGGGTAGGTTGCATTATTATAGACGGCCATTTGGCTGATGAACCGGTTCATCAGATTACAGGGAAATCACAGAAAACTTCGTCGATCAACCAGATGGGATTTAGAGAATGGTTTCACCTAATAGCGATGGAAATTTATCTAGGAGGTTAAGGTTATGCTCGGGGAGGATTTCGTATACTTCCGCTAGTAGCCGAAGGGAGGATTGGCTAGTTTATAACCTAAAATGTTATTGGGAGAGATATAATATATATAAGAGATATAACATAAGTTCAGAACAATATTTTTTAAATAAAATAATCAATTAATTATTTACTACTAACTACTACTAACTGGTTTTCATAATGTCGGAATGTACCAGACGATCCGAAATTGAGAAAGCTTACAGAAATATTAGACCTATAATTCTGAGGAATTTGAAATGATGTATTACTTTTTTAAACGGTCTTCTACTGTCAGATTTAATTTAAAATACCCATAAACGAAGAAATCGACAAATTTTCTAGATATTCTTGCCGAGCCGATTCATCCCGACGATCCAAAAGCGTTAAAAAAAGCGAAATCGGCGTATGGAGCCTGCATGGATCTAAATTATTTAGATAATATCAAAAATCCCGAGCTAATAATCGTAAAACAACAGAAAGGTTTTCCTTTGATTGAAATAAATCAACTACAAAACGCTACGACGTATTCTTTCCTCGATGTTGCCGATGCTGTTAGTCAATACGGCATTCCAATGTTGTTTAAAGTCCAAGCTTACGGAAATCCGGGAAATGCATCAGATAATTTAATCTATGTAAGTATTTTATTGAAAAATGATTTATTGAAACAACATATATTTTTTATATATAGATATCTAGTTTGGACTCTACGTCTTTAACACCTTCACAAATTAGAGCCGAGCATGTAGCACCATACGAGCAGTTTATAGAAGAAGCATTCTCCTCTTTTAGTTTATCACTTGGAAGGACCAAAAGGAGTCTCCAGCCTTTTGATATATTCTTACGTCAAATGTCTTTGAAACTACGAGATGCTTGTCGGAGTAAGCTTGAGGATGATCAAGTTTTCGAGAATTTGAATGCTGTTGTTAATTTTACGAGAGGGGTTTTCACAGGAGGAGTAAGTGAAATAATTATTCACTATTTTATTTCTTATATTTTCTGGGTTAGGAATACTAGGAATCAAATAGATAGGAACTTACAACTAATATGCTTTAAAGAGAAACTGCTTAAATGTCTCATACTGTATTGGAAAAAAAAACAAAGAAAAATAAGTTCTTGGCTAAGAGTAAACATAACCTATAACTTGCGGTACAGTATAGCACCTTTACGTCTTTTTCTATTGGAGTAAAAAAGTCAATTTTCTTTTCTTTGTTACATTGATACACTTTTAAATTTTTTTTCTCGAAGTCTACTGGAAACAAGAATGTTCCTAGCGGCCATATTAGTTTTTTCTGCTCATTTTATAGAAGTTGCAAATGTATCCATGGCATCATCGTTGTTTTTAGTTTAAGGGTACTGTCGCTGTCGTCTTCTTCACCTTTACCGATCGTCTCTTCGCCTATATCTTCATCTGTCATAATGTGGTTGTATTCATCTTCTTTATCAATCATGTTAACATTCTATGTTGTTTCCGTAGACTAGCTTTCCAGAAACAGTTTTTCGCAGCTCAGTTAGTACCTGATCAACACTTCTTCATCCATCCTCTACATTGTGGTCAACAGCAGGAAGAAAAATCAATCGAATATTGTGGAAAAACTTCTCCGAAGAAAAATGCATTTATTTGATTCACGAATACCAACATTAATAGAGATAAATTATGGAAAACTTGACTGCGCTTACAGAGGAAGATAAGAGTTTTTGTTGAAAGACGCAATATTTAATGAAGATAAGGAAATTAAGAAGAGACAAAAATATTGTTCATTTTACTTAGCCAGATATATTGGTTGCGAATGCTCGGCAGGAATTTTATAAAAAGCTGTATATATGTAGGCTTTTTGGGTCCCCTTTTTTTGCTGTGGCCATGGGGATGCTCAGTTTTTATACCTGATCTATCAACCTCACTCCTTACAAATAAAACAGGATGTGAAATGGATCTAGTTGCCAAACATCTACGTTTTTTATTTCATGCGGGTAGAGGTTTCGTCTTCTACGTAGCATAATTTGAAAGTCGTACCATCTGCTAAACCTAGCGTCTTCAGGTGTCCATTAAAGTGACAGCGCCTCGACAAGACTCTTGTTGATATTCGTAGATTATTATCACTTTGGTAGATACACCACTGGTAAAAATTTTTGGCCCATCCTATAGTTTGCGTGATATATAACAAATAAAAACAATACGATCGATTTTGATATTCATATTCTAAAGAACATTTACATATAAGAATACAGTAAAATATAGTAAACCAAAACAATGATCAGTGCGTGGTCAGCACGTAAACATCATGGGCGAAACGCGGCGCGGAATCGTTATTGCCATTATATAGCCTTTCTTCAAAATCCCTTTAATTTTTACCAGCTATTCAGTCGCTCTACCTACAAATTATCATCGAGCATCCGCCGTATTTTACAGTCAAGATTACACATGAACTTAACATCCGTTTTTTCTTTGACTTGCGCACAAGCACTATTCTCTTATATCCAAAAACCTCCAGCTTTGACTCATCGCTCCATGAAACTGTCTTCTATTCTTCAAGCGTCTAATTTTTATGTTCTTTAGCCCACTGCAAAGTCTCAATTTTATACTAACGTCTTAAAAGAGGTTCTTCATTGGCACCTTTCCAGAAAGGTCAGCTCCTCTTAATCTCAAAGGCCGATCCGTAGATTCAGAGATCTGAGCTGCTATTTCTGGGCCCGTGCATCGTCAAACACGTTTCTTGATCAATACAATTCGTTTATCTTCAGCGGTTGTAGAGTTTCAACCAATAGTTTTACCCATTTTATAAGTCTGAATTTTCGAGAACGAAAAGAATTCTTTTATGAAATTCACAAAAAGATGACTTGGTCCAACAAATATAATCACAGCACGTTCTTGCGTCTCACATGGCTAACTGGGACTATCATAAACACCGAAGAAATACTTGAAACTTGAAGATAAATAAACAAATCAGCTTTTTTTTTATCTTGTCGCACTCACTGCCAAAATATAGACATACACTCTTCTAAAGTAAACAAATAACGGTTTATATGAAAGAGAAACTCGTTTTAGCGTATTATTTTTGATGAAAGAGGTGGGTAAAATTTTTAATGGGTAGTGTATATTGCATAGAAATTCCCTGGCATAAGTATACAGAAATGGAAAGCTGAAATAATCAATGGATCATTGATTCAATATATTTCCTTTGGTTATAGGTTGCCTGCCTCAACCTCTGTTGGCGAAATCTCTTAGATTAATATCTTTCTTTGCTTATTTTCAGTACTTAGGAAATGCTAGTGTGGAAACAATTAATGGAAGTAGTCTTTATTCTGTGTCATTGAAACAGTTGAATGAATGGACTGTACGTCAATTTAACAAAACTTTACAAGTGAGTATAAAAAAGTTTTTATGAGTGGGTAGTTGAAGTTTTTTCCATATAGTTACTACAAATTATTATACAAACTTCAACAATTCACACATCACGATTTTATTAACCTATTTGACATCTGTGGACGGTTTTTGGGTCATCGTCGGTTGTCTCTTTATCTAGACCAGTCATGTCAAAGATCAATAGGGCCCGCGATCGCAATGTGTCACAAAAAGAAGAATCATGTTTTTTAGAGCTTTTAGACTTCATTCGATTCCTCTACGGATGTTTTAAATACTCGTACTCTCAAGTCTACGGATGTTTATAAGTAATTTCAGGGGCAGCGCGTACCTAGACAAGCGCGAAAGAAAGACAGTATCGCCATATCTTAGCAGTAAGCGGAAATATCCTATTATTTTTGTTGAGAACGATAGAATCTTCCGCGCGCTTCAAATCTAGACTAGAACCTTTCTTAAAAATATAAAACGCGTGCGTCGGAGTGACGTGAGTTAGTTGAGTCGAGTAATCGAAGCGATACGGTTGGAGAAGGATTTTAATTGTACTGCGAAGTAGTGATTGTGAAGGTATTGTGCATTTGTTTGTGTAGTGCGCGTGCGATTTCCATAATTGTTACGAATTTGGCATAACGTCACAAAAAAGTTGATAGTGAGTGCAGAGTTTTTCAGTCTAAATGGGAAATTGCATATTCTTTCATATAATAGAAAGGGAAACCACTGATTTGTAATCGAACAGTAGCTGTTTGAGTTTAATTTGAAGCGAGGATGCTCTGAAATCGAGTTTTATTATTGTATTGGAGATTGCGAAAAGATCGAAACCTTTCACAGATGGTAATTTTATTAAAAACTGTATGTTGAAAGTTTCCGATGTTTCATTTCCATCTCAAAAGTCAATAATTCAAAATATTTCGATCTCAAGAAACATTGTTGCGTCGAGTATAAATGATTTATCTCAAAATTTGGTTCTTCAGCTGAAGGAGAAAATTAACGAAATTACAAATTTTTCACTGACTGTTGATAAAGTCCAGGAGCCAGCTGCATATTTTAAATACTCATTTCGTTCCACCCAATTCTGCTTGTCCTTACCTTCAGCTGGCAAGGTAGCGCCGGATCCGTTTGATCCAGGTGTAATAAACTCCGTAAATTCAACTCATTCTGGGATGGCTCAAACTGAATAATATGGTAGTTTAAATTGTATACTTAACAAACTGTATGTAGGGTGACGGAAAATCCTTCAGCAGATACGCCGAAGGTCCCCATGAGTGCGCGCGCGTAGGTTCATTGGTATCAGCTTTGATCGCATAACAGACATCTTTTTTACCCGTGAATTACGACCTAGATATTTTATTTTTGTTAAATATGCACTATAGAAGGATTTCTTTTATGCGATCAACGCTGATACCTATGTACCAACGCGCGCGCACCCATGGGGACCTTCAACGTATCAGCTGAAGGACTTTCAGTCACCCTACATGTAGCTGAAGGTTTTTTTTATTGAATATACAATATAATGTACCATATTATTGAGTTGAATTTACGGAGTTTATTACAGTTGGATCAAACGGACCCGGCGCTACCTTGCCAGCTGAAGGTCATTACGTTTACTCCTAAAGTCTGTCAGGACAAGCAGAATTGAGTGGAACGGAATGACTAGTTGAAAATGCAACTGGCTAATACTTTGAAATAACTGAAGAACTATTAAAGTGCGTTCCATTGACAAGTACTACAACAGCTAATGATATTTATTCTGCAATTGAGCATTTGAAAAGAATATGAACTCGACTGGAATATACTTAGCATCACAACTACGGATGGCGCTCCTGCCATGGCTGGTAAACATTCGGGCGTTGTAACTAAATTAAAACAGAAAATATCAGGGAATTTTGTGGAATTTCACTATATAATTCATCAGGAATCATTGCCATCCAAACATTTAAAAATGGACCGTGTCAGCAACCTATAATTAAAATTGTAAATTTTATAAGAACCAGAGGACTAAATCACCGACAGTTCAGGCAAAGATTTGAAGTTTTCTGATGTCCCTTATTTCACCGTTCGTTCGTTGGCCCAGTCGAGGAGTAGTTTTAAAGAGATTTTTTGCAATACGTGACCCTATTCAACCTTTCATGTTAGAAAAAGGCAAACCAATTGATTATGACAATGACTGGTGCCTGATTGTGCCTTTTTGGTAAATATGAATAAATAGTTAACTGATCTGAATACAAAGTTACAGGGTAAAAATCTGATTGTCACTCAAATGTATTCATATATTCAGGCCTTTGAAACAAAGTTGAGGCTGTGGGAAAATTAGTAAAAAAATCAAATTTTGGACCATTTCCCTCATTTAAAATCATTTGGTACATTTAACCAAAAAAATTGGATGAATATTCTCAACTTCTGCAAAATTTTATTCCGGAATTCAACAATCGTTTTGAAAACTCACAAAATTAATGAAATGAAATTCCAAATTTTCAACAATCCATTCAATTTTGAAGCTTCACATGCACCAGTTCATTTGCAAATGGAGTTGATAGATCTTCCATCAGACAGTTTTTTGAAAGAAAAATTTAATGAAATTAACGCTCTTACATTTTATACACAATATTTCAAGAGTCTGTATAATTACCTGGAATTAAAAAAGCGTTCTCTGCATGTGTGGTAGCTTATGTTTTCCGTCATGAAAATAAATAAGAACAAACATCGCACAAGACTTACGAGAGAACATCTCCAAGCAATTCTTAAAATAACTACAACGAATATGATACCTGACATCAATGAGCTTGTCAAAAACAAGAAAAAACACGTATCTGGATCCTCGAGCTGAACATAATTACCTACAATCTTTTATAACTTTGATATGATTTTTAACAACCGTAGATTATATACTTATATGATTTAATGAATAAAATTTTATAATAATTAATTTTTTTTCATTTTCAATCTGACTTACCTACGAATTCAAATTGTGGCTCTCTGCAAAATTGAGTTTAACACCTCTAATCTAGACGTTTCTCCTCAGAAGCTGCGAAATACTAGCTAGTGTTGGCGAACCGTCAAGAATAACCAACAGCCCGAAAACACTACATATACTGGACGAATATCGCGATTTAAAAACTCTCTGTTTTTTTTTTTTTAGTTAGATTGGGTGGAATTCTTTCAACATATATTTTCACAAACAGGTACAGATATACACGAAGAAACTCAAGTTATGACCTATAAAGGTTTGGCAGAGCTTCTTTATGGTATTCTGAATATGGTAAGAACGACTGAAGATCATGTCATAAAAAGTTTCGTAATGATGAGGATTTTCACACATTTAGCTCCAGATAGTGATGGTGAATCAAGACGGTTCATCGAAGAGTACTTTACTAGTACGAAAGTTGATGTTTTACCCAGGTAATTTGAGACAAACAATACTTACTTTCGTATCCGCAACATAGCCCTATTGGACTCTTTAAATAAGATAAAAGTTGTATCACAATTAAAATTCGCAAAATTCAAGTTGAAATTAAAGTGGTCAAAATATTCCTCTTAATCTTTTTCAATTTGTGGACACCCTGTATATCTAATGTAAAATGTAATCATCTGAATTATTTTCGAAAGTAGAGATTTTCATAAAGAAAACCTTTTTTTCGTAAAACTTACAATAACATGGGACAACACATTAAGGAACATCTTAAAAAAGAAGGAAAAGTCGAAGCGAAAATATTGGAGCAATATAGAAAGGACTGGAAACTGTTTATAGGGTGAAAAGTGGATAGATTGATATACTGATTGACTGTATTTTGGGGTGCAAATAAGGTTTTTTCCATTTCAGGTGGGAATATTGTACTAGGAAATTAATAGATTCGTCTGACACAGCTAGTATAAGCTTTGCCACTGCTTACGAGTACCAGTTGCGCCATTACAACGTCAACGATTACAAAAAAGTGAGCATAGTTGAATAATGTGTAAATTTCGACCAAATTTGGTTACCAACTTCCAGGCTCTCAAATTAATACAAGATCTACAAGATTCTTATAAAGAAATAATAGAGAACACCACTTGGATGGACCAACAGTCTAAAAAAAAAGCTTTGGAGAAATTTGAAAATATGATAATTATACTGGGTCACCCGGATATTTCCTACGATAAACGAAAATTGGATAGATTTTATGATAACTTGAGAATTTGCAAATGGGATCATTACGGAAATTTTATACGTTTGAAAGCTTTCAAAAATGCATATCAAATTTCGCAAGTTGCCAAAAGAGATAGATCCTTGTAAGTTACGTTCGAAATAATAATAGTTACTGCATTATATCGTATTGTAAATTTCCAGTTGGGAAAAATCACCGTTCGAAGCCAACGCTTATTACAATCCACCTAATAATAAAATAAGTAAGTTGCATAAGTACAGTTTATCGAAATGTGAAAGTTATACCAAACATATGGTTGGATTTACTTTCATCGCATAATTTCATATTCAACGTTGTTGTTCAGTAGCGGCTGGTGGTAAAAAAATGAAAAACACACCTTTTAGAAATTCTGTCGTCTTTGTCAAATTTCCATTGATTTTATCGACTGAAAGAATTGTTGAAAGTAAGAGAACCATCATAAATTTTTTCCCATACGGAATATTATGTCTCTTATCGAAAACAACAAATTGAGTTATTGAGATATATTAAAAAATTCTTAGCCTTCTATAGAACCAAACGAAATTTCAATGTTAAAATATTTTATTACTCAACATATTCTCCTCTTAATTGGATACATTTATTACAGCGATCCTGCAACTCCTCTAGACCTTTAAAAAAAAATGTTTCTTCTTGCTCTGCACACTAGACCTCCACAGCTTTCATTACCTCCTTGTTGGAAGAAAATTTACGACATTCTAAACTTTTTTTTAATTGAGGAAAGAGATGATAGTCGGACGGAGCCAAATCTGGTGAATTAGGGGGGTATTCTAGTAATTCAAACCCTAAATCACGAATTTTTTGACATGACAACATGAGATTTGAGTGCAAGGGCGTTGTCCTGTAAAAACAAAACACCTTTGGATAGCTTTCTGCGTCAATTTTTTCCCGTAGAGTGGTCAGTAATGTCGAATAGTAATCTCCAGTTATTGTTCTACCCTTATCCAAAAAATCAATCATGATTACTCCATGGCAATCCCAAAAAACTGAAGCAAGAACTTTTCCAGCAGATTTTTGGACACGAAATTTCTTAGGTGTTGGAGAACCAGATTGTCGCCATTCCATCGATTGTTGCTTTGTTTCTGGATTGTAGAAATGTACTCAAGTCTCATCTATAGTAAAAATTCGGCTTAAAAAGTCTACATCGTTTTCAAATTGAGCACAGATCGAACGCGATGCTTCTATCCTTGCACGCTTTTGGTCAACATTCAAACATTTTGGCATCCATTTTGCAGCAATTTTTCTCATATCCAAATTGACGTGAACTTTATGATGAACGCGTTCGTATGAAGAATTCAGTGCTTCAGATATCCGTTTTAGCCCAATTCGACGGTCTGATAAAATCATGCCATGAACTGCATCGATATTTTGGGGGACTGACACAGAAACTCGCCTTTCCGATCGGTCATCATCTTCAATGGAAAATTTACCTCTTTTGAAGCTTGCAGTCCAATTTTTCACGGTCACAAACGAAGGACATTGATCACCAAGGGTATTAAGCATATCTTCGTAAATCTGCTTACCTCTTAACCCTTTTAAATACAGGTACTTGATGATGGCTCTATACTGCAATACTATGGTAACGCAATATTTTGTTTTGCATATGCATGTCTAGGCTATATAACTAGATATCAATACATCCTCGTACAGCTTAGCGCTTCGTTGTACCATCATCGCCATCTTTATGGAATAGTCGAAAAGTTCCTCTAAATTCTACAATAATATACATTACTGGTCAAAAGTTTTGCCCATCCTGTGCCTAGTTTGCGTGATACAATATTAATGAAAACATATTTATATTATAAAGAACATATTTAAATTTCGGTTTCATCGATTTAACCCCCTTCTAGCTTTTATTGGTGCTCAATTTTGGCATTATCTATAACAATTTCGACAAATAATGGTCCTCTACTTGGTTCTATCCGTTTTTCAGGATATTATATAGATGTGAAGTGTAAGTAGGATACTGCTTCCTGATTTCGCTGTCCAATTTTGCCCACAAATCAATCGGGTTACTGTGACGGTCAAATCATTATTTTCAGTATATTCGTCCTTTCTAATTCTTTCAAAAACTCTTTTTAGAGCTTCAAGGAATGCTTGAGATCGTCGGCATGTTGAAAGTAAAATTTTCTGCCGATCAAGTGCTGGCCAGAACATACTACATTCACCTCCTTCCTTCCTCCAATACACTCCGAGCCTCTGCCGGGTTTTACAGTCAAGATTACACATGACACTTACATTTATTCTTCCTCTGACCTGCGCACAAAAACCTCACACTCCATCTCTCCATAAAACTCTCTCCCACACTTCAAGCGTCAAATTTTTATGTTCTTTAGCCCACTTCAACCTCTTAATTTTATTTTGACGTCTTAAAAGAGGTTTTTTCGAAGTTGTGGTTTTTTGAAGCCTTCCTGAACGTTCTATCGCCGAAGCTTCTGATGGATGAATATTTTTTCACGTTGTAGACCACGGTACGACGAGATATTTCTAATTCGGTGGCAATGGTACGGTTATTTTTGTCTAGACTATAAAGACTTGCTTACCATTTTAAAACTACAAACCTGAATTTGCGAGAACGAAATCAATTCGTATACGAATGTTACACAAAGATGCCTTGGTGCTAAAATTGCACAGCACGCTCTTGCGTCTCACAGAGCTAACTGTACTAACAGCCGGTACTTGCAAAGTTTTTACTTGTCGCATTCATCGTTCTCGTTGAATTTTTTGTTAATTAATGTGACTACGTTCAGAAATGCTTTCTAAAAATTTTATTTGTAAGGTTTTTTGTAACAGATTCTTCTATTTCAGTTGAATCGTTCATTTCTTTGCTCACTTCAAGAATAACTTAAAAAAAACAGATACTATATGTAGATATTACGATATAATTTATCATACTTGAGCTCAATTATTTTTTAAAATGATACATAATGCCTAATAATCAAGGAATTTCACAAATTTCATCCAGAGATAAGTTTTTAATGACATATATGAAATACTTGACCTAACTCGTACATTCAATTTACATAATTATATTAAATATGCATAATTCGAGTTACTTTGATGATAACTATAATTATTTTGTTCAAGTTTTTCCACTTGGAATGCTACATTCTGTTTTTTTCGGAAATAAAAATAAGTAAGTATGTTCAATTTCCATAATTATGTAAGTTTCAAACATTTTTTGTGTATTTAAAGTAACTCGTAAGACTTTATGTATTAGCTCCAGCAAAAATTATACTCAGTGCTCCAAAAGAAATAAATTAAGTTTAACAACATCGCATAATGGTAAATCAAGATGATTTATATGAAACAAATTTCATTACAAATCTTTTTCAAACAATATAACGTCCAACGAGCTTTTCGTCAATATAGATTGACTCCCAACCGGGAGTCGTAATTCACTGACCGGTTTCGATGTTATTGCATTGAATCAGAGCGACGTAACACTTACTATCACCGTCTGCACTTCCAATTGCGAACTATCAGTCAGGAAAGATAAAGCTGTAATTTCCGATAACATGGATGCATTTAAAATATCAAAATAGACTTTTTACTAGTCACCTTAGATATTATATCGAATTTGAAAACATAATCTTTCCCGAAGGATACTGACATCACTATTGAAGGTTTTGATCTTTGTAAATTCTTTCTATTGCTTGATTTCCGTTTGTTTCAGATCCTCTTTTGCTTCTTTCAACTTGACCCTCCACTTCCCTTCTACCTCCTGGATACCTCTGTAGCGCTGTGTATTTACCTTCTCTACACATGTGCCCTCTTCGTGCTTCTTCTACCTATATTTAAATTCATCTTCTATTCCATAATTTGAACCTTGTTTGTATTAATTTTCATCAATCTTGTTCTTATTATCTTTTTTTTTTCGCTATCTCTAACACCTCTTCTTCTTTTTTTTGGGTCATGCATGGGTATTATTATTGTTTTGTAAATATTCATTTTGATCTGCTGATATTTTCCATTATTTTTATAATTTTTAATCATCTTTCCACAACGATTTTAATCATTAATCATCAAATAGATATTCACAATGTTGTACTCAAATTCAAAACTTCAAATTTTTTTTGGAGCTCTCATTCCCTTTTATGCTTAAACGAGGATTGTTACTTAAGTTTCGAGATGTGGCAACACTGATGTGAATGTGTCAAATCTGATATTACCATCATAAAGTTTGTCATTTTTAATGGTGAACTACGAGTGTAGAAACATTCATCATTGGTCAAAAAAATGGATTCAAATGTGAACAACTTCGTGCGATGACTTTCGATATGGATCAAACCAACATCAGTGTGCCAATCTACTAGCCTCGACTTTTGGTAATGAAGCACCATTTCGATAAATTTCGTGAAGGTTGTCAAAAATCATCTGTTGTCCCAGAAAACATCGATGGTGTGCGTAAACTGATATTGCAAGATAGTCACGTTACACACCATGAGATTGGGGCATACTTGGACATCAATTCCAATGGCATACATTCAATATTACATGAACATTTGGCTGACAAATGATTTGTTCTCTTTGGAAACTACATAATTTTTCAATCGCTCAAAAAATCTCGTTGGGGCAAAAAAATCGCGATGCTTCAAAAGATCGTGACTGGCGACAAACTCGAATCTATGCATATGGAAACGGTCAATTCTGGATGGTATCCCAGCATTTGGAAACCTATCACAGAATTCTCCACCACGATAATGCAAACTTTAAAACATCAGTTAAAACAAAAACATTTTTGACCAGTCAAAATATCGAATTAATGGGTCTTCCCAGGTACAGACCTTGTTTGGCACTCAATGATTTCTTCTTAATCCTGCTGATCAAAAATAAATTGCAAGGTTTACGTGTTTCTACACCTGAAGAAACGGTTGATGCGTTCAAATCACATGTTTTGGAGGTACCTCAATCGGAATGGAAAAAATGCTTTGGCAATTGGTTCAAACGTATTGACCTTAGTGGAGATTATTTTGGAACAAGATAAAGCCATATCCAATTATAAATATTTCTTTTTATGTGTCTCTTCAAATTTAAATAGCAACCCTCATATAATTTTCATTTCTCACACAGGTTTTCCAAGCTTTACTTTAATTAAATAGACTTAATGTTATTTTTGGTTAGATTGTATACTATGACCATATAAATATTAAGTTGAAATCATTCTGTGTCTTTTGTTAGTATAGTAGACTACGCAAGAATAGGTAGCATTATAGGCCACGAAATGACCCACGGATTTGACAGCACTGGAATGGTATATAATGCAGACGGAGTAGTAGATCCATGGTGGAGTACTGAAACCACGAACGCCTTCAAAATAAAAGCGAATTGTTTCATCGATCAGTACAATAAGTTTTATGAACCGGAAATAGAACAATACGTGAGTCAAAATACAAGCTAAAAGTATGTGTAGTGTATACTAAAATTTATATAGAAAAAAACGTCAGTCTAATCGGATTTTCGAATATAGTTAATCAGTTTCTCGTCTGCAACGACTCAGATGTGTAACCCATTAGGCGTCACGTCAGCGAATACATCTGACAGTCCATATTTGTTGGTATAATAACATTATTTCGGACCTACGTTGATAGATGGCGCGATAAACCTATTTACTCTACAGTTGACAGTGTGGCCGCCATGTTTAACCCAAACTAAGACACGAAGCAAATTAATTTCGTTTTTTTTAGTTACAAATACTATTGAACAATTAAAAAGTGTTTGATTAGGTATTTGAGAATATGAATTACGATTTTATCCCGTGATTGGTTGACCTTGAGCAAAGAAATTATTGGCGGCTCCAGTAAAAGAAGCGTACGAAACAGTGGTCTGTACAAATGATAGAACAATGTTATTGATTTTTCGACTATTGGGAGTTATATATTCAAATTATAAAAGTTTTATGAAATAAATAACATTTATGGACATAAATAATGAAATTACAAATGCATATGAGTCAAATGACAATGTTTAAATGAAATAAGACACAAGCAAATACAATTTTAGTTTGTTTTGTTTACATTTGCGAGACTACATGACAGAAGAGACCGACGCCGAGCGCAAGCGCGGGCTCCATTGATTTCTTGAACGAAGAAAATAGAAAAGGACACAGAGTTCTCTCTCTTAAACAGTTATAGCTCGTGTCCACACTGTTCAATACAGGGACTTTAATTTACTCAATAAGTCACATCGAAATGGTCGAAACGAGCGAGATAAATCCGGTTCCAGTAAGAAAACTAAGGCGATATTGATGACAGTGACCATAACTATAACTAAACACAACCTAGAAGTAGTCAAAAACTATTTACCACTTACATTTTTTTAATATTAGTACCTTTTAATAACTTTGTATCTATGATAGATCTAAGACAACCAAAATAACTTTTATTAGGCTAGGCTGCGCTAAGTTACGAGGCTTGTACATAAAGTAAGGTTATCAACGAATTTTCACGATGAAAACCATGTTTATATATGTTGGAAAGCTTAGACTTAAACTCTACTTTTCGACAGAATCGTTATTTAGATCAACGCGTTTTTTTATGCGGTGTACCATCTCCTTTATCCCTGAATCGTAGAAGACTGCCGTTGCGCCACAAAGTTACCTTAAAGCGGTTTCTCACATATCAGAGATCATCTCGATAAGGTCCCGAACCGATCTTTCCGAATTGTTTCTTCCACTTTCGCAATTACTTCGTCCGAAAACGATGGCCGGCCAGAGCATTGTTCATCATGAAAGTCTGTACGTCGTTTTCGAATTCCCTGCACCATTTGCGCACATGTTACATACTCATAAACTTTTTCCCATATACCTCACTCAGTTAGGAATGAATGTCCACCGAAGGAACGTTTTTTGCACACAAAAATTGAATCACAGAGCGTAATTCGCCCCTGGCGTGAGAAACAAATGGAACCCCAGTCTTTCTCGGATACCAAGACAAGAATGAACGTTGAAGATAGCTCGCCGGAGCGGGGATTGAGAGAAAAGGAGACAAGCTACACGCCAGTTTCTCCAACAGCGTTCCTATAATCTGCAGCTTCTTGGTAACCTCATTTAATGGATAAACCTCGTATAACGGTTGATTGCTAAGTATTTGAGACGGGAAGGAATACTATGAAATGATGGCTTTTTCAGGGACACCATGTAATAATGTCTATTCATTTATAGAGATTACGAAATCTATTCAACTTAATCAATACGTACCTCATGTCGATATAATCTTGATAACATTAATTAGCATAGCATACATGACCATGCATTCTGAATTTTGTTATGAAACATTTTAATACCAATACAATTTGACTTGTACGATTATGTAATTATTTAATCATATGTTGCACACAAACTTTTGTTTAGACTTTATACTTTGTCAAATATATATATATATATATATATATATATATATATATATATATTCCACGAAACGTCAAATGTCAAAATGGTGGTACATCGATTTAAATAAATGGGTTGATTCAAATCGATTGAAGTGGTAAATCGATCGAAACGAATATTTAATAAATATTAAAAATATATATTTAAATAATAGACGAATAGAATGACAGTCTACTTAGTTAAACTCAATATTATCATTAGAGAGGTTACAGAAAGTATATCAAAAACTAATTTAGAAATATACTCGAAGAAAAAACCGTGCTTGTAATTGTGTTTTAATTAATTGCGGATACAAAACACACAACTTGGTTGTATTGATATAAAGATGTATATAACTTTCTCGAAACGTCAAATGTCAAAATGGTAGTTCATCGATTTAAATAAATTCATCGATTCAAATCGATTAAAGTAGGAAATCAATCGAAGCGAATATCGAATAAATATGAAACATATATATTTAAATAATAGACAGACAGGTTAGCATTTTACTTAGTTACGAGGGTATGTTGGATTTTTATTTATTAGTAGCGCAAATTTTAAGAGTTCTCGAAATTATATAATGAAGCAGATGGGAATAATTCCATTTTTCTCAGGTAAATGGAAGTAATACATTAAATGAAAATATAGCTGATAACGGAGGAGCTCGCGAAGCTTATAAAGCAATGAAAAATATGTTAGAGAAGAATAGATCAGTTACTGATACGGGCGTTTTTACTGCGGAACAACTATTTTTCATAGGGTTCGGAACGGTAAGTGATTGAATTATCATTTTCGACGTATCTCATTATTTTCATCTTGATCTTTATGAGCGTTTGTTGATTTAATTAAAAAGCTATTTTGACTATAATATTTCTGTATCTGACGTCTCTTCTTCTTTACTTGATTTGTGGTCAGTTTCGTTCAATACTTCTTCAATTTGCCTCGGTCTACAATTATATACTTACCTCAAGTAATCTAGACATTGCTTGATAGAGACACTTGAGAGTGGCCGCCATATTTAACCTAAATTACGGCACAAATAAACTATTTACAAATTTTTTCAGTTAAAAGTATTACTAAGCTGCTGAAAAGTATTAGATTAAATATTTGAGAATATAAATTATGATTTTATAAGCACTATTATAAGAAGCCGAGTTTTGGTTAAACATGGCGGCTACTCTCAAGTGCACACACTGTCTCTATCAAGCCACTGTAGAAGGAAGTGTGTGACCGCGCCGTCTATTAGGAATTATGTTACTTAAAACATACCATTCGTCCCAAAACAACTCAATCGGGTTGAGGTGGGGCGATTGTGATGACCAAATCATTACTTCCAGTACATTCTTTCAAATATTCTTTGCACAGCTTCGGGGTATGCTTGGGGTCGTTTTCTAGCGGGAACATAAATTTTATGTCGATCAGCCGCTGACCGGAGCATACTACATTTTTATACCCTTCTTTCTTCTAAATTCCTTCAACTTTTAACTCCAGTGGCCCTTCCTCCAAAATATTCCCAAACCATCACCGAGCCTCCGCCGTATTTTACAGTCTCAATACTCCATAAAACCCATTCTTGTAGCGCCCAATTTTCATGTTCTTCAGCCCACCGCAACCTCTTAATTTTATTTAGACGCCTTCCAAAAAGGCCAGTTTCTCTCAATCTCCTTTTCACCGTAGAAGTACTTGAAGTAAGATCCCTAGATTTATTGCTAACTCTGGGCTCGTGGGGTGTCGATCATGTTCACTGATCAATATGTTTATCTTCAGCGGTTGTGGTTTTTCGAGGTCGCCCCGAACGTTTCCTGTCTATAAAGCTCCTGGTAGATGGTAGATGCATATATTTTCACGTTTTACATGGTACGGTTACTTTTGCCTAGACCATGAAAACTTTCGTTTAATAACAAGAGTTTCAACCCATAAATCATTTGGTTTACGAACTTTACTTTGGTTAGGTTAGGTTAGAAAATAGAAAATACAAACAATCCCAAATACAATATCATATTGGTTTTGTAACGATTATATTCAAAATATGGATTTCAAAGACATTATTATTCTTCTCAATAACATTTTCTGCAGGGCCGGATTAAGCTAGGGGCTTGGGGGGGCTATAGCCCTGGGCCCCAGGTCCAAGAGGGCCCCATCATTTGGAAATCATTCTGTATTTTTTGATGTGTTGATACCACAAATCTAACGTATTGATATTATTTTGTGATTTTTTTCGGGTTTTCGAATTTCTTAAGGGGGCCCCGTCATTATTTTAGCCCCGGGCCTTATAAATCTTAATCCGGCCCTGATTTTCTGCTATCAAAATATATCAAAGTTTGACTATCAGTTCACCATATATATTCAAATTGATTGCAAATTGACAATTTTTGTCGTGTGGAATTATTTCAGATGTGGTGCAATAATCCATCGCTCAGTTACCTCCAAAAAATGCACAATGATAAACACGCCAGATCGAAATTTCGCGTTAATGGTGTCGTTTCGAATATGGAGGAATTTTCAAAAGCGTTCAATTGTCCTACGGGTAGTCCTATGAATCCTTCAAATAAATGTATACTTTGGTGATATCCTAGTATGAAAAAATTTCTACGTATACGTATCAAATTTTTAATAAAATTGTGTAATTTTTATAAATTGTGGTATAATTTAACAGATTTAGATAAAACAATTTACGTCTTTCCTCGTTTAAATTTATTTGTTCTTATAATAATACAATAATGTAATTGTGTGATATATAAATAACCTCTATTTTCTATAATCATAATTTTTTCCACCAAGAATGTACAATTATTGTTAGTTTATTCAATAATAAAGCAAAAAATGAAGAAATAAGTGTTTTATTTTCATTCGTATCACAATCATTGTTTCCTGTTATTATCTGTGACTAGATGACGTGAACATAATGCTGTAACATGAAAGATGATTACGAGATGATTACGTATGTACGTGTAGCATGTTTGACGGATTAAATAATTCTACACTACTATCTGAAGGCCAGGGAAGGCTCTTTCTCGATGTTTAACAATCCGTAACTTTTACGGGGACAACCTATACTATCTAAAGATAGCAAAAATAAATTTTGCAATCGATTTCTAGCAAAAAGTTTCTCTCTAATTAACTCGATAAACTTTATGGTTTAGGAGATATGAAGATTTTTAGATCGTTGTACCTACAAGGAAACGGTTTGCCATAAAGAAACATTCTGAAGAAAATTATCATAAAATGTAATTATTTATTGAAAATACTTACCGGAGGTATTCGAACATAAAGAAAAAATTGAAATTGAAACATTTAGTTGGTTAGCCTACAACTTATCAAATAAAAATAAAAAAAAACTTGATGAATGACGACGAATGATCGAAGTGGACATCAAGCTATGTGTGTATGTGTATGAGTTTTTTTTCGGGGGTAGGAAAATACTTTACGTATCGTCAGGACTAGCTGTTCGATTCCTGGTATGTCGGACTCGGAAGCCTTTCCCATACCGACTAAAAACCTCCTCTATTTCCGGCCCCCTATTTCTCCTGCGGTGCCGCCCTAAGGCATAATCTCGCAGGGAGGGATCTAGTTATCAAGCTCTTCCTTCCACTATCACGATTTTACTACTTCTTCCTTTTTGTCAGCGCGGAGTTCTGTCAGCACTTCAGCTGCGAACTTGTTCGTTGTTGTCCAGTTTCTGATGACATCAAATTTTCCAACATATTTTCAGGCGAGACCTTCTTAAAAATGCTGTTTTTCAGGTACGACGAAGCATATCGAAGCATGGGCATGTGAAGAATACTTGCATCACAATATCGTCAACTCCTGCACAGGTTGGGCACTCCGGGGAGTGCACTCTGTACTCTTTCCACCTGTAAAGGTATTCTCAAAAACATCCATGTCCGGAGATCATTTGGGTGAGCTAGTAATTAACCTCTCCATAGATCCGGTTAAGCCAGATATCTAACCGCGGGATAAGTTGATGATTCCATCTTCCTTTGGTCGAGGTGTCTCCTCTCGTTTCAGCTGAGCTCTGTCGGGCTCGGTTTGGCGACCTTTCTGCCGCTATCTTTCCAATGGACTGCATTCCTGAAATAACGCATACTGCGTCCTCTGACACTTTGCGGAATGCGCTTGTAACTCTTAGGGCACTCAGGCGATAAACTTTTGTTACTTTCACCGACGACAACAAAGCTCTTCTTCTTTGTTTTGGACTTCTCACTTTCGACATAAGTTGAGATACGAGTAAGACGTTCCTTTCTCCAGAAGTCTTTACACCTACGGACTTGTTGCTTGTTGTTCGTTGCTCGTTGCTTGTTGCTCGTTGCTTGTTGCTCGTTGCTTGTTGTACGTTGCTTGTTGCTCGTTGCTTGTTGTACGTTGCTTGTTGCTCGTTGCTTGTTGCTCGTTACTTGTTGCTTGCAGTTCTGTCTGGCATCGATCATTACTCCCAAGTAACGTATTAAAGGTTGGGATTTGATTTCGTGTGTGTGTGTGTGCTTGTGAAAGAAAATGGCTTGGAAAAAAGTCCATCAGCTACAGAATTTTTCAATTATTCTACTTGAATATTAATATCCTTGATAAAATTTACTAATAGATCTAGAATATGTTGGTTATCTCTGCTTAAAAAGTGTGTAGGTTTAGAGGTAGGGAGTAGTTTATTTTAAAAAGTGACTGTAACAAATTGTTTGTTTTATGAATGTGATTGCTGCATGCAAAAAAATGTGATTGAGATCAGTACAACAAGTTGTAACAAGTTGAAACTTGTATAAAGCTTGTTGAGATTTGTCACTGACGCGTGACACGTTTCTTTAGTTTCTTATTTCTTGTTAAATTGTCTTTATTTTAGATTTTGTCTGATTGAAAATTAAACTTCGAAACTTGTAAAAAATTAACCAATTTCAGTCTATTGAAAATGTTTTAAAATTTATTTATTCAACAGAAGAAACCAACAAAACAACAAAAACCTAAATGGGGTACAAGAATTCTGTTTTTTCTCATTTGATGTTCAGTAGAGAATACAAAGTATAAAATAAAAAGTTGAATCTAAGACGTGAAATTTTCTAATCGCATTTTCCGATTTTACACAGAAACATTTTCTACTGTTTTCATATTTTGATCCCGTTACAAATTGTTTAAGTGTAATTAATAAATTGACTGTAGTTGTAGCGTACAACAAACATAGACCTCAAACAGGACCGGATTAAGATTTATAAGGTTAAGATTTATAAGGGCCGGGGCTAAAATAATGACGAGGCCCTTAAGGAATTTGGAAACCCGGAAAAATTGAAAAAATAATATCAATACGTTAGATGTGAATTGAGTATTCTATTTACTGTTTTAAACATATAAATTGATATATTTATTGTCTTAATTAACAAGTTTTTTTGTTAAATGTGCATTTACCTTGAAGTGTAATTGTTTCTAAGTACATCTATTTGTTACGTTGTTATCAGGTCGTTTTTCTGCTAAACATTTATTTAAAGTTTTATAATAAACAATATCGATGGTGATAATTACTATAATATCTAACATTTATAATAAGCAAAACATCAAATTTCGTTAAATTGAATGGAAATAATTTCTTGGAAGTCAGGATGGGAAAATATCAATTTTTCATACAAAAAATTTAGTACCCTATAAGTTCAGAGTGAAAATACAAACTTGATAGGGGCGAGACTGATTTATTCTTAAAAAAAATATCCACTTGGATGCCCAGTAGGCCTTATAGAAAGAGAACATGTTACAAGAACAATTCTTATAGAGGCTAGAGAGATAGAAAAACTCATATACATATTAAAAGAATGCATTTGACACATCTTGACTGAATAATTATCACCAAAAGCGCATTTGAATGAACATTTCCCATCCAATATTTCTTTTGTAACTTCAGTTTGCATTTGGTCATCGTACAAGACGTTAAGAGAAGCTGCTTTAGTTTTTTTCCCATGTTCAGAGTTACGAGACGAAAACTTGATGAAGGCTAATAAAAGGTTAACGCGAGGTTGGTTTATACTTTAAATAAATATCACAGTAGACATTATAGAAAGAGCTAGAAATACAGGACGCCATAAGAACAATCCTTATTCAAGATTGACATTTTAGGCTTTCAGTTCTACGGGACGGTTTTACAAGGTCAATTGTGGACCAAGGCTCTGCACTTCAAGCTGAATATAAATATGTATTATAATTTCGGAACTATATAGTAGTAGATAAATTCGTAACTATGCTGACGACCTGACCCTGATCGTTGTTGCGCGTGACGAAGAAGATTTTGTTCTCAAAATTAATCACTTTATAGATGAAATTAGCTACTGGATGAATACATGAAAACTGAAACGAAATCGATGCTAGTGACATCAAGAATACGACAAGAAACAATTGCATTCAAAATAGAAAACACATCTGTAAGGCAACCGAAAACGCTAAAGTATGGTTTGACACAAAATTTAAATTCTCTTATCGTGATAAGGAAACCATCGAGAAGACATCAAAGCTTATAGGACTAGGGATGGGTATCGATGATTCGATGTTATTAAACATCGATGGTTTCACGAAAACATCGATTTTTTTTCAATCGATGATTTTCTTTCGATGGTTTGCAGTTATCGATGGTTTTAAATAAACATTTGAGTCCCCTTCCATGAATAAAGAAGGTTGTGGAACACAGGTGTACGTTTTTAGTGAATTCAGAACGCATGGCAAAAAAAAACATTCGATAGATAAATCAATGCCCGAAGAACTTTCGTTATACTTAAATTCCTCAAACGAAAAGATTCAGCAGAACCCTCTGGCTTTTTGGAAAATGATGAAGGACACTTACCCTACTATTTTTCAAGTAGTAATCAAATATGTGCCTGTAATAGCCACTTCCGTTCCATCTGAGCCTCTATTTCCCAAGCAGGTCTGATTTTGAACTCTCTCAGAAATCGCCTCTCAGAGGATACGGCTGCTAAACTTATTTTTCTGCATGAACTAGATGACAAATTTTGGGAAATATTATATCCAATATTTTGATTCCAAAATTTTTATCTTTTTAATATTAATTGATGAATTGTTTTTTTTGTTTTTATTTCTTTTTAATAAAGTTTGTTTTGAAGCTCATAACCTTGTTATTTTTGTGTAATAATGAGTGAAAAATTACCGATTATTTTTAATTAGGTACTACAGCTAAATACACATTAAAAATAATTGGATTTCGTTTTCGACTTTAAAAATTAGGATTTCATGTACCAATGAATTTTAGAAAAACAAAAGCTTGTATTTACCTATCAGCTACTACGCAAAATCAGTTAACTTATAAACAGAAAAATCCTGATTCAGGACCAAAAGTGAGCAGAAGAAGAGTACTGCGCTTAGCTACCTACTTAACCATCCTCTACGCAGCTAGGAACCCACAATAAAATAAAAGTTCATGCGGGAAGGTAGCAATCAGAGTCTTCAGTGCATACCGAACTATTTCCACTGACGCAGTAGAGCTACTTGTCAACTGTCTACCCATAGATTTGCTAGTGACAGAACAACGTATTCGACAAAACTACGACTCGAAACACCATCATGTTTGGATGACAATAGCGATGGGAAAACACAAACAAATGGATGAGAACACTAATTCAAAACTTATGTAGCAAAGACGACGCCTAGCATACACCCTTTGCCATATGGAAATATGCCAGAGAAAAATAAACACCATCTTTACTGCTGAAAACTGGCTTCTGATACAAACTTTTATCCACGATGATAAAAGACGTGCTTAAATAAAGTGATTTGGTATGATTTAAATAGGTAGGGTGACATCAGAAACGAGACGCGCATTCCTCACATTATACGTAAAAAGTAAATCCATACCTTCAAAAAAAGAATTTGGAACTATGTTTCCGCATGTGTCGAGGGATTTTTAGCAATTTTGGGCAGTTAGTTCGTCAAATGATTGTTTTTGAAAGGTTTCATTAGCGTGAGAGAGATTTCTATTAAACGAGGACGTTATAGCATTCGTAAACGCATATTTTGAGGAGAAAGACGGCAACTATCATTTGAAAGAATTAAAAAGGTTAAATCAACACAGATCAAAAGTATATAAACTCTACAGAAGACTATGTTGCAAAATAAAAATGATTATCGAAGAAAATGCCTTGTTTATATTTTAGGTTAGAAACTTTTTAGGAGTCCTCGTATGTTTTATGCATTTTAATACACAACTACGTTTTGAACGACTAAAAACAAACGATAGTATACGATACGTGACAAAATAATACCATTGGAGAGCCACATTTTACAAAATAACGCGTTTTTTCAATAAAAATAAATTTTCGATTAACCTTTTGATCAAAGGAATGATTAGACCGATTTCTAGAGTTAAGTACAGTACGAAATAACCGATTTCGACAGTTGTTTTTCTCGTTTTGTTCGACTGTTTGCCACATTTTTTTACGCAAAAAGTGCCTTGCGCAATCACCTTTATATCAGTATGTATATGTAGATATTCTGTGTATTTATTTACCTCCAATGCTAGTAGGTAAATAGATGAATATGTTAATAAACTTACCGACTGTGTAGTTTCATGTCGAGTGCGGTACCAATCTGTTATAAAATTGGTTGCGGTGCTGTGCGGGAAGTCGCCTTAAATCTAACACGTGTGGGGCGGTATGAAAAAGTGTCAAGCTTATGGTAAGGAAGTCACTTTATACCGGAAATAGATTTTTTTTCCTAGTTTACAGAATTTTTCATACATTTATTTAAATTGTGATAATTTTGAATAGAAACGTTCCTATTTTTTGTAAAATATAAACTAATTTCAGTCCTGAAATTTGGTTCTTTGTCCTGGGATTTAATTTTTCGACTCTTTCATTTAAATGTCGGGATCTACAGTTTTTCTTACCGCAAAATGTTTCTATATTTTCTTTTTTGGACGTTTATTTCCTTCTTGTGCTTACTATTAAGAAAGGGGGTTGGTTTGGTAACCAACAGGATTAACAAAATTTGTTTATTGAATCAGTTTTTTCACCTGAAGTATACGTCTTTAAAAAGTAATTTGCAGAATTGCTTGAACATTATAAATTATTGAATAAATTTCATTAATATATTGAAATGAGAAATGAGGAAAAAAGGAAATTCACTATAAACTTTGCAGTTTTAAAATAAAATGTTAGAATTTTTTGAAAACCCTCGTCAAGAAGATTTAGATGGAAAATCTATCTAATTATCTAGATGTTTATAGCTTATGAAAATAGAAGATAATAAGATACAGAATAAAATGTAAAACTAAAAATTTGGTTATTCGAATTCCTTACATATATTTTGAGGTTATACGAGAAAAGTGTTGATTCAAGGGGTAGAATTTTAAATTACCTACAACATTAATGTTTAATTTTCTACCATAAGACGCAAATTCAAATAATTTACTACAGTTCGCCCGGAACTCATTTACCTTCTATTTTGATTTCGTCCCGTCATTTTATTAGACAATAGACAATATAAGAAAACAGCTAATCTACGTTAAACTGCCGGCCCTTGGGTAAATAATTGAGTTTCTCGTATGTTACTCTGTTAGCTTTTCTTGGCTTTTCCGCTAGTGAGAGTTGTTTCGAATTGTTTTTTTGTTTCATAGTGTCAAAGAAGAAAGAAAGCTGCAGCTGAAGTTTTATTTCTCAGTTTGCAAGTAAGCTTTCAAGCAATTTAGAAAATTTAGGACATTTGTGTCTGTTTTGTGCTTAAATCATGGCAGTTATATTTGAACATTAGTTTTAACTGTTGCGTTCATATTTATTAAAACATTCTAAGGTTGCAAAGTGATAACCCAGTGGTAGGTATAAGGACAAACAAATTTTGATTGAAAGAGCTTTAGTCAAAATCCTGCTCAGTTTCCACAAGTTTCCAATATACTTTATTCACCCCTGGCCTACTTTGGACAAAAAGTGCATAGTGGAAAAAGACGACGATGTTTCCGAAAAGAAAACTGCACTTACAACAAAAATATTTGTTTTCCCCACGGCGCGTGTTTTATTAAGGCCGCTTAACATGATGCAATACAACGTGCAAAAAATTGTCGCTTGACATTATGTAAGTCTCTTGCCATTGTATCATGGCAGCCAATAACTAAAATTCCCCTAGTAAAATTTAACAAATTCCTAACCTCAATGAAAATAACAAAACAAGTTTTACGAAAGCCAGTTGATCTGTTAAGTCAAAAGTAACTAGATTAATGGTATTGCCTTTCACGTTGTAATGAATCATGTCAAACGGCCTTTAGATTGCTTAATAATACTAAGATTATGTAATAGTACAGAGAGAAGTTGCTATGTTAACAACCGCCCTAAATTTGGTTAATATTTCATGAAATTTAGGCATCTAGGTAACTAGCAAATGAATTTTTAAATCAACATCAACATCAACTAACTGTGGTTTATTCGTCTATGAGATACATTATACCATGGAACTTGGAAAAAATAATCTACTAGAGAACAATATATTAAGTATATCGAATAGAAATTTTCTGACCTAAGAATATAGAAATGGAGAGCTGCAATGATTTTACCTAAATATAACTAATAGTTATTGACTACTAGTTAATGATTGAAATTCTATTAAAACTTGTGATAAATTCGAATTTAACGCATAGAAAGCATTTGTGGCCTCGATATATGCTGTCTGAGCGAACTTGGTGACAGCATAAGCACCAGGAAGAAGACATTTAAGTATATAAGACTATGTGGTACTACATATAATGGCAAATTACTAACTAGCGTTTGAAAGCAATCAATCAATTCAAAAAAATTATTATTAAATTCATTTTTGAGGTTATTTTTCTACTCACATGTGTTAAATTTCGAAAACAAAAACCGTTAGATAAAAACTGTTCTCATTATTAATGTTCGGGGTCACGAATATCTTAAAAAAACCTGTTTGATATTATGTGTTATTGCAGATACAAATACTAAAAAAGTGTAATGCACTTTCACTGTCTGTACTAAACTGGGGAAAAAGTAAATATTTATATTGATTTGTTAACGAATACATTATAATATTTTGAAATAAATATAGACGTCTATTTGAAGTGAATGCACCCATACACAGATTTAGAATCGAGATAAATAATATGAAATTAATAATTTAAGCAGATATAAATAATAATCTTTATTGTATCACAAACATTGTAACGAATTTATATATACCTATATATATATATATATATATATATATATATATATGCTTCTAAATGTTCTTGATTTTAAGTCTCTTCTTATTTAAAAATTTCTTCCTTTTTATAATTTTTCAAAGTCAGATGGAAGATGGAAATTTGATGTTTCGAACTATTTTAGTCTTTATCAAAAGGTCTAAGAAATAAGAAATTAAATAAAAATGTTGAATTACATATCGTCGAAAAGGTCGATTAACATCACGCTCATCAATGTAGATATAATTCAATATTCATCGACCTTTTTTGTTTTTGTTTGATGTTGTCTTCAGTTCGGGTCTCTACTCGAACATGAGGTTGTTATACCACTCTGTTGACGGTTAATAACGTCGAAACTAATCAGTGGTTACAACCCTATCCTTGCAATTGCTAGCTATTGGGCATGTTTGTATCGATAAAAAAAGGTCAATGAACATCACGCTCTTCAGAGGAGTTGTAATTCAATATCGATCGACCTTTTTTGTCGGTATCAACATCCCCAACGGCTCGCAATTGCAAGGAAAGGGCTATAGACCAGATAGTTCACTGGGAAATGTATAACTACATGAACCAAATGAACCAAATAACTGCGCTGTTTGACGTTGTCTTCAGTTCGGGTCTCTACTCGAACATGAGGTTGTTATACCACTCTGATGACGGTTAATAACGTCGAAACTAATCAGTGGTAACAACCCTATCCTTGCAATTGCTAGCTATTGGGCATGTTTGTATCGATAAAAAAAGGTCAATGAACATCACGCTCTTCAGAGGAGCTGTAATTCAATATCCATCGACCTTTTTTGTCGGTACCAACATCCCCAATGGCTCGCAATTGCAAGGAAAGGGCTATAGACCAGATAGTTCACTGGGAAATGTGTAACTACATGAACCAAATAACTGCGCAGTTTGACGTTGTCTAAGTTCGGGTTTCTACTCGAACGTGAGGTTGTTATACTACTCTGATGAGGGTTAATAACGTCGAAACTAGTCAGTGGTAACAACCCTATCCTTGCAATTGCTAGCTATTGGGCATGTTTGTATCGATAAAAAAAGGTCAATGAACATCACGCTCTTCAGAGGAGCTGTAATTCAATATCCATCGACCATTTTTGTCGGTATCAACATCCCCAATGGCTCGCAATTGCAAGGAGAGGGCTTTAGACCAGATAGTTCACTGTGAAATGTGTAACTAAATGAACCAAATAACTGCGCTGTTTGACGTTGTCTAAGTGCGGGTTTCTACTCGAATGTGAGGTTGTTATACCACTCTGATGAGGGTTAATAACGTCGAAACTAGTCAGTGGTTACAACTCTATCCTTGCAATTGCTAGCTATTGGGCATGTTTGTATCGATAAAAAAAGGTCAATGAACATCACGCTCTTCAGAGGAGTTGTAATTCAATATCGATCGACCTTTTTTGTCGGTATCAACATCCCCAACGGCTCGCAATTGCAAGGAAAGGGCTATAGACCAGATAGTTCACTGGGAAATGTATAACTACATGAACCAAATGAACCAAATAACTGCGCTGTTTGACGTTGTCTTCAGTTCGGGTCTCTACTCGAACATGAGGTTGTTATACCACTCTGATGACGGTTAATAACGTCGAAACTAATCAGTGGTAACAACCCTATCCTTGCAATTGCTAGCTATTGGGCATGTTTGTATCGATAAAAAAAGGTCAATGAACATCACGCTCTTCAGAGGAGCTGTAATTCAATATCCATCGACCTTTTTTGTCGGTATCAACATCCCCAATGGCTCGCAATTGCAAGGAGAGGGCTATAGACCAGATAGTTCACTGGGAAATGTGTAACTACATGAACCAAATAACTGCGCAGTTTGACGTTGTCTAAGTTCGGGTTTCTACTCGAACGTGAGGTTGTTATACTACTCTGATGAGGGTTAATAACGTCGAAACTAGTCAGTGGTTACAGCTCTCTCCTTGCAATTACGAGCTATTGGGCATGTTTGTATCGATAAAAAAGGTCAATGAACATCACGCTCTTCAAAGGAGTTGTAATTCAATATCCATCGACCTTTTTTTCTCGACCTTTCACAACGTCTGCGTAAAGCTTTAAGTCACTATGAAAATATGGTGCATATTAAGAATGAAAATATTCGTATAATGTCGCTGTTAAATCTTTGACTTCTTAACTCGGCCTTCAGCTTTGCGAACAACGGACAGGGCCAGATCAGGATTATATGGTGGGTATTCAGTCTCTATGAAACTACATTTGTGTGCAGTAGTCTTGGAAAGTAAAACAGTATGGACTATAGCAATTTCATAAAGCAAGCGCTCATCTTGGCTGATTTTGCCGCGCCATTTTTCGATAAGTAACTGCTTTAGTATGTCAAAGTAATGTGCCGCGTTCATGGTTGTATTTGATTCCTTAAATTCAACCAAAAGGACAGCCTAGTTTCAAAATATTGTATCTTTTTTGTGGTTTTCGCGACCTTTGCTTTTTTTACCACGGTCTCTCGTTTCTAATGCCACTCCATGGATTCCATAGTTTCATCACATTCTTTGTTCCCACTTACAACCTTCTACTCAACGCTGTTTGTATCCTGCGTCAAGAATTCGATTAACTCACCTTGCACCAATTTAAAAGCTCTCGTTGGATCCTTAGAATTCGCATAAATGACTGTCTGTGTGGCAATTTTGTTATTTTTAAGCGCCGGCCACAATTTCCTGCACTAATTTAAAGTTTTCTGGACCAGTCAGCAACACAGGACCTCCCGCGCATGGGTCATCTTCTAACGATTATCATCCCCAGCGAAACAACTTAGACCAATTTTTAATTGTTGAAAATAATGGAGACAATTCAGGTAGTAAGTTGTAACTTTGCGTAAAACTTGATGAGACTTGTCACTGACGCGTGCATAAAGATTTTTGCGAACACACTCTATCTACTATACGATGAGGCCAAAAACCGAAATACTTTTGCACTCCAATTCGGTTCTACCTCTCTATTACTCCCAACATTAAATCCAACGATTTTTTTGGGCTTCCAGGTTAGGTTAGGTAAGGTTACCTCATTTTTTGATTCTTTTTATACAACTGTTCTTCGGCATCCTAACCTAACCTAACCATCTTACTCTTCGATTTTTTATATAACTTCTAGTGATGGAAGTTTATATGGATTCTTGATGGCATGTTTAAATTTCCACATATGAAAACCGACTGTATATCATATTTTTATGATTAATTTAACTTTGATGCGAATTTCATTAATTTAACTGACCCATTGAGAGAAAAGAATGTTTTAAAACTTCATTTTTATATGATATTATAGGCACAAATCGTTGAATTGGAAAAAATTCTTTTACAACGAAAACACCTCGTAATTATGTTTGAATAATTTGAAAAAATCGAATTTTGAATAATATATTACGTATAGATTTCTTATTGTGATTTAAAATATGCAATAGATAGTCCAGTCAACATCTTCAAAAATGTGAAAAAGGTGTTTTGAGGATTTTACAGAAATTAAGACGAAAAAAGGCGTTTTGTTTTTTCTTTATAACTCGAGAAATATTAAGAGTTAAGAAATTTAATAAAAAGATTCGTGACGAAAAGGAAATATCCAATAAAAAAGTTTTATTCCCGGAACTCTATCTACATCATCAATCATTTTAATTTAACGTCGAAAATAGGGCTCCGCGCGCTCGTTACGGAATGAGCGCATCGCCGCTGAAGACAGCAGCACACCGCAATGAATAATTCTTTTTATGCATTAAATATAAATTTAAAAATTTGGAAAAATTATTCTGTCTTCTAAACATTTCAAACAATAAGGTCCCGTTGAAATAAAGCTGTTATATCACTATTTTTCACGTTTTGAAGATGTTGACTAGACTATAGAAGTAAAATTTGAATAATAACATAATTTTATCACGTTTTTATAATAAATTTCGTTTGGTATTGTCCTTGCGGAGAACAAGCTTTCAGATAACGTGTTTTTTATATCGACACGTGTATTCTAACATGAAATTTACTTCTTGTTTCTTCTTATTTAACTAGTTTTTAATTATAACTTGACACCCCCATTAATTTTGCATCTAATAAAAATGTTTTCAAGAAATAGTAAGTAGTTATATATATATTGGGTGTACAATATATTAAATGGGATTTTGATTTGTAAAATAAATTATGAAAATTATTACTGGGCGTTTTACAATCGATGTTTTTCACTTTTAATTTTAATTAGTTTAAATAATAACAGAAATCTATTCATTATTGTTGATTTAGTCCAACCTGAAAGGATATTAATACTATTGCACTACAAAGGACAATGACAGCTAACAGTGTTAAAAGTAATTGTTTACGTGGAAAATATTTTTTGACGCGGTTTTGTGATTATCTGTATATTAAAATACATTTTGAAATTTAAAGTCATTCCAAATTTGTCTATTTTATTATTAAAATAGGGCAGTTACACAAAAAAACAAAGTGTGAAATTTGTGTTTAAAGTGATTTCATTTTCACTCACAAAATAAAACATCACTTTTAACGCTCACATCATAAATAATTATTTGTCATGTATGATTTCAGAAATAATTTATTAATTTTCAAAACTTGCCTAGTACGAACCCTATCAAAATAAAACTAGGCAATACTCAAAGTAACTCGAACCGAATCTGTTGTTCATTTCATTGGTAACAGAAAGGCAACAGAAAAATATCAGTTTTTGCTATTTACATCTGAAATCGCTTCAATATTTTTTTTTTACCAAAATATCACTTTTCCGTTAAATTCTTTTAAGTAGCTCAAAGTTACCATCAATCATTTTCTCGAAGTCACCTTTTGAAATTAGTGTTGACAGCTGAATCGAGTAAAATGTCACGGAAATGTGTTGATTCTTCCGACTTATTTTGTTATATTTGCAGTCAATATGTTACGTTCAAAGAACGAAAGCGGTCAGTGGCCGTTTAAAACAGCCACAACGCGTTCTGTACGCCTTGCGTTTGCCAGACCTAACCTAACCGAACCCGAATGAAATTACTTTAGATTTAGAAGACGTTTGAAGAATAATAATCGTTTGGTGACAAAGTAGTAGTTTGAATAAATGTAATGACAACTTTTTTATATGGTTTATATCCATATAGTCAAAAGTAAATATAACTAACTTAACCCAATCTAACCTAACCTTACCTAACCTAACCTAATGTAACCTAATTGCGTCAAACATAAAGTTCAATGTAATTCAAAATGCCACAACAATTCCTCATACGAAAACAAATAGGTGGATATGCACCGAATATTGATTTCAGTAATATACTTTTTTACATTAAAACGACTGTTAATAATTTATATTAACTATTGACTATAAGGATATAAAACATATATAAAAACGTTGTCATTAAACATTCATTCAAACTATGAGTGTTATACTATTTTGTTACCAAAAAATTATTAATAAGCAGCATTATATTACGTGAGCTAACCAAATCTAAGATAATTTCATTCGGGTTCTAGCTGTATCAGAACAGCCACAACGCGTTCTGGCAAACGCAAGGCGCACGTAAGGCGTTGTGGCTGTTTTAAACGGAAACTGGCCGTTTTCGATCATTGAGCGTAGCATATATACGCCTAAAAGCCAAAAAAAAAACTATTACACCTTCAATTAAGTAGTGCTATCGTGCATGTTTTAACTTGGATATTCTCAATCAGGATGGGTGCTGCTGTATCTTATGTCATTTGACCAGTTGGTTTAATGGACAACGCCTTTTGTAAATCAGTGATATGGCGATAATCTATCAATCACATAAGCGACTGTACTTTTAGCTTGAACAATGTCAAAGGCTTTTTGGGAAAATCGAAACATACGATAAAAACCGCGGAGGTGTTTTCTGTAACAAAAATCCTCATTCGGAAAAAGTTCCTATTCCTTCTTCAGCTTATGGTGTATGATTAATCAATTGGAGACTAATGATCCAACAAGATATTTGCCCAAAGAAAAAGCTGAATTCTTAAGTTTAAGACTGAAATAGTGAAATCTGCTTAAGACGGAAGTTACAGTTATACAGGAAACGTCACAGTTCATATGTTGATTTATTTTCTAAAGAAAACTTAGTGTACTGTAATGATATTGAGGGCTGTATATGCGAAGTAAAACTGTGAAAACTTATCAAGTTTGTAGGGGAATTATTTCCTAATTAGGGTATTAGGAGTTTCTAATTTATTATATTTGCACAGCGATTGAGGGAGTAGACAGAATTCTGCTGGTTTATGTTGATGACAGCAGGCGCTTTTTATTGGTCAGTTTAAGGTAGTTTTTGTGGCAGTCGCATTTACTATCTTTGAGCGAATAAGTACTTGATAAAATGCATTAAACATATATAATCATATCCCCAGAATTTGCTTGTAATTATTCTCACAAGTCGGTACGGTACGTACTGCTTCAAATTAAGTTTTTGTAAAAAATCATTCCAAGAAATCCGATGTTATCGGCATAGTTTAAACAATTTTTATTAAGTTTTAATTCTGGTACGTAGGATCTTTTTTAGAAAGAAAATTCTAAGTTGAAATTTGCAGTTAAGTTGAGTTAAAGTTTCTTAGATGCGTTGAATCAAGTGGATGCCCTTGTCCATGGAAAATATTACCAGGTCGTAAACATATGATCTGTCTTTAACTAGTTTCCAGTGATGTATTAATATATTATGGTGCCAGGTTGTGTTGAAAGCTTTTGTGATATAGATATCACAAGGGAACAAAATTTTTCGCCTATATTTATAGTTATTTTTGAGCCAGTTCCTCTTATTATAAACCAGTGAACTCTAAACATATTTTCATTTACACTTGTTAGGAAGTTCGTACATGGTATCTCTTCTTCACATTCGGCTATAGCACTGTAAATGCTTCTGCGTGAAATATTTTGGTTTTGAAAATGAGAAGTATGTGAGGCTTAGCGCCCTTTCACACCAAACGAATCCGAATCAATCAGAATCACTCCGAATCAAGTTGAATCTGATTGACCAAAATTCGGCTTAGAGCGCTCCGTTTAAATGTGAAAGGACTCTTTTCCCGCCTTCAGACCGGACGAATCTGGTTCAATCAGATTTTATTCGAGGTCGCACTTGATTCAACCTGTCAGATTCCTCGTCCGGTCAGTCTTGAATCAACAACCATACGAGATGGACGTGGAGTTATTAATTTTAAAAGTTAAAGAAAATAGTGCGATTTATGACGCATTGATTCAGCTGGTGTGAAAGAGTGGAGATGACGAATCAGATTCAACTTGATTCGGAGTGATCCAGATTGATTCGGATTCGTTTGGTGTGAAAGGGGCCTTAGGGATCTGTCCAGTCAAATTAAAAATGTTTTTTCCGCTTTCCCACTTTTTGATGCAACTGACATTAAAAAGAACTAACTAACTAAAGTCATTTTGATATTTTTTAATTACAACCTAATTTTGAACTTCTAAATGATGTGTCAAAATTATTAAAACATATTTTATTTGATATTCATATAGCTGTATGGCTCCATATTATTTTGTTGTAATTCAGTCCTCTTTTGGTGATTATCTATGTAAAGAAAAATATAATTTTCTTTTGCGTGTTATTTTGCCGTACGTCACATAAAGTCCGTTTGTGACAGATGATCTGTCACTGTCATCGATGGGAAGCAGGGCATAACCTCGAATGTAGTGTTGTGTGATTGTGTGCTGGAAAACAATTTCATTTTTAAGTTTATTTTAATTTGTGATTTTGGAACAGACGTTGTTAATAATAACATTAAATGTCGTTTCTTTTCTTACAGGTATGAAATATTTGTTTAGTACTAAATAGGTGCATACTTTTGTTTCATGTAATTTTTAGTTTACATGTTAATAACAATAAATCGCTTTTCTTACAGAGAAACACAATTGTGTTTGATTGACTGTGTCACCAAAACCACAGATATATTGGAAATTGTCTTATATCTATATGTTGTATGTCGTTAGACAAAAGGCCAATAGAGAAGAGAAGAAGAAGAATCTATATGTTGTTATTGATAGTCCATAGTTTTCATCAAGGTTACTAAAATAATAGAAGATTTGTGACATGCGCATGTTTTTGTAAACAAACGATCAGCTACGAGAACACCAGCTACGTCATTATGTTTACATTTTTGTTTTGTTTATATTTTTATGTCAAACAGAACCTCACTAACATTACGTTCGAGTTAGTTATGAGGATGTGTGTTATCTCTTGCTGATTTGGCTGTACAAACGAATATATTTCTAACTAACGAATTTACAGCTGTGACCTTCTATTATGCTAGTAACCTTGGTTTTTATTATGCTCCACTGTCACAATCAGTTGCTTATTGTTTGTTCAGTAGAGCTCTTCAACGTACTCGACCCTTTTTCATTTTGTTTTCTTCACCTAACATTTCTTTATTCCTGCTTTCACAGAAATTCATTTTAAGTTGATATCCCCTTTCTATAAATACGTCATTATACATATAATTTTTGTTTTTTATCATTTCGTCATTCAATTTATCACATAAAATTAATCCAGTTACTAACGTAATGCGTTCGACTTTTTTACAACTGTTTGGTCACAAGTGATCATAATACTTAGTCTAAAATAAATGTTGTACTGATTAACGTTGAAATAGTCTATAATAGTCTATATAGAAAAAACATGTTATTTAATGGACGTTTTTAAAGTCAGGAAAGTATCTAATAACAGCTTTATCATAACCTAGCTTCGTTTTTAAATATACCGTAAAGTTTTTTGTATTTCTTTACACTTTTCGTATCGGTGGGGTAAATTATAAACACTGTCTCTTACGTTCATAATTTATTTATACACTATACAATACACTTAACTTATAATAATTTACTTATAAATAGCATTTGAATAATTTCTGCGATTCCTTTTCACTACGACTATTTATTTAAAAATAAAACTAAAATGCGTTTATACAAATCATTTATATACCTAAATAAAATTCACAAAATTCTAGAACAAAAAGAAACACAAGAAATAAATAAATATATTTTCCTAGAAATTATTTAAAGAAATACTGTAATAATCCGCCTACTATAATAAAAAGTTCTTCAAAGGTGCGTCCACCATTTATAAAAAAACAGATGAAAGGCGCTGCGCGAATTCGCCGAATTTTAATATTTCATTGTAGCTGGACAAGGCTGGCCTAAAAATTCGCGTCACCCATATTAATGGCAATATTAATTACAAAATCAACAATCGGATCTTGTTTCTTATCAGTTTTTGTTCAGCACGGATCGAAAGTATATTTGTTTTATTGGGCATTTTCAAACTAATATTGTCGATGGAAAAGCGTGTAAACAGATGTAACAAGGTAGCAAATTGTTAGAATAACTGCTCTTATGGAAGACCGGAGCATTCCGAACTCAATTGTGTTTCGGGTGGTTGCGTCGACAAACAATTTTTAAAACTGCAAGACGAAGAAGACATGGAACGGCAATACAGCTTTAACAAGAGTTGCTGAAGCTCGAAATATGAGAGTAGCTTCAGAAACCGTGAGAAATGTTTTCAGAAATGCTGATATTAGAACCAGAGTAGCTGACACTGCTCATCAACTAATTAGAGAACACCGTGCAGCTCGGTTAAGATTTGCACCAGATCAAGCGAAATGGAATACTCAAGATTGTAGTGAAGATTTTTTTATGTCCTTCAGACTGGAGAATATCTGTTTATAGAAGAGATAGTCGAAGGTTTTCTTGCAATAGAAGACAAATTTTGGAGGAGGAGCTATTATGTTGTGAGGTGATATATCTTTAAAGGCTTATACAGAATTCGTTAACTGTTCATATGTACATTACAGAGATTTTCGAACCACATGTTTAGGCTTTGTGTTGCTATATTATTACACCAATACCTTCAAGAGATAGATATTGTAATTTTAGACTGACCTGCACTCAGCCCAGACTCAAGCCCTATTGAACGAACGGAATTCGGGCCTCAGTTTCAATTATATTATTTTTCCTAACATTATAGATAGATTAAAGTATTAACATCGCCTCAAAATATATCTATGGTTGTATTAATTTTCATTAGACTTTTGTTGTAACTATAAAAAAATAATAAAATTTTATAATATTGTGTAGATAAGTATTAAATTATCTAAATCAAAATCGATGTAAAATAAGTTATATTACAGAAATTCGGCATTATACATTTATGAAAAATCGTTTTATGATTCTTATTTCCCAAATAAATTATAAGTATTTTATTGTTATTATAAAAGACTCATACACTTAGTCAGATTAATATACAGGGCGCGCGTAAAGTATCGAAACATATATTTCTCTACAATCGTAATGAAAATTACTTATAAATGGATAGATTATTTTTAATATTAATTATATCGAATACATCACACGATATACGAGTCTTTACCAAACTTTCCTGTCCTTCAATCAGGAAGCATCAGCTAGTAAGGAAGATTATGTAGGAACCCCAAAAGTATAAATCACCCGGCGTCAAATCGACACTGCACTGAACAATCTGCGCTAAACAGAAGACTCAGTACTTCTCGTCGAAACCATGCAAGATATACAAATCATTTTGAATAATGTCCAGCATCCATCCTTGGATAAATCCACGATTGTCTTGTTGAAAGTTTCGGCGACTACACATTCTTATCGTCGTATCTGACACTTAACGTTAAGAATATCAAATATATCTTTACCATCAAAGCTGAAGCGCCCAATGAACAACTACATGTAGAAACTGAAAGTCTGGAAAGAGTTTATGAAGATCAAGAAGCTTTTCTTTAGCAGCAAATTGAGCTTGGAGCTAAGAACGCGGATGCTCAAATGCTATATATTTCTAATCCTCGTGTATGGTGTAGAAGCTTGGATTCTCAACGCATATTTTGAGCGATGACTAAAAGCATCCGAAATGTAGGATGAGAGGTTCGAAATATAGGATCCTATTGTTGGTAATCCTAGGAAAAATGGTAAGAAAAAGATCTATTGGAACGAGAAGGATTTCTTGGCTTAGGAAACTGCGAAATTTTTTTTAATGTCGTACTATCAACTGACCTATATAAGGATGCAGCTCCGTATTCTTCGAAATGGTACTTGAAAAAATCGTCGAAAAGGATTATATTTTCCATCATTTTTTTAAAAGCACTTGAATGAAGTTGCATAGACCTGAAAATCCTTCTAATGCATAATTTTGAAATACATTCATAGAAAAATAAACTTAATAATGTCAGTATCCTTTTATATTTTTGAATACAATAGAGTTCAATCAAAAATTAAGTTATTTGAAGCTACGTACTGATCTGAAAATTCGTATGTGCATGCACGCTGTGCACGTAAAATTGCTCGAGTGAGTACAAAGACAAATGATCGTACGAACGATATCCGTGGCTTGTCGGTGAACATGAAAAAAATTGGTCATCGTTATATGATGCAAAACTTTGATTTACATTTACATTTGATATACAAGCTGAACTACATTCTAATCTGGGTGAGACTGCTCTTCGATATCAACAGTAATATATTGGGTAGCAGAGTTTAAAGGAGACCGTACGACCTACGAAGACCAGCATCGCAGTGGTCGACCAGTGACGACACCAGATATATTGAAGAAAATCCACAAAGCGGTACTGGATGATGGTCGACTACAAGTGCGCGATCTAGCAGACATAGTAGGCATTCCATGAAGTGGGATACATCGCATATTAACTGAAAATTTGGATATGAGAAAGCTATGTGCAAGATGGGTGCCAGCTAGAGTCGTGAAGATGTTTCCATCGAGTGTTTCACAGAAATAAAGCCAAATTTTTGCACCGTTTCATAACTATGGATGAAACGTGGATCCATCACATTACATTCGAAACCAAAGGATAATCAAAACAATGAACTGAAAAGGGAGAACCGGCAAAGACTGTTCCATCTGCAGACAAGATCATGGCGTCGGTTTTTTGGGTTACGCGATTGGATAATTTTCATTAACTATCTTGAAAAAGGAAAAACTATCAAGGGCGAGAATCAAGTAAAAACGGCCGCATTTGACTAAGAAGAAAATGTTGTATCATCAAGACAATGCACCAGCTCACATATCCGTTATTGCAATGGCCAAAATTAATTAATTAAAGTTTGAATTGCTACTCCATGCACCCTATTCGCCAGATTTAGCCCCCTCGCTTTATTTTCTGTTCCCTGACTTAAAAAAAATGGCTCAGTGATCAAATATTTCCCAACAATTAAGAGGTGATGTAGGTTGTTAATGGCTATTTTGAAAAATAAATATATTTTCTTCCATAATTTTTGTGTTTCATTTGTTGGCCAGGTACGTCTGGGACTATCCTCGTTGTATAGTGAATTTTTTCAATCTCTATGTTCATTTATAGTAGCTATATTCACTTGGAGACTTTCTTTACTCATGAGAAATGATAACATTAACAAACTTCTCGAATTTAGAAAAAAATGCACTTTTTACCTCTAAGCTAACAATATTTTACCAAAATTGACGTTGTCGAAATATTAAACTCATACATACATATCAATAATTTTAAATCGAACGTGGGTGTACATATATAAGTAATAAATAAAATTGTATATGGGTACATCCATAAAAGGATTAATATTTTCATCGATAAAACTTAATTTCATATTACCGCCAATATATTAAGAGAAAAATCTATAAATTGACTTAATTTATATTTTTTTGATTATTTGTTGTGTGGTGGTCCTGCCTATTTGGAACATGGGTGAGTTATTGAACATTAGACATATATTTGTGAATACGAAAAACATTTTAATTTATGAAAACAAACAATTTAAATAACAAGAATTGATAATTTACAAAAAAATCTATTATTCATTTATTAATATTTTTATTCGTACTTTTATAAAAAAATAATTTTGCAAAAAGTGGAAAATAATTACCGGTGTGATTGTGGAGCATACTTTGATTCAATAAAATTTTTGGAAAATATCGTAAAGAAGTGTAAATATCACTATAAACAGTTTAGCAACTTCCAAAGTGATAAGTGATATAATAAGTCTTATTTTTTATTTCTTAGATCTTTTATATTGTTTTGTCGTTAAATTCTCTTTATTTTAGGACTCTCTTGATTGAAAAATAATTTTTTACCTATTTTGGAAACTATTTATCATTAAGAAGAGATCTAAAAACAAGACAATTCAATACAATAATAAATTAACACGTTAACTGCCAGTTTTTATTTGTAAAAACGCATACGCCTTGCACTATGAGACTCTGTAATATACCTGAACTTTGCGACAACGAATTTATTTGTAATTCTTGTAAAGAAGAAGTGAACTACCAGTTTATTCTAATTTTCCTTGAAAGAAAAGTGCATTTCCACCAAACGCAATGCATTCTGTAGAAGAATAAAAACCCATCAAAAAGAAGTAAAACTAAAAACACTTTTTAAAAAAATTAATAAGAGTATAAGAAATATGAATTGGTAAATATAAAAACTAATATATTAAACATGTTTAATATGAGAAGTAAATATTTTCAATATCGGTTACGGTAATGTTTAAACAAAAACCACAACATTGCGGATGTAATCCATTATAATTCTATTTAGGCGATAGTTAAAAACTATCATTATTCTGTTTACTTAATCAACTGTCGCTTTTAATCGATACGCTTGGTCAATGATTGGTCACGAATTGCAGGTTTTACTTCCTGTTATTTTTTATTGGAAATAAAATACAAAAATGATAAAATATATTTCGACGTCTGCCGTAATTGGTGTTTATCAAAATATTTTATATTAGAATTTCCTGATAGTATTGTTGATATTAAAAATTATACAGAAAATATTTGTTACCGTATAAGGTTTTGCGAATATTTCACGAGCTGCAATTGATTGAGAAATTTAAAAGTTTTTCGGTCAGAAATAAATATAAAAATTAATAAAGTCATAATTTATAGTATTTAGGCTTTCGAAATCACCAAAAAACTTTGGAAATAATTGGAAACAGAGCCGTATGAAAATAATAATAATAGAAAGAAAGATTTATTGTCTTAATTTTACAATTTTATGGACAAAGCGACATAATTTTATATAATATAATAGTTAGTTATGCAACGAGTGCAAAAAGTAAGTGTTTACACGTCTAGTACAATAAACACTTTTTACGCGAGTTGCATAAAATATTTTTTATACATTCATGAAAAAAAATGTTTTATTTAGGTGTAGAAGAATAAAAAGCGTAATTTAAGAGCATTCAGTAATTAGTTAACAATATTAACAGCATTGAGAAAGCTAGGAACTAGTAATTAGGAATAATTTAACTCTCAAACATTATTTGTACCATTTTTTATTATTATTAATTCTACTTCTTGTTTTGTGCCTTCTCTAAATGTTCTAGTACTTGTTATCTTTTTCTTCAGCGTGAAATATTTATTTTGCAACATTGAATTTGTTTGCAAATGATTGCTTTACGTATCCTTCCGCTACTGTTGACGATTTTCATCCGCCATTCTAGTATATCTGCTCCAGTATCTGCAAAAAAAGTTGCGGATCAACTGTGTATAGATCAGGATTCTCCAAATTCAGAAATTTTGCAATTTTAGACGGGATTTTAGCAAACTTTTTCACACCAACAGTTTGGACAGTGCACTTTTCATTTCGGTAATTGAGAAAAAAACGTTGCAGGAGAATTCAATATGATCATATCGAAACAAAAGACACAATCCTTGACAATAGCGAGAGAACCAAGAAGATGCAAACTGGCAATTTATAATAAAAGTGTAGAGCAGGTTATGTCTTTTAAATATTTAGGGGTTAACATCACGAGCAATAGGAACTTGAAACAAGAAGTCAAAACGCAAACAACAGCAGCATCTAGGATATCAGGATTCCTTCGAACCGTGATATGGAGGAATAAATTTTTAAGTATCGAAAGCAAAACACGGATATATAAAACTTGTGTCAGACCAGTAATGACATACGCCATAGAAACGAGGGCGGAGACTGCAACTACTAAACGGATTCCTAGAACAACCGAGATGAAGACATTACGCTCAATCACAGGGAAAACACTAAGAGACAGAATAAGGAGCAATGAAATCAGAAGAATGTGTGACGTTCCGGATATAGTGAGATGGGCCAGAACTAGAAGAAGAGCATGGAGAGATCATGTCAATAGAATTAACAACGATCGACTGGCGAAAATCGCAAAGGAAGAGAGACCCAATACAAGTAGACCGCCTGGAAGACCACCAAAGCGCTGGTATGAGAGCTGGTCCTCGCAGTCACAACTTAGTCTGCCTCTTTGAAAACACAAGACACAGTCTTAAAATAAGAAGAAGAAGAAGAACGTTTACGTGGAATATGACTGGGACGTCTATTTACGGTATATATCGATCAAATTTAATCCTTCTTCAACCTCATTTCTAATAACAAAACATCGTTCCTTGTCAGTTTTTTGAACGTTGCACTTTTACAATTAATATTACCCAAAACATGCGCTTCCTCAATACCAAATCCCAAAATCTTCTGAATCAATTTTCGGATTGGTGTAGAAAATAAGGTAACTTCAAACTTCTCAAAAAACTCAAGCCATCATCTTCACACATTCCAATTACGTGCGCAAGCATCAACTCTACTTGAGACTTTGGGGAGAGAGGCTCGAAATCCGCAGAGAAGCCGTCTATCTGGGTGTGAAAGTCACTTACACTCTAAGTTGGACATAAATCCGTCCCATTATCGAATATAGAGCAAACGTCTTCAGAACCTTGCCCGAATATCTTCTCAAAAAACTCCTGACCCACGAGCAGTCCATTCTCAGGTACCGCCTAAATGACCTCCAAGCCCGCTATGTGATTCGTACCATCGAATAAACTAATTCCTCTGCGAAAGAAACCCTTGGGTCAACAATGTGCGGCCCCTCGGCGAAACCACCACAACCCCAGCCCTGCAGAGGAGCTATTCCTATATCAGGGCCTACTCAAACAAACCACACTCCTTACAAAAATCATCCTTATCCTACCAAACTTAGACCAACGAATCTCTCTCTCTCTCTCTTAATTAATATTGAACTTCTATGTCTTCAATACTCAAGTAGTGGAGGTCATTTCCAACAGCGATTGCAGTGATGTAAAACAAGTTATTTTAAAAATGTCTTACAAAAGCTAAACAATAATGACTGACTTACTTTATTCATCAAATACTGGAAATCCGGAGCTTCTTCTTCATAAATGCCATTAGTTTTTTGTAATTTTTTTAATTTTTTTTTAATATTTTAGGCAAGCTCTCATCATTGAGTACTCAGACCAAAGTGATGAAGGTTTAATATCATTCGATCTTTTTGAAAAATATGCAAGAAGTACATTTTCTGTAAGATTTACAACTTTTTTATCGAAGCTCTACTCTTTGAAACTATTAGAACGAGTTTATAATATAGTTTTCTTGATTTACTAGGTGATAAGTTTAATGACGCTGTATTTGCTATTTCACTAATTTCTGGTGAGGTCCCAACAAATTCTTCTTCATCACTATCATCTATTTTTCCAATAATGTCACTCATTTTTAAACTTTGTCAAAATGAATTTTTGACTGACATTTCTAGAACTGCAGAGTTGCATTATCCAAATCATAGTAGTCGTGATCGCGTGAGGCATCTACGTTTTTGTTTAACCATCTTCTTCTTCTATCTTATACACTATAATAAAACTGAAGAATCGGTGACTCTGTCCATTGGTTTGTTTTGCAAAAAAATTATTGCAGGTGATAAAGGAAGTGTACTTTTGTTTGTACACGCTAAACTACAGGACGGATTTTCATAAAACTTTCACTAATTTCTTCAGCTTAGCCTGGAGCAACATTTAGGTAATATTTGATCAAAATTGGTGTACGAAAAACAAAGTTATGTTGATCTAAAATTAACTATCAAACTTTTGTTTGGCACTTCGCTTCGCAGCTGCCTTTAGCGTAATTTAAGCAACATGTAACTAACTACCTATTTTGATTCGACCAAATTTCTACAGATAACACTTTATCAATTCGCGTAAAAAATGAAGGTATACTGGCATAATTGTCTCGGATTTTATTTTGTCTTTCATATTATAGTAGATTGTTATTCATTTCAAATCTGAACAAACGGATAGTCACGAAACTCGGCATCTATCCATCTTATTACGTATTACGATGGACTGAATGCAGCGAACTTCTTCAATTAAATCAGTGATTAAGTTTTACAGCCCCGTGGATAGAATGTGGGTTATCTTTAGGCATAGAAAGAGCGCGTACAACACGTTCGCTTACCCCAGATAAATAATAATACTGCAATAGCGGGGATTGGAAAGTACGTAGTCAATTTTACTGGGTTGTTTATTAAGATAGCACTTATGCACTAGCATCTTGGATTATATTTTTAATTATAATTAGTAGATTTTGCTTTAAATAAATCATTTCACAAATATTTTTTTATAAATAATATCCGGAGAAAGCTCATTCTTGTCAAAATAATACTAATTAATAATGACGCCATATGCATAGTAAAATGTAAACTAAAAACCATTATTTTGCTTTTTTTATCAAAATCCTTAATTAAATCGAGTTCGTTATTTGATTATTAAGTAGTGAAACGACAATTAATATATCAAATGCATGTAATGTATGTAATACTCCTATATGAACAGTTCTTATGGGAAAAAATGCCTCTAAGTTACGGTGCCGACAGTATTCATTTTCTCTCTCTCTCGTTCGAGACACTTTATCTATACTGCGCATGCTTCATGCGCGCAAAAGATGCGCAGAACTAACTGAAGCGCTCGGAGGAGAGAGAGAGAGAGAGAACGATAAACTATTTGTTCCACTTATAGAAACTATCCATACAGGAGTATTACATATATGATTAACTGATATCTACAATAAAAATAAATTGCTCTTTTTTACAATTTATTCTAAAAAAAGTACTCTGCTATTGCCCCAAATTTAAAGAACGAAATATAAAGATACATATTTTAATAATTGATAAAAATATCTCTTCTAATCATTACATCAAATTCAATTTTGTGTCACGGGATACAATAAACGTGCTTTGACGTCAAGTGAATATATAGAGCAGTTAGAAAATTGTCCTTGGACTTAACATAGGTCGCAAGTGCTGCTAATCCTGCCTTGCAATTATTTTATCAAAACCTTCCTGTTTCTGATTTAGAACGTATAATAGATGCGATTTATATGGAGGCACGATAGAGGGAACTGAAAGAAATAATACATTTTTTCTACGTTCGTTTTTTTTCATTCATTCGCATTCATAAAGAATGTAATTTTTGAATCGGTCAAAAAAGTACCGTAACGGTTTATTTTTTCGCGCTTTTGCTTTAAAAAAAGTGCCGTAACGTATCATTTTTCAACGCAATTATAAAATTGTTTCATCAGCGTTGTGCACACAATAATTCCGTGAAAAGACCAATATTTTGGAACAACTCTAAATGTTTTTTCATCAACATAAAGAAACTGTTGCATTATTCCCGACCGCTTTGGACCGCATGCCTTCTGATAATCACAAAATTGTCATCAAAGATGATGAGACGCCAGCAATAAAACACGACAACAATAATTGACGAAGTCGTGGGTGAAAATTTAGAAAACCGAGATATTGTTTTACATCGGCGTAGCATTCAACTGCAGCGTGGGTCCGAAATACATCGATCATATGATGCGCTACAATATTCTGTCTTATTTTGGCAAGCTGAAGATTGATATAATTTTTCAATGAAGAAGATAAATCCAGTTACAGGTTCCTCAACTAACAAAAAAGTTAACTGTGGATTTTCCGCCATCTTGAAAAAAGGGTTAAATTCCGTTTTTTCATCATAACTCGGTTCCCCGTTGAGATACGAAAATTTTTATACAATACTTTTTTGTTGCTCTCTGTACGATCTACAACTAAAGTTCTATACATTTTTAACGTACCGCTCATCATTATCGAGATATCGATAAAAAAATTCATAAATTTGGAGAGAAAAAATTTGTTTTTCGCCATTTCCTTTATTCTCGTGAAAGATATCGAAAAATGTCCAGTATAAAACTTATAGAGCGTGCTCAGATCTACAAATTCGATTTTTTGATTTCTTATTTTCGACCAGGATTACGCCACACGACTATTTTGGTCGACAATTTGAATTTTTCTAGAACCCCCCCCTCACGTAATACCCAAAATTTGGCTTTTTCTGTTCATTTGCATTTCCAAATGTATATAATGACTAGACTATAGTCTATCAATTATTATTCATCCAGACTGATGGTTCGATAAAATGAGGACAATCACATCTTGAAATGTCGGAGTCTCTTCCAGTGAATTTTGAAACTGACCGATTCGGACCGTTGGTTATAAAAAAAAAAATTTAAAAGTGTTTCTTTTTAGGAAGAACTTTTAATCCGCGTTAAAAATCGATTGCAAAACCAATTCGATTCGAAAGAGTTATAAAATTGTTGCGACAAATATTGATATTTATGTATGAGCTTCGACAAGAATTAACTTTACATTTTCTTAGGACAGTAATGCTAAGCTAAGCTAAATCAAAAAACTGAAATTAATAATGGAAGTGGACCTGGAATAATTCCACATAAGATTGGTGATAACTCAGGAAACCCAAATATGTAAATGGAAATCCCAGAACATACACATAAATTCCAATATTTTAGTCAAATATGCACAAAAATGTTGAAAATATGCAAGAAATCAAATACAGTTTAAAAATATTACAACAACATGCTTCTAAAGCACATAAGTGAAAATAATATTCACGTTTTTTTCTTTCATTTGCATCTATAAAGAAATTAATTTCTGAATCGGTCAAAAAGCATAAAAAAGTACCGTAGCGGAGGACGTAAACAAATTTTTGTATGAAACACGTGAGTAAAGTATTGCATAAATAACTATTTGCCAATGTGAGTAAAATGTTCAGTTGCTGCTAGAATGTCGATCTTCAATATGGTCGCGTTTGTTAATCGGCTACGATAACCTATGATGATGAAGGATCATCACTTCTAGATATATCCTCATGTATTTATTGCTAAATTGTGTTGATTTTGAAAACTTGCATAATATATTAATCAATAGATCACCTACAACATTGATTTAAAATTAAAAACCATTTTCAACCATAAAAAATATTTTTCCTTAGTTGTTTCAATTCAGAAATACGTAGCAACCATTATTTATAGTTGCATTAAGATTATTTAACCATAAATTTTACTCAAATTGATTGAATCTTTTTTTATCATTGACAGCTTTCTTGTTCCTATGTTTGTGAACCATTCCTAAAAACTATCATTTTCTTGTACCTGTATTATATTCCGTCTCAAGAATTTTTATAATTGAATATTTTTTTTCATATTTTATGATTTGTTATTGCAATTGTATCTTTTTACCGTATCGATGGCCTTTCAATCTATTTTCAAAATACTGAAATGTCGGTCCTATGTAAGAAGCATCACATCATTTGTAGGTACTGTTGAATTTAGCCGGAATACGAGGTCTGGCTATTAAAAAACGGGACTGCGCGCCTAGAGGGCGCCCGAGATGAGGAAAAAAACGAGTTGGGTATCTAGATATCTTGTCTATGCACGTCCCAAAACACGTTTCCATCACTATTGTAGTATTTGGGCAGTAGCGATTTGAAACGAACGTGTTTTTCCTCCTGCCAAAAACCATGTGTGACGAAAAACAGGTGCAACGATCAATCTCAAATTTCCCGTGTGCCGAGTGCTATAAATTGTTGCAAGAGTTCTATGGAGTCAATTCTCTATCTCGTGCGCGTGTTTTTGAGTGGTGTGTGCGCTTTATTGAAGGCCGAAAGAGCACTGAAGATGACCAGAGCCCAGGTCGTCCTGTGACTGTTTCAACTCCGGAAACAGTCACCAAAATCAACCAAATTGTCGAATGAGCATCCGATAAAGAAACGGTTGGAAAAATTTTACACGAGGAATTACACATGACAAAAGCTCTTGCGTCAACGGGTTTACTCAGATTTCCTTGAAAGGTTAGAGAGGTAAAAAAAGATCTGCTTTGAAAGGGCCTCGATTTGAGTCGATGGAAGCGGTAAAGCAAAAACGGCAGTGCTGCTAAAGACGCTCATCAAAAAGACTTGCTTCGATCAATGGAAAAAACGTATGGAAAGGTGTGTTGTGAGGGGATCATTCGATTGTAGAATAATTTTTATAATAAATCCCTTCTTCGTAACGTAACTTCTCGTTATTTAATAGCCAGACCTCGTATGTATATATGTAGCGCCAATGTATGGTGTTTTGCTAATAGCCATCTGTTTTACATAATTTCTTTCCCTACTTATTATTAGGGGCTGTTTTATGCCTTTATATGTTTTCCGAAACGTGATATATAATACTAATTCTTTAGTTTTTGAATGTTTTATATTTCAGTTTAGTGAAATGTTCCGATAATACTTTATGCCCTTTATGATTTGTTCTAATTTATTATTTATTGAAACAATTTGAGAGTTGTTATGAATATCCTTGTACATATGGTAAGGATAAAAGTTTCACGGTAGATTATCATTTATTGATCTATCCTGTAAATGCTTGAATTTTTTAAAACTTTGATTTTCATATTTAACAATTCTAAATAATATTGTTTGTTGGGGTGTTCGAAAAAGACATGGATTGCGCAAAGGGATAAATCACGTCAAGTGAGCACCCCAATTTCCAACCCATTGGCGCGCTTGATCTTTTTACTTTATTCAATGTACGATCGATATGTGTGCATATTATGAATGAATAAATAATATAATGAATACTGCGTTGTTTGATTGCTGAATACTCTTCAATCTTCAAAATAGAAGTTGTTTTAATCGAAAGCGCACGCAAAAAATAAAGTAACGAACACTCGCCGCGCAGCCTGTCGACCGGGCGGCTTTGCAATTATTTATTTTTCGAGCAAACTTATGGCGGGCAGTGAAATTTTTTTTCATATTATCGTTCTTAAATAGTTATTCTACATATCACCGAAAGCCTGGGCGATTAGAGCATTGAGAAGCTAATAAAAATATCAATTGTTTATAAAAAAGTTATTAAAAATACTGAAAAATTGTTAATAACACAACGCAATATTTTTTATCTGAGAGGGCGATATTTCATAGGTATGCACATCAATTTTCATGTCAAAACATTCAGTAGTTCGAGAACAATTGATTATTGTCTAAAAAAAGTCATAAATCTTTGTTGCATATAAAAAAATATTTAAACAAATAATTACGTTAAAATACTATCTTTTCTATCTTTGTGTTTGCGGGTAGATTCGATTGAAATAATTATTTTATGACATTTGCTTGGGTTGGAAATTGGGGTGCTCACTTGACGTAATTTATCCCAAACGCAAGTACCCCTTTTTAAACGTATTAGCAACCCTCGGTAAAAATTATAAATATTGGTCCAACAGCTCTGGAGCTCAAGGCTTTTATAGAAAATTTCCTGTGCTTTTTAAATCTTTTTCCAGATTTGAAATATCCTCAATTTTCTCAAAAACTTTCTGCATTCGGTTCCGAATCGAATTAACCTCAACCAAAAGAGAAAAAGATTTAACCTAAAAAGCACTTGTTGACTAGATTATTATTTTATTGAATATTACTGTTTCACTATTGTATTCTTCTTTTGCAGATGCCCACGTGAGAAATAAATCGAAATATCAGTCGAACGGAACTAGTTTGAATAAAGAATCAACAAAATATTTAAACTATGGCAATGAAGATCAAATGGTATGATTTTTAGTAATAATAAAAGTTCATTATATTAAAAAATTTCCTTAATTGTATAAATTATGTGTTTTTATTTTATAATAACGCGGATGTAGAGTAAAATATACAGATTTGACACACTGTATAATGAAAAGACAAACTTGCTTCAATCTTGCGACAGACTGTATGATAAAAACAACCGGCGAGGGTCTCAGACGTTTAGCATAATACGTGTTCATATGACTCCTTTTAAAAGCAGAATAAAACATTTCCATAACTTTTCCTCGGTTTATTTACTTTTTTTTAAGCAAAGAATGCAGTTTCATAAAAAATATATTTACACAATAATGGAAACTGTTCTAAATCATCTAGTATAGATTTAATCATTCTTTTTTGAATATTCTTTTTGGTCTTCTTAATTAGAATATTCCTTTTCATCTTCGTGTCCATGATATGCTCTCTATTAATTCTTGATCTGCTTTTCAATCCTTCGTTTACTGTCTTTATTCCATTCCATAGACAATTTTTCATAACGTGCTGCAGCGATAGATTAAATAATGTTGCAGTCATCTTGTCCCACTCTTTTCATCTTCGGTTTCTTCTTGGTCAATACACTTATTTTTGATTACCTCCAATACTACTATCCCGAGAAAAATATTACAGATTAGTACTATAGCTTCCTAGGGAGTTGAAGGAAATTTTTGTCTCTTATCTCTTATTTTCTTTATTCTTCTTTGTGTAAGTACATTATCGTATACTACACAATGGTTTTATGTCAATAACAGGCATTTTCTGGCAAGTATAATCGCCTCCTCCCAAACAACCGAGAATCCAAATCAAAAAGACCCCATACGACATTGTAAATTCATTTATTAAATCTGTTTTAGGCGTTTAAAAAATATTTTCAGGCGATTTTTCCTAATCATTCAGTTTTTTTTCAAAGTTTTTATTGCCATATTTGTGGACCTACAAATAATCTCTGTTCAATTTTTGCCTCGCTGAGTTTGGTGAATTTCTGAGGGAGATAAATCTGGTGAATAAGGTGCATGAAGTAGCAATTCAATCTTTAATTCATTATTTTTGGCCATTGCAATAACGGATGTGTTAGCTGGTGCATAGTCTTGATGAAACAACACTTTCTTCTTAGTCAAAAGCAGTTGTTTTTGCTTGATTTCCACGCGAAAACGTTGCAATAAGCTGGAATAATATTCGCTGTTGATAGTTCTTCTTTTTATTATTTATTATCCCACGCGCATCCTAGAAAACCGACGCCATTACCTTGCCTGCAGATGAAACGGTCTTTGCATTCATTGGAGCCGGTTCTCTCCTTTTATTCCATTGTTTTGAGTGTTCTTTTGTTTTCGGTGTGAACTGATGGACCCACATTTCATCCATGGTTATGAAACTACTTTATTTCTGGGAAGCATTATCAAACACTCGATGGAAACATCTTTACGATGCTGTTTTTTTTCCATTGTGAGCAAACGCGGCACCATTCTGGTGCACTGCTTTATATGCGATGCACCGCATTTTTTGAAATGCCTACTATGTCTACTAGCAAGCGTACTTTCATTCGACAATCATCCAGTACATCTTCGTGGATTTTCCTCAACACATTTGGAGTCATTTGGTCTACCACTGCGGTGCTGGTCTTGGCAGATCGTACGGCCTCATTTAAGTTGTGCAACCCAATATTTTACTATTGATAACGAAGTAGCAGTCTCACCCAGTCTTGCCAATTAAAGTATTGTATCACATAACAATGACCAATTTTACAAATTCACTAAATACTTTCACTATTAATGGCTAAAAATACTAAACAACGTGGAGTCTTTAAGCTTGAAACATATGCTGTACAGATTATGCACTTTTTAATACAGTAGTAACTACCGCCATCTCTAGATCAAGCCAGGTACTTCTAGGACCATTCTCGTAATTGGTCCCAGTTCTTTGAACATATAATGAGAGATTTCAACGGATTTTCTTGTTGCAGGGAATTGAAGGATTCGTCCACAGTAACTTGAAATCGAACTTCTTTTTGGTGTTGTATATTCTGACAGTAGGAACTCTAAGGATATTTTTTCACTGGTATCCCAACTTGTACATTAAAGCAACACATACTAGATCCAGTCTCAGATACGCGGAAAGAGTTCTCATAACCGTAAGTTTTTTATCAAATTTGATTAGTAATTTTATCTTATTTCCCGTTATCAAAATATTCTTCATTTGCGCGGCTCAAGTAATAAGAGCAAATAAAGTATACGTATAACGAGGTTATTTTATTTTTAGGATGTATATAAGAAGTTCAAAACATTTTTCATTAAGGACGTAAAGATCGTAGAAGCCAATGAAGAAGGGTAAGTTACAAAGCACACAAACACACGTAAATTTTTGTAATCATGCTCAATAGTATATACGTTCAAAGTGCTCGCCGCGAACGTCTTGGCAGCAAGCTAATCTGGTACAGAAATGTCTTCTAGCGTTACTTAATATGATTCAACTTTTTAATTCATCTAACTTAACAGGTTTAGTTTTGGATACAATATTTTTGACATCCCACAAAAAGAAATCTAAAGGCACAAAATCAGAAGATCGTGCTGGCCTATTTATCGATCCGCGCATCCCGATTCACCGATTATTTATTTGGTAATGAGACGGTGTTCCATCTTCCTGGATCTATATTATATCATCTAAGTTTGCTGAAGTTGGCACCACATTAAGTTGGAGCAGTTCTAAATATTTATCTCGTTCAATGAAAAAGGGAGCCATGATATGATTTTCAACAATTCCTGCTCAAACATTAACGTATCAGTATATTACGTACGTTCTTATTTCCTCTAGTGAGGATTCTCGTTAGATGAAGAGATTTCGACAATCAACATGACCGCGGAGATGTCTTGTCTTTCTATATTCTCTTAACTTATTAACAGTTACTGCAATGGAATATAATATTCATAAAATGTATTGAAATTTTAGATCGACCGCGAATCAAAAACAAGAAAATATTTTGGAATGCAATTTATGCGATGGTAGACAAAAAAGTAAGTTTTTAGATATTTTTTGGTTCGGATCTTTTTACAATTTTCTTTTCAGGATTAACCCGAGCTCGCATTATTAGACTTAAGAAATTATTATATATTTGGGACGACGAAACAGAAAGTTTTGTAAAATTAGCCGGGTTCGATACTGGCGTAACTAGGGCACAATTACACTCTTTAAAAGGTCAAAGTAAAGAGAAACAAGAAGTGAAGTAAGTTGAATTTCGAAATACTAACATCCCTCGATCAGATATTATATTACTAATTTCTTTATTCTTCTTAAACTTTTTAAAATTGACTCGGACGAATTGCTTCACGTAGACACCTCAAACACCAGACCAGACACCACCTCATTGACCGTTTGACCATCTGAAATGAATTCATTGGGAACTACATCACGGTAATCAAAGAAAACGATTAGCATCACCTTGATATTCGACCAACTAGAACATATTTTTTTTTCGTTTCATTTGTAAAGCGCCATTTTATAAATTACTGTGCAGTTTTGACAAATTATATATTTAATTATACATAACCGCAAGTCTCGTCGTCTAAGCGACCCGTACTCACCTTTGTTTTTACAAAGGTTCAAAGTCTTTCGAATAAATCAATTCATTTCCGATGGCAAAATGACGATTTCCTCAACTTTTTTAATGTTATCGTCGTTAGGTGGATAGGCGACTCGCTTGAGACAAAGTTTCAATGATTTCGAAAATGTAATTCTACTGGAAACTGCAAAATTTCAAGCTCGTTGCTCAACTTTTTTTCATAGTCTATATAGCAAAACAAAGTTGTCGCATTGTAAAGAAACAGCTGACAAAGACACACTAATTGAAATTTCAGGCTTAGAGATTTGTCTAACCAAATTATAAATGCTTTTTCTTATTATTTCCGACATTTTAATGCAAAAATTTGTTTGACTAATGTGAAAAATAAAAAACATTTTGTTTACAAAGTAATTTTGATATTTTAACCTATTTTTGAAGTCCTAAATTCTGTGGCAAAACGTGATTCAAATATTTCACATTTTGATCTCTCCTTTACGTATGATTCATTGAATTTTGGATAATTTTCAGGAGATTATTATATGGTGACAACGAAATATCAGTTCCAGTTCAATCAATATTAACACTACTAGCACTAGAAGCACTAACACCATTCTACATGTTCCAATTGTTCAGTTTAATAGTATGGCTTTGTGAAAGTTATTATTACTATACTGGTGCTATATTTGTAATGTCAGCATTCGGTATTTCCACCTCTATTATTCAAACGAGAAAGGTAAGTAACAATATTTCATAAATGTTTACTATGAATCGATTATATTCAAGTACATATTCTACTTTTGCTTATTACACAACCACATTTCCACTACGAAAACGTTCAAACTAATTACCTACGGTACCATCAGTTACATCATCACTTATTTTCGTGTCAATTCATATCTACGACAAATTATAGTAGAGAACGCACGGTGACAGTTAGTTTTTTCAATATCAAATCATTTTATAAATTTATTATTTTTATAAATACTTTCAAAATATGTATATCTTACTATTATACCTCGTAAACTTGCTACAACTGAATATTAAATTATAAAACGTATATAGACGAGTAAAATGTACATACATGTAAGGACGTTTGGTTTAAACAGTGTACCAGACGCGAACTGAGCACTTTTATATTTTTATACGGGGAGTAAACATTATTTTTCATTTCTTAATTTGGTATGAGTGCCGTGCGTATTTATGAAATATTGATTTTTCTTCGTATAACTGTCTTCTGCAATTGATATTGAAAGAACTATAATTTAAAGTTTTAAACGACTTCTTCGCGCCTGAACTACAAAATTTAATGCTCATTATTTATTATATGTATAAGTCACATCTACTAATTATACCTATTTCGACTCGATATGAGCCACGATCAGTAGATTTTGCTGTAAAAACTAATTCTTTACAAATTAATATTTTATTTTAGAATCAAAGAAATCTCAAAGGAACAGTCAACTTGGTTGATAAAACCCTAGTTTGTAGAGGAAATGGCATTTTCGCCGAAATACCCACAACGGAATTGGTACCAGGAGACTTGATAGCTATCCCACCAGGAGGATGTGATATGCAATGCGATGCAGTATTAATAACAGGAAATTGTGTTGTTAATGAGAGTATGCTAACAGGTAATCTTCTTTTTCCGTCTGTTATATTAACAAAAGTCGAAAATAGAGTAGAAAATTTGAAGGTTAATACAGACCGAAATATAAAATGTTGCCAACACGTTGAAGATATTGACAACATTTTTATTGCATACATCAACTTATGCTATCAATAATATTAAATATTTACATCAAGATCAGTGTAGGGAAATGGAGGAAATTGTCGCTGCTGTTGTACGTTCTGCGTTCATCAAGAGACTTTTTTAAACAAGGAACAAACCATAACGATAATTTAATGTTTCTACAGATTAATGAAATAACTAAACAATCTTCGGCAAGTAGAAATTCGCAGAAATGTCGTTTGTCCAAATCCCATCTTAGTTGTACTCCATTGACTTTCAGACGCCTCACAATCTGCGTATGGAGCTTGCGTTTATGTAAAAAGTTTAAACCTTGATGGAGAGGTACAAGTAAATCTTATCACTTCTAAGAATCGTGTTCCTCGTTTAAAATCACTTAGTATCCCTCGTTTGAAGATTTGTGCTACTGTCCTTCTGGCAAAGCTTGTCGAAAAAGTGAAATCTTCTTTAACCATACATTTTTCTGAAACTTTTATTTGGAGCGATTCAACTGTGGTCATTGCTTGTATACGTTCATCTCCACATACCCTCCAAACATTTGTAGCTAACCACGTTACTGAAATTCAGAATCTTTCGAACTCCCATATGATTACTTGGAGATATGTTCCAACAGACTCGAATCCTGCTGACATTTTGTCCCGAGGGGTGTCTCCAAGTAATCTAGTAACTTCAGACATTTGGTTTCATGGCCCTGAGTGGTTGCCCTGGCCTTCTGATATATCTCTTCAAAATCCAATTCCAATGGAATTACCTGAAATAAGAACTTTTGTTTCTAGTGGCTCCTAGATTGTCAAAAACCATTTAGCATATTGGTCAGCACCAGCTTTTAGAAAATTGAGGTATTTGTTTATTTACAACAGATAAAAGATGAAGTATTACAGCCAGAAGAAAGAATATATCGACTTTTTTGGTTTTTGGGAATATGATAGCCTCTATAAAATTGAAATAGGAAGCCAAAAATTTTGGACTAGAAATAAATGAAGAGAAGACAGTACAGAGTACAATTTCGAAAGAGTTTCTAACTTTGTGTATCTAGGAATAGTAATAGAAGACAAGGGAGTAGAAGAATTAGAACTGAAAGCCAGAATAACTCAAGGAAGTATTAGATCACTGATGAAGCCAAAATACGTGTCAAGAAAAACAAAAATAACAACATATAAAACGGCAGTAAGATTCACCGCAACATATGCATGTGAGACATGAATATTAAAAAAGGCAGATGAAGCCATGATGGAAAGATGGGAGAGGAGGATACTAAGAGGAGGAGTACACACAGAAGATGGCTGGAGGAGAAGAACTAATAAAGAATTGAAGGAATTTTATGGAGAAGCTACAATAAGATAGTTTATTAAGGGACAGAAAGTGAGATGGTTGGGACATTTTGAGAGAACGGATGTCAAAATTAGTCCTGCAAAAAATACCAATAGGGAAAAAGAGAAAGGGCGACCAAGGAAGAGATGGTATGACTGTGTAATGGAAGACCTAAAAAATAATAATGTGAACAGGAAGGAATGGAGAAATATTGTGTGGAAAATGCAAAATAGAGGACTTTGATATATATTATATAGAACTATGTAATATTGCCATTCTTTCCCTAGGCCTAGATGGCCTGTAGAGCACATTAATGAAGATAGCCTTTTATCCAGAATAATATTAATGTATTCACAAGAAGTTTCATTAACATCTACTGTGAACACACCTTCCATAAAAAGGTACTGTTCCTGAACTGAGTTCGTACTCGTTGTAGAAAACATCTTGATACCAAAGATACTGTTCGCTGTCTGTTTGTGGCACATCGTTCCAAGCAACTTCAACTTTGTATACTAACTGGAAGACCATTTTTATAGTCTTCACTTCATCATATCCCTAACTTGTTAAATTTAAAACTTAGTAATTGAGATGGCCCCTCAAAATATTTGGGATAAGTTTTTGGAAACTTGCCAAATGTGGACATGAGTTTGTTGCTGACATAGAGCTGAGCGCGACCTATTTACGTAAATAGTTTTTAGATGTCATTGTTTGGTCTTCGACTGGTCAGCGTCAAAGGAAGTTCAGATCACGAAAAAAAATCTCGAATGCGGTTTACATTGTTTTCCAAGCAATTTAACACGATGTAGCAAATCGCAGATCTCGTTGCTTGACGCAGTGCTTCAACGTACCCTAACTTACAGAACATGATGCGCGTTGCTTTTAGCTTGCCTTCCAACAGTGCTACATACGAAAGGACATTTTCAGCAATGCGGAGAATAAACAACTGACCGCGTTCGACAATGAACGAAGAACGTCTGGTGGACCTAATGGTGCTGTGCTCAGAAAGTGACATAGTAAAGGACATGGACTATGATAAACTTGCAGACTTTCAAAAGTCGACGAAGGAAAGTCTGATTGGTAAAGAGACATTAATAACTATGAAGAATAAAAAGACTTTCGTTATACAGTAATCACTATCTAACTCACAAACAAAAAAATCTTTTGTTGTACTTTATTTTTCTTGTTAAACTTGAAGTTTTCACAGTACTGTGTCTTTAAAATAATGTTACTTTTAATTTAATTTGTTAATTAAACAAATCAAATTGACTTGAAGCTTATATACAGGTTAGCAAACTATTTTCTTTAAAAACAAATAAATGCTATTTAAAGATTCTCATAAGGCTTTTATAAGTTTTATAATTCTGAAGTAGATAGACAGTTTTCTCATCTGAAATGAGCTATATAATAAAATGTTGGAGGTTTTATTTTTGTTATAATAATTGAAACAGCTAGGGCCTACTTGGGATAGGCTTAAAACGGACCATTTAAATTGGATGTTGGAATTTGAGCATACAGTGACTCATACTTTATGATAGCTGGCACCCCAAAAATTTTGACCTAAATCCGCCCATGCTGACGCTCGTTGGTACACTTTGGTTGACCAATTAAACAACTTCCTATTCCTGCACCTTCTTACAACCACCACGTCATGGCAGTATAGAATTTTCACGATTGGATAATCAATATTTCGATAGTGATATTTGTAAGATCTTCGAAATTGGAAACATTTTGTTGTATAATACAAGTAGATCTTTGATACTTGTACTCTCCGGCTTTTGTAAGCTGGTTTTTTCTTAGGAAACAAAATTCTTTTTTTGGTATATACAGTGAAAGCTGAGACGTTGATTGTGTAAGATGAGATAAAAAGGAATCTGTTTCAGGTGAATCTGTACCTATAACGAAAACGCCATTAGCGAATGATTCTATGGCGTTTCAGCTGAAAGACAACGTAAATCATATCCTCTTTAATGGAACAAAAATTATACAAACCAGAAGTAACCGTAAGTATAAGGTTTTATTAAATTTTTATAGAAAATATGATGCATATTTTGTTTCTTTTTTTAATATAAGATAAATAGCAAGAATTGCAGTCTACAATACCAATTATTTGCGTGTCATCAACCTCGGGTGTTTCTTTTGAATTTCCTCATATAATTTAGTCAATTGTTCCACATTGCATACAGGATCATCTGTGAATAAGGGCTTTAAAGACCTTATTACGTTTCGACCACTATTCTTTGCGTTTAACGTTTAATTTCATTATTGTCTTCCTTCATACATCTATTAAAAATAGAAAATATTTTTTGTTAAATGAGAAAACTTTTGAATAGCTTGTGAATGGAAAAAAACAAATATAGTTCAAGAGCGGATAATTGTTCACATTCAAAACTTTGTTAAATGCGTTCATCAATGCTACTCAGATCTATTGCAAAGAAATACTTGAGGTCTTCATAGAGCTAAAGGATTCTTCTTCTTCTAAAGATTAGAAGGGACTAGGCTGTTAAGGCTGTTCGGTCAGTTTTAGTGAAAAAACGTTGGTACAATTGTTTCTTTATGATAATTTCATTTATTTTTTAGATAATGAAAAAGTCTTCGCCGTAGTCATTAGAACCGGTTATTTAACAACGAAAGGAGAGCTTGTTAGAAGTATTTTATATCCACCACCTGCGGATTTCAAATTTGATACTGACAGCTATAAATTTATAGGAATTTTATTCGCAATTGCTACTTTGGGAGTCATATATACAGTGGTATCTAAGGTAAAGCATTTTTAGGAATATACGGTTTTATAAATAACAAAAAGAAACAAAATTTCTGCTGGAATAACCGTATTAATATGTCAACTCTATGACACAAAATGATAGTGGTAAAACATTTGTTAGAACTAACTGGGTCCTTATCTTTACCTATCTTCATCTGTATTCCAATTTTTTCTACTTCTCTATGTTTTATCATCATCATTTGATATTTGCTACTATCCCAACATAATTTACATATGCTATAACTTGTTCTGTTCATCTTTCACTATCTGTTTCTTTTTTTCTGCATATACGTTCGTTGTTATTGACTGCGTCACCTTCTGATGTTACCGACGACCATTTTCTCTTGCTCGCTTCGTCTATTTCTTTATATTTCTCTTTGGTTTATTGACTAACAAAAGTAAATGTATAATAAAGTTGGTGATTCCTCTTCCTGTTCTGAAACTCTTATAGGAACATTTTCCTATAGGAAAGGCTCTAATTAAAGGCGTTAGTGCTATTCTACTGACGAATGGATTGGTCTCTACATTTTCTTTGATTTTAATTTTCGAACTAACTCAATCAATTTTAATACACTTGGTAAATCGAACGAAAACACCAACTCTACGCAACAAAACGACGCGTTGATCCGAACTTATCGACAATTCGTAAAGAATAAGTCACTTATAAACTCAGAGTATTCTCTCAATCATAATAAAGCACAAGGAGAAAATTTATGCTACTCCAGCTGTTGGAGTATGGAAAAGAGGTGAATTTCCTCGTGTGGAAGAAAAGCTGGTCATTTGGCTTAGACGGGGTAAAAAACAAAAAGTGTCTAGAAGCGGAAACCTGTTAAAAGAAAAAGTAAAAGAGCTCACGCATCGAAACCTTTGCGGCGAGTGATGAGTAGCTTACAAAAATGTTTTTGGGGAAAGTGGAAGTGTTAATGATGAAGTTTGCTCAGATTAGCGCGCTAAATGGAATACTTTGATTGAAAACTATGATTCCCGAGACGTTTCTAATACCGATGAAACAGAGGTTGACAGTTTTACTTGCAGTGAATATGGACGGATCAGAAAGCTAAAACCCTTAGTAATAGTAAAAGCAATATAATCGCGATGTTTCAAATGAGTAAAATCATTTCCTACTAATAATCGTGCTAACACAAAACCCTCATGACGACAGTACTTCTTAACAATTAATGGAGACATGAAACCACAAAACTGGAAATTTTGACTGTTTTTTTTTTAGTCCAGCGAAGAACTCTAATACTTTCTGCCGATTACAACTTCCAAATTGCAATCATTCGACCAAGGGATCATCCATAATTTTAAGACGTTCTATCGTAAACAAATTATTAAACTCGTTTTGGAATCTCTCGACAAGCAGCTAACTGAGAATGTCACGGTTCTGATTGACAAGGCATGGAGAGCTGAAACACCTTAAACGATGTTCAACTGCATCAAAAATGGTTGAATAATTACGGATGACGAAGAACCAACAATAGAGTTTTTCTGACTTTGTTCCAGTGGATGAAGATGTTGCAGTCTCTGGTTCACTTCACCGATGGCGAAATGTAATCTGCGATAGATACAAATGAAAAAATCAACGATGAAGATGAAGACGATACATCTAAACCTTTGGCAGAAGTGTCAGTTAAGAAAGCAAGAGCTTCTTCTTCTTTAGCACTTTCTTTTCGTTGCTTATAATTTCAATTATTTCGCTGGTTCCATTATTTTTGATACTGTTATTGTCTATACCTTCCGTAGATATTCTTAGATTAAATTTATGTATCTAACGCCAAAAGGGAATGTTAAATAAATGATATTAAATTTTGTTTTAGAGTACCAGACAAATAGAAACAACTGATATACTGATTAAAGCTCTGGATATATTTACCATAGCAGTACCGCCTGCACTTCCAGCCGCCATGACTGTAGGAAAATTGTACGCCCTCAATCGATTAAAACACAAACAGATTTTCTGTATTAACTCGAGGGTTATAAACGTATCAGGATCTATAGATTGTGTTTGTTTCGATAAGGTACGCTGTAATGATGGTTAAATATATTTAAATACGAGTAAGATCGTTTTTTTAGACTGGGACATTAACTGAAGATGAATTAGATATGTGGGGCGTAGTTCCAGTAGAAAGCAATGAAGTGAAACCTGCGTTGAGAGATGTTAAACAATTAAATAAGGCATCGGCTCTTTTTAAAGGAATGGCTACCTGCCATTCTCTGTCTGTAATAAAAGAACAGTTAGGTGGAGATCCTCTAGATATTAAGGTAGCGTATAACGAAAAAATTACTATTTCATGAGTACTTACAACTCGTATTACGAACTATATTCTATATACGTCTCTTTTTTCAATATAATTTTGAATAATTGACATTTAAACGATAATGGACGTTTCTAATTTGTAATTATTAGATAGTTTGATCAATAATAATGGGGCTGCAGCTAGTACAAGGTTTTTTGTTATATTAGAATTATCATAATGTTTGTTAATTTCATTTGAAATCTGATTTTATTCCATTGGTAAAGTTGTCATCTCTATAATCGACAACTAGGGTTGATTTATATCTCTCTAACTGTTTTATAGCTAGCACCTACGCTAACACAAAGAGTTCCAGATGATCTACGTGTTATGGATACCAGTCTTCCTAGCAACAGTATGATCACAGAAAAATTTGCACATAGTCGCAATGCTTCTCAGTGCTGGAAATTTCCGAAGAACTTGTTGTCCAATCAGGAAGCAGTTGGGCTTCAGAAATACTTCTGCAATCAGGATCAAAGATTGTTGATGTTCTAGACACTAGAAAACGCGTTTCTCAGTAGTTTCTAGATCGTTTGAAGAAGGGGAAATTTTTTAGCATAAAATTGTCACCTATGAAGAGATATTCATGCGTCATAACACCTCAGAATCGAATCGTGCAAGAACGACGAAGAAAACCTCTTGAAAGTCAAAACTCGATTATGTGCGTGGAAAGCGTTGGCCATCGTTTTTGTTGTCCTAATGTCCTTATGATGATGATCATCAACGCGATCTATTACTTTGATCCTTTTGGATCAAGTGAGCCCCATTATGAACGCCAAAAGACGAGATAGTCTCAGCGGCGAGGTGAGGCCAACCTTCAAGTGGAAACATTCTAGTTAGATATTTAATACGGTGACGGAAAGTAAAAATAGTAAAAAGAACTCGATTTTTCAAAATAGCACTCTTCCGCATCAATACACTGCTCCCAACGAGTTTTCGTACGTCTCCAGGACCGTCTGGACCGTAATGATGTTCAATTTCTGCGTTAAACAGCCTCTACCGAGCCGTGATGCTTCCTCTGAGCGTAGATTTTATTCTTAGGAATGTAAATAAGTATAGTGGGCGGCCCTAAATATCTTGGCAGAACACTTTCCGGCTGACCTTTTGCTTCTTTGCTCCTTTGACAACACTTCGCGTGCACGATCCCAAAAACTTGGGTTTGAGGAATGTTCAATTTATCAGCAATTATTCTGTTCCAGCAAACGCTCCAGTACAAGCGATCTGCTTTCTTCGGAAGTTAAATTACGATTTTTCCCAATATCCCACCCCTTCTATCGGGTGCACGAAGACCGCTTCTCGTCCGCACATTCGCGCAGGCAAAAACCAGTCCTACTTTTAGAACAGACCCTAAAAACAAAGGGAATTATATTGAAAAATAATTTGTATAAGTGTAATTTTTATTGTAAAATAAGTTTAGTTTCTACAGAAAGTCATTTAAAAATAATGATGAGCATTTTGTTAATATTATAAGTCTTCTCTATTGAAAAAATTTTATTATAACTTGTTTTAGATGTTTGAAGCTACTGGATGGGTGATAGGAGAATCCATGGATGATAGGAAACATAATCACATCGTCGTCAGACCGAATATAGCTTATTCGGAAAAAGGGGTAAATATTAAATATTTTTTTTTCATTCTACATCATTGTATTTCGAACATATTACAAATTTTGTATATTCTTTTTATAAAATATATGTCTTAATGTCACAAAATACCAGATGTGCCAATTTTTTTCCATTGATATATTGTTGTTTGGGAGCCATAGTGCATTCACAATGTAGTATTTTTTTGTCCACTAAAAGTCATTAGAGATTTTATATTTTAGTATAACCCTAAAACGATGATTCTCAGTGTTTTCAAACTGTATTCACTTTTTTGCTTTTCAAATTTCCCATGTTAAATCCTTCTTTAATATTTACAAATGTGTTGATGGTTACATCTCGATTTTGTAAGTCTAGGTCTGCGCCCTAACATAAGAGAGCCGCTTTTTTTTTCAAACTCCAATCGCTCCATGCAGATGCTACGCGGGCAGATGAAAGCGGGCATGCGACTGCGAAGCTCTCGCACTACACACTCCGCCATTGTTGACATTCAGGCGTCAGTCGGCGTTGTGCTAAAGCCACGTAAGCATGTCCGCCATTATTGATGCTCCCGCCAAGTGTGATTCGTTTTCTACAGGTTGAAGGCGTAATGCTGCAGAAATCCATTGGAGAATGAGTTGTGTGTATGGGGAAAACTTCGTGAGTGATAATGCGTGCGTGAATCTGTCGTTTCAGGTGACCCGGTTCAACAAGTTGACAAAATGGTTAAAAAAATGCTTTGTCTACGGAAGTTCCAGAAGTTTCAAGGTCTGTTTTGTACTCTGCTTAAACTCTTTGGCGGCAACTTTCTTTGAAGAGGGTATTGAAAAGCTTGACAACAGATATAATAAAATTATTGTTTTATATGAACTTGTATTTTATTTATAGCCTATCGGAGGTTGAAAAAAAACGGCCCTCTAGTTCGTCTAATCTAATCAGGATAATCAGTTATTTTGGTAGAATTATTGCATTACCGTCAGTCTTTAACAAGTATGCAAAGTTTAATTTAATCTGATCGCTCAAAGTGGGGCAAAATCGAGGCCAAAAAGACACTATTTACTACAGAAATGATATAAGAACATAAAGTAAAACGAATTGTTAGGGTATACTAAACAGAAATGTGTTTTATTTACATTTCTATCCGTTTATTTTATCAATATTAATTCTATATTTTTACTACAAATATCAATTGTTTTTTTGCTGTTACAGATCGCCGTACAACTAGAAATAATTAAACAATTCCAATTCATATCACAACTACAGCGTATGAGCGTAATCGCTCTTTCCACACACCATGATCAATATTCAGTTTTCTGCAAAGGTTCGCCGGAAATGATCATGACATTGAGCAAGCCGTCGACTTTACCGAAAAATCTTATGGACGAAGTACAAAAATATACCGTACAAGGTTACCGTGTAATTGCAGTCGCTACGAAAAATTTAACGATAAGCAGTCCCGATACTGTCAATAAAATTGCTAGAGAAGAAGTCGAATGCGATCTTGAATTTAGCGGATTGATAATTTTAGAGAATAAATTAAAACCGGAAACATCCGGTATAATAGATACGCTGATTAAAGCTAATTTGAAAGTTGTTATGATAACAGGCGATAACCTTCAAACCGGTGTTCACGTGGCTAAAGAATGCGGAATGGTGGAACCTAACCAACATATCATCGAGATAATAACTGAAGAACCGACCGATCAACAACTGGCCACCATCAGCTATAAAATTATTAGTGAAGCCGATATAACAGTTAGTATTCATTTTTATTTTTTTCTAATAATACACTACAATTTTTTTGGGTCGTTTCGTTTCGACGTCAAATAATTTCTAGTTTATCCAATTATTAAAAATTAAATCGATGTTATATCAAGAAGCGTATCCAGAGATTTTGGGGCTCTTCCTACACTCGTTAAGGATACCAAGGACACCAATTCATACAAAGTTTGTTTCTCCAGAGCATGAATTAAACTGTTCAAGTGTTAAAGACATTGCGCAAAAAAACCCGAGGAGACTCATTCTTCCCGCACGCGACTTTAGGTCCCAGCCACGATGGCAATGGCGACGGAACATCTACCTTTCGGCATAAGTCTTGATGATTGTCTTGTACGTTGCTGGTAAAGAGAGTTTGAAAGAGGACGGTTATCGATTGGTGATGAGGCATGCTCTGATAGACTCATCCCTTTCAATTACTGCTGGCAACATTGAGGGAAACAAACATGTCATCGATGAAGATCAAACATGTACCCATGAAGCGCTTAAGGCAACTCTTAGTGTTAAAACCGCAACGATGAAAAACATCATTTTCATAAAAAAACTTTTTGTATATAGTAAAATGATTTTTTGTCTTGTTTTTCTTTCAGAAACAGTTCAAGACTAGGTCTGATATAGAAAAATACCAACCGAGAAATTATTGTTTCGCCGTTACCGGTAAATCTTGGGGAAACGTTGTGACGTACTTTCCAGAATTAATACCAAAAATAGTAACAAAAGGAGTAATTTTCGCTAGAATGTCGGGCATGCAAAAACAACAATTAGTCGAAGAATTGAAGACCATAGGATATTATGTTGGTAAGAATTCATTTGTGACTTTATTAGTTACTAGCAACTCCTTCTTCACGGATATGAACGTTTAATACATGAGAGGCCCGCGTTGATAGCGTTATCATACACGTAGATTTGCTTCTTGTCCCTACTGTGTTTTAGTATTGTAACGCGTAGCTAAGGCTCGCTGTTTTTATGTAGGTTTTATTAAAATAATAATGTTGAAAGAACGAACTATTATTTGATTGTTTATAGTTTAAAGTCACTTGAAAGATGTTGACAATTTGATAGAAACTTGTAAGTTTTTGATAGGATCCAAAATTTGATCCCGCAACTTAATAAATTGATAAAATAAGGACCGTTTTTTTCAACCTCCGAAATAAATTGAAGATAATAATTTTATTACCAAAAGATTGGCACACTTGTTACTTTTCGACATAATTACCGAAGAGATTGAGACATTTGTCATATCTGTGGACAAGCTTTTCAATACTCTATTCAAAGAAAGCTACCGCCAATGAATTCAAGTAGAGAGACCTTGAAACTTCTGGAAATTCCTTGGCTCCCTTCATCATGCACATCATCACGGCCATCTTTAAACTTTCGACACTATTCACGCATAACACAATCACTCATGAAGTTTTCTCCATACACACGACTGATTATCCGATGGATTTCTGCAGCACTATGGTCTTCAGCCTGTAAAAAACGAACACACTTCGTAAAACACACTTGGCGGGACCATCAATACAGGCGGGCGTGTTTACGTGGCTGTAGCACAACGCCGACTGACGCCGGAATGTCAACAATAGCGGAGTGTGTAGTGCGAGAGCTTCGCAGTCGCCTACAGCGAATGCCCGCGTAGCGTCTACATGGAGCGATCGGAGTTTGAAAAAAATTCATATTTCAGTCTATAATACAATTTGGTGTTGAAAATTAAGTGATGAAACTAATTTTTTAAAGAAATTCAATTGTCTTACTTCATATTAAATAACCACGTAAAGTTGGAAACGTTTCTTCCAGTCTTCATAGCTTCATGAGCTCGTTTACTTTGATAGCCTTAACCTGGTCGGTTACAGCCTTTTGAACGTTTTCTAATCATCCAAAAACCAATAGTCATTGTTTCAGATAATTTAGGAAGAAAGAAAAACAGGAGGACTCACGTCAGGTGAATAACGAGGTTCAGGGATGTTTTTAATGACAAATAATTCATTAATGAACTCGCAAATATCTCTCCTATCTCCAGTTCATTAATCAAAATATACTGTACATCCATTCTAATCGACTAAGTGAATAAGAACTCGGAATAGGTCGACATTTTCATCGGTTCTTACAGTTAAATACTTTCTGTTACTTGCTTTCTCTTATATCTACTCTCGTTGATACCTTAAACCATAGTAAAACTTGTTTCTTAACAAAACATAACCTCATGTGGATCTTTGGCTCTGGCACAAATATCTACGTAAGATGCAAAAATCTTTTTTAGAGGACGCCATCTGAAAGTTGTTCTTTCTGTATTCATTTACATACCGAAAGTTTTGAGTGTTCCATGTAGTGAAAGTGACAGTTCCGCAAAACACTTTCGGGGCGCTCTGGAGTAGACAACTTTAAATTTCTTAAATGTGATTCTAGCCACTTCAATGTTGACAGTTGACAGTTTCACTTCGATGACTTCGAACAAATGGTATCGAAATCATAAACACATCTACAGAGATTCCATCAACATCTAGTAGAGGTATACATATTCCATCTGCATCTAATCCAATAAATATTGGTACAATCAAAATTACTTTTTGCAAATAATTAATAAATTAATATTGACATTGCAAATATCATTAAGTACGTTATATTGTTCAATAAATAAAACGTTTATAATTCTCTATTATTTATTTTCTTTCATCAACGTTATTGAAAAAGTTTTGGATCTTATGCGTCGTCTAAAAAATGTTGTGTACGCCACGGCTGAAATACTACTTTATTGGACTCGGCCAACAAAGTAGCACTTTCAGTCCTTGGCATACAAATAACTATTCATTCAAAAAAACTTGTGAGAACAAAACTACATCTTATTTTGATAAATTAAAATTCCTCTATATCGAGAACATATTCATATGTATATATTTTTTCTTCGAGTGAAAAGATTTCATAACGCACTAAAAATGACAAAATGACTCATCAATTAATTTCCACAAATCTTTTAGATTCTTACTGAAAATTTTTTTTTCCAGCGATGTGCGGAGACGGTGCCAACGACTGCGGTGCACTCAAAGCAGCTCACGTAGGAATCTCCTTATCAGAAGCGGAATCCAGCGTAGCTTCACCGTTCACTTCAAAAATTCAAAACATCTCGTGCGTACCGAAAGTGATCAAAGAAGGACGAGCAGCACTTGTAACATCCTTCGGAATATTTAAAGTTATGTTATGCTACAGTCTGATAGAATTCACATCGGTTATGATATTATATAACATAGACGCTAATTTGACAGCTTTCGAGTTCCTTTACATCGACATATTCCTCATATTAAATTTCGCTTCTCTCTTCGGTATGACGAAAGCTAATAAAGTTTTATATAAATCGGCGCCGGAAAACTCGTTGGTAGGATTTATTCCTATTAGTTCTATAGCTTGTTATTTAATATTATGCGCAGTTTTTCAAATTTTCGCTTATTATTGGATTCAAACTTATAGTTGGTTCACTGCTTTCGTTTACGTCAAGTCTTCAGTTCAAGATTATACATCGTATGAAAATTACGCGGTTTTCACCGTATCTATGTTCCAATATATTACAATGTGCTTCGTATTTTCAAAAGGAAGTCCTTATAGAAGACCTTTATATACGAACATACCTTTTACTTTATCGTTGATCGTAACATGTGCAGTTTGCGTTTGGATGACTTTGATACCTTTCGATTGGGTTAGAGACATTATGGACCTTGAAGATACTCCCATTGAAGGGGCTGTTGCTATGATAGTTATAGCCGCTGTTAATTTCGTCGTTAGTATTATTTTCGAGGACGTTTTAGTAGAATGTTTGTTGGGAAAAATTATTGTACCGAAATTCAGAAGCATTCACAGGTCTCATAAAAAATATTTGGTAGTTTTGAGAGATTTAAATAGAGATTCCAGTTGGCCTAACATAAATTATAAGGAAACTACAGTTTATAATTCAGGAGAAATTACTAATGGTATCAACAATAGAGGTTATGTAGATGATGAGACTAGGTAGTTAGAAAATTGTTTTGAAAAATGTAAGCGAATAATTTTTGATACATGACTAGTTGATTGTTTTATCTTTGTCAAATATTTCATGTAGATAATCAGAAAAGTATAGTGTGCAACACGTGAGGACACAGATTATTATCAGACAAATATGGAATATCCTATTTTTCTATTTTGTACCTATAACACAATATGCAAACGTTTTTCTTGGGGGAATGCGGGGCGGAACGAGACGGCTAGCTTTAAACTCGGTTTTTAAATATAAAAATTCAAATCTACTTCGATTGAAGAAAATAATCTATAATTGAGATTATATTTCATCATAAGAGAAAAAGCAAACATGGATATGAAGTGCAAAATATTTTGAATATTGCGATTCCTCATATCGCCCAATTACACGTTAACCATGGTTACAAAAAATTACCAATTAATTGGAAATAATAGCAAAGTCAACTTTTCAGCTATTTCTCCTTAGTTAAGTTAGGAGGCACACAAAAACGGCCTCTCCGTCATCCCTATCAACGTCAGCACCAATTGTGACATGCTGAACCAGATATTCATCCTTCAGTTGATTTAGAATAGAAGTTCAGACAATATACTACATCCTCTTCATTATCTTAATCTGAAGAATCAAATTATTTTTTTAATACAAATATATATTTTTTATTTTGACGACTCTTTTTTACTGAATACACCGTTTACACCACCACTCACAATTACACAGTCTGACGCGCGTTTCGATAACCATGTTATCGTCTTCAGAGACTGAAGGTAAACTTTTTAGTTTCGTTATCGTCTTCAGAGACTTGTGTAGTGGTGTAAACAGTGTATTCGCCAATGGTTCCAGAAATTCCAACGCAACTCTTTTTTTTTTCTCTATTCTTTATATTCCTTTCAATAACGTTCTTTTCATTATCTAAATATATTTTTCTTTTTAGCACGTTCCACTTTCTTGGCCTCTTTAATGATTTTCTTCAACTTTTTCTAACTCATGGACAATTGCTGTTTTTTTGGACGTTCTTTGTTTGTTCTGTTCAATTTTCGGAACAGGCACAACATTTTTGAAGACACTGTTGAATATGATGTGCTTTTTACTACTACATCTGTCATACAAGACCATTGTAGTAGATTGAACAATCCATCTCTCGTCACTTTTGAATAAACTTCTTCAATAATTTCCTTATGGAATTTTTTATCATCAGCTTGATCTTGATCAATTAACTCAATGTCTGTTGTAGCCGCAGTGCGAAAATCGTCATCAGTAAAAACAGTATTATCAGGAGTAAAAATTTCTGTTTTCTTGAAGCCATTTGAACCGCTCTGCGTCGTAGATGCTCGAATAAATGCAGCTCTAACTAAACTAGAAATTTGAAATAATATCACCATTTTTCGAGAATTAGATCTCGACCATCCGAACTTCCTCCTCATTGTAAACGCTAATTGGTCTCAGTAAAGCAACGTACAGAGTTGAATATGGTGAGATCAGAGGATAGAGCACTTTTTGAATCAGGCTAAAAGAAATTCTGATGTTACCTAAACCTAACCAGTTTCACTCACTTCAGCCTTTCCTCCAGGTGGCAGCCCCAGTTCAAACTCTTGATGTGATATCAGCAATTTGCCGCTAATATATTAGAGTAAGTTTTGGGATTCACCGCGATTCCCGTCTCATCACAGTTGAAAATCTTGTTAGTGCCCTTGAAGTGGCTTCTGGTGAACGTATACTAATATCAGGGTGCAATAACGGCGACTTTTTTGAGAGCGAATTATTTATGGCCTCTTCTATGGAGGTGTGTAATTGAATTATCCACTTCGTTCTTCACCTATTTTCTTATATTTTTAAGAACAACTTTGAATCTTTTTATATTTGACGTGCCATCAATTGTTTATAGAGTTTATCAGTATTACCAACCAATTATAGTTACCACAATTTTCTTTTGTATCTGGTTCATCATCTGAGATTTGTTTAAACAAATCATCTTTTCTGTAAATGATAAATGGCTAAAATTACTTTTGGGGGAGAGGGAGGCGAATGATGCCTACTAATACTTGGAATATTATCTGGGTACATTTTCAAATTAGTCCTAACAAGAACTATTTTTATATTTTAATAAAAATATAAGAAGAACACAACGAAAAACAAAATGAATATTATTTGTTTACAATTTATACAACTGTCAATCATAATATATGTCAACAGTGCTATGTAAAACCGGCTGCGATTTGATTAATCAGGAATCTACGGAATTGCCAACATAAATTCAAATCAGTCCTCCTACTTTAAAAACGGGGTTAAGTATAATATTTAAACAACTTTTTAATTCAAAATAGAAAATGGGAGTAAAATAGAGAAATAATTTATATTAGACTTGTTTTGTAAGAAAATTTTGTAGCACTCGTTGCTTTATAACTGCGCTCGTAGTGTTCAAAAAAACGCTTCTTCTTCTTTGCTTCATAATAGACCTATTCCTTCCTCGACATCTTTCCTCATCCTGACCCCAGATTATCACTCCACCTATTTCGTGGTCGACCTCTACTCCGTGTTCCAATTGGAGATTTATCCCTTACTGTTTTTACCAGTTTAGCATCTCTCAATCTACTTATATGTTTGTTCCATTTTTTACGCTTCTTTCTATGTATAACAGTGTTATATATTTCTGTGGTCTCCAAGAGTTGTTTCGTTTTTAATGATTCTGGTTTTGTTTCTGATGCATAGGTCATTATAAGCCTGATTGTCACTTTGTTTGTTGTTTTTGGTGTTTGTTCCGCCATACTACTTGTCCTCTTCCCTCCTCTTCTACGTCTTCCAAACTGCTTATGTCAATTCCAAAGTACTTCTAATAATCTTTGAAGATCAACTTCATTTTCGGCACATATCATGGCGTCATCGGCGTAGCACAGGATTTTGATTTCTCTGTCACCCATTCCGTAACCTTTGCCTAGCCACACCTTTTTTGATTTCATCCATTATTATGTTCAATATTATGGAACTGAGCGACTGTTAACGATATTGACTGGTATGGGTTTTGTTTGTTTACCATTAAAGTGAAGTTGACTGTCTGAGTATAGGTTTTCGATGATCTGGATTATACTCATATGTATATTTCTATTGTACAATGTCCACTCTAATACGGTCAAATGCTTCTGTGAGGTCCATGAAGCATAGGAATGCTGGTTTGTTATATTTTCAACTAGTTGTCGGAGAATAAATACTGCGTTTACGCATGATCTTCCTGATCTGAATCCTTGCTGCTCTTCTTCTAGTATTGTGATCGAGTTAATATTGTTGATGATCTTGTACTCGTTCGCCATCTGTCTGGTATTTTACAAGCAAAGATTTCGCGACATTTAGAAAACGCGTGAAACAAAATATTGTCTTGTAAAACTTGTATAATAAGTAATTAATTCCGCATTAGTTGCAGTATATACTACTTTTTAGTGATATTGACAGGTAAAATGATTTTAAAATTGGAGATTTTTATTTATATAGGTATTTATATAATTAGGAAATAGATTATGTAAAATACAGTAAACATACGAAAAAAAGTGTACCTATAACATTGTCTTTAAATATATTGTTGTTATTTAAAAAAATTTTTTTACTACCCCAACTTCTTACAATTAACTCATGTGACACGACGGAAATTTGCTATTGCGGCGTTGTCATATTAATAAAATTAGTACACAAATATTGCAATTAAATTGTCTTCTTCTGCGAAATAATATAGAGAATGATTTTCTTAAAATAAAATATAATAAGAATATCAAAAATATAATTTGATTTTTTAAACAATAAATATTAACGTTTGAAATTAATTTTATTTTCGTCGAACCCAATAAAACTAAGATGAGTTAAAGATCATTCATATGGAACGTTTTGAATCGAACCTTTACTTACCGTATGTTGAAATAACGAAAAACTACTGGGCCATTGGAATCCTACCATTGCGTGGCCAGATTTGGTTCTAGTCAAATCGGGGATTTGCTGAGAGCGGAAATTGTTTATTTACGTATAATCGTGCAAAAATTCAAGTGTGTAGCAAAAAAGTGACAATTATGAATGAATAAACGCAAATAAAAATAAGCCAAAGTTTAAAAGGGAGGACGAGGAAGCTCAAATAACCCTTTCAGCAGCAGTTCCAGGGTTAGTTTAGTGTAAAGTTATAGTTGTATATAAGGTTAAAAGTTCAAATTCTACTTTCATTGGCAAGGACTCACAGTAACCTCAATTTCTCAACTTTTAGTTGAGTAAACCCTTTCTGTAGTTGTTTCAATGATAGTTTAATGGAAATTTATAATTGTATATGATGTGACTCACAGCAACCTAAGAGTTTCTCAATTTCTAGCCTAAATTAACAAGCAGTAGGTGTACCAGGATTAGTTATGTGGAAAGTTAAAGTTGTATACGCTGTGGCAATAAAAATTTTTGCTTTCATTGGCAAGGACACACAGCTGTCTAACATTTTCTCAATTTGTTGCCTAAATAAATGATAATTGATCACTTTTAGTTCAGTAAACCCTTTCAGCAGCTGTTTCAGTGATAGTTTAGTCAAAAGTCATGGTTGTAGACGAGGTACAAAGTTCAAATTTTGTTTTAATTGGCAAGGACTCATAGCAACTCTAAAATTTATTAATTTGTAGCCTTAATAAAAAATAATTGATAACTTTCTGTTCAGTAAACCCTATCGGTAACTGTTTCAGGGATAATTTAGGGAGGTCATAGATCTCCATAAGATAAGAAGTTCAAATTGTACTTTCATTGGCAAGAACTCGCAGCAACGATAACAGTTTCTCAACTTCTAGCCTGATTAAACAATAATTGTCAACTTTCAATTCAGTAAAACCTACCAGCAGCTGTTCCAGGAATAGTTTAAGCTAAGGTCATAGGTAAAAAGTTCAAATAGTGCTTTCATTTGCAAAGACTCACAACTACGCTAGTATTTCTAAATTTCTAGTCCAAATAAACAATAATTGATCATTTTTAGTGCAGTAAACCCTTTCATCAGCTGATCCAGGGATAGTTTAGTGGAAAGTTGTAGTTGTACATGTGGTAAAAAGTTCAAATTGTATAATCATTAGCAAGGACTCACAGAAACGCTAACAGTCTCCCAATTTCTAGATTGATTATACTAGGAAATTTTAAATAAATCGACACAAAGACAGATTTAACTTTCAGATAAAGTATGAAATTCAAGTGTGCTTTTTTATATCTGAATAAAACTCAGGAAACTCTCTATAATAACTTACATACAATATTAATGATCGATAGATTTAAAACAATAAAGATATTTTTGAAACTATGGTCGTAAACATAAAAATACATTTTTTTGGAGAATAAACTACATTAAAATAAAAAAAAACGAAGAATAAACAGATGAAAAAACATGACAACATCCAGTTTCTTTATAGTAACAATTTCAACTTATCATGAATATATATCGAATTAACAAAAAAATAAAGAAATCTATAACCGAATTAAAGTGTTTCCAATCACAAATCGATTTCAACTACAAATCACATGTACATTCAACTAGATACATTTTCTTTTATATCAGATGAAAAACATTCATCATTGGGTCCCCACACAATTTCAGTTTCTGCAACATCTATTTCCATTTTAACCTCTTCCACATCTGCAGGATGTTTCAGCATATGTTGTTTCAGAGATTGTCGCCATTTTGTACTAAAATCACATTTACTGCATTGCAGAATTGGATCTTCATTTGCATTTAGATTTTGATGGCCTTTAATGTGCTTAACCAACGCTCTCTTATACTTGGTTTTATAATCACAGTGATAGCATCGGAACATTTCTTCGTCAGACAATTTTTTGTGTACTAGTAGATGTCTGGTGAATAATTCTTTCCTATAGCATTTATAATAGCATTTGGGGCATTTGATAAGATTCGATTCATCTTTTTCTTTATGCAAACACAACTGATGGTTCATGAAACTTGTTTTGTATTTTGTTGTAAAAGGACATAACGAACACTGAAACTAATAAAGGAATCAGATTAGTACAAGCATAAATTAACGACTCTCTTAGACACACACTGTCCATATAAGTGCCCAAACATCCCCGATTCGTCGCAAAATCAATTCTTCTTACTTAAAAATGAGCTAACCTACTTGAACTGCTAGAAATTGTTAGACCGTGTTTCCCCAGATTGGGGCAATTCGATTGAAAAGGGAGACAATTCGATTGAAAAGGGGGACAATTCGAAAATAATCTCTAAACAAGTTTAACCCTTTTGACCTGGGCCGTTTAAATGCAATGCTAGATTTCGGTGCCAAATTGGAGGAAAGAAATCTGATTCTTAAATAATTGCTGTCAATAAATATTATAAATTCAATTGTAGAGACCAAAATATCAACTGGTTTTTTGGCGTCGTCAAGTTAACCTCCCAGCAGCAGATGGCAAACTCACATGTCTAATGACCCAATAGAAAAAGGTCCCGCTGGTCACGCAACCTGTTGTTATTGTTTGTAGTTTCACCAGTTTGTAGGTTATGTTTTGCTGTGTTTCAATGCGGGAAGTTGTTTTGCTGTGTTTCAATGCGGGAAGATGTTTAGCTAGTGTTTTCTTATACAAAAATATGGAGATTTGAAAGTGGTGTATTAGTGAAAAGTAGTTCAAAAGAAAGTAGAAAGAAATGTAAAAAGCTTACTAAACATGAAATTGCCAAAAACTTGAGATATTATACCCCATTTGAGTATAACGTTTGTAGCCCGTGCGAACACAATACAAAGATACTCCAGTGTGCTAAAGTACGTCCAAAAAATACCCTTAACTTAAGAAAAATCCTATATCTTTCTTCTAGTAATCATTTACAGGATCAAAAAATAAGTAGACTCAATCAGGGTCATAGATCCCACACTACCAACTACTTATGCCTTGGCGACCAAGAAGTAAGTACATTCATTCATACCGAACACACTGTTTACACTACCACTACATCAACACTCACAATTCCACTGTCTGACACGCGTTTCGATAACCAAGTTATCATCTTCAGAGACTGAAGGTAAATTGTTCAGTATGAATATCACATACAGTTCCAAAAATTTCAACTTAGACTCATTCATAATCCTGAAGTGAAGCATCAGCATCAGAGGTTCCGCACTACCAATTTCTTAGACCTAAACGACCAAAAAGTAAGTAGACTCATTCCTCATCCTAGAGTGAAACATAAGAAGTTCCACATTACCAATTCCCAAGGTCCAGGAAATCAAAGAGTAAGCAAATTGTTAATTATAATCCTTTTTTTATTATTCAATTTTCCTTTTCGTTTCATATTTTTTCTTTACCAAAATTTAACTCAATAACAACATAGACCACTCATTATAAAGCTTAGGCTGACGGCTTTGAGATGCTAAAATCAGGAAAAGACATTTTTTTGCTCACAAGCGTATGTTTTCACTATTTTTAGCAAACTAGGAGCTTTGCATTTTCCTTTCGATTGAATTTTCAACTTCCGAAGTTAAAAAAATTTTTAAACTAAATTTAATGTTTTAAAATTTGTATCAAATCTTTTGGATGTTGAAATAAACTATTCTATCTGCATTTTGTTATTATTTAGTCCAGTTTGAATGAAAATGTAAGTCTAATTAATAATAATTTATTTATTATTAATAAGAATTTCATTCAAAACCACATCAATTCCGAGCACATATTTCTCATTTTTTAGGGTTGTAATATTTATAAATTACATTTAGCAGTAATTATAAATTTCTATTTAATCCACTTATGAGGTTTTGAATATTACCTCCTCATCTTTTGAATTAAATTTAATCATATTCACATTGTTACAAAGTTAGATAAGTTATTCTTTTCTCCCCTTTGTCTATATGTTAACATTGTTATTGAAAAAAAGAGAAGTGAATACTTTATGGCTTCAGATACAAGGTCTTAGAATATTCTTGTTCTCATATAGGTAAAAATTAAGTAACAGGAAATCATATTTACTTGTGTTGACCAAACCCCCATCAGCTCTGTGTATCCAAGAAGTCCTTAATAATAATCTAAGGTACAAGATTGGAATTGACTTCAACTCACCATCTTAATTTGACTGGATTCCCCGTGCATTAGTTTCTGATGGTTCTTCAATCTCTTTTTACAAATTGTTCTATAGGAACAAGTACTGCATTTCAACCATTCTGGATTATCTTTGTGAATAATGGCGTGCTGTTTCAAATCTTGCAGCCTCTTTGATTGATATTTACAATGCTTACAATAGTATGTTTGTAATTCTTCGGGTTTTTTATGTTTATTATTATGATTGTTCATTGTTTGCTTCACATATGTGGTAAAATCGCATGTCTCACAACTGTATAAGGTAATCGGTAAATGGCCTCTTAAATGCTCTTTTAAGAATCTTTTCAACGTAGTTTCAAAATCACACTGATTGCACTTGAACTTCTGAAAAACATATAAAAAACTTCATTTTTTTACTATTTCCAATTACATGAACTAACCTTGAGGTGAATAACCTCGTGTACCCTCAAACTCCTCTTCCATATGGATTTATATTTACAAAATTGACATTTGTACCATACCACGTCCTCAACTTTTCTATGAGTTATCATGTGTGGAATCAAACATCGTTTATTCTTTGTACTATAACTACAGTTGGCGCAATAATAAGTTTCTCCTGAAGAATTATCTCTGGTACCATGTATTCTTATGATGTGTTGTTTCAAATATCGTTGATGTTTAGTTGAGAAGACACAGTGTTCACAAGAAAAAGCTATTTGATTGTGTTTTACTACATGGCGCTCAAGATCTCTTTTCCACATTGTTTTATAAGGGCATTCCTCACATTTATATCTAACATGTAAAAACCAATAAAAAAAAATTAATGTGCATTATAATCAAACTAAATTAATAACAAATATCCATTATAGTACATTGAGCAACTGGTGCAGGAATAAGATATTTCATACAAGAGATTAATAACCCTCTCGCACAGGGCCGGATTTAAAATTTTGCCGCCCCTAAGCCCAATAATATTTTCCGTCCATAGTTACTTCCTTAAAGACCTTTTTCTAAAAATTATAGCAAATAATTACGTTTCTGAGGAATTTACTTGAATTTGGGCGTCTGTTGGGTGTCGAGAGTAATATGTCATAACATGGCCAAATTAGCTTAGGCAGCTTCACTATAACTTTGAGCCCTCTTTAAAGCCATAAAGCTTCTAATCCTCTACAAGGTCCAGATTCATCTATCTTTCGAGTATTGCTGGCACATTTGGAGCTCGGCTCCCTAGCAACTTGGACATCTTGGAGCGTAGAAGAAAGATGTCTGACCTAACTCTGTTTTACCGAAACTACCACGGCAAATGCTCTTCTGAGCTATCCAACATAATCCCACTTAGAGCAGTATCTGCAAGACCTACTCGACAATCCAAAACGTCAATTTATCAGGACTCCTTTCTTTGGGAAAGTGCAAGCCTGTGGAATCAGCTACCAAAGCACATCTTTATCGAACCCGGAGGGCACCATTTAAACTACTCAAGTGTAATAGGATATACCCTCTTGGTTTTTACATAAGAAAATAGCCATTGTGATGCAATTCCATATTTCGTAGTTTCCCAATGAGTTCTGTCTGATCTCTGCAGTATGGTAACTTGTATCAAAATTGCAGCTTCTTCGATAATCTGGCTCGAAGGACCATTATTTGTTTCAATGGACTTCAAGATCAGAGTGCTTTGCTAACCTGATGTTAAATTATGGCTATTTATTTTTGTTTTAAAATATTTTTATAAATGTATCATTTTCTCTCGGCAGTGCGCCCCCTAGGAACTTGCGCTCATTGTTTCGGGCTTAATGGGAAATCTGGGACTGCTTTCACACAAATATGAAATATTTTGTTTCCACATGTGTTGTACACTATATTTTTCCAACAATCTTTACAAAATACTAAATTGCAGTAAGTTATGCATTTCATGTTAATTGAAAATAAAATTCTGCTCCCTAATTGGGGCTATTAACGATACATGGGGATATTATATCATTTCAGAGAAATATTATAATTAAGCCATCAAATTGGATAGACTTACTTTTTCAGTTCTTCATTATGTTTGTTATGAGTGAGTTTGTGCTTTTCTAAATTTCCTTGTATTTTCGCTCGGTAAGTGCACATATCACAGTTGTACCAAACAATCTCATCTTCTTTCAAATGAGTTATATTGTGATTATCAATAACATTCCTATATTTTGTAACAAAAGAGCAAAATTTGCAACTATACATTTTTGGCATGTTTTTATGATCAAAATAATGATAATTCAATTCGTTTTTTGTTGAAGCAATGTAACTACAGTATTTACAATTGAATTTCTTTATAGAAATGTCATTAATTGTCAAATTAACAGATCCATCTTCATTGACACGTTGATTTATATTGACAGGTTGATTTAATGCTTCTAAATAATGCGGTTCAAAAGGTACCACAACACTTTCATTTAAAAGAGCACCAGTTTCACCTTGTTGGAAATAATGGGTTTCAATTTGATGAGTGTTCTTGTATACAATTTCAGTCTTTAAAGTACTAATCCTAGACTCACAATCTCCATGTTTATCTAATTCTGATACCTCCCGCATGATTTCATTTTTATATGATTCCTTAGCATCACTAATTTTTGTTATCTTTAAGAATTTTAACATTTTATCCAAATGGATATCTTTAAGATTTTCAGCTGACATATATTGATTTAGCTTTCTCTCAACTTCCAAATACAAATTAATAAAATTGTATGTGGAATGAACTACTTTAGTACAACTATTACACACAACCGCATCACTATTTTTTTGTAAATCCTGAAATACCAACAAAAATAATTTTAAAAGTATATAATTAATGTTATCTAAACTTACGAGTTCTGGAAGATATGCCTTTAAACATTTAGCAAGTACACATAATTTATTAAATCTACTATAATTATTAAAACAAAGACAACATATAATCTCAAGTTTGCTTCTTTCTAAATGAAAATCATTTTTAAAGCTATTTATGTAGGTTTGAATCTTTTTCTCATTGTTTATACAGTTTAATTTAAACTTATAACCTATTTCCAGCTTGGAAACGCAGTTACCACAAATACTTGGTTCGGAAACGATAAACTGGCTCTAAAAAAACAGTTTTTTATATGATTAAAATTAATAAACAAAATATTATCTTTGGTAAAAATAAATCCAACATATTTGAAACTTCTCCAACTAGCATATAGTGACCTAAGTTTGAATTAATTGTAAGACATAATCTACAAATTTTCACATCGGTTTCTTCCATCAATAGTTGTTTTATTTTTATACTTTCTATTTAAATACTTTAATTGGAAAATGACATAAATATCAACAAATAAATAACCTACAAATCTAAATTACATATGTGGGTGTCAAGTAGTCATTTTTTTAAAGAGGACCTTGATATTAGAGGTAGTCAATTTTTAGTTTTTATAACTGATATTTGACAAAGAGTGACGTCATAGTTTATTGATTAAAAACTATTCAATTTAGGACAACTCGAAAAAAAGCTCTCAAAAAGCAATGACAGCTGTTTACAGGTCTTGAATAACTTTTTTTCGATATCTGTTAACGCGAAATTTTATGTGAAGTAAATAATTAATAAATTGAAAATTCAGGTATATTTGTTTTATATTTATCCATTATATGAATAACTTCTAATTATCCAATTTATAATTTTACGTGTTAATTACTTGTTATAGAATAATGATCCATTTTTTATCGTGGACAGATGATAATGATTTTACTGTTATGATTTGCATTGGAACATTAATAGCACAGTTTAATAACGAATCGCGTATCGGTAAAACATATAGATAATAAACCATTGACACCTTAAGTAGTAAACGCCAAATAATTATCTTCTTTTTAGTGTATACACTGTAGCGCATCATAAGGAAATATAATGTCGCACTACAGTGATGCTGAAGATTCTATTAAAGATATACAAGATTTAGATATTGGAATTAGGAAGAGGAAATTAATAGGATGGGATCTTGAGTCGGAATCAATTGCTTCCGAAATAAAGGATCTTTTAGAGGAGGATGTTAATTCTTTGGTAAGTAAAATAATTTATTTGTTCAATATTCATTTTAGAAAGTCGTATATAAAAAAGGATTGTATTTTATTAAAATTGGGCTTCCAAATTTACAAACAAACATTTTTTACATTCTGACATTATGGAAAAGTTTACTAATTACTAATTGTGCATTAATTAGTGGAATATTTACTTCTTCAATTGATTCTGTGAACTGAATAGTTCGCACTTTTATTGATTATATCATTAATTAATTAAGATGTATTTTTAAGTGATTTTTGTTCAAAATGAAGGCAAATTTACTTGTGTATTCGTTACTTTTGAAATGAATTGTTTAGGTTTCTATTTCAATAAAAAAATGCATATTTAATTAGAACTTATTGTATGTCAAAAAGATTAAATTCATAATCTAATATTTAATGATCCTATAAAAAATTAGATTAATATTTTTTATTGTAATTTTTATTCTAGAAAACGCCCAAGTAATAATATTTTAGTTTTTCAATTGTCTCATATCATAAAATATCATTTCAATAATAATAGTAGGATTAATCTGAAATTGAACTTCGAGCTTTTGCTAATTTTAACAAACAATTTAATTAAATGTTGCCTAAATACAAATTAGAAAGTGGGTTGTCAATATTTGAATTCAAAATGAATGCAATAAATTTTACGATACTATTCTAAGTTCATTTATGTCAATAATAAGTAATGTCGGCAGTATTAAGATAAAGATTTTGCTTATCAATACATTTTAACTTTGACATTTTGTTCAGTCATGTGCCTTCAAAGTAAGCATCTTGTGTAAACCCTAAAGTGTATTTTGTTGTTTTCTGTTTGAATTAACAAGTTTACGCTAAAAAACAAACTCAATTATTTGTATCCTTTACAAAAATAATGTTATAGATTAATAAGTTCTATTTACATTTTTGGAAATTAGCTAAAATAATTGATTGGGATTCAAAGCTACATGGAATTTAGCAAATTATATATGAATATTTGTAATTAAATCCTGCAGTGTAAATTCTTTTTCTCTTCTCTGTTTGACAGTTATGATTTTAGTGACATTAATAGCAATTCTGTGTTATGAATACATTTGGAATAAATATTTGAAATTTTGTTTGCTCACTCACTCACTCATATATATATATATATATATATATATATATATATATATATATATATATATATATATATATATATATATATATTATATATATATATATATATTTATATTTCTTATAGGACCTCGTATATAATTCTTTGAATATTATATGCATAATGGTTTCTGTATTTATAATGTTTTCCTATTAAGTTTGTTTTCAGTTTATAAAAAAAACTGACATAATAATAACACCAATTATTTTTTTAACGACTTTGAATTTATTTGATAAAGTAACTTTTTAATTCGTAGTTAAAAATGAACTATGAACTCGTGGTCAATTATAATTAGTTTTGACACGGCAATAACGATTATTTTTTGGTTTTTTATTATCACATTTAATCCTAGTGCCATTTCATCATTTCGTAAATTCTCAGCTTCCAAATATTTTCTAAGAACTTTTGACTTGCAAATTCATTTCCTCATATTACATTTGCTCCTTTTACAATCTAATAAACAGCGAATTTATAGAAGTTTCAAAAGCAACTTTCTAAAGTGAAAATATTTTTATTGTATAGAAGTTAAATAATAAACATGTTTTACGTCTCGCCGCGTGTTTGTAGGATCCAATCTCAAGGTCGACACCTTACCTACAACTTGTTTAAAAGTTTTCGGTTAATTTGTTTGCGGAGCACACACGACATATAAAATTAATTTTATTGTTGTTAATGATAATTAACTATTGTTATCTAATGTTCAGGGATGTCTCTTAAAACACTTTTTATCGGATATCTCGCGATCCACGTATCGTAAGACAAAAATAGTATTGTATAGATAATTTTTGCCATCTTTTTTATTTGAAACTTTTTTTTGTATAACTCATAGGTTTTTAATTATAGCGCTTTTTACAATATAGTTAACGGTTTATGGTAAATTGAATATTATAAAAAGAGTGGAACGCTTATTTGGGGTTATTTTATTATTGGAATATAGTTGTAGAGGAAAGAAAGGATTCTTTTGTTACACATAAATCTGCAAAATGTCAACATTTGGTCTTTCCTTTCATTAAAATATAAAATAAGTACATATTTGTGATATTCTTAAGCGAATCACAGCATGTGTAATGTCAGCTTTCTCTTTTTAATAGCAAAATTATCATTTTGGCGCACTTAAGAAGGTATTATTGGTTATAGGTTCGGAAATTATCTTAAAACCTCAAAAATATACATAAAACGTTGTAGAAGAACTTGATATAATCAACATGTAAATTTTGACATATATTTAGTTGATTTAAAATAGTTATAAACTCCTACCGCTTTCTGTTATATCTGAAACTTTCTTATTTTATTACATAACTTAATAAGTCGTGTGGCTGATACTTATATGGAGCTGCAATTGTCAAATCCATATGACGTTTATGAAGTACCAACTACGTGTAAAATTTCATGACATTTCGATTAGTCAGAAAAAAGTGACAACCATTTAAGTGAAACTACTTTTGTTATTTTCCAAAAAAATTGATTAAAAACATTTTCCCGTGTTTTATCATTACTCATTGGTGAAAAAAAAAATACTGTACAAACTCAGAAATGGTTTCAAAAGTGTTATCCGAACTCTGCTCCATTGAAACGAACCATCATTGGTGATCGTACAGATAATAGTGAACGTTCTGGTCGTCCAATTGAGCTGGTTAGTCCAAAAACATCAAAACATTTCACAAATTGGTTATATCTAATCGTAAATTGAAATTGTGTGAGATAGTTGAGACCTTAAAGATATTATAAGACAGTGTGTTTACAATTATCACCCCAGAATACATTGAATGTTTTAAAAAAATAATATCTATAACTGATAAAAAGTTTGATGTATGGTTATCTAATTGGAGATACTTTTTCAGAATTAAAATTTCTAAATTTCCAATTAAAAATATTTTAGAATTATGTATCTTGTTATCGTTCTGTTTTTGAAAATATTATCTACATGTTTTGATCATTCAACTGCCATATATCTCTTGAATGACAACTTATCAATGTTATTTTAGAAATTTGAATATCTATTATTTGTTAATATTTTGAGGTAAATTTATTTATTTATTTCGTTAGTTGATGACATATGTAATTGGAATTTGTAAATGGTGGCTAATTCCATATTACAATATCAAAGGCATCTAATGTTACAACTTTAATAACATGGAAAGCCAGTAATTTCCTTTACAAGAAAAAAATGTGCGGTTCTTTTCAATTGTTACCAAAAAAAATAGTGAACTTTTAGAAACTATTAAATCCTTGAAAGACAACCGTATCTATCCAAATGGAAATAATGTCGAGTGTCCTTTAATAATTTAAGTTTCAAAGTAACCGTGAAATCAATTTCTCTTGTTTTAAGAAATATTGCAGAATAATTATCATTGACAAGGTTATATATAGCAAGTTATGAGAAAGTTTTTTTAGAAAGAACGCCAAACGACATTAAACAATGTTTTATCAACTATAAATTAAAAATCTAGAAATCATTGTATGAGAATAATATTTCTGATACGAATCTGTTGATTCTAGAAAAAAAAAACTAATAAGAAATTTGTATTTCAGAAAATTAAATCTCAGAAAAAAAATTCATAATTAATGAGGTTAGAGTTGCTAATTCCCCATCCTTATAACACTTATGTTGAAAAAATACTATTCGTTAAGTTTTTGTGATTCCATTCCTAAAATTATAAGATACTGGCTAAAGTCGTTGTAAAGAAACTGGAATCATTCTCCGTAATAGCCCTGGGAGATTACAAGGAGAGTGAGATCAACAATTGCCTGTTGGAAAATTGCTATGAGTACAATATTTCCATACACAACCTCTTTATGGATTACAAACAAGCTTATGACAGTGTTAATCAATTTTACCTCAACAGCACCCTGCGTCTTTTTGGCATTTCTACGAAACTTATTCGCCTGGTGCGGATGACGTTAGCTGATACCGAATAAACCTGATAAAAGAAAGAGTCATCAGAAATATCGAAGTTAATAGAGTAGGAACTCTGATCAACAGAACGGTGCACTACCTGGCCTATGCTGATGACATTAATCTACTCAGTCGAAAGGAGCGTGAACTGAAGGAAAGCTTTGAGCAGCTGGAGGAGGAATCCTGTAGAACGGGGCTTACCATTAACGAGTCCAAAACATGGTTATGTCAAGGAACAAAAGAACTCCCCTGGAGGCTTTCGAAGTAGGCCGGTGTATAATAAAAATAAAATAATGATGGAAATAAGAAAACGTGTGAAAGCGTGGAATAGAGCATACTTCAGTCTCCAACGACTACTAAAGTCACGTTTACTGAATTGGAGAACTAAGAACTGGATCTATCGCACAATTCTCCGCTCGGTTGACATGTAGCTGCTCAACGCGTGGGAGGGAATATATGGACCAGTATGCGAGCAGAGCGTGTAGCGCAGCTATACAAACACCAAACTCTATGAAGACCCCAGCATGGTGACAGGGGACCAGACTCAGATGGCTAGGCCACTTGGGGTGTATGTCTGAGGAGCGGGGGTGCGCAAAGCGTACCGGCAGAAACCCGAGGGTCGACAATTGCCCGGACCGCGCAAACGATGCCTTTATTATGTCGAAGAAGATCTCTGGGAGTTTGGTGTGAAAAGAGCGTTGAACCATGATGACTGGAGGAATGTGGTGGACGAGGCCAAGGCTCTTTGAGGGCGTAGTGTCAGTGGTAGTAATAGTGGTATTCACAAAATTTCAACTCTCTATCTTTGATTGAACTTTATTATTCACCTCTTTATAGAGGTGATACCTAAGTAGAAATGTTGTTATAAGAAAGGCACGACATAATACGGGCTATTAACTTCTGAATTTTATTAGAAACACTATAGCACTATAGGAAATGGAATTATGAGGTTTCATTGCCTATTCTTAAACATTATGCTTAATTTTTTTTATTTCCTCACACTACTGAAAGTCAATTTTTGTAGATCTTCTAAATCTGTTGTCCATTGCCTCTTAGGTCTTCGTCTATTTGCTTTCTCTTTTGTCTATTGTTTTCTAACCTATGTGTCCTATTGAGATCTCAATACTGATAGTCGAGGGCTTTTGTATAATTGTAATATCTTTTGTTTGTTAGTTTTTCACACTTTAAGGATTCATAGCTCAACTCAATCACTATTTCAGGTCTAATTACTGTTTTGTTTTGATTTTAGGTCTCTTTCAATCGAAATTAGTTAGGCCTAAGAAGTAAAATATTACTGTTTGGTATATATAATTCATTTTGTTTTTGTTTTTATTGATGTTTCCCCTAAATATTTTTCAATGTTTTCTGGTTTATCACTCATTCTTAAAAATGCCACTAACGTCATCAATGGGCAATGAAAGCAGATTCAACCATGATTATTATTGGGACTGGTCCCAGTAGATAACTTGCTGTGTCTATCATAAATAGGTCTTTTAAGAATGTATAAAAATCGACTTATTATAGTAAAATTAAAAATTCACTAATACGAGGGTTGCTACTTATATTTACGTACTTAATATTTCTAATTGGATGTAACATGTGCTTTGAATGCATCAACCGCTTCTTCAGTTGTAGAACAACGTTGACGTCGCTATTTATTTTTAATCTGCGGGAATAAGAAGAAATTGGGTGCCAAACGGCGCATGGCCATTTAATTTGATTCTTTTGACTATTCAAAAACGTTTTTGTTTGACTGATATGTGAGAGCTCGCATTGTGGTCTTCTGCGATTGGTTTCCTTGAATGTTTCGAACACGCAAACAAATGCTGATGTACCATTCAGAATTGACCATTTTAGGTTACTCTAATGGAAAGACGGCGACATGTTCAGTTATTCCAAAAGAACAGGCGGCCATTTGATTCGAAGGCTTCGTGCGATAACAACTTTTGTTGAAGTTTTTTGAGCATTTCTTTGCACCAATCGACACGAGCTTTTTTGACCGCTTGTCAAATTATGGCTGTACAAATCTTTTTGACGGTTAAATGTTCATGCAACATTGAATGTATTCGATTGGAACTAATGCCCAAGTATGCCTCAATTTCACAGTATGTCACATGACAATCGTGCAATATCAGTTTAAGTACAGAATCGATGTTTTCTGAGACAACAACCGATTTTGGACGACCTTTACAAAATTCATTCTGTAGCGAATTGCGACTCCGATTGAATTCGGAAAACCAGCGAAACACGGTGGCTAGAAATAGTGCTTAATCACCAAAAGTCGTGAAGCGAGTTGATCGTCTTACTACTGTTAGTTTAATCCATGTCTAAAGACGTAAGCAATCATCGGACTAATGTCAAACTTTATGATGGCAATGTCAGATTTGTCATATTCACATCAGTGTTGCCATATCTCGAATCTTAAGTCCAACCCTCGTATATGTATATTTCTTAATCGAAAACCATATAACCATACAGTTATATTTATTTATGATACAGGTGGAGGAGGACTGCGTTGGATGTCCTCTACCGTCCACTCCTGAGGATGAAAATATTTTGGATACTGAGATGAGTGACGTATTAAAAGCTGCAGTCTTAGGTACAGGTAACGTGTAGTGTAGATATTTTCTAGTATTTTTATTTTTTTCATCGTTTTGCTTGTGTTCTTCTTCAGGTAGTGTATCAATTTTATATTTTTCATTTTCATTAACGGCATTTCAATTTTTTTTATTACTTTTTGATTATAAAATTAACATTTCTCCAATAAAACGATACACAAGTATAAAATTTGTTATTAAGACTATATGTTTGATATATATTTTGTTATTTAAATCAATAATTGAATTGAGAGGTTCTTAAAAATGGAAAAATATTTAATAATTATGAGAATTTCCTCAAATTAACACTTGAGTAAGAATTTTTCCCAATTTACACTTCAAATTATATATAAACACTTTGAAATCAAGACAATTTTCAAACAGTCATGGGTACTTGAAACCTAAACGTATTTATGTTATAACTATATTGTCAACTATTTTATTTTTATTTTTGCTCATTTTCTCATATCATATTTTTAGTAGTTACCTTCAGCGTTCTTATCACAGTTTCTTTTTTAACAATGATCCGTAATAAACTAAGTTTCAAAACACGAAGATATTGGTTTGGCTAATTTTTTCTTCTTTTCCACGTAACTTGTGCTTTGCCTTTATGATTATATAGGAACTATGTTCGAAAACCACACCATATTTTTCATTATATATTATATGGAAATTAAGGAAATTGACGAATTTATTTTAAAAAGTTTCAAAATTTGTGTGAAAAGTTTTGTAATGTTTAATATTTGTTATCATTGCAACGCCGAAAATTTGACAATTATTGCATAATTATATAAACAAAGGACAATTTAGGCGAAAAAGAAGAATAACCTAATCAACCCTACAAAGTTTTTAATAATACTTCAAAAAAATTATTTTATAAGAGTTAATTATTCGATATATTTGTCGTGATCTCAAATCTAATTAAAAATGGCCTAACTAAAATGTGTTTTTTGTACCTAATAAGTTTATTGGATATTTAAATAATAGGAATTCTTCAAAACTATCTACCTATCTAATAATATTTATATATACAGATATCTTCTAAAATTGATTTTTGATTATTAATCTTCTTTTTTCCTCATTACAAATTTGTAATAACAATTTAAAATTAAAATTCCGAAAAGTTATAATTTCTGAAACCGTGTTTTTCATACTGAACCCAATAATTAGAATTTCATTACCTTCGATTCTTGACGACAATAAGTTATCAAAATAAGCTTTAGACAATGTTATTGTGAGTGTTAGTGAATAATGTATTCAGTATTGTTCAATTCTAAAAAAAATCCGTATCATAAGATGCAGCAGCAGATGTCTGTAACTACAATTTTCAACATTTATTCAAGACAAGTTTTATTCAGTTTCTATATCTCTAACAAATATTTCTGGAATAATCATTATGGGATAAGATGTTTTTTACTGACTGATTTTAAAGATTGTGTTTAGATAATATGTCAAAATTATTTCCACCAGTTTGTAGATGCTACAAGTGTGATTTTAGAATAAATTACTGTCTATAAAATTCGAACTTAATCTTGTATTGACTGGGTTTTTCTATTGTTTCAGAAGTACTGCTATTAAATGCGGAAGCTATGGGTAAATATTTGTTGTAGGTATTTTTCCAAGTATTGGAGAAAACCTTTTTAACAATCACTTTTTTCCCTTTGATTACCCTATATATCTAATGCTCCTATATAGCTAGTGCTCGTAGTAAAAACGCGAAACAACATAGTGAATGAAAATATATCTAATGTACAGGGTGCTTCACGCTTTACGGGACAGAACCTAATAGTGAAAAATTAAAAATTTTGATTGCTCCAAGAAAAGTTTATAACCTATAAAGTTTTTAGATAATTATATAATTAAAAATAATTAATTTAAATAGGTATGTTTCTTCTAAAAAATTTTAAAAATAGGTAAACTGACATATTATCTAGTTTTTAATTTTACAATAAATACAGGGTATTCTCCTCATATTTGGTATATATCTGTCTCATTGAGGATAAACTACCCTGTATATGTCTGCTTCTATTTCGTTTAGCAATTGGAGAAGGACAAACCACATCTCTTTCATGATATTAGATTTAAATATAGATTCAGTATGTTTAGCGTTTCTCCCAATCCTTATTAGCACTATAGGAGTATTACCTAAACGGATTATCCGCATCAATAGCATGGCAAAAAAAGTTCTTTTCATTATTTTCTTATGTAGTTTGGTAACCGTATAATGCCTATTTTGACATATTAAAAAAAATTAGTAAAAAAATGTTCAACTATATGAACCCAGCAATAACTGTACATTGTCTAGCATCGTATTATCCATTGAAAGTACAATTTTTTTGGTGGTGTTAAAGGTCATATAATATTTCTAACTAATTTTGAAGATAATTACATTTTAGTTCTACTGTGAGTTAAATGACTCAATTCATTACTTTGAAAAAACTATTTATCAAGCAAAAAATAATGGACGTTAATGGAACTTCAAGTGTCCAAGGAACACTTGGAATCACTTAACTATATAATTAAAAGATCCCAATAGCTCCCATTAGAAGTGGTCAGTGTACAACCTAGTTTTAGTTCTAAATTTTATCGTATACGATGAAAACTAAAAATTCCGTATATAAATTCTGTTTACAAGCCGTAAATAGTAAATCTTATTTATACAAAAGCAATAATTAATTATAAAAATGGTCTTTTAGAGTCACATCAATATAAAATAAAAGTAAGTAATTTGATACGTTATTGGAACTTCAAGTGTCCGAGGGACACTTAGAATCACTTAACTATATAATTAACATATACCAATGGTTCCCATTAGGAGTGGTCAGTGTACAACCTAGCTTGAATACTAAATTTTATCAAATACAGTGAAAACTATAAATTCTGGTAGGCAAGGGACATTTATGGTCCTTCATAATCACATTAATGTAAGAAAAATCAAGACACTTTGTATCACTTAACTATATGTTTAACAGATCATATTGGTGTTATTAGTATGTTATTAATTTGAACTCGAATATACATTTGATTCAAACATATGAGATGCAGTAATAAAGTAAGATATATAACTTCTCTTCAAAATTAAATATTTCAAAAACATATTTTGACTTGTTTCCTGGCAATATAGCTAAATAAATATTGATTAACATTAAAAAACAACAAATGGTGACTTTAATCTGATTAAAAGACCACTAAGCCCGTTGTTTTCATCAGTATGAAAAGTAATTGATCATGAAAACAGTTAATCAGTATCCCTTGTGACCCACAGGTGTAAAACGGTCAAAATTTCGTTTTGAAAATGTTGATTATTAAAGCAGTGCTTTATTTTTAGACGTTTTCCAGTTCAATTTTGTATTCCTGTATTTTTTTTAAATGACAAAGTCAAATATGGAATATATTATTATAAAATTACCAAAGATTATCCTTCAACTCAATTATTAATTTCTGTTGAATATCAGAATTGTAATCCATAAATTTTTAGTCAAAATATTTATCCACGATCCTTCCAAATTTACCATATTTTTAATGTGTCAAAATATTTTCAAATTCCAGTAGTAAAGCTAAAGCTAAATTTTCTATAAATATTTTTGGGGTACTTCTTGTGAATCCATGACTATTTTAAAATTGTCTACTTACCGTAGATTCTATGAATCGATTTTTTTTTAAATTATTTAATTATGAACAATTTAGTTAATAAAAATATCGAATGGATTGCAACAAGTTAGCCAGGCATTGAATTTCAAATTTTTCGATATTATTGTTGAAAAAATGTATTTAAATAATTGTTTATGTTCTTTTTCAATCAGGTGATGAGCTGGACATCACGGCGCTCGCTCATAATGCCGCCTCTCAAGCCGAACATGTCGTTCGTAAAATGATACAAGCGGGATGGTCAGTTTGTCATTTTAGAAACTTACCCGCTTGGTTGCAGGATAACGACTTCCTCATTTTTGGTCACAGACCGCCATTACCCAGTTTCCGAGCATGTTTTAAAAGCATTTTCAGACTACATACCGAAACTGCTAATATATGGACGCATTTGCTAGGCTGTGTAGCGTTCATAGGTAAGTTCTAAGTTAAATTTACATTTTTTTAACAGCCGACATTTTATTTTTTTTTTTTTTTCAATTTTCTTAATCAAAGGTAGTAAATTACGATATAAGCTACCTTCCTCTTTGAAAAGCTTTTCGAATTTTTTGTTTCATATTTACTAAATTTGATATTACTTCAGTGCAGTGGGAGGCTATTATTTTCGCTATCTCAACTTTGACGCCCTGTATAAAATGATATTGAAGAAAAAAACTTTGTACCACTTTATTATCACAAATATTTAATTATGCATCATTTATAACTTTCTTTGCCTCAGTTGGAGTGACTAATTAATATTAAATTGGACGCCACAAACTTTTTAAATAACGACTTAAAATAATATAAAAAATAAAATAATAATAAAAAAAAGTGGAAAAGCTTGAAACACCTTTTGAATTAAATTGATAATAAAAACTAAACAAACTAAAACTATCCCTGGACATGATTATCCAAATTAATTTTTATAAAAAAATGATAAATTAAATGTGAATCCAAAAAAGCACAACGATTCAAAGCATAAATTAAAATCACCTCAGATTTACATATATTAAAGATAAGACAGGGACTTATCTATGGAAATCCGGGATGGTTGCAGCCCTCAACTGATTTCCCAGTTGTTGGTTAGATTATTAGGTTGTGGAGGTTTAGGGTGGTTGAAACTATCCAGGCAGCTGGAGAACTGCAGTAAAAAATTTCAATGAGAAACAAAACGGGAACGCAGATGGAAATTACTGAAGAAGGAACGAGTAGGTAGAACAGATTCGAATAAAAAAGAGCTTATGCTCTAGCGTATAAAAACACTGAATTCTTAAAATATAACCAAACAGGAATCTGTTCTATTCTATCCGTTCTGTTCCCCAAATAAATAAGAAACTCGAATTTATATGAAAACTATCATACAAAATTTGCTTAGAAGAAAAGAAAATCCATAAAGAAGAAAACTTACCAGTGAATATGAAAAATAGAATCAACAAAAATTTGGCATGTTACATTTTTTACCCTCATAACTGGTACTAGTCCCTTGAAATTATATGCATGGAAACAGAGTTTAAATATAATTAATATACTTGTAACATAAAAATGCAATTAAAATGATAAGCAGTTCCTATTTATTTAGACAAAAAAGTTCCGAATGGTAAATAAAACACAGTGGTTATTAGCATTCACAGATAATTAGATCTCTTCCATATTTGTAAAAAATATCATTTAAATCCTAAAAATTATATATTAAAGCCCCCAAGTGAACATTTGGCATTTTAAATACCAAATTCTACAACAGCATCTCTAGTGATTCAAATCGGTCGCCCTAATTGTTTTTCACTCAAACTAATATAATAAAACGTTTTTTATAGGTATAGCAATATACTTCTTGATGAGACCAAATACTGAAATCGAAATTCAAGAAAAAGTTGTATTCGGAGCATTCTTCGCAGGAGCTATTATATGTCTAGGAATGTCGTTTATGTTCCATACATTGAACTGTCACTCCCAGTTTGTAGGTAAATTGTTTTCGAAGCTAGACTATTGTGGAATAGCTTTGTTGATCATGGGATCTTTTGTGCCGTGGTTGTATTATGGTTTTTACTGTCATTTTAAACCAAAAGTAGTTTATTTATCGGTAAGTTGTTTTTTTTTTAATTTTTAATTTAATTTTTTTTAATGTTTATATTAACATATTTCTTGTTTATTTATAGGTAGTATGTGCTTTAGGCATAACCAGTATTATGGTAAGTTTATGGGATAAATTTTCTGAATCTGGATGGCGACCTTTCCGTGCTGGAGTATTTATGACGTTTGGATTGAGCGGAATTGTACCGGCTATTCATTACGGAATTGTTGAAGGTAAATATCTTTTTTTAAACAATAATCTAGTATTGTTTATCTTTCTTTTTAGGTTGGTTCAATTACGTTAGTCAGAAATATCTTGGTTGGTTAGTATTAATGGGTATGTTGTATATCGTGGGTGCAATGTTCTATGCCCTTCGAGTTCCAGAAAGGTGGTTTCCGGGAAAATGTGACATCTGGTTCCATTCTCATCAGATCTTTCACGTTTTCGTACTGGGCGGAGCTCTAGTACACTATCACGGTATATCCGAAATGGCTATGCACAGAGTAACAATAGGACAATGTGAAATACCGGATACACCCATATATTGATAGGTAGCCTCTTGTTTTTAATTAGAAAAAATTATTTTAAATGTTTTTCCTTATTTCAATAAAACAGTATATTTCATTTTTATATTGTTGAAAATAATCTGATTGTTATCGATTAGATATATCTGGAGCATATTTTATCTAATACACTTGACACCGGTTGTTTATTTATTTTTAATGATTAATCTATCAAATTATCTAAGTTCAATGTATAATTTTTTTAATTTAAGTTGCTGCTTTAAAAAGACCCCAACTTTAATCAAGAATTCCAAGGAAGAACTTCTATTTCATAAGTATATTATCAGTGTAGGAATATTTTTTTGTAATTTTGGGTCATTATATATCAAAATACCTGTGTTTATATATTATAACAAATTTGTACTATTTAATTATCGGCACAAGCGAAAATTGTCATCAAATGGCATGACAAGTGCGCTTGAAATGTTTATGATGAATTTCCTTTTTTGGTTAAACCCCTTTAAAGATTATTTTGTTTCAAATATTTATATTAGTCCCGATAGAAAGATGGTTTATTATACCAACCAAAAAGCAATCCTTCATTTGTGAAATTTAAATTCATTTTTGCATACATTCGAAGGATTTGTAGCGGAAAATGTTGAATTTCAATTGGGGATAAAAAATAATTGAAAACCACACCCGAAAGATTGACATATCCCTTAAAATTGTATTTTACTATATATTTCAATAAAAACTGAAATATAAGCAATACATTTTTTGTTTATTTGCATAGAATATTAAAAACTTATGAAAAAAAAAACAAACAATTTGTTATTTTTTTAATCACAACTAGAAACTTTCACAGATAATGTAGTGATATATTTCTTATTAATTCCTTTTTTTGATACAAAAATTTATATGTTTAAAAATTGTTTTAACTAAAATTTAAAAACAATCCATTTTTCCAATAATATTAACCTCTACGTTTTATTTGGAATCTTTGGTACCATTGATTATATTCATACCGTTTACACTACCACTACTCGAACACTCGCAATTACACTGACTGTGAAATTCACCTTCAGTCTCTGAAGACGGTAACTATGTTTTCAGAACACCCGTCTTATTCTCTCTTTGTGTCTTTAACCGGCGTTACGGTACTTTAAGATCCAGAGGCTTCCCAACAATCGACTGCAAATCTTTTCTGTCCTGATCATGAAGCCTTCAACGTCGAACCCCCTGCTGGATCAGGTCCACCTCAACATCCTCCAACCAGTGAAGGTCTTTCTCTCAGACGCTATCTTCCTGGAACTCCATACATGCCTCTGCGCGTGTTCCAGCCACCTCACACGTTCGCCTCGGGTCCTCTACACACCATTTTCTCAAACAGGGTCAAAAATATTTCGCAGGATCTTACATTCCCAGCGATTCAAAATCTGCTTGTCGTCGTTTTAATCCATGTCTCGCATCCGTATGTAAATAGTGAGCTTTGACCTCTAAACTTGAGCGCTCTCTGGACTGCCCAGAAGCATTTCCTGCAACAACTCCCGTCTTGATCTCCGTTGTCACGTTATTATCTTCAGTTATAACACCCATCGGCAATGTAATTGTGAATGTTGAGGTAGTTGTATTATAGCGTGTTCTTTCTTTGTTTATATTTTTAAGATGGGGTATTTTTTTATTGTTTCCTATCCCTTAACTGAATTTCACCATTTTCCAACTACATTTTTTTTAAATCGCAAATTTATTACGCTATATTAATGGAATAATTCTATTACTCTATACCATAATCCTATAGTTTCATTATTCAAAACAGAAATATTTTCTTCATACCTCACTTGAGCTTTATTTATGTTGATTGTTTTGTTAATATGTCTTCCTGGATGTCCTACATAAAATTTTTTCGAATAACCAGAAGTTTGTCTTTAAAAAAACTTCTACTTCATGTAGTAGTAACTCCACTTTTACTAATCTGTTTTAATAAGGTTGGTATAAAATAATCTATGATACGTAGTAGGTCGAATGTACCATTATGTTGGTGTTATGCCCAAGCAATAGTTTTACAGTAAATTAGTAGGCATAATGGACTATTTTCTAACTTAATTAAAATGGTGTATTCTAATTAATACTTTAATGTTATCTCAATCATAGGTTTTCAACTGGTTCTAGAGATGACTATCGGTAAACTGTCAGGTTTCTTTTGTTAATTTCTTTTAGTCAATGAATGCATAAAACAGACAATCTTCGGTCCTCAAGAACAGCTCCGATTTTGATGTTTTTTTTTAATTTTGTTTTTTTATATTCTTTAAAATCAGAAACCTCTTGAAGTGGGGACAGAACTAATTATCTTGTTTAAACAATATCTGTGATATTTATGTATCTTGTTCCGAAGGTATAGTTTTTATTCGCGGGAAGGATTGCCGAGGTTTTATTGAATTCGCCGAGGTTACATTACTAATTCCTCCAAGATTATGGAAAGTTCCTGTAGGTACCAGTCAAGTTGCGGTATTCAAATCTGCATTGTCAAAAACAAACTGGACAAATGGATTATTATTTAGTACAGCAGAATCTTGATAAAGTGCTGAAGCTACATATTATTGTGCTTCATATTCTGTTTTACACTCAAGCCAATTTGAAGGGGTGATAAAAAAGAACGTGGTGGTCTCACAGCAGATATAATTGCATGTGCGATTGACGTTGTTTTTCTGAGAACATTTTATCACTACCAGGATAATTATTATTATTGAAGATTTTTTTACAGATGTCTGCGACCTCCTTGATTTTTTTAATATTATCGTCCTTGACATGAAAATTAGACTCAACAAAAGATCGATTTAGATAATGTTTCTTCTTAAAACAAAAAAGAGTAGACAGTCCTTGGTAATTTGATACGATAAGATCTTCTTCAATGTGTTCCTCTAATCGACGCTTAATAGTTTTAGGAGCAAGCGGATTATCACCTACTACATCCATCAGCTCTTTTAAAGAAAACTGACAATCGGGATGATCGTCAACATAATCAATTATTCGGTCCATTGCGTCATTTGTATTAACCGTTCGTAGATCAATTGTTTTTTCTGGTGTATTATTCTGTTTTAGAATATCTGCATAACAAGTTCGATGGTATTTTGCGCTTACAGATCTCAAATCACTCTATGAATGAATCCTCAAAAGAAGAGACCGAGAAGATTCATCTCTTTTATTCTTGATAAGGTCTAGTAATTTATTGTTCGTATGATGGGAAGTAACAAAAGAAATATTCTGGCGTTGCTTGACTTTTCTTTCAGCAAATAATAATTCAGTGCAAATAAAATAATTTTGGTCCCAATCAAAAGAGGAATTCAAAGACCTTCTTTACTTAAATTTGTGTGGGCTAAGAGATTCTTTTTCACAAAGTTCAAGTTTTCTTATTTCAGTTGAAACACTTTTATGCTCTGTAAAGCGTTTTCAACAGCTAGAATGAACAAATACCTTTTTTTTCGCTATTTTCTGCATTACGCTGATATACACTATTCACTCCGATAAAAATTATTATTATTATAAATAATTCACACTGATAATAATTCACTGTAAGTTAAAAAAAAATTAATACTTAAAACTTGACGAAGCGTGCAGTTACTCCAACAAGTAAATGAATACTAAATGACCTCAGACCTTGAATTCTTTCATCAGGTAGGGACTACCTAAACAACAAAAAGGTCAATTTCTATTAATTGTAGGCCTAGTACCTCCTATACCACACAAAAATTTCTAATGCAACGTTAAATATTATATATATATATATATATATATATATATATATATATATATATATATAAATCGCCTTGACATGACATATATATATTAGTGAAAAAAAAGGAACATCGAAAATAATATTAAGAAAAATATACTAAAGAGATCCTCTTGCACATCGTCCATATAACACATAAATGTTTTTTTTTATTTTAATATTAAATTATTGTTAAAAACTTTTTTGTAACAACTATTTGTTACAATAAGATTAATATATGTAGAATTTTTTACAAAAAAATTGGGACCAAACTGAATTTTTTATATAAATGTCGTTGATATTGTTTAAACAATATAAATAGTTCCGTCCCCGCTCTAAGAGGTTTCTGATTTTAAATAATATAAAAAAACAAAATTAAAAAAAAAATCATCAAAATCGGAGCTGTTCTTGAGGACTTCCGAAGGCTTCATTCGCGCGACTATTTATCTAGGCTGTTAATATACATTTTATAATATCTTATACGATATATGTGTGGATAATAATATAGGTGGTGGATGTCTATTATAAAATAATCACCATCTTCGATATTCTAAACCCGTTATAGTTTTTTTTTCTACAGATAATATCGATTGTATTATCACATTTTGATACAACATAAAAAATACTATGAAACTATGGTGTAGCAATTATATAAACAAACTTGGAAGGCATACTGAAATGGCGTGACATCAAAACCATTCGAAAAAACAACAGTGCTTATGAAAACGAAAAAAATATTTTTCACAAATATGGTATCGGAAAAATAAAACGAATTTCTTTAACTTCGGTTTATATTATATTAATTTTTATATCGAGCTGTATCAAATGTGTTTAAATACATTCAATAGATATCTAACTCTACGTACCTTATTTCTTTATGTTATTATTTTTTTTAATTGAAGTTTCTAAGACTAATTTTTGTTGTATAGAGAAGTCTATTGAACATACAGGTAAAAGACTACTATCATTATCAGTGATTAATAAAAAATATATATTTTGCTATTGTATATCAATAACGGTAGAATCTAAAATATAAAAAATTGTAATGTAGGAATTTAGGGCGGATTTAAGACATATTTCATTTCAATTTTATCTTTTCGGTAAACTATTCTCGTTATCACGAAATTTCTAATAATTGTAAACCTTAATGTTTGACTACAGCATCCAAGACTCTTTCTGTTTTATAAATACTGCAACCTTGAGACTATACATACCCGCCAGTAATGTCATCAATCTGATCCGCGACAGCCAATTTTTAACTGCGGTTACTATTGCAGAAAAATTCAAATTGTTTTGGAACATAACGAAAAAATTATTCTAACCCGAAGGCTTAGGCAAAATTTGGAGACCCCTGGTCTAGTGTAATGGTGAATGGTAATGTGGTTTGGTATGAATACCACTAACAGTGACAACTTAATTGAAACCTAGTGCCTCATATTACAAGTGTTCTCGCCTTCCAGTACCCGGACTCTAATCAATCTCATCTATTGTTACGGTTACAATATGATTAGATTCTTGCTACTACAAATTTCTTATCCGAAGTATTTTTTTGCAATAATGTTACTTTGTAGATCTTTCGTCATTATCTAGATTGTCTTTTACCTACCCACAAAATATACATTCATCAGTCTAAGCTAGACTTTGTTGCACTAGCGCTTCCTGTGAGGATGTTTTCGAAAGATCCAGATACTTTTTGCAGATAGCTGTATTGAAAGTTTTTCTAGAGGTATCCAGCTACCAAAAGCACAGCCAGTTCCTCTAAACTTTTATAGGTGCTTCAATTACTAGTATTTTGGATTGTAAGACTCACAAATGATTATTGACACGTTTTTGAATAATTTTCATAAATCTTCTTTCGTTTTCGATCCAAAAAATTCATTGTCTATGGTATCGCCAAGTTAGTTCTGGCAAAAAGTAATTGAAACATCAAATAGAATACCAACAAGTAATTTTTGAGATACCGTGAATAGTGTACCAAAATATTTAGCGAAAGCGTTTAGTTTTGACACGTTTTTCAATTAAAATTACTTTTCAATTGGGATAGATAGTAGTATTTAGTTTGTCTCTTGTGATATTTATAATAAGTTATTTCTCTTCACTGTACATGTAAACTTTTTTTGTATAGATATATCTGTTTTGAAATTTAAAATGTAATGTTGAAAAATAAAGTATTCAAAACGAAATGCTAGTTTTTATCGAAGACCAAAATACTATTTCTCTCTAAAACTCAACAAGGAGCTGTTAGATCTTGACATTGGTGAGAAGGCCCAGCGGCCGCCCTCCTCAGGCACGCCTTCGTTAGCATGAGGAGGGATGATGCATAGGACGGCTCATTATTATGGGCTTAATCCAAGACAGAAGCAATTGTGCCGAGGGACGAATGGTACCAGCGCCCTAATCAGGTGTCGGGGAAAACCTGCCGAAATTCCAAGAGCATAGACCATGAAAAATCTTCCCCCTAAAGGCTCCGAGCAAACAGGGAGCGTAGAGCCCACTACCATCAAAGTAGCGGTTTCTTCAGATACCGAAGCTTTGACCGGTGCAAACGCCGCAACATCAGTAGTGCTGAGAAGGAAAGCCAAGGCTGCCGTGACAGCTCAGGGTTAAATTGCTTCATATCCTAATGTTGCCTCGACCTCCACCTAGAGCGTTTCTAACCCGGAGATCTAGATAAACCCTGTTACGAGGGCAAGAATCTCTGGTCATAAAGTCATAAAACTACTAGCTAGCAAAATCGAAGGAAAGATCGAATCTGCAGCTGGCCGTGAGTCGAGTGGAACAACCCGATACCGGCTTTATGGAAAATCAGCTGCTGTTAGTTGGTTAGAAATTATATCTTACTTCGTCGAAAGGTTCCTTCAAAAAGGACCTGATCGACTTTTAGTAATATTAAGTGGGGCACGATGGACCATCAGAAGACCTATGTGGTTAACGGCCCATTGTTTCCCACTATTCTACTATGAACTATCATTTTTTATTAATGAAAGGTTATAACAAACAATGACAATCTATGAATGAGTAGTTCATTCGATTCAATTTCAAAAACTAGAAGAAGTAGAAGGGAGTTGACAAATGACATATGTAACTGTTTAGGGCTGTGGTAGGATTAACCCGATTATAATCGGCAAATAATCTGGTCATACTTAACTACAAATCAGTTCAAAGGATTTTCTGGAAACTATGATCTGATATAAAAATACCAATTGACTTGCGCTATTATGTCTTTCACTCAACTTTAAAAGAGTGCAATCTTAAAACATTACAGTTCCCTGTACATGGTTACGATTGATTAATTCTTATGAGCAGCATGAGCTAACATATCACCGAATCTTGCGACCTCTGAACTTTTTATTTTTTCGACATAAAATCATATTATTTGTATAGAAATTGGTACTAAAATACGTGTGTTTGTAAATTGTTAATTATTTCTAAATAATAATTATTAAAACACTTAAAATCTATTACACAACTGAATTAAGGTTTATAAACACAAGAAAATCATGAAATCATATATAAAACCACATAACAAATGTGATAAAAATAAAAGTTTCAATATATTGAGTTTATAGTTTGAAATTTGCTCCGAAAATGAAACGCGACATTCGGAAATCAGATAATAGTTGATTTTTCCAAAATTCAGTTAATAATAATACTAATTATGAACCGTTTTCAATATTCTGAAAACTCCTTATTCAAACAATCTACTAGTACCGCGCAAAGAAATGCCTAATTCATCTGAATTATATTAACTTTGTAAATGATAGACAATGAATATATACAATAAGTTACGTATTGAAAAGAGATAGAAAGACAACTTGTCAATTTGAAAATTTAGCACTGCTTTTGTTGGTATTCCTCAATTCTGTCAAATATCAAATCCTTTTACATGGTTGATAGCCGAAAGTAACACGTGCTGCTGAAGTAATTTTTGTGAAATATAGTCGTTAAAAAAGTTAATAAGGTAAATTAAATCGAGATATAACTAACCAATAATACAATCAATAGTAGTATCCTAAAAATATTTGATATTATTCGCATTTTTTTATTGCAGATGCCTTTAGCTGTCGACTTATTGCATCCTTCTGCCGAAAAACAGAGGCGATCACACAAATTGAAAAGGTAAATACTTAATATTACTCAAAATATAGTTTTTTTTTGCTTGTTGTTGAGATAAAACTAGTACCTTATGCTTCAACTATCTATATAGATTTATTATACTTGTTCGTACTTGTCAAATATAGGTATCTGATTACGTTGTTTAAAAACTGCATCTTATTTAGCGTTTAATTTATAAAATTCCTCTTATTACAAGAATATTTTGTACAATATTCGTTAAATTTAATTCAAATTAATATAATTCTGAGTGGCAGTAAACGTTATTTACAAATATTTCAACTTTTTGAACTGCTATATTATCTTTATGTTATGGAATATCTTCCATTCACTTATTAGAAATTATCATTTTAGAAATAATAAAATAGTGTGCAATATGATATAAAATATACATACTGAATATTGTACCTTCAAGAATCCAATATTGCACAACCTGGATTAAGTTTATTCAATACTTAGAAGAAATGTGCATATGAATTGAGGTATTTTAATTTATTGTTTTATGAAAATTGGTTCCTAAATTATTGTCTATTATTCTGTAAAAGTAGAAAATTGAAAACAAAAACTGTAAGGGAAATTGAAGTTGTTATATAGAAAAATGTTTGTGTTTCCAAATTTTCTCTTTATATAAATTGTAAAATTTACTGTACCATCAGAGCTCCTCTTATGTTATGTTGAATTAGAATGAATGTGATTGGTGTTTTCAATTTTCATATAAATTGGATACATATTTCTTCACTTCATTTATAAATTTATAACTTATTTTAATAATAAATTAGGTATGTTGAGTCAAAAGACTCTTGAATCTTTTGTCTTTTAGTAAATTTTTGTTCTGCAGTTTCTGAATTTTTGATTTTACTAGATCATTGTTATATATATATATATATATATATATATATATATATATATATATATATATATATATATATATATATATATATATATATAAAGTATAGGGTGTTAATTTTACTATTTATCTAATTTCTTATAAAATGTTTCCAGACTTTTCTTTCTTGCACCAAATGTCTCGCTTCGACCCACGACCTTCCCTTTTTTCTTAATATTTTTCCTACTGCGTTCTCCCTTGTTACTCATGGTCATCTTTTTTCTTGTAAGTGCTTTAACTGGCACTGCTATGAATCCTTTGTAGGTGATCATCCCACCATCCTAGTTGTTTTCTTTCAATATTTTTTGTTTAGGTACAACTTTTAAATCTTTTATGTGTGAGTTTCTGAATATATCATTCCTGGTTAGGTTAGGTTTGGTTTCTTCTTTTCTCTATCTATCAATACCCAAGGTTCTCAACCATATGTTGGAATTGTAAATTACTTTGTACATTTTCATTTTTGTTTCTTTTTTTGTTCATATTTTAATTTATTGTCTTTCTGTCTTTTCCAATATTATTCCTAAGTATTGGGAGCTACTTACTTATTTTACAAGTTCCTCTTCGACCCTTATTTCAATTTCTTCTTTTGCATTTATCATTACAATAACTTCGATTTTCTTTTTGTTCATCTTTATTCTGTTATATTTATATTAATATTTGGTTCCAGTCGTTGAAAGTTTCTTGTAGATCCCTTTGGTTTTTTGCTATGAACTTTTATGTTATCTGCAAAGGCACATTCCATATATTAATTAGCTCTAGAATAGTTATGGGTTCAGCTTGCCTACTTGTTGTGAAAGTCTCTTCCTTTGTATTTCTTAACAAGGATAGCCAAATTTTTTTTTTTTGTTAATTTTTGTTTATAAAACTTCCTTGAACAATTCAACTTAAAACAAATCAAAAATTTTGGTCATATTTATGCCAACTGGCAGAAAAATGTCTGTTTAACTGTGACCTGTAAAATGTTTATTCTTGGTTTGAAATAGAGTTCAAGCCATAGTTTAATCTTCAGTTTTCAGGGCCGGATTAAGATTTATAAGGCCCGGGGCTAAAATAATGACGGGGCCCCCTTAAGGAATTCGGAAACCCGGAAAAATTCACAAAATAATATCAATACGTTAGATTTGTGGTATAAACACATTAAAAAATACAGAATGATTTCCAAATGATGGGGCCCGGGGCTATAGCCCCCCCAAGCCCCTAGCTTAATCCGGCCCTGCCAGTTTTACCCTAGGATGTAAAATTGGCTCTTAATGAAGATGATCTGATTTATTGGTAGTAACTTTAAATTGAAAATTTCTTCGGTCACTTTTCTAAAGTTTTCACTTTGACATGGTATGTGGTTTATCAAATTTGTTTATATGTACCTTCCATGTAATTGAATTAGATATAATTACAGAAAGAACTTTCATTTTGTACCAGAGCATAGTCAAAAGACTTTCGGAAAACCAAGAAAACTGAAACTTTTCTTTTTTGCATTAAATGTTATAAATGCAAATCTTGTTTCAGGTTGGTTCAGCATCCAAATAGTTACTTTATGGATGTGAAGTGTCCAGGCTGCTACGCAATTTCAACTATTTTCTCGCATGCCCAGTCTGCTGTACCCTGCAAAGGTTGTTCTACAATCCTCTGCACATCTACTGGAGGCAAGGCGAGACTTACAGAAGGTTGCAGTTTCAGGCGTAAACAGCATTAAATTTTAAATAATATGTGACTGTAACTATATTGTTTTCTAATAAATTTAATTAATAAAGTGAGTTCACTGTTTATTATTATCTTAATAACCTCTCTTTCATTCAATTACTATATCATTATAGTCGCAAAGGGAAAAATGAAACTCAGATAAATTATGTTAAAAAATATTTATTAATGTAAAAATATATAAAATATTGTGTTTTATGATATATATTATACTATACAAAGTTGTATTTGTAGAAAAACTGTACCTAGTCTTTTTATGTGTTAACCACTTGTTTAAGTGATAAATGGATATCATCAACCCTTTTTCAAATTATTTATAACCCAAGTTCTTTGATCAAACTACCAGCAATAACCAACCTTTGAATCTCTGAAGTGCCTTCATATATTTCAGTAATTCGGGCATCTCTATAAAATCTTTCAGCAGGCATATCAGAAACATAGCTAAAAAATTTAATAATTAAATACTAGAAATTATACTTTGTTAGATTTTTTTTCTATCAATATTGTTTTCATTTTCATAATCTACTTATATTATACTCTCTGGATACTATGAATAGAAGAGATTTCCAGATAAATATAAACCTCTATGCTAAGAGGCTATATATACTAAGTTCTGAAAGTTTGTGTTGAATTTTTATTTTTCGACAGAACTGAATTTCCCAATAGACTCGGGCTCAGAGAGAAAATATCTAGAAATCAGAATTAATAGTCATAACTTCACGTACTGTACAGAATTCATGTTAATGGGTCTGAAATTTGAAGCTTCTGCAGCAGCTGCAATGGCCATGCTTTTTTATGGGAATGCTCTGTGGGTTAGATAGTTTTGTTTTAGTCCTGTGAATGTGAGCTCATTATTTAATACATAAAATTATTTCTGGAGTGTTATTCAAGCAATTAACATAATAAGCATGATATAATTTTCCAATTTAGGAACGAAACTTGACCCAGACTGAGAGGAGAAAAAACTATTAGGCTTAGGGACGCCAAAATGCTAAATCCGACCCTGTGTTTTGAGCCAGGTGGTCATGGTTAGCAGATAGAGCATATTCAAATAGACTAAGGTGCCCAAGCATTGAATATTAGTGTCAATAATATTATATTAGGTTGAAAAAGTGTGTTGATCAACTATAAAATCAAAATCACAAATTTATTCCAGTATCATATCTCCATTTCTAAATAAAAAAGGAAGACACTTTCAAATTTGATTCATATCAAGAAAAAACGAAATGAAATAGATAAAGGTATACATTGAATTCTATAATAAATGTTAATATTTCCTTACCCCATTCCTCCTAATATCTGTATACATTGATGGCTAACGAATGTAGCAGCTTCACTTGCGGCCAATTTTGCCATAGCTGCTTCTTTAGTATACGGTTTGTGATTGTCTTTCAACCACGCAGCTCTCCAAGTTAATAAACGTGCAGATTCTAACCGGAGCGCCATATCTGCTAATTTGTTTTGAATCATTTGTAATTTCACGAGAGGTTTCCCAAAAGCTAGACGTTTAGAAGAATACTCTGCAGCTACCTGGAAAACATTTAAGGTGCAGTTAATACGAACAGAAAACTGTTGGGGTGGAACATTAGTACTACACAAACATTTATAGTAACTTTGTCTAATGAACTTTGTGGTAACAAAATTATCTTCGTAAGAAGCAGAAGAAACAGTTTATCTTGTAGCTCTGAAGATGAAAACTTTTTAATCGAAACTTGCATCAGAGTGAAAGTGTTGGTGTAAGTTCTGGAATTTTTTAAAAGTTGAATAGAATAATTAAACAAATATACATTATTGATATTTGGACCCTATTGTCAGTATAAATAACAATAAATACTTCTAGAGCTGCTTGAGCAATTCCTAAGGCTTGACCAGCAATTCCGATTCTTCCAGCATCTAATGCCATCATGGCAATCTAAAATATAAACAACACACTAAATAAATTCCAATGATTAATAGTAACTTCAACCTTGAAACCAAAACCTGGTTGCCCCAATAAATTTTCTTTAGGAACTGAACAGTTATCAAAGATTAAGTTACAAGTTGACGAGCCTCTTATTCCTAATTTGTCTTCCTTTTTACCTAATTCTAAACCTTTTATTGGTTTCGGAACTATTACAGCAGATATTCCTATAACCATAATGAATGTAAAAATAAAATATTTTTAATAAAACAAATAAAAATATATATTATTTTTTAAATTTGTATCAAATTCTTATAAATACCTTTGTGTTTCAATGTTTTGTCTGTAGTAGCAAAAACCACTGCAGCTTCACTCTCATAACCATTGGTAATCCATGATTTTGTACCATTTAAAATAAAACTATCTCCTTGCAGACTAGCTGTAGTTGAAGCGGCTCCTGCATCTGATCCGTTACCTGGTTCTGATAAAGCAAAACAACCAACCTATTAAAATTAAAAATAAAATAAGTAGAACAAATTATTTTAATAGATTTACCCTATCTCCTCCAGTAAAAGGTTTAATAAACTTATCCTTCTGTTCTGGAGTACCCCACTCTAGTATTGGACCCAAAAATAAAGAATTATTGACAGACATAATAACCCCTGCACTAGCACATCTAAAACATTATTATTAAATTAAACGCATTTTTTACCCTATTCATTACCCTCTCGATATCTCCTCCATAGCTATGGCATATGCTAAATAATCCAAGCCTGTTCCATTTAATTCTTCTGGTACCGTAACAGCTAGTAACCCTAATTCCCCCATTTTCTTTATTTGTTCTTTAGGGTAGAAATGTTCTTTATCTATTTTTCCTGCAATTGGCTTTAACTCTCCGTCTGCAAAATCTCTGCAAGTCTTTTGTAGCATTTGATGTGTTTCGGAAAGAGCACTTAAAGAAGCTATGCTTCTTTTCAGTTGGTAAGAACCTTCAAAAGAGTTTTAGTAAGTACACTTACCTAGGTAAACAATAGCTCAAATCAGCACTCACTCATTTTTAAGACATTCCTATAAAGTGCCATTTTAATCTTAATTATAAATATTGTTTAAAACTTCTGTAAAAATCTTTATTTCAATACAAAAATATATATTATACAATATAAAATTTCAGTTTTATACACTAATATGAACTATCGAAAATAATTAAAAATGTTTGGTGCAGTTTAAAATCTATTTACAATTGAAAATTAACATAAATCATTCAAAGGTCGAAGGACAATATACATGACCAAATACGCTCATTTATGCGCGTCATCTGTTAAGATACGTCAAGGGTTTGAAAGCAAGCAATTGAGGCTATTGTATTTAAACGTATAATTTATTCGTATATTTAGAAATAAATAATGTATTTTTGTAGATTGAGTTTTTAATTTTAAATTTTTACCGAAAACGGAACAATAAAAATCTCGTTATGGGCTAGGATCCGCAATCAGTGAATAGGTGATCTACCTTGGATCATAGTTTCCAAAAAGAACGAATCGATCAATCAAAAAAATTACTAAATTGAATTTTTTACACGCTTAGGACTGATATGGAAATTACAATTTAATTAAATTTGAAATCAGCATTTGAAATATTATGGTTAATTAACCATTACTATTTAGGGATTTATTCGTACGTTATCACGGACAGATCTTCTTATTTATCGTTTATTGTCGAAAACTTCATGTGAATTATTTTAACAAATAGGTTAAGTAATAAAAAGCTTTATTGGAAAGTAACAAAAAATGTTTAAAAGTTATAATTTTATTTGTTTATTGAATACTTTGAAACAGTGCAGATTTGGTAGTACGACCCAAAGTGGTGTTAAAAATGAAGTAGCAACAATGTTGACAAATAGAAATCCTAGAAATCTAGAACGATTACGCATAGGTTATAAACCAGACGGATATCATGTAGATGCTTTAGGGAAACGTTATTGGCACAAGTAAATTAGACAATATTACGGTGAAATCCGATGATCAATTATAATATTTTAGGTTGCAGCTCACTGCTTCAGGAAAATACGTTAAAGCATCAATTGTTCACTTTCAGAATGGGGAAGTACTTAGTGCAAATACTTCTGAATGGTGTATTAAAAAGCAGCTTTATAGAACTACTGACACTAGTGCTTATATCAATTTGGGAAGGGTAAGGCGTTTAAATAACTTTATTAAAAATAATTTTACTTATTTTGTAGGTTTTGGCACAGAGATGCTTACAATCTGGTTTAATAGAAGTAGAATGTTTTATTAAATCTAAAAAACCTGATGATAAAGTAGCGTTATTTTTACAAGCCATGCAAGAGGGTGGTGTAAGCCTAACTGAGCCTTCGCAGTTCAAAGCTGCAATGCCATGGGATCTTGATAGACCCGAAAAACCATGGGAAGTAACTGAATAATTAGTAGTTGAAATAAATTTATTTAAAAAAATTTTGTTATTATTTTGCACTAACAAAACCTCGCGTATATTTTCCAATTATTACTTATATATTTATATTACAAGTTTGTGAAAATGAATATGTGATTTCACACTATAGAACTGATTTGATTCTCATATACCTTTATATTGGAATCTTCCAGTTTTTAAAAAATTATTTTCTTGGGTTCTCTGGAACATTATTCAAATTTAAATAATTTACACATTATTTACTTTTGTGCTTTTTATTTCACACACAAATTATTACATTCATATATCTAAATATTTACAATAAATTATAGTAACAAATTATAAAAATCAAATTACTGTTCATATTTATCCTTGATGTGTTTCCATAATTTCTGAAAAAGTAAAAGATAATCATAATGAAACTTTTATTCTTTAAAATGACATAGATCGATATCAGACTTATGTAATACATACCCCTTCATTGTATTTCTCAAAAAAGGTGTCTGTTGCTAGATCAAACGTTCTTTCAAAGAAAAATGCGGAAGCAACAACAGCTAAAGCCATTGTTGACGTTCTTTTAAAAATAGAGTTATAAATCGTATTTGTAATCCCCATTTTACTTGCTCTCAATTTCTATTAACGTCTAATCCGATTTCTTCTGCTTTTAAAAAGTCATATGTCAATTCTACAATTGCTGATCAGGCAATTTTTAGCGTTCACCTCAATTTGATTGTAGCTTTAATTATAGAGTCGACTATTATTGATCGAGTTTTTTTCAAATAAATTTATGATTCAAAGTTTTTTGATAATTATGCGAAATGGAGTGATTTTTTTCGTATTTGTTTTCAAATTTATTCAATATAATAATTTACAAAGTAGTGAAAATCTTGATGTTAAATTGTTTCTCGAAAAATTGTCCTATCTGTTCCAAACCTCATAAAATTTGTAATAAATTTACCAGACAAAGAACATACCCCAAGTATGGTATGTTCTGTGTTACCAGACGGATGAAGTTATTTATGAATAGAGATATGGTAGATTTGTACAATGAGAATCTAATCAATATTAGCAATTCCATATTTAAAAGCTTGACACCCAGTTCAATCAGATCATTTGGCAGAAAACTTTAGCTTAGGGATTACGTCTTCTTTGCTTAACCATAGATTATAAATCTGATAAGAAAGGACCTTAAATTTTATTGCACTTTTTCAACAAAGGAATAAAAATTATTAGTACCTTATATTTTGCAGAAAAACATATTTACCAGATTTTTTGGTATATTGGATCATTTACCTAAAATAAGTTCCAGTATATTTGACATTATCCTATTTGGATTTACATAGTCACACATTATGTTGAATGAACTCAAATATATACTTTTTCTGTTCCTACTAAATATAATAAAATGAATTAAAAAAAAACACAAAATAGATTATTATAAAATACTATTTAATAAAAATAATATAAAAATTATACATTATAGCAATTGCATAGAAATAAGTTTATAAATATTTTAGTTGCAGTCTCTCAATTACAAACTTACTTCTGTGTATTAAAAGCTTAAAAATATCTACTTTTGATAAATTAGAAAATAACATGGGTCATAATTTACAAATATTTTTTTATTGCTCATCACAATAACTTTGAAAATACACAGGAAAAATTTCAATAAATACTAATTTGTTTACACGAGTTTTATGAGTTTTATCGGGCAAATCTATTTTTTTCAATTGAAAATGAAGAAAAGCTATATAGGTGTGTATACCTATCGTTCGTAATAATTATGTTTGAATATTGTCGACTATGTTCACTATTAAAATCTATCCTTGCTTCACTTTACTGACGAATTTGTGGTTCAAAAAAAATTCAATGTATGAAATCTGTTATTAGCACCTATTTTAACACTGTACAATCAACATTAAAAATGTTTTAAAAATTCTTCAGACACAATCCTTGCTCTTGCATTCACTGCCAACTTCATTTCAGATATTTCCTTATCTATTTCCTCCATGAAATGTATAACAAAATCAACTAATTTGTGTTTGTACATTTGTTCTGTGTGAAAATTGGTAATGAGGAAACTAATATCATAACCTTCTATTGGTTTCCTACGGAGCACGATAAAGTTCTCTGCTCTCATCATCATAAATCTCATAAATTTCTTACAGAGAATTTTCTCAATTTCGTCCGCTTGCTTTACTGCTATACTTATTCTTATAGAATTTACTGATGATTCTATAAGCACTTTTTCTTTCTCATTCCTAGATATTACAACGGGATTGAGCAAAAGTTCTCTAGAAGTCCTAACCTCTACTTCTGGTTTGTTGTGCCGTTCTATAACTTGAGAAGAAAAGTTATCCAAGCACATAGCGGCAGTTAATGTGTGACGAACTGCTGTTAAATATGGTTTTAACGTAGCAGACATTTTTTAAAACAGTCGGCGAAGTTTATTTAAACTAATCAACTACAACACCACACCCCCGGTTGACACTTATGTTTAACATACACAATAATCTTCTTTTTTATGTAATATTGACACGTTTGATGTATTCTCTCGGACATTTTTTCGCGACATGTCATACTTTATCATCAAGTGATCGCTATATAGAATACACTACGAAAAGTTTTATATAATTCACTGCAATAAAATGTATTTTTGTGTAATCTAGACAACAGAAAATGAAGAATATATGATTTTCAACGTAAAATTACGCATTTGAATCCAGCCATTCTTCACAATTAATTTTCTCTAAACAATTTATGGCGTAGGAATTGAAATGAGAAGATACTTTTTTCATTGCAGCAGCCATTAATTGTATACTATACGATTTCAAAACTCATTTTTGTTGATGGTTTTTGTAGTTCTGATACGTGTATATAATCTTTGGTTCAGATACACATATTTGTTTCTAGGTTCGAATTTATAGAACCGTTGGTGATATTTATACTGAACAATTACTACCATTACACCAACACTCATATCTAAATTGTCTGATTCGCGTTTCGATAATGAATTTATCGTCTTCAGAAACCAAAGTTAAAATTTTTCTTGTTTCTTCTGTTGATTAATTCATGGAATTATCATATGGTAAAGGTGTTATTAAAAATGAAAACAAAAATTACCAGAACGTACATAAAAGTCATATATTTTAACAATCTACTTATTTACATATAAATTAAAAGTTAATCGTAAAAATGTTAATACACGAAAATAAATAGTTAGACACAATTAGGCTCATTTTATCAATAGGGACTGGACAATTTTTAGTGAAATAATTAATGATTTGGTTTATTTGATAACGTGAATTTTCCATCTAAATTTTTGTATTAAGATTATACGTGGCTGCCATTGGTGCAAATAATTCTTTGCCCGCTTTTGTACTATTGATATTTATATTTCAATAGAAAAACATAGAAACTAAATTAAATTTAAAAACAAGTGTATATGGAATGCTAGAGGTATTAGAATTACCTTCAAATAAGAAAATGAACTAAGTTCTAGCAACTTTTAAAAAGTGCTATATAGTTGAAAACATTGCATGTTTCGTGACCTTCTTCTGCTTCATAGTCGATTAGTGAAAGTTAATCTTCAGTACACATGAGTAAATTTCATTTACTTTAGTTACATAACCATACTTTTAGGTGACTTTTATTATAGAATCTTCTAAATGTTAAATAAGCCCCAATTGTCCAAGCTATAATAAAAACAAGTTATAAATAGAAGATATAACCAAGGATTATAGACACAAAAGATTGCCCAGTTCCCCAATCTGTTTAGCAAAATTATGTACAAGGTCAAATCGAATGTTACGTCACTATATGTGCTCGGTAGAGATCGCTTCCATGCTTATATTGTATTTTGTTAGATTTCGGAGCAATTTTGTTTATGAAACTTAAGTTTGAAGATTATTTACGTTAGAAAATTTAGAAATATATTATTTTTATGTAATTAAAAATGTTTATTTGTCTTTTGTCTGAATCAAAACAAACTTAAACTTCTGCAGAAAATTTATTCAATAAAATCACAGGATTATACGCCAACTGAATATAAACAACTATTTCGCACCAAAATTTCTAACACAGTTTAAATAGAACTGAGCAATTCTTTGTGTCTATAATCGTTAGGATATAACTAGCAGAACAAATCTTTAGCACTCAGAAGTACCACCCTAAAGACACAAACTATTCCAGGAATCTATATAAAAAAGTTATTGCCACTGATTACTTCTAAAATACAGTACCGTCACATTTTTACTATTGGGGAAATTTGGATATTGGAAGTTGGCAAACTTGTCAATAAACAAAAATAAAAAAGTTTTACAATCGCGTGAAGATTATAAACTTTCTGTTCTTTTGTTTAGAGTTATTTTGAAATGTAAAATTTAGTAAATCAAAATGCTATGAAATTGTGTTAACTCAGTGAAAAATTTTCATATTTGTTATTAACATTTTCGATGCAGAAATGTAAAACTGATGTTATTAAGACTTCAAGTTTTAATTTGGCATGAAGATACATCAGCAAAGATCAATGCCATCAAATAGATATTTTAATTCGGTTGCTTTAAGAAAATGAAAAAAAAAAACTGGTTTTTGTTGTGGTTTTTCAAATCTATAAACCATATGAATCACCGCAATTTCTTCTCGAGTTCATTAATCAAATCTTGAAGAGAAACTTAGTCATTTATTTTTATTTTTGAGACATAGTGACAATACTATTGAAATACAGCAAATTACTGTTGACCTGCGTTTAGGAATGCTCCAGTATTCTAATTCAAGAGAAAAGGTATGTATATAGTTCATGTACGATGCGACCCAAAGGATCTATCGTGTCCCCTGTTTTTGCAGTGACTCAGAGTTTAAACCTCATATATTAATCCTACTTCTATAAGAAATTTCAGAATTTGGTATGTCTGTAATTGCCAGAGATTTTTGCCTTCTTCTAGGTGTAATGCTTCTGAGTTCTGTAGCATCCCATACTTAGAAAAAATGTGAATAGAGGCTTCATCTTCTATGCTCTTTGGACTCTCTGCTAAACCCATCTTCTTCAGGTGTCCATTGAGGTAAAAGTGCCCTGTTAGTATTCTCAGGTTGTTACATTCTTCTCTGGTTATAGTTTCCCAGAAGTAGATGGTCCCATTAACTGGTTCTACCCCTTCTTTTTCAGTATTTTCTTTATTATTCTGTAGCTGATACCATAAAAGGGTTCAGGTCCTATTAAGGGTTTGTCTGCTACTACTTTAGTAAATCTGTTAACTATTTAGTTTTCCTCCACTTTAGTGTGTCTTTGAATCCATTTGAGGGTAACAAGAGAAATGAAAAAAAAATAACAGAATCACTGATTGCCATACTTTAACCTTATAGTTATTTTACTATAAGTTTTGAATTGTCACAAGGATGTAATTGTCATTAAAAAATCTTTTGATGTTGTTAATTTGTGAGGGTTGTTGAACCATAAGGTCGCTCAATACTAATAAGGTTAATTGTAAGATATGATTAATGAAAAACGTGTAATTCGAGTCGATTAAAAGACACGTCCCGTTAGAAAAGCGACGCTAATAAGTAACAAATCAGAATCAGTAATATTTACACATATAGATCATTGTTATCATTGTGAGCACTCAGTCACTAACATATTGACGAGAGTCAGTACTTATGGTTTTATTACATTCCCATGGATTGGAGACCGCTCACCTTTAATCAACACAATCATTTAAAAATAGTTTTACCTCAATTTGTTGATAATAAATATTTTAATTGTGTTTCATGTAACCAACGAAATTTTTTGTTTTTCCCAACTCATTTGACTAAGTGAAGAAAACATACTTACCAACGTCTGTTTCTGTTGCTCTTTTTGTAAAATCAATTCAGTTTGCTGAGGATCGAATTTACAAACAGCTGCAATAACCCTTGCTAGTACCAAACTTTCTTTACCCAACATGTAATTATAGAGTACATTTCTCAAATATTCAACTTCTGTTGAAGTTGACAGCTCGGCACAGTGGTTCAAAGTCACCAACGTCTCATCCAATTTCCTGTTCAATTTGTCGTTTTGATTTTTAATTTTTTGAAGTTCATTTTCATAAAATTCTATCGAGCTTTTATTGGTCAAGTCTAGTGATTTGTATTTTAATACTTTTTCTCTAAGCATGTCTATTTCTTTTATATAATGTTGTTTTTCTTCATCGTTTAATAAAAGTTGTTCGGCTTTTAGAGTTTTCAAGTCATTTAACCGATCAGAATTATTTCCATAGTTAATAGGAGACGTTTTTAATTCTTGCACTTCATCTTCCAACAATTGTTTTTCTTTTAGTAAATCATTGTAAAGGCTTTCAACTTCACTTATTTGCATCTCTAATTTCTGTTTGATTTTTCCAAATTTGTTACATTTTTCTTCTAAATTTTCATATTCCTGTTTCAAATTCATATTTTCTATAAACAGACTATTACATTTTTCTTTAATTTCGTGAAAATCTTCTTGAATTTTTGCTATTTCAGCTTCATTGTTGGTTACAGGTTTAACCTCATTTTTGAGTTGTAAGTTTTCTAATTCCAAGACATTTGTCTGTTTTTTCAAATCTTCTATGGTATTATTTAAACTTATAATATCTCCCTTCAGCTTTTCTTTATCTGATTCACTACCTTGCTGTTCTTTTAAAAGTTCTAGAGCTACTTTCAGTTCTTCTTTCTCTTGATAAATACTCTGATTTTCTTCCATCATATTCTTGTTATCCAAAGAGATCTGTTGTATCCTAAAAATAAAATTTGGTCACAAATGTTATATTCAATAATCGACACTTTTGTGAATAAAAAAAGACATGGGTACCTGATATTAAGTTCTTCAAGTTCTCTTTTAATTTTTTCTCTTTCCGTTTTCAACAATTCCTTCTCACTTTCAGAATGTACTAATTTTGTGTCCAAATTTCCTCTCTGGGATATTTCTCTATGAAGTTCTTCTATTTCTCCTCTAAGAGAATTAATTTCTTCAACTGCACAATCTCTTTCTTCTTTCAAAATATGTATTTCTTGATCTTTAGTTTTGAGTTGTAGGTTTTTGGTTTTTAATTCGTTTCCAAAGTTCTTCGCCTCTTCTTGTTTCTGCTTTGAATTTTCTTCTGCAACTTTTTGGAAATTTTCTAGTTCTAAAATTTTATCTTTGAGTTGACTTAAGGCAATTGTTTTTTCTTCTAATTCGGTTTGTAATTTGCTGATTGTCATATTTAGGTCATTTTGGCATTCTTTTTCTTTTTTTATAGATTCGATTTGTTCTATTTGCAAGTTTTCTATTGTTGTATCCAATTTTTGGGTTTTTTCAAGAAGATTGTTAAGTTCTAAGCTTTGATTTTCAATTGAGGTATTCAACTTGGCTATATTTTCTGATAATATAAGTATTTCACAATCTTTTTCTTCTTTTTCTTTTTGGAGAGTATCATTTTCAATATTTATTTGTTTAAATTTCGTTTCTATATCCTCTTTTTCTTGTTTTAAGTCAACAATATTCATTTCTAATTTTTCTATTTTTTCATTCAAATTTTGGACATTCGTGTTCTCATTTTCATATTTTTCTTTCAATTCCTTGTTACTAAATTCGAGTTGTTTAATACTGTCATTAATAGACTGGTTAGTTTTTTCTGCAATAGATTTTTCTTCATTGATAGCTAATGTTAATTGTTTATTTTCTTCTTCTAGCTGCTGTAATTTGAGTTCCATAATGCCGTATTCAGATTTTGCCACCTCCAGCATAGCTTCCTTTTTCTCTAGCAAATAATATTTCTCTTGAGCTTCCTGTAAAGTTTCCTGCAATTTGAAATTTTCTTTTGACATTCTCTCACCATTAGTCTTCTCTTCGGACAACTCATTTTCCAATGATAATATTTTATTTTGTTTTTCCATCAATTGTTCTGTAAGCTTATTTAGCAAATCTTCTTTTTCTTCTAATTTTTCATTCAAGTTGCTGTGTAATGATTGTATATTGATTTTCATATCTTTATTATCATCAAGTGTGTTATTAAAAGCTTCTTGAATTTTTTCTATTTGGAAAGATTTAGAAATACTTTCTTCTTTCAACTTAGCATTCTCTTCAAGAATATTATTGTATAAAGTTTGTCTTTTCTTACACACATTTTTCAAAATTTTTAATTTCAAGTTCAACTCTGCTTTGATAAACTCTTCTTGGTTTGTTTCTTTTTCACTTACATTTAATTCTTTCCAAATGTCATCTATATGTTTTATAATGGATTCATATTCTTTATCAAACGATTCTAAATTTTTATTGTTGATTTCTTCTAACTGTTCTAGTTTTAGTTTCATTAATTTTGCTTCATCTTCTGCTACTTCAATTGCAATTATCTTTTCTTCTAGTAATCTAATAGTTTCCTTTAATTTGGCCAATTCCATGTTTAAATTTGAATTTTCTTCTATAAGATTTTCATACTTGTCTTTTTGTTCTTCTAGAGTATTCTTTAGTTTTTGTATTTCTTCATTTTTGTCTTCAATTATCTTATTAGCTTCTTCTTCTTTGCATTTCAAAATATTTGAAGATTGTGATTCCATTGTTTCATTCTTTTTTTCCATTATCTTCAATTGTTCTGATGTTTTAACTAACTCTTCTTTAATATTGTTCAATTCCTTTTCACCTTCTTGAACGTATTCTTTTGATGTTCTTAGTTCTTCTTGTAAAGTATCAATATGTGATTCAAGCCTTGAAATTTTTTCTTCTTGTGAATCTATATTGATCTTATCTTTCTCTAAATTAGATATAATATTTCGAAGTTCTGTACAGTTTTCAATAAGATCCAAATGATCTTTTTCTAGATCTGAATGAGTGGCAATCTTATTAATTAGTTTTGTTTTTGTATCATTAAGTTCATCTGTTAATTTTTTAATAAGATCGTCTTTTTGGAATAGCTGTATCTGTACTTCTTTTGTGGTATTATTGGTGGAACTTAGCTCTTGAATTTTTTTGGAGAAATCTTTTTGAAGTTCTTCTTCTTTAGTGATAAATTCGTTTTGGATCTTTTCTCTGATCTTAGGCTCTAAGGATAAAAGACCTTTTTTAGCATCTTCTCTTAATTGAGTAATCTGGTTTTCATAAGATTCACGTTCATTGAGTAAAGAACTATTTAGCTCAGAATTATTTTTAGTTAATTTTTCTACGACTTTTTCTAATTCAATTATTGCTTTTGCACTTTCGTCTTCTTTTTCTTTGCATTTCTTTATTTCCAACTTATAGGTTTCTATTTTAAGTAGTTCAGCTTCGAGATTATTACATTTTTGTGACAAATTTTCAACTTTTTCAATCAGTTTTTTGTTTTGAGCTTGAAGATTTTCCAATTTTTGGATATTGTTAGTTTTACTATCAACTTCCAGTGTTTCCAGTTTTTGTTTTAGCTGATCATGATCCCTTTTCAAACTGGAGATTTCATTGTCTTTAAGTAGAATTTCATTGTGAAGCTCCATTTTATTTTGAGCCAAGTTCAAGTTGTTTTCTTTTTCTCGTTCAGAAAACTGTACAATTTCTTTTTCTAAATTACTTATTTTATTTTTATATTCCTGTTCTTTGCTCTGAAATACAATACTGTTTGCTTTTAATTCTTGAATTTTCGAATTCAATGATTCTATTTCTTTCCTAGATTCGTTGAGGTATTTTGTCAAAGTTTCTAGATTATTCCCATCATCTTCTATGTTTATAAGGGCATTTGAAGACTTTTCATTTTGTAAAAGGTCTATTTTTGTTTGTAAACTTTTTATTTTGTAATTCTTCTCCTCTAGATCATTTCTCAAAGCACTTTCTAAATGAGCTTTGGCCGTTTGTTCCAAACTACACTGTTCTTTTAATTCTGTTACTCTTCTTATTGCTTTGTCTTGCGTTTCTACCAGTACACTCTATAAAGAATAAAAATTAATACTTATAAAGGTTTAAAATATAAGAAAAAGTATTCAAGATCTACCTTCATTTTTGCATTTTCTCTTTCTAAATCCTTGTAGTGTCTTGATAAATCAGTATATCGGCCTCTATACTTATGGTACCTCAACTGAGATTTTTGGAAAGCTGAGTAAATCTGTTCTTTAGTTAGATGCCCTAATTGAGAAGAAGCTGTAGAAACATTGTCTTCAATCTCACTAGCCGAAATATCCAAATCAGACTAAAACAGTATATTAGTTTGAAGTCTTGGTTTTAAAAAAATATGGGATTTTAATGAAAATATTTCAAATAAAATAAGAATTGCCAGTACAGCACAAATGGTGTATTACTTGTAAATGATACATGTTGCCGGGTTCATATCTGGGAAGAAATGATACATCACTGGCTAAAGAAGATGTTGAGTTTTTTCTAGTTCTTTCTTGTGTTGGGGACATCAACTGAACACTTGAAAAACCGTGGTTATTACTATCAGTTGAAGGATTTGCATCTGTAACGAATTAAAAACTATTTGAAAGTTCACTTCAATTTAAATGTAATTACCATCTTCTCCAATTGAAAAGAAATTGTCGTCTGAATTTGAAGTACTCTGTAATCTATCACTAACGGATTGTGTAAATTCAGCAAACCGTTGTGGAGAAATTTTAACCTCCTCTGTAATTTTTTCTTTCAGTTTTTTAAACATTTTAAGCAAGATATACACACTGATTTTTAAAAATAAACATTACACCCTTTCGTTTTCCTCATAACCTAAAAATGACGTGTCAAACTGACAGTAAGGCAATTTTTAATTTTTACAATGAAATAGAATATTAAGCGTTTATGACATCAGTTAATACTTTTTCTCTACTAATCTCGAAGCTTCCAAGCGCGTTAACTTCAGATTGGCAAATGACAATACTATATTTTTAACCTCAAATATTCTTCAAAAATAAAAATGGACTTCAAATTTGTAAAGACTGAAGTAGGTAGAGAAGTATGCTTAGTTTGTCTTTAGATTCAATTCATTTATATATATTCTTCAAGTAACGGAATTAAAAATGAGATCGAAACCAGGGCATATTACTCCTTTTTTCAAGAAAGAGGTAAGTATTCCATAAAAAGATATTATTTTCATCGATTTTAAACTACACTTACGAGGATTACTCTGATTTAAATCAAAAAATAAATACATTTCTAAGGTTACTTTAATTCCATTTTCAAGTAGTCCGTAAAAGTGTCAAGGTTAATATAATATTGACAGGATTTTGATCTATATTATTCCATTAAACCATTTAAATCATTGGTATTCACCCGGCATTAGTTTATTTTTAGCTTTTTAATGGACTCGTATGTTTTACTAAGTGTTATGTTTAAAATTCCCTATTTCCTGCTTATGTAACTTCTGATTAAGATTATAGAAATATATTTATATATGAAACAACTCTAATTTACCTCTTTTTATAATGAAGATTCATTACTTTAGTGTTATAAAGTAACTGTAAAACACAAATTCAGATAATTTACATTATGATCTTTAATATATAGTTACTGAATGTGAAAATTATGGATTTTATACAAATAAATATGTGAAAAAGAGATTAATGTAATGATATAATCCCTTAAACAGTGTTTGGTAAAGCTGCTATATTTTTTTAAATATTTTGATTTTAATCAATTATGGCTTGGAATATTTTGATAAAGATCAAAGGATATTAAAAATTCAAATTTTTACACGCTATTTTAAACTGATTTTCATAGAAAAGAGACCTGAAAACAAGACAAATAAATCATAAAAAATGTATAAAAAGGTCTAAGAAGTACAAAGTTTAAGATAATTTATTTCTTTGCATATATGAGAATTTACCTAATTTATAAACATTGCAATTATTATTCTAGCAAAAGAAAACATCATTTTTAGTACCATATGTGCTGTTAACAATAGCATCAGTAATAGTGTCTATTGTAGCAGTCAGTGACCTTCATTGGGAACAACATGTATCAATCAATAGGGGAATGGTAATATTTATTAGTGGTCTAGTATTTTTTTCTTCTTTATATCTTGCCATAAATACTGTTTTTCTACACACCCACTCAGGAAGACGAATCATAAAGACTTATAAACTTAGTTATAGCGATATCTATGACATCAGTAACAAGTAAGTAATTTTTATTTTAAAAAGGTTTATTTAAATTTGATTTAGATTATATTTAGGGGTAATGTTATACCTTTAATGTTTATTCTGTGCCCCATCAGAGCTTTATTAGTTGCTTGTTCACCTGTACCCAAAGCTTAATTTATTCCATGAACTAGAATGGAAGAGATCATAATTAGTTCTACAAGTTCTTTCCCCCAAAACACGTTCTGTTATTGTCGGGTATTCTGTATCTAGATGATTAGACTCATTAGGTACCTTGCAAGATAACCAGTGATCTACTTCTAGAATAATATGCCAGAGTAATTCTCTTTCAGATTCTCTCTTCCTTTGAAACTCTTTCTTTTCTGATCCTTTTTTGTTTTATAAATGTAAATGTTTAAATAATGATTATTATCTTTTAAGCATGTATCAGCTGTTCAGGCACTGTTTTGTTGCATCACAGGTGTAACAGCTGCTGTAGTACTGATGTCCTTAAGACATCCCACTGTATATCTTAGGTATATGCTTGCAAGATAACCAGTGATCCACTTCTAGAATAATCTGCCAGAGTAATTCTCTTTCAGATTCTTTCTTCCCTTGAAACTCTTTCTTTTGTGCTCCTTTTTTGTTTTATAAATGTAAATGTTTAAATGATTATTATTATCTTTTAGGCATGTATCAGCTGTTCAGGCACTATTTTGTTGCATCACAGGTGTAACAGCTGCGTGTTACAGCTGTAGTCGTGATGTCCTCAGGACATCCCACTATATATCTGAAGCATATGCTTGGTTTGGAGCGGCATATTTTTTCTATGATATTTGGTCTATGTATAAAGTTTACATTGCCAAAATAGGTAATGTACAGATGAATGGTGATGCCAAAAGTAATAAAACCGTCTCAGAATTTTACCAATGGATGAAATATCTAGGGAATAATTTTGTAATTGTAGGACATCACATATTTATAGGATGTTTTGGATTCTTAGTCATAACAGTGAGTTTTTAATTAATTATATAAAATTATTTATAAAGGTCATGTAATTTTTAGTATTTAAGAGGAGGTTTAGGTGATTGTTTTTTCGGATTTGTGTACCTGATGGAGGCAAGTACTCCTTTTGTATCTTTGAGAGGAATTTTATCCAAAATCGGATTAAAGAACACTCCCATTTATGTTGTAAACGGACTTATGATGTTAACTGTGTTCTTCATATGCAGAATAGCTATGTTTCCCTATGTAATATATATGTATTCAATATCTGTTAATTTGGATTTCATATCGGTAAGTGGAAAAAAAAATTAATCTTGAAGAAGTCAAAAATTTTTTTTATATTTTTAGGCAGTTCATTCATTACCCAGAGGTTGTAAAATAAGTATAGCAATATTGCTGCTACCACAATTGTACTGGTTTTACCTTATGGTGAATGGAGCAACAAAAGTTTTGAAACATTCCATTACCAATAACAATATGAAAACCCTAAAATCCAAGTAACGGGATTCGTTTCAGATACTATGAGATTGTGTTAAAAAAAGGAAAAAGGTTGTGATTAATTACAGAGCTGGGTAGGATATTTTGTTACAGTTATCTATAAAATTAGATGTGCATCTATATAGTAACATACAATTTATAGTTACCAATTATAACTGATTGAAAAGTAATTACAATATGTGGTATCATGGAATTTTCTATTTTTATTCTAACAAAAGAATCTGCAGGGCTTTCTCGAACAAAGGGTAGAGGGAAAATATACCAAATATAGATAAGGAGAGAGTTTGTTAGGAAGACTTTGTTTCAAACTAATATACAATAATAATTGAATTGAAAGATGTAACTACCACTTAGATGTACCATTTATTCCTGTTAAGGCAGCTTGTTGATGAAGGAAATAAAATTATTCCCCCTAGGAAATCAATGTATCTTTAGATTTCTGTTTACATCGTCCTAACACCACGTAATCATTATTTGGCTATATTATGATGCCAACATTTACACTACACTGTTTGGTTTAACAATCTTTCTATAAGTCACTGATTTATTTCTGGCTTTAACTAACTGTTCCGAAAATTCCTATTCGAATCTATGATGCAGTATAAACAAAATTTATATACGAGGTGTTAGAACAATTTCTAAAAAAGTGTTAAAAATGTATTTACAACAAAGTGTGTGCTTTTGCTTAGGTATATTATATATATAGATGAATGTATTTTTCAAAGTATCTATTTTTTAGACCATTTCATGATCACGATCAGATCAGGCTTTCAATAAAACCTCTTGCTACAAAAGTTTCTTAAAATCAGAATAGATATTAAAACAATTTTAGCATGGATTAAAGACTCGCTAGGTACACACCGTCGATGGGGTCAACACATTTTTTGGTAAAAAAAAATAATTACACAGATACCCCTAGGAAATATTTCGTTTGAGATTTGTTGTTTATTTGTGTTACCTGTTTACTTCAGATGTATAGAATGAGCGACTAGAAGAGATGGGAATTTATTTACACTTTGGAATAATTCTGGAATCAAGAATGGCAAAGAAAATAATTAATATAAATCTGTTAGGAACATGAGGACCCAAAAAAGATGGTATGATGTGGCACAATGAGATCTAATAGAAGAAATTATCAGAATTATCAGATCCAGAAGGCTAGGATGGTTGGAAGATTTAAAAATAATTCCGGAATCAACAATGACAAAGAAAATAACTGATATAACTCTGGTAGGAACATGAGTACCTAAAAAAGATGGTATGAAGTGGCACAAGGAGAGAGGAAAATACATGGGTGGTATTCATATATCTCTAAAAAGTTTTTTTTAGATAGTAACTGCTACATCAAATCCCACAGTACATCATATTAATCAAATTATTTTTTTAACAATTTTTAAATACCAAGTTCTATTATTTATAAGTGATCTTGAATTCAAATTGATTCATATCATATTTTCATTTAATTATTATAAAGTGAATTTATAATTCGATTACACCTTCCAAAGGTCGCAATAATAATTTGTTAATAGATAGATCAGCTCCTTAGGTCATACGGAGAATATTTAGGGAGGATACAGGAAATAAGAGTAGTAGAAATCAGAATGCGTGGTTTTTCTTAATGTAGTACATCTCAACAGGACAAATGGACACCAAAAACAACTCTACTATGATGTTAAATACAAAGTAGACAAAGATATGTAATACATTCCCCAAACTTTTAAAGGAAATGGTTTTCATATGGTTGAAAAACCATTACCGGAGTTGTCGTTGGGGTTGGTGCCAAATATTTATTGTCGGACCATCTTACAGGCAGAAAGATGTGTGGGCATATATCTAAAAAAAAGAGCGTTTCAATTCTAGAAGTATTATTAAAGAAGGAAATTGAAAAAGAAGTGTTTTTTTGAAGTGGATCATTTCCTTGGGAACCAAGCGATGGGTTCTCGGTAGTTTCCTTACAGTGAACTGTCACCTCATGAAGTTCTAGCAGAATCTAACAACTCCTTATCTGCTAAAATATCTCTCCATTGCAAAACTAAACAAGGAATGCTTTGGACAGGAAACTTTCTTGGAGAATTAATATTAAATTTCTTCTGGCTTATTTACTTATATGATGTATTAAAATGTAGTTTTTTTATAAAGTTGGAAGTCAAATTTTTCAGTACTATATCTTCTCCAAAACATTCGATGATTTTTTAGTTTTAAAACCGTGACTGGTGCTTCAGAAATTTTTTCTGGTGTTCATAAGGAACTACTCTTATTGATGTAATATAAAAACTGGTTTTAATTAAGTTAATTTTTTTGGCAGCTCAATTTTAGAAACATTACAAATTACAAAGCCCCTGTAATGTTTCTTGCTCCTGATCTAAACGCATGATCATGAATTGGTTTCTTTGCTTCCGTAAGCAAAATGAGTGGCGGGCTTACCAAAAAACAACAGTATTTTTCTAGTTTATTTACCATCTGGTAATTATTGACTGTATTGATTTTAGAACACTCATATTTTTGAAATGTAAAATGTAAAACTAAATCTTAAATGTATAACAAAAATGATAATTAAAATTTGCATGAGAATCTGACTAAATAGACTGAATAATGAATACACATTTTTTTAAACAATTTAACGGACAATTTCATAATATATAAATAGAAATATTTCACAGAACTATTTTTTTATTATATATAATTGAAATAATTAGAAATACAGTTGATGAGAAAATATTCATTTTATTTTCTCTTAAATTGATTATCAATAATAATTTTTCCTCGTATCGAACAAATTGTCATGCAAGTTACCTACAATAGTATAATTTTTTGTGTTGAAATTGCACTAAATGGTACTGAATGTGTCAATGTAGAGTTTCTTTTTAATTTATTGTTTTATTTCTCTTGAAAATAAAGTTTTCAAACTAAAACGTTTTATTAATGTATTAATTCGAAATTCCCACTTTTTGACAATATTCTCATTACAAAGTATTAATTTACGATACTTCTGGAGTATACTGTATAAGTGACAACATAAAATTTCCACATTAGAGTGCGCAATAAAATTTTTCTATCTAGACAGAACATTTCATTTGTCGTTCTGAAGCTGAATGTAGTGAACGGATTATACCTATTTGATATGATAAAATCAGAATAGAGAAAAAATATAGGAAGTTATATATGTTCTATTTCTCTCTCTCTCTCTCTCTCTCTCACTAACAACTGTTCAGGCTCACTTGAACAAATTTTCATACTTCACTCTATATTCAATATTAACGCTTTGGTTTTTTGTCCTTGAACTTCAATATCAACAGATGACCATTTAAAAATACCTACCGTGGGGTAAACAAATGCTTTTGTCATATATTTTGATGATTTTTGAATTTATTTGATCGATCTTAGACCTTATTATTCCAAGTTTTATTGCGAAATCGCTTCTTAAACAATTCCTACGAAAATACGTGCAAAATTTCCTCCCGAAAAATGGCTTTGTCGCCTTATTTCCATTAAGCAGTGTTTTGATTGTACTTATCAGTTGTCACTGTGTTATCATTTTGAAAATTACTCATGTTTGATGAACTTGAACATAACAGTGGAAATGTTTGAAAAACTCCCATAATTTAAACATAAAATAGATACAAGTGTCCTATATTTTGCAAATTTCTTGACTAAAAAAACTTACAATAATACTCAGTTTCAGTTGTAGTAGTTTCACTGAAACAGCTCTAGTGTCTATGGAGACTTTTTAAAACCATGAAACCAAAAAACGACTCTCACTACTGGAAAAACTAAGAAAAGCTAACAAGTATATAGGAGATAATCATTTGTTTACCATACGGCCGCTAGTTTGACGTAGATCAGCTGTTTTCTTAGATTACCTAATAATCTATGATTAATTTTAAGAGCACATTAGTTGACAGGTGCAGAATTTCCGGTTTTTGACTTTTCATCATAGAATTTCGTATTACTTTTGGCGTAAAATCCATGGGTGTTAGTAAATCGCTGATAATTTCTAGACAATAATTGGATACATCTCATTTAATCCTCACTGTTCACGACCGCGTCCTAATATTGGCGGATCAGAGCGGATTTCCATCAAAACATGGCTATTCATTATTCAAGCTGTAGTGACGAAATAAATCATTTTACAATTTCAAAACTGATGTTCCTTTCACAGTTGTAGTTAGTTTTCTCAAAAATGTAGCTACGGAGTTACAGAAATTCATGTTGAATTTATATTATTTATATAGTTTTACTTCTCACAATTTGCTTCCCACTTATAACTTGCACTAGTCCCTCGTCATTTTCTCGCTGTCAAAGATTTTCATTATATTGAGTATTTAATAAGTAAAACACTCATTTTTTTTAAATTTCACATATATATTATAAAAACATATAATTTCAAAATATGTTTTATCTATACCTAATTTTCAATCTTATTTTATATGTTCTGTATTTTGATTACCGTTTGGATCATTAATAAAAGTAGTAGATAATCTTGCTATTGTTCCTACCGCTTTGAATCTTGTTTGGGCTTTCATTTTGTCCACTTTTTTCTTCCACTAAAATATATTTTATATATTGATATAGCTGTATGCTCTATACTATCGAAGGCTAGATAAAATGAATAAAGATTATTCAAAAATTGGCTGAATGCTCACATGGTCAAGATATGAATGTTAGAGTGAATGAATAGAGAATTTAAGTTCATTGTGTATATTCAAGTTTTTGATGTGTAAGTGAAAAATATTATGAAAATGATTTGTTTTTAAGTATAAAATAATGAGAAGACGTAAATAATATGTAAGTACCAACTATACTCTATAGAATTATTTCATAATTTGATAAAATAATAGTAGGTTCCAACTAAATTATTGAATTCAAAACAAATTAAAAAGTTTTTTGTTATTTACTGCGATAGTTTTTATGTGATTGCATGTAATAATCAAAATTCAATTTCAACCATATATAACAAGAAGTTCAATATAAATAAGAGTAAATTTGAATTAAGGTTATGTTGGTAAACTTATGTGTATTTCATATAACATGATTTACCTCTTCATCTCTGGACGGCATTTCTGATAGGTACTGGTTCATATCACCTTTATTCGTATCAACAATAGCAAGTACTGATACACATCCATCTACAGTACCTAAAACAAGTGCCTTACCATCAGGAGTACTTTCTACAGCTGTAAGTTCAGCTTGTACTCTATAATTTGCCACCATCTCAGCATCAGCAGTACTAAAACACATATTTGTTTATAATGTATTGTGTATTCAGATAAATATTTACATTTTTAATAAAAACTTACCGGAAAACTCGCAGAGTCTTTTTACCACTATGGTAGTAAAGCACATATTCATCTGTGCTATTAAATAAACAAATTATTGAAAATACACCTTCGGCCACTTTTGGTATAAAAGTACGCACAGTTTGTCCTTTTTTTAATTCTATTAATTCTAAACCTCCTCTAGAATAATAAATGTCATTAAATGCCTTGTATGAAATGTAGATTATTACCTTGATGGGGCATATAAGCCATATTTGCCATCCTTTGTTATACTTCCTCCCCATTTTGGAACTGTTCGTAAGTGTTTCTTTGATTTTATATCTATTATTGCTCCTTTGTCAGTTGCTAGAACCGCTATCAAATGACCTTTATGGGGCATAGCTACTAAACCAGCTACATCCTAAAAATTATATTAAACAAATTTTAATGCATTTAATATTCATTATATAATCATCATTGAATTTATTTATAGGAAAATTATGAACTATTTATTTATATTTTTTGGTAAATGTTACTTGCCTTAATTGCGCACATTTTAAGACCAATCCTATGTATAAATGTGCCTGATAATGCGTTGTATACAAAAATACAATCTCTATTTGTCTTGTCAGCTCCTGCCATTACTAAATGTTGATTGTCTGAAGTGACAACTGCTGGTCTAAATGGAACTCCAGTTATGCTTCTAACAGCATATTCAAAACTATAGATCATCTCGCCATCTGAAATTAATTGTAAATTATGTAAATATCTGTCGAGAAATTTTCTTAAAGTATATGTATAATATACTTGGAATTTCTCGAATGCAGACAGTAGCCATTGTCCTTATAAAATCAGTCCCTGGAGGATTACTAGGTTTCGAAATAGACAGAATTTTAGTGCCATGGTCCATGAGAGTTAATTGTTTTATACCAGGCTGCTCTTCTTTGAAAATAACTTGCTGAGTTAGTCTCAACCATATCAATATGTTACCAGATTCAGCTGAAATTATATATCTGCAAATTAAATTAAAAAAATTTCACTTCAAATGTTAATAGTCCATTTTTATTATTCGTTTGTGTATAAGAAAACAGATAGTATTAATAGACTAATGAGAGCTACCGGGTTCAAATTTGCGATTTAAGGAACTTTGGAAGACTGACTAAAAGGTTATATTTAATGTCACATTTGGGGCTTTAATGCATGATTGTCAGTGTTTGAAATGTGTAACTGGATGTTAAAAAATTTTGACAGTTATATTTGGAGACCTTCAACACCAGTCGTGCAACAGACTAATATAAAAATGATAGCCCTCATTATTTTTGTACGTACTTTCCATCTGGGGTAATAATAGCATGGGTAACTATAGCTCCTAGAGGACTGTCTGCTAGTTTAGTTGTCAATTTTCCAATTCTAAGGTCCCATACTCCAACGCAATTTCTAGTTGCTGTAACTGCTAAACTCAAATTATCCGATAAACTAAAATAATAATAGGTAGTGATAAAAACTATTACCAAAGAATGATATTAGATAAACGAATGCCATTTATTAATTTATGTATTTACCTTATTGAATCTACTTGAAGTTCGTGTCTGTCTATAACATGCACTGTTTCGAAAATATTATTTATATTCCACACTTTAGCCGTTCGATCTATGGAGGAAGTTACAATACTATTCCAATTACCCACCATTAAAGGTTCCAATTGAATAATTCGTCCGAAATGCGCATCGAGAACTTTGACCAATTTCTTTGTTTCCATTTTCCACACATATAAATTTTTTCTGAAATTGAGTTAGCGAAAGAAATTTAAAATGAAATTATATTTTTCTAAGTATAATTTTAAAGCTACAGCTTCCAAATTATAAAAAATATTGTAATGTTTCTTGCTCTCCCAGTCCAGTCAATATCTGACCCTTATAAAAGGTTATCTACCTGACCTACCACAATCGTTGGTATTACAGGTTTTCTGCGGTTTTCCTGTACCTGGTGAACCGGCTCACCAGCCAAATGGCCAACAATAGGAAATAATGAAGCTGCAGCTGTACACGCCTCCTCCAATTACCCGCTTTTTTATTAAAAATAAAAAATAACAAAATATATCCCTTAACTGGAAAGAACCGTTTTTTTTTAAACTGGATCTGTCTTCACTTCTTCTTCGAGCTACGTTTGGTCGTCCGTTTGAAGTAGCGCAATCACAAACCTATCATCACAACCCGAGCCCTGCAGAGCAGCAAATCCTATCTCAGGGCCAATTCCAATGAACCTTCCTCTCTATAAAAAATTTTCTCATCCCACCCAAAATATATCTCTCACCCACTACTATCAGTTAGTTATCAAATGTTAACTGATACACATTTCTGTTAACAACAAACAAGAATTCTGTTGGAAAGGAACGGTAAAAAAATTTCATCATCGGACAAAAAATTATAATGATCAATTTTATGACGAACGGAATAAGCTCGTTCTAAATCTTGGAAAGCATCCATATTAAACATTTAATTATTTATATGGCAAATATTTCTAAAAATGAATTAATCAAATATAATAAATATAATAAACAAACAAACCACTTTTCAAACCACAAGTTTCTACTAAACTCTTTAATTGACCCTTGTGACTGCCTAATAACTTATTTGGCAAATAACTCGATTTACTTTATTAGAAGGTGAAGACACCGAATTTTTGGTTATTCGGTAAATAATTGTTAGTAGGGACTTTATTAGGAAGTGAAGAAACCCGGCCCGAATAAATCGAATTATTTGCCAAATAAGTTATTAGGCAGTCACAACCGTCAATTGAAGAGTTTAGTAGAAACTTAACCTAAAATATTACACATCAAAAGCTATATTTCATTAGTTCATTTTTGGAAATATTCATCATACAAATAATTAAATATATGATATGGATGTTTTCCAAGATTTAGAAGATTTGTTTGATGAGGAATTGATTGAGGAAATACAGCAAATTTCAATTCTTGATCCGATTTTATTACCGTTTTCTTTTTCCTTTCCTATCAATTATTTTCAATACAAACTACAAACTTTCCTTATTCAATACATGGACGATTGCTATATAGTTATCTTTCATAATGTTACCAACAGTATATTATTTGTTGAGTACATAATAAAGTGACAAATACTTATTAGTTAGTTCGGATTTAAACAAACTAGGGTGAAGAAACGGTAACCTTTTATTCGACAATTAAAAGTTCCTAATAAAGTTATGTGGCTCATAACTATTTGGCACTTTATTAGAACGTGAAGAAACCGGACCTTAGTTTAATAGTTTCGAGACGGTATAATCAGAAAAAGAATGGAAGCTACAGATTTTTGGCTAGAGACTTTTAACTGCGAGCGTGCGACTTGAGTCGATTTTTTTGCTCACAAGTGTAGTTTAGGTAAATAAAAATACAAAAGCATCCTTACTATATACCTGACACCTGCAATGGCGTAATTCTTATGTGCGCTCAATGTAATTGAATTAGATTGCGATATCTTTGTAGTTATATTTCTGGTACCGTAGGGTAAACTTAAACTAACCACATCCTCATAATTTCTTTCTTCATTGAAATCCCATATTATAAATCCATTGTTAGTAGTACCTTGAAACAAATGAAAAATTATTATTAATGTAATGTTACAAATAGTAGAAAAATTCTATAGAAACGGTATGGACCTGAATGTGATGTTTGTTGACTAGTGTCAACGGGACCGAATAGAGCATGTGATGAGAAAATAGGGGACCCCCCAAGATTATTGGTAAATATGACGATCAACAACACATTTTTGCAGAGGAAGGATTAACGAAGGTGATTCCAGTACAAAGAGGTGTAAAGCAGGGTCCACACCATGCCGGGGTAGGCCGTGCGGGCCGACACGGGCGGCCTAAGCCGCGTGGATGCAGACGCCCCGGGCGGATTATCCGGGTTAGAAAATGCCGGCCTGGACCGTGCCGATCCCAACCCGCATAAAGTAGGTACAGATCAAAGGAAGCCGAGCCGAACAAAAATATAGAGTGGGGACGTGCCGAGCGGCCCCGAGCGGCACACTAACACTTTAAAAAAACTTCTAAAAAGTACTCTTCAACGAAGTCACCACTCTTGGTGTTGAAACTAAAATGTAGGTAGAAATAACCCGGTCGGTTTCGTTTTCGGCGTGGACGTCGTGCCGGCCCGAACGTACCCGCCCGGCTTAGCCCACCCGGGTCAACCCGCCCGGCCTACCGCGACATAGTGTGGACCCTGCTTTAAGCAACGGAACACTCTCCATTGAACATCGCAATATAAGGAGTAATATATGAGATATAAGTGGGAGAGATGATTATGAAAGGATATCAATTCCAAATAGTGAAAAATTTCAAGTATTTCAGTATGACAATAAGCGAGGCAAATAACAGGATCATAGAAGTGGTGGAAAGGATCCGAGAGGCCTACTGGAGGTATGTGATGTTTATGAGGAGCATAGTTGAGTATATATGTTACTATGAATGTCCGATATGCAGTATATGCTAAGATACTCAGGTGCCTGTTAACATCCACCAAGGTAGTTAATGAATAACCGTTATTTCCTTTTCATGACGATTTCGGTCATTCACCGGTGACTGTTATCATAGACCGCAACGACTTGGTCAATGTTCATTATGGCCAAAATTATGATGCCTGTATGATTGATATAGAGAAATAATGATGTATGGAAACAGAAGTTCTGGGCCAGTATATGACTAATAAAGTCACAAATTGTTACAATAAATAGAATCATAAATAGATGCAAATTGTTTATTAATCGAAATCATTAAAACAACCTACTTGTACTAGGTATAGGTAGGTAAGTTAGGTTAGGTTAGTTTAGGATTAGGTTAGGTTAGGTTAAACAAACATAACCTCTTTGTTACATGTCTTGAAACAAAATAGCGTAGCGACGCATTTTCGACTGTGGTCAGTGAGTGCAGCAGAGTGTAAATCGCAGAATCTAAGGTTCACAGTATTCACCGGTGTATGTCCGATTCAAATATAAATTAAGAACAGTTTTCGAGTTACACCATCGAAATTGGTGATTGTCGACATACACTGGTGCATCTTAACATTCACTAATATTGGACACTCACAATAACATATACAAGAAGTAGACCAGTTATTACATAAAGTACCGAAACCATATGCCTGTCGGGGAAGGACGATCTTAAGGAACATATCGAGACCGTTGGAGGATAAGTAAGAAGGTTAATGAACCACGAGATCAAGAACCAGGTGAAAGAGGTTGATATAGTGAAAATGTTAAAGATCTATAGGCTCAAATGCTTTGGAAATATACGATGAAAAAATCTGTGGAAGCCAACCAAAGTCCGCTAGGAAAAAGTGATACAGGAAATTGCAACGGCGGAGTTGAGGAATTGGAGATAAGTCGTAGAGGATAGAAGGGAGTGGGATAGCGGAGAGTGAACGAAGAAAACTTAAAGCGGAGTGATTCGCCGCAAAAGATAAATCGAAAGAGCTCGAATGGGCGGCTATCATCCGCGATGGATCTAATGGCCTAAAATACGAGGCATATTTTTTAAGTAAGTACCGTTTTGGAATTAAAAAAGGACGTGCAAAGATATCGCAATAATTTTATTTTCACATGAAAGCCTGTACCTTAATCTACTTTTCTACATAATTTCCGTGAATATTGAGGCACTTGTCATAACGTGGTCCCAGTTTTTGAATACTCTCTTCATAAAATTCTGCAGCCTGACTTGTTAACCACTGTATCACAACTGTTTTAACTTCGTTATCGTCTTGAAGACGCTGACCGTCCAGGTGTTTCTTCAAGTGCAGAAACAAATGGTAGTCGCCGGGCGCCAGATCGGGGCTGTAGGGAGGATGATCTAGGGTTTCCCATTGAAAAGATTTGATGAGATCTTTGGTCCTATTAGCCACATGTGGACGGGCATTGTCATACACCAAAACGATACCCATTTCCTTACCATTCCATCACTCACAATGTTTTGTCCGTAAACTTCACAGATCTCACGATGAATATCTTAATATCTTAAACACTCAGTAAACAACGTACACAATGAAGAATCAGTCTGTAATGGCGTCAGTGCGTAGACAAGAGATGTAGGTAACCAGCGCGCATGTGCGGACGCCGACCTTGGGGTTGCGGCGGCGGAATCGCAAAACGGTACTTACTTAAAAAATATGCCTCATATATTATATAAATAATCTAATTATTAAATTGTATACCTTACCAAAAAGAATTTTGTCATGTTTGTCTAATTTTAATTGAAGTATTGCCTCAGTTTTATCATTTTCTGCCCTTGGTAAATCACATACTTTATCCCACGTTTTTAATTCATCGTTTTGTACATATTTCGAAATTACATAACAATCTGGTGTGGTACAAGTGAACAAACTAGTTTTTTCTTTTTTGAAAACAATGGCACTACAAATAATATGTTATTTGCATCAATAGAAACAATTCTAATCTAATCTAATGTAATTGTATAATATTTGTCCTTTTGCAAACTAATTCAGAAAAGAAATAAATGACAGAATCCGCCTATACGGTCCTGATTTATGACTTATACTGGACTTAATATTCTTAGGAGATTACCGGTTTACGATCGCAGATAATACAGTAATTTCAGATAGTTATGTGGAGTGCTTAATAGCATCTACGAATCTACGCCTTTTTCAGATTGAAGAAAACAAATAAATCTTGAATTTACATATTTTCAGTATAACGCCATTTGTTACATTACTGAAATGATTTTGATTCCAATTGCCAAGAGACAGCTCCGTAAAAGCTACAATAATTGTGAAGCAGATGGCTTGTAGAATCACAATTAAATAGAGGAGTACATATCTAGAAAAATAGCTTATAAATTTAAAACCTCTATGGTTAAATTTGAAAAACATTCTCGAGATTTGATTCCTTGAAACGATGAAAATATAAAGTTCAATCTTTCATTCATAAAATTTTGGTATGACATTTTTTAAATTGGGGCCGTTTGTAGACTGGTTTTTAACTAGTAAGTAACAATTTCAATTTGTTCAAAAATAGTTTAATTACCATTCCCCTTATATTAATAAATGTTATCTCCCGTTTTTATATCAATATATGCAGGTATCTAATTCTTATCAGAATAGATACCGTTATTCGACAAAAAATGATTCAGTGATGTTGTTATTTGGGTAAATTATAAAAATTTTGTTATAAAAACCATACTAAAAGGTAATTAATATTATTTATTTTTGAAACTGGTTTAATAAAATTACAGCGAAACATTTTTTATACACATTATAATATTAACATAGCGATAGATATAATAATTAAAATAACACAAACGAATTGTTGTTACTCAATTAACGTACCGTTATTTAGTTTTTTATTTTTTTTTTCTTTATCCACACAACGTTGCTTTCAGTCTGAAATTCTGATTTTTCCAAAATAGATTTGACATAGAAATCTCATGTCGCTAAATCTTGTACGTACGAATGTTTGAATAAATTAGGATGCATCCCCAAGGATCTATTGTACTTGCTATGGCAGTGGAGATGCTCGGTGTTTAGAGCTGATCTACAGGGTGTTTCCAGGACTTGAAGCAAAAAATTCGGGAGTAAGTAGATGACGTGAAAATAATGCTGTAACTTTTACACGGACAACCTGTACAATCTAAAGACGGCAAAAATTAATTTTACAATCGATTTATCAACAAAAAGTTACTCTTTGTTTAACTCGATAAAATTTATGGTTTAAGAGATATGTGGATTTTTAGATCGTTATAAAAGGAAACGGTTCGCCATAAAGAGACATTCTGAAGAAAATTATCATAATTTGTAATTATTTATTGAAAATACTTACATTTGTTGGAAAACTACTGTTTGATAATGAAGCTGGTTTCACATGAAACGGTTCTGTTAATTCTCATAATTTACATTTATGGGCAGATGAAAATCCTCATGGTACAATTCAAACAAAGAATCGACATCGATTTTGTGTTAATGTGTGGGCAGAAATAGTGGGTAATAATTTAATAGGTCCATATTATTTTGATAATAACCTGAATGGTCAGCGATACTTGGAATTTCTCCGAAATGACTTTTGCATGGCCAACATATTCTCCCGAATTAAATACAACGGATTCATTTTTTTGGGGGGTACCTTAAAAGCTTGGTATATGCAAGTTCAAAGAAATATCCTTCGCAGACTCCTGAAATGTGTCTAGGTGCCCACTTAGAACATTTATTTTTAGGGTTCACACCAGCAATGAAAATTTAGTGGGCCAAAAGGACCACCTAAGTTATGATTTAGTGGTCCAAAAATATAACGTGGTAGACAAAAGTAAAAAAATTAACATATGCATGCTACACACACTTTTATACATATTTTTACGGCATATATAAATTCTTTTATGCAAAAACAGCACAGTAAATAATATAAAACATAGGTGTTTTTAAAAATATTTTGGGCGACAAATTTGTCGTCGATGTGTATGATTTTGGCGACATTTCTTGATGATTTGGCGACCTTTTGTCGCTATGTCGCCATGCTGGCGTGAACCCTATTTATTTTAGTTTTTTTTTTGTTTTTATTTGATAATTTGTTGTTGATTTTTCCTTATGTAAGTAATATTATATTCGACGGTATACTTAATACCTCCTGTAAGTTTTTTTCAATAAGTACAATTTATGATAATTTTCTTCAGAATGTCTCTTTATGGCAAACGGTTTTCTTGGTATGTACGAGTTGAATCGATATGTATATGGGAAAGTACTGCGACGAAGTGTTCTGAAAATTTGCTTACATGGGTTTTCCGAAATGCCCGTTTCATCTAAAATAATTTCATTTTTCTGAAACTTCCGGTTATACTGGAAGTGGACCCAAACTTCGTCATTTTAAACGGAATGCTATGGTTTTTATTAAATTTTTGGAATCCACGCGAAATTTCAATATAACTTTATGTAAGGCATGTCTAAAGCCCGTAATTTTTTAATTATTTCACATTTTCGAAATTTATGGACGCAACCAGCTTTCCACTAAAAAAATGATATTTCTAAGTTTAAATGAGACAGGTCTAATATTTTTGGGATTTGGGCAAATAACACACATTAAAAACTATGAAAATTTCAGTTTTTTCAAGTTTCTACAAAAACCGTTAATTTGAGATATATGAATTAACTAACGAACTAATTTAAAGCGCAAAATCCAATGGTAAAGAGAAAAATGGGTGCTGCGATTTGAAAATATTAAGTTTTCGAAGTTTTTAGACAGCGAAATTCGGCACCAGCTTCTGAACACCCTATATAAATTTTTTCCGAGATTTTCACAGATTTTGAAAGCTGTAAGTGTTATTTGCCCAAAAATATTAGACCTGACTCACTTTAACTTAGAAATATAATTTTTTTGGTGGAGGGCTACATGTGTCCAAAAATTTCGAAAATGTGTAATAATTAAAAAATGGTGGACCTTAGGCATACGATACCTTATATAAAGTTGTATTGAAATTTTGCGTAGATTCCAAAAATTTAATAAAAATCATAACATTCCGTTTAAAATAACGAAGTTTGGGTTCACCAGTACTTTCCCATATACATATCGATTCAGCTCTTCATGAAGGACCCTGTACAACGATCTAAAAATCTACATATCTCCTAAATCATTAATTTTATCGAGTTAAACAAAGAGTACGTTTTTGTTGCAAAATCGATGAAATATTCATTTGGTTTGTACAGTTTGTCCCTGTAAAAGTTACGGATTGTTAACCATTGGGCATGAGCCGCCCCTGGCCTTCAGATAGTAGTGCAGAATTATATATTTCATCAAACATACTACATGGACAGACGTAATCATCCATTAAAAATTCATAATGTTCGGATATATATAATTTAGAAAATATACATAAATACAAGCTCTGGTTTGGCATATTTAAAGGCCTATAACTCAGAAACGAATATTCTCGTATGAAAATATTTTTATATCACAGCATTATTTTCACGTCATCTACTCTCGAATTGTTTGCATGAAGTTCCGGAACACTCTGTATATCATTCAGTGCCAGGTCCTGCTAATATGGCTGTCTGATTGGAATACACTTTTTCGTGTGTAGGGTATCTTAGGTTAAACGAAACAATTTTTTTGTTAGTGTAGAGACTAATCGAAATTTTCAAAATAGTAATTGGTAGATGAAAGATTCACTATTGTGAGGTAATACTAAAAAGACAATTGTGGTTAAACATGTTTTTACTTCGTCTTGGTTGATTATATATGTTTCAACAAGTTTTTCTTTGTAAAATATCATCGATTTATATTTTTAGTTCAGGTTTTTGTCAATATTTATTTGTTAGAAGATTAAATATCACTGATTTATGATGATGGAAAAAATATTTCACTGTAATTAAAATGAAGAAGGAAAAATGAAAATTACCTATGAAATTCCAAGCATTCATAGTATTCTTTCGAATGCAAAAGTAAAGACATTCTTTCATCCTCCAAATCTCCTTTCCAGAACAATATACGATATTCTTCTTTATTATCAAATTCCATGTCTAAACAGATTTATTAAAAAACATTATGCTAAAACCGATTTTCGAAAAAGGGGGATATTTTGTAAATTAATAGTTCTGTTCTTAGAGTTATTAATTATTCAGGCGAAATAACTATTTGATTCTATTAACGCAGCGGTCATTCACCTTGATTTAAGGTTAAGGTTTTTGCCAGATATAGAGGGACAAGTGGAAAATTTTACGAGCTCTAGGTACTTTGATATGTCACTGATAGGAACCTATTTCATTTTCTGTTCTGTTGACCTCTACACCAGAGCAGTCGGCTATGACGATGTTAAACTGTAAGAAAAAGCACCTAGTGTAATTTCTAGGAAAGAAGACAATGCAGTCAAAAGCCTCAATCGACAATCCTATCGTTCTGTGATGTCCGGAGCTTCTGATTCAATGACCCATTGAAACATTTTTTAATCACTAGACCAGTGTCACGTTATCAACCCGACCTCTTTCAAAGACATTTAATTAGGACACGTCGAAATTCTACGCGTCTATGTACTTTGATTTGTCCCCGATATAAAAGGATTTTCATTTCCGGTCCTGTTGACCTCTACACCAGAGCAGCCGGCTACGACGGTGTTAAGATGTAAGAAAAAGCACCTAGTGCAGTTGGTAGGAAAGAAGACAATGCAGTCAAAAGCCTCAATCGACAATCCTATCGTTCTGTGATGTCCAGAGCTTCTGATTCAATGACCCATTGAAACATTTTTTAATCACTAGACCAGTGTCACGTTATCAACTCGACCTCTTTCAAAGACATTTAATTAGAACACGTCGAAATTCTATGCGTCTAGATACTTTGATTTGTCCCCGATATAAAAGGATTTCCATTTCCGCTCCTGTTGACCTCTACACCAGAGCAGTCGGCTACGACGATGTTAAGCTGTAATAAAAAGCACCTAGAGCAGTTGGTAGCAAAGAAGACAATGCAGTCAAAAGCCTCAATAGACAATCCTATCGTTCTGTGATGTCCGGAGCTTCTGATTCAATGACCCATTGAAACATTTTTTAATCACTAGACCAGTGTCACGTTATCAACCCGACCTCTTTCAAAGACATTTAATTAGGACACGTCGAAATTCTACGCGTCTAGATACTTTATTTGTCCCCGATATAAAAGGATTTCCATTTCCGGTCCCGTTGACCTCTACACCAGAGCAGCCGGCTACGACGATGTTAAGCTGTAAGAAAAAGCACCTAGAGCAGTTGGTAGCAAAGAAGACAATGCAGTCAAAAGCCTCAATAGACAATCCTATCGTTCTGTGATGTCCGGAGCTTCTGATTCAATGACCCATTGAAACATTTTTTAATCACTAGACCAGTGTCACGTTATCAACCCGACCTATTTCAAAGACATTTAATTAGGACACGTCGAAATTCTACGCGTCTAGATACTTTGATTTGTCCCCGATATAAAAGGATTTCCATTTCCGGTCCCGTTGACCTCTACACCAGAGCAGCCGGCTACGACGATGTTAAGCTGTAAGAAAAAGCACCTAGAGCAGTTGGTAGGAAAGAAGACAATGCAGTCAAAAGCCTCAATCGACAATCCTATCCTTCTGTGATGTCCAGAGCTTCTGATTCAATGACCTATTGAAATATTTTTTAATCAGATTAAAAAAATTGATTGTGATACATACGTAATATATCCCAATCGGACATATCTAACGGCGAACTGTATTCTTCTTGGCGGGTTCCTCTCATGTCATATTTAATCCAAGTATCTTTGCCATAAATGTATAAATTGTGATTTAATAAAAAAATTCCCGTGACTGCCGTTTGATCTGGTAAAGGATTGTCTATGACGACGAATTCGCTTGAAAGCATATTCAGCAATACTGTCTAAAAAATAAACAACAAAAATTTTAGGCATTCTAAACTTTTGTTGCTCAAGCGGTACACAGAATTAACGCGACCATAATATAAATGTCAAAGATAGTTCAACTTGTTGAGAAACTGTAATGACGCACAAAATGATGGCGCTGTTGACGCCGAAGTTAACCTACTTTTTACGAGTTGAACGTCAAAAACATAACCTCTCTTCTCTAGTGTAGTTGTAGTTGCCGATACTACGAAAAATGACTTTTCTGAGTGAAAAACTAAAATTTAGTAGAATATAGGGAATCATTTTTCCATTTGAAAATTTCATGACGAGAACTGGTGATCAACTACCTGATCTAATCGACGATCAGGTTTTTTTATTGAATTTTTTCTCGAGTCTCTGCTCAATAAGTTCGAAAGTTGATCATACCTCGATTCATTCATCTATGTTTAGAAAATTTATCTACATCTATTTCGTTCATTTTCATATATGTTATAGTAAATTTCTTCACTTTTTATTTCTTAGATCTTTTGATATATTTTGTTCTTGATTTTAGGTCTCTCCTCTTTTAAAACTAGTCTTTTTAGTAATTTTTGGAAGAAAGATAAAATTATTAAAAAGACTAGTTTTGAAACAGAAGACACCTAAAATCAAGAACATTTAGATGCATTACTTTTATAGTAAATTAACTGCAGATATTTCTGTTCAAGTTGAGGGGTCTCTCCCAACAATGCCGTGTCAAACGTCGCTTTATATAAGCTGGAGGGAGATGGCGAAGCTCTAAAATGCCTTGTACCTCATTAACTTTGCAATAATACTTTATTCAAGCAATTTCGCAATAAGGTTTATACTTCTAATATCTTGGCAGCTCAGTTTTTCATTGCATTCTTTCTTTCTCATGCCTTTACTTTATTTAAAATATTTAAATATTGCTCGGTAGTCAATACGCTGGTAAAATTATTACCACTATTTTTTCAATCAACTTAATGAGTTTTTTTTTTAAAGCATGCTTATCAACTAAATGTTGATCAGCCTCCATTGTTACAATAAATAATTTACTTACAAATTTTGTATGAATAATGCAAAAATCACTAGCAAACTCCTCGTTAGCTCTAATTTAAGGTTAGGTTGCTTGTTTACAATTCGATAGGCAACGGCTTATTCAATGGAGGTGTGTATTTCGCGATATGGCCAAATTAAGATAGTCAAAAGGCGAATTTCGGCATCTGGCATGTTTAGTATGGGCATATGGCGATATGTCCAATTATTTCGCCATCTGTATCCCAACATTATAACATTACGTTAACTAGCGAACCAGCGACATGTTGGCGTACATTCTGTGCACCGCTGCGCTGTAGAGTTAAGTGACATGTCATTTTATCAAAATGACAGCTGTCAGTAGTCAAAGTCAAAATGAATCCTTATATAAATTAATGTTTATCTTCATCTCTCACCACAATTATTAGGTCCATGTAAAGCATCCAAAAGAACGTATGATTTTAATTTAGAGACATGTGTTATACGTAAGTATGTGTTTAAACTCCAATTGTATTGATTTATGTTCAGGGGAGATTCGGATGGAGATAAATTTGTTTTATTATGAGCTGATCAAAATATAAATATAATGAATGAATCATAATGATATTAGTTCGGGGAAGTTAGGAAATCATCATAGGTATATTATGCCTCTAATTGAAAACATATCGACTCACGATAATTTTTCTAAATTCTCTTATAAGTTCCGCACTTTCATTTTAGCTCGTTCAAAAATTGTGGTAATCAAAATTGTGCCTTATAATATGAGTATTTCCAATCGTTAATTTCATGACAATTTGGAAATTTGTTTATTTATACGGCAAGTTTAATACGGAAATATAAAGAAAATGTTGATGTTTTCCAATTTTGCAAATTCAAAACTTCTTTTCAATACCTGTTATCTCATGAACATTAAAAATATTGTGATGCGTTGTAGTTTGATAAACAATATGAAAAATTTTATCAAAATTTCAGTTACATTTCTTTAACTATTAAAGTAAAATAGTACTAGCTTTTACCCGCGGCTTCGCTCGCATCGAATCCATTAAATAAGTATCAGAAATCATTATAATAGAAAAGAACGAACTCTGTAGCTATATTAGAACCTGAGACATAGATCGTTGAATGTAGAAAAATTTCCAAAAACCTACAAAAATCCATAACTCCGCATTGAATGTCCGCGCCTAGCTCCTCTCCAACTCAACCGATTTAAGTGTTCAAAAACTCAAAAGAAAGAAGGTGTTTCAGCGAGTGTTCTTAAACCAAAACGAAGTCTCTATCTTGAGTATAACCTGAGATATTGAGGATAGAACGTGTGTATGTGAAAAACTCCCATAAGGAATGTACAGGGGGAAATCGCATTTGAGTATAACTTGAGAATGGTGAAAATTAGATGAAATCCGATGGTTGATGGCTGATCTGTGCATCAATACCTTCCATTGAAAAAAAAAATTAAGCAAATCGGTTGGGTAGAACGCCTGAACGGACTCGGATTGGAAATCATCAATTTTTTTAATATTAAGATATACTATAAGGGACTAAAATTCAACTTTCTGCCCGTGTAGTGTATACGATTTTTCTTCATACCTCGGTCGAAGGTACGTTCTTTTTTGCAGGGATGAAAGTTAAACATTTACTTTCGCCTCGGGCATTATGACGCGCAGGGCCTAAGACTTTCGTCTCTTGAAGATTTTCCGTTGGAACATTGATGTTAGATATATTTTCGTTTCATGCCAAAAAAAACCTGCCCTTTTCAAACATATCAGTGGTGCAATGACAATTGAAAAAAGAAATAATTCACAGATTAGATTTAGTAACCTATCGATTCAATCCCGAACTAAAATAGAGGGTGTCCCATAAATAATGTCGATATCTAATTTTCATTTTGTTTATCAAATAATCATACAAACAAAGTCTTACTATTCGCAGTATCGCCCATCATATTCTATGGTTTCAACCCATCGTTTAGCGAGCTTTTTGAGACTTTGGTAAAACCGTTCTTTGGCCTCGGATGCAAAAAATTGTCGTTCTGCATTTCCAACATTTCCAGTGGATTCAAATTTGTTTAGTTTTGGCATTTATTTGGTACCATTCCTTTTTTATGATATTCCAACGATGTTAAGTGGAAGTAGGACGCTGATTCCTGACTTCCCTGATCAATTTGTCCCACAATAACTCAATCGGGCTGAGGTAGAACAACTATGATGGCCAAATCATAACTTTCAGTACATTCTTCCTTTCACATGCTTCTCGCATAGTTTAGAGGAATGCTTGAGATCCTCGTCATGCTGAAAGCAATTATCTGCTGATCATACGCTGGCCAGAACATACTACATTTTCCATTAATATTTTTTACAGCCTTTTTTCAAAATCTTTTCAATTTGTACCAGTCCCCTTCATCCAAAACTTCCCTAAACCTTCATCGAACCTCCGATTGTGTTTTACAGTCGGGATTAGACATAGATCTAACATCCGGTATAGTTTTGTCCTACACACAAAAACCTCAAACTTTTACTCATCACTCGATAAAACTTTTCCACTCTTCATACGTTCATTTTGTTCTGTAGCCCACAGCAACCTGTTAATTTTATTTAGACGTGTCAAATAAGGTTTCCTCACTGCTAACCTTCCAAAACGGCCAGATTATCTCAATCTCCTTTTCACTGTAGAAGTACTCAAAGGCAGATTCCTAGATTTAATGATCTGAGCTGTGATCTTTGGACCCGTAAATCGTGGATCACGTTTACCGATCAATACAATACGTTTATCTTCAGCGGTTGTGATTTTCAGAGAAAACTTTGAACTTTTCTATTACCAAAGCTCTTGGTGAATGCATATTTATCACGTTGTAGTTCACGGAGGCAATGGTTCGATTACTTTTGCCTAGACGCACGAGTACGATTTCCGTGGCGCCTGGATTTGACTATGCCATTTTGTAAATCGACCCAAAATAAGTCGAAAATGAAGAATCGATCGATATCTCGCTTCGTTTTCGAGATATCGATACTTGAAGTTGGAAAAATTTATTTTTATTTAATATTTGTATATATCAACCTAACCTAACCTTCTCGTGGTGTTCTTTGAGCGTAAAAAGTTCAAAAATCGTGAATTTTTTACAGCCAAATTTGTCTAAAAAAATTTTTCTTCGTGTGAGAATTATTTTAGTTTTATTTTATTATTTTTTTTTCTTATGGGGGGCTTCGTCTCCCTGGCAAATCATCTGAAACGAAGTATCGAACGCAATCTGTTCAATAAAGCGACTTTTGAACTAAGGTTTGATTGTAACTTCAAGTATCGATATCTCGAAAACGAAGCAAGATATTAAAAAATTTCATTCTTCATTTTCGATTTATTTTGGCCTAATTAAGCCAAATCCTGATAAATCGCGGCGTCACGGAAATCGTAGTTTCCCCTGCCTAGACCATGAAGACTTGCGATTAATGCACTAGTTTCAACTGATAATTTGCTGAATTAGAATCAAAGAAAAAATGTGCCGATTTCATCATTATATAATATATAATTATATAATTATGAATCACCTCATTACCAAAAAGAAAACTTAACAAAGGAGAATGAAAAATCTGTATATAAAAGGAAATTAATATGGTGGAAAGCATTTACTAAATATATTATCCCTGGATGACAGTACTGGTCATTATCGGCGCCGCAACCTTCAACAAAATCAATTAGAAATGCGACGTACAGACTGAGCATCGATGCACAACGCATGTCGCTCAAATTTTTACGCCCCATCGTTGTGACGTACAACACAAGATGTCAGATGTGAACTCACCTTAATAAGACGATTATCTTTAGGTCTAAGGGATTCGATAATGGGCTGGTACTTGATTTCCTATCACATCTCTTGTAATTTCAATATCCTAGGCAAGTGAACGACCTGAACACGAACAAACTTCAATCGTCATACTGCATTATTGAAACCATTAAACCAATTCTGAGCCGTTTGCTCATTAACTATATTTTTCCTTTCAATTTCACATGTTTTCCTTGCTGCTATAAACTTCTTTTGATGATCGTAAGTCGATATGTTTTGGATTAAGGTCAAAGGGAAAAGTTGATGTTTTGATTTAATGACAGGACTTAATATTGATGACTTTTGTACTGACGTTACCTGACAGATTGTCATCGTCACTAGTATGTCGTGTTTACTTTTCTCATTAACAAATATTTCAAGCATAATTTTGGTTTTTCCTTCCGAATTAATGATCATTAAAAATGAAAATTATATAGAAATGTCCTTGTAGGTAAAATAAGATGTCTGCTGCGAGATCGGATAATTTCGAAGAACTACTTATAAAACACGAACTTGTCGGTCGAGGTTCTTTCGGTGAAGTTTTTAAAGGTATCGATAGAAGAACAAATAAACTCGTAGCAATAAAAATAATAGATCTAGAAAAAGCTCAGGACGAAATAGATGATATTCAACAAGAAATAAGGATCCTATCGCAATGCGACAGTCCTTTCATAACGCAATATTACGGATCCTTTTTAAAAGATTCTAAATTGTGGATAATTATGGAATATTTAGGAGGCGGTTCGGCTTTAGATCTGATGAAAGCGGGAACCTTCGAAGAAACTCACATATCTATAATTCTTCGTGAAGTTTTATTTGGTTTAGATTACCTACACGGTGAAAGGAAGTTACATCGAGATGTTAAAGCCGCTAATATTCTTTTAAGTGAAAACGGCGATGTAAAATTAGCCGATTTCGGAGTAGCCGGGCAATTAACTCATACGATGGGTAAAAGAAACACTTTCACCGGCACCCCGTTTTGGATGGCACCAGAAGTTATTAAACAAAGCTCTTACGATTATAAAGCTGATATCTGGAGTTTGGGCATAACTGCTATAGAATTGGCTACCGGAGAACCTCCGAACTCCAAACTACATCCCATGAAAGTTCTTAGGATCATAACGCAAAATAACGCTCCCAAACTCGAAGGGGACTTTAGTAAACCGTTTAAAGATTTTGTCGAAAGTTGTTTGAATAAAAAACCTGAACATAGACCACCGGCGAAAGAACTACTAAAAACGTCGTTTATAAAAAAAGCCAAGAGGAATTATATTTTAGTTGATCTGATAGATAAATATGTTAAATGGAAAATGGAGCAAGTCGAAAAAATTAGTACAACATTCAACGAAGATATATACAGCACAACGTCCACGATGCCCGATTGGAATTTAACCGTCAAAGAAAGCGACGAAGAATTAAAAACTACATTTAATAACGATGTAGAAGTTCGTAGAAATAATATTTTTAATACTATATGCAATATTGCAAATAATTTGAAAGGTGGAAAAGAAGAAATAAGCGATGCATTCAAAGATGCCGAAGATATCTGCCCCGGTATTACTGATAGTTTTGTTAATGAGATAATTAAGAAATTGATGCCGTCTATATCGGACCAGAGATTAGAAGAAGTCATGGACAAGTTGAAAATTATCCAATGAATCGAAATTTTTAATATTTATTTTCATTGTGCACCCTTTTGTGCTATATTTTTTGGAAATATACAAAGCAAACTGTTGTTATTTTCAATTTTCTCTATAATAACGAGCCAACCATTAACGAAATACCAACAAAAGCAAATGTCTGGTATGGAAATGAGATTAATTTATCACTTGATAAATTTTGATCTTTCTTGAATATAGACTGGGAAGGGAAGTATGAGTAGTAACACGAAAATAAAGGAAACTTTCCCAATAAACCTAAATATCGACGTCATAATTTTCCAATTGGAAATATCTATTGCCATGCTCACATGCAGCTGAGCAGCTCTGAAAACGCTCTAGAGATTTTACAGATAGAGCCAACAAGCTAGACTGATAGAGAAATAGAGGGTCAGAGGTTAACACAAACATAAATTAGATATACATACACTACCGGTCAAAAATTTACGCCCACACCGTAATCCATTCCTCAAATTTCAAAATAATACACTCCAACAAATTTCAAATTTTGAAGCGAAGATCGGAGCGGTCAGTGTGCCAATAGGCTATGGTGGATTGGTAAACTGATCTGAATCTGTTAATAGACCATTGTAACCTCAATAGATATCTAAAACTAGTGGGATTGTCAGAGGACTTTGTGTAAATTCTGTCCCTGGTAAAACTAAGTGAAGGATTCGATCTCTAAGCTAATAGGTTTAATAATGAAGTTGGAAAATTTAATCAAGTTTCAGTGGACCACCAAAATTCGCCTTAATCGCTTGAGAGGTGTTTCTTTTATCATACGTCTTAATCTCTCAATGCCAAAAACGTAGGCTGCCAGCACCTACCTTATCACCAAACGATATCAGTCTTTTAAACTCGTCATAATAGCGAAACAGTTGCTCGTGAAAGACTTACATCACCTAATGCTAGTAGCAACCGTACAAGACTTTGTTGTTCACTTAAACACACCTTGAAATCATAGTAGACCTTAGCGCGCCCGTGTGCTCTTGGTATTATTTAAATTTTTTACCTGATTGTTGTTGGTATAGGCGGCGGCCCATTTGTTGTCAGGACTAAGTACTAAATGTTGCATAATCCCTTCGATATTAGGATTGACGTCTCTTGTTAGATCACTCGTAGATAAATCCCATGTTATGAACCTGTTTGATACAGATACTACGTATCTATAATCGGACGTTAAACATATAGAAAATACCGCAAACTGATGACCTTCTAAAGAATACTAAAAAAAATGTATGTATAAATATAAGCGTTTTCGTAGTGGGATTGTGGTAAAATTAAACATCAAAGTGTAATAACTCTAATATATTTTCGAATATTTATGTATTCATCATCTGGGAATCAATTTTTAAGTTAAAAAGTAATTAATATATTAGAGTTAGTACACTTGGTGTTTAATTTTGTCACAATCCCACTAAGAAAACGCTTATAATCTAGCTGCCAAAGACTTCGTTCCAATTCATGTATAAATATATGAACAGTGTCTCAGTGAGATATGTTATATACAAACGGAAAAACTTCTATAGTATGAAGCTATGCTTGGAAACGAAATTATATCTGTAGTCATCGACTACATGTTGTAAATTAATAGAATAAAAATAATCTGTGTTATACAACTGCAACAGATAAACTTAACACGGAAGAGGCTACAGAACTCGCCAAAAACAGAAAGAAACGGTAAGCTCTCGCCAAATATGACGGAAGCCACTCAAAAAGAGACAGACATGGAAATTCCTTAGAGGGGTTTCGTCCAGAAGTTTGTTCCTCGGCCTCTGACTGACGATCAAAGGGAAGATTGAAACATGTTTTTGAAAAACTGATCCAGATGTTCTAAACAAGGTCATTACTTGTGATGGCTTTGACCCAGAATCTAAGTTATAATCGAGGGTGTAGTTTACGCTCCCCCCAAATCAGAACTTCGATCAATCCTTTTATTCGGAAGTGAGCGGAAGATTGGGCAACGGTGATGCCAAAAAAGACCCGATTTGTGCAGATTTAGAACTGGTTCTTCCAACAAGACAATGCACTATCTCGATTCAACAGTTTTTGGCTATAAATGGTAGGGTTACGTCGTCCCACGCACTTAATTCGCCTGAAGTGTGAATTTATTATTTTCACGCATCGAAAAAAGGCACGAAACAAATTCGATTCCAGATTATACAAATGAATACGAAAAATGTTTCGCACAGTGGTCAACCAAACGCATAGTTTGAAGGAGATAAAGTTGTTTGGTGAAAAAATGTATTTCAAATATTTTTTTAAAAAACAATTCCGGATTTTTTTCGTTTTCTATTTGTATAAAACTTTTTGAGCTTTACATATTTTAGAGTATTATATTGCTTACTTTCAAAGGTCCTCCAGGTGTATGTAAACAATGATATAGTGGTAATAAAGCGCAGTGCATGGGGCCCTTAAGATCGCAATAATTTAGGAGCATTTTTATGTTAGGATTGTTGCTCACTTCTGGTAGAAGCCTTCCAATTAATTGTGGCGCTAACATATTCGGATATTGTCCTAGTACAGCACCTCCTAATCTCAACGCATCTGCTACCAGCATTAGCTCTCTAAAAAAATCGAACATCTCATGATAGACACAAATCGTATTTGTTCATGTCTGACCGATTTTGAAAATGGTTTAAATTGAAAATTAATCAAAAGTTTTAGTATTTATATTAATCACCGCGCTTACTCGGCACGAATCAATTTGATACAGAAACTTAATTCTCTCGAATTCGGTCTTCAACTGTAGACACGCTTCAACAGATACCGACAGTATCTAGCGAAAGTCTATACATTAATGGTGATAATATGACGTGATAATAATTGTTTTGATTTATAAATGGACCAGTAACTATAAGTTGTAGTGCTCGGGAATGACGAGCCTTGGTAGCTGATTCCATAAGCTTGCACTTCTCCAAAGAAATGAGTCACGATAAATTGAAGTTATGGACATTTGCAATAGAACTCGGTGTTTATGAGCCACGTCTATCTGTCTAGTAGATTTATTCATATATAGAATTATGCTAGACAGCTCGGAAGAGTACCTGTCTTGGTGGTATCGCTAAAACGGAGTCAAATCGGCGACATTTCTTCTATGTTATAAGATGTCCAAGTCAACTCTGGATCGCCTATAAGTCGCACTTCTCTCTTCTGTATTGAGTCTAGCATCTTCAAGGTATTCTTGGGAGCCGAGCTCCAAATGTGCGAACAATATTCCAAAGATGCACGAATCTGGACCTTGTAGAGGATTAGAAGCTGTTGCTGACTATATAGCTTTTTGGTTTTGAACAGGGCAATTTTTTGTGAAGCTGCCTTTGCTAAATCGTTTACGTGGCTATGCCAGGACATATTGTTTCGAATATCAACATCCGACAAGCAAATTTGCGGTAATGGTGATATTTTAAGTCCAAGCAGGACCAAATCCTGAGCTGCAGTGACAGCCTTTTTTGTAAAAATAGCAGACTCAGAGTGCTTCCATCCCGTTGCAGAATTTTTTCAATATCGGTATTGATGGTAGTGATCTGTTGTTGCCTTCGGATTTGAGTGAAGCTATAGATCGGGTTTGCAGCTTTGTTGATGTACAGAAGTAAGAGAGTAAGTGACAAGATGCAACTATTAAGAGAAAATATTTAATTGCAATCATCTCCTACATAGTTATGAGTTATGATCTAATTGCCACAATACGTACATATTTTGAGATCGTACCTTTTCGATTCTTTATCTTCTATAAACACGCAAGCGTCCTCGTAATCGACAAGTACAGATTGTAGTGGACAACTCGAAAGTTTGGCATGTAACCATTCGTAATTGAATAATACATTATCGTACAAATCTTTAAAACGTCTCGATCTAACGAGATGAAATGGTAGCTCTCCAAACTGAAATAAAAATTTTAATTATACGAGGTCTAACAAATAAAGAAACTGTTTTTGTTATGTCTACGGTAATCTTGGAACGACGGAACTTCCCTCTCAGTTGTGTGTTTTATACATGTGCTGTTGGTGATGAAATTTTTTTTGAAATTAGGCGTTTCAGTTACTGGAACTTGAGTTAAGAGGATCGTGAAAGCGTGGTAGGCAAAACGCCATGAGGAAAACCGGTTGAGGTGCAGAGAGACACGAATGGACAAGTGGTACGCGCCTTAATCCACCAATATCTTCCGTTAACGATTCGAATGATACCAGACAAAGTAAAATCAAAATGGAAATTGTTAGGAAGATTTTAACTTGTTATAAGGAAGGTTCGTCGTAAAAAATTTCAGAAAAACAAAAACTAAAATCTTAAAAGACTGTTTGGAACAAGCAGAAAGTGATCCTAACCGTCCCGAGTCAAGCCAAGCAAATCCTTATCAGCTTATTTGCCAGTTACGGAGGGTCCATCAGAAGTTCGTTTCACCTGGATAAAATTTGAATCAAAATTGGCGAAGTATTTGATATACTTCAACAGACATCACGAATAATTGCGTGCTTTATCAAGAGACTGTCCTAGTGTGGTGGAATTTTTAGCTTCTAGAAAGATTTTAATGTTACCACAGCAATTCTAATCGCCGCATCTATCGCTCTATGACTTCTTTCTCTCCAAAATCACAAACTGTATAAAAGTAACGCATTTTGATTCTATTGAGGACATCCAAACCCTTGAGTTGACTTGACAGAATTGGTACAACGCTTGGGAAAATTGCTGCCGGTATCTTAGTGCGGTAAGAAGTTGCTTTGGGATCATATAATGAATCATGCTTAGATCATCATTCTTATTACTTCAATATTCAAACTATGTAGATAGTAATACCAAAAAAATTTACTTACTTTTCGTAGATTATATCGTGATACTTTACCGTCTTTTGAATAAAATACTAACGGCTGAACTGGTACTTTCCTGTCAGCTACGCCTTCTTTATCTGTTAAATTGAATCTAAAAGAATTAAAGTTTAAACAAAAAAGTTGATCATCATGTTAATAACATCATCATCATCAAGCCTTTCAATCCCATGTGGATTATGGCTATCACCTTTGGCGCTTTAAATCCTTTTTTTTTTGAGGTGGATTACTCCTCGTTTTCTGATTTTTATTTTTTTATAGTTTGTCGTTTGTTTTGGCTGCTTTTGTTATTATTTTCCATTCTTTTCAGTTCCGGCATTTGCTTTCCAATTTTTCTATATTGAGTGCTCTTATGTTAATAACATAAACAACTATAATAAATTTAACTTTACTTTTTAAGTATCTTACTTATTAGAATTGATTTAGACCAGTATCAAAACAAGAACAGGAATGTGTAAGTCCACAAAAACGATCATTCATTGAATCATGAAGATTATACAAATAATTCAACTTACTTTTCATATAAAAAGGAAATAAAGTAAGCCTTATATTAAAGTGGTGCATTGTTAAGGATTGAAAATAGATAAAAATATTTGAAAGAAAGAAAAATTTCCTTGGACAAAACCTATAGCCTGTTTTTAAACTAGGAGGACTGAGTTGAATTTAAATTGGCAATTCTGAAGATTTCCGATTGGTCACATAGCAGCAATTAATTTATTTCTTGCGTTCTTGTTTTTCTTTTATAGAAATATAAAAACAGTTCTTGTCAAGATTAATTTGAAAATGGACTTTGATAATATTCAAACTACTAGCAGACATCATTCGGCCACCCTTTCAACAGAGGTGCTCTGTATTTGTTGTTCCTTAATTCTGAATTATTTACATTTCATCAGAAATGACTAGGATCTTATCATTGTTTTAAAATTTGTTCCACCAATAAAAACAAAACTTTTCAAAACTTCATGTGCCACCACATTTGACAATTGTTATTAAACTTGTTATTAAACGTAGTTACTGACTTTGAAATTCTTCGAACGTTCCAGTGCGTAAAACTTTACGCATTAGTACGTAAAAAAACATACATTCAGTAAAGTTATTATTAATGTCTGCGTAGCGTAGTGGCTAGAGTACATGCGGGAGGTCCCAGGTTCAAGTCAGACTCAATATCAATATTGTTAATAATTGTTTTCGTTTGTTGTTTTGTTAATTTGTTCCAATCTTGATTAAAATGTTCAGAAATATTGATAAAATTTTCGCAAAATTGTATGGAATTCTTGTGTAAAGGCCTTTTTTCGACTCATGTGATTGTCGCATCAGCCGATCTGTGTCTTTATTAGGTTAATTATTATTTAGTTTGGGGTTAAATATTTTCGGAATGTACAATTTTAGTATGACTAGTATTTTATGTCGTCGCGTCCAATCTATTAACTTTTTTAGTGATTTCTAGTGGTGTGATTCAGGTTTCCTAGTTCAAAAACAGGGTATAGCTGAGAGTAATTAAAAAAAATTAACAGTTCAACGTATCAAATATTGAAGAATAAAAGGAATATAAGAAAAATTAGAAGAGTGAGGTGACATTGTTTTATGTTCAACTCCAGTTTGTTTGTCTGAACAGGGATTTTTCGAAAATCGTGGCAAGTACTTCCGATTTGTTTAAAAACACACCGGCAAAAACTCAACGAAATATGTAATACATTTTCTCTTATCCTTTGACCGATGTTAACATTTTTTTAAGAATGTAATTGTTTAGATTCCTTCATCACTTTATATATACAGGGGTGAACACGGGGAATGAGAAGTAAGTTTTTAATCAGAAGACCTTGTGAATAGACGAAAATTTTTACGAAAACTATTCATTATCTCATCGTTTTTGAATATTTTGATTGAAATTATGTTACCAAATGAAATTGGCGTTGAGATCTTGCTATACAAAACATAAATTTCTCGTTCTACAAGATTTACACAATTACAATAATAATTATTTGTCTATGTAATATAATTACTGTGGAAAACAAGAGTTTTGATAAAAAACGAAGTAGTAAGTAGTCACCTGTGTCGTTGAATTTCGGTATATTTAAACGGTTTCGGTTTACCTCCGCCCCATATTCCCAAAAAATAATCAGCTATCATAGAGTGGAAATAAAATGCCATGTTCATGTTTTTGAAATATCTCTCTTTGGCAGTATCACGAAATTGTCTAAAAATATATGAAAAAACAACGTCAAATTGTGTTTTGGATGCAACGGATGCAGGAACGAAGAGCGTGCGTCCAATATTTGATATTTACATTGTTGCAACATTCACTGCAGGCCAAAAGTTTCAGAGCACCTTAATTAAAGTAGGAAAATTGAATGAAACTTCAATAAAACATTAATTGTTTAATTAAACTTTTAAATCATCCAATAAAACACTTTTTCATTATCAATATACTTAAAAAGCGTAAAGAAATATATGCTAGAAAAGGCTATAGTTAGCTAAACTGTTTTTTCATCAAAAAATCCTCTTTCTGTCATGCTATTCCCACTTTAACGTTCTTTCATCGCTACGTAACGGTTTAACATCAAAGCTCAGATAGCGGATTGCCTCGGGCACCAGTTTTTATCGTGGTGTGCTCCACTTGCTCCGGGCAGCGTTAATGAAGAAAATTAACCAGTTGAACAGATTTTACTAGCCCTGATGGATTGGTAACCTGGATATTTGATGCTAGTGATACTTACGAAGCTTTTGAGATACGGAGTCGTTTTAGAAAGCGAAACAACGGTTAAACACAATTTCCTTGATTTAAAACTAAAATAAAAATAAACTTTACATGAAAAAAACAAAGCTGGAAGAAGCAACGATATGAGAAACGTAAGCTCTAACTGCCAAGTGTGGCCCAAACGTTTGTTAAGCGGTGCGACAAAGTTAGGATTGAGATCCGGGCTCATCACCCATTGTGTTTCTCTTCGAAAAATCCTCTGTATAATTTTGAAATATGCTTGTAATCTTTGTCATGTCGTAAAATGAATCCATCTCCAATTAATCGCAAACCGAAGGAATGGAGTTTTGTTCCCTTTTCATAATTCCGCCAAATTTGATCAAATCGCCAATTCCAAAGCTAGAAGAGCAACCCCAGACCACCATGCTTGATTGTTGGGACTACATAGATGATGCCACATTCTTCGTTCTGAACCGAATAGCTCAAACTTGGATTCTTCGGTCCAAAAATCTTCAGGCACAAACGGCTACTAAACGAAGCGACAAAGCTCAATGGGATTTAGATTCGGGCTCTGAGGAGGCCAAATCATGTTCATCAACACCCCTTGTGCCTCTTTCTTCTCCAAATATCCTTTGCATATTTTGGAACCATGCTTGGGATCATTGTCTTGTTGGAAAATCCAATACATCTCCAATTAATCGCAATCCCGAAGGAACGGCATTTCTAAAATTTTTTTCGTATTGTTCTTTTATTATAACACCGTCAATTTTTATCCAATCGCCAATTCTATGGCTAGAAAAGCAACTCCAGATCATAATTGAGTCACCACCATGCTTGATTGGTGAGACTACATATATTCTGGTATCATCTTTTCTTGGGTACTTACTCCGTTTTGAACCGAATAGTTAGAACTTGGATTCATCTATCTAAAGAATTTTAAAAAAATATTCTTCAGTCCAATATCAATGGACAAGGGCTCACTGCATCCGATTTTTCTTGCTTTGTGGTCTTAGCAAAGGTTTTCGGACGGTGACATGACCATACAGCTTCGTATCTCTTCGCTATTTTTAGGAGTCTTCACTGCAGAAACCACGCAAGTTTAGACTGATTGAGGTTGTTTGTGAACAAATCCGTGTAATCTCAGGTAATAATAAGTTGGAAGCACTGTTTCCAGAAGCGATTAGTTATTAGCACATCACAAAAATATTATTACGCCTCCAAGTAGTAAATCAAAGAATGGATTCTTTAGGCACTCGATATTAACATTATCAAATGAAGTTTCTATAGCGAGGACTAGAGGTCAATTTATAAACTTTTACGCTCGCGCCCGCTTTGGTGCCCTCGGTCTCGTTCAACATAAATTAAACAGATTGCGAACAGTATTGCACAATTATTTGGGATTCTCCCTAAAAATTTTATTATTCATAAAATAAATATTGAAATATAATTAAATAAATATTTTTTTTATCCATATATGATCGAAAATTCTTGATTTTTATTAAAATCATACATATTGACATTGAATAACTTTTGCGGATGGTTAAAATGTTGTGCATGATCCGGTGCAGTGTGAATCGAACCATAATTATATTTTGTAACATTTCAATCCATATTCTATAATGCAAATTAGTTATAAAAATCCCTAAACATTTAACACCCTTTAAAACATTCCATCTCTAATTTTTCCCCTTAATTTGAGGAGAAAATCTCTAAATTGGCAACCTTGATTTATAAACGGAAACGCCCGTGCTCGTATTCCATCATGAAGTCGAACGTAACGCCAACAAGAGCGTCAGCGCAGACGCGAACGTACGACTTAATCCTCTCGAGCAACATTTGCTATGTAATACTCCTATATGGACATTTGGTATGGGAAAAAACTTCCCTATGTTACGGTGACGACAATATTCATTTTCTCTTTCGTTCGAGACACTTTTTCTATACTGCGCATGCTTGAGAACGCGCAGAACCGAGCTAGAACCTCGGAGGATAGAGAAATCGTTGCCATTATGTCTTCCTTAGTCGAAACAGCTTGCATTTATAGAAAATTACCATATAGGAGTATTATATATATATAAATTAGAGAATCATGTGCAGGATGAGCATCGTAAATGTTGTATACTTAATTTGAATCTGCATTGTTAACATATAAAATTATCCAAAAGGAAGGGACAAACTGACGCCGCTGAGAATCATCAACCGATGTACTTGTGAATAAGTTTTTGCGTACTTCTACTATTAAACATAGAAAATATGAATTACCTGTGATACCAATTCATAACATTCACTCCATCAGCTTCTCTTTCCGATAAATAATTCGGTAGATCATTTCTTATTCTGGTCCATAATAAAGGAGGTATACGCCTTACAGGCGGTAAATGATATTGATAAACGTCATCTAATACTTTGTCGTCTAGCGATATCAGATCTTCTAATTCAGATTCCGATAGACCACTTTTGGCGGCTGTTATATAAGCCAAGGCGTGAAATACCAAAATTCTACCATGCTAGAACAATTTTCTTCTTCATCTTAAAAACCCCTTCTAACATTTAACATCTGTTTTGTTTACCTGCTTTTCTATTCTTTCGAATAGCATCATTATAGAATCCATGACAGTAGAAGCTAAGTGCGTATCTTGGGATTTGGTGTAGCTCCTCCATCTACATATTTCAGCGAAAACTAGTTTTACAAATATCGGTAGACTACATTTTTCTATAGCGTTAGACACCAAACGCCATTGATAATTAGTTAAATCTCGGTGAGCCGATTGCATCCACATTCTATAAATTTGCAGTTATTTTCTTTCAATTGAAAAAGTGTATTTTTCTACTCACTTTATAACTTTCATCGCTAATTCTTCTCCTAATGCTTTAACTTCTATGAAATTTTCGTCCACGTCGATCATTCTTCTCAATATATGATATTCCTTAGAAACCTCGGCATTGCTCTCTTCGCAAGCACAAGAAACTATGATCTAGAATGTGGAAACACTACCTACTATACGAATTGAAAAAAGTTGAGTTAAAACGAAATCTTTACAATTATATGAAATGTACTCAATGGTAGGATGACCAGCTAGATAACCAGACCTTATCCATTGGATTTTATGTAAGGTTATCGACATAAAAGTATGAGAAATTCGGCCAACTATCTTTGCTGATCTCATAGAACTACAGAAAGGCAAAATATAGAAAAGTGAGGATGAATGACAAGAGATAAACGAAAATAGAGGAGAAGAAAATAAAGAGAACGAGAAATAACTGAAGATAAATATAGAAAAATGAAAGGAAATAGAACAAAATATAGATATAGAGAGAAATAAAGAAATTCATAAAGGAAATAGTGAAAGATAAAAGAGGGGAAGATGAAAAAATATGATATTCAAAAAAAAAGGAGAGAAATAAGAAAATTTTATGAGAAATGGAAGAAGATTGTTGAGAGATAGACAAAGGTTGAGAGAAATATAAGATTGAGAGGTGGATAAAGAGAAAGGGAAGAAGATACAGTTGAATAAAGAATTATAGAGATAAATAAAGAAAAACACAGTAAAATATAGGAGGGTCGAGAAAAATAAAAGTAGATAGAACGGAAATTGAAGATAAAAAGGATTAGAGAAAGATTGACAGAAATTGAGGGAGATGGGAAAGACAGGCGATAAATGACACCAAAAAACATCATCCAGGACAGGAATTGAAGAAGGGATAAAGAGAAATATATAAAGGAATGGATAAACACAAGAGGGAACCAGAACAAGATAAGTAGAAATAAACGAAGATAGGAAAGGAATATCAAAAGATAATGTGAGATGGAGAAAGATAGAGGAAATATAAGAAGATGAAAGAGGAAAACATGAGAGAAATAAAGGAGGATAGAAATAATTATAGAAGCATCGAGAGAATTTTAGAAAAATGTAGAGAAATGATGGTAGTAATTTTAATTGATTATTATACAACGCAGTGTATTATATAGGTTATAGATTAGATATTTGTTTAATAGCTATCCCGCCACCTTTGTACGAGTCAATTAATTGGCTCAACAGGCATGGGGGGTTGAGGCCAGTGTTTTGGACTCGAGAAAAGACGACTCTAATACGCGGCTTTTCGTCGAGACATTTCAATAAAGACACATGGTGTTACATTTACAGTTTCGTTTTATTTTAATAAACTAGCGCCGATCATGGTATAATACATGGTGTCAGGTGTAAAAACTTGATAAAAAAGCTTGAGTAAATTTCGTACAGTCGTACTTAGACATTAGTAAGCTGGACTTTGCTGCGATATAAGTAGAAGCCAACAGCAATGGAATCATACTTCAAACCTCCAGATCCTTTATCCATTGAAGGAAGCCTAGCTGATAACTGGCAAAAATTTGAACAAAAATTCCGAAATTTTCTGACTGCTACAAGTTTAAGCAATGAAAATGATGAAAAAAAGGTTGCAATTCTATTGAACTTAGTTGGTGATGATGGTCTTGATTTATTTAACTCTTTTGACCCGTTACCGGAGGCCCAGAAAACTCTTGATAATGTCTTGAAAAAATTTAGAGATCACTGTGAACCAAAGAGAAATGTTATATATGAAAGGTTCTTATTTAACAGTATAACACAAGAAGAGGGACAAAGTTTTGATAGTTTCCTGACAGAACTAAGAACAGCGGGAAAAACAACTGGTTATGGTAATTTATTAGAAGAATTTTTAAGAGATAGGATTGTGATGGGCATCTACGACCAAAGCACTAGAGAAGAATTGTTAAGAAAATCTGATCTAAAGTTGACACAAGCAATAGACATCTGTAGAACAAGAGAAGTTAGTCAAAAACAGCTGAAGGCTTTGCAGAATGAAGCTAGTGTAAGCTCTGTAAAATCTAAGCATTTTTTGAAAGAAATAAAAGAAGGGAAATGTGAATTCTGTGGCTATGTACATCGAGAGAAAAATTCATGTCCTGCTTGGAATAAAACATGCGCAAAATGTCAGGGACGCAATCATTTTGCGAATGTGTGTAAAAAAGAGTATAATATTAATCAGTCTGAGAAGAAATGGGAGAAAAAGAAGAGCTATAGAAGATTGGGCAGAAGAAAAGTGAATAAAGTAGAAACTGAAGCTTTCAGTGATAGTGAATCAGAAAATATTGAATGTGAGAGCAGTTCAAATGAGTTATATGTTCAGTCTATAAAAAAAGTTGGTTCTGTTAGTAGTATAAAGAAACCATTGTCATGGTTGAAGAAAATTATTGTAGAAGGTCATAAGGTAACATTTAAGCTAGATACAGGGTGCGAAGTAAGCATTTTGACTTTAAATATTGTTAAAAAACTAGGGCTTCTTGATAAAATGCAAAAATCTAAAGTCAAACTAGCTCCGTATGGCAGTCGTGATTATGTATTCGCTCCATTAGGAGAAATCACTTTAAAATGTCAAGTTAATGATAATGTTAGAAACCTATTCTTTGCAGTTTGTGATAATAACGAATTGCCACTACTGAGTTGTGCTGATTGCGTTGATTTAAACTTAGTAAAAAGAGTAGACTCAATTGTTGAAAATTCTGGTCAATTTATATCACTCGATCATGTTGTTAAAAGATATCCAGTAGTTTTTGAAGGTCTTGGTTCTTTTCCTAGAGAACATCACATTACTTTAAAAGAAGATACAGTTTCAGTAGTTCAACCACTCAGACGGATTCCAATTGCATTGCATGATCGTTTAAAACTTAAGCTTGATGATCTTGAAAAACAAGGTATTATAAGGAAGATTGATAAGCCGACTGAATGGTTGAATCCTCTGGTGATAGTTGAAAAGAAAAATAAGGATTTACGCTTGTGTCTTGACCCAAAATATTTGAATTTAGCAATAAAACGAGAAAGATTTTTTATTCCTTCAGCCGAGGAAATAGCTGTTAAACTTAATAATAAAGAATATTTCACAGTTTTAGATATGAAAGACGGGTACTTTCAAATTCGAATTGATGAACAAAGTCAAGAATATTGTGTCTTTGGAACACCCTTTGGAAGGTATGCATTTTGTCGTCTACCTTTTGGAATTTGCTCAGCCCCTGAAGTCTTTCAAAAACAAAACTATGAAATATTTGGTGACATTGAAGGTGTAGGTCTTTACTTTGATGATTTGATTATAACTGGCAGTAATGAAAAGGAACATGATAATAATCTACGGTTAGTTTTGGAAAGGGCACAAAAATATAATATAAAATTTAATAGAGACAAAATTCAATTTAAATCTAGAAGTGTTAAGTTTATGGGTCAAATTTACTCAAAGGAAGGTGTCAAACTGAACAGAAATTATGTGAAACCAATTCTAGAGATGCCAAAACCCAAAGATAAAACTGAACTATTAAGAATATTAGGCATGGCTAAGTATTTAGGAAAGTTCTTGCCCAACATGTCGAAAATAACAGCTCCACTTAGAAATTTGACCAGGAATAATATTGATTGGCAATGGACTAAATTGCATGATGAATCTTTAACTAGACTTAAAGATACATTAACCAATGCCCCAATTTTGTCATTTTTTGATCCAACAAAACCTATAGAAATAGACACAGACGCGTCCAAGGACGGTCTAGGTGCTTGTCTATCTCAAGAAGGTCACCCAATAGCTTTTGCATCCAGGAGCTTAACCCCCTGCGAGCAAAAGTACGCGCAGATAGAGAAAGAGATGCTGGCGATTGTGTTTGCTACTCAAAAGTTTCATTATTTTATTTATGGATTTGATGTGAAAATCAACACTGATCATAAACCCTTGGAATCGATCATGAAAAAAGATCTAGCATCTATTTCTTCCCGCCTACAAAGGATGAGACTCCGCTTACTAAATTATAAAATAATTGTGAATTACAAACCTGGAAAATTTTTGTATGTGGCAGACACACTGTCAAGAGCGTTTTTACCAGAAACTGGGCTAAAGTCTGATCAAGAATTTAATTTTGCAGTACACTCTTTATCAAAAAATTTAGCCATGTCTGAAGAGCGGAAGGAACAATTCAGGCAGGAAATCGAGAAAGATGAGATTCTGAAACAAGTTATCAACTTCCATATAAAAGGCTGGCCCAATAATAAACATCACATGTCTCCTTCTTTGAGGCATTATTTTAAAATCAAAGACAACCTCAGCTATGTTGATAAATTGCTGTTTTTTGGTGAGAAAATTGTTGTCCCAACTGCCATAAAGGGTGATATGCTCAAATTATTGCACGAGGGTCACTTTGGGATTGAAAAATGCAAAAATCGTGCAAGACGTATATTTTATTGGCCAGGGCAATCTGTTGATGTTGAAGCCTACATAAAAAAATGCAGTATCTGCGAAACTTTTGCGAAGAAACAGCCAAAAGAATCGCTATTACCATATGAGTTACCGAATCGGCCATGGGAGAGATTGGGATTAGATATTTTTTCGCATGCCAACAAAATTTTTCTCATTGTGTTTGATTCATACTCCAATTGGTTGGAAACCACTCAAATTAAAGACAAGTCGATGAAATCAGTTATTTTAGCTTTGAAGTCTATTTTTTCTGTTCATGGGTCACCAGATAAAATAACTGCTGATAACGTGCCTTTTGATAGTAGAGAGTTTAAGACGTTTGCAAAAAACTGGAATTTTGAAATCATTTTGCGCAGCCCGTATTATGCACAATCTAATGGATTGGCAGAAAAAGGGGTAGATATAGGTAAAAATATGCTAAAAAAATGTTTGAAAGAAAACTCTGATATACATACTGCTTTATTGCAATACAGAAATTCACCACTTAAGTATATTGGCTATTCACCTGCAGAGTTATTGATGAGCAGGATTTGCAAGACAAAAGTACCTATCAATTCCAGTCTTTTGCACCCGAAACTCTGTAAAGACGTTTCTGAGAAACTATTGCGAAGACAGAATATTTATAGGTCTTACTATGACAAGAAAAGTAAAGATCTAAAACCTTTGGAACCTAAAACCAATGTGACGATTTTTGACCATGTAAAGAATAAGTGGGAGCCTGCACAAATTGTATCCAAGCATAGCTCTCCTAGATCTTACCTTGTGAAAGATTCCTTTGGTAATGTGATTAGGCGTAATCGCATTGACCTTAAGGAATCCCTAAATGAGTATGTGTCTAAAAGCAACGAGCCTGACATAAATGAGAGTAGTGGTGAACCTTTAGTTCAGCCTGCTGTGTCACTCAAGAATGAAAAACCTTTGCTGGAGGCTCCCCCAGAATGTTTATTATCCAGTCCAAAAGTTTTAGATCATGATATCAAAACCAGATGTGGTCGTGTGATAAAAAAACCGGACAAACTAAACTTATAGGAGGAGATGTATTATATAGGTTATAGATTAGATATTTGTTTAATAGCTATCCCGCCACCTTTGTACGAGTCAATTAATTGGCTCAACAGGCATGGGGGGTTGAGGCCAGTGTTTTGGACTCGAGAAAAGACGACTCTAATACGCGGCTTTTCGTCGAGACATTTCAATAAAGACACATGGTGTTACATTTACAGTTTCGTTTTATTTTAATAAACTAGCGCCGATCATGGTATAATACACGCAGTAATATCAAAATTACAAGTTGCCGAAAGTTGCAATTAATATAAATATTGTTACCTTACAGTGTGGTGGTAACCTTGTTGGCAACCATGACACCTTATTAGCATCCTGAGTGCCAGTCAGTTGATCAACGGAATCCAAAAATAGTACTAGAGGTTGTGCTTTAGTCGCCATTGTTAGAAGCTGTTTAAAATGGGCTGTTAAAGGGACCAAATCGTCAGGTATTCCGTCAAAAGGCAGTATGAAGTTATAAGAAATCTGTAAAATATTTAATAAAATCACTTGAAACGCGATCATTGCTCAGTTGAAATGATATAGAAGAGGAAAATATCGTAAATTCACATAAATGTCCCTGATCTTGTCGGTTCTAGATGACTAAATTCATCTTACCTGTTGACATATAGATATGAGTGTCGGCGTCAACGCAGAAGAATCTGGCGTGGTGCCTAGAAATCTAACAATACTAATTGGTCTTGCTCCTTGAAACCAATCTTTGCTCGTCGATAAACTAGCAGATTTAGCAAGCAAAGACGTTTTTCCGCAACCTCCTTCTCCATATAAAATAAGACATTTATCACTATCGTCTAACATATAATTACGTATATGTTCGAGGCTATCTTCACGGCCGTAAAAAACCTGAAAAATATCAATGATTTCCACAAATAACGAGGAAATATTATCAAATGTAAATTATACCTGAACGGAATTGTTACATGCATGTAAATGTTGCAATATCTCGGTAACTATTTGTCCTTGAGCACTAGAATCTTCTTTACGCATCGCCCTATCCACTAGTTTCACTATATTTTTATAAAAGTGGGTTATGAAATGTTTCAGATATTCCTCGTGGGTCTCGGGATCTAAACCTTCTCTACCGATCCACTCCACGTTGTACCTTAAATCGAAATACGAGATATTAGATTAGCATTTCAGTTTCCCAACTCTCTATATTACTAATTTTATTAACCACTTATTTACTCGTTTTTTTTCCTTATTATGTCTCAATCCATCTTGTTCCCTCCTCTCTCTGCCCCTTTTTTATTTATCTAGCTTTTCTTCTTACTTCGCAGATGTCTGCATGTTCTCCCACTTACAGAGTCTCTACCTCCAATATTCTTTTCAAATGTTCTCTTATATTCTCCTCTTGTTTTCGTTTTGATTACGATTTTGACATTTCTCTTTTCTTTATCACTATTTTACTTCTATATTTTTTCTCAGTTTCTTTAAGGTTGCAACAACTGATTTAAAATGGTCGGAAAAATATGAAGCTTAAACCCAAAATGATGAACTGGATATACAAATCCATTGTGCGAGCTATCATAAACTATGCAGCTTTCATATGATGACTAAGAACAAAAACCAAAATTGAGGAAACAACCCTAGATAAGTTGCAAAGGGCGGCCTGCCTTGCGATAACAGGCGCGTCACGGTCATGTCTCACGCCAGCACTACAAGTCACTTTAGACTTTAACTCTTTGAAGACTTTCATAGAAAGTAAAACAATAAAGTGATTAATAAAGGCATACAAGGAACAGAACATGGGGCCCGGTGACCTTACTGGGCATCTCAGGATTCTAAAGGAATGTGAGGTACCCATAGATGTGGCCATGCCTTACCAAAAACTATAAAATTATAGTAACAAGTCGACAGCAATAGACAAATGCAGGGATTCCGTTCCCACGAGGCTTATTATTATTCTACACTGATGGTTGGAAAGCGGAAAATGGACAAATTGTGACAGGAATGTATGGCCCAAAAACCAAGCTCGCTATCTCAATTATCTCAATGGGCACAGAACCTTCCATTTACCTGGCAGTAATGTAATGGTATCCTTACATACGCAGGTCGTTGCTCACAACGTAACCACCGCAATGCAAAGATATTCATTCTATAAGATAGCAGAATAATCCTACAAGCACTTCACTCCTATAAAATTGAGTTATAGATAGTATGGGACTATATCGAATCTTTAAACTCAATTAGAACAAACAATAAAGCTACTCTACCTGGTCATACCGAAGTACACATTCATGAACAAGTCGATCACCTGGCGAAAAAGGCGCGATAATTCCTTCCATAAGACTTTAACCTGCCAAGAGCTGCCATACAAGCTGTAACGGCTGAAAAGGTAAACTCTAGACTAGTGCTGGAGTGTAAGAGAGTCCTTCAAAATCTGGTGAGTGATGGCTGTAAGATCCAGCTCGTTTGGGTGCCCGGTCACTCGGGCAACAAAGGCAACGACGAAGCGAACTCACTCGTCAGACTGGGATCGGTGAACCCACCAATGGGCCCAAAACCCATACTTGCTTTATCCAAAAGCGCTGTTTTCACGTCTCTCAACAGCCTTCTCGCAAGGCGGGCTCAACAGAGATGGATGGTGACCCCTGGCATGAGACAAGCGAAGGCTCATAAATATGGACCCCGGTCGTCTCACCAAACAACTGCTCCAGCTAAATTGGCGCGAAATCACACTAGTAACCGGACACTGCCATCTAAGACGTCACCTTCACCTTCACACCATGGCCATCACGTATGATCCGGAGTGTCGCTGGTGCATGGAAGAGGACGAATCTGCAGACCACGTTATCTGTAAATGCCCAGCATTCATACGGGCGCGGTTTGAACACCTGGGCAAACCCCACAACCTGTCTAACGGCATCAAAGGGTCCATGCCAATACGCCTGATCGGCTTCTCAAAAGACATCGGACTATCTGAAGGCATATGTGCTCGAAGGCTTTAACGGCCGCCCACACCTATGAACTATGAAGACAAAGACGAACTAAGAAGAGTTGCTGGTATGCTTACTTGACATGTTCTGGGAAAATACCATCTGAAAAAGATCGAAGAAACTCTCTACAGGTATTGCCGCTTTTGTTAGGAAACCGCTGAACACCTCCTTTGTGAGTGCGAGGCAATCCATGAACAAAGGCTATTGTGCTTACATTCAAAATTTTTAAAGCCAGAAGAGGGAAGCCGCATAGCTCCCAGACAGGTAGTTCACACCAGACAAAGTCGTTACTGCCTGACAGGTGAACAGTCCGTGGTATACATTAGGTCAAACTGCTGGCGAGGTAGATTCACGACCTTACGCCTTGCTCATCTAATCTAATATAATCTAACGGTGAATAAAAAAATTATAAACAAATTTCTTACTTTTGTATATTGCTCGTCTCTATTTTGTTTGGTAGTCTTTCATCTCTAAGGTTGCCCAATAATTTAGCAGATTCTGTATCCAAACTTCTGTTGATGATGTCGACGAATAAAGAAGCTTTCTTTAAATTTTGCAAATTTATGTTGTTTATGTATCTTATGTAGGCTAAGCAATGATTTTTTGTATTTTTCACATTAAGGATACCATTTATAACTTCTCTTTCGGTTACTACGGAAAAAACAAATAATTTAATTATAACAATGTGTATTTATGAGTATAGTTAAATTTGGCAACATAGCATATTCTTACATTTTTATTTCTACTTTCTACTCCGTAAAAACTTTCAACTACGAATGTTTTGGCGCGTTGTTGTGGTCAATTTTTGTTGTTCTAGCAGCATTCCTCAATCTTAGCACACAACCGGTCGAAAACGCTCGACATTTTGTGTTGTATGCTCGGTGCTCCCGATCTCCCGGCATCTTTCACCGACTCACGATCTTTTTGCTCCTTTATACCCACGATAAACATTCCTATATATTTAGTTATTTCAATTTTTGTCCGTTTTTTTAGAAATGGTCCTGATGTAGGAAAAAATTTCCTATGCAGGAACTGGGGTTGGTGTGATTTTTGGGTATTGGACAAGATCGCGCGTGGAATTTAATTTGAGAGTTTGAAAAGAGGATAAAATACAATAAAAAAGCAAAGAGCTTTAAGGGTGTTTTAACAAGGCGGACGGAAATAAGGGCTGACTTATGCCCTGTCGTCAACCATTTGCCAACAACTGTAGTAGTTACCGTCTGCCATGCCTCATACTGTTACAGTATTGCCAAGTTTACAATAAAAATCATCTTACCGGACATGAAATAATTATGCATAGCGTCATCGTCCATTTTTCCTTGCTGATTTAAGGACGAGGATGCTTTTCTAAATAACTTTTGAAACTTTCCTAAAGTATCCCACCATTTCGCTTGATCTTCGGCTTGCAACTTCGGTATCCTCTAAAAAAGGCACCTGGTGCTGAACTTTATAGTTTTTACTTAAAAGCGACTGGAGTTTTACCTTATTGTTGAAGTTAATCAATATTGATGAGATCGGTTGTAGTACTGAAATTGGAGGAACTGCATTAGCGTCTTTTTTATACCAAATATCAATTGGAGTGGGATCATGACCAGTTGCGGCGAGTTCGTCTCGTATCATTTGTAATTCTGATGTTAATATGTAAGTTGGTATCGGTCTGTATCCGTATTTTTGACCCAAAAAGACCTAAAGATAATTTTAATGAACTCTGTGAATTACCACATACGAAGTGAGTTGGTATTTACCACAAAATTAGGACCCATTGATAAACGTTGACAATTCTGTATTTCTTTCATACACAATTCAGTGGTCATGTGATCATCAGTTGCTTCGTCTCTCACACCCCATCTCATGTCTACTACCTAAAAAAATTAAATTACACACATTCGATAGTGCACAAAAATCACATTCAATACCTACGTACACTACCAGTCAAAAGTTTTTGCCTTAGTTTGCGTGATACGCAACAAATCAAAACAAAGAAAAATTTTGTAAAACATTCATGTAATAACAAAACTACAATCGGTAATTGTTGCATATTTACAATTTTTTATTAATCATTTCGGTGTACAATTTTGACATTATCTGGTATTATTTGGACAAATAATCAGCGTGTATTTGGTTCCATTCACTTTTAAGGATATCAAAAAGATTTATAGTAGAAGTAGGACATTGTTTTCTGTCTCCCCTGTCCGATTTCCCATTTTTTCAAATACTGTTTGAGCAGCTTCGAGCATTGCCTGGGATCGTTGTTCTGCTGGAAGATGAATTTTCTGCTGATCAGGCGCCGGCCAAAACGTACTACATTTTCTTTCAAGATTTTTATCTTTGAAATCCCTGTAAGTTCTACCAAGTTTCCAGTCGCCCTTTCTCCAAAACATCACCGATCCTCTGCCGTGTTTTACAGTCGGAATTACACATGGATCCATTTGCGCACATACATTCTTCTCTTAGACCTAAAAACTTGAAACTTTGATTCATCACTACACTCTTCATGGGTCCAATTTTTATGTTCTTTAGCCCACTGTAACCTGTTGATTCTATTTTGAAAATTTATGAGAGGGTTTTTTCTTTACCGCCCTATCGAAAAGTCCAGCTTCTCTCCTTTTCCTTTTTACTTTATTAGTACTTAAAGGCAAATTACTAGATTCATTGATCTGAGCTGCTGTCTCTGGACCCGCGAGTCATCGATTACCTTCACTGATCAATAGAATAGGTTTATCCCTAGCGATTTAGGTTTTTCGAGATCGCTCTGACCGGTGTCTATCGCCAAAACATTTGATGGATGCATATTTTTTCACGTTGTAATCCACTCACCAACAAAATATAATGTAAACCAAAAAAGGACACTATTATTTTTTGGTAAGACACCTTCGTTTGATAATATGAAAGAGAAATTGATTTTAAAGGCAAAAACATTTTACCAGTGATGTATATATAATAAAAAGATATACAAGTCCAAACGACGTCTATTTTCCTATTCATTTACTTTCTATAGAGTAATTAGATGGACAATTTTAATCTCAAAGATCCGGCAATTCGCTACCACTTTAATTTTAAAGTCACGCTATTCTCGGTATTCAATAAGTTCGCAAAAATTGCCCTTGGCACTCGAACTCGCCTGGTACGAGTCGGTACGAATTTTGACCCACATAAAGTTTCGACGGAAAATCGATGTATATGACAAGAAAATGTCTTTAAGCTCAAAGTCACTTTGAATTTAATTGAAGACCGCCCGATAATAAATTCGATATTTTATTCAGAAAATAAAATAAATCAAATTTAATGTTATAATAATATAGTAACATGTCCTAATTGACTGACAAGATTTGATCTGTAGCTACTTTTTACAACGTAACATAGAGTTAAATAGAGGCTCAAACTTTGTGTGAAATTCTATCACTGAAAAGGGGATAGCAATTTCGAATTCTCAGTTAATAATCTTTAAAGAAATGAGTCGAGTGTACACCGATTGTTTAATTTAATCGTTGCTGTGAAATTTCACCTCTTAACTCTGCCTTCAATTTCACGACTAAATATATAGTCGGGTGGGACCAGGTCAGGGCTATATGGTGGATGTTTAATATCTTTGAAATCACAGCAGTGTGGACTGGAGCATTATCATGAAGCAAGCGCTTACCTCGGCCGATTTTGCCACGACTTTTTTCGACTGTCAATCAAATTATACCCCTACAAATTGTAGCCATTACTTTTTTGGCACGGGCTTTCCTTTCCAAGACCATAGTTTCGTACCCGATCTGATTACATTTTCCTGGCCCTCATGGCTAAGCTCTAAACATCGCTTACAACATTCTACTTGACGCTGCTTTTGTACTGCGCTCCGAAATCGAACGATAAATTAATTTTTATCATATTTAAATGCTAATGAAGGATCCTTAGAACACTTGTTTTGTAAAAGCTGGTCTGTGTTGCAATTTTTTTTGTTTTTAGAACACTAAATTTAATGTTTCGTCACAGGACATCCCGCACGTGGGTCATCTTCTGACGATTCTCGTCCTTATATTAACTACAACCAATTTTTAATTGTTGGAAAATGATGTACACACATTACCGTAAACAGGTGTTTATTTTCGTTTAGTCAAAAATTTTATAGCAGCGCGAATTTGAGACATTTTTCAAAAGAACTGACTGGTCGTTCGAGTTCTATAATAATAAAATTATTGAAACAGCAAATTTTGTATAAAGCTTGTTGAGACATGTCACTGACGCATGCATAAATATGTATGCCAAAGCACTCTATTTAACATATGAGGCCAAGAACTCATGGACCAGACTACGTACATGCAAAAAGCGTCGGTACCAACGATGATGTTTAAGGCTACCATTATACTAGATTGCTAGCATCCGGGATGCTGGCATCTGGGAGGTTAGCGGGGCATTAAATCAAATGGGAGCCAGCATCGGATGCTAAAATAGCCACCCGGAGGCTCGATTTTGTGCATCCCGGCTGGGATGCTGAAATGCGAGCAGCCTGTCGCTTTTTGCTTCTCAGGATGCACTAAATCAGTTGTGGGGCAAAGGCTCAAATGCGGCGCATTATACTAGGCTGCTAGCATCCGAGCAGTCGCTCTATTTGACATATGCGCAGTGACATTCTAAAGTAATTAAAAAATCTTGTTTCATCACTATTGCACAGTTCATCAAACAATGTACAATACAGGCTTTTAACACGACGAACAGCTAATATGGAGTCCACACTAAACTTCCTTTTTGCACGACGCCTTCTTTTCTTAATTAGTAACATCAGCAACAACATCTCTTCATTCGTTGCTAGCATCCCAACACAAATTAGACTTAAAGTCCTAGTATAATGGTAGCTTAAAACTCACTTTATCTGGTAGGTAGACTTATTTCCAGAGGGTATTTGAGGTTCAAATCACTGTGAGGACCTATCTGAGCTTATTATAGGTAGAGTTCTTTCTAGAGGGTATAGGAGAAGCTGATCTATCGTTATGACAACTATTTCAAAATTCTTTTGCAGAAAATAAGTATTATAGCCTATCGGAATTTGAACAAACCTGGTATTTGATCCTTTCTACATTTCAATCATTTGAATTCAATAATTTTAACGATAAATATCAAAATAAATTTACCTGAAACTCTAGTCCATGTTTTTCCCGACAATAATCCTTGATTTTTGGATAACATTTGGCCATTAAAGTATTTCTTTCCATAGTAGTGTCTAAAATGCGGTATCGTTAAGAAATGTTCAAGTTTGTTAGGTTGTGAGATATAGGTTGTTTAAGGTGCAAAATAAATTTGGGCTACTAAGAATGGCCAGATCTCAGGACCGGATTATATTGCATCTTCGGGTACAAATTATGACGAAGGGGGCCCCGAAACTATTTTCAGAAAATTTTTTTAACTTTACCTAATTAAGTGATACTTTATGTACCATAATCGAATTTAGGACAAATGCTGCGCATTTTCGATTTCAGAAGTTTTAGTCACTTTTTCATAAAAAGGTTCCCATTCTCCCCCGTCTCTTATTTTGAGAGATAGAATTAAACTTGTGGAATGAAAAATACGCAGAATTTTCAACGCCCTCTAGTGGTTGTTATAAAATTTTGAAAATAATTTGCACGTGTTTCTCGGGGCCACTTTCGTTATAATTTTTTCCTTGAATCAGTAATATAAACCGTTCCTGAGATATGGCAGACGTCAGTTTTTACAAGCACACCTGGTGTATTTTTTCGGGAGATAGAAATAATACAAATTTAAAACTTTCTGTAAATTACAGTCTATTCAAGTCAAAATCTACTAAGCCAGCGGTTATACGGGGATGGTCCGAGAAGTTTGTGTTCCTACAAAGAAACCACAAAATTTTTGGGAAAAATATATTTATTTTTCAACGTAATCTCCTTTTAGTTCCATACAATTTTCCCATCGATGTTCAACGAGTTCGATGCCCTTTTTATAATAAAAATCGTCAAGCTCCTTAAAATAGCCATTAACTTCCGACATCAACTCTTCATTGTTGGAAAATCTTTGACCACCCAACAATTTTTTCAAGTCTGGGAACAGAAAATAAACCGAGGGGGCTAAATCTGGCGAATAGTGTGCATGGAGTAGCAATTCAAACTTTAATTCATCAATTTTGGCCATTGTTATAATTGATGTGTGAGCTGGTGCGTTGTCTTGATGAAATGACACCTACTTCTTAACCAAATGCGGTCGTTTTTGCATGATTTCTTCGCTCAAACGTTACAATAAGCTCGCATAATACTCGCTGTTGAAAGTTTTTTTCTTTTTCAAGATATTCAATGAAAATAATCCCAAAAAAACCGACACCATGACCTTGCCTGCAGAAGGAACGGTCTTTGCCTCATTTGGATCCGAGTCTTCCTTTTCAGTCCATCAATTTTGATTGTTCTTTTGTTTCGGATGTGAAGTGATGAACCCACGTTATTAAACGGCTTTATTTCTAATAAACATTGTCAAACACTCGATGGGAACATCTTCCTGACATGGCTTTCATTCCATTGTGAGCAAACGCGGCACCCATCTTGTGCACAGCTTTCTCATGTGCAAATTTTCAGTTAATATGCCATTTACCGAACTTTTTGAAATGCCTACTGTGTTTGTTAGCTCGCCAGTTTCAGTCGATGATCATCCAGTACCGGTTTATGGATTTTCTTGTTCAACATTTCTGAAGTCGTCTTCGCAGGTAGTACTGCCTTGTTTAAAATCTGCTACCCATTATTGTACTGTTGATAATGAAGGAGCAGTCTCACCCAGAGTAGAATCTAGTTTATATATCGGTTAGGTTAGGCTTTTCAAATAAAAGTATTTTATCACGTAACGATGATCAATTTTTCCAATGTTTACAAATTCACTGAAAACGTTCATTATTGATGGCTGCCAAACAAATACTAAACCACGTGGCGTTTTCAAACTTCGTGGTATTCTTCAAGCAGCCATCACTATGTCAGCCCAGGTACTTCTGGGACCATCCTCATTACCAAGTTTTCTTAGAGATACTGAATTATATTTGCACTTCAAAAAAATATCAATAAAATTAAGAACTTTGCACAATTGTTAATAAAACAAAATGTCTAGGTGATAAGAGAGAACGGATAGTAAAAATTAATGCTGAAATAAACAAAAATATAGTGGAAGAATCAATAAGGAAAAGAAAATTTTTCGAGAAAGTAATAAGAAAACAATAATAAATAAGAATGAATAGTAAAAATATATGTACAAAAATCTACCAGAAGCAAACCAAAAGATTTCGTAGAAAAAAGGCATAAAACAAATGAACAATGTTTTAGATCATCGACTTTGCTACAATTTTGATTGTATGAAACTAAAAAAAATATACAAAAGTATTAGTTGGCTATAACATTATCATTATAAAGTTTTATTAATGAACACTTACCTGTAAATGTTGAACTGGTAAATATCCTTACTATTTTGGAACTGACTGGAGGCAGGCTTTCTAAACTCCCAGCAAATATCAAATCTATCGTCCTGTCGTCCATGTTTTCTTTTTAATAAACGTACCGAACGAAAACCAAATTGTGTTTAGCTTTCACAAACGAGAGTTGCAACGAAGTTTTACGCGCTTCAACTTCTGTTCAAATACTAAAGTATCGAGAAAGTTACAAGTTTGGGAAATAATCAATATCGACTCGTTTTAAGGTCAGTCTTCCTTTGGTTTCGGCAATCGCTTCAACGAATTTTGAAAGTAAAAACGTAAAATAATATATATCTTTTAAAAAATTAATTCTATATATCGCCGGGAATCATACCTTAACAGTAGAAGACGACCTTATGAGTATGTATTATATCATGGGATGTACTTCTTCTGGGACGGAATTTTTAAAAACGAATAAGATGGAGGTCTTTACAAGAATCTGATAAAATGTAATTATTGCAACCGACTTGGTTTGGGTATGTAAACAAGGGCTCCTGAAGATACTAAAAAAAAGAAGATTAAGAAGAACTAGTCTTATAATGATATAACCGAGGCAAGATTTGAAACACGATGATTTTACATAAAAAACTGGTAATTTTATACTATCGAGTTCCCCTCGTTTTTGAATGATTCCAATTCAATGATTTTTTTTTTAAATCTTTTGTATACGGCGGCTTTGTGGACAAAAAATTGTCAAATATCTCACTTGAAGATTTCATATGATTTTGTGAGTTTATTTGTTATCATAAACGAATTTTTTTAATGTAATCGTTGAGAACTTTTTTGCAAAGCATCAAACGATACTTTTTTGTTGTTTGTTTTCCAAAAAAAACCTAAATTATATATTTAACTTTCGAAAATTTGGTTTTAAAAGCTTTATTAACACAAATTACAATTTTACAAATGAAAGAACTCCATTAATTTCAAGCGATTGAATTAGATTCATTGAACGAACTAAAATCATTAAAAGGTGTTTACAACAATTCTAGTTTATACTAAAATAAATGCTGACACATGTTTACAAAATATGACCCGAGTTTTTAATTTTTAAAATAATCTAGATTTGTTTTCATGTAACTCCTAACCTAACAGGTAAGTATGATCTATAAACTTTACAAATATTTTTGTTTACATAACTTTAATTGTTATAATTGTTAAAATATGTGAGAAAAGGTTAATTTTGAAAGTAAGTCTTATTATTTGAAGATATAAAAACATTTATTTTTAAATTCCCGTAATTTTCTTATAAATCCGCAGGAGAATGAGGATTTAATAAAAATTAATTGATATCGGACGACTTTCCGCCAAAAAGGCATTATAAAATTATCAAAAATTCGTCGAAAGAATTTTTTTATTATTAGTTTTTCATTAAAAATCACTATTTTATTCACACGCCACTACCTCTTAAATTTCTTATGTTATTTTACTAGCAACAACTTTTTGTGATTTTTTTAAGGCTTTCGATTGTGTCAATCATAATATTTCAATAAAAATTGCAGTACTACGGTTTCAGGAGCTCAAGTCATACCTTACCAACCAACCAAGAAGTCAACTTGTAAGGGTTGGTACAAAGATGTCTTCTTGCAAGCCAATAGAATGTGGAGTGCCCCAAGGCTCAGTACTAGACCCTATTTTGTCTACTTGCAGACGATACTAGTTTATCTTGAAACAACCCTTATTTCACGGCATTCCATATCTAGTGACCTAATCATCTTTAAATCATGGTGCGGTTCTACTCTTCTCTGTCTCAAAACGTTTCTATAACTAAAGTTCTATAAAATAAAAATACATTGGATCTTTTTTTCGTTAAATAACACCACCATTGACGTCGTTGAATCTGTAAAAGGGTTTGTTGTGGATACTTCCTTGAATTTGGAGTTACATATTGCGGCCTTATCTAAAAAATTAAGTTCCTCTTGTATTGCGCCGATCAGTATCCAAAGAGCTGAACTTATCCATCTCTTTATCAGTCTATTATGCCCTTATTGAGTCGCATTTCCTATATGCCCTTCCCTTCTGGGGTACGTGTGGTGCGCCTCAATTTGAGCGAATCTTCAAACTAAAAAAGAGAGCTTTAAGATATTTACTCGGACTAAACAGCAGGGCTCAATGTAGGGACTTCTTTAAAACATTAAAAATTTGGACTCTTATTTATCGTTGAATCTGTTTGCCTAAATATTTATATATATATTAATCGGGTTAAAACGTTCTTCGCCGTCTTCCGATTCCCAGTTTCCATTTTTCTCGATCTTCCCAAAGATCTTCTTCCAATCCTCTCTCTCGAATATCCTTCTCGATACCTTCTCTCCAACTTAATCTTGGTCTTCCTCTCTTTCTTCTTCCTTGTGGTGCCCAATTTAAAATTTGTTTGGGTATGCGGTCTTCAGGCATTCTTTGGACATGTCCGTACCATCTTAACTGATTCACCCTAATGTCTTCCGTAATCGTGTGTTCATGATCTCCCTTATTCTGTCGTTTCTTATTTTTTCCAGTCTTGATATTCCTGTCGCGCGTCTCCAATAATCCATTTCTGTGGCTTCAAGCATTTTGACTGTTTTTTCTTTTAGAGGCCAGACTTCGCTACTATATGTTGTTATACTTTTTATTATGCTATTTGTTTGTCCCACAATACACTATTTAGTTGTCTTATTGCTTGTCTTCCTTGGTTATTTCTTTGTGCTATTGCTTCATCTAATCTTCCGTCATTAGTGATGATCATGCCTAGGTATTTGTATTTTGTACAATGACTTATTTTTTGTTGTGTTTATTCAAGTATTAAATTTTGTTGTTCTCTTCCAATACACATATATTCCGTTTTACTAAAATTTACTTCTAGACCCCATTTCCTGTATTCCTCTACTAGCTTTCTTGTCATATATTCTAAGTCTTCGTAGTCCTGTGCCAAGATTATTTGGTCATCTGCAAAACACAGGGTATATAGTGTGGAATCGATTAGTGGAATGCCCATGTTCTGGTGTGTGTGGGCGACAGACAGCATCCTTGTTTTAATATTTTACAATGCAAAAAAATGCACAATCATTTGCCAATTGAAATCAAATCAATATAACCTTTTCCGGCATTCCGCAATACTTTGAGGGCATATTTACTGGAAAGTGCCTTCTACTCTGTAAACGACTTCTAATAATAATATTTACTTCCAAGCATGCTACGTACTGGTTTAATTTTTGCTATGGACTTATATACGACTAATTATTACCTGTTACTCATTGTGGTTTATTTAGTTATTTTTATGTTTGTTTTTTAGTGTTTGTCTACAAATTGCAAGAATTTTTCTCACCAACAGGGGCTGAGAAAGGCAAAGACTCTGCTATACTACTAAACTATAACCAGAGTAGATCTGTTGAATGTATCAACCTAAGTAAGAACAATCTACGAATACTAACATGAGTTCCATCGGGGCACTGTCGCCTCAACAAACACCTGAAGACGCTAGAACTAGCAGAGATAATGCGGCGTGCAAATTTTGTTCCACATCTCTATCCACATTCTCTCGAAGTGTGAAACACTAAGGAACTCCAGAGAACTATAACAAGGAGCGCTTGAGATAAAATACTTCTTAAAAGGAGTGGAATTGATGGATCAGATGGAAACACTGGGTTCTTCAGTTTCGCGAAAAAGGGGGTCAAAGTAGATCCTTTGGGTCCCAATGTATACGAGACCCTAAATATATACATACATAGTAGCACCAAAATCGTTTTTTCCCAGCGCTCCTATAATAACCTTCTATAAATGATCGCAGGTTTCAGTACCTTAAAAATGTTGTATAAAACGTTTAATTAATGTTTTGTGTTTGCTATTCCATCTTCAGCGCCGTTTCATAACCTTCTTGTAAACGATGGCTAATACTTCTTCTATTTCTTTTGAATATTTTAGAAATACGTTGAAATAGAATATTTTTAAATAGTAATTCAAGAAACTGTCACTTTATCGACTAAATATTTTTCGTACATATTCCAATTAGTGAAAAGTATTTTTTTTTGTTACAGATTCATAAGTAATGTAAATAGCGTAAAGCAACAATATGCAAGCCTCAACATCCAGTATGGGGGGTGTCCACCCCCATACGGCTCTAATGAACCAATTTAAGAGCTATGTAACGATGCTTGCCGATCCAGATTGTAAAGATGTTCTAAAGTTGAAAGCCACCCAAGAACTAAGTAAACATTTCGAAGTAAGAAATTGTTTGTAGGATTTTTAGGCTTGTTTTAGTAGAAATATTAATCTCAATTCCTCACCTTGTATATATTTTCGAAATTATTTAAATATTTTTATGTAACAATCCTGTCGGGATCACATATAGAAAGAACCTTAAGTTTAACGACATATCCGAAGATCTATGTTGAAAAGTTTTATCAGTTTTGATCCACCTTCCAACAGGTGGCGTTCTGATTTTTATTTTAAATGTTTGGTTTGAACTATAGAGTAAATATTAAAGATAAAGAGAGCGTCATGTAAGTGAAATTGTACTATTGGAAGAAAAAGAAGGAACATCGGTTTACCGTAACCATATATGGTTTTATTGGGAAACAAAACGGGCAAAGGGTGAATCAAAGTAAATAAGGAACAAGATAATAGCAAGAATACTAAGAGGAAGGATGTAGTAAGAAGCAAAGAACATAACTATAAGATTCAGGGTACAATCAGTGGAACAAAGATAGCAAGAATTTCAGAAATATTAAGTAAAAACAAAACAAAGCAAAGATCATAGCAAAGACATGAAGAAATAGTGAAAAAATAAGCGTTTTGTGATTATTAGATATTAGTCGTCATTAATAAAATAAAAACTGATAGTATGAAATAGCATAAGCACGTGAACAGCTCGTTTCTTTCGAATTGGGCGAAACTTTCTCCCGGTGTGTCTCATGATGGTGGTTTCCAGTTATCTGTTGATTAAGCTGATTCCAGCTCTTCTGTTCATTATACTTTTGATGACACGGATATGAGAATTGGGGAGACTAGTAGCGTACTCTTGGCAGCATTTTTTGCCAACACATCTGCTGTTTCGTTTCCCCGGACACCAGAGTGTACACAAGCTTTAGATAGTTTTATTACCAAACTTTTTATTCTTCTATGTTCCTTTATTCGCCTTTGATTGATGTATACAGTTAATATTGAAGATCCAATTAGAATAGAGAGAGAGGTAGAGATAAGAGAATGGTATACTGATTTTTTTCTCTCTCCATTAGCAGTTTGGGCTCACTTGCACAAGCTCCTATACCTTGCTCTCACTATTTTTAATATTAACTCTATGGTTAAACTCGGATCGTATTGCGAATAGAGATGGCGATTCTTTCTAAAAAGATCGATTTTTAAATCGATTCTAATCGTTACCTGATGAATCGATTTATAAAAAAATCGAGCAACGGAAACTAAGCAAACAACCATCTCGCGACTTTTTAAATAATTAACCCTTTAACCGGCTACACCGTAATATGACGAATACATTCAACTAATTGTAAATAATTTTATGGTTTTTACCAAAATAGAAAGAATCGAATATCGATTTTAGAGGGTGAAATATCGATTTATTTGGTCCGAGGAAGCGATTAATCGATTTCAGCTTTCGTCTTGTCTAATTGCGAATTTTAATACACAAAATGTCGTAGCAAAAACTTTTTACTTATTAAAACGACGGACAAAAATTAATCCTCGCAAAAAGTTCTGCATTTACTTGCTACCATTAGTCGTATATGGAGTATATAATTTTTTATAATGTATATTAGAAAAAAATTTTATATCTGATGGTTGAAATTTAAATTTTATACCATCTATATTTTCTTCCATAATAATTTTTTGCCATCACTAATATTTGAAAATGATAAATGGAAAAACCAGTGCAGTTCATACTTTCTAATGTTACAATTTTTCCGCCTTTTATTTTTGAAATATATCCAATACTTTATATATCCCAAATGCCCCGAAATTTTAGTTTTCTTATACCGCTTAATATATTTTCAGATTTTGGGTAGTTTAGCTAAAATTGCATTTTTGAAAATTCTGCAACTGTAAATGTATGTCGATCATGTGGGTAGGAGAAAAATAAAAAAAAAACAAATTGATTTTTAATAGATTTATTGATGAAAGATGTAGAACTTTTTATGAATAATAACTTTTTTCGTAATATTATTACCACAAAAGTTTTTAGCTTCATAGATATATTGTATAACATAATAATACATTTATTCACTTTCTTACTTCTTAGACTTTTTTTTATATATTTGTGTTCATAAATCTTTTCGATTTAAGGTCTCTATTAAATACAATGATTTATTTTGAATGAAATTTGCTTTGACTTTTTGAACTAATTTTAGTATTTAACTCTATATACTCAATTTTGTCAATTATTATTTATTTCAGATATTGTCATGTAAAATGTTATTTTTCATTTTTAGATAATACTCAATTCTGCTCTATATTCGAACTTTTTGGACCACTCTGTAAATATATTTTTAAAGATATTAGATGAAGGCTATCCCCTTTTCGTTGCCGAATACAATATACAACAAGTAAGAATATACAAACTTTTATAAACATGATGATAATTTAATAAGAATAAATTTAATTTTTAGGTTAGAAAATTAATATTGGAGATGTTGTATAGATTACCGACCAACGAGACATTAAGACCTTACGTTAAACAAATATTATCACTCATGTTGAAATTATTAGAAATCGACAACGAAGAGAACGTTTTAGTTTGTTTAAAAATCATCATAGAATTACATAAGCAATATAAACCGACTTTTAGTCCAGAAGTAAGTAACTTCAAATCAATATGGATTCATACATGAGCGTATAATATAGTTAATAAATTTTTATACTTATGTTGCATCAATTTCAACTAATACGTTTCATACCGCCATTCGTTAGAACAAGTAGTGATGGGTTTGAACCAGTTCCAGCTTGCCAGTCTGCTACTATATTCGCTTTAGTGAAATCCTGTTTACAGTGTCTCTTCCTGATAGTGTAGCAACTTTTAAAACTGTTTACACGTGGTATGAGTGATTCAAAATTGAAAATGTGTTAGCCAAAATCGTTGGAAAAGTTGACAAATCTCTTCTATCCAACAGGTGATTGCCAATTTAAGAACTTTGGGAAACGACGTACCATGAAATAGAACCGAAAAAGGTGTCAAAGGCACTCTGCATATTGATAATACTTCGTATCTATCTACACCTTAATTATCATATTTAGTATCATGGCTATAAAAATTTTAGAAATAAAAATATATTCTGATCCTCCAAGACCCACAGATCCGTAATTCCTTTCCTTTACATGCACCCATTATAGGTCATCATCGACCAATTGGTATATGTAGTTCAATGACAAACGAGGGCCGTTTTTTTAACCTCCGATCGCTCCGTGCAGAAGAAAGCGGACATGTGCTGTAGCGTCAGTCGGCGTTGTGCTACAGCCATTATTGATGCTTCCGCCAAGTGTGATTCGTTTTCTACAGGCTGAATACTATAGTGCTGCAGAAATATATCGGAGAATAAGTCGTCTGTATGAGGAAAACTTCATGAGTGATGGTGTCGAAAGTTTAAAGATGGTATGATGAAGGGGGTCAAGGACGCAAATCTGTCGTTTCAGATGACATGGTTCAACGAGTTGACAGAATGGTTCAAGAAAACCGCAGATTAGGCTACATTGGCGGCAACTTTCTTTGAAGACTGTATTGAAAAGATTGTCCACAGATATGACAAATGTCTCAATCTCTTCGGTGATTATATCGAAAAGTAACTGTACCAATCTGTTGGTAATAAAATTATTGTTTCATATGATCTTGTCTTTTATTATAGCCTGTCGGAGGCTGAAAAAAAAACGGCCCTCGTAAATCATTTAAAACAAAATCAATTCCAATAATTATCAATGACGTTTCATGTTACCTATTCATAAGTTATTGAGTGGTTAAAGTGATTAATATTTTTTTATCTTGTAGATTCAAAAGTTTTTGGAATTTGTTAAATCAATCTACTCCAATTTACCAAATCAAATGGATAAAATATTTGAGCCCAAACCTCCAATAAAAGTGAAGGATCTCACTGAAGTTAATATAGAAGAATTACTCAAAGAAACATTTACTATGACTGTTATACAAACCGAAGTACGAAATGACGATGGCACCTTAGTAGCGGTAAGTAACAACTTCCTCATCCATCAATATATTTTACTATAACTTCTGTTACAGTATTATGTAATTCCTAAAGCCGTTTTATCGTTGAAAGTCCTTCAGGAACTACCTATAATAGTAGTTCTAATGTACCAACTGTATAAACAAAGCGTACATCAAGATGTTAGTGATTTTATTCCTTTAATCATGAACACGATCACTCTTCAACCGACGTTAAAGCAAAGACAAGCGGAATCCTTTAATAAGGAAATATTTGTCGATTTCATGGGTGCACAAATAAAGACCCTCTCGTTTCTCGCTTATATTATCAAGATTTACCAAGAAGTGGTACAAAATCATTCGGCGATGATGGTACAGGGAATGTTGGGGCTGTTAACTTTATGCCCAATGGAAGTAGCTCATCTTAGAAGGGAACTACTCATTGCAGCAAGACATATTTTAGCAACAGAATTGCGAAACAGTAAATATAATTATGATTTAATAAATTTTTTGTATATCAATTTGATTATTTTCAGAATTCGTACCTCACATGGAACAATTGTTCGACGAAGACGTTTTATTGGGAAGAGGCTGGACAACTTTTGAATCGTTGAGGCCTCTTGCTTATTCTACTTTAGCTGATTTAGTTCATCACGTTCGACAGCAACTACCTTTGGCAGATTTAAAACGTGCAGTTCACTTATTCAGCAAGAATGTGCATGATGATAGTTTGGCTACAACGTAAGTATACAATGAATCGTTTGTTTCAGGTACTACTGCCATTAATCTTTGAATTCATTTTTTTTTGTTTTGCTTCTCCTCCAATTTCACTTTTCTGCTTAGATTCTCTGTAGTTTCCTCTTGTTTTGCTTCTCCTCCAATTTCACTCTTCTGTTTATACTCCCTGTAGTTTCCTCTGTGCCATAGATCTTTGAATCCTTCTTTTGTTTTGCTTCTCCTCCAGCTTCACTGTTCTGTAGTTTCCTCTCCACCAAACATCTCTGAATTTCTTTTTTGTTTTGCTTCTCCTCAAATTTCCCTTATCTGCTTAAATTCTTTGTAATTTCCTCTGTATGTCTTTTATCCACCATCTTTTGTGATGTTTTGCTTGTTAAAAATATATTTTTTTTCTATCTTGTTAATCATTTATTATTTTTGATTTAATTTACAAAAATATCTTTCAGAATCCAGACCATGTCGTGCAAATTACTTTTGAATCTAGTGGATTGTATTCGTATAAGATCAGAAGCAGAAAATAGCAACGAAGGAAGAGAATTATTGATGCGGATGCTTGAAGTGTTTGTACTAAAATTCAAAACAATAGCAAAAATTCAGTTACCAATTCTCACCAATAAATGGTACATAAAATTTGTTTTATGGAAATATGTTTTGTATGTTGAATTCGTTTTTAGCAATCAAAGGAAAGAAGAAGCTCAAAACCAAACGTCGCAAGAAAAACCAGATCCTGAAGTTAAACCAAACCCAGCTGAGTTACTGGAATCCGCTTTAGCAACCGCTCAAGGAGGTAACCCACCTAAAGAAGAAAAATCCAAATTTGGTTTTCCTCAAAATAATAATTGTAACGTTGCCGACTATAGAAGTTTGGTAAAAACTTTGGTGTGTGGCGTTAAAACTATTACTTGGGGTTGTTCTGCTTGTAAAACTAGTACCGGACAAACGGCAGTGCAATCTAAACATTTTGCACCACACGAAACGCTTGTTTTTGTGCGTTTAGTAAAATGGGCTTTACAGGCACTTGATATTTACACCTTGAACGTGGGTTCGACACAAGCAGGGTTACCACAAAGAATGAATCAGCAGAACGTCAGGAGTAAAGAAGAAAAAGAAGTACTCGAACATTTTAGTGGTGTGGTTAGTACAATCAATAAACAATTATACTTTCAGTATCGTTTTAATTTATAAATTTATTTTTTTAGTTTTCAATGATGAACGCCCAAACTTTCCATGAAATATTTTCAACAACTATTGAATATTTGGTAAAGAGAGTCTATAAAAATCCCACATTACAAACAGTACCTAATACTCTCCTTGCTAATCCCACTACTAGTCCTATATTTGCAACAGTCCTTGTTGAATATCTGTTGGAAAGAATGGAGGAAATGGGCTCCAATTTGGAGAGAAGCAATTTATATTTAAGATTGTTCAAATTAGTTTTTGGTAGTGTATCTTTGTTCCCCCAAGAAAATGAAAATATGTTAAGGCCTCATCTTCACCAGATCGTAAACAGGTAAATGGAAATCATCTGAAATCAATATTATAATAACTGCAAAGCAACAACTATGTATAAAAAGTATAATTTTAGACTTGTTCCCATATTTAATCATTCAATACCTTCATGAGTTGATTCATATTCTGATATCTTCAAGAAGAGATCATAATAATCGTTGTTTTTGCTAGGTTACCTCCAGAAGCAGGCACCTTTGATATAATGATTTTCTCATTACTGAAACATCGGGGGCTAACTGCTTTTGAATTAAAAAGAGTTAAAATTCGAGCTATAACAACTATTGTTGATTGTCAATAAAGTCAAAATTTCTGTTATCGCCTTTCGAGTCACTCCATTAGAATTACTTAGTCTCTTTTTGAAAGGAAACATTGAAATTAAACAGCTTTTATATGAAACAACCAATGATTAAAATACAGGAGCGTCTTCAAGCTGTGAAATTCGAACTCCATCAACTATTGTTGCTTGTCTCAAAATAAAACTCCCTCCAGGACACTCCAATAAGATTACCAAGTCTCCATTTAAGATAAACCATTAAAGCAACTTTATCATATAAATAAGCCAAAATTCCAATTATTGGAATTATTCCAAACTATTGTTGATTGTCTCAATAACCTCCAATAGTCTCTGTTTACACCAATTCATTAAAATAAAGTATCTTCTTCATAAAATCAAGGTAAAATTCAAAATACATCAACTATTGCTACTTGTCTCAAAGCAAAACTCCCATCTTCTCATTATTACTACTTTCCAAAACACTCCAATATGATCACTAAGTCTCCATTTGAACTAAACTATTCAAATAAAGCAGCTTTTCCATATAAACAAGTTAAAATTTAAACTGAATCGACTATTTTTGATTGTTTCAATGCAAAACTCATTATCACCACTATCAAAGATTCTCTCTTTCAGCTGAACCAAACTACTAACAGCTTTCTAATTTAAACATACTCAAATCCATATTATAAAAACTAATATTGATTGTCATCAAACTAAAATGCCAACGATACCTTATTACCACCATCCAAGATACTCCTTTAAGATTAGTAAGCTCCTATGAGAATCGAAACATTAAAAGTTGGCAGGTTTTCAATGTGAAAAAGCTAAAATTCGACTCTAACTACTATTGTTCATTATCAATGAGCTATAATTCCATCTGCTGTTCATTACCACCCTCCAAATTACTGCATTAGGATCAATAAGCTTTCGTCTTAACTTACTAAAGAGTTCTTACCCCAGCATTTATTTCAAATTCCTGGGAGGGCCCTTATTTTATCATTACCCTTCTCCTAAAATTTATCATGTCATTTTCACCAATCGTATTTATTATTTTTTTTTGTTATTTTCAGTTGTTCCATGTCTTTTAGTATTGTTCTCCTTTTTCAGATGCTTGTGTGAAGTAAATAAATAGAATGTGCTCATAGCATTTTTATATCACTTGAGTATTATATCACTCTTTGATACTGGGTTCATTAACTGTTTTATATGATATCAAGCAAACTAATTTACATAAAATTACTACATACATTAGGATTTTCTTTCCTCATTACCTCTCCTTTGGTTTCTATTTACCATGCTCTTTCCATGATCTTAAATATCTATTATTTCCAGATCTATGGAACTAGCCATGAGTGCTATGGAACCGTATAACTACTTCCTTCTTCTACGTGCTCTATTCAGATCTATAGGAGGTGGAAGTCACGATTTGTTATACCAAGAATTTTTACCATTATTGCCAAATCTATTGGAAGGATTAAATCGATTACAAAGTGGATTACATAAACAACATATGAAAGATTTATTTGTTGAATTATGTTTGACTGTTCCGGTCCGTTTGAGTTCTTTACTACCCTATTTGCCCATGCTAATGGATCCATTAGTATCGGCTCTAAACGGATCACACGTTCTAATCAGTCAGGTAAACTTTTTAATACTTATTGTTATTTTACCGTATAATTGTTTTCGTTTCTTTAAGGGTTTGAGAACATTAGAGCTATGTGTTGATAATCTACAACATGATTTTCTATACGAACATATACAACCCGTGAGAGCCGAGCTAATGCAAGCGCTTTGGAGAACATTAAGAAATAACGATCAAGTTGCACAAGTGGCTTTCAAGTAAGATACGAATTTGTTAGACTAAAAGCAATTTTTAAAACCAATTTTTTCAGGGTTCTGGGTAAATTCGGCGGAGGTAACCGAAAAATGATGATAGAACCACAAAAATTAGATTATGTATCCACAGAATTCGATCCACCTGCTATTCTAGCTCGTTTTAACGATCAATATCAAGAAATAGAGTTCCCCGTATCGAAAGTAAGTATTACTTTCATTGCCTGTTATAATTCTCTATAATACCAATTATTTTAGGTCATAGAAACGGCATTCAACGCTCTTAAACAGAGTAGTACAGATCCTTTCTATAGGAAACAAGCCTGGGAGGTCATTAATTGTTATCTAACGGCTTCTAGAAGTCTAGATGACGACGAAAATAATTTGATCAATCTATTTTTACATCCCAGTTTCCAAGATCCCAACACCATACCCAATATCAAAGGTTCCACTTATAAATCTATTTTTAAAGAAGCAAGGGAAACTCACCAAACTGCTCTTACGGGTAAAAGTCGATTTTTATTATAAACAGATTGAAATACATGTTGAGACTTTAATATTTGTGCAGTGCTTCCTTCTCAGTGATCCTGTATGCTCTGTTACTTTTTTTCCAAATTATTCGTACTTAACAACTAAATTAATCAATCCTAAAGAAACAGATAAAAAAGGAGGAAAAAGGAATGGATTTCTTAGCTTAGAATATATCTTCGTTGTTTTGGCAAAAGTCACAAGTCAGCAATTTCATACATTCACACCACCCGATATAAAATTAGCCGATCTATAGATTGACAAAACTCAATTAAGTCCTACATGTAGTTGTTTTTTAATAAAGGTAGTGCCTAATAAGTCACCTACAGCGCTGCCTAATTTAATCTAAACCTTCAAACCTATTTTACTGCAAAAGTGTCTTTTCGGACTTGGTGACTATGATAAAAAAATAAACTTTAAGGAAAGGATGAAAATAAAAAAGAAAATAATAGAATTAAGAATCTGTCATAAAGAATAAAGGAATCTTGATCTTCACTGATAGATTGGTAACAGAAAATGGAATAGGAGTTTGTGTATTTCGTCGTCCAAGGAACTGAACATTCAAAAGACGTACAGACTGAAAGCTGTATGTAATATGCAACAAGCAGATATTTCTGTAATAAGGAGGGTGCCAGATAATTAAGGGAAAGCGGCGAATCAAAAAGGAAAAAATCAATCTAAACAGATAGCTTTAAAAACAGCACTCTAGGGGGATTCGTGATACTAAAGTAAACTTCTGCTGGATATGTTCAAACGAAACCAATTGCACATTACCCAGAGCGATTTAATCAATGAAGAGAAAACACAAAATATAATAAAATTCAATCCAGAAGACCATTAGAGTGATGACTGGACATTATGGAGTTGTTACAAGACTCCAGAATTGGAGAGTGACAATAAATAGCAGAATTAGAAATAGAAAGTGTATGCCTGAGGTGAGGGAGGTGCGCAAAATGTACCGGCAGATGCATGAGGGCCAGCGACTGTCTGGACTAGGTTTCAGGAGCTAGGTGTTAGGGGGTGCAGACGCCGACGAGGTCAAGGCTCTTTGAGGACCGTAGTGCTAGTCGGTGGTGGTGGTAGACATAGAAAAAGTAAAAAATAATTTATAAAAATGGGAAAGGTAGGAGAGTGGTTAGTTAATTTCCAAATTATGGAATATAAAGGATAACACTATGGATCTCTGCCTCCTAGTGAACCACGACCAACTTATGTCGAGGTTGTCGTACTATCATGACATAATAAGTAACGTGTTATTTTTGAACGTTTGCTCGTATTTATATAGTTATTTTCATATATTGACATACTGGAATTTTTTTTAACCAACTATTTTTCGGTAAACAATATAAGTTGGAATTTTTGAAAGCATTAGTGATATTAATGAAAAACACACTTTTTACTGTAACTATACCAATTTTTTTTTACTTAATTAGTATTTTACTATGGCGTGCTTGATTGATGGCGTGGCTTTTCCTATAGATTTGTTTATGGTTGTATCCAATTTTTCAAAAATAACAAAAATATTATCTGACGAACGTTTCAGTAACCAAGTTTTCAAAAGCTCAAAGTGAATTAAAAAATACATAATTTTTCATCATTTAATTCCTGTCAACTGAACAATAAAATATATAAGCACTAGATCCTTGAGTAGCTGGTCTTGTCTTCTATTTTTAATTAACTGAACAAGAGGGTAATAGACCTCTCTGAAGAGATCCAATAAGATTAAAACCAGTCAGCAGATTACACCATAAGAACCAATTTGATCATTGATGACTTGGTTATCGAATCAGATAATGCAATTGTCAGTGTTAATGTATTGGTAATAAATGTTGTGTAAACAGTAGCAAATAATGTATCGTTCTAGGTATGTTTGTGGGTGCAGCTATAAAAGAACTCAGGGAGACAGTAATTCCAGCTCTAGTGTCTCTTGTACGACATTATACTATGGTAGCTGTTGCTCAACAATCAGGAGCTTTTGCTTACAGTCCTGAGTAAGTAAACCAAATTATTGTCTTCATATACTTCCTACAGAATAAACATTAGTTGCTGAAAAGATTATTTCGTATTTCGTCTTATAGACCTAATAAACAAGTAACGTTGGATCCTCTTGTTCTCGTTGATGCTTTAGCAATTATAATGGGTCATGAAGAAAGAGAATTGTGTAAACCAGGACATTTAGGGCTGGTTCTGATCGTTGATACTGCATCTACACTTTTAGGAAGCAAAGAAATGGTATGTTAATATTTTAATGATCTTTTATTATTATTAAATTCGACTTACTTTAATTGCTTTGTTAATTTTGATTATTTTAGGCTTGTCGTCTACCTCTAATCGAATATCTTTCCGAAAAGATGTGTGCACTCTGTTACGAACGCGCTTGGTACGCCAAACTTGGTGGTTGTATCGCCATCAAGTTTATGTTTGAACGTTGTGCATTAAAATGGATCTATGAACACATGTTCATGTTCCTCAAAGCTCTGTTATTCGTTATGATGGATTTAACAGGTGAAGTTTCCAGCGGAGCACTGGATATGGCGAAAGATAACCTACAAAAAATGCTCATCGTGTGCGTCACCCCACCTCCGGAGGGTTCAGATCAAGCGACAAGAACTCTACAACAGGAGGCTCTAAATAAGGTGACTCATGAATTGGTTAGACAAGTTACAAGTCCTCATACAATGGTTAGAAATCAGGTGAGGTTATTAGATGATATCCAGTGATTTTTAATTAATATGATTGATGTTTTAGTCCATGGCGTCATTACAGTTATTAGCCGAAAAACAAAACAAAACTGTAACGGCAGTTATGGAACCTTTCAAAGATGTTTTGGCTGATATGGTGCCTCCCAAAAAGCACCTCCTCAAACATCAACCTGCTATAGCACAAATGGCTCTTATGGATGGGAACACATTTTGCACCACCCTAAACCCCCGTTTGTTTACAATCAGTAAGTACAAAAAATCATCATATATAACAATATAATAATTTTGAATTAATAAATGTTTCAGACATGAATATTGAAGAACACAGTTTATTTATTCAAGATCTTCTCTCTTTGTGCAATACTGAAGACAACAAACTAAACACGTTTTCGTGTTATAAATCCATCACCAATTTCATCCCTCTGCGGACAAGCGCTTTAAGGGTTTTAGCGGCGTCTTATTACCTGGATAAAGTTAGAGAAGATATATTTCAAGTGTTATATAAAGCTTTAGAAAAACCCAATGCCGAATTACAGGAAACGGCTTTCGAATGTATGAAGAAATTCATTGCCGGATATCCTGTTGAAAATAAACTAGTACATCAGACAGTTAGACCACTGTTGATGACGTTAGGTGATGTTAAAAATCTCACTCTAAACGGTGTACAGATGTTATCTTACTTAACGCAATTGTTTCCTAATGTTTTTAATGAAAAATTATGCGAACAGTTGATGGAAATTTTAAAACAATTAATGGAAAACCTTAAGGAAATTTACAAGACTAATCAAGGTAACGGTGTATCCAAGAAAGGCGACGAAGAACAGAAAATTGTTACTATTATCAGTATATTCCATCAAACACCTGCTGCTTCTTCTAAATTTATAACCCAATTGTGTACTTTGATTTTGGAAACGGAACAAGCCATGGGAATAGAAGCTAGCAGTCCGTTCAGGGATGTTTTGATGAAATTCCTAATCAGGTTAGTAACATCCTTCTATTCCACCATCATATAATCCTTAAATGGTATTAGGATTCCTGTGGAAAGTCTTTAAGGTAATTGACCAGTTATTTTGTAACTGACTTCCTAAATACAAGCACCAAAGTCTTCTATGTTACCTTAACATACAGAATACATAGACACCCACTGTTGATAGGGGTTCATTTAATACATTATCCTATTGAAAAAGAATATTCAGTACCTAGTAAATTATTCCATTTATGTTTTAGGTATCCTGGTGAAACACTCGCGATGTTCCTAAGTGACCGGTATATCAAAGATAAACAGTTCAGTCGCTATTTAGAGTATCTTATTAAAAATAAAGATGGGAAAATATTTAGAGATTGCATCCAAACAAATACGACGAAACGCTTGAAGACGATGCTTCTTTCCAACTATATCAACCTCACTTTAGATATATCCGAAAGAAATGAACTGCAATACCAAAGCATCAGAATCGTATCTCTGTTAATAAAATATGACGAACAATGGTTATCCACTCAACAAGAGTTAGTCGAAGCTCTAAAACAAATCTGGTGTGATGATTCGTATCAAGAAAGACACAAAAATATCGAGCAATTGGAATATACACATTGGAAGGAACCGAAACTAGTCGTTAAAATTTTGTTGCATTATTTTTGTCACCATCCTACGGATATAGATTTGTTGTTTCAACTTCTGAGAGCAACTGTTGATCGTTTCCTGCCGGAGTTTCAATTCCTGAGGAATTTTTTGGAGAATACAGTCGCTCAAAATTATACGGTAGAATGGAAGAGATCTGCATTCTTTAGATTCGTAGAATTGTTTCCTTCTAATGAAATGTCACAGGTAAAATTGATTTAATTCAAGTCGGAACGATTTCTGGAGCCATTGATATTGAAAACACCACTACACCAGCTCTCACAATTACAAGAAAGTTTCAATAAAGAGGTTATCGTCTTCAGAGACTGAAGATAATTTATCTTCAGTTGTGAGTGTTGGTGAAGTGGTAATATAAAAAGTGTATTCAGTATGATTTTAATTTGATATAGTCTAAATTCTTACATTATTTTTTTTGTAGGAACTGAAGGCGAAAGTACTACAACTAATACTGATTCCTTGTTTTGCTGTGAGTTTTGAAAGAGGGGAATCAAACAAGTTAGTAGGTGGTCCTCCGATGCCTTATCAGGATAGTAGTGACAATGTCGTATCTGTGTTTATTAATAAGGTTAGTTTTTGAAAATTAGTATTATGTATTTTATTTACTTTTCATTGCCACTGCAATATTCATAAGTTAAAAAATTCTATTAATTATTTTCTTTCTAACTATGAAAATTCTATCTGCAGTCGACTGTTTGATTTAACTGTATCATTTGCTTTAGTATTAGTTTTTTCCCTTTTTTGTTTCTGCCATTTTTTTTCTAAAAAATGAAGAATTTTATGCATTTACTTTTTTCACTTAATTTTTTGTGGTTCTTTTGACACATCTGTATACTTTTTTAACCATTTTTAATATGGTAGGGGGGGCAAAGACCCACATTTTTCACCTTTTCTTTTTTCGGCTGTTAGCTAAATGCCCATGATACTAGTAACCAGATTTAAGCTAAAAGTAGTAGGGGATTGAATTTTTAACTCTTGCGGTGCGGGGCTTTAAGGTTTTGAGGGAAAACATAACAAAACGTAGTTTCTTTTAGAAACTACGTAACATAAAATGAAGTTGTATGTAGATTTTGTAAATTTCAGTAGATGCTGATCTCAGATAAGTCTTCAGAGAAAGATATAATTTTGTGAAACCTAGCGCTTCTTGCTACACGATCTGTTTAAGAGTTTTTGGTAGTGAAATTACCCCTTTGGGGGATGTTATACTTTCATGGATGTCTTGATACGTCAAATTGGTTCCATTGAGCCTCACATGCCGAGCATCTGGGGTTTTGAGTGAGTTATCGAGATGAACTAATGAAGTAGAGTGCCGTTCATCTCCTGAAGAACAAGTAGGAACAGCTTGGGAAGTTGATGGTTCTTCATCATCAGGAGGAGCAAGTCATTGTCTCCTTTTATAATGTTATTTAATACCATCGATTTTTTTCTGCGGCTATTTGAAATTGAAGCTCCATTCCAGTAAGAGGACTATGTAATATATGATTTTTTTTGTAGTTGATAGACCCAGATAATCCTTTTCCTTCGGCGGATTGTGTACGTATATCCCTTCTCCAATTTTCTTGTCTCCTTGTTGAACAAGCCAGTGCTCATATCCACGATCACGATGCCACTAACAAGGCACAAGGATTTAAATTACGAAGATTGATGACATTCGCTTGGCCTTGTTTATTGGTGGAAAATTGCATAGATCCGGCTACTCGCTATCACGGACATTTGCTTTTGTCTCACATAATCGACAAATTCGCCATTCATAGGAAGATAGTTCTACAGGGTGAGTTTGGAATATATAAATTTTTTATCTGGAAATTGATATTTTAAATATTTTTTTTCATTTTAGTCTTTCATAGTTTACTAAAAGCACATGCTGTAGAAGCAAGAAGTGTTGTTCGACAAGCTCTCGAAATTCTTACTCCTTCCATGCCATTGAGAATGGAGGAAGGAAATACCATGCTGACACATTGGACCAAGAAAATTATAGTCGATGAAGGACATTCCATGCAACAATTGTTCCATATCTTGCAGTTGGTAGTTAAACACTACAAGGTCAGTGAAAATTGATTTTCGCATATTTTTAAATACTTCTATTGTTTTTTTAATATCTATTATAAATTATTCATTCTTTTGTTAGGTTTATTATCCAGTTCGACACAATTTGGTGCAACATATGGTAAGTTCTATACAGAGATTAGGATTTAGTCCAACTGCAACACTAGAACACAGAAAGTTGGCAGTGGAATTAGCTGAAGTTATTATCAAATGGGAAATATATGGCATAAAGGAAGAATCCGAAAGTGCAGAGGTAATTGTATTCTATAAATTATGTTATTTCACAATAAATTTTTTCTCTGTGCTTATTTAGAATCCCGATGTCCCAACTAAAAGACCATCAATAGATGATAGTAATGAAATAAGTAGGAAAAAGTTAGCGGTTGCAGGACCTTCAGGTTCTGTAACTGCTGTCAAAACTGAACCTAACGTTAATAAACCCATAGATAGAGCGCATACGGATAATGTTTTAAATTTCCTACTGAGACTAGCATGCCAAGTAAGTCACATCTGTATTTATACTTTAAGTGTATATTTATATTTTTATTTATTATAGATTAATGAACCGACTCCGGCAAATCCTGCAAATCCAGTAACTAACAGTCCAGGAGAACTCCTTTCCAGACGATGTGTTATTTTGTTGAAAACCGCACTTAGACCAGATATTTGGCCACAACATGTCGACTTGAAATTAGCTTTCTTCGATAAAATTTTAATGACTATTGAAACTCCCAACGCTAATATCGCTAATATTTGTACTGCATTAGAACTACTGACTTATATTTTGTCCGTCTTTGATAAAGATCAGATTTTAGGTAAATTAAATGATTCAATTCCAGTTAAAATAGCTCGAGAGTATATAGGGAATTTGCAGGAAGGGGTCCACTATCAAAAATCGAAAAGCTTGATCATCTCTAACTCTAATTAACTAAATGATCAAAAAATAATTATGCAAACGAAATTGACCTAAGTAAGAAGGTAATCTGTGAAAAGGAATACAAACTTTCGTAAAATAATATCATCAAATAATGTACAGATGATTTAAAAATCCCCTCAGAATCTGGTACTGGAGTATTTGGAGCCAGTACCGAATAAACTAAGATTCTGTTAAATGAAATTTGGTAAAATAGACAAGAGTAAGTTTTCATTAGTATGGTTTCTGATCTCAAAGGAATCAAACCATTTGAAGAGATCAAGTTTCTGAATAAGAAAACTCTCTAATGGCAGGGGTTTTGTATATAAATGAACTACTATACCCTTCAAAACATTCTTGAATTTGTAACGATTATTCATTGAAGCTTCTAAATAAAATGTAATATTTGACATATTTTGACCTCCTTTTGTGGTAGCTATATGAATTAAATTATGAATCAATTTAATTTTAGCAAGTTTCAAACCTCTCCAGAGAGGAATCGGAGCGTGTATCACTTCAACTAATAGCAGGGTAATCAAATTAGTACATAATCTGTTGACAAAGCTGTTTACCCTGTTCCCCATGGAAAGAACAAACACAAACCTTAGTTGTAAATATGAAGAACTGGATATTTTGTATGCTACAGTTGGAAAAGTTATTTTTGAAGGTAGGTCACAAAGAAAACATAAAATGAGTTATTTATATCCATCAGAAATACATTTTTTTATCAATAAATAGTTTTGATACCTATAATATGATATCAAACAATTTCCACTCTGTTTTTGGGGTGTTAGGTCTGTTCTTATCTCATCCTGTACCAAACTACACTAGTTAATGATAGTATTAACAAATTTTAAATATATTTCCACTTATTTAATGCTTATGTTTTCTACCCTTGTGGGTAGTATCACTTCTCCATGCTTTTCTATCCATTACTTTCCATCTTATACCATTCCATTCAATAGTTTTTTTTTCTGTCATTCTCCATTCCATGTTTATCATGGTCTATTTTGCTATTCTAACTTTGTATACGTTTCTAACTATTTTGTCTTCTTCAATTTTTGTAACATGGCCAAACAGTCTTAACTGCGCTTCTTCTATTTTGATAGTAGAAGTTTAAATTTTTTCTGTATGTATTTTTTCTAATTCTGCACAATCTCGTTTTACCTTCCAGCTTCCTTATATGTCTCAATGCTCTCTATCTCATTTCTTAGGCTTTGTATTGTTTCTGCTCCGAAAAAAATTGTAATTTCATTTCATCAGTATCTTTTTCTTAGCGAGGAAGGTATTTTTGATACTTCCAAAGAGTCTTCCTGCCGCCCTCCTTTATTTCATCCTTGATTTTTTCATCTACCATTATTAAAGATCCAAAGTATCTAAAGCTATTCACTTGTTTATTTATTTCATGTACTTTTTTGTCGTTACTTATAAACATTATTTTTATTTTCTTGTCATTAGTACCAAATCATTTGCATAGGCTGTTTACTATACTTTTACATCTTCTATATTCTAATGTCCCATCTTTTAGTGTGTTTCTTCTTTTATACTTTCATCAAAACCAACTGAGAAGAGTAGTAGTAGACTTGATATACATTCCTATCTTAATTCTCAATTTGTCCTGACGCTTTTCGTGCCTTGTTCTTATAACATTCGTTGTATTCTTATATATTCCTTTGATTCCGTTTATCGTTGTTTCATCCAATCCTCTTTTTTTTAGGATATATATCATATATCATTCCGAAAGCCTTCTCAAGGTTTATAAATAGATTTTAAATTTCTTTAATCATTTTTAAAATGGATTTTAAAATACTGGATATTTCTGAATAATAAAAAATTGATAATAGTGAAAATTTATGTTAGTGTTGTTTTCCTTGTAGGTTTGAGTAGTTATGAGAAAAAAGAAAACCCGTCGAGTCTTTTTGGTACCGTAATGATTCTGAAAGCAGCCTGTGCAAACAACCATTCTTACATAGACCTTTTGATAACCCCATTCATGAGGGTATTACACAGATTAGCCAAAGAACATTTACAACACACAAGCGATAATACTGCCCTTACAAGCGAACTGTTGATTTTAAGCTTGGACTTAGTCAAAACTAGAGTGGTAGTAATGGGAGTTGAAATGAGAAAAACGTTTATCGGTACGATTTTAGTTGGTTTGATTGAAAAAACGCAAGATATCAAAGTCATGAAAGCCATCACAAGGGTAATTGTTAATTACCGGAAAAGTGATTACTGAATAATCTATATTGTAATTTTTAGATGTTGGAAGAATGGATGAAGTGTAAGAACGTAGTCACGTTAAATCAGGCTCCGAGTTTACGAGAAAAATCGATTTTACTTGTGAAAATGATGCAGTACGTCGAAAAACGTTTCCAAGATGACAACGACTTGAACGCTCAATTTTTAGAACTAGTTAACTATGTTTATACGTAAGTTTACCGAATTATACGGTATGTTAATATAAAAACCTTAATTGTTAATTTTTAGGGATAAAAATTTGAAAACAACCGAATTGACATCAAAATTAGAACCGGCGTTTTTGGCAGGACTACGTTGTACTCAACCCCACATTAGAGCGAAATTTTTCAAAGTTTTCGACGAATCGATGCGTAAAAGATTACAAGACAGATTATTGTATATAGTGTGTTCACAAAATTGGGACGCCATTGGACCGCACTATTGGATCAAACAGTGTATAGAATTGCTCCTTGTCACCGCCTTACCAGGTACGGTTTATAATTAACAACTCTATTGGCAATCAGCTTACAATATACATATTTGTTTAAAGGGGATGGTATCAGAATGTCTCACGAAAGTAGTATTCTTCCTGCTATTACCTCGGTTATACCGGATAAACAAAAAAGAGAAGAATTTAGTAGACGACAGTTTCAAAATTCCGATTTCGATACAACGGAAATGAAAGAAGAAGTGCTCGATGTCGATTTGAGTAATATAGATGCAAATCCGTTAGTTGAAGAAAAACCAGTAATACGAGAAGAAACGATTAAGATGTTGAAAAAGGATTACGAATCTACAGAGATAGCTAGAAATATTACTACCGATAGATTTTTGTTAGCTACGGCGCAGTTATGTCATATGGATACGGCTTTAGCTGAACACGTTTGGTTATCGATGTTTCCTAAATTGTGGACCATTCTCGAACCCGAACAAAGGAATGTACGTTAACAACTATTTTTTTATTTAATCTATTACAGCAGATTATATGAATGGAAAGTCCACTATTATTTTAGGATGGTGATTCAGACAATTTTATAACAATAATTTGTATTATCATAATCAACCCAACCTACTCTGGATGTGATGTAATGATTCGCCTGAAGGAATTTAGTGTTAGGTCTAGAATATCACCATGTCAATATGAATAACGTAATTTTATCTACATCTACGATTTTTCTACATTTTCAAATCCAAGACTTTCTGAAATTGATAACTGTGTAGGTTCTTTTATCTACGGCTGTTTTTATTATTTTCTATTCTGTATTTTGTTTAATTTTCTCGTTTTTCCCTACCATCTTGTTTCTCGTTTTTCCCTACCATCTTGTTTCTCGTTCTCCCCTGTCATCTTCATTTTTTTAGTTCAATCCCTCCTAGGTCTTCCTGTCTCCATATGTCTTCAGTATTGATCGTTCGTATCCTATTCACATGACCATCTTAGTTGTTATTCCTCGGCTTTGTTTTAAGTTCAACTTTTCTTTTATAATGTTATTTCTTATTTTGTGTCGTATCTTTTCTAGTTTATCTGTTGGTCCAATCTTCTATCTTCTTTTAATGCCATGCTAAGGATTAGAAACTTTTGATCTACTGTTTTTTAATTTCTTTTAGTTTTATCTTCAGTGTTTACTTCTTTCGGCTTATTATCGTCGTCTTAGTCGTTCCTTTATTTTTATATTAATTTTCTGTAGTCTGTAATTGTGTATTTTCAAGTTTGACCTCAAAATTTCCTTATCTTCTGCCATTTTTACTATGTCATTTGCATATAATATCTTTCTTCTCTATATAGATTTATTTTGAGATCAACTTTTTTCTTATAATGTTAGTTATTATTTTGTCGCATCTTCTTTTATTCTCCATTTTTCTTTTAAATATCATTACAGTACTTTATATTTTTCTTTTTTGTTTCTGTATAAGTGCATGTTTTTAATTCAGTTGTCAGTTATTATTATTATTGTCAATTATGGTTACTTTTTATATATTTCTGTTTTTATTTGCTTGGGGCTTCCTCTTTAGCTAAAAACTGTCTTAATTACGTTTCATATTCTTCTAGTTGCTCCAGTCTTTCCGTTTATCTGTTGTTCCAATTTTTAATCTTCTTTTAATGCTATGCTGAAGATTGAAAACTGTTGATCTATTTGTTTGATTCTTTTCGTTTTATCTTCGTTGTTTTCTTCTTTTGATTTATTATCATCGTCCTAGTAGTTCTTTTTGATTGTATTTTTGGGTTTTAGTTCAAAGTTGGGTTTTTCATCTTCTGTCATTATTACTATGTCATCTGCATATAATAAAAACTTTTATATCTTCCATATTCCAGTGTCCAATTTTATACTGTTTTTATTTGTCTTTTTGTCCTTTTTATTCCTCCATTGAATAATAAGTGAATAATAATAATAATAGTACATCCTTATTTCATTGTTTTGAACATATTTAATACCTATGACATCCTTTTTTCTGTTTATAAAAAACTTTTACTCCTTTATTAGTTTTTCTTCTTTTCCTCTGTATTCTAGGATTTGCCACCTTCTGTTGGCTTTGTAGAATGCTTTTTCAATCTCTATGAAAGTAAATAAACGTTCCTAATAATAATAATCATGAAATAGTGGATTCTTGTATACTTAATTAATTAAAAATTAATTTTATCATATTATCATTTCACTAGTACACGAACATTCAGACTAAATGTTTTAATTGATATAAAAGTATCACCCAAAACTTTCTCAAATAAAATAATAATATAAATTAATTTAAAAAAATTTGAAGTATTATCATTATAATAGGGTTAAAAACATTTTATCTGTAGGTATAAAACATGAGATCAGGCAAATAATATCGGAAGCTGAATATACAATAATAATTGGCGAAATAGAGTACAGCTCCTGTTTTTGACATGTAGTTTATCAATTACCTTGAAAAATAATTAGTGGTGAATATTAAGATGTATTTTTTCAACAAAAATGGCTTTAAATTTCCATTTCATTTATGATTCAAGGCAAAACTGCCTACATTGGTCATGCTTCAACCACCATTAAGCAACTTTCCAGACTCTTTGTTAAATTTTAAAGAAAGAACATAAATTTTATTATCAAATTTTTTGATATTTTTTTATATTTCCTAACTTCAAAGCTACGGGATGAAAGACATTAAATATATTTGGTTAAGCTATTCAAATTTATCAAAAAGACAATAGTACACCAACAATTTTTTTTATATTTATTATTTTGAATTTTTTAGATTTTGGCACAAGAAATAGTGCCTTTTATTACATCAGGAACTCATATCATCCAAAAAGATTGTCATCCCAGTGCTATAAATACGTTCGTTGAAGCTTTGTATAGATGTCCCAATCCTATTCAGATGGCTGCGTAAGTTAAATTAATAATATATAGTTTTAATAATTACTTTTTCGAAATCAATTTTTTTCAGTCCTCTAATGACGTATTTGGGGAAATCGCACAATTTGTGGCATAGAATGACATTGGGACTTGAACAAATAGCATTCAATCCATCAACAGTTCCAAAACCTTCAAATCCAACTACTTGTTACGAATTTGAAGGCGAACCAACGAAATCAGTTAGTATATTAACCAAGAATTTTTATATTTGATGGTAAATTGTTAAAATTTTAGGAATTATTAGATTGCCTTGGTGAATTGTATCACTTGTTGTGTGAAGAAGACTGTTGGGCGGGATTGTGGCAAAGACATGCCCATTATAAAGAGACAAGCATTGCTATCACATACGAACAACATGGATTCTTTGAACAAGCACAAAATGCTTACGAAGCCGCTATGACTAAACATAAAACAGATAATAACATGGGACCGGTACCGGCGCATACACAACGCGAGATTCTGTTGTGGAATGACCACTGGATAAGGTAAATGACTACAACACCCAAAATATGTAAATATAACTTTTAAATTTTTATAGATGCGCTAAAGAGTTGAACCAATGGGAAATCCTCATGGAATACGCCAAAAACGGCTGCTATGATCCTTACTTGTTGTTAGATAGCGCATGGCGAGTACCAAATTGGGAGATTATGAAAGAAGCGTCTGCAAACGTAGAATACACTTGCCCTAAAGAATTGGGCTGGAAAATTACTATGTATGGTGGATTTTTAGTTATTTGTCAACCAGACGAGAACAAACCTCTAAAATACGTAGAACGATATGTAGAAAGCGCTAGTGCATTATGTTTGAACGAATGGAGGAAACTACCACATATTGTCAGTCATATACATTTACAGTATCTTCAGGCAGCTCAACAAGTAAGTCAATAGAAGATGACTCATATTTATGAGATGGGTATACAATTTTAACGTTTTCCAGATTATGGAACTACAAGAAGCTTATCAAATTCATAAAGGTCTTCTGCAAGGTCATCAAAATTCCCTACATGATATGAAAGCTATCGTAAAAACATGGAGGAACAGGTTGCCTGTCATAGCTGATGATTTGGTGCATTGGAATGACATTTTCACATGGCGTCAACATCATTATCAAGTTATCGTTAACCATTACGATAGCAGTAGGGATACCTCAACCCCGCATTCCATGTTAGGAGTTCATGCTTCTGCACAGGTAATTCAACTAATTTAACGAAGGCTACACAGTAAATGCGTTGAGTGTCTGATATAATGTTACTCCGCTTAATTGCGGCCTTTTACCAACAAAAGTAGTGGCGCCTTCGTCCGTGATCATCTTATTTTGAAGAGACAGTAAAATCAATTCCAAAATCAAGCATTTTTCATTAATTTTGATAATTACAACGACCAAAGTTAGACTGGCATAGAACAAACATAACCAATGACCTTTTGGAAAACACTACCAGACAAAAATTGACCCAAAATAATCCACAAACAAAACAGTGTGGTCTCTGAAATGTTATGTTAAATGACACCGTGATTAAAGGCTTTATTACCTGTCTATTTAAGAACTCACTCGCAGGTGGACTTAATTGGTGAACATAGAAAGTTTGTTCTACTAACAATAAATAAATACACATTAATATTTTCAACTCTCTAATGTTTTTTTTTTTATAAAGTAAAACTGATGTTCACTTTAACAAATCAAGTTTCAAAAAGAGAAAAACTAATCAGTAAAGCTGTTCAACTTCTTATTGAATCAGACTTTATTTGGTACTGAATAGTATCATGTTGAACTATTTTGAGGACATGTTAAAATATTTACTATCATGATAGTTAAGTTCACTTCAGCTACAGCTAGTGCTACTAAAAACCGTGAAAATATTATAGTGTTTCCTTTGTTTTTCAGTCGAGTATCCATTTTGGAAAAATAGCAAGAAAACACAAGTTAGTAAACGTATGTTTGGAATCTTTGAACAAAATTTACAGTATCTCTAGTGTACCTATAGTGGATTGTTTCCAGAAAGTAAGGCAACAAGTTAAATGCTATTTACAGAACTCTGCAGTCGATAAAAACGAAATAAACGAAGGTTTGGAAGTACTAAGTCGTACCAAGATGCAATATTTTTCAAAAGAGATGACAGCAGAATTTTATGCTTTGAACGGTTTACTGTTCCAATTAAGTAGTGAGTAAAAGTGCTTTTATAACTCAAATCTATAAATATAAATACGTTAATATTTTAGATAAATCAGATGAGGCGAATAAAATGTTTTCCGCAGCCGTTCAGATGCACGATGCTTCAACTAAAGCGTGGGCCTTATACGGAGATTACCTCGAACAAATTTTCACAAGAGATCAACGACAGATTAATTTAGGTGTTAATGCTATGGCGTGTCTTTTACATGCTTGTAGACATCAAAATGAAGCCAAAGCCAGAAAATATCTGGCCAAAGTTTTGTGGTTGCTTAGCTACGACGATGAAAACAACAGGTAAGGTAATCCGTACTTTTGCGAGTCTAACTCTGAATACGTCTGAGGCGACCACGCCATGTTCCCTCGCATTTGAAAATACATAACTGGTGACACCGAAGCGATAAGAAAAAAACTTGAGAATAGTGTGCTACTTAGTCAAGTTTTATTTTAATCCACAGTTGTAATTTCACAGACGACAAGTGCTATTCTGTCTTCTGTGTAATATTTAATGTGAGTAATTATGTCAAAATCAAAGCAAATATTTTTTTATAGCTTAATGGAAGCCCTGGATAAATATTCTGTAGGTGTTCCTCCTCTTTTTTGGTTGCCGTGGACTCCACAACTACTGAATTGCTTGGTACAGTATGAAGGCAATGTTATTCTCAATTTACTCTGCCAGGTATGAAATAACTCATATATTAGAACAAATTTCTTCTATTTACTATTATAATTTTATATTCAAGGTCGGTAGGATGTTTCCTCAAGCAGTTTATTTTCCTATAAGAACTCTATACCTCACTCTAAGAACCTCTGTGGCTAGGAAGACTAATAGTGTTCAGGTATATAAGTTTCTATCATATAAATACAAATAGATTTAGAAAAATAAAGATTTTTTTATTTTAGAAATTAACCATACAACAACAACAATCACAGGAAACCCAATCTAACGATGGACAATCAACTAGTCAAGAAAACGCGACTACTTCGATACAACCGGATGGATCTTCCATAAAAATAATACCGTCAAATACTCAAGAAAATACTGGTACTACTACAACCACTGTCCCAACGGAAGGATCGTCCATTAAGGCAACTCCTGCTATGATAAGATGTTCAAAGATCATGAAAATGCAGAGAGACATACACACGACGGTGTTATCAAGTTTGGAAGGTATCGCTGATCAGATGGAGTGGTTCAGAGAAACATGGTGCGTTATAATGTAAACGACAAAATTTGATTCTAAATTTAATATCATAATAAATTCTAGGTATGAAGAAGTATTAAGACAACTTCGACAGGGCTTAACGAAATGTTACGCGATAGCTTTTGAAAATAGGGAAGCGGTAAACGAAGCCAAAATACCGCCTCATATACAAAATTTCGTTAAAAAATTAATGTCCACATTCGGTATCGGTGTTGAAAATATTTCTAGTTCGGTTAATGTTAGTTTCAACTCGGCCGCTTCTGAAAGTTTAGCTAGACGAGCAGAGGCCACTTACCAAGATCCAGTTTTCAAAGCCATGAAATTAGATTTTACAAAAGATTTTGATTTTACACAATCGAATTCGATGAGACTGCACACATTGATTTTCAAATTAAAAAAATGGATCAAGATTTTGGATGATAGATCTAAAATGTTGCTGCAGTAAGTGTTTTTGTATTATTTTTGAGCGATTCATATACATTTTATTTTTTTATAGATCGAGCCTTATCGAAGAAAAATGTCGCTTCCTTTCGAATTTTACGTTAAAAACGGCAGAAGTGGAACTACCGGGAGAATTTCTTTTTCCTAAACATAATCATTACTTTGTTCGTATCACCAGATTTATGCCCAGAGTAGACGTTGTGCAGAAACACAACGCTGCTGCTAGAAGATTGTACATACGAGGGCACAACGGCAAAATATATCCCTATTTGGTTGTAAATGATTCTGGATTGGCTGACGCCAGGAGAGAAGAAAGAGTTTTACAATTGATGAGAATGTTGAACTTATATCTGGGAAAACAAAAAGTAAGTCATATCAATATCATGCAAACCAGCAGATCAAATAAGGTACTATTCTAAAGGAGTCAAAATTTTCTTTGATTTATTTACGAACCCCTCGAGTACCTTTGAAAGAAATTTAATACAATTTGGTACTTACGGTGCTGATTTAAAATCACCATCACCAAACTGGAAGAAACTTTATATGTCGGCATCTCCTATGGTACTACCGTCTAGGCATGCTATGTTTTCCCTACTTCCCCCTTTCATCAATGATGAATAGGGATTCGGGACGTGTAATCGATTTTCTTTTATTTGATCTAGTTTGTCTTTCTCCATGTTCGTTATCATTTGCACTATTTTCCAATTTCTGTAGCTCCCAATCTTGTCATTAAAATTAATATATAAACTTTTTTTTATATATTAGCATAATTTTTTATACAAATGTTTTTTGTTTATTCTTTCTTTCAACAATAAAAATTATCTTGTAGGAAACTGCAAGAAGATTTTTGCATTACACTGTACCAAGAGTAGTGGCAGTTTCTCAACAAATACGATTAGTTGAAGATAATCCAGCTTCCATATCTCTATTAGATATATTCAAAAAAAGTTGTAAACAATTAGGTAAGTGTAATAATAATAAAATAACTTAGTATTCAGTCCCCGAATACTAAAATGTGTCTAATACTCTAACATACAGTAGTTGCCAAAAACAATTTTACAGGAATTAAATATTATAAAACTAAACTTATCACTTCTCCCTTCCTTTCTTAGCTTTTATAACCTATCCAATTCTCTTGAACTTTCTCCAAGCTCTTCAGAATAATTATAGAATAAAACACTCAAGTTAATCGTATTTATCAGCCAAAAAAAAACAAATTAGAAAAAAAGAAGAGTAACATTAGAAGCTAACTTCATTACAATTCTAACTGAATTTGGGTTTAATGCAGGGCGACGCGACGCGAGCGCCATCTATTGAACAGTCATGATAACAAGGCTCGGCCATATTGTGGATGTTTTTCGAGGAAAGATGACATACCGGAGCATTGCTAGTGATTATTGTTTGATGAAATATGGCTTTTTTAGGGGATATAGTGAGAAATTGACTCATCATGAGTTTAGGAGCTCACAATTTCCTCACATCTAACTTTCCTCCTCGTGTAAAAGTGCTTCCAGGGGAACGTATGACAGTGCTTGGCAAAGTTTGTAATCTACTTGTTGTGCATGCGGCACCATAGTGTTCTTATTTCCTCTTCTTGGAGTGCAATGAAATAGTCGACGATCTGACCTGGAGCCTCCCAAACGCTGACAGAGCTGGACCTGCAGTGGGATTCTTATCTAATAGAGCAACCAAAGAAAATAAACTCAATAGACAAATTAATGCTATTTGGGTTTAATATAACTAAAACCTTAACTACCTCTAAAGTTGCCCTGAATCCATTTTGTTAGTTCAGAATGTGAAATATGGTTTAAAAATTTATATAGAAATCTTTCCAGGAAAATAACGAAACATGCCTAATCTATTTGCATAGAAGAATATGTTGTTTAATAGCCAATATTTTTTTCTATGTATTTCAAAAACATAGCAATAGTTTCGTTTCAATATATTTATTGGACAAACAGTAATCGAAATAAATTCCAGGTATTGAACACGATGATCCTATCCAGTATTATTACGAAAGACTTGCTCAAGTACAAAGTAGAGGTATTAAAGCAAGCCATCAGGTGTATAGGGATATTTTGAAAGGCGTACAACAAACAAAAGTACCAAGAACAATTATTAAGAAATGGGCTATGCAAACCTTCCCTTCTGCAACGGATTATTGGCAATTTAGAAAAATGGTAATACGTTCATACACATTTAATTGAGATTTTAATTTATTTAAACGTTTTATTGCAGTTTACTCTTCAATTAGCTCTGGCCTGTTTTGCGGAATATGTATTCCATCTGACTAGGCTCAATCCGGACATGATGTACCTACATCAAGATTCGGGACTAATGAACGTCGCTTATTTTAAATTTGATGTGGATGATAGTACAGGTAAGAAAAAAATATCCTTTAATAACTAAATATACAAGGTATTTATTCTACTAAACACACTGTTTATATCACCACTATACCAACACTCACAAATACACTGTCCAACGCGGAAATTTTACATTTATTCCTTAACTACTAATCTGTAGTGTGGGCTGTAAGGAATAGGCCCCTTGTCCATATTTAAACTGTTCTTACATTTAAATATTCCTCCATATTTTGAGGGAGTTTTGTGCTATTTAAACCGGACATTAACGGATATGCCCAACATAAGTAAGTTGAGCAGTTTATAAGAGTTTGTTTTTTGCAAAAGGAAGTTCATTGGTGGAAAAATTTAGTATAATATATGTAGATTAAATTACCTTCAGTTTCTGAAGACGATAACTTGGTTATCGAAACACGCGTCAGACAGTGTAATTGTCAGTATTGGTGTAAACAGTGTGTTCAGTATATCACCAATTATTCCAGAAATTCCAACTTAGTTAAGGTGTTTATTATCAAATATTGAAAATTTAGAATTTTATATCTAGTTTATCCTGTTTCAGGTGAATTAAATACTACTAGACCTGTCCAATTTCGATTAACACCAAATATAACTGAATATCTATCAACGATTGGAGTTAGTGGACCATTGACAGCAAGCATGATAGCTACTGCAAGATGTTTCACTTACCCTAATTTCAAGGTAAGATATTATAAAATCCACGGTTAAATATGTTAATTTCGATATTTTGTTTAAAGGTTTTGTCAATATTGAAACCGATAATCAGAGATGAAATGATGTTATCGAGAGCTAAAAAACCAGAAGATCTAACGAATCCAGAAAAAGCTAGTGACGCCTCTAAACAGATTATAAATATGGTGAATAAAGCGGTTACTTCAATTTCTAATAGACTTACAAGTTTGGCGCATTTCGAAGGAAACGAAAGCGTAAGTTTATATTTGTAACAATATGCCAAAGGTGGTAAATAAATAAATACGAACTTCTATCAAAACATTTATCATAGTGGTATAGCAGCAAGAACAGTAATCATTGATCAAATGAGATGTATCAAAAATATTTTAATGCAAAAAAGGGAGAAGGTGACAGAAAACTTTAAATGAATCTTCCTCAAAGTTTTACCTTTGGCTTGCAATATACTTATGCCAACGTTGGCCTTTTTCATAATGGCTCTGTCAGAAATGGTGTGAAAATCCTTATACCCCTTTTTATTTTCAGTAAGAGGCTCTGTAGTGCCTAATCTGGTAAATCAGATGTAGACAGACAAGAAAACTTTTGAATCAAAAACTTTTGAAATAAAAGCGACTTGTGACACAACGTCTTATTATGAGAAACAAAAAAGTCTTCACTTACTACATTATTACAATCACACTTTTTAACATTTGAGAGATTCTTTTGTACCAATAAGTGAAAGCCGTTGTAATGAAATAGGCTTTCTCAGTAGTATTTGAGTGTATAGAGGCAACTTTTGGGTATATTTTTAATATCTGATCTCCTGATAGGCCAGTCGTGTACTTAACATTACTAAGAAGCCAATCAGGCGCTTTGGCTTGTAACTGATGTCATTAGTCAAGCTATCAGGTTTACCCAACTATTTGAACCACGCCCATGTGAGTGCTAGGTACTCACAGATGACATGGTCTGCAGTTTCATCCACCCCCATGCAACAGCGGCGCTCTGGATCGACCGTGATGCCCTTGGTGTGGAGATGACTGTATCCGGTTAAAAGTCTGGTCTTTAGTCGGAATTCGACGCATATTTAATTGTTGTTTGGTAAGGCAGGCAGAAGGTCCATCTATGTGTGCCTTCGCTTGTCTCATGCGCGGTGGTGTCTTTATCCATCTCCGACGAGCCCACTTTGCAAGCAGACTGTTGAGAGACTCGAAAGCAACACTATTGGCGAGAACCTATGAATGAGTTCTCGACCCATTGGCAAGTGAGTCCGCTTCGTTGTTGCCCGAGTGATCTGGTACCCAAACGAGTTGAATCTTGTACTCCACTTCTTGTAGGACACTTGTATAACAACTATACTAAGTAAATTGAGGTTACTGTGTCCCTATGGTGTCGATTGAGTACCCAAATATTTGATTACATTCATAATTATTTTACACTAGTTACATTTGTAAAAAAATGATGTCTACTTTATTTTTCAATGTTTTAGGTTTCTACATTAGTTGCAGCCGCCAATAGTCATGATAATCTCTGTAGAATGGATCCCGCCTGGCATCCGTGGCTCTAAGACTTTCATTTTAGACTAAGATAATTTTAACTATTTTGTAGAAAATTTTTTATTTTGTAAATAGATATTTTTCTATAACCAGTTTATTAGCAATTCTAATAAATGTTAAGAATCATCAACTTCGTTTTATTGATTGCTATTAAAACATTACTGAATATATTGTAACAGGTAAACAGTCACACGCTCTTTAACGGTTCATCAGGTCTACAATGTTCTAGTTTTATAAGTAGAGTTATTGAAGTTATACAGCGAATTAAACAAGAAGTCCAGGCAGTAAAGAAGTGATATCTAAAGGGAAGTGTTAATTATAAGTGTTTGTATTATTGTGATTAGTGTAATAAAATGTTTAAGTGTGAAATGAATTTGTACAATTTTATCCACGACTTTTTAACTGAGAAATATCACAATATTGCTTACAATCACCACACCAGTTCATTGCAAGTATTTTTTTTGCTCCTAATGTCTCTAATTCACCAGAATAAATAAAACAAAAGTAATTAAATACATATATTTATAAAATATGATAATGATACATTAATTTAAAAATGTTAACAAAATACTCAGATCTCTTACAACGAAATAGTTTTTGATAAAATACTGTGTTAATAAAAGCAGATTTAAAATCTACAATAGCTGAAACAAAAAATAAATAACGGGAACAATAATTACTGAGGAGTACATGGATTTTCCAATTATACAAGCAAATATGTACCAAATGAAAGAAATCACCAAAACTTGCCAAAAGACGTGTAGTACAAATAACCTAAAAAACAAAATATACTAAATTTATTTTCATAGTATGATAAATTTTTACTTACAATTTATCCTTAGTCCTGGCATCATCCAAAGTTTTCTTAGGATCCTTATTCAAATAAATCCTTGCCCCCAATGTCAAATCAACAAAGTACTCATCCCATTTTAGATCACTCAAATCCAAATTGAAATGCCTTTTATCATCTTCCGTTAGCCATTTTTGTAACTCACTAGTTTTTTCAGCAGTAAATCTCCATTCGGTGAAAATAAACTTTTCCAACATTCCCAAAGAGTTGTTGACATTTCTATGTAGCTTCATCAAACTAGAAAATTAATTAAATGAACAATTTATAGACTCAATACGGATTTCCAAAAAAACTAACAAAAATAATGGGAAGAAACAGAAGCAAATGAATAGGAAGTAAGAATATGAACCCATGTGAAGGTGATCATACAGGGTATCCCATACAAATAAAACTATGTACATAAGAATTTTTTAATGTGTGGGATAAGAGGAATTAATTTTCGAAAATCACTACATCCAAATGTGCTGCATATCGTTTTAAAAATTTCTATCATTACATAGTGAGTGAGCTTTATAATTTTTAATATTTTTCGTCAGATATTTTCTTTCAGTTCATCAATTGACCGCGGGTTTGTTTCTCTTTTTCAGGAAATCACTTTGTTAGGCCAAAGTTGACAGACACAGTGGTGTTAGAAGTATGAGCAGTTGTGCCATCCCGTTGAAATCAGATCCTGTTATTGAAGTCTGGAAAATTCTACAACTCTGGTCGAAAAAATTCTTAGTTCATTGCCACATACCATTTCCAAATAACAGTAACCGCCCGACCATGTTAATTCTTAAAAAATAAGGGTCTATGGTGCCATGTCCTGACATAGCCGTCCAAACTGTGACTTTAAGGTATTGTAAGACCTTTAATGTTTGTGTTGAGGGAAAATTTTGCCTGTTGATATGAGCGTTGATGTGGAAGTGAACCTCATCAGAGAATAACAAGTTGTTAAATGAAGTAATTCATTTCACAAAATTTAGTGTACTGGTAGAGTCAGTACCTTTTAATGAATGTACTGAATTTTGCATGGATTAATCTTATCTCTCTTTAAAATCCACCGTAACGTTGATCTGGGTGTTTAATGCTCTGAAACCTTACGAGAAGACTGGGTGATGTGAAGTCGCCGTTTGCATTTTATTCGAAATTTCAATGTATGTCGGTATAAGAGTAGCAATCAAATACAAAGCTGCCCTAAGAAATATCCCATTATATTTGAAAATAGAATACTTACATTGGTCGACCTCCGGTTAATCTAGTGACAGTATCCAGAATAATGGCCGGAAATAGGTGGACAAAAAGTGCTGAAATTTTATACCATGTAATTGATGGCAAAAACTTTAAACGTGGATACCAAACGGCACTTTTCAAAGGATATTTATGGAGATAATCGGAAATTCCATTCTCCACCGCTGCCCAACGGAATGGTTGTCTCGTACTAGATGTTGCATGGTATATTTCTACTTTGGTCGACTTCACCTGACCTAAAAATATAATTTTAATTTATAGTCCATGCTACCAAGGTAAAAATAAGGTATCACCTTCGATTTCCACGAACCTGCATCGATTTACATGAAAATTTGGAATTAAGTTTGACTTACCCTTACCTTCAAAATCTACCTTATGCCGATATATGCTTATCACTCATAGGAGTGAAAACTACCACTTATTACAAAAAATCAATAAAACTGTAAATATAAGCATTTAATGAGTAGAAAAATACTTTTAAGGTTTAAATAAAAGTTTTTCATTGCTTCAATATAGAATTTATAATTTTTCAACCCCCTGATTGATGTATTTAATCCCTTATAAAGCACCCCCGTTAAATATAAAATTAAAAAAATATTATTTTATTACTTTGTGGTAGCTCACTTATATTAAAATGATTCTTTTTTTGTTTGTGTTCAACTCAAATATTTATAGACCTCTTTATTCTTTTTGATGATTTATCTATTTCAAATTGACAACTTTTCAACTATTTGGACATTTTTTATCTCTTTTAACTTGATTATTATGTATTTAAAATTTTCAACCACTATACGATGGTTTGTCTCGTGCATCTGGTGTACATACTTTTACTTGTACTTCAAAATTAAAAAAAAAAATGTATTTAGTTTTTTTGGTCATTTTCAATCAAATTTGTCGTAGATTTATAGGTAGGTTATAAACGTTTTAAATTTCTTTAGCCCTTTATTTTTCAAAGCGTTCGAAGTTACAAAAAGGAAGATATTTGTTAAAAAAAAATATTTTTATGTATATTCTATAGTTTTTGAGAAATTTTCAAAAATTTCGAAAACGATTTTTCGACTTTAAACATAAGTTGTTCCAAAGTTATGTATTCTAAATAATTCAAACTTCCAGAAATTATTTTTAGTAAATAAAGTGAATAATCAATCATTGGATTAGATTTTTATCGAGGTTTTTACAGAAAAAATATAAATCGATTTTATTTCGACCATAACTTTCTTAGTTTTTATGTTAGAGACTTCTACTAACTCTCATTTTAAAAATGTGTAAAAGTACTTTGAAAAAGATCATATGAAATTACTTTGAAAAGTTGCCCGTTTTTCTGTTACTCGACGTTGAATTTTAAAAAATTTTCGTTCGATAAAAATATTCAACCTTCAATAAAACAACTCGGTTTGTATTATGCCCAAAGTGAATAAAAAAAAATCGATCTCTTTGTTTTTTATAAGCTTCATTTTTGTTTCTCACACTTTTTTTTGATAAAATCAAAAGTTTTGGGTTATTCATGAAAAATCGATTTGAAACGTGTTTTTTTCAAGAAAAAAAAAAAAAAAAGAAACAGCTTTCAATTGCGCATAACTAAAAAGCTATTTATTTAAAAAAAAAAACATTTTCAAGATGAAAATTTTCGCTGCCTAGTTGGGGTAGACCTCACCCCTAGGGCAAAAGCACACATTGGCGTACAGTAGATTTTTCTTTTTGAGGTATTCCCTACATATTGTCAAAATTTAATTAAAATATCGATGCAGATTCATAGAAATCGGAGGTGAAAATTGTGGACTTAAAATTATTACCATCCACATCTAAATCCGATTCTGTATAAATGTGACGAGAAAATATCTTATGTCAATTTGGGTAATTTTATGAATAATCTCTCGAAGTAAATCATTAAAAACAACCTTTAATTTGAATGAAATTTGACAAAATATGTGTCACGCTGACGTGTGTCAAAATTACAGTTAACAATGCTCGCTACCAAAATCTGCAAAATAGCAGAAATAATAATTTGTGCTCTCATACTTCTATTCCTATCAATGGATAGAAATTTAACATTTGGCATGTTTTGGAAAGGAAACAGTTATGCTGAAATCCTATTTTTACTCGCCTTATTTGGCTTCGTAATCAGTTTTCACATGTTATTTTCCAAATGTATCATATGTATCATATGAAATTACTTTGAAAAGTTGCCCGTTTTTCTGTTACTCGACGTTGAATTTTAAAAAATTTTCGTTCGATAAAAATATTCAACCTTCAATAAAACAACTCGGTTTGTATTATGCCCAAAGTGAATAAAAAAAAATCGATCTCTTTGTTTTTTATAAGCTTCATTTTTGTTTCTCACACTTTTTTTTGATAAAATCAAAAGTTTTGGGTTATTCATGAAAAATCGATTTGAAACGTGTTTTTTTCAAGAAAAAAAAAAAAAAAGAAACAGCTTTCAATTGCGCATAACTAAAAAGCTATTTATTTAAAAAAAAAAACATTTTCAAGATGAAAATTTTCGCTGCCTAGTTGGGGTAGACCTCACCCCTAGGGCAAAAGCACACATTGGCGTACAGTAGATTTTTCTTTTTGAGGTATTCCCTACATATTGTCAAAATTTAATTAAAATATCGATGCAGATTCATAGAAATCGGAGGTGAAAATTGTGGACTTAAAATTATTACCATCCACATCTAAATCCGATTCTGTATAAATGTGACGAGAAAATATCTTATGTCAATTTGGGTAATTTTATGAATAATCTCTCGAAGTAAATCATTAAAAACAACCTTTAATTTGAATGAAATTTGACAAAATATGTGTCACGCTGACGTGTGTCAAAATTACAGTTAACAATGCTCGCTACCAAAATCTGCAAAATAGCAGAAATAATAATTTGTGCTCTCATACTTCTATTCCTATCAATGGATAGAAATTTAACATTTGGCATGTTTTGGAAAGGAAACAGTTATGCTGAAATCCTATTTTTACTCGCCTTATTTGGCTTCGTAATCAGTTTTCACATGTTATTTTCCAAATGTATCCCATGGATTATACTATTTATATTGCTAATAGGAGTGGGTATTGTGGGCTCCATTAAATTGAGCGGATATTTTTTTATAGCTGCTTTATTAGCCATCATCGCTGGTATCATATATGGGGTAGATACCGTCTTCACTTGGCTGAGTTGTATGAGGAGAAGAAGGGTCGTTAAAACTAAAGTTTGCAATGTACATGAGTCTCGAAGAATTATTAACGATTCAGGGGATGTAACTCGCGTAGCTTGCGTACCAAGAATAAGTAAACCGAAGACTTGTGAACACATTTGTGAACCGCATACAATTAGACATGAACCGCAGATAATTAGACATGAACCGCAGATAATTAGACATGAACCGCAGATAATTAGACAAGAACTGGAATATATACCAGATACACATTTTTGTCTTTGCACGTCTAGAGATTCGGATTCGAGTTACAGTATAACGCTGGCGTAATGAGTAATCAAGCGAGATTTTCATTTAAATGAAAAATTAGAATTCATAAAATATGACTATACCCTGTATACGTACTGTTCAAAAACACTGTAAATAAGCCTATGTATATATGATAGATAAATAAATCTTCCTTTAATAACTCTGAAAATAGATAACGATGTTTATTTCCAATAAATTTGCATAAACATAGTGATGATTCATAAATTCATTTATACGTGAAATCATTGGGAAACGATAATTGTCTTGTTCTAATAATCACACATTTAAAAATAACACGGAAGGACAATAATGTTGAACTTACAAATGTTTTGAACACCTACCACTGATTATTCTATTAGAAATTGCTTTCTTCGATGACCTACACATAACATATTTTTCAAACACAAGCCGCAGGCACTAATTGAACAATATTTAGACTTTCTACAACTTCAATTAAATCACTAATAATGAATGTTAATGGGAATCAAATAAATAAGAAGTGGTCAATAAAGGCCGATTCATAAACTTGACTTTCGAAACAAATTCATAAACTTTTGTCACTCTTTTTGAGGTGTGTACTTCTTTTTATTGTGGAAAATAACGAAGAGAAAACAAGCAAAACCAAAAAACCACAATAAACAAACAGAAAGAGAAATAACCTCAATACCACGCTATAACGTCATATGTCAAAATAACGTGACAAACACAAACGGATGTGATTGGCTCTTTTTAATTGCTTCGAAAGTTGCTACGAACGACCGACGGGATAAAATAAAATTCGTTTAAGTTGAAAGTTACCGATCGGCAAACGGCAACTATGAATGGTTATAACGCCGATTCATAAATTTGACTTTCCGTTTTGCCGTTATCGTTCGCAGCTGACGTTTGCCGTTTGACGTCTATTAACCCTATTCATAACCTTGACTTTTCTGTCGTTAACCTAAACATTTTTTTATTATTTTTGACGTGTGTACTGATTTTTGTTTTCGTGAGATTTTTGTATTTTTGTTTGCAATCTGGTATTTATGGACGATATTATGGAAAATAACGAAAAGAAAACAAGCAGAACCAAAAAACCATCATAAACAAAGAGAAAGGGCAATTACCCCAACATCACGCACTACAAACGCATACGAATGTGATTAGCTCTTTTCCATTGCTACGAACGGCCGACGAGAAAAGATAAAATTTGTTTATGTTGAAAGTCACGAACAAACCTAAAAGACCACCATAGACAAACAAACAGAAAGACCCCCAACATCATGCTATAATGTCATACGTCAAAAACACATGACAAACGCAAACGGATGTGATTGGCTTTTTTCTATTGCAACATAAAATTCATTTATGTTGAAAGTTACCAACGGCAGACCGATCGGCAAACGGCAACTGTGAATGGTTTTAATGCCGATTCATAAACTTGACTTTCCGTTTGCCATTGCCGTTTATGTTGAAAGTCACCAACGTCAGACGGAGACGTGAAACGGCAACTATGAATTTTCTTTTGCACTTCAATGTTTTTGATTTAGTAACTGCAAAGTTTATGAATTGGCTTTAATCGTTAAATGATTTCACATTTTTAGGTTATGTTCTATGCCTCAAAAGGGTTGCACACAATCTCATTTCGAAAACTAGTTGCATTTGTGAACATTGGGTGAATTTTTAATTTTTGAATAATTAATTTCAGGCAAATTTATATGAAAATGCCTTATCAGTTTTGTGTTATGAATTGTTCATGGTGTGCTGATCGATAGATTCTACCGTTTTTCCGATTTCCCGCTGTTTTCACCATCAGAGGAGAGCTTTTGAATGCACTATCGGAAATCAGAAGACGTACTTTGATTAAAGCTCTGAAAGTGGGGTCTTTGAAGGAAAAAAAATGTTGAAAACATTTTGTAATAGGTAAGGATCTTTCAAGAGAAAAAGCATACTTCAGTTTTAAATAGAAATTGAACAACAAACATCTAAGTTCACTACTAATTGTGAAACATTTCCTCAAGACACCCGAATAAGTGATTTTAACCAAAATTTACACTGTTTGATCGTATAGCGCGTGATTGAAATGTGATGTTAATCACTTTAATAAATATTTATATATTTAGATACAACGTGTAGCATTATGACCCATATAAATTTATCAGAAATGACAGAC